>CM039676.1:418244269-419532812 GCA_022496015.1 Hordeum marinum
TGAATTTAGCACTAAATATGGACTTGACTCTGGGATAGTAGCTTCTTTCTGTGTATCTTTTGCTGCTCATGTTGATCTCTGATACGTCTCCAATGTATCTATAATTTATGAAGTATTCATGCCGTGTTTACAATAATTCTATATGATTTTGGTGTGATTTTATTAGAACTAACCCGAATTGATGCTGTTTTCAGCAGAACTACCGTGGTGTTGTTGTTGTGCAGAAATAAAGGTCCTCGGAATGGGCTGAAAATTTATGGAGAATATTTTTGGAAAATATAAAAAATACTGGACCGAAGAGCTGGGCCAGGAAGTGGACGAGGAGGCCACAAGCCTGCTGGGCGCGGCCACCCCTAGTTCACACCCCTGTGGCTTGTGGACTCCTCGAGCACCCCCTTGACGTGAGACCAACGCCAAGAATTCCTATAAATACTAAAACCTCCAGAAAGTAATGTAGATCGGGAGTTCCGCCTCCGCAAGCCTTTGTAGCCACGAAAAACCAATCGAGGGCCCATTCCGGCACCCTACTGGAGGGCGAAACCATCACCGGAGGCCATCTTCATCATCCCGGCGATCTCCATGATGATGAGGGAGTAGTTCACCCTCGGGGCTGAGGGTATGTACCAATAGCTATGTGTTTGATCTCTCTCTCTCTCGTGTTCTTGAGATGACACGATCTTGATGTACTGCGAGCTTTATTAAAATAGATTGAATCATATGGAGTTTTCCCCTCTTTAACTTCTTGTGATAAATTGAGTTTTCCCTTTGAAGTTTTCTTATCGGATTGAGTCTTTAAAGGATTTGACAACACTTGATGTATGTCTTGCGATGGGATATCCGTGGTGATAATGGGATGTTATGTTGATCCACTTGATGTATGTTTTGGTGATCAACTTGCGGGTTCCGTGACCTTGGGAATCTATGCATAGGGGTTGGCACACGTTTTCGTCTTGATTCTTCGGTAGAAACTTTGGGGCACTCTTTGAAGTTCTTTGTGTTGGATTGAACATGATGAATCTGAGATTGTGTGGTACATATCGTATAATCAAGCCCATGGGTACTCGTGGTGACATTGGAGTATCTAGGTGACATCAGGGTTTTGGTTGATGTGTATCTTATGGTGTTATTTTAGTACGAACTCTAGGGCTGTTCGTGACACTTATAGGGATAACTCATAAGATTGATCGGAAAAGATAACTCTGAGGTGGTTTCATACCCTATAATAATTTCTCCGTTTGTTCTCCGCTATTTGTGACTTTGGAGTGAACTCTTTGTCGCATGTGAGGGATTTACATATGATTCAACTATGTTAGTATTGTTGAGAGAACTTGCACTAGTGAAAGTATGAACCCTAGGCCTTGTTTCCAAACATTGCAATACTGTTTTTGCTCACTTTTGTTACATTGCTGTTTTTATATTTTTAGATTACAAAAACCTATATCTACCATAAATATTACACTTGTATCACCATCTCTTTGCCGAACTAGCGCACCTATACAATTTACCATTGTATTGGGTGTGTTGGGGACATGAGAGACTCTTTGTTATTTGGTTGCAGGATTATTCGAGAGAGACCATCTTCATCCTACGCCTCCCACGGATTGATAAACCTTAGGTCATCCACTTGAGGGAATATTGCTACTGTCCTACAAAACTCTACGCTTGGAGGCCCAACACGAGTCTACAACAAGAAGGTTGCGTAGTAGACATCTATCTTTTTTTGGCGCCGTTGTCGGGGATGTGAGTGCTTCAAGGTATATATTTATATATTGCAAATGAATCTTTTAGTTTCTTGTTTATTCACTAGTTTGGTTTTATAAAATAAAACTACAAAAAATGGAATTGAGGTTGCCTCATATGCTTCATCTTTTTAATGTCTTTTGTGAAAATGCTGGAAAGGAAAATTGTGCTCAAGTGTTAGAAGAAGAAGTTATTAAAATGTTTGGCACTAAATCTTTGAGTGATGAGAATGATTGCAATGTTGTTAGTATGAGTTCTTTGAATATTCATGATGCTAATGATATGCAAAGTTGTAGGATCGAAAGTAGGACTAGAGGTGGGGGGGGGGGTATTAGACTACTTGACCAAATAAAGTTTTACCTTTTTCCCAATTTTAATTCTTGGTGAGTTTTAACATTCACACCATATCAAGTAACACCCTACACATGCATGTCTAAGAGTGTAGCAGCGGAAAATAAAGTCATTGCACATGTAAGTAAAGAGAGGGTTAGGAAAGCGAACACAAGTGATGACTTTGATTTTTCCCGTGGTTCCGATAGGTGGTGCTATTGTACATCCACGTTCATGGAGTCTTCAACCCAGAGAGGGTAACGGTCGTGAGAGTCCACGGAGGGCTCTACCCACGGAGGGTTCCATGAAGAAGGAACCTTGACTATTCCATGCGGCTTCCGTCCACGAAGGACTAGCCTCACTATGGGTAGATCTTCACGAAGTAGGCGATCTCCTTGCCCTTAAAAACTTCTTGGTTCACTCCACAACATGAAGTAGGAGGCTCCCAACCGACACCTAACCAATCTAGGAGGCACCACCCTCCAAAAGGTAATAGTCTCGGTAATGACGATGAACTCCTTGCTCTTGTGCTTCAAGATGATAGACTCCTCAACACACAATCACTCTCTCACAGATATGGCTGGTAGAAGAGATGGGATTGGTGGAAAGCAACTTGGGGAGGCTAGAAACCAAGATCCATATGGTTGGAGTGGAAGATCTTGACCTCAACACAAGGGTAGGTGGTTCTCTCTTAGAAAACTGAGTAGGATAGGTATGGAATAGTTCTGAGTGCTTCTCTTTCGAGTAGGTGGTGGTGAAGGGGTATATATAGGCATCTCCAAAAATCCAACCATTACACACAAAATGACCAACTCGGTGACACCGATGTGTTAATCTCGGTGGTACCGAAGTGACCAAAAGGTGGCAACTTTTGAATCTTAGTGAGACCGATATAGGATTCTCGGTTGCACCGACAAGGTGACCAACGGTCAGATTTGCCAAACTCGATGACGCTGATTCACCATTTTCGGACAGACCGAAAATGTGAACTTGCGTAACAGAAACTTGGCAACCCAACTCGGTGGCACCGAAAGCAGTATCGACTGCACCAAAGTGTTAGGGTTTGGCTGAGTCTTTCTAGGGTTTGGAATCGGTGGTACCGGGATAGGAATGTTGGTTGCATCGATTTTGCATATTTGGCTTTGGACAGACTTTGGTGGGAGAGTTTGTGGATGTTTTGGTGACTATCACTTGTGCATGTTTGAGCATATTGTTCATCATCAAAACTTTACCCCCTTTTAATAGTATTGGCTTTCCTATGGACTCAAAGTGATTTCTCACAAATGTAAAATGTAGAGTCCTCTTGCTTGAAGCTTGGCTAACCTCTTTCCTTGCATCTTGGGGGTAATTCCACAATCTCCACAATCCTTTGGCCATCCCTATCATTGAAATTTTCCTGAAATATACTTGGTGGAAACATTAGTTCAATGACTTATATGTTGTTATTAATTACCAAAACCACCAAGGGAGCAAATGTGCTTTCAATCTCCCCCTTTTTGGTAATTGATGACAACATATAGATCAAAGCTTCGACAAAGATATAATCAATGAATATAATCATCACCTTGAGAAGTATGTGATAAGCAAGAGCTCCCCCTAAATTTGTGCATTATTTTGAATTTGCATTTGAATGCAAATGCACAATCGATTAGGTACATGGGGAACTTCTTACATGTCACATACCACCTGGTGGTGTGCGAGAGTAATTGGAATGAACATCATAGCACAACACAATCAACCAAAGATGAATGATCATCACATAAGCATTAAGATGATAGGAAACAGTGGCATCACACATTAAAGCGTATGATCAAACATCATCAAGCGTGTATGACAAGCAACCAAAAGTGTATCACGACAACCAAAAGTAGTTGTTTTTGAAAATAAGCAACAAACACCAAACACTCTCTCACTCGAAGCCTAAAGATCTATATACACTTCTCCCCCTTTGGCAACAAGTTACCAAAAAGTTCAAAGGCATATATCTAAGCGTTCTTGGGCTGATCTCCTCCGGTTGTTGATGAATGAGTCGAGAGAACAACGTCGGCGAAGATCTCTGAAGATGTCGTAGATGGAGCTGGAGTGGACACTGGAGGAACGGAAGCTGATGGAGCAGGAGCTGTGTTGACAGTAGGAGGAGCTGATGAAGAGGGCCTCAAGTCTAGTGCAGGCACTGTGGGTGATCTAGCCTGAGTAGTGAACTGAGTTCCCGGCCTAAGAGGTGATCCATCCTCGTCATCATCATCATCTGAAGAAGAAGTAGAAGAGACCCGAGGAATGTGCACCGAGTGAACTTCCTTCTGAAGCTCTATGACTGTCTTAGTCACCTTGTCCGCCTTATCATTTAGAGTCTTGATCCTTGTCTCAAAGATCCTCACAAGACTGTTCTGGTTGTCTAGAATCCCCTTGATATCCTTCTGCATGCCCTGAACTGCTGAGATCAAAAGATCCATTTGCTCGTTTCTGGATCTGGGCGCTTGAGCACTAGCGGCTCGAACTACTTCTGCCTCTGCCTGTGCTGTAGAAGATGTGGGATGATTTGGGTCCATAACCACAACATTATCCTCGAGGTCTGGCTGTAGGGGCAAATGTGGACGATCTAGAGAAAATATGTGCTTCTCCAACTGAGAGTTGATAAGCATCTGGATGTAGGGTGCATAGCAGCAAGATCGCTTTTGATCAACAGCAACCCTCTTGATTGTCTAAACAATCAAATCCATGACTCTAATCCTGGTATGTCCGTCAAGGTGGATCAACATGTTGATGGAGTAGCCTCGGATCATATTGTCATCTTCTGACTTGGGCATCAAGGTATGCCTCAGAATAGTGTTCATGGTACGGAGGTCTGCTTGCAGATAGTAGATGGATCCTAGCTTATGAGATTTCACTTTGTTTGCGGGGATAGGAGTATACATATCCTTCATGGCATTGTGACTCGCCTTGGATTCTGAGTATACATCCAGATCACCATCCTGTACATCTGGAACTCCTAGAAGTGCAGCCCACTCCTCAACAATAGATTCATACCTTGCTGCTTCAGTCATCCATACAATTCTACCATCTCCGTAGAAATGTGAAATGGAGTAGAATTGCATAATCATCTCATCGTTCCATGCAGTAAACTCTCTGCCAATGAACTTATCCAAACCAATGCAGTGGGAATTATCTGGGACACTTGGAAAGTAGTCCTCATTCTCCTTAATGAATTTCCAATCAACATATCTCATATCACTAACAGCTGGGCTCTTGTCAAGCAGCACTTCTCATAAAAGTCTTGTTGCTCTCTGGTGTAGAACATGTAGTCAACAACAGTGTTCTTCCTCTGGGCATAAGGATCTATAGCTCTCCAAGATCTCAATCCCGTGCCTTTCCTCTTCTCCATGTCTTCAGCAACTAAGTGGTTGACATCATGTAATGGAAGACGTGGTCTGAACTTCATCAATGTAGTCAAGTCATCACCATCTTCACATCTGGAGGCAGTTCCCTTGTTCTTTTTAGAAGCTGAAATGTCTCTGGTAGTCCTCTTGGACTTCTGTGCAACAATTTTCTTGGATGTAGGCTTGGTGCCTTGGATGTGCCAGACTTTGGCATTGCATTAGCCAAAAGCTTCTTGGCCTTCTTCTTGGGAGGAGCCTTTGTAGCTGGCTCATCCTCCTCTTCCCCAGCAGCAGCACTGACAACCTCCTCTGGATCTTCATACATGGAGGTAGGCCTTCCTATCACACGAATGATCCTTTTCTTGTCTTTCTTCTCCCTACCTTCTTAGGCATAGACTTCCTTGGGGGATCAACAGACATTGTGACCGTAGCACTCTCATGTGCTTTGATAGTTTCAGAGCTGGCATAGACCTTGCTGACAACTCTTCTAAAAGAAGTAGCTTCAGTTGCCGACTTCTTAGCAACCTTTTCTTGCTTCTTGGCAAGAATCTCCTCAGGGATAAATTCTGAATCTTCTTCATCATAATTTAGCTTCTTCCTGGTCCTGGTGGCAGCCTTGGGCAACCCATGGGAGCTGGGGGTGCCTGGGTCTGAAAAAGAACTGGGCTCTGGGCTTGTGCCTAAACTCATATCAACTCCCTGCTCTAGCAAATTCTGACTGTCCTCACCATCTGACATACTGACCCTGTGAATAGAGTATAGAAGAGCAGAAGTAGATGAGTCATCACAAAATGAGGCTGTTTTTTGGAAGTTTGAAAAATAGATTTTAAAAGTTTTGCATTCTGTCAAATAAACATCGGTACAACTGAAACAACATTTTCGGTGCCGCTGAGACAGACAATCTCTCTTAACAGAACCTTGGCACTCTTTTCGGCCAGACCAAAAAGAGGTACTCGGTTCCACCAAGACAGTTCTCAGCATCACAGGAATACACATCGGTGAGACCGATACGTTTGTTTCGGTTCCACCGAGATTTATCGGGCAGACGACAGAACCCTAGAAAATTTACCATTCGCTAGACTATAGAGGCTATGTGTGGATAGGAATACGTGCAAAGAGTGGCTTATTGATAAACTTGAATCTAATGCGCAAGAATCGGACGAGGAGCGCATAAGAGGTTGAATCCGTACCCTAACTTGGTGCGGATCCGCTACGACAGCGACGATGGAGAGGATTTCGTTGACGGCGGCGATTCCCAGTGGCGGAGGAGCGCATGGAGACAAGGGCAACGACCAGGGGTCTCGTAGGCGGTAGCTTAGGGTTCTAAGGTGCGACGATTGAGATTGAATTTCAAAGCGTCGGGGTCCACAACTTATATACCCACCATTGTCGGTGTTACTGATTCTAACTTTTCGGTTTCACCGAGTTCCTCAATTGTCAGTTGACAGGGAAACTCGATGTAACCGAGAAGATGGAATCGGTGGTACTGAGATTGAAAACCAGATCAACCCTAGGCATTCAGTGACACCGAGATTTTGTGGTTGGTTCCACCGAGATGAACTTGGGAGGTTTTAATGGTGAGTCCTTGTCGATATGGAACTCCGAGTGCTCCACACACAGAGGGATCGAGAAGTACCTGTTCAATTTTTTTGATGCAGCATGAATGGAGCATGAGGTGAGAAATCATAGATAGCTACAGAGGTGGTCCTAGTCATTCTTGTATATCCAATTGTCAAAAGATAAATCAAAAACCAAATAGCAACAATTGGATATCCTCGAATGAGAAAATAAATACAGACCAACATGCTCACACAATAAGATGTCAAATGAAATCATGGCAAACATGCACAAACACTCTAGCATCTAACAAGCACTTGGGCGATGATGAAGTCATCTATATATGCGTATTTGAGTTAGGAGCCAAGTAAGAGTACTTGATCATAGGTCATACTCATCGTTTAAGCACAAGTGGGGTTACCACTTTTACATAAAACATTTAATGTTGTCACATACTAAGAGATGCTTTGACTCAAGTCTTAGAGTAAAGCTCCCCCTTGATGTGACATCCCCTCATAAGAGGGATAAACTAACCTTGGGTTTTGGCGATGAAGACTTCATGTTTGTGAGGTAGTGGTGGATGCTCAAGGTTGATTAAGATCACCAAGAGTTGGGAGGATCCTTGTTGTTTCCTTTCTCTTATCACCTACATGGGTTAGCCCAACACATAAGAGACAAATACAAGGATATCTATGGACATGGAGTGCAAAGCATGTGTGATGATGTCCATTGATTTGTTGATTACCTTGTCCCTTGCTTACCTTTGATGGAATGAGTGACTCCTTGATCTGTTGCATAGGGTTGATGTTGATTGCAAATAGATCTTGCCAATAATGAATGTGAGTGAATTTCATTGGCGGAGCCACCCCTCAAGAACTCTCTAGTTCTTCTTCTTGGGAACCCATATCAAGTTGATGGGGATACTAGGTGTTGAAGTAGCACTTGTAGTAGTTGAGCTTGTAGTAGCCTTGGGAACCCACTTCACCATGGCTTGGGAGTCATCTTCATATGAGTCAAAGTCCTCTTGGAGCTTGTTTTTTCCCTTGAGCTTGTGGTCTTGTGGTGGAAGTTCATCTTGCAACTTTGTTCCCTTGGGAAGAGTATTTCCATACTTTTCCTTTTGAGGAACAAACTTGGGATTGGAGTATTGACCTTCTTCCCATTCAACTCCATTTGCGTTGAAGTAGCCAACACCACGATTCTTCCGATATCCTCCATGCTTGCGTACAATCTCATCAAATTGTTTGTACCCTTCAAGACTTGTAGATACCTTTCTCTATAATACCTTTCAATAAAGCATTTTCTTGCTCAAGTGTAACTTGGCTAAGAGAATCATCATTAGTGGAATCAATAGAACTACTAGGAGCAACATCACTAGGTTTAGCATTTTTATTGTTGCTACTAGATGAAGAACCTTTCTTTACTTTGTTACTAGTTTGCTTAGATTTGACTTGTAGCATGAATGTAGACAAGAGTAGTCATTTGGCAAGATAAGATGAAGTCTTCTTTTGGAGATCGTCATTGATAGCTTTAAGAAATTCATGTTCTTCCTCCAAATTGAGCTTCTCGAAGCGTAGCTTCTCATGAGTTCTTACAAGCTCTCTATGATCTCCAAGAGTAGATTCATGGGCTAACTTAAGAGTGTTGAGTTCTTTAGTTAGTTCTTCTATGTTCATCTTATCATCGTCAATTGACTTATCTTGACTAGCATGAGAAATATCAAGTTCATTATGATCAACATCACTAGTTTTATCACATAGCAAGTCATCATTGTAAAGAAAATCATCTTCATCACTCAAAATCAAGATATTCGGGGTGTGATACCTTGGGGCCTTTAGCCATGAAGAAATTTCCACTCCCTTCATTTGGTGAATAAAATAGATCATAGGAGTTTGTTGTCACTAGTGCAATTCCGGCAACACTATCATCTTGACTATAGTCGGAGTTGGAGTGATAGCTTCTCTCGAAGTGGTTGTCGGAGTCAGAGCCAGAAACCCATTCACCAACATGAGCTTGATGTTTCCTTCTTGAGTAGCTCTTGGTGTGCTTGTACTTCTTCTCCGAGTCCCTACTTCTCCTTGAGGGTCTTCGTTCATAATGATCATCTCTACTCCTTCTCTCTCTTCGAGGTAATTCATCTCTTGAGCTTTGTCTTCTAGGTTATTCTTCTCTTCATTTGTAGGGAGCCATGCACTCATTGGAGTAGTGTCCGGGCTTCCCACAATTGTAGTAGTTTTGGTTATGACTTGACGAACGCTTCTCTTCATGTCTTGAGTTGAAGCTGAGATCTTTGCTTCTATCCTTGTAGAACTTGTTGAATTTATTGACCATGAGGCTTATCTCTTCATTTGTGACAAGGTTGTCGCGTGAGGTAGCGGGAGCATCACTTGTGGCTTTGTAAGCACCGCTAGACTTGTGGTGAAGCTCTTCCTTGTCTTTGAGTGTCATCTCATGAGAAACAATTCTACCAATCACTTCCGTTGGTTTGAGATCTTTGTAGTTGGGAATCATTTGGATCAATGTTCACACGGTGTCATATCTCTCATCCAAAGCTCGAAGTATCTTCTTGATGATGAACTTGTCAGTCATTTCTTCGCTTCCCAAGCCGGCAATCTCATTGGTGATGAGAGCTAGCCTAGAGTACATTTCTGCGACTCCTTCACCATCCTTCATCTTGAACTTGTCAAGTTGACCTTTAAGAACATCTAACTTGGATTCTCTCACAGACTCAGTTCCTTCATGCATATCAACCAAAGTATCCCAAATCTCCTTTGCCTGTTCAAGATGGCTGATTTTGTTGAATTCTTCGGGGCATAGGCAGTTGAAGATAATGTCACATGCTTGAGCATTGAGTTGCAACATCTTCAATTCTTCTGCGTTCACTTCACAATCCGGTTCTCTTCCATCACCAAAGAATTCACCTTGCACGCCAACACGAACAACAACCCAAATGACAGGATTATGACCAAGCAAATGCATTTTCATTTTGTGCTTCCAATTAGCAAAATTAGTGCCATCAAATTACAACCTCTACGGTGATAATTTACCTCACTAGATGCCATAGTTCTCCTAGGTTGTGAAACCAATGCAATGGAGACCAACGCTTTGATAACACTTGTAGGATCGAAAGTAGGTCTAGTGGGGGGGGGGGTGATTAGACTACTTCACCAAATAAAAGTTTTACCTTTTTCCCAATTTTAATTCTTGGCAAGTTTTAGCATTCACAGCATATCAAGTAACACCCTACACATGCATGTTTAAGAGTGTAGCAGCGGAAAATAAAGACATTGCACATGTAAGTAAAGAGAGGCTTAGGGAAGCAAACACAAGTGATGACACGTTGATTTTTCCCGTGGTTTCGATAGGTGGTGCTATCATACATCCATGTTCATGGAGTCTTCAACCCACGGAGGGTAACGGTCGTGAGAGTCCATGGAGGGCTCTACCCATGGAGGGTTCCACGAAGAAGCAACCTTGACTATCCATGCGGCTTCCGTCCACAAAGGACTAGCCTCACTATGGGTAGATCTTCACGAAGTAGGCGATCTCCTTGCCCTTAAAAACTTCTTGGTTCACTCCACAACACGAACTAGGAGGCTCCCAAGTGACACCTAACCAATCTAGGAGGCACCACCCTCCAAAAGGTAATAGGCTCGGTAATGACGATGAACTCCTTGCTCTTGTGCTTCAAGATGATAGACTCCTCAACACACAATCACTCTCTCACAGATATGGCTTGGTAGAAGAGATGGGATTGGTGGAAAGCAACTTGGGGAGGCTAGAAATCAAGATCCATATGGTTGGAGTTTAAGATCTTGACCTCAACACAAGGGTAGGTGGTTCTCTCTCAGAAAACTGAGTAGGATAGGTATGGAATAGTTATGAGTGCTTCTCTTTTGAGTAGGTGGTGGTGAAGGGGTATATATAGGCATCTCCAAAAATCCAACCGTTACACACAAAATGATCAACTCGGTGACACCGATGTGTTAATCTCGGTGGTACCGAAGTGACCAAAAGGTGGCAACTTTTGAATCTCGGTGAGACCGATATAGGATTCTCGGTTGCACCGACAAGGTGACCAACGGTCAGATTTGCCAAACTCGGTGACGCCGATTCACCATTTTCGGATGGACTGAAAATGTGAACTTGCATAACAGAAACTTGGCAACCCTACTCGGTGGCACCGAAAGCACTGTGGACTGCACCGGAGTGTTAGGGTTTGGCTGAGTCTGTGTAGGGTTTGGGAATCGGTGGCACCGGGATAGGAATGTTGGTTGCATCGATTTTGCATATTTGGCTTTGGACATACTTTGGTGGGAGAATTTGTAGATGTTTTGGTGACTATCACTTGTGCACGTTTGAGCATATTGTTCATCATAAAAACTTTACCCCCTTCTAAAAGTATTGGCTTTCCTATGGACTCAAAGTGATTTCTCACAAATGTAAAATGTAGAGCCCTCTTGCTTGAATCTTGGCCAACCTTCCTTGCATCCTGGGGTAATTCCACAATCTCCACAATCCTTTGGCCATCCTTATCATTGAAATTTTCCCTAAATATACTTGGTGGAA
Organism: Hordeum marinum; assembly: GCA_022496015.1. Classification (NCBI taxonomy): domain Eukaryota; kingdom Viridiplantae; phylum Streptophyta; class Magnoliopsida; order Poales; family Poaceae; genus Hordeum; species Hordeum marinum. The sequence continues at coordinate 418,255,843 of CM039676.1, forward strand.
ACATTAGTTCAATGACTTATATGTTGTTATTAATTACCAAAACCACCAAGGGAGCAAATGTGCTTTCAAAAGCCACAAGCTTGGGGATGCTATGTTTGATGAAGATGATATGTTTAGTCCCCCAAGTTTTGGTGAGAAAATTTACTATGATGAAAGCATGCCTCCTATTTATGACGATTATTGTGATGATATGTATTCTATAAACAATAATGATAACCATGAGACTTGTCATCGTGATTTTAATTTTCAATTGGATTATGCTTCACATGATAGTTATTTTGTTGAGTTTACTCCCACTATTAGTCATGAGAAGAAATTTTCTTGTGTGGAGATTAGCAAAATTTATATGTTGTATATCATGAAAAGAATGCTTTATGTGTTGGTTATATTGTGGAATTCCTTCATGATGCTATTGAAAATTATTATGAGGGAGGAACATATGCTTGTAGGAATTGCAATAATATCAAGTTTCCTCTCCATGTGTTCAAAGTTTTAAAGTTATACTTGTTTTTCCTTCCTATGCTAGTTGATTATTGCTCCCATAAATTTTTGTGGGTTAGACTTAAATGTTATTGTCATAAGATACATGATGCTCTTTTGCATGTTTCAATTACTATTCCTATGTGAGCATCATTGAAATCATCATGCCTAGCTAAAAAGCATTAAAGAAAAGCGCTTGTTGGGAGACAACCCAACACTTTTACTTTATGTTTTGATGTGTTCACATGATTAAGCTGCTGTAGTAATCATGTTTTGGGTCTTTTATTTCAATAAAGTGCCAAGTAAAGCCTTTGGGATAGCGTGGATACTTGCTTGTTTGATTCTGTGCAGAAATAGAAAGTTTTGCGTCCAGTATAGGAATTATCTGATTTTACTGGAGCATCAAAAAATTCTTAAATTTTTACAAAATATTTATATGCAAATTCCTTGAGTGTTTCGAATTTTACGGAATTTTTAGAGTCAGGGAAGTTTGGTGATCATTCAGATCTTTACAGACTGTTTTGTTTTTGACAAATTCTATTTTGCATGCATAGTTTGCTTGTTTCAAGTGTTCCTATAGCTTATATTGGGTAATATAAATTGTGGGAATTATGTAATACAGTAGGTATCATGTGGTAATAATTATGAATCTTGTCTTGACAATATCTAAATGAATGATCTATCTTTATTACACTAACCCTTCTCACAAAGTTCCGTTAAGTTTTGTGTGATTGAAGTTTTTATGTTTTGGGTGAGACACCGATATGAGAGGAATAAGGAGTGACAAGAACCTAAGCTTGGGGATTCTCAATGCACCCCCAAGTTAATATCCAAGGAATATTCAAGCGCCTAAGCTTGGGGATGCCCCGGAAGGCATCCCCTCTTTATTCTTCAACACTATCGGTATATCTCACTTGGAGCTATATTTTTATTCATCACATAATATGAGTTTTGATTGGAGTGTCATTTTATTTTGGTTGCTATCTGTTAGGTGTTATTTATAATCTTGTTTTTCAATAAAAATTTCCAAGAATTTACTTAGGATGCTTGCATTGCATGTTTTGATATGTGCTGGGTAAAAACAGAAACTTCGACTATAGTGTTTGAATTTTCATATTTTACTGGAACTTTGAATGTTTCTGAAATTTTTACACAGTATTTGCATATAAATGTTATAGCAGTTCATATAGTTTCATAATTTTTTGAGTTACATAAGTAGACTGGTTTAATAAATTTCTACAGACTATTCTGTTTGGACAGATTACTGTCATAGTTTTGTTGTCTACTTATCCTATAGTTTCCATAGCCTATATTGGTAGATATAAATTGTGGAAATGATAGTATACAATACCTAATGTTTGAAAATTATTGTGCAACTGGTCTTGGTAGTACATAAAGAGTTGATTTATTATTATGTGTACTAACCTATCTCGTGAATGTTTTCGAGTTTTATGTGGATTAAGTTTTTGAGAATAGGTGAAACCATGATATGAGAGGATCGAACGAGATACAAAAGCTCAAGCTTGTGGATGAACAAGGCACCCCAAGTAAATATTTCAAGAACTCTCAAGCATCTAAGCTTGGGGATGCTACGCATCCCACCTCTCTTCTTCAACTATCGGTTAGCCTATGTTGAGCCTAAATTTTTATTCGTTCACATTATGCATCCTATTGTTGGAGTGCTATTTTTTTTTTCTTGATGTTTAAATAAAATAATCAGATCTGAAAATCTTTATTCAGAGAGAGAGAGAAAGTCCTCACATAGCTAATTAATTGTTTGACTACTCATTGATCTTCACTTATATGTTTTGGAGAAATTTACTCTCGTGCTTCACTTATATCCTATGAGTAAATGGTTGAATGACTTGAATATCATAGATCTGAATTTATATATGTTTTATATGCTTATCCCATGGGGAGTAATGACTTCACATATAAGAAGTATAGGTGGTAAAATCTATCAAAATTTAGCAAACACCGCATTGGTCACTTGAACAATTCATGAAAGAATATTGAAGGAAGAGAGATTTCACATATAAATATACTAGCTTGGACATCTTCTATGATTGTGAGCCCCATTAATTATTTTCAAACTTGAGAAAATTAGTTGAAGTTGGACAAGGAAGACAACGTAATGAGTTATGCTTGGGTATACTTGTATAGAAGATATATTGTTATGGATCCTCCAACATGTGATGCTTGCTTCTACCTCATACTAGCCAAAAGTTCCGCACCAAGTAGAAATACTACTTATGCATCCAAACACCTTTAAACCCAAAGTTGTTCCATATGAGTCCACCATACCTACCTATATGCGGTATTTACCTGCCGTTCCAAGTAAATTTGCATGTGCCAAACTCTAAACCTTCAAATAATATTCTGTTTTGTATGCCTGAATCGCCCATATAGTGACTAGGGGCTATTAGTATCTTCCATGCTAGGTGGGTTATTCTCACGATATGTGTTGATTCACTATCATTGACGAGAATTGGCTGGTATTCAGGATGCCCAGTTCCATGATCAAAAATCAAATAAAAATATAATGAAACAAAACTCCCCTAGGATTGTTGTTTGTATAGATGATACCCATGGATTTGGCTCGCCTGGAGTGTGATTGATTGGTGGAGGGGGAGTAAAAACTTTACCATTCTGCTTGGGAACCGCCTATAATGTATCTAGGATGGAAGACAGAGATCTCCCGGTTGTTATGTTGACAATGAAAGCATACCGCTCAAAATTAATATTCAACTCTGTTTTAAAAGATCGAGCTCTAGCACCTCTGCAAATCAATGCTTCCCTCTGCGAAGGGCCTATATTTTACTTTCTAGTACTTACCTTTATACAAGAGTCATGGTGATCTTCACCACTTCCTATATTTCACTTTTTCCCCTTGGCAAGCATCATGTGGTGGGGAAAGATCCAAGCATATATGGCCATTCAAATATATTTGATCATGAATTATTATTGTTGACAATTATCTATATGATAAATAAGTTGGGAGGTGAAACTTTAAGCCCCTATCTTTCTCTGTGTCTGAGGATGTCATTTGCTCTAAAAATATGCTTTGAGTGTTAGCAATCATGGAAGACTATATGATAGTTGAGTATCTTGAATTTGCTAAATCAAAGCTCTTACATAGACCCTTCCTAAAAATAAGATGAATTGCAATTGTTTGGTGACTAAAAGCATAGTTTGTTAGTTTTCAAGAAACTTTATGGTCTATACTTTAACATGTGAATAGCTTGTTACTTCACCATGAGAAGTTTTATGAGATGAGCTATTGTTTATGATATATAATGATGCTAGAAAAAGTGTTTGGAACTATCATTGATCAAATTGATGCACTATGCTAGCATTCACACTTCATAAATTATTTCTTTTATCATTTACCTACTCGAGGACGAGCATGAATTAAGCTTGGGGATGCTAATACGTCTCCAACGTATCTATTATTTATGAAGTATTCATGCCATGTTTACAATAATTCTATATGATTTTGGTATGATTTTATTAGAACTAACCCGGACTGACGTTGTCTTCAGCAGAACTACCGTAGTGTTGTTTTTGTGCAGAAATAAAGGTCCTCGGAATGGGCTGAAAATTTACGGAGAATATTTTTGGAAAATATAAAAATACTGGAGCGAAGATCTGGGCCAGGAAGTGTACGAGGAGGCCACAAGCCTGCTGGGTGCGGCCACTCCCTAGGTCGCGCCCCTGTGGCTTGTGGACTCCTCGAGCACCCCCTTGACGTGAGACCGACGCCAAGAATTCCTATAAATACTAAAACCTCAAGAAAGAAATCTAGATCGGGAGTTCCGCCTCCGCAAGCTTCTATAGCCACGAAAAACCAATCGAGGGCCCGTTCCGGCACCCTGCTGGAGGGGGAAACCATCACCGGAGGCCATCTTCATCATCTCGGCGGTCTCCATGACGAGGAGGGAGTAGTTCACCTTGGGGCTGAGGGTATCTACCAATAGCTATGTGTTTGATCTCTGTCTCTCATGTTCTTGAGATGACATGATCTTGATGTACCGCGAGCTTTATTAATATAGACCGAATCATATGGAGTTTCCCCCTCTCTATCTTCTTGTGATGAATTGAGTTTTCCCTTTGAAGTTTTCTTATCGGATTGAATATTTAAAGGATTTGAGAACACTTGATGTATGTCTTGCGATGGAATATCCATGGTGACAATGGGATGTTCTGTTGATCCACTTGATGTATGTTTTGGTGATCACCTTGCGGGTTCCGTGACCTTGGGAATCTATGCATAGGGGTTGGCACACTTTTTCGTCTTGACTCTTCGGTAGAAACTTTGGGGCACTCTTTGAGGTTCTTTGTGTTAGATTGAACATGATGAATCTGAAATTGTGTGCTGCATATCGTATAATCAAGCCCATGGGTACTCGTGGTGACATTGGAGTATCTAGGTGACATTAGGGTTTTGGTTGGTGTGTATCTTAAGGTGTTATTTTAGTACGGACTCTAGGGCTGTTTGTGACACTTATAGGGATAGCTCATAAGATTGATCGGAAAAGATAACTTTGAGGTGGTTGCGTATCCTACAATAATTTCTTTGTTTGTTCTCCGCTATTTATGACTTTGGAGTGAACTCTTTGTCGCACGTGAGAGATTTACATATGATTCAACTATGTTAGTATTGTTGAGAGAACTTGCACAAGTGAAAGTATGAACCATAGGCCTTGTCTCCAAGCATTGCAATACCGTTTTTGCTCACTTTTGTGATAGTAAAGAAATAAAAGCGACAGACTGCATAATGAAGGTTGCTATCACAAAGGGAAATACAACGCAGCGTTCCTTTGCAATAAGGGTTCGCACATCCAAAAACAAAAAGTGCATGACAACCTATGCTTCCCTCTGCGAAGGGCCTATCTGTTACTTTTACTTCTTAAGTACTTACCTTTATTCAAGAGTTATGGTGATCTTCACCACTTCCTATATTTTGCCTTTTTTGCTTCGCAAGCATTATGTGTTGGGGAATGATCTAGACACATATATCCACTAGGATGTGGGTGACCATGAGTTATTTCTGTTGACATTACCCTGGAGGTAAATAGTTGGGAGGCAAAACTATAAGCTCCTATCTTTCTCTGTGTCCAATTGAAGCTTTGACATCATGAGTACCGCGTGAGTGTTAGCAATTATGAAAGACTAAAATATGATTGAGTATGTGGATTTTCTTTACAAGCTCTTATATTGACTCTTTTTGATGTTATGATAAATTGCAAATTGCATCAATGACTAAGAGCATAGTTTGCTGGTTCTCAACAGAGTTCTTGGTTCATACTTTCTCCTGGAGATGAATTGTTACTCTAGTATAAGAAACTATATATCAATAGTATTGTTGTTCTAAAGATGATCTTGATGCCCTCATGTCCGTATTTCATTTTATCGACACCTCTATCTCTACACTTGTGGACATATTTATCGATCTCGGCTTCCGCTTGAGGACAAGCGAGGTCTAAGCTTGGGGGAGTTGATACGTCCATTTTGCATCATGCTTTTATATTGATATTTATTGCATTATGGGCTGTTATTACACGTTATGGTACAATACTTATGCCTTTTCTCTCCTATTTTACAAGGCTTACAAGAAGAGGGAGGATGCCGGCAGCTGGAATTCTGGACTGGAAAAGGAGAAAATATGAGAGACCTATTTTGCACAACTCCAAAAGTCCTGAAAAGTTACGGAGAATTATTTTGGAATATATAAAAACTATTGGGAAAAACAAATACCAGAGGGGACCCACCAGGAGGTCACAAGCCTGCCAGGCGAGGCCTACCCCTGGCCGCACCTAGGTGGCTTGTAGGCCCCCTGGAAGGTCTCCAGTGCCCATCTTCAGCTATATGAAGGGTTTTCACCTATAAAAAAAATCAAGGGAGAGCTTTCGGGACGAAGCGCCGCTGTCTCAAGGCGGAACTTGGGCAGAACCAATCTAGAGCTCCGGCGGAGCTGTTCTGCCAGGGAAACTTCCCTCTCGGAGGGGGAAATCAAAGCCATCGTCATCTCCAACGATCCTCTCATTGAGAGGGGGTCAATGTCCATCAATATCTTCACCAGCACCATCTCCTCTCCAAACCATAGTTCATCTCTTGTATACGATCTTTGTCTCAAACCTTAGATTGGTACCTGTGGGTTGCTAGTAGTGTTGATTACTCCTTGCAGTTAATGCTAGTTGGTTTACTTGGTGGAAGATCATATGTTCAGATCCTTAATGCTAATTAATACTCCTCTGATCATGAACATGAATATGCTTTGTGAGTAGTTACGTTTGTTCCCAAGGACATGGGATAAGTCTCGTTATAAGTAATCATGTGAATTTGGTATTCGTTCGATATTTTGATGAGATGAGATGTATGTTGTCTCCTCTAGTGGGTCATCAAGCACATGAGCAACCCCGCTCATGGTGATTACTTTGGAGAAGCTCCTGCTTTGTGCCAGTAGTGGGGTCTTTTTCCCATCATTGGATTCAACAAGGATTTTGACTGTGAGATTGTGGCTCGGTTCTATGCCATCATGTACTTTCATTTTGATGAAGAGAGGAACATGACATGGATGACTGGTGGAAGACTGTTGAGGTCCAACTGGAAGACTTTCATGAACTCTTTGGGGTATGCTGATCAGGGGTTGGATGAACCTCTTGGCCTGAGGCCACACACGGACACTACACCGATTCACAAGTCCAAGTTAATTTGCTACTCCAAACAGGTGTAGACTGACAGGATATTCACATTGAGCTCATCCCCTTCCTGGATATTGTGCACCATGTCTTCCATAACACTCTCTTCCCTCACATTGGGAACAAGGATCAGGTACACTCATATCTCGTGAATTTTGTTGTTGATGTGCATTAAGGAGAAGGGCAGAGATTCTTCTTTGGATGTCTCCCACATTACGTGGCGTGAGCTTCATTCTGCCGTGTTTGACAAGAAGGTGCCCATCTATGGCCCCTATCTCTTTAAGCTGACCGAGGATACCTTGGTTGTTGAGTTTCCTAGCGAGTACCTCGTCATAGAGAACATGGTGTCTCGTGGTGTGCTTATGCTACACGTGAAGGTGAATTGGGGCATTACACTGGTTGTTCCAGAGATTGCCTCCACTGATTCTGATGATGATGAGGAGCCAAATTACGCATATGCTCCACCGTCTAAGACCGAACCTTCATGGGATTCCAAGATTAAGACAAAGATGAAGAAGCTTCTCTGTTTCCAAGCTTAGGGTCAGTTAAAGGCACATGTGGAGGACAACAAGGCTCATAGGCGTGACAAGAAGATCATGAGGAAGGTTGGACTGGAGGTTCATAGCGAGTCTGAGGAGAGGACAACTGACTAGGAGGAGTGGGTCAAGAAGAACTACCCGTGGACGGAGTCAGAGGAGGAGTTGCCTGTTGCTTGTGATGACCACTCCGAGTATTGATGGCTATGAGGAGCATGACCATCACTTGGTATCGTCTTAGTACTCTGTGCCCTTTTGGTGTCTCGATGCCAAAGAGGGAGAGAAGTGTTTAGGGATTTGCCGATTCACGAGTGTGTCTTATTTTTCATTGGCTTTTCTCTCTCCTGAACTATTTTATCGCTTGCTTTGATTTGTGGTTTCAACACAATACCTTTTATATGGTGTAAGACATATGCTAATGCTACCCTACTACTTATATTTATGTCTACATCGTTAGTTTGTGATATTATATTACTTATGCTCTATCTCTATGCTCACTTACTATCTCTTGCATTCATACTTATCTCTCACATTATGTGGATTACAAGGTTGTTGTCGTGTCTATAAAATATAGGGGGAGTGTTGATCCTAGTGTGTGCTCTTTGCATTTCAAAGACATACTAAAATAGGGCACACATCTAGGGGGAGCTCATCTATATTTTGTAGATGTTGGGTTTGCTTATGCGTTGTTGTTTATCACAGACGCAAATCCCATGTTGTCATCAATCCACCAAAAAGGGGGAGATTGTTAGAACATAATTTTCCACAAGTGGTTTTGGTGATTGATGACAATGCCCTTTTGCGGACTAACCGTGTGCATTTGGATTTCAGAGATTATTAGGTGGCACGAGACGGTTTTCTTTCCCCTCGGTGTTTAAAGAGAAGACGGTTTATTTCCGATGATTTCTTTTTGGTGGTTTTGAGTCATAGGAAATCTGTACTATCAAGAGGGGGCCTGCATTTGGAAAGGTTAGGGTGGAATCAACACGTACACATTTGCACCGCTTTCCCTTCCCGGCTCTTTGGAGTGTGTGACTTCTGCTTACGATCCCTCAGAAACACCTAAGCGTAAGAACCGTGCTGGTGAGCGGTAGTACCGCTTTAGCCGTACTGCCGCCTTCTAGTGTTAAGTCCGCTACCACTTACAATTTGTTTCTAGTGCCTTGGTCTTGTTGAGCGTAAGTACCACTGCACTCGAGCAGTAGTACCACACAGGCGGTACTGCCGTGTTTCACTTCCGCCTGTACTTTCGCTTAAATTTCGCTTCTGGTATCATTTGCCACCCGAGAGAAAGTAGAGAGGTAGTAGCAAGCAGTAGTACTGCTCCACGTGGTACTGCCATACTACCCTCCTCTACTCCTGCTAGGTTCCCTCTTCATACAACACCAAGCAGAAGTAATGCTGGCAGGAGCGGTAGTACCGCCCCGATGGCACTATGATACGTCTCCAATGTATCTATAATTTTTTATTGTTCCATGCTATTATATTATCTGTTTTGGATGTTTTTATGCATTGATATGTTATTTTATATTATTTTGGGGACTAACCAATTAATCTAGAGCCTAGTGCCAGTTTATGTTTTTTCTTGTTTTTGAGTTTTGCAGATAAGGAATATTAAATGGAGTCCAAATGGAATAAAACCTCCGGAATGATTTTTTCTGGAAAATATGGAAGCCACGGGACTTGAGAACCAAGGCAGAGGAGCTGCTACGAGGCCACAAGCCTACTTGCCGCGGCCAGGAGGCCACCCGCGCCGGGCAGGCTTGTGGGCCCCCAGCAATTCCCCTAACCCTAATCTTCGGACTATAAATATCAAATATTCCATCATTATCAAAACGAGCCAGGAAAACACTTTTTCGCTAGAAGCCTCCGTTCCAGATAGATCCAATCTTGGAGCCTTTTCCGGTAGTCTACCAGAGGGGGATTCGATCACGGAGGGCATCTACATCAACTCCATTGCCCCTCTGATGATGCGTGAGTAGTTCACCATAGACCTACAGGTCCATAGCTAGTAGCTAGATGGCTTCTTCTCTCTCTTTGCTTCTCAATACCATGTTCTTCATGATCTTCATGGAGATCTATCCGATGTAATGCTCTTTTGCGGTGTGGTTGTCGAGATTCGATGAATTGTGGGTTTATGTTTAGATTATCCATGGATATTATTCTAGTCTTTCCTGAATTCTTATATGCATGATTTCATATCTTTGCAAGTCTCTTCGAGTTATTGGTTTGGTTTGGCCAACTAGATTGGTAATTCTTGCAATAGGAGAAGTGCTTAATTTTGGGTTCAATCTTGCGGTGTCCTCACCCAGTGACAAAGTAGGGGTACGTGGCACGTATTGTATTGTTGCCATCAAGTGTAAAAATATGGCATTTTCATCATATTGCTTGAGTTTATCCGTCTACATCATGTCATCTTACTTAATGCGTTACTCTGTTCTTCATGAACTTAATACTCTAGATGCAGGCAGGAGTCGGTCGATGTGTGGAGTAATAGTAGTAGATGCAGAATCATTTTGGTGTACTTGACAGGTACGTGATGCCTATATGCATAATCATTGCCTTGGATATCTTCATAATTATTCGCTTTTCTATCAATTGCTTGACAGTAATTTGTTCACCCACCGTAATACTTGCCATCATGAGAGAAGCCATATAGTGAGACATATGGCCCATGGGTCTATTTTCCATATTATACTTTCCGATCTAAAACTAAAAACACCAAAAATACTTGCTTCCCTATTTTAAATTTTAGTTTTACTTTCCGTTCAAGCATCCTATTATATCTATCTCTACTAGATCTCATCCTTGCAAATAACCGTGAAGGGATTGACAACCCCTTTACAGCGTTGGGTGCAAGAGCTTGATTCCTTGTGCAGGTATATCTATTGGTGGCTCGCTTGTATCTCCTACTGGATTGATACCTAGGTTCTCAAAAACTGAGGGAAATACTTATCTACTTTGTTGCATCAAACCGTTCCTCTTCACGGGAAACCAACACATGCTCGAGAGGTAGCAAGAAGTATTTCTAGCGCTGTTGCCGGGGAGATACATAGCAAGTCAAGGATACCACGTACCCATCACAAACTCATCTCTTGCATTTACATTATTTGCCATTTGCCTCTCGTTTTCCTCTCCCCCACTTCTAAAACGATTTTCAGAAAACACTTGCCCTTTTTGTTTGCCCTTCTTTCGCTTGCCTTTTTGATTACCTGAACTATGTCGAACATCACCACATCCCCCTTGTCACCAGACTTTGGAATAAAACATGGGGAAAATTTGAAGGATTCTTGGTTTAGGATAATGGAATCTTATCATGTTTCCAATCTAAAAGGGGATGCAAAAGTTTTGCTCAGATATTTTTACATTGGTTTAGTATTGCATCATAGGAAGCTTTTAGATTTTGCCTCAAAAGGAAATTTTATTGAGCTTGACACGAATGCAGCCTATGAAGTTTTAGAAGGGATTTTGGGGGTTCCTCCGCCAAAAAGGGGGTTTGCTTTCCCTCAAGAGGGAGTTCAAGTTCTCGACAAATTGGGTGACTTACATAAGCACTTGGTCAAGTTACAACAACATCACGAACCCCTCAAACATATTAATAGGAACCTTAATCGCTTGAATAGTTTGATCACCCTTTGCAATAAGCGTTTGGACATTTTGGACACCAAGATTGATCCTCCCCCTACAAGTGGGGGAAATAGGAAAGAACCTCCTGGATTTGAGAAGGTCCTCACAAAAATTGCCAATACCAAAGATGACAATACCTAGATCTATTGCGTTTTGCCTAGCTAGGGGCGTTAAACAATATCGCTTGTTGGGAGGCAACCCAATTTTATTTTGCTTTCAGCTTTTTTGCTTATGTTTTGGTGTGTTTGGCACATTATTTCTTCCGTAATAATTGTGTTTTTGTGGTTAAATTAGTGTTTGAGCCAAGTAAAACCTTTGGGGTGATCTATGGTAGTTGTTGATTTGATCTTGCTGGAAAACAGAAACTTTTGCGCTCAGTCCAGGATTTTTCTGAAATTTTCAGTGTGTCAAATTGATCTGAAATGTTTACACACGATTGATATACAAATTTCCCTCGTTTCAATATTTTTTCAGAATTTTTACAGTTCTAGAAGTATTCCAAGTTACAGATTGCTACAGACTATTCTGTTTTTGACAAATTCTGTTTTCTTTGTGTTGTTTGCTTATTTTGATGTATCTATGGGTCATATCGGCGGGTATGAGTCATGGGGAAGTTAGAATATAGTAGGTATTACACAAAAATAAATAAATAATGAGTTCACAACAGTACCTAAAGTGGTGATTTATTTTTCTTATACTAACGGATCTCATGAGTTTTCTATTGAGTTTTGTGTTGAGAAGTTTTCAAGTTTTGGGTGGAGATTTGATGGACTATGTGTTGGAAATATGCCCTAGAGGCAATAATAAATTAGTTATTATCATATTTCCTTGTTCATGATAATCGTTTATTATCCATGCTATAATTGTATTGATTGGAGACTTAGATGCATGTGTGGATACATAGACAAAACCATGTCCCTAGTATGCCTCTAATGGACTAGCTCGTTGATCAAAGATGGTTAAGGTTTCCTAGCAATGGACATGAGATGTCATTTGATAAAAGGGACCACATCATTAGGAGAATGGTGTGATGGACAAGACCCAAACTACAAACATAGGATATGATCGTGTCAGTTTATTGCTATTGTTTTCTACATGTCAAGTATATGTTCCTATGACCATGAGATCATGCAACTCACGGACATCGGAGGACTGCCTTGTGTGTATCAAATTTCGCAATGTAACTGGGTGACTATAAAGGTGCTCTATAGGTATCTCCGAGGGTGTCTGTTGAGTTGGCATGGATCAAGACTGGGATTTGTTACTCTGTATGATGGAGAAGTATCTCAGGGCCCACTCGGTAATACAACATCACCATCAGCCTTGCAAGCAATGTGACTAAGTGTTAGTCATGGGATCTTGTAAAGAGACTTGTCGGTAACGAGGTTGAACTAGGTATTGAGATACCGATGATCGAATCCGGGCAAGTAACATACCGAAGAACAAAGGGAACGTTATACGGGATTGACTGAATCCTTGACATAGAGGTTCAACCGAAAAAGATCTTCGTAGAATATGTAGGAACCAATATGGTCATCCAGGGTCCGTTATTGGTTATTGACCGTAGAGGTGTCTCAGTCATGTCTACATAGTTCTCGAACCCGCAGGGTCTGCACACTTAAGGTTTGGTGACGTTTGGGTAGTATAGGGTTATGTATGGTGGTGACCGAAGGTTGTTCAGAGTCCCGGATGAGATCCCGGACGTCACGAGGAGCTCTAGAATGGTCCAGAGGTAAATATTCATAAATAGGAAGTCCTATTTTGGTCGCCGGAAAAGTTTCGGGCTCATCGGTAGTGTACCGGGAGTGCCGGTAGTGTACCGGGGGACCATCGGGAGAGGTATTTCGACCCAAGAGGCTACATGGGATATAGGAGGGTGGAAACCAGCCCTCAGTGGGCTGGTCGAAGTCCTCTAAGAGGCCCATGTGGCTGGACTTGAGGAAGAGAGAAAAAAAAGCCAAGGTGGAAATAAATTCAAATTAGGAAAGGAGGAATCCTAATCCTACTAGGATTGGAGGAGGATTCCTCCAATCCTCCTTGCGCAAGGGCAGCCTTGGCGCCAGCCCTCCTCCTCCCTCCCTCTTATATATACTGGTGGTATTGGGTGTTTTGCACTAGATTTTATGGCCACGTGCTACCCGTTCCACCGGTGCTCCTCTAGATCGGATTTCCGCAGTGCTTAGGCGAAGCCCTACCGGAATTGCTCCACCACCATTGCCGGAGCGCCGTCACACTGCCGGTGAAATCTTCTTCCTCTCCACTTCCTCTTGCTGGATCAAGACGGTGGAGATCGTCATCAAGCTGCACGTGTGCTGAATGCGGAGGTGCCGTCCGTTCGGCGCTAGATCGGAAGGACCGTGATCAAGATCACGAGACGATTCATGATGAGTTCGCGGGACGGATCGTGATGAGTTCGTGGGACGGATCGTGATGAGTTCATGGGATGGATCATGATGAGATGGCGGGACGGATCCTGATGAGTTCGCGGGACAGATCATGATGAGATCGCGGGACGCTCGGCGATTTGGATCGCGAAGATGTTCGACTACACCAACCGCGTTTCTTAACGCTTCCCGCTTAGCGATCTACAAGGGTATGTAGATCCACTCTTCCTCTCGTAGATGCTCATCACCATGGATAGATCTGCGTGTGCATAGGTAATTTTTTGTTTCCCATGCGACGTTCCCCAATAGTGGCATCATGAGCTAGGTCTATGTGTAGATGAGATCTCGAGTAGAACACAAAAGGTTTGTGGGCGTTGATGCTTAGATTGCTTCCTTCCTTGGTCGGATTTTGGTTCAGCGGTATTGTGAGATGAAGTGGCCCGGACCAACATTACTCGTACGCTTACGAGAGACCGGTTCCCTCGACCGCAACTTGTTGCATAGATGGCTTGCGGGTGCAAGTTTCTCTCACTTTAGTTGGATCGGATTTGACAAAGGTGGTCCTTGAGAAGGTTGAAAAGCAAATTATGTATCACCGTTGTGGTTTATGCGTAGATGAGAATTGGTCTTGCTAGATACCCATAGCAGCCACGTAAAACATGCAACAACAATTAGAGGACGTCTAACTTGTTTTTGCAGGGTATGTTGTGATGTGATATGGCCAATTACATGATGTGATATATGTGATGTATGAGATGATCATGTGATGTATAGATTATCATGACTTGCATGTCGATGAGTACGGCAACCGGCAGGAGCCATAGGGTTGTCTTTAATTATTGTATGACCTGCGTGTCAATCATTAAGCGCTATGTAATGCTTTACTTTATCGCTAAACGGTAGCGATAGTAGTAGAAGCATGGTGGGCGCAACAACCCCGATGGCGACACGTTGATGGAGATCATGGTGTCATGCCGGTGACGATGGAGATCATGTCGGTGCTTTCATGATGGAGATCAAAAGCACAAGTTCATGGCCATATCATGTCACTTATGATTTGCATGTGGTGTTAATCCTTTTAAGCACCTTGTTTTGCTTAGGACGACGGTAGCATTATAAGGTGATCCCTCACTTAATTTCAAGATAAATTGTGTTCTCCCCGAGTGTGCACTGTTGCGAAAGTTCGTCGTGTTGAGACACCATGTGATGATCGGGTGTGATAGACTCTACGTTCACATACAATGGGTGCAAGCCAGTGTTGCACATGCAGAACACTCGGGTTAAACTTGACGAGCCTAGCATGTACAGACGTGGCCTCAGAACACAAGAGACCAAAAGGTAGAACATGAGTCATATAATAGATATGATCAACATGATGATGTTCACCATTGTAACCACCTCAACTCACGTGATGATCGAACTTGAGTTGGTGAATTTGGATCATGTATCACTCGAATGACCGGAGGGATATCAATTTGAGTGGGAGTTCTTAAGTAATATGATTAATTGAACTCATTATCATGAATATAGTCAGTAGTGTCTTTGCAAATTATGTTGTAGATTATTTGCTCGCGCTGTAGCTCCCTTGATTTTTTGTATGTTCCTAGAGAAATAGAGTTGAAAGATGATGGTAGCAATATTGCGGACTGGCTCCGTGATCTGAGGATTGTCCTCATTGCTGCACAGAAGGCTTATGTCCTTAATGCACCGCTCGGTGCGGCAACCCCTCTAGCGTTGTTTGTAGATGTTGTGAACATCTGACAGACACGTTCTGATAACTACTTGATAGTTTCGTGCGTCATGCATTACAACTTAGAATTGAGGCTCCGAAATGTTTTGAACGTCATGGAACATATGAGATGTTCTAAGAGCTGAAATTGGGATCTCAGACTCGTGCCCGTGTTGCGAGATATGAGATCTCCAAGAAGATTCTTTGACCTGTAAGATGAAGGAGAATAGTTCAATCGTTGAGCATGTGCTCAGATTGTCTGGGTGCTACAATCGCTTGAATCGAGTGGGAGTTGATCTTCCAGATAAGATAGTGATTGATATAGTTCTCCAAGTCACTATCACTAAGCTACTAGAACTTGGTGATGAACTATAAAATGCCAGGGATAGAAATAATGATCCCTGAGCTGTTCGCGATGTTTGACACCGCGAAGGTATAAATCAAGAAGGAGCGTCAAGTGTTGATGTGTAGCGACCCGACCTGAAAGGTCGAATCTCCGGTGTTTCTGTACCATCCCAAGATCATGCTGGTACACACACGGTACATCAATGTATATACAAAGGGAAATCACACAACATTAATTAATCGAAATCTCATATCGAGTCCTTTATTACAATAAGAATTACAATAAAGTGGCTGAAGGCCAACTCATGAGATAAACTAAACCAAAAACTTGCGGAAGCTCCATAGGTAGTTGAGTCCATCTGACTCCAAGGGCATCTCACCGAGCGTAGAGCGTATCCTCACTCCTGGTCGGAAAAGTACTCTGCAACATGATACGTTGCAGCCGTATAGGTCAGCATATTTAATATGCCGGCAAAGTCACAAGAGAGGGGGTAAAGTAATCATCTAGTCTATATGCAAATATGGCAGGTGGGGTAGTAAGTTTTTGCATAAAGCCAAAATTTTCCTACAACAAGAGAGGGCAAAAGCATAATTACTACAATGTTGGTTAATTAATGAGATGGTTCCACCAACCAATTCTCATACCCAGTTGACATTAAAATACCCACATCAATGTAATTAATTGTGTTGAGAGTTCCAGATAGTTTCAGTTCCTTTGGCTCAACTGTCCACGACCGTAGACACGGCTAATCGATTAGGTTTGGGTACTCTACAGAGTTTTGCACACGTTCCCCACAAGATTTGATCGCCTCCGTTGGATTTATCACACTTCATGGTGTTTGAGAAACGGATGACCAAAACATGGTCTTCTAAAGGGTTTCCCCGAGACTCTGTCGGTGCCCATCCTTTCCTACCGTTCTTCTACATCCCGTAGCACCGTCTGTCTAGGGCCACCACGATATCCAACCAAGCCAGAGCCCATAATGGCTTGTGGCTGTGCAGGTAAGCCTTGGGTCTTGAAGCATCCATCCATCTCTTTGTGCCTGGGTGGACCTTTCCGCATGAATACTGGCACTTCTCCAGCATCATCTAGGCTAACCACTGGTTTCTCCAAGGTGCCGTTCAACCATTATCCACCCAGAGGTATGTTGAAAACTCGGAGTCTCGAAGACTTGATCATCATGTAGGTCTTGAAATTGTTAACTCACAACTCTCATGAATCACACAACCAACCCCGTCTACTAATAGCATAGCAAAATGTAAATCAACGTTTCCCGGGGCCAACGTGTCAAGGGTTGAGGGGTACCTACCACATGATACTACAACAAGTAACCAAGTTTCCAATTTACCTACTTTGCATGCAATTGGGGATATGGAAGAACTAATGCAATAAAACATAGGTATACATGGTCAAAGTGACTTGCCTTGCTGACGATCCTTGTAATCAAGTGACTCTAGATAACAAGCTTCGCACTCCGGATGATCTAACGAATCAAACAAGAGCACACCATAAGCATAAACACAATACAATCCATTCAACAGCAAGGTAAACAAATGCTTTAACAAACAAAAGCACAATCAAAAGAAGAATCACTTAAAGTATAAGACTATAAAAATATTGGGGTCAAAATCCCTACTAAGACATACAAGTCAAAAAATTTGGTTTTGAACAACTAGACATTTTAGATAAAAAAAGTAAATATAAATTTTATTTGAAAACAAAAAGTATTTCATTATAAAAGTATTGTGCTAAAAGAAGTACTACAAAACTTTTTTCAAAACAATATACATGGTGAAAACAAGATGAACCTATTGAAACTAGAGCACACAACAATTTGAAAAAAATATTTGATTAAGAGAAAAAATACACCTAATGTTGAATCAACAGAACCTAATGAAAACTAAAAACAAAGGTTAAACTAATTCAGGTTCAAATTAAATAAAAATCAATTTAGTTAAAATCTATTAAGAACTAAACAGATTCTGTTTTTGTTGAAAACAGTAACCAAATTCATTCTAAAAATTCTCAAATTATGTAGAATGATAGGTTTAACTAATAAAAAACAGTGGCAAAAAGATTCACTCCAAAATATATTTTATACTCTAGTTATACAGATTTTAGTAATTTAAACAATTTTGATTAGATTCAAAATTTAGAGTTCAAATTTGAAATCTAAGTATACTGACATAAACTACATCAAATTTTTGAACTAATGCAAAAAGAATCAAATAAAAACACCAAATATTTTAAAAGTTATGATAAAAACAAAAACAAAATACATTCTATTTTCTAAAACAGAAACAGAAAAAGGGAAACTATTACCGATCGGTTAGGGGCTACGTGGCAAGCTATGATTGGTCGGGGCCGTGTGCGCATGGGTGCTAACGAACGGACGACCGAAGCTTAGAGGGAAACATTTCGCTGTTTAAATCTTATAATCAGGAGCGTTGGATCTAAATCTAACGGTCGAGGGGGGTCCGGTGGCTTACAGAGGGGAGGAGTCGAGGCTCCGGCGAGGTCGACGGCGGCCGGAGGTCGGAGGTGGTCGGAGGCAACGGTGCGGTGGTCGGGGGCGACATCCGAAGTGCTCAGGCGACGGCGGTGAAGCTCCGGCGGCGATTGGCGGCGTCGGACGGGGCCGGGGACGATGGAGGCGACGGCCTCGTGCTTGGGAAGGTTCGGGTGGAGTCCGAACTCTGGCGAGGTGGTGCGGTGGCGTTCTGGCGAGGTAGAGGGGGGCTCGGGGTGGAATGGAGCGCGGCGAGGGCTGGGGCTTTTATAGGCCAGGTGCGGGGTCAGGAGAGGGAGAGAGGAGGGAGATCCGGAGAGAGGGATCTCCGGCGACGGTGGCGCGCGCGAGGAAGGAGACGGGCGCGCGGATGATGTCGTCGGTCAGTGGGTCCCACGTGCCAGTGAGAGAAAAGGCGAGGTTAGCGCGTCGGTTGACCGATCTGAAATGAATTCGGGAGTTAAAGACTGTGGGCCGGCCCGATTCGGTTTAAAAACTTTCCTTTTCTATTTCCAGCGCAGTAAAAACTCTTTTACTGCATTCAAAACAATTCCAAACTTAGGAATTATATATATCAAAATGATCAGGAGAATTAATGCTATTTAATGAACATTTTTCCTCTGTCATATTGAATATCTTTTAAAAATTTATTTTCAGAAAATGCCTAATTGATTTTAAATCCTTTTGAGATAAATTTTCAAATAACCCCCTGGTTTAATTGCTCAAATATTTCACCAAGATGCCCCTGGTGTGGAGTGTCATGTTACTCCTCCCTTTCTTTGAACATTTCCAAAAGTTTTCAAATAGATGAAACAGATACATGGAAAAATAGAAATGGCCTTTCAGAATTTCAAAAGAAGCACTTCAACAAATTCATTACATTCCAACAAAGTGATGATGCAAAGCTATATATATCATAACATACCAAAATGAAATTTTGGGATGTTACATGATGGTTAGTCAAACCACTAGTTTCGAGAAGGGCAGGAGCAAGGAGGGAAAACTTCATGGATAACAAGTGAGTTGCTGCTCCAATGAAGCAACCCAAAGTTGAACCCAAACCCGAGACTAAGTGCTTCAATTATGAGGAGAGAGGTCGCTGAAGCAGAATAACCCTAGATACTTGGTAGATAAGAAGGCTGGGAAGATCGACATAAGTATATTTGATATACGTGTTATTGATGTGTACCTTGCTTGTACTCCTAGTAGCACCTGGGTATTGGATACCGGTTCGATTGCTAAATGTTAGTAATTCGAAGTAAAAGCTACGGAATAAACGGATACTAGCTAAGTGTGAGGTGACGATGTGTGTTGGAAATGTTTCCAAGGTTGATGTGATCAACATCGCACGCTCTCTCTACCATCGAGATTAGTGACGAACCTAAATAAATGTTATTTGGTGTTTTTGCGTTGAGCATGAACGTGATTAGATCATGTTCATTGCAACACGGTTATTCATTTAAGTTAGAGAATAATGGTTATTCTATTTACATGAATAATACCTTCAATGGTCATGCACCCAGTAAGAATGGTTTGTTGAAAGTTGATCGTAGTAATACACATGTTCATAACATTGATGCCAAAAGGATACAAAATTAATAATGATAGTACCACATGCTTGTGGCACTGCCGCTAAATGTCATATTGGTATAAAACACATGAAGAAACTCCATGCTGATGGATATTTGGACTCATTCGATTTTGAATCGGTTGAGACATGCGAACCATGCCTCTTGGTGAAGATGACTAAGGACCCCGTTTTCTGTTTTGATGAAGCGGGCAAGTGAGTTATTGGAAATGATACATGTTGATGTATGCAATCCAATGAGTCTTGTAGCGTGCGGTGGATATCGTTATTTTCTTACCTTCACTGATTATTTGAGTAGACATAGTGTATATTTACTTAATGAAACACAAGTCTGAATCGTTTGAAAGGTTCAAGCAAATTCAGAGTGAAGTTTAAAGATCATCGTGAAGTTTAAAGAAGATAAAATGTCCGCGATATGATCGTGGAGGTGAATATCTGAGTTGCGAGTTTGGTATACAACTTAAGACAATGTGAAAGTTGTTTCACAACTCACGCCAGCTGGAACACCATAGTGATGGTGTGTCCGAACGTCATAGTCATGCTCTATTGGACATGGTGCGAATTATGATATCTCTTATCCTTTTACCACTATTGTTTTAGGGGTTATGGATTAGAGACAACCACATTCACTTTAGATAGGGCACCATCTAAATCCGTTGAGATGACACCGTGTGAATTATGGTTTGATAGAAACCTAAGCTGTCATTTCTTAATGTTTGGGGCTGCAACACTTATGTGAAAAAGGGTTTTTCACCTAATGAGCTCGAACCCAAAGCGGACAAATGCATCGTCATAGAATACCCTAAAGACAGTTGGGTAAACCTTCTATCTTAGATCCAAGCATAAAATGTTTGTTGCTAGAACTGGGTCCTTTCTCGAGGAAAAGTTTCTCTTGAAAGAATTGAGTGGGAGGAAGATAGAACTTGATGAGGTTATTGAACCTCTGTTTCAACCAGAGAGTAGCGCAGCGCAGAAAGATGTTTCTGTGGAACCTACGTCAGTTGAAGAGGAAGTTAATGATGATGATCATGAAGCTTCAGATCAAGTGACTATCAAACCTCGTAGGGCGACAAGGATGTGTACTGCTCCTGAGCGATACGACAACCCTGTCTTGGAGGTCATGTTGTTAGACAACGATGAACCTACGAGTTGTGGAGAAGCGATGATGGGCCCGGATTCCGACAAATGGTTAGAGGCCATGAAATCCGAGAAAAGATCCATTTATGAAAACCAAGTATAGACTTCGGTAGACTTGCTCGTTGGACGGCAGGTCGCTGAGTGCAAATGGTCTTTTAAAATGAAGACAAACGCTGATGGTAAATGTCACCATTTATAAAGCTCGACTTGTCGCAAAGAAGTTTCCGACAAGTTCAAGGAGTTGACTACGATGAGACTTTCTCACTCGTAGCGATGCTAAAGTCTGTTGGAATTATGTTAGCAGTTGCTGCATTTTTCAATTATGAAATCTGGCAGATGGATGTCAAAACATCGTTTCCTTAACGTTTTACTTGAGGAAAGGTTGTATGTGATACAACCAGAAGATTTTGTCAGTACTAAGGATGCTAAAAGGTGTGCAAGCTTCAGTGATCCTTCTATGAATTGAAGCAAGCATCTCGGAGTTGGAATATACACTTTGATGAGGTGATTAAAGTTTTTGAGTCTATACAAAGTTTACGAGAAACTTGTATTTACAATAAAGTGAGTGGGAGCACTGTAGAGTTTCTGATAAGCATATGTGGTTGACATATTGTTGATCGGAAATGATATAGAATTTCTAGAAAGCATAAAGGGTTGTTTGAAAAGTGTTTTCAAAGGAAGACCTGGATAAAGCTACCTAATTGTTTAGCATCAAGATCTATAGAGATAGATCAAGATGCTTGATGAGACTTTCAATAAATGCATACCTTGACAAGATTTTGAAAGAGTTCAAAATGGATTAAGTCAGAGAGAAGTGTTCTCGCCTGCTTTGTAAAGTGTGAAGTTGAGTGAGACTCAAAGCTCGACCACGGCAGAAGAAAGAGAAAGGACGAATGTCGTCCCCTATGCCTTAGCCACAGGCTCTGTATAGTATGCCATGCTGTGTACCGCACCTGTGTGTGCCTTGCCATGAGTCCGTCATGGGGTACAAAAGTGATCTAGGAGTGGATCACTGGACAGCGGCCAAGATTATCCTTAGTAACTAAAGGACTAAGGAGATGTTTCTTGATTATGAAGGTGATAAAGAGTTCGTCGTAAAGAGTTATGTCGATGCAAGCTTTAACACCAATCCGGATGACTCGTAGTAGCAATCTGGATACATATAGTGGAGCAGCCATTTGGAATAGTACCAAGTGGAGCGTGGTAGCAGTGTTTACAGTTTGACATAGAGATTTGCAAAGTACATATGGATCTGAATGAAGTAGACCCGTTGACTATAAGACCTCTCTCACATGCAAAGCATGATCGAGACCCAGAACTCATTCGGTGTTAGATTCATAACAATGCAAATCACATAGTGATGTGAACTAGATTATTGACTCTAGTGCAAGTGGGAGACTGTTGGAAATATGCCCTAGAGGCAATAATAAATTAGTTATTATCATATTTCCTTGTTCATGATAATCGTTTATTATCCATGCTATAATTGTATTTATTGGAGACTTAGATGCATGTGTGGATACATAGACAAAACCATGTCCCTAATATGCCTCTAATGGACTAGTTCGTTGATCAAAGATGGTTAAGGTTTCCTAGCCATGGACATGAGATGTCATTTGATAAACGGGATCACATCACTAGGAGAATGGTGTGATGGACAAGACCCAAACTACAAACGTAGCATATGATCGTGTCAGTTTATTACTACTGTTTTCTGCATGTCAAGTATATGTTCCTATGACCATGAGATCATGCAACTCATGGACATCGGAGGAGTGCCTTGTGTGTATCAAACGTCACAATGTAACTAGGTGACTATAAAGGTGCTCTACAGGTATCTCCGAGGGTGTCTGTTGAGTTAGCATGGATCAAGACTGGGATTTGTTACTCTGTGTGACGGAGAGGTATCTCAGGGCCCACTCGGTAATACAACATCACAATAAGCCTTGCAAGCAATGTGTCTAAGTGTTAGTCACGGGATCTTGTATTAAAGAACGAGTAAAGATACTTGCCGGTAATGAGGTTGAACTAGGTATGGAGATACCGATGATCGAATCTCGGGCAAGTAACATACCGAAGAACAAAGGGAACGTTATACGGGATTGACTGAATCCTTTACATAGAGGTTTGACCGATAAAGATCTTCATAGAATATGTAGGAACCAATATGTTCATCCCGGTCCCTCTATTGGTTATTGACTGTAGAGGTGTCTCGGTCATGTCTACATAGTTCTCGAACCCGCAAGGTCTGCACACTTAAGGTTTGGTGACGTTTCGGTAGTATAAAATTATGTATGGTGGTGACCGAAGGTTGTTCGGAGTCCCGGATGAGATCCCGGACGTCACGAGGAGCTCCATAATGGTCCGGAGGTAAAGATTCATATATAGGAAGTCCTATTTTGGTCGCCGAAAAAGTTTCGGGCTCATCGGTAGTGTACCGGGAGTGCCGGTAGTGTACCGAGGGACCATCGGGAGAGGTATTTCGACCCAAGAGGCTACATGGGCTGTAGGAGGGTGGAAACCAGCCCTTAGTGGGCTTGTGGAAGTCCTCTAAGAGGCCCATGCGGCTGGACTTGAGGAAGAGAGAAAAAAAGCCAAGGTGGAAATAAATTCAAGGTAGGAAAGGAGGAATCCTAATCCTACTAGGATTGGAGGAGGATTCCGCCAATCCTCCTTGCGCAAGGGAAGCCTTGGTGCCAGACCTCCTCATCCCTCCCTATTATATATACTGGTGGTATTGGGTGTTTTGCACTAGATTTTACGGCCACGTGCTACCCGTTCCACCGGTGCTCCTCTAGATCGGATTTCCGCAGTGCTTAGGCGAAGCCCTGCCGGAATTGCTCCACCACCACTGTCGGAGCGCCATCACGCTGCCGGTGAACTCTTCTTCCTCTCCACTTCCTCTTGCTGGATCAATACGGTGGAGATCATCATCAAGCTGCACGTTTGCTGAACGTGGAGGTGCCGTCCGTTCGGCGCTAGATCGGAAGGACCGTGATCAAGATCGCGAGACGATTCGTGATGAGTTCGCGGGACGGATCGTGATGAGTTTGCAGGACGGATCATGATGATTTCGCGGGACGGATCGTGATGAGTTCACGGGACGGATCGTGATGAGATCGTGGGACGGATCATGATGAGTTCACGGGACGGATCGTGATTGGATCGCGGGACGGATCGTGATGAGATCGCGGGACGCTCGGCGATTTGGATCGCGAAGATGTTCGACTACACCAACCGCGTTTCTTAATGCTTCCCGCTTAGCGATCTACAAGGGTATGTTGATCCACTCTCCCTCTCGTAGATGCTCATCACCATGGATAGATCTGCGTGTGCGTAGGAAATTTTTTGTTTCCCATGCGACGTTCCCCAACACTATGGAATAAAGAGTGGCAAGAACCTAAGCTTGGGGATGCCCATGGCACTCCAAGTCATATTCAAGGATACCAAAAAGCCCAAACTTGGGGATGCCCCGGAAGGCATCTCCTCTTTCGTCTTCAATCCATCTGTAAATTTACGTGAGGCTATATTTTTATTCGCCACATGATATGTGTTTTGCTTGGAGCGTCTTGTATGATATGAGTCTTTGCTTGTTAGTTTGCCACAATCATCCTTGCTGCACACATCTTTAGAGAGAGACACGCTGAATCGTGAATTTGTTAGAATACTATATATGCTTCACTTATATCTTTTGAGCTAGGCAATGTTGCTTTAGTGCTTCACTTATATCTTTACAGAACATGGTGGTGTTATATTTTATAGAAAATATTGAACTCTCATTCCTCACTTATATTATTTTGAGAGTTTCTTAAAACAGCATGGTAATTTGTTTAGATTATGAATTTAGTCCTAATATAATGGCATCCAAGAGGGATATAATAAAAACTTTCATATTAAGTGCATTAACTTCTATGAGAAGTTGGATTCCTTGCATATAGTTTTGAGATAATAGGGATGGTAATATGAGAGTCATGCTAGTGAGTAGTTGTGAATTGAAGAGATACGTGTGTTAAAGCTTGTGATTCTCGTAGCATGCATGTATGGTGAACCGCTATGTAACGAAGTTGGAGCATGACTTGTCTAATGATTATCGACCTTTGTGTGAGGGTCGGGAGCGCGTGATGGTTAACTCCTACCAACCTCTCCCCTAGGAGAATGCGTCTAATGCTTTGTTTGATGACTAATAGACTTTTGCAATAAGTATGCGAGTTATTTATGACTAATGTGAGTCCATGGATTATACGCACTCTCACCCTTCCATCTTTGATAGCCTCTCTAGTACCGCGCAACTTTGGCCGGTACATCAAACCCTCCTTCCTCAAAACAGCCACCATATATTCCTCAAAACAGACACCATACCTACCTATTATGGCATTTCCATAGCCATTCCGAGATATATTGCCATGCAACTTCCACCATGTAGTTTTTCTATGACTTGCATCATCACTTCATATTGCATATAGAGTTATATCTTGTCACAGGAATCGAGTTGTAAGTTATTTTTCTTTGAGTTATAAGTAAATAAAAGTGTGATTATTTTTCATTAATAGAGCATTGTCCCATGAGAGAAAAGGACGATGGAGGCTATGACTCCCTCACATGTTGGGACGAGTATCCGGACTTTACAAAAAATAAAAGAGGCCAAAGAAGCCCACCAAAATAAAAAAATGAGAGAAAGAGAGAAGAGACAATTGCTACAATCTTTTTCCACACTTGTGCTTCAAAGTAGCACCATGATCTTCATGATAGAGAGTCTCCTATTTTGTCACTTTCATATAACTAGCGGATATTCATTATGCGCGACCACTTAGTTTTCTTTCTGAGCTTTCATACACTTATAGCTCTAAGTGCATTTGTTGCATGGCAATCCCTACTCACTCACATTGATATCTATTGATGGGCATATCCATATCCCATTGATATTCCTAGTTGATGTGAGACTATCTTCTCCTTTTTCCTTTGCACCTCCTCCATATTCTATTCCACCTATAATGCTATATCCACGGCTCACGCTCATGTATTGCGTGAGAGTTGAAAAGGTTTGAGAACACCAAAAGTGTGAAACAATTGCTTGACTTGTTCATCAGGGTTGTGCATGATTTAGATACTTTGTGTGGGGAAGATGGAGCATAGCCACACCATATGATTTTGTAGGGATAACTTTCTAAGGCCATGTTATTTCGAAAGGACACGACTACCTTGTTGGTGTGCTCGAAGTATTAATGTTTTTATGTCAATATTAGACTATTGTTTTGAATCTAACAGATCTGAATATTCATGCCACAATAAAGAATATTACATGCATAAATATGTTGGGTAGTATTCCAAATCAAAAATTTCGTTTTTATCATTTACCTACTCGAGGACGAGCATGAATTAAGCTTGGGGATGCTAATATGTCTCCAATGTATCTATAATTTTTGATTGTTCCATGCTATTATATTATCCGTTTTGGATGTTTTTATGCATTACTATCCTATTTTATATTATTTTTGGGACTAACCTATTAATCTAGAGCCTAGTGCTAGTTTGTGTTTTTTCCTTGTTTTTGAGTTTCGCAGATAAGGAATATCAAACAGAGTCCAAACGGAATAAAACCTCCGAAATGATTTTTTCTGGAAAATATGGAAGCCACGAGACTTGAGAACCAAGGCACAGGAGCTGCCACGGGGCCACAAGCCCGCTTGTTGCAGCCAAGGGGCCACCCGCGCCGGGCAGGCTTGTGGGCCCCTGGCAACTCCCCTAACCTTAATCTTCGGTCTATAAATACCCAAATATTCCATCATTATCAAAACGAGCAACAAAAACAGTTTTCCGCCGCCAGAAGCCTCCGTTCCCGAGAGATCCAATCTTGGAGCCTTTTCCGGTAATCTGCCGGAGGGGGATACGATCACGGAGGGCATCTACATCAACTTCATTGCCCCTCCGATGATGTGTGAGTAGTTCATCACACACCTACAGGTCCATAGCTAGTAGCTAGATGGCTTCTTCTCTCTCTCTTTGCTTCTCAATACCATGTTCTTCATGATCTTCATGGAGATCTATTCGATGTAATACTCTTTTGCGGTGTGGTTGTCGAGATCCGATGAATTGTGGGTTTATGTTTAGATTATCCATGAATATTATTTGAGTCTTTCCTTAATTCTTATATGCATGATTTCATATCTTTGCAAGTCTCTTCGAGTTATTGGTTTGGTTTGGCCAACTGGATTGGTAATTTTTGCAATAGGAGAAGTGCTTAGTTTTGGGTTCAATCTTGCGGTGTCCTCACCAGTGACAAAGTAGGGGTAGCGAGGCACATATTGTATTGTTGCCATCAAGGGTAATAATATGGGGTTTTCATCATATTTCTTGAGTTTATCCCTCTACATCATGTCATCTTACTTAGTGCGTTACTCTGTTCTTCATGAACTTAATACTCTAGATGGAGGCAGGAGTCGGTTGATGTGTGGAGTAATAGTAGTAGATGTAGAATCATTTCGGTCTACTTGACACGGACGTGATGCCTATATGCATAATCATTGCCTTGGATATCTTCATAATTATTCGCTTTTCTATCAATGGCTCGACAATAATTTGTTCACGCACCGTAATACTTGCCATCATGAGAGAAGCCATCTAGTGAAACCTATGGCCCCGGGGTCTATTTTCCATATTATACTTTCCAATCTAAAACCAAAAACACCAAAAATACTTGCTGCCCTATTTTCACTTTTAGTTTTACTTTCCGTTCAAGCATCCTATTATATCGATCTCTACTAGATCTCATCCTTTCAAATAACCTTGAAGGGATTGACAACCCCTTTATAGTGTTGGGTGCAAGAGTTTGATTCGTTGTGTAGGTATATCTATTGGTGGCTCGCTTGTATCTCCTATTGGATTGATACCTTGGTTCTCAAAAACTGGGGGAAATACTTATCTACTTTTCTGCATCAAACTGTTCCTCTTCACGGGAAACCAACGCATGCTTGAGAAGTAGCACACTACCACCTCCTTGACAGATCAAGTTATGTGCGGAGCCCAGAACTTCCATGCGGGCGAAATTACCGCTCCTCAAATAAGTACTACCGCTTATGCACGACTGGTGGGGCGGAAAACGGTCAGATTCCCCCACCACTATATAAGTGGGTCTTCTTTCCCAGGTTGACTCACCTCTTTTCCCCCAAAGCTCCATTGTTGCTCCTAAATTCATTTTTGCCCGATCTCCCTCCCTTGCATCGAATCTTGTTGATTCTCTAAGGTTTGGAGGAGAAGGCCTCAATCTACACTTCCACAAGGAGAAATTTGATTCCCCCATGAATCCCCTACGAATCTTGTTACTCTGGGGTGTTTGAGCACCCTAGATGGAAGAGGTCACCTTGAAGCCACATTCCATTTTGGTGAAGCTTCATGGTGTTGTTGGGAGCCTCCAATTAATTTGTGGAGGTTGCCCAAACCGTCTTTGTAAAGCTCCGATCGCCGCCTTCAAGGGAACCAGTAGTGGAATCACGACATCTCACATTGTGTGAGGGCGTGAGGATAATACAGTGCCTTATTGGCTTCTTGGGGAGCATTGTGCCTCCACGCCGCTCCAACAAAGACGCACTTCCCCTCAAAGGGAAGGAACTCCGGTAACACTTACTCGTCTCCACCGGCTCCACTTGTTGTTATTTCTTACCTTTACTTTGTGCATGCTTTACTTGAGTGGTATCCTTTGCTTGCTTGTATTGTTGTTGTTAGCATCATATAGGTTGTTCACCTAGTTGCATATCTCGACAACCTATTTGTTGCTAAACCTAATTTGTTAAGAAAAGATGAAAATTGGTAGTTGCCTATTCTCCCCCTCCAATCAGCCATATCGATCCTTTCAGTTAGTTTTATATATGTAGTAGTACGTAATTTTTGTGTTGCATGTTGTTGTATGGATTTCAGGTCTAAGATTTGAGTTATGTGGTTACACCAGACGCAGATTCAGGGGTGACTGATCCCTCTCTCCGGATGCCCCCGGACACATCCGCGGACATATGAGGGGTGTTATTTGCCACATGCAGTTGTAGATGCTCTTATAGGACTGGGGTTGTCTCATACGAACACGTTTGTGACTCAGAGCTATTAGGTCGGATCAACCTTACATCCCTTCAAATTGCCTAATTTGACCCTCTTCCCATGCTAGACCTTCCTTTTTTGCATTTATGTCGCACCCCTCCTTCGTCCTTGCTTCATGTCCCCGCCCATGCCCTCCTCCTCCGTCCTTGCCAACAATGTCCACTTTAGTGGTATCCCCCAGACATGTTCCCTCGGCCACACCCATGTTCGATGGCATTCCGGCTTCACAATAGTTGGGCATCCCAGATGCCTCCCCGGACCTGGTGTATGAGTCGTCATAGCTCCAACGGTCATAGACGACCGTGGCAAGTTCGACGACGAACATGCCTAGTGTTTGAGGATATGCCTCAACTAAATATTCAGGTTATTTTTTCCGGTATGCATTATTTGACCTATTTTTAGTATGGCAGTTCCATTGTGATGCATGTTTAAGACTCCTCTGTGATGGACATGATCGATGATGGGCAAGATCCTCCAGTTTGGGAGATTATCGAAATTCGCCTTTTGAATGATGTTGGACAATCCTTGTTGCTCAAAGAAATAAAGTGATGAAGAGAGGAAATTCCTACACAAGCAAAGAAGATGTATTGTTGTGTCAAATTTGATTGAACACGAGTATGGGTCTAATGTGTGAAATTGAGCAAAAGGGCTTTAAATATTGGGGAAATCCATGCATGGTATCATGAGCACAAACACTACATGGAACCGCATCATAACCATATCAATCACACTTAGAGCTCTTTCAAACAAAGATGAGCCACATCCAAGCATCGATGAATTTTTTTTGGAGTGACTATGCTCGAGTAATGGTAAGGAACCAGATTGGCATTTGGGTCAATAGCCATGTAGGTTTTGTTTGCTCCGTAATGGTCATCTTATTTTTTGAATGATTCATTTCTTGCATATTTATTGCATTATGTTGATGTGTGTTTTTTGCTAGACGGGGTTGGTGGTCACTTTGTACCATAATTTTGAGAACAAACCATTCATGTTGGTTCAATGTTGGATGGAGTTGATTGGGAAACCCAAATAGGCAACCTCTATGAAGATATTAAGAATGACCAAATTATTGGATAGGATGAGAATTATGAACAAGGTGACGGGTGGGTGGACTTGGGACCAGGCCAAAGAGGAGCGGGCACATTGAAGGGGTGGGTGGGAGAAAGATAGGCTCGTGCATGATGGTATAGTAAGAAATACATGGGATAAGTGGGAGAGGGATACCAAAGATCAAACTAAAGTTTTTATAAGGACAAACTTGTATTACTCATTTACGAGAAAGCCAACATTTTGTAAACTATATCATGGCTAGTTATAGTAGAACCTACAAGTGTACATCTGTGTAGCTTGGTGCTGACCCTATAGACGTCGTAGTGTAGCAAAACGTAATGAGTAAGGGTTTATCCAACATCGGGCCTAGAAACATACATGGTATCTATCCACGCACAATGATACGTGAGTCGGCCATTCAACGCTTGCCCAAGTGTTCGCCCGTAATACAAAAAAATTCTATCATAACTCATGTAAAAACAATGAAATTCATGCAAATGGGCATAAAGTTCAATATACTTCACATAAGCCGGGTGATATTTCGTTTGTTCAACTAAAACCTAAAAAACTATATTACAGCACGCGGTGACCTCATACGCCCGGTGGGACTAGCTAGCGGCACCTCCGTCACCTTCTATACTATCGTCATCATAGGAGTGGTACTTCTAGCGGCAAGAGGGTGAGGGGGTATGACAGCCCTGCCCGGCCACCACGTGACACGGTGCTCCGTGATGAGGATCTGTAGATGCCGCATCCATCGAGGTAGTGGAGGAGGCGCCCATGTGCATTCACAATCGCCAGGGGCACCTCCTCCTTCTCAGCCTCAGTGTGCCACTCGTGGCGCGGAAGTGACACCGGGTCCTCCTTCACACCACGTCTGGTTTGTACATCGTTGTTGTGCGGAGGGGACATCGATCCCGCCTTGATGGACAGATAGATGACGACACCTTTACACGGTGGCGAGGAGGCTCCTCCTTGACACAGGCTCACGACGGCGAGGGATGCGAGTGCGGCGCTGGACTGTGGTTCCAGATCATCGCCTCAACGTGGAGGTACGACTGTTGTTGCTGCGGTGACTCCTCCTCATGACCAAAGGAGATG
The DNA here is from genome assembly GCA_022496015.1 of Hordeum marinum. Lineage (NCBI taxonomy): Eukaryota > Viridiplantae > Streptophyta > Magnoliopsida > Poales > Poaceae > Hordeum > Hordeum marinum. The sequence goes on from CM039676.1 coordinate 418,287,116, forward strand.
CTGATATCCTCCTTCTCGGAGGAGTCGGACCCCTTGGAGGTCGATGGCCCTAGAGAATGAAGGCAATGATGTCAAGATGTGGACCTAGAAGGAGATCCGTAGTTGCCGCCTGCCGACGTGAAGAACCACGACTTCGACAACGTTCGGTTAGCGGCGATGAAGAGGAGCAAGGTGGTTGTGTTGTGTGGACGGCACCGGAGCCACTCTTAAATAGCCGTTGCAAGACAAATGGAAGGGTGCCTAGATTCAATGCGGCACACCGGCCAAAGTTGGCTTCTCAATCACCGCATTGACACTGAAGTGGCACTGGCTGCTAGTCCGGTTGCGTCGCTTTGACCGACATCAATGCCTTGTGGAGTCACGCCCGCTGCCGTGGTTTTATCACGGCAGATGTCCGGGTGAACAAACTTTGGTTTGAGGTCATCGCTAATGGGGTGGACTCAAAGGGGTTAGTCGGGACGAAAGACACAGATTTACCCAGGTTCGGCCCCTCGAATCGAGTTAATAGCCTACGTCCTGCTTGTGTTTGTATTGCTTGCGTATCGATTACAAGGAGCTAAAAGCTTGACCTAGTTCTCAATTGTCTACCCCTAAGTTACCCCGGGTCTGCCTTTATATAAGAGGTCAGGACATCTGGTTCGTTACAATTGCTAACCGAGTCTCTCTCTATCTTCTTCTTGACTAAGTTGTCTGTGAGTCGGCTTACACACTCGGGTCTTCTCCGTCCGGGCTGTCGTACGGCCCACACCGTGGCCGCCTATCCTCTTGGGCCACTAGTCTTACGACTCATCTTTGGGCCGACTCACGAGCAAACAACATGACCCGTAGCCTCTTCGGCGGGTCATATCCCCAACATTAGGCCCCAGCTTGAATTGAGCTTGCTCACTTCATCCTTCTCTTCCACTTTTGGCGAGTCGCCCAGAAATGACCCGGCGTGACGTCATGAGATCTGCTGACGTGTCACCAAATCTTTCACTTAACTGTCATCCCGAGAATCGAGGCGTCCGCCTCGGTCAAACGGTGTCATCGCCTGGATTTTCGCGCCTTCCTTGACCCCCTTTTAAATATGACCCGTGCGGGTCGGAGTTTCCCATTCTCCTGCTCGTGCCTCTACTTCTTCGTCTTCTTCCTGTCGCCGCCCCAGCGCTTTCGAGCTTTGCTCCGACGCCGCCCGTACGTTGTCCCCAACCTTGGCCGCTGCATCACCCTGAACGTACCAGAGATCCGTCCGCCTCTGCCGCGCCATCTCCGGTAAGTTTCCTGCTCCCTAGATTGCCGCTGCCGTAGTAGGGTTTTCACCGGTGCTCCGCCGCCGCTGTTCGGGCTCCGGCACCGCCATCGCTAGTGTATCTCGACGCCGCTAATGCCTTTAGAATGCGCTCTTGCACCGCCGCCACACGCGGGCTGGTCGCGCGTAATGCACGGGCCACGATGGCCCCAATCCGTTTCTTTTTCCTCCGCTGATCATCGCTAGGTCAGAATAAAATTTATTTTCTTTGCTTTTGTAGATCCGGAGATATAGTAATATCTTGCGGAATCTGTTTTTAGGACTTCGCCGATTCTTCGATCTTCCCTTTCTCTGTTGAGTCGCCAAGCTTCTCCGGCTCTTATCAACCAGGTCTTCCGCTTTATCCGTAGAACCCTTAAACTTTTAAGCCGTCAAAAATATTTGTTTGCGCTTCGACTCATTGCGCCTTTTATCTTGCACAACACTTAAGCCGCCAACATGTCTCGTGCATCCAACTCATGCAACTGGGTTGGGTCGTGCATCACGAAGGACTTTTTGTCGGATTTTGTTCACGCGGGTACTCTTCCTCCTAAGGAAGTCATTAGCTGGCGGGTCCCGGGTGATGAGACGCGTCCCAAACCTCAAGAAGGTGAAGTGGTGGTTTTTTCTGACCATATTGAACGAGGGTTCGTGCCTCCCGGCTCAAAATTCTTTCGGGACGTCCTTCACTGTTATAAGCTTCACCCGCAAGACTTGGCCCCCAATTCCGTCTCAAACATATGCAATTTCCAAGTGCTCTGTGAAGCTTACCTTCAAATCAAGCCGCCTGTGGGGTTCTTTCGGGAGTTATTTTATGCTAACCGGCAAACTGAAGTGAGAGTCGGCCCGAGCCTAGAACTTGGAGGCATATCCATCCAACGGCGTAGAGATATCATCTTTCCAGCTACGCAGATGCCGAGTCACCCCAAGGACTGGAGAAGGACCTGGTTCTATTGCAAGGACACCTCTCCTGAGAATGAGCGACCTTTGCCGGGTTATCGTCCTTCCCGGCTCACAACAACATCAGATCTTCCTTGCCGGCTATCAGCTTCAGAATGTGCAAGATACGAGCCGGCCCATGCTAAAATCAAGGCTCTCATGGCCAACAGCTTAATCGGGCTGGACCTGATCCGCTGCTGGATTTCGTTGCGGATTATGCCTTTGAGCCATAGAAGCCGACTCATGTGCGAATATAAAGGCAAGTATGATAGCTCATTATGGTTCAGCCGATGCACATTGACAGAGAATGACATTACCCTCGCCATCCGGAGCCTTGTCCATGAAGCTTCCGGATCATGTAGCGAAATTGGCCTGGCACCTTTTAGTGCCAACAATCCAGCTCCCGATGTAAGTTTAATCTCTTCCCATCCGTCTCTTAGACGTTGTTTGCACTTTGTTGATTTGGTATTCACTCTTCAGGTCATTCTTATAGGCCGACTCAGACTTTTAGAAGAGGGAATATGTTGCCCCTCTGAAGAAATCCAGGAAGAAGGTCCCAACTAAGAAGGCTAAAAAATATGCCCCGCAAGATAATTTGCTTGACCCGCCACCATCATCCAGCTCAGAGGAAAAGTTTCAACTGTCTTACTTGATCTTTTACCGTCCTATTTTATTAACACTTACTTTACTCGCAGGATGAAGTGGAAATCAGCCGTGCCAATGCTCCTGAGGTAAATTACTTTTCCTTCGGCTCAAAATGTTTCGTCCCCCAAAAGCCGCAGCGGGTTATCAGAAAAGTTCCTCTTTCTCACCCTCTTGCTTATCTGGCTCCCGATTTTCTCTTAAAAAGCAATAGCAAACTGAGCTCATGTCCGGGATACCAAACTCTTCGGCTCCAAAGAAACGCCCCGCTGAGGTTTAAATCTCTTCTTTTCCTTTGTCTTTCCTTTGTAAACTTGATACTCTCTTCACCTTTCTGTTTTATTTTTTATAGAAATCTCCTTCCTCCAGCGACTCTTCGGAGTAAATCATACCACCGCCCAAGATTAATCCGATGTAAGCATCCCTTACTATGATATCTGGATATCAGGCTGTTACTATGATAGCAATATCTTCAACTGCTGATCCTTCTTTTTTGCCGTGCTCAAGCTAAACGTTGCAAGACCAACAAGCCCTCCTTCGGCCCAGCTATCGAAGAGCCGGAGCCCGAACAACCGGAGGTGACTCAACCAGAAGAAAACCCGTCGGCTGCCTCCACGGAGCCGACCGCTAAAGATGTCATCATGGAGAGCCCTCCGAGGGCTCCTTCAAAGCCGGTGACTCCTGCCAAGACCCCTGACACCTCGGATGTTGTTATCACCGGGTCTGGTCATCAAACGCCTCCGACCCACGTGTTGACCAAACATACAGAGCCGGCAGAAGCCTCGAAGAAATTGAACTTCGACTCTTCGTGCGAGAAGATGACAGTCGAAGAGCTACACGCCGGGTATATAAACCGGGTTACCACCAGCCGGGATCTGGAACTTCGGTTGATCTCTTCCATGAAGACAAAATATGAGGTACTCTTTCTTCTTACTATATCTTTACTTAGCCCCCAAGAACCGGCTTAACGTATTGAATCATTGAGCCGGGTCTTTCTGTGACCTCTGTAGATATTGTCATGTCAAATTCCCTTAAAAATGCTTTAGCTTTGTACTGTAAATAAAGTGAACCGCCAATTGTAGCCCCCAAGGGACGTCTCAGATTATATTTGAGCCGGGCCTGTAATGTAGAGAACTTGAAGATCTAATCATAGCCCCCAAGGGCCGTCTCAAACTTGATCAAGTTGAGTCGGTGCTTCCATTATTAGTACATTGAAGAGCCATAGCATAGCCCCCAAGTTCCGGATTAGCTTCGAAGGAGATGAACCGGAACTGCATACTTGAAAGATCAAATATACATTAGCCCCCAAGTGTCAAATATATTGCTTGCAATCTGTTTGAGACTTATATTTGCTTTTAACACTCGTCCTGCATTTTGGCGGCTTATCCTATATTTTGATGTATTATAGGAAGCTTTGAATGAAGCCGGGTCTCAGTTGACGGATCTGAGGGCCAACCTGGTGGCTCAACAGGAAGCCCGAAGTATCGCTGACGAAAAATGCCGGCTTCTCTCTGAGGAACTGGCCAATGTCACTACTGAGCTTACCTCTTTAAAAGAGACAGCTGACTCTCAAAAGGCTGCTCTAACCAAACGGGCGGACGACGCTGAGCAGCGGCTTACAGCTATGGTGGAGGAACTTCAAGGTCTGAAAAAGCACATCGCGAAGATGTCAGCCACCCTATTTGGTAAGTTTTCTTGTTTACTTTGTACTGTTTAACATTGCTAGTGAAAAAACTGGCGACTCATTAACTTTATCTGACTTATCCAGGTCCAAGGAGCCGGCACTTGGCTTCTGATAGCCTTCTGCCACTAAAGGCCATTTATACTTTTGCGGAGCAGTTATACTGCGGCGCCATCTTCATGATCAAGAGCGTGCAATACAAGGAGAAGATCCCCACTGCTCTGAAAGGGGTCTTGGAACTCTTCTCTACAATGCCCAAGCAGATTGAAGAGCTCAAGAAGTCCGCCTTCCGCCAAGGAGCCGTTGCTGGATTGAGCCGGGCTCTTGCCTTCGCCCCCGAGCTAACACCGGCTGAAATGATGGATGGCTACTCGTCTAAAAGAGATGACGGCTCAGAATTCACCGAAGAAGATTACACCCGGTGTGTCAAAGAGTCATGCTATCTAGCCTCTGTTCTGGCGGATGAAGCTGACTTGAGCACCTATCAGGCGGCTTATGACGCAGAGGGGAAGAGAATCCGCGGGCCTCTCTATGAGTGGAAAGATCTGACACCCGCCCATAGTAAGGATCTCTTTCCTTGTGAGCTTGACGCGTCTCCGTTCCTTGAGGGGTCTTTTGCTGCTCTGGCTGACTGTAATTGGGACTTGGGCAATCTCCAGATAAAGCCAGGAGAAGACCCGGAGCAGGATGAGCCGGCCAATAACTGAATTGTATTCTTTTAACCTCTCTGAGCACCGACTTATGTAATGACCCGCCGTGGGCGGTTGATAATGCTTTTGCTCCTTCTGAGAGTAGCTTTTGTAATAGAGTAAACATGACTCTGCCACTTGGTGACCGTATATATTTGCACCTCTCTGTGTTTTAATGTGTTACCGGCTCTTCAGGGATATACCTTGAGATTTTCTGATGAGGGGTGTCTGTCCTTTAAGATGCCATTCCTTTCTCCAGAATATTAGAGCCGGATAATCTCTTTGAAACCTTAAATTTTGTCGACCGAAGCAACATGGCTCCGGCTCTCATCGGACGAAGTCATTTAAGGAGCCGGTTGTCTTTAGGATAATGTAAGCTATACCTGATGGTAAGAAGCCTCTATCGACAACTACGTCTATTGATGAGCCGAAAGTTTTGAGGAGAATTGTGGCTGTGTAGCCCCCAAGTGTCGGGTAGTTCCGCCTGTGGCAACCCGGGACTTATAATTGCCTTGCTCTGACCCGGCTTTGATAAGCCGACATGATACAATACGTAATGATGATCTTTCCTTCCTCAAAAACTCATATGATGGCTCCTCTCCGCGGATTTCGAATGGTTACACTCATACCAGCTCAGGGTCTCTGTTGAGATTGGCCATCAGTTATTTGAACCGGCCCAGGGTCTCTAGGCGAGATTGGCCGTCAATTTCTTGAACCGGCTCAGGGTCTCGAGGTGAGATATGTCGTCAATTTCTTGAACTGGCTCAAGGTCTCTAAGCGAGATTGGCTGGTAAGAGTACAGTGAACGCCGGTTGTCAATGGGAGATGTAAGCTATACCCTAAGGTAAGAAGCCTCCATTGACAATCGCGGCTAATAATTAGCCTGAGACGGCATAAAGCCGGCTGTTTGACAGGAGAAGTAAGCTATACCCGAAGGCAAGAAGCCTCTTTCAACAGCTACAGTTGATAAGCAATTGACTTTTGGCGTAAACGCCGGTTGTTAGGGTGAGATAAGCGAACCCGTCGGTAAGAAGCCCCCTTCGACCACCGCGGTTAATAAGTAACCGGAAGTGGCATAAAGCCGGCCATTAGGGTGAGATAAGCGATACCCGTCGGTAAGAAGCCCCCTTCGATGGTCGCAGTTGATAAGCAACTAGAATTTGGTGGACACGCTATTGTCTTAGGGTCCTGTAAGCTATACCAAAGGTAAGAAGCCTCCATCAACAACATCGCTTAATGTAACCAAACTAGGCATAAAGCCAACTGTGCAAGGGAGAAGTGAGCTATACCCGGAGGCAATAAGCCTCCTTGCAACAGTTTAATGACAGCTGGCTAGGCAAAGGAGAAGTAAGCTATACCCGAAGGCAAGAAGCCTCTTTGCACCAGTGCTTAATTGGGCATATCGCTGGCTGTGCAAGGGAGAAGTAAGCTATACCCGAAGGCAAGGAGCCTCCTTTCCACAGCGCTTGATAGGGCATAAAGCCGGAGGGTAGACCAGCCATTTTGACAGCGAACAAACCACTTCAACTCAAATTTTTTGAGTCGGAAAATTTCATCTTGATTGTACAAAGGTATACATAAGAGCAGAGGCCCCAGTCTTGTGCGGGGATGCTAGCTTTTAGTCATGTGAACATGATATATACAATGATAGTGGCTATCAACACCTGCTAAGTAAAGTATGGTCGCAGATGTGCGATATTCCATGGCCACAACGTCTCTTGACCCGCAGTTTCTAACTCATCTCTGACATCAATGAGGTAATATGACCCATTGTTAAGGTTCCTGCTGATCACAAAAGGCCCCTCCCATGGTGGAGATAACTTATGCATTCCAGATTGGTCTTGAATCAACCGGAGCACCAGGTCACCTTCCTGGAACGTCCGGGTCTTTACCCTGCGGCTATGATAGCGTTGCAGGTCTTGTTGATAAATTACCGACCTGGCTGCTGGTAACTCTCGTGCTTCATCCAAGGTGTCCAAAGCATCCTGGCGGGCTACCTCATTGTCCGTCTCAACATAAGCCGCCACCCTTGGTGAGTCGTGCTGGATATCACTGGGTAGAACTGCCTCAGCACCGTACACCATGAAGAAAGGTGTAAAACCTGTAGATCTGTTAGGTGTAGTTCTGATGCTCCATAAGACGGAAGGCAACTCCTCAACCCAACATCCGGGTGTCCGTTTCAAAGGAACCATGAGCCGTGGCTTGACACCTCTTAAATTTTCCTGATTGGCTCGCTCTGCCTGACCATTAGACTGTGGATGTGCCACGGCTGAAACATCAAGCCGGATATGCTCCTTCTCACAGAACGTTTTCATAGCTCCTGTGGATAAATTTGTTCCATTGTCTATAATAATACTATGTGGGTAACCAAAGCGATAAATCAGCTTCTTAACAAATTGAACCGCCGTAGCTGCGTCACATTTACTGACTGGCTCTGCCTCTACCCACTTAGTAAATTTATCAACCGCCACCAGAAGGTGTGTTTTCTTATCCTTGGATCGCTTGAAAGGTCCTACCATATCGAGCCCCCAGACCGCAAACGGCCAAGTGATTGGTATCATCCTCAACTCTTGAGCCGGAACATGAGCACGCTGGCCGAACTTCTGACAGCCGTCACACTTACGGACTAAGTCTTCTGCATCGTTGTGAGCCATCAACCAGAAAAACCCATGTCGAAAAGCTTTAGCCACCAATGATTCTGACCTGGCATGATGCCCACAGTTGCCAGCATGAATTTCACTCAATATTTGCCGGCCCTCCTCTGGTGAGATGCAGCGCTGAAAGACACCCGTCACACTACACTTATGTAACTCACCATTGACAATCGTCATAGACTTAGAATGCCGAGTGATCTTCCTGGCCAGATCCTCCTCTTGAGGTAACTCACCGCATGTTAGATACGCCAAATAAGGAATAGTCCAGTCTGGGGTAGAATGCAGAGCCGCCACCAGTTCCGCCTCCGGGTAAGGAACAGCCAGATCCTCCTCAGAAGGTATCTTGACAGTCGTATGATACAATACATCCAGAAAAACATTAGGTGGTACCAGCCTTCGTTGAGAACCTAACTGTGACAAGACATCAGCCACCTCATTCCTGCGACGATCAATGTGATCCACCTGATACCCCTTGAAGTGACCGGCAATGATATGAACCGCCTGTCGATAAGCCGCCATCCGCGGATCCTTGGAGTCCCAAGTACCTGAAACTTGCTGAGCCACCAAATCTGAGTCGCCTAAACACCTGAACCGGCTTAAATTCATTTCTTTAGCGACTTTGAGACCATGGAGCAGTGCTTCATACTCAGCTGCATTATTAGTACAAGGGAACATTAACCGAAGCACATAACAAAACTTGTCACCCTTGGGGGAGGTGAGAACAACTCCTGCCCCGGACCCTTCTAGCTGCTTGGATCCATCAAAGTGTATAGTCCAATACGTGTTATCCATCTTCTCTTCGGGGGCTTGACATTCAGTCCAATCGTTTATGAAATCCACCAAAGCTTGAGACTTAATTGCTGTATGAGAAACATACTTGATGCCAAGAGGACTCAGCTCTAAGGCCCACTTGGCAATCCTCCCTATAGCCTCTCTATTTTGAATGATATCCCCCAACGGGGTAGAACTGACCACTGTTATTTGGTGCCCCAAAAAGTAATGTTTTAACTTGCGATTGGCCATGAAAACTCCGTATACTAACTTCTGCCAATGCGGATACCTCTGCTTAGACTCTGCCAAAACTCCACTAATGTAATAAACCGGCCTTTGCACAGGATACTCCTTCCCTGCCTCCTTGTGCTCAACCACAATTGCTACACTGACCACTCCGTTGTTAGCCGCCACATAAAGGAGCAAAGGCTCTTTCTCAACCGGAGTAGCTAACACTGGCGGCTCAGTCAACTACTTTTTAAGAGCTTCAAGTGCTTCGGCCGCTGCTGCCCTCCATTTAAACTTGTCTGTCTTCTTCATCATCTGGTATAAGGGAATAGCTTTCTCCCCAAGCCGGCTTATGAAGCGGCTCAACGCAGCAATCCTTCCTGCAAGGCGCTAAACGTCATTAATGCACGTCGGTTCCCCCAAAGAAGTGATAGCCTTAATCTTATCTGGGTTAGCTTCGATGCCCCGCTCAGAGACCAAGAAACCCAAAAGCTTTCCTGCTGGAACACCAAAGACACACTTCGTCAGGTTAAGCATCATCTTGTAGACCCGGAGATTGTCAAAGGTTTCTTTCAAATCCTCTAAAAGAGTTTCCTTCTTTCTGGACTTAACCACGATGTCGTCTACGTAAGCATGAACATTTCGACCAATCTGACTGTGGAGGCAATTCTGCACACAACGTTGGTAAGTCGCTTGGGCACTCTTGAGCCCGAAAGGCATGGAGACGTAGCAGAACGCCCCAAAAGGTGTAATAAACACCGTCTTCTCCTAATATTCCGTTGCCATCTTGATCTGATGATATCCTGAATATGCATCCAGGAAGCATAAACTTTCACATCCGGCTGTTGCCTCAATAATTTGATCTATACGAGGGAGTGCAAAAGGGTCAGTCGGGCAAGCTTTGTTAAGGTCCGTGTAATCTATGCACATACGCCACGTGCCGTTCTTTTTTAGTACTAGCACCGGGTTAGCCAACCACTCCGGTTGAAAAACTTCCACTATAAAACCTGCGGCCAAGAGCCGAGCAACTTCCTCCCCAATAGCTTTACGTCTCTCTTCATTGAACCGTCATAGAAACTGTTTGATCGGCTTAAACTTTGGATCCACATTAAGATTGTGCTCAGTGAACACTCTCGGTACACCCGACATGTCAGAAGGCTCTCATGCAAAGATGTCTCGATTCTCACAGATGAATTCGATGAGCGTGCTTTCCTATTTGGGATCCATGTGAGCCCTAATGATGAACTGCTTGGATGAGTCACCCGGATTGAAATCTACTGCCTTGGTATCATCCGCTGAAAACTTGAGTGGAGGCTCAACTTCTGTCGTAGGCTTCTTTAGTGGGGTCATATCCTCCGGATCAACGTTCTCTTTGTAAAATTTCAGCTCCTCCTGAGCACAACTAGACTTTGCATAAGCCGCATCTCCTTCCTCACACTCAAGAGCCGTTTTCTCGTTATCGTGAACGGTAATTGTGCCATTTAAGCCGGGCATTTTGAGTTGCAAATAAACATAGCAAGGCCTAGCCATAAATTTAGCATAAGCCGGCCTCCCAAATAGCGCATTATAGGGACTTTTGATTTTGACCACTTCAAACCACAAAGACTCCACCCTATAATTATGCTCATCGCCAAAAGCTACTTCCAATGAGATCCGGCCCACCGGGTACGCTGATTTACCCGGGACCACACCATGAAATACGGTGGAGGAGGGTTTAAGATCCTTATCAAGCAACTTCATTCGCCGTAAAGTGTCATAGTAAAGGATGTTGATGCTGCTACCTCCGTCCATAAGCACTTTATTCACCATATAGCCATTCACCTGAGGGGCCACAACTAGAGCCAGCCGGCCCGGGTGATCTACCCGCGACGGGTGATCCTCCCGGCTCCACATTATGTCATATTCAGACCACGACAAATATCGCGGGAGAGCCGGAGCAACTGCATTAACCGCTCGCCTCCGCAACTTCTCATCTCATTTATTGTGACCGGTCGTGAATACGTGATACTGTCCAGAACTGAGCTGCTTCGGGTTACTCTGAAACCCCGACTGATTGCGCTGCTGCTGATTGTTGTTATTGCCGTTGTTGCCTGGATGTTGTTCGTGCCCCCTTGGTTATTCTGACCCGGATGCCCGTTTCCTGAACCGCCGACGCCGAATCCAACCCCTGACCCGCCGTGCCCTGAGCCGCCAGGCGAGCCACCGCCCTGGTTATTACACGGTTGGGAATGCTAGTTTTTGAATCTCTGCATGATAAAGCAATCACCCCACGCATGCAACACCGGCTGGTCAGGCGTGCTGTGCTCCGGACAAGGCTTCCTAAGCGCCTCCTCCAAATTAAAAGGGCCTCTGTTCCTTGGCCTGAATTTTCCACCCCCCTTGGGATGATTCTGTCCCGTATTGGTATTTGCCACTAACTCGGATCCGCCATCAGCGCTCTTCCGCTTATTCCGATTCCCATTGTTCACAAAACCTTTTCCTTGATTGTTTTTCTTCCCTTGATTGGCTTTCTCATCATCCGAGCCCGGATCCTTGGTGTTATCTGAGTCGGCATACTTCGTCAAGGCCGTCATGAGCTCTCCCATATCCTGACATGTGCGCTTGATCCGGCCGAGCTTCTGCTTCAATGGAACAAAATGACAATTCTTCTCTAAGATAAGCACCGCTTGAGCCGCTGTGATCTGCTCTGAAGAGTGAATAATGGTCGACACCCGCCGGACCCAATGATGGGCCGACTCATTCTCCTGTTGAACACAATGGTCCAGATCGACAATAGTCATAGGCTGCTTCAGGTCCCCTGGAAATTCTTAATAAACTTTGCTCTTAGCTCCGCCCATGAGCTTATCGTGTTAGGCGGCAGACCTTTCAGCCATGTACGGGCCGGACCCTCAAGCATCATGATGAAGTATTTTGCGCATACCGCCTCACTGACATCCAACATCTCCATGGCTAGTTCATAAGTTTCAATCCACGCCTCCGAGGGTAGATCAGCTGTGTAATTTGGAACCTTTCGAGGCCCCTTAAAGTCTTTTGGCAGCCGTTCACTCCTCAGAGCCGGAGTTAAACATGGCACCCCTACGGCTCTGGTACTAACCACTCCCATTGACACGGAAAGCGCCGGCTCTGGACGAGCTGTAGCTATCTCCGCCTCTCGCCTGTCTCCCGCTTGGTCCATGATGGCTTGTGCATCTAGAGCCGCCCTATTGTCCTCCGGTGGTCCGCGGCACAGGTGACTGCTGGAACACGCCGGCGACTCATAACGCCGGCTGAAACTTCGACTAGGGAGGGGGTGGAGTGTACCCGGCTCCAGCTGTGAGTATACTTCTCTTGCTGGGCCATGGCCGTCTGTAAATATCCAATGGCGTTCCGCACCTCCTCCACAAAGGGTGCCTCATCCGGGATGGGGATCGTCTCAAGCCGTGCGGCCGCTGCCACCATGTTCTCAGCCGGGTTAGAATAATGACCCGCCGGTGTTGGAAAAGCCCTAGGTGAGATTTGGTTATGCTGGGGTTGATGAGTCACCGGGCGCTCCGTCGGGCGGCTCTCCGGCACACCCGTAACCCGCCCCGCACGAGGGGTGTTAAAAAGGTTCCTCGCTTCGTAACATTCTGGTAGACGGGATTGATGCCTCCTCCGGTGCACCGCAGCCGCTGACCTCTGCTCTAGCTCCAGTTGGAAAGCGTCTGCCTTGATACGCTCTGCTTCTTCCTCCATCTGGGCTTTCAGCTCGGCCATCCTTTGCCGTTCCTCTGCCATCCGGCCCTTGATCCATGCCACCTCTAGATTCCTGGCTACTTGATTATCCGGTGTTACCTCTGTGGCCATAAAAGTTGTGAGTTCGGTCATCAATTCCACTAGAACCTGAGCCGGTGGCGGCGGGCTATCACCTGTTGCGGGGGTTCCCATAGCCGTGTCACCGGCGGCTGAAGCCGATCCTGCCATGAACACCGCCGCGTGAACCGGGGGGCTCAGAGCATCCGTATCAACGCCCGATACCTCAGAATAGTCGTTGTAGTAGCCCCAAGGCCACCGTTGCTGAGCCGATATACTGGTTCTGTCTCCCCACTGGAGGACTCATCTTCCGAGCAAACGAGAGTTCCCTGTGACCTAGACGCTTCTAGGTCCATGCTTTTGGCCCAGACGGGCACGGGCAGGCTACCTAACACGCGTAGATTGGAGACGCCGAGCCGGCTCGACGATGTTGGTGCAGACGTCCGGCCCGGGTGTAGATCCATCAACCTTTCCGATGAAAACCTGGATCCCGCCGAACAGAACCTGGAATCCATACTCCACAGAACTAGCATCAAATCCCCAGCCGGCGTCGTTGATGTAGAGCCGGCCGCGGCGACTCTTGCTCATCCTTCCAACCACGTATCCTTCGAGCCCTGGGAGAGAGCCCTTTGAGAACTCAACACCACCGAGCGCTAGCCCCACGGTGGGCGCCAATTGTCGTGGTTTTATCACGGCAGATGTCCGGCTAAACGGACTTTGGTTCGAGGCCATCGCTAATGGGGTGGACTCAAAGGGGTTAGTCGGGACGAAAGACACGGATTTACCCAGGTTCAGCCCCTCGAATCGAGGTAATAGCCTACATCTTGCTTGTGTTTGTATTGCTTGTGTATCGATTACAAGGAGCTAAAAGCTTGACCTAGTTCTCGATTGCCTGCCCCTAAGTCGCCCCGGGCCTTCCTTTATATAAGAGGTCAGGACATTAGGTTCGTTATAATTGCTAACCGAGTCTCTCTCTATCTTCTTCTTGACTAAGCTGTCTGTGAGTCGGCTTACACGCCCCGGTCTTCTCCGTTCGGGCCGTCGTACGGCCCACACCGTGAGACGCCTATCCTCTTGGGCCACTAGTCTTATGACTCATCTCTGGGCGGGCTCACGAGCCAACAACATGACCCAGAGCCTCTTCGGCGGGTCATATCCCCAACACCCGCTCTAGAGCGGCTGGCCGATATGAATGTGTGGCGACTCTTTGTTTGAGTAGTGTGTTTACGAATACGGTTTTGGGGTGAGATCGGGTGTTGGACGCATACGTGGTGGCGGTCCAGACAACACACGCGACTTGTTTATGGGGTTTTGAACAACCAGACTTGTCTACATGTAGTTCGATCTGGATGTTTGCGGCCACTCTTAGAGATACCCTAGGGTTGGTCATAATGACAGTGACTTTGTTGGAAATATTCCCTAAAGGCAATAATAAATGGTTATTATTATATTTCCTTGTTCATGATAATCGTTTATTATCCATGGCATAATTGTATTGACTGGAAACACATTGCATGTGTGGATACATAGACAACACTTTGTCCCTAGTATGCCTCTAGTAGACTAGCTTGTTGATCAAAGATGATCAAGGTTTCTTAGACATTGACATGAGATGTCATTTGATAACGGGATCACATCATTGGGAGAATGATGTGATGGAAAAGACCCAAACTATCAACATAGCATATGATCGTGTCAGTTTATTGCTATAGTTTTCTGCATGTCAAGTATATGTTCCTATGACCATGAGATCATGCAACTCACTCACACCAGAGGAGTACCTTGTCTGTGTCAAATGTTGCAATGTAACTGGGTGACTATAAAGGTGTTCTACAGGTATCTCCGAGGGTGTCTATTGAGTGGGCATGGATCAAGACTGGGATTTGTTACTCCGTGTGACACAGAGGTATCTCAGGGCCCACTCAGTGATACAACATCACAACAACCCTTGCAAGCAATGTGACTAAAGTGTTAGCCACGGGATCTTGTATTACGAAACGAGTAAAGAGACTTGCCGGTAACGGGATTGAACTAGGTATATTGATACCGACGATCGAATCTGCGGCAAGTAACATACCGATGAACAAAGGGAACAACATACGGGATTAACTGAATGTCACGCCCAAGATGTGACCCTATCCTTATTTCGGCATGAGGGCCTCGACAGGGATAGAAGCGCATCTCGTCGTGTTTCAAGAATGGATATCATTACAAGTACATGTATAGAAGAGATGAGTATATGGAATTGGCTTACACTCGCCACAAGCTACATCAGAGTCACATCAATACAACAACATACTCAAACATCATGCAGAAGAGCAGGGTCCGCCTATGCATGAAATCAAACGATAATATGACATCCATCCTTGCTATCCCAGGCTGCCGCCTGGAACCCATCCTAGATTGATGAAGAAGAAGAAGAAGAACTCCAAATCAAACAAACATCGCTCTCACGTGAAAGCACCGCATTACCTGTACCTACAACTGTTGTTGTAGTAATCTGTGAGCCACAGGGACTCAGCAATCTCATTTCCAAGGGTATCAAGACTATTAAAGCTTAATGGATGAGGTATGGTTAAGTGGTGAGGCTGCAGCAAGCGACTAAGCATTTATTTGAGTGGCTAACTTACGAGTACAGAAAGTAAAGTACGGTGGTCTATGCATAATGAACATGAACTAATAGTGATCACTAACTGATCCTCAACACCTACTTACGTCAAACATAACCCCACCGTGTTCTCTCTCGGATAAGGACTCACGAGAAGAGACAATCACGGTTACGCACACAGTTGGTGTATTTTATTTGAGTTTACTTCAAGTTTTCTATGACCGAGTGTTAAACAAAGTATCCAAGTTTGCCACATAACCGCGGGCACGGCTTCCCAAAAAGATTTAACCCTGCAGGGGTGCTCCAACTCATCCATCATAAATTAACCACACGCAACGGGAATAACCTCGACCACGGATTTCGTGATCTTCCTAGGCAATTCCAAAGGAAATCCGCCACCTCGAGATAGCCCGAAGAATAATTGGAATTCCTCACTCGAGACGTTCGAGGAAGGTAAAACAAATCCAGCAAGGCCGCCTGACGTGCCGACAATCCCAATAGGAGCCGCGTATCTCGTTCTCAGGGCACAACCGGATGAGCGATGGTTACCACGCCAAACACCGAGTTGCCCCGGGTAGCGTTAATAAGCTGCTCTGGGTTGGACCAACACTCATGAGGAGCACTGGCCCGGGGGTTAATTAAATTATCCGCAGGTGCCGGCGGGTCCCTATGCAATTTAATTAATTATTAGGCAAATGTAGTACCAATGTTGGGCCTTGCCAAACAAGATTTATCCCAAAACAAAAATCAAGGGGGTCCCCATAGCAACCCCGAGCATGTTAGGATCGCTCAGTTATGGAACATAACACCGGTTCACAAGTAACTAGGGCGGCAAGAGTGGAACAAAACACTGAGCAAAAGGCCAAGTCTTCCACCTCTACCAAGTATATATGTGCATTAAATTAAATAGCAGAAATAATGTGATATAACAAAAGAATGTCCATGTTGACACATGGAAGCAATTGCACCTGCAGCTAGAACGCTATAAGAAGGGCTGAGCAAGCAGTAACATAGTCAAACAAAGGTTTGCTAGGATGTGGAGGGGTTAGAGGCTTTCATGGCAATGTTGGGAGGCTTGACAAACAAGTGGTAGGTAGCATGACATAGCGATAGAAAACGAGACATCTAGCATGGCAATGATAGTAATGGTATCTACGGAAATGTGTCATCTTGCCTAAGATCCTGCTCGGAAGAAGATCGAGTCCATGGAGAAGACGAGCCAACGTAGTCGAACGAATCCTCACACTGCGAATGCTTTCGGAACTCTATCGAGAAGAAACAATCCAAAAAAAACAATCAACACACGATACACACAACATATGCATGACATGATGCGCAACAAATATGATGCATGTCCGATTAAAATATGCAAGACCTGGCAAATCGCAACAAACCACTTCTACACATTAAAGTGAAGCTCAATATGCAACGAGTTTCATATTGACGAAACTTCACGTTCGAATTATTTAGTTCATTCCTGTTTAGGTACACATCAATGTTAAATGTTTTTAGGCATGGCAAGAGGTGAAGCATAAGTAAACTACACTATCTAGGCATCCTAAATGAGGTCGGAAACAACTTATAGTATTTCCGAAACGACCTCATATGTTAATTTCGAAATTGGTCCAGATCTGAACTAATCATATTTCATATTTGTTAAACAACAGAATAAAGTATACCATGCCATTCTACATGTCATTCTAGTCGATTTACATATATGGAACATCTCAAACGGAGCTACGGACTCAAAGATATGAGCAACACAAGATGCATATGTCATGAATGCAAATGCATGAAAAAATACAATCATAAACATTTCAAATCATGAATGCAGCAAGTTATTATGAAACTACATGAGATCCTAATCAAGTCTCATATGCAACATGTTCAAAACGGAGCTACGGTTCAACAAATACAACCAACACAAGTTTTAGTTGAAATCTGCCCAAAACAGCAACTTAGCATCTTGCACGCATGAAAACAACAAGCTACAAGATTCTAACATGCACAAACTAAGCATGAGGCAGTAGTATATAACACACACTTCATTTCATCTTCACATATCATATTCAAAACATGCATGGATCACATGGTCGGAAGGTCACAAGGTGGCTACTTAAAAACAGTTTCAGACTTTGACAGTGCAGTTTTTGACAGTGCAGTTTTTATCACGACGGCATATTGACAACAGTGAAACTATGTGCTACAGGGCATATTATGTCATGAAACTTGAAAGCATACTAAAGGACAATATCCACTACATATAACTCCATTACACCTACCACAAACGGGTTTTAGATCACTAGCAAAACACATGGCAAGACAGCAACAAAATATTACACATTCCAGACTTAGAAATATTTTGGACCCTCAAAACAACAGTAATTTTATAGCATGTTGTCAACAAGAAAATAACATCTATACATGCATTTCTATGGCAAGCAAAATGTCCAGGGGCTAGGACACATATCAAAGGGCATATCTCATGTTCAAAATTATTTCAAATCTTGCATGTATTAAATCACACGAAAATAAAAAAAGGGCATCACAGCAAAATGACATGCACAAAAAATGCTCACATGAAAAACTAAATGCACAAATAAATTCTATGGATTTTTCTACCTCGAAAACATATATAAAATGCATAGGTTCATGTGGAAAAATAAGTCACAATTAATTATGCAAGCTTGTGGAATAACCCCGTTGGTAATTATAAATGCAAGTTAAATGCAATTATTACAATAAACAGGTTTGTCATGCATGAAAATGCAAAGCCGATCACATGAACATTTTTAAAATATGATTGGATTAAATCCCGATGCACGTTAAATAAATATGTCAATGCAATATAATGTTATTTATGCATAATGATGCAAAACCACAAGCTACTATATATATCATGGATGAAATGACATATACACAATCGATGCATTTTTTTGCAATCTTCATATCTAAAACATTTGTTTATTACGGCGAGTGGGAAATTAATTATTAACGTTTTAAAATTGTGCAATTGGGCCTACACACAAAAAAATAAAACGCGCGGGGGGAAGGCTGGGCTCACCCTGGGCCTTAGGAGGCCGATCGGTGGAAAGGCCCACCAGGGCGAGCGGAGCTGGGCCGGCTGGAAGGGAGCTGGGCCTTGGCCCACCCGCGGGTCAATGCGAGCGAGAGCGGCGTCCAGTCGGGCGTCCTCGTCCTCCCACACGAGGATGGTTTCCATGGCGGCGGGGCTGGGCAGCTCTGGCAATGGGCGGCGGCTCAGAGGCGAGGATGGGGCGGGGCGAGGCTGGATCCGCGCCGGGGAACCCCAGATCCGTCCGTTCCCGGCAGCGGCGAGGGCCAAGGCGGCCGGCGGCAAAGACCTGCACGAGACAGAGAGACGCACTTGGGGGTTAGCTCGGGCAGGGAAGAGGGAGGAGAGAAATGGAGAAGGGGAAGGAAGGAGAAAAGGTCCGGTGGGGTCGGTGACCGGCGGCGACGGCTCCGGCGAGGGCCGGTGGCTGGCTGGGGCGGCACTGGTGAGGAGCTCGGGCGCGGGACTACGGGCTGCTCTATGGTCGCCGGACAATGTCCGGGTTGGCCGCCGGACATGTCCGGCAGGTGGGATTTTGGGCGATTTTCAGCCTCTAGATCGCGATCCGAGGGCCAAAAACGGGCAGATGGTTGGGGCTGCGGGATCTGGAGGAGGAGGGCTAGCAGGTGGGGTTTTTCTAGGGGTGTGGCTGCAATTTTACATGGGGAAAACCCTAGAGAGTGAGGGGCTCTCTCTCCATGGGGGTTTAAATAGGGAAGGCACTAGGGTTGGGGGTTGGACCTTGTCCGTCCGGTCATGATCCGATGACCGAGAACGAAGGAAGGGCTAGGTTGGGCTAGCAGGCTGTGTAGATTGGCTAGGGGAAGATGAGAGGGAGGTTTGCGGACCGTGACACGAAGTTTTATTACACCAAAAACGTCCGACGAATAACCGATGGCCGCACAGCTATGGATGACCGATGGGGTATCAAGCGAACACAGAACGCGACGAAATTTGGCAGACGTCTTACCTACAATATAACAAGACCGCACGCCAAGTTTCAACCCAATCCAAGAATATTTTTCGCGCGCCTTAAAAGCGTTTTTTTAATGAAGCCGCGGGCACGGGCGTGTGTGATCGGTCTCGAAACGGGCAACGACAAGAACGAAGAGAACCGGCGACTTTGAACGGGTGCAAGTTTTCAACAACACGTGACGATGCCATGCGGTGATGTGAATGATGCGATGATGAATGCAACAACCAGACGACTCACATATGAGAATGGAAATAAGAGGGGAATCTTCTGGAGCGTCGGTCCTGGGCTGTTACATTGAATCCTTGACATAGAGGTTCAACCGATAAAGATCTTCGTAGAATATGTAGGAACCAATATGGGCATCCAGGTACCTCTATTGGTTATTGACCGTAGAGGTGTCTCGGTGATGTCTACATAGTTCTCGAACCCACAGGGTCTGCACACTTAAGGTTCAGTGACGTTTCTGTACTATGGAGTTATTTATGGTGGTGGCCGAAGGTTATTTGGTGTCCCGGATGAGTTCCTGGACGTCACGAGGAGCTCGGTCTAGAGGTAAGATTGATATATAGGAAGTCCTGTTTTGGTCACCAGAAAAGTTTCGGGCTCATCGATAGTGTATCTGGAGTGCCGGGAGGGTACCGGGGACCATCAGGAGGGGTGTCTCGACCCAAAGGGCCTCATGGGCTGTGGGAGGAGCCATACCAGCCCCTGGTGGGCTGGCCTAATCCCCCTAAGGGCCCATGCGGCTGAGGAGGAGGGAAAACGCTAAAGTCCAAAAGGGGAAGAGTTTCCAAATGGGGGAGGAGTCCTACTAGGAGTAGGACAGGAGTCCAACTCCCTCTCCTCCCCACTTCGGCCGCAAGGGGCTGCCCTAGGGTGCAAGCCTCCCTCACCTCCATCCTATATATACTAGAGGTTTAGAGGTGAGGGCTGCCCCAAATTACCACGTGCCCCGTCTATTTCATCTAGATCGTTTTTCTCCTCTAGTCTAGTTCGGCGGTGCTTAGGCGAAGCCCTATCGGAATAGTTCCACCACCATCGCCATCACGCTGCCGGAGAATTCTTCTACCTCCCCGCTCCCTCTTGTTGGATCAAGAAGGCGGAGATCATCATCGATCTGTACGTGTGCTGAACGCGGAGGTGCCGTCCGTTTGGCGCTAGATCGGGACAGATCGTGATTGGATTGCCTGGACGCTCGACGATTTGGATCGCGAAGACGTTCGACTACATCAACCACGTTTATTAACACTTCCCGCTTAGTGATCTACAAGGCTAAGTAGATCCACTCTCCCTCTCATAGATGCTCATCACCACGGATAGATCTTGCGTGTGCGTAGGAATTTTTTTGTTTCCCATGCAACGTTCCACAACAGTGGCATCATGAGCTAGGTCTATGTGTAGATGAGATCACGAGTAGAACAAAATGGAGTTCATGGGCGTTGATGCTCAGATTGCTTCCTTCCTTGGTCGTTTTTTGATTCAGCGGTATTGTGGGATGAAGCGGCTCGAACCAACCTTACTCGTACGCTTAGGCGAGACCGGTTCCATCGACTGACGTGTAACTTTGTTGCACAAAGATGGCTGGCGGGTGTCTGTCTCTCCTACTCTAGTTGGATCAGATTCAACAAATGTTGTCCTTGAGAAGGTTGAATAGCAATTTGTGTATCACCATTGTGGTTTTGCGTAGGTGAGAATTGTTCTTGCTATATACCCATAGCAGCCACGTAAAACTTGCAACAACAATTAGAGGACGTCTAACTTGTTTTTGCACGGTATGTTGTGATGTGATGGCCAATTACATGATGAGATATATCTGATGTATGAGATGATCATGTTTTGTATAGAATATCACGACTTGCATGTCAATGAGTACGGCAACCAGCAGGAGCCATAGGGTTGTTTTTAATTATTTTCGTTGTTTTTCCTTTAGTTTATCGCTATGAGTTAGCAATAGTCGTGGAAGCAATAGCCGGCGCGGTAACCCCGATGGCGACACGTTGATGGAGATCAAGATGATGGAGATCATGGTGTCATGCCGGTGACGATGGAGATCATTGATATGTCTCCAACGTATATATATTTTTTGATTGTTCCCTGCTATTATATTATCTGTTTTGGATGTTTTATATGCATTAATATGCTATTTTATATTATTTTTGGGACTAACCCATTAACCTAGAGCCTAGTGCCAGTTTCTGTTTCTTTCCTTGTTTTTGAGTATTGGGGATAAGGAATATCAAATGGAGTCCAAACGGAATAAAATTTTACAGAGATTTTTCTTGGACCAGAAGGAACCTACCGGACTTGGAGAAGAGGCTAGGAGAGCCACGGGTGGGCCACAAGCCACCCTAGCGCGGCCAAGGGAGCCGTTGGCTTGTGTCCCCGATGTAGCTCTTCTAACCCTAATCTTCGGCCTATAAATTCCCAAATATCCCCCCCAATACCAAAAAGAGACACGATAATACTTTTCCTCCACCGGAAGCCGCTGTTCCCAAGAGATCCAATCTTGGAGCCTTTTCTGGTAATCTGTCGGAGGGGGGTTCGATCACGGAGGGCACCTACTTCAACTCCATTACCCCTCCGATGATGCATGAGTAGTCCACCACAGACCTACAAGTCCATAGCTAGTAGCTAGATGGTTTCTACTCTCTTTTTGTTCTTCAATACCATGTTCTCCATGATCTTCATGGGGATCTATCCGATGTAATACTCTTATGCGGTGTATTTGTCGAGATCCGATGAATTGTGGGTTTATGATCAGCTTATCTATGAATATTATTTGGTTCTTCTCTGAATTCTTATATGCATGATTTCATATCTTTGCAAGTCTCTTCGAGTTATTGGTTTGGTTTGGCCAAGTAGATTGGTAATTCTTGCAATGGGAGAAGTGCTTAGTTTTGGGTTCAATCTTGTGGTGTCCTCACCCAGTGACATTGTAGAGGTAGCGAGGCACGTATTGTATTGTTGCCATCAAGGATAACAAGGTTTTTTTCCATCATATTGCTTGAGTTTATCCCTCTACACATGTCATCTTACTTAACGCGTTACTCTGTTCTTTATGAACTTAATACTCTAGATGCAGGCAGGAGTCGGTCGATGTGTGCAGTAATAGTAGTAGATGCAGAATCGTTTTGGTCTACTTGACACAGACATGATGCCCATATGCATAATAATTGCCTGGGATACCATCATAACTATGCGCTTTTCTATCAATTGCTTGATAGTAATTTGTTCACCCATCGTATTATTTTCCTTCAAGATAGAAGCCTCTAGTGAAACATATGGCCCCCGGGTCTATTTTCCATATTATATTTTCAGATCTATATACAAAAAATACCAAAAATACCTTGCTTCAATTTTATTTACTTTTTACTTCTCGCAATCTTTCTTATCTATCTCTATCAGATCTAATCCTTGCAAGTAATCGTGAAGAGATTAACAACCCTTTATAGCATTGGGTGCAAGTGTTTAATTGTTTGTGTAGGTGCATAAATTGGTGACTTGCTTGTTCCTCCTACTGGAGTGATACCTTGGTTCTCAACAACTAAGGGAAATACTTATCTACTTTTCTGCATCATCGTTTCCTCTTCAAGGGAAATCCAACGCAAGCTCAAGAAGTAGCAAGAAGGATTTCTGACGTTGTCGCCAAGGAGGATACACATCACGCCTACCAAGTACCCATCTCAATATCATATCTTTCATTTACATTATTTTCCATTTGCCTCTAGTTTTCCTCTCCTCCAATTTTCAAACGATTTTCAGAAAAAACCAAAAACATTTGCCTTTTTATTCGCCCTTCTTCTGTTCGTCTTTTCGTTTGCTTTTTTTGCTTGTGTTGCCATGTGCCTTCTATTTGATTGCATCTTCGCTTTCTAAAAATCTATGGATATGGATCCTCATCCAGTTTCTAATCTTGTCAAAAGACCAAATTATGATGAACCAATTGCTAGTGAGTTGAGTGCACTAGATTATCTCTATGAAGTTTTGCTTGAAAATCATAATTTTTTTGATGAAGCGTTGAAAGAAGAAATTTATAAGGTGATTCATGATATATCCTTGATTGGAAAGCATGATTGCAATGATATTACTATCAATTCTATTAATGTCAATTATTCTAATGATATGCAAAGCCACAAGCTTGGGGATGCTATGTTTTATGAAGATGATATTTTTAGTCCCCCAAGTTTTGATGAATTTTTTTATTATGATGTTTGCATGCCTCCTATTCATGATGATGGTGAAACTTATCATGAGGGTTTTAATTTGCAATCGGGTTAGTTCAATCAAGTGTCTCATGATAGTTATTTTGTTGAGTTTGCTCCCACTACTATGGATAAAAAGGAATTTGCTTATGTGGAGAGTAATGAAAATTCTATGCTTGTGCATCATGAAAAGAATGATTTGTGTGATAGTTATATTGTGAGATTCCTTCATGATGATACTAAAATTTATTATAGGGGAGGAACATATGCTTGTAGGAATTTCAATAATATCAAGTTTCCTCTCTATGTGTTCAAAGTTTCGAAGTTATGCTTGTTTTGCCTTCCTATGCTAGTTGATTCTTGTTCCCATAAATTGTCCACTCACAAAATACCTATGCATAGTAAGTGGGTTAGACTTAAATGTTATTGTCATGAGATTCATGATGCTTTCTTGCATATTTCAATTACTAATTTTTATGTGAGCATCATTGAAATCATTATGCCTAGCTAGGGGCATTAAACAATAGCGCTTGTTGGGAGGCAACCCAATTTTATTTTTATGTTCTATTTTTTGCTTCTGTTTTGGAGTGTTTGACACATTATTACATCTGTAGTAATTGTGTTTTGGTTTTTAATTAGTGTTTGATCCAAGTAATACCTTTGGGATAGTCTATGGTGATTGTTGATTTGATCTTGCTGAAAAACAGAAACTTTTGCGCCCAGTCCAGGAACTTTATAAATTTATCAGAGTGACGAATGAGTCTAATTTTTTTACAAAATATTGATATAAAAATTTCACAGATTTTTATAATTTTTCAGAATTTGTGGAGTTACATAAGTATACGAAGTTTCCATATTGCTATACACTGTTCTGTTTTTGACAGATTCTGTTTTCTTTGTGTTGTTCACCTATTTTGATGTATCCATGGGTCGTATCGGGGGGGTATGAACCATGGAGAAGTTGGAATACATTAGACATTACACCAATATAAATAAACAATGAGTTCACAAAAGTACCTAAAGTGGTGATTTATTTTCTTATACTAACGGTCTCACGAGTTTTCTGTTGAGTTTTGTGGTGTGAAGTTTTCAAGTTTTAGGTAAAGATTTGATGGACTATGGAATAAAGAGTGGCAAGAGGCTAAGCATGGGTATGCCCATGGCACTCCAAGTCATATTCAAGGATACCAAAAAGCCTAATCTTGGGGATGCTCCGGAAGGCATCCCCTCTTTCGTCTTCAATCCATTTGTAAATTTACTTGAGGCTATATTTTTATTCGCCACATGATATGTGTTTTGCTTGGAGCGTCTTGTATGATATGAGTCCTTGCTTGTTAGTTTGCCACAATAATTGAACTCTCGTACCTCACTTAGATTATTTTGAGAGTATTTTAACCAACATGGTAATTGGTTTAGGTTATGAATTTAGTCCTAATATAATAAGCATCCAAGAGGGATATAATAAAAACTTCCATATAAAGTGCATTGAATATTATGAGAAGTTTGATTCCTTGCATAAAGTTTTGAGATACAAAGACGGTAATATTAAGAGTCATGTTAGGAAGTAATTGTAAATTGGTAAAAATACTTGTGTAAAGGTTTGTGATTCCCGTAGCATGCACGTATGGTGAACCGTTATGTAAGGAAGTCAGAGCATGATTTGTTTATTGATTGTGAACCTTTGCGTCAGGGTCAGAAGCGCGCGATGGTTTACTCCTACCAACCTCTCCCCTAGGAGCATGCATCTAATACTTTACTTCGATGACTAATAGACTTTTGCAATAAGTATGTGAGTTCTTTATGACTAATGTGAGTCCAGGGATTATACGCACTCTCACCCTTCCACTTTTGCTAGCCTCTCTAGTACCACGCAACTTTCGTCGGTGCATTTAAACCTACCATATATCCTTCCTCAAAACAGCCACCATACCTACCTATTATGGCATTTGCATAGCCATTCCGAGATATATTGCCATGCAACTTCCACAGTTCCATTTATTATGACACGCACCATCATTTTCATATTGCTTTGCATGATCGTAAGATAGCTAGCATGATGTTTTCATGGCTTGTCCATTTTTTGATGGCATTTGCTATGCTAGATCATTGCACATCCTGGTACACCGCCAGAGGCATTCATATAGAGTCATATTTTGTTCTACATATCGAGTTGTAAGTAAATAAAAGTGTGATGACCATCATTATTAGAGCATTGTCCCATGTGAGGAAAGGATGATGGAAGCTATGATTCCCTCACAAGTTGGGATGAGACTCCGGACTTTCTGAAAAATAAAAGAGGCCAATGAAGCCCAAATAAAAAAAGAGGCCAAAGATGCCCACCAAAAAAGAGAGAAAAGAGAGAAGGGACAATGCTACTATCTTTTTTTCCACACTTGTGCTTCAAAGTAGCACCACGATCTTCATGATAGAGAGTCTCCTATTTTGTCACTTTCATATACTAGTAGGAATTTTTCATTATATAACTTGGCTTTTATATTCCAATCATGGGCTTCCTCAAATTGCCCTAGGTATTCATGAGCAAGCAAGTTGGATGCACACCCATTTAGTTTATTTTTGAGCTTTCATACAATTATAGCTCTAGTCCATCCATTGCATGCAAATCCCTACTCATTCACATTGATATCTATTACTGGGCATTTCCATAGCCCGTTGATACACCTAGTTGATGTGAGAGTATCTTCTACTTTTTCTTTACAACCTCCACCATATTCTATTCCACATATAGTGCTATATCCATGGCTCGCACTCATGTATTGCGTGAGAGTTGAAAAGGTGTGAAGCAATTGCTTGACTTGTCATTGGGGTTGTGCATGATATAAATACTTTGCATAGGGAAGATGGAGCATAGCCAGACTATATGATTTTGTTGGGATAATCTTCTTTGCCATTATATTTTGAAGAGACATAATTGCTTTGTCAGTATGCTTGAAATATTATTGTTTTTATGTCAACATTAAGCTTTTGTTTTGAGTCTTATGGGTCTGAACATTCATGCCACAATAAATAATATTACATGGATAAATATGTTAGGTAGCATTCCACATCAAAATTTCCATTTTTATCATTTACCTACTCGAGGACGAGCAGGAATTAAGCTTGGGGATGCCGATACATCGCCAACGTATCTATAAATTTTGATTGTTCCATGCTATTATATTATCTGTTTTGGATGTTTTATATCCATTAATATGCTAGTTTATATTATTTTTGGGACTAACCTATTGACCTAGAGCCCAATGCCAGTTTCTGTTTTTCCTTGGTTTTTGAGTATTGCAGATAAGGAATATCAAACGGAGTCCAAACGGAATAAAAGTTTACAGAGATTTTTCTTGGACCAGAAGGAGCCTACCGGAATTGGAGAAGAGGCCAAGAGAGCCACGGGTGGGCCAAAAGCCACCCTAGTGCGGCCAGGGGGCGCCCCTGGCTTGTGGGCCCCCCCATAGCTCTTCTAACCCTAATCTTCGACCTATAAATTCCCAAATAATCCCCCAATACCAAAAAGAGCCACGATAATACTTTTCCTCCGCTGGAAGCCTACGTTCCCGAGAGATCCAATCTTGGAGCCTTTTCCGGTAATCTGCCGGAGGGGGATTCGATCACGGAGGGCATCTACATCAACTCCATTGCCCCTCCGATGATGCGGGAGTAGTCCACCACAGACCTATGGTTCCATATCTAGTAGCTTGATGGATTCTTCTGTCTCTTTGTTCTTCAATACCATGTTCTCCAAGATCTTCATGGGGATCTATCCGATGTAATACTCTTTTGCGGTGTGTTTGTCGAGATCCGATGAATTTTGGGTTTATGATCATCTTATCTATGAATATTTTTTGGTTCTTCTATGAATCCTTATATGCATGATTTCATATCTTTGCAAGTCTCTTCGAGTTAGTGGTTTGGTTTGGCCAACTAGATTGGTAATTCTTGCAATGGGAGAAGTGCTTAGTTTTGGGTTCAATCTTGCGGTGTCCTCACCCAGTGACATAGTAGGGGTAGCGAAACACGTATTATATTGTTGCCATCAAGGATAACAAGATGGGGCTTTCATCATATTTCTTGATTTTATCCCTCTACATCATGTCATCTTACTTAATTTGTTACTCTGTTCTTCATGAACTTAATACTCTAGATGCAGGCAGGAGTTGATCGATGTGTGGAGTAATAGTAGTAGATGCAGAATCCTTTTGGTCTAGTTGGCACGGACGTGATGCCTATATGCATAATAATTGCCTTGGATATCGTCATAACTATGCGCTTTTTTATCAATTGCTCGATAGTAATTTGTTCACCCACCATATTATTTTCCTTCAAGAAAGAAGCCTCTAGTGAAACCTATGGCCCCCGGGACTATTTTCCATATTATATTTTTAGATCTATATACAAAAATACCAAAAATACCTTGCTGCAAGTTTATTTACTTTTTACATCTCGCTGTCTTTCCTATTTATCTCTATCAGATCTAATCCTTGCAAGTAATCGTGAAGAAATTGACAACCCCTTTATAGCGTTGGGTGCAAGTGTTTGATTGTTTGCGTAGGTGCATAAATTGGTGACTTGCTTGTTGCTCCTACTGGATTGATACCTTGGTTCTCAAACATCTGAGATAAATACTTATCTACCATCACCCTTTCCTCTTCAAGGGAAAACCAACGTAAGCTCAAGAAGTCGCTATCATGTCGGTGCTTTGGAGATGGAAATCAAAAGCACATGTTCATGGCCATATCATGTCACTTATGATTTAAATGTGATGTTAATCGTTTCATGCATTAGTTTTCTTAGGATGATGGTAGCATTATAAGGTGATCCCTCACTTAAATTTCAAGATAAATTGTGTTCTCCCCAAGTGTGCACCGTTGCGAAAGTTCATCGTGTGGAGACACCACATGATGATCGGGTGTGATAGACTCTATGTTCACATACAACAGGTGCAAGCCAGTGTTGCACATGCATAACACTCGGGTTAAACTTGACGAGCCTAGATTGTATAGACATGGCCTCGGAACACAAGACACCGAAAGGTCGAACATGAGTCATATAGTAGATATGATCAACATGATGATGTTCACCATTGAAACCACCTCAACTCACGTGATGATCGGACTTGAGTTGGTGAATTTGGATCATGTATCACTTAGATGACCAGAGGGATGTCAATTTGAGTGGGAGCTTTAGTAATTTGATTAACTAAACTCATTATATTGAACAATAGTCTTAGTAACCTTTGCATATTTATGTTGTAGATCAATGGCTCGCGCAGTAGTTCCCCTTAATTTTAATGTGTTCCTAGAGAAAGCCAAGTTGAAAGATGATGGAAGTAACTTTTTGGATTGGGACTGTAATCTGAGGATTATCGTCACGGCTTCCTAGAAGGCTTATTTCCTAGATGCACCGCTTGGTGACCCACGCGCTCTCGTGTCGTCCGAAGATATAAAGAACACTTGGGACACATGTTCTGGAGATCACTCAATAGTTCAATGTGCAATGTTGTATGGATTAAAATCGGGTCTTCAAAGATGTTTTGAACATCATGGAACATATGAGATGTTCTAGGAGTTGAAGTTTACTTTGAGAATAATGCCCGGATCGAGAGGTATGAGACCTCCGATAAGTTCTATGCTTGCAAGAAGGTGGAGAACAGGTATGTGAGTGAACATATACTCAGAATGTCTAGGTATTCGAACCGCCTGGCTGAGTTAGGGATGCCCCTTCCGTCGGAGGTGATCATTGATAGAGTTCTTCAGTCATTGCCACCTAGCTACAAGAGCTTCGTGATGACTATAACATGCACGGGATGAACAAGTCAGTCATCGAGCTGTTTGCGATGCTGAAAATCGCTGAGTCTGAAATCTAGAAAGAACATCAAGTGTTGATGGTCAATAAAACCACTAGTTTCAAGAAGAATGGCAAGGGAAAGAAGGGTAACTCTAAGAAGAGTGGCAAAGCAGTTGCCCCTCCCGTGAAGAAACCCAAGGCTGGACCCAAGCCAAAAACTGAGTGCTTTCATTGCAAGGCAACTGGTCACTGGAAGCGGAACTGCCCCAAGTATCTGGTCGACAAGAAGGCAGCCAAGACCAAACAAGATATATATGATATACATCTTATTGATGGGTACCTTACCAACTCTCGTTGTAGTGCCTGGGTATTTGATACCGCTTCGGTTGCTCACATTTGCAACTCAAAATAGGAGTCACCGAATAGACGAAGGATGGCAAAGGACGAAGTGACGATGCGCTTGGGAAATGGTTGAAAGGTTGATGTGATCGCCATTGGCACACTCGCTCTTCGATTACCATCGGGATTAGTGATGAACCTAAATAATTGTTATTTAGTGCATGCGTTAAGCATGAACTTTATATCCGGATCTTGTTTATTGCGAGACAGTTACTCATTCAAATAAGAGAATAATGGTTGTTATATTTATATGAGTAATATGTTTTATGGTCATGCACCCAATGTGAGGGGTTTATTCATATTGAATCTAGATAGTGATGATACACATCTTCATAACATTGATGCCAAAAGATGTAGAGTTGATAATGATAGTACCACTTTCTTGTGGCACTGTCATCTAGGTCATATTGGTGTAAAACACATGAAGAAGCTCCATGCTGATGGACTTTTGGAGTCACTTGATTTTGAATCACTTGACACATGTGAACCATGCCTCATGGGAAAGATGACTAAAACCCCGTTCTCTGGAACAATGGAATGGGAAAGTGACTTGTTGGAAATCATACATACTAATGTGTGTGGTCCGATGAGCATTGAGGCGCGCGGTGGATATCGTTATTTTCTCACCTTCACTGATGACTTGAGTAGATATGGGTATATTTACTTAACACAAGTCTGAAATGTTTGAAAAGTTCAAGCAATTTCAGAGTGAAGTTGAGAATCATCATAACAAGAAGATTAAATTCCTATGATCTGATCGAGGAGGTGAATATCTGAGTTATGAGTTTGGCAGTCACTTAAGACAATGTAGAATTGTTTCACAATTGACACCGCCTGGAACACCCAACGTAATGGTGTGTCCGAACGTCGTAATCGAACCTTATTAGATATGGTGCGTTCTATGATGTCTCTTGCCGATTTGCCACTATCATTTTTGGGGTTATGCATTAGAGACAACTGCATTCACTTTAAATAGGGCACCATCGAAATCCGTTGAGATGACGCCATATGAACTATGGTTTGGGAACAAGCCAAAGTTGTCGTTTCTTAAAGTTTGGGGATGTGATGCTTATGTCAAAAAGCTTCAGCCTGAAAAGCTGGAACCCAAAGCGGAGAAATGCGTCTTCATAGCATACCCAAATGAGACAGTTGGGTATACCTTCTATCTCAGATCCGAAGGCAAAGTGTTTGTTGCTAAGAACGGAACATTTCTTGAGAAAGAGTTTCTCTCGAAAGAATTGAGTGGGAGGAAAATAGAACTTGATGAGGTTATTGAACCTTTACTTCAACTAGAGAGTAGCGCAGCATAGAAAGATGTTTTTGTAGAGCCTGCATCAGTTGAAGAGGAAGTTAATGATGATGATCATGAAGCTTCAGATCAAATTGCTATCGAACCTGGTAGGTCGACAAGGGCGCGTACTGCTCCTGCGTGGTACGACAACCCTATCTTCGAGGTCATGTTGTTGGACAATGATGAACCTACGAGATATGGAGAAGTGATGATGGGCCCGTATTCCGAAAAATGGTTAGAGGCCATGAAATCTATGATAGGATCCATGTATGAAAACAAAGTATGGACTTTGGAAGTATTACCTGAAGGGCGAAAGGCCATTCAGAACAATTGGATCTTTAAGAGGAAGACGGACGCGGACGGTAATGTCACCTTCTATAAAGCTCGACTTGTGGCAGAGGGTTTTTCACAATTTGAAGGAGTTAACTACAATGAGACCTTCTCACTGTAGCGATGCTTAAGTCCGTCAGAATCATGTTAGCAATAGGTGCATATTTTTCCTATGAAATTTGGCAGATGGATGTCAAAACAGCGTTCCTTAACGGTTTCCTTAAGAAAGAGTTGTATATGATACAACCAGGACGTTTTGTCGATCCAGAGAATGCTAACAAAGTTTCAAACTCCAATGATCCATTTATGGACTGGTGCAAGCATCTCGGAGTTGGAATCTGCGCTTTGATGAGGTGATCAAAGCATTCGGGCTTATACAAGTTTACGGAGAAGCTTGAATTTACAAGAAAGTGAGTGGGAGCTCTATAGCGTTTCTAATATTATATGTGGATGACATATTGCTGATTGGAAACAATATAGAAA
Organism: Hordeum marinum; assembly: GCA_022496015.1. NCBI lineage: Eukaryota > Viridiplantae > Streptophyta > Magnoliopsida > Poales > Poaceae > Hordeum > Hordeum marinum. The sequence continues at coordinate 418,318,916 of CM039676.1, forward strand.
TGCTGGAAAACGTGAAGCAATATTTGAACAAGAGTTTTTCAATGAAGGACCTAGGAGAAGCTGCTTTCATATTAGGCATTAAGATCTATAGAGATAGATCGAGCCGCTTAATAGGACTTTCACAGAGCACATACCTTGACAAAGTTTTGAAGAAGTTCAAAATGGATCAGTCCAAGACGGGGTTCTTGCCTGTGTTGCAAAGTGTGAAGTTGAGTAAGACTCAATGCCCAGTGAGTGTAGAAGATAGAGAAAAGATTAGTGTCATCCCCTATGCTTCAGCCATAGGCTCTATCATGTATGCAATGTTGTGCACAAGACCCAATGTCAGCCTTGCCATAAGTATTGTCGGAAGGTTTCAAAGTGATCCAGGAATGGAGCACTCGACGACGGTCAAGAATATCCTTAAGTACCTGAAAAGGACTAAGGACATGTTTCTCGTTTATGGAGGTGATCAAGAGCTTGTCGTAAAGGGTTACGTTGATGCATGCTTTGACACTGATACAGACGACTCTAAGTCGCAAACGGAATACATATTTATTCTCAATGGGGGAGCGGTAAGCTGGTGCAATTCCAAGCACAGTGTGGTAGACGATTCTACATGCGAAGCGGAGTACATTGCAGCCTCAGAGGCAACAAAGGAAGGTGTGAGGATGAAGGAGTTCATGACAGATCTTGGAGTAGTGCCTAGTCCACTGAATCTAGTGGATCTGTTCTATGAGAACACTGGTACCATAGCTCTAGCCAAGGAACCAAGGTTTCACAAGAGGACCAGACACATAAAGCAATGCTTCAATTCCATCCGCAAGTACATCAAGGAGAAGGACATAAATATTTGCAAAGTGCACACGGTTCTGAATGTCGCACACAGTTGACTAAACCTCTTCCAAGGACTAAACATGATCAACACCAAAACTGTATGGGTGTTAGATTCATTACAATGTAAATGACATAGTGATGTGAGCTAGATTATTGACTCTAGTGCAAGTGGGAGACTGTTGGAAATATGCCCTAGAGACAATAATAAATGGTTATTATTATATTTACTTGTTCATGATAACTGTTTATTATCCATGCTATAATTGTATTGACTGGAAACACATTGCATGTGTGGATACATAGACAACACTTTGTCCCTAGTATGTCTCTAGTAGACTAGCTCGTTGGTTAAAGATGGTCAAGCTTTCCTAGCCATTGACATGAGATGTCATTTGATAACGGGATCACATCACTGGGAGAATGATGTGATGGACAAGACCCAAACTATTAACATAGCATATGATTGTGTCAGTTTATTGCTATAGTTTTCTGCATGTCAAGTAATGGTCCTATGACCATGAGATCATGCAACTCACTGACACCGGAGGAGTACCTGGTGTGTGCTACCTCTTGAGCTTGTGGTTGTTTGCCCTTGAAGAGGAAAGGGTGATGCAGTGAAGAAGATAAGTATTTCCCTCAGTTGTTGAGAACCAAGGTATCAATCCAGTAGGAGGAACAAGCAAGTCACCAATGGATGCACCTACACAAACAATCAAACTCTTTCACCCAACACTATAAAGGGATGTCAATCCCTTCACGGTTACTTGCAAGGATTAGATCTGACAGAGATAGATATGGAAGATTCTGGAAAGTAAAAAAGGTAAATAAATTGCAGCAAGGTATTTTTGGTATTTTTGGTATATAGATATGAAAGTATAATATGGAAAGTAGACCTAGGGGCCATAGGTTTCACTAGAGGCTTCTCTCTTGAAGGAAAATAACACAGGGGTGAACAAATTACTGTCGAGCAATTGATAGAAAAGCGCATAGTTATGATGATATCCAAGGCAATTATTATGCATATAGGCATCACGTCTGTGTCAAGTAAACCGAAACAATTCGGTATCTACTACTATTACTCCACACATCGACCGACTCCTGCCTGCATCTAGAGTATTAAGTTCATGAAGAACAGAGTAACACATTAAGTAAGAACACATGATGTAGAGGGATAAACTCAAGCAATATGATGAAAACCCCATCTTTTTATCCTTGATGGCAACAATACAATACGGCCTCGCTACCCCTACTTTGTCATTAGGTGAGGACACCGCAAGATTGAACCCAAAACTAAGCACTTCTCCCATTGCAAAAATTACCAATCTAGTTTGCCAAACTAAACCAATAACTCAAAGAGACTTGCAAAGATATGAAATCATGCATATAAGAATTCAGATAAGAACCAAATAATATTCATAGATAAGCTGATCATAAACCCACAATTCATTGGATCTCGACAAACACACCGCAAAAGAGTATTACATCGGATAGATCCCCATGAAGATCATGGAGAACATGGTATTAAAGCACAAAGAGAGAGAATAAGCCATCCATCTACTAGCTATGGACCCGTAGGTCTGTGGTGGACTACTCACCCATCATCGTAGGGTCAATGGAGTTGATATAGATGTCCTTCGTGATCGAATCCCCCTCCGACAGATTACCGAAAAAGGCTCCAAGATTGGATATCTCGGGAACGGAGGTTTCTGGCGACGGAAAAGTGTTTGCGTGGCTCTTTTTGGTATTGGGGAAATATTTGGGAATTTATAGGCCAAAGATTAGGGTTAGGAGATCTGCTGGGGGGCCACAAGCGAGGGGCGCCCCCTGACCGCGCCAGGGTGGCTTGTGACCTCCTAGCAGGTCTCCTGGCCCCCTCTCCAAGTCTGGTAGTTGTCTTATGGTCCAAGAAAAATCACCGTGAAGATTTTATTCCGTTTGGACTCTGTTTAATATTCCTTATCCACAATACTAAAAACAAGGAAAAAACAGAAACTGGCACTAGGCTCTAGGTTAATAGGTTAGTCCCCAAAATAATATAAAATAGCATATTAATGCATATAAAACATCCAAAACATATAATATAATATCATGGAACAATCAAAAATTATAGATACGTTGGAGACATATCAGCATCCCCAAGCTTAATTCCTGCTCGTCCTCGAGTAGGTAAATGACAAAAACAGAATTTTTGATGTGCAATGCTACCTAACATATTAATCCATGTAATATCGTTTATTGTGGCATGAATGTTCAGATCCATAAGACTCAAAACAAAAGCTTCATGTTGACATAAAAACCATAATATTTCAAGCATACCAACAAAGCAATTGTATCTCTTCAAAATATAATGGCAAAATAAAGTTATCCCTAGAAAATCATATAGTCTGGCTATGCTCCATCTTCCCCACACAAAGTATTTATATCATGCACAACCCCGGTGACAAGTCAAGCAATTATTTAACACCTTTTATGTTCTCAACCTTTTTCAACTCTCATGCAATACATGAGCGTGAGCCATGGATATAGCACTATATGTGGAATAGAATATGGTGGAGGTTGTGAAGAAAAAGGAGAAGATAGTCTCACATAAACTTGGCGTATCAACGGGCTATGGCAATTCCCATTAATAGATATTAATGTGAGTGAGTAGGGATTGCCATGCAACAGATGCACTAGAGCTATAAGTGTATGAAATCTCAAAAAGAAACTGAGTGGATGTGCATCCAACTTGCTTGCTCATGAAGACCTAGGGCAATTTGAGGAAGCCCATCATTGGAATATACAAGCCAAGTTATATAATGAAAAATTCCCACCAATATATGAAAGTGAAAAAATGGGAGACTCTCTATCGTGAAGATCATGGTGCTACTTTGAAGCACAAGTGTGGAAAAGAAGATAGTAGCATTGTCCCTTCTCTCTTTTCTCTTTTTTTGGTGGGCATCTTTGGCCTCTTTTTTTATTTGGGCTTCGCCGGCCTCTTTTATTTTTCAGAAAGTCCGGAGTCTCATCCCAACTTGTGAGGGAATCATAGCTTCCATCATCCTTTCCTCACATGGGACAATGCTCTAATAATGATGGTCATCACACTTTTATTTACTTACAACTCAAGAATTACAACTCGATATCTAGAACAAAATATGACTCTATATGAATGCCTCTGGCGGTGTACCAGGATGTGCAATGATCTAGCATAGCAAATGCCATCAAAAAATGGACAAGCCATGAAAACATCATGCTAGCTATCTTACGATCATGCAAAGCAATATGAAAATGATGGTGCGTGTCATAATAAATGGAACTGTGGAAGTTGCATGGCAATATATCTCGGAATGGCTATGCAAATGCCATAATAGGTAGGTATGGTGGCTGTTTTGAGGAAGGATATATGGTAGGTTTAAATGCACCGACGAAAGTTGCGTGGTACTAGAGAGGCTAGCAAAAGTGGAAGGGTGAGAGTGCGTATAATCCCTGGACTCACATTAGTCATAAAGAACTCACATACTTATTGCAAAAGTCTATTAGTCATCGAAGTAAAGTATTAGATGCATGCTCCTAGGGGAGAGGTTGGTAGGAGTAAACCATCGCGCGCTTCTGACCCTGACGCAAAGGTTCACAATCAATAAACAAATCATGCTCCGACTTCCTTACATAACGGTTCACCATACGTGCATGCTACGGGAATCACAAACCTTTACACAAGTATTTTTACCAATTTACAATTACTTCCTAACATGACTCTTAATATTACCGTCTTTGTATCTCAAAACTTTATGCAAGGAATCAAACTTCTCATAATATTCAATGCACTTTATATGGAAGTTTTTATTATATCCCTCTCGGATGCTTATTATATTAGGACTAAATTCATAACCTAAACCAATTACCATGTTGGTTAAATACTCTCAAAATAATATAAGTGAGGTACGAGAGTTCAATTATTTCTATAAAACAAGACACCACCATGCTCTAAAAAGATATAAGTGAAGCACTAGAGCAAAATTGCCTAGCTCAAAAGATATAAGTGAAGCGCATAGAGTATTCTAATAAATTCACGATTCATGCTTGTTTGTATCAAAAGATGTGTCCAGCAAGGATGATTGTGGCAAACTAAAAAGCAAATACTCATATCATACAAGACGCTCCAAGCAAAACACATATCATGTAGTGAATAAAAATATAGCCTCAAGTAAATTTACCGATGGATTGAAGACGAAAGAGGGGATGCCTTCCGAGGCATCCCCAAGCTTAGGATTTTTGGTATCCTTGATTAATTGGGTTGCCTTGGGAATCCCCAAGCTTAGGTTTTTTCCACTCCTTATTCCATAGTCCATCAAATCTTTACCCAAAACTTGAAAACTTCACAACACAAAACACCACAGAAAACTCGTGAGATCCGTTAGTATAAGAAAATAAATCACCACTTTAGGTACTGTTGTTAACTCATTATTTATTTATATTGGTTTAATATCTACTGTATTTTAACTTTTTCATGGTCATGCCCCCGATATGACCCATAGATACATCAAAATAGGTAAACAACACAAAGAAAACGGAATCTGTCAAAAAATAGAACAGTCTATTGCAATCTGGAAACTTCGTATACTTATGTAACTCCTAAAATTCTGAAAACTTACGAAAACCTGGTAAATTTTTATATCAATCTTTAATAAAAATTTCAGACTCATTCGACGTTCTGATAAATTTATAAAATTCCTGGACTGGGCGCAAAAGTTTCTGTTTTTCAACAAGATCAAATCAACAATTACCATAGACCACCCCAAAGGTCTTACTTGGCTCAAACACTAATTAAAACACCAAAATACAATTACTACAGAGGTAAAAATGTGTTAAACACTCAAAAACAGTGGCAAAAAACATAACATAAAAATAAAATTGGGTTGCCTCCGAAAAAGCGCTATTGTTTAACGCCCCTAGCTAGGCATGATGATTTCAATGATGCTCACATAAAAAGTAGTAATTGAAACATTCAATAGAGCATCATGAATCTCATGACAAGTACATTTAAGTATAACCCACTTCCTATGCATAGGGATTTTTTGAACAAACAATTTATGGGAGAAATAATTAACTAGCATAGGAAGGCAAAACAAGCACAACTTCAAAACTTTGAACATAGAGAGAGGGAACTTGATATTATTGCAATTCCTACAAGCATATGTTCCTCCCTCATAATATTTTTCAGTAGCATCATGAAGGAATTTCACAATATATCTATCATAAACAATACTCTCTTTATGATCAACATGCATAAAGTTTTTATCATCTTCCAAAATAGTGGGATTATCATCAACTAAAGTTATGACCTATGCAAACTAACTTTTGTCAAAAATTCATAAGATTGAACACTCTCCAAATATGTGGGATTCTTTGTACCTAAAGTTGACACTCTTCGAAACCCACTTTCAATACTATTGCAAACATTATTATCAATAACATATTCAATATGAGGCTTAATTAAATTCTCAAGATCGTAAGAAGCATTATCACCCCAATCATGATCATTGCAATAAGAAGTGGACATGACAAAATTATCATCCCCAACCTTGTAGTTTTGCATATCATTAACATAATTAACATTAATATAATTTATAGTAACAACATTGCAATCATGCTTTTCAATCAAGAAGGTATCATGAATCACCTTATTAATTTCTTCTTTCAACACTTCATCAAAATTTCCAGATTCCTGATTTTCAAACAAAACTTGAAAGAGATAATCAAGTGCACTCAACTCACTAGCAATCGGTTCATCATAATTTTGCCTTTTGAAAAGATTAGCGAGTGGATGAGGATCCATATCAATAGATTTTTAGCATGCGAAGATGCAAGCAAATAGAAGGCACATGGTAACACAAGCAAATATAGCAAACAAGCAAGAAAGGCAAATGGAGAGGAGGGCAAATAAAAAGGCAAATTGGTGAAGTGGGGGAGAGGAAAACGATAAGGAAATGGCAAATAATGTAAATGCAAGAGATGAGTTTGTGATGGGTACTTGGTAGACTTGATGTGTATCCTCCCCGGCAATGGCGCTAGAAATCCTTCTTGCTACCTCTAGAGCTTGCGTTGGTTTTCCTTTGAAGAGGAAAGGGTGATGCAACGAAGTCGATAAGTATTTCCCTCAGTTGTTGAGAACCAAGGTATCAATCCAGTAGGAGGAACAAGCAAGTCACAAATGGATGCACCTACACAAACAATCAAACTCTTGCACCCAACACTATAAAGGGGTTGTCAATCCCTTCACGGTTACTTGCAAGGATTAGATCTGGTAGAGATAGATATGTAAGATTGCGAGAAGTAAAAAAGGTAAATAAATTGTAGCAATGTATTATTGGTATATAGATCTGAAAGTATAATATGGAAAATAGACACGGGGGGCATAGGTTTCACTAGAGGCTTCTCTCTTGAAGGAAAATAACACGGTGGGTAGACAAATTACTGTCGAGCAATTGATAGAAAAGAGCATAGTTACGATGATATCCAAGGCAATTATTATGCATATAGGCATCACGTCCGTGTCAAGTAGACTGAAATGATTTTACATCTACTACTATTACTCCACATATTGACCGACTCCTGCCTACATCTAGAGTATTAAGTTCATGAAGAACAAAGTAATGGATTAAGTAAGATGACATGATGTAGAGGGATAAACTCAAGCAATATGATGAAAACCTCATCTTTTTACCCTTGATGGCAACAATACAATACATGCCTCGCTACCCCTACTTTGTCACTGGGTGAGGACACCACAAGATTGAACCCAAAAATAAGCACTCCTCCCATTGCAAGAATTACCAATCTTGGCCAAACCAAACCAATAACTCAAAGAGATTTGCAAAGATATGAAATCATGCATATAAGAATTCTGATAAGAACTAAATAATATTCATAGATAAGCTGATCATAAACCCACAATTCATCGGATCTCGACAAACACACCGCAAAAGAGTATTACATCGGATAGATCCCCATGAAGAACATGGAGAGCATGGTATTGAAGCACAATGCGAGAAAATAAGCCATCTAGCTACTAGCTATGGACCCACAGGTCTGTGGTGGACTACTCAAGCATCATCGGAGGGGCAGTGAAGTTGATGTAGATGTCCTCCGTGATCGAACCCCCCTCCGGCAGATTACCGAAAAAGGCTCCAAGATTGGATCTCTTGGGAACGGAGGCTTCTAGCGGCGGAAAAGTATTTGTGTGGCTCTTTTTGGTATTGGGGTATATTTGGGAATTTATAGGCCGAAGATTAGGGCTAGGAGATCTGCCGGGGGGGCACAAGCCAAGGGGGCGCGCCCCTGGCCACGCTAGGGTGGCTTGTGACCTCCTGGCAGGTCTCCTGGCCCCCTCTCCAAGTCTGGTAGCTATCTTCTGGTCCAAGAAAAATCATTGTGGAGATTTTATTCCGTTTGGACTCCGTTTAATATTCCTTATCTACAATACTCAAAAACAAGGAAAAAACAGAAACTGGCACTAGGCTCTAGATTAATAGGTTAGTCCCAAAAATAATATAAAATAGCATATTAATGCATATAAAACATCCAAAATAGATAATATAATAGCATGTGACAATCAAAATTATAGATACATTGGAGACGTATCAGTGTGTATCAAACGTCACAACGTAACTGGGTGACTATAATGGTGCTCCGCACGTATCTCCGAGGGTGTTTGTTGAGTGGGCATGGATAAAGACTAGGATTTGTTACTCCGTGTAACGAAGAGGTATCTTAGGGCCCACTCGGTGATACAACATCACAACAATCCTTGCAAGCAATGTGACTAAAGTGTTAGCCACGGGATCTTGTATTACAGAACGAGTAAAGAGACTTGCCGGTAACAGGATTGAACTAGGTATAAAGATACCGATGAACAAAGGGAACGACATACAGTGTTAACTGAATCCTTGACATAGAGGTTCAACTGATAGAGATCTTCATAGAATATGTAGGATCCAATATGGGCATCCAGGTTCCGCTATTGGTTATTGACTGTAGAGGTGTATCGGTCATGTCTATATAGTTCTCGAACCCGCAGGGTCTACACACTTAAGGTCCGGTGACGTTTTGGTAGTATAGAGTTATGTATGGTGGTGGCCGAAGGTTGTTCAGAGTCCCGATGAGATCTTGGACGTCACTAGGAGCTTCAGAATGGTCCTGGGGTAAAGATGATATATATGAAGTCCTGTTGTGGTCACCGAAAAAGTTTTGGGCTCATCAGTAGTGTATCTGGAGTGCCGAGAGGGTACCGGGGACCATCGGGAGGGGTGTCTGGACCCAAAGGGCCTCATGGGCTATGGGAGGAGCTAGACCAGCCCCTGGTGGGCTGGCCGAATCCCCCCTAAGGGCCCATGCGGCTGAGGAGGAGGGAAAAGGCTAAAAGCCGAAAAGGGGGAAGAGTTTCCAAGTGGGGGAGGAGTCCTACGAGGTGTAGGATTGGAGTCCAACTCCCTGTCCTCCCCACTTCGGCCGCAAGGGGCTGTCTAGGGCATAAGCCTCCCTCCCCTCCCTCCTATATAGACTAGAGGTTTAGAGGTGAGGGCTAACCCTAATTGTCACGTGCTCCCTCTACTTCATCTAGATCGTTTTTCTCCTCTAGTCTAGTTCGGCGGTGCTTAGGCGAAGCCCTGCCGGAATAGTTCCACCACCATCGCCGCTACGCTATCGCGCTGTCGGAGAACTCTTGTACCTCTCCGCTCCCTCTTGCTGGATCAAGAAGGCGGAGATCATCATGGAGTTGTACGTGTGCTGAACGCGGAGGTGTCGTCTGTTCGGCACTAGATCAGGACGGATCGTGATTGGATCGCGGGACGCTCAACGATTTGGATGGCGAAGACGTTCGACTACATCAACCGTGTTTCTTAACGCTTCCCGCTTAGCAATCTACAAGGGTATGTAGATCCACTCTCCCTTTCGTAGATGCTCATCACTATGGATAGATCTTGCGTGTGCGTAGGAAATTTTTTGTTTCCCATGCAACGTTCCCCAACAAACTTAGCTAGTAACATAACACATCCCAAGATAAAGTTGCTCGTATGCCAAGTAATTAATGAGAAGAGAGATGTTTGTGATAACATTATAGTAGTATGTCACCATCACATCATCTACAACCGCGATGGGCTAATTCAATCCCTCGAACGCCCGCGAACGCGGCCGGGCGCGTCCACGGGCACTGACCGGGCAAGCCTCATATTTCCTCGTCCACATCCAACTCTCTCATATTTGATCCCCTAGATCGTTACAAACTCATGTGAAATATATAGCCTACATACTACGCACTATACTACTCTTCGTCGTCGTTGGAGATGGCATGTGTCGCCTATGTCAGAGCCTGAGCCGCTTGCGTCGCCGCCCGCGTCACCTCCATCTGTTGCCGACGAAGAAGCCTGGCCACTGCAGCTGACTCCGAGCGGATGGAGTTCAGGATGGCATGCTGCTCCACCAGCAGATCCACATCCTTATCCATCGCTGGAACCTCCTCCTCCGCCACATCCAGCGATGGCGTCTCCTCCTCCTCCCCCACACCCAGCAGCGGTTCCTCCTCCTCCTCTTCCACCTCCTCCTCCTCTTCCTCCTCGACCTCCTCCTCGAAAACCTCCTTCGGATCCAGAGGTAGCCCCTCGGGCCTCCGGATCCGGACCTGCTCAAGGAGCCAGAGACGGTGTTGGATCGTGTATGCCGGCGACGTGGGGGCATGGATGATGGGTTCGGGTGGCGACGGAGGAAGAGAGGAGGTGGATGTGCTAGGGCTGGGGGCGCCTACCGGCTTAAATAGCCGGCTATGGCATCGGGCGGTGAGCCGGAGCGGCACCACGCGACGTTCACACTGTGACGATGGTCGTGGCGCCCATCGGACCTTCGGGTTTCCGGGCGAGTCCGCATGGGGACGGTCAGCCCGCGTTTGAGGCGGGCGCGACCGGGCTCCCTGTATCCTCCCCATATTGGGCTGGATATGAGGAGTCCCGGTCAGCCCGTACGTTTGAGGCTGGTTTGAAAGGTCCGTTTGGATCGCATTTTCATGATCGGTCGGTGACCGGATGGATTACCGAGGCGTTCGAGGCGAGTTTAAGGGGTCTAGTTATAGGTGCTCTCACATAGCATTTCATATAACAAAATGAGTCTACAGCTAACAAATGCAACCACCTACAATAGTGTCAATAATGTACTCCCTCCGTTCCTAAGTATAAGTCTTTTTAGATATTTCAATGGCTTACTATATATGGAGCGAAATAAGTTAATCTATGTTTATATACATTCTTATGTAGTTTAATACTGATATATCTAAAAAGACTTATATTTAAGAACGGAGGGAGTAAGGTACTCCGATGGCTAGCCTAATACTACAATAATATTTTCTTGAAAAAAAAGGGTACGTTGTATGATCTCTCGTGCACGTGGAGTCGTGGAGCCATCAGGGACGAGAACTTCAGCAGTGAGCCATGCATAGGATACTCGCCGAGGAGGCCAGGAATCACAGTAGTCGAGGTAGTTGCCTTGGCCTTGCTGCGCTTTTGTCTTTGGACAATAAAAACATCTGAAGCAAATCAACTTCTGAGGTTAGAAAGGAAGGAAAGGGCACGATCGTACTGCTACGAACACGGATAGAAAACACACAAAAGACAAAAAAGTCGTTAACTGCTCCATGTGTGTGGCCGTCTCGGCTGTCTCGCCCCCGCCACGCACAAACGGAGGCGTTGCAAACATGTCCGGCTATCGCGGATGCTGGCGGCATGGGGGTTGTTCCTCAAAATTTGGAAAAATTACGATGCAATGCCCTTCTTTTGGCTCGGATGGTGTGGAGCCGGTGACGGCATGAGCAGGTTGCCGCAGCCCGCTGCGGCGCTGCCCGCCACGGGCATTTCTTGCTCGCCTATTGCATTGACACTTGTTGTGTTGCGACGGTCTCTGTTAGACAAAGTGTTTTGTAGGAAACTGCACGACACACAATAGGGTGTAGCTATCTCATATATATAAAGGGCTACACAACGTGTATAATTACAAGTACGGGGTATATACAGAGGCTACGTAAATACATCATCTAACATCCTTTCTCAATCTTAACTGTGACCCGAAGTACAAAGCAAGTTAAGATTGCGCCTACATCCTTTAAACTCAAGTTGTGGAAGAGGTTTCGTGAAGATGTCAGCAGCTTGATCTTTGGAGGAGATGAACTTAATATGAAGAAGCTTCTATGCAACACGTTTCCTCACAAAGTGATAGTCAACTTCGATGTGCTTGGTGCGAGCATGAAAAACTGGGTGAGATGAAAGATATGTCGCACCAATGTTATCACACCAAAGAACCGGCGGCTGCTCCTGAGAGACTCTCAACTCTCTCAAAAGAGATTGTACCCAAATGAGCTCATCAGCAGTAGCATTGGCAACTGTCTTGTACTCTGCTTCAGTGCTGCTCTGAGATACGGTGGCTTGCTTGCGCGCACTCCACGTGATCAAGTTTTGACCCAAGAAGACAGCATAACCCCCTGTTGATCACCGATCATCCAGGCTCCCAGCCTATTCCGCATCAGATATACCGTAGGATACGCTTCACAGCAGACCAGTGCAAAGTCCGAGGAGCATGGAGATACTGACACACACGGTTAACTGCAAAAGAGATGTCCCGACGTGTGATCGTCAAGTACTGTAAGCCACCAACAACACTGGGTACTCGATAGCATCATCCGAAGATAGCAAGGCACCATCCAAAGCGGTCAATCGATCAGTGGCCGACATGGGGTGGTAGCATGCTTGCACTGCAACACCAGCACGGCAAAGCAAATCCAAAGAATACCGATGCTGAGTGAGAGTCAGGCCAGCAGAAGACCGTGTAACCTCTAGTCCAATAAAGTAATGGAGAGCACCGAAGTCCTTGACAGCAAAATGACCACCCAGAGTAGAAAACAGACGATCAGCAGCAGCCTCTGAGGAGCTGATGAGAATAATGTCGTCAACATAAACCAGCAAATACATAGTCACCTCAGGACGATGAAACAGAAACAAAGACGTGTCAGCCACGGATGGAGTAAAGCCAAGATGCCGAAGAACTGAGCCAAGTCTAGCATGCCATGCACGGGGAGCCTGCTTGAGTCCATAGAGCGCCTTAACAAGACGACACAAATGATGTGGACGAGCAGTGTCGTGGATTTATCACGGCAGATGTCCGGGTGAACGGACTTGGATTCGAGGCCATCACTAACGTGATGGACTCAAAGGGGTTGGCTGGGACGAAGGACACAAATTTACCCAGGTTCGGCCCCTCAAGGCGAGGTAATAGTCTACGTCCTGCTTGTGCTTGTATTACTTGTTGTATCGATTACAAGGGATCTAAAGCTTAACCTAGTTCTCGATAACCTGATCTCTAAGTCGCCCCGGGTCTATCTTTATATAGGACGTAAAGACTCCGGGTCATACAAGTTGTAACCGACTCTCATTGTCTATCCGAGTATTCCTCTATTTTCCCTGCCAAGTTACCTCCGGGCGGCTTACGCACCCGGGTCTTCTCTTTCACCTGGCGGCCCACGCCATGAGCCGCCTATCTTCCTGGGCCGTAAGTCTCACGGCTCATTCTTGGGCCGGCTCACGAGCCGTCAGGTATAAGCCGAACCCTTTTAGGCAGGTCATACCGCGGGATTATATCCCCAACATTAGGCGCCAGATTGATTTGAGCTTGCTCACTTCATCCTTTTCTTCTGCTCCTCGGTGAGTCGCCCGGTGATGACCCGTCGTGACGTCACGTGGGCCTTGCAAAAAATCCGCTGACGTACCAACATTTTTTTTATTAAATGGTCAGCCCAAAAATCGACGCGTCCGCCTCGGTCGAATGACTTGTGTCATCTGGATTTTCGCGCCTGCCCATTTTCCTTTTAAATAGGACCGCTGCGGGAGGCATTTCCTTTCCCCCGCTCGCGCTTCCATCTTCTTTCTCTTCGACGCTTCCGCTCCTGCTCCGGCGCCGTCCTCGTCTCGCCGTCGACCGGCCGCTGCATCAACCTGTTGCGAACCAGAATTCATCTTGCGCTCGTCATGCCGTCGCCGGTATGTCTTCTTCCCGTAGATCCATAGCCGTCTCCGGTAGGGTTTCTATAGAACTTCGCCACCGCCATCGTTTTAGAGCTCAAACTCCATTGCTGCCGGCCATGCTTTAGCATACGAACTCCGGATCATCGCTCGTCTTCACGGCGCCGCTAGGTAAGAGGGGGTAAACAAGAACACACAGATTGATCCTTGCTCCGCTTGCCATTTTGGATTTCGTCTGCTTCGCCTGTTCGTCCTTAGGTGTGAAAATAAAAGGCATTTACCCTGTTTTTGTAGATCCGTCATTTTAGCTGAACTTTATGAAATCTGTTTCCTAGGACTTAGCCGATTTACGCTCCTCCTCCTCCTTTCTTTGTTGACCCGCCAGGCCTCTCCGGCTCTCATCAGCCGGACCATGGCATATTATTTGTAGAGCCCTTAAAAATGTAAGCCCTTGTAGATATTTGTTTGCTCTTGACTCACCGTACTTTTAATTTGCATAGTCTTTGAGCCGCCAGCATGTCTCGCGCCTCCAACTCATGCAATTGGGTCGGGTCTTGCATCATGGAGGAATTCTTACTGGATTTTGTTCACGCGGGTACCCTTCCTTCTAAGAGGTTCTTAATTGGCGGGCCCCGGGTGATGAAATGCGGCCCACTCCTCTAGAAGGTGAAGTAGTGGTCTTCTCTGACCATATCGAGCGAGGATTCGTGCCTCCCGGCTCGAAGTTCTTTCGTGACGTCCTTCACTTCTACAAGCTTCACCCCCAGGACTTGGCCCCCAACTCCGTTTCAAATATATGCCATTTTCAAGTGCTCTGTGAAGTCTATCTGCAAGCCAAGCCGTCTGTGGGGTTATTTCAAGAATTCTTCTATGCCAACCGGCAAACTGAGATGAAAGCCGGTCCGAGTCTACAGCTTGGCGGGATCTCCATCCAACGGCGTAGGGATATTACTTTTCCGGCCATGCAGATGCCGAGTCATCCAAAGGACTCGAACAAGACTTGGTTCTACTGCAAGGATATCTCTCCTGAGAATGAGCGTCCACTGCCGGGTTATCGTCCCTCCCGGCTCAAGACAACTTTAGAGCTTCCTGGCCGGCTATCAGCTTCGGAACGTGCAAGGTACGAGCCGGCTCACGCCAAGATCAAGGCCCTCATGGCCAATGGTTTAACCGTACTGGATTTGATCCGCTGCTGGATTTCCTGGCAGATTATGCCCTTAAGTCATAGAAGCCGGCTCATGTGTGAATACGAAGGCAAGTATGATAGTTCATTATGCTTCAGCCAATCAACACTGACAGAGGATGACATCACCACCGTCATCCGGAGCCTTGTCCATGAAGCATCCGGATCATGCAGCACCATTGGCCTGGCGCCTTTTAACGCTAAAAATCCAGATCCAGATGTAAGGCGACTCTTCACCCCTTTTTCTCCTTGCCACTCATACCTTTCCGACTCATTACCGTTTAACCGGTTTACCTTTCCAGGCCAACTCTGATTTCTGGAAGAAAGAATATGTTCCTCCCTTGAAGAAGCTCAAGAAGAAAGCTCCGGCTAAGAAGTCCAAGCAGACCGCCCCACAAGAAGGATGATTTGACCCGCCGCAGTCGTCTGACTCAGAGGTAAACCTTGGCTGCTTTCTGCCATTTTATTATCTTATTTTACTTACACTTGTTTTACTCACAGGATGATGTTGAAACAAGCTGTGCCAACGCCCCTAAGGTAATCTACACTTCTTCCAGCTCAGAATGTTTTGTCCCCCGGAAGCCGCGGCGGGTTATTGGAAAAGTTCCTCTTTCTCATCCTGTTGCTTATCTGGCTCCCGACTTTCTTTTGAAAAAGCAGCAACAAGCCGAGCGTCGCCAGACCCGGAGCGTTGGTTCTACTGATCTTATGTCCGGCTTGCCAAACTCGCCAGCTCCGAAGAAACGCCCCGTAGAGGTATGTATCTCCGTTTAACTAATTTTACTTCGCGACCTCAACACCGTCTCATCTTTCTTGAATTGTCTCTCAGAAATCACCCTCTTCCGGCGACTCTTTGGCGACCGCTCTGCCGCCTCCCAAGATCAACCCGCTGTAAGTATTTCTCGCTATGACATCCGGCTCTTTATGCAGTAGTAGTATCCTTTGGATTCTAATCCTCACATTTTACAGTGCTCAAGCCAAGCGTCGGAAAACCAACAAGTCCTCCCCTGGCCCTGCTGCCCAAGAGCTGGAGCATTCAAAGCCGGATGACTCGCGACCGGCTGAAGATATCCCAACAGCTTCTACAAAGCCGACCGCTGATGACATTGTCCCAGGTAGTCCACTAAAGAATCCTTCTAAGCCGCCGAGCCCTGCCCCGGTGGCTAAGGACATGACTGGCCCAGAAGTTGAAATCACTGGCGCTGGTCTGCATTCTCCCCCAGCTCACGTGCTGACCAAACAGGGTGAAACAGCTGAAGCTTCTAGGAAGCTAGAATTTGAGCCTTCTGCCTTGGAGAAGATGACAGCTGAGGAGCTTCATGCTGGCTACATGACCCGCCTATCCACCAGCCGGGACCTGGAGCTCCTACTGGTTAACCTCATGAAGAGGAAGTATGAGGTATTCTTTTCCTCCTTATATCCCTATGTAGCCCCCAAGTACCGGCTTAAGCTCTCGACATATTGAGCCGGGACTTTGCATAGTTATCTTTTAGATAAAATTATTCTGTAGAAGATAATCAGAAGAGCCGATAGTAGCCCCCAAGGTCCGGCTCTAACTTGTTCAAAGTTGAGTCGGGACTTCTTAGAAGACAATTTAAAACAGCTAATAGTAGCCCCCAAGGTCCGGCTCAAACTTGTTCAAAATTGAGTCAAGACTTCTTAGAAGACAATTTAAAAGAGCTAATAGTAGCCCCCAAGGGTCGGCTCAAACTTGTTCAAAGTTGAGTCTAGACTTCTTATAAGACAATTTAAAAGAGCTAATAGTAGCCCCCAAGGGCCAGCTCAAACTTGTGCAAAGTTTGAACCGGGACTCTTCATAGTGAACTTCTGAAAAACAGAAATTAGCCCCCATGTGTCATGCATATTGCCTGCAATCTGTTTGAGACTTGTCCATTTTACTCTTTGCTTTGAAATGTTTGCAGGAATCCTTGACTGAAGCCGGGTCACAGTTGGCCGGCTTAAAGACCAACTTGGCTGATCAACAGGCTGCTCAGAGCGCCATCGATGATAAATGCCGGCTCTTGACCAAAGAGCTGGTTAAAGTCAAGGCGGAGTTCGCCGCTTTCAAAGAGTCTGCCATGTCTGAGAAGGCCACGCTGACCAAACGGGCGGACGACGCTGATCGGCGGTTGATGATCGTCTCTAACGAGCTGCAATCCTTGAAATGCCATATCACAAAGATGACAGTCGCCCTCTTCGGTGAGCTCTTGATAACTTTTCCTTAATTGCTGCGATAACATCTGAACTGACGACTTATCATGAAAACCTCTGGCTTATATAGGTCCTAGAAGCCGTCAACTGGCGTCCAACAGCTTACTGCCTCTGAAGGCTATCTACACCCTGGTGGAGCAGCTCTACTACGGCGCGATGTTCACCATCAAGTCTGTTCAATACAAGGACAAGATCCCTCCAACTCTCAAAGGGGTCTTGGAACTTTTATCCACAATGGTGAAGCAGATCGCTGAATTGAAGAAATCAGCCGCCCGCCAGGGAGCAATAGCAGGCATAAGCCGGGCTCTGGCCTTCGCTTAGGAGCTTACTCCGGCTGATATGATGGAAGGCTTCCCCTCCAAGAAGGATGACGACTCTGAGTTCACAGAAGCCGACTACATCCTATGCGTCAAGGACTCCAGGCTTCTGGCTTCCGTCCTAGAAGAAGAGGCTGACCTGGACACTTACCAGGCGGCTTATGATGCTGACCAGAAGAGAGTTCGTGGCCCACTCTACGAATGGAAGGACTTGACGCCCACCCGCAATAAGGACCTCCTCGCTTTTGATCTTGACCCATCTCCCTTCTTTGAAGAAGGGACTTTTGTAGCTCTAGCAGACTGCAACTGGAACTTGGACAACCTTCAGATCCAGGCACCCGAAGAGCCGGAGCAGGATGAGCCGTCGGCCAGTTAATTAACTCCACTTTGTAATAGCCGGCTCTCCTTAACTCGTCATAGGGGACTTGAAAGACTTGATCAACACTTTTGGGCTCTACATAGAGCGTTTGTAATATATTTCCTGTGACATTTGCTTTGCTGATCTTTTTACATGTGAAAAAATCCAGCTTCCAAAGTGCCATATTCCTTGTATGCATTCCGAACTTGTCGTCGTTTGTCTCCTCTTCTTGGGTCGAGAGTCGGCCGAAAGGACTTAATAATTTCCGTCCGCAGCTAATCATGTTAATCGGAGTTTTGTAGCATAAAGCCAGTTAACAAGAATTATGAGTTGTACCCGAAGGTAATAATACGGCGTAAACGCCGGCGGATAAGCGTTAGAAGCTGTACCCGAAGGTAAGAAGCCGCCCTCGCCACGGCTAATTTTCCTTAGCCGGATTTTTGTGCCATAAGGCTGGCTAATAGGCATTATAAGCTATACCCGAAGGTAAGAAGCCGCCGTTTTCCGCGGCTAATTTTTCTTTACGTGGCATGAAGCCAGCTAATAGGCATTATAAGCTATACCCGAAGGTAAGAAGCCGCCGTTCGCGGGTTATTAGGTGTTAGCTACCCATCGATAAAAAAAACCTCACAACCACGGCTAAACGTGTTAGCCGGAAACTTGGCATAAAGCCGGCCGATACGGTGTTAGAAGCGATACCTGTCGGTAAGAAGACCCCTTCTGCAGTACGGCGTAAAACGTCGGCGGATAGGCGTTAGAAGCTGTACCCAAAGGTAAGAAGCCGCCCTCGCCACGACTCATTTTCCTGAGCCGGTTTTTTTGTGTCATACCACCTGGTGCCGCGACTCATTTTCCTGAGCCGGGATTTTGTGGCATAGCGCCTAGCGCCGTGACTCATTTTCCTGAGCCGGGATTTTGTGGCATAATCACCTGGTGCCGCGACTCATTTTCCTGAGCCGGGCTTTTGTGGCATAATCGCCTGGCGCCGCGACTCATTTTCCTAAGCCGGGCTTTTGTGGCATAGCGCCCGGCTAATAGGCATTATAAGCTATACCCGAAGGTAAAAAGCCACCGTTCGCCAATCTCAGTTGATACATCAACCGGAACATTGTTTAACATTCTCTCATATGAGGATGTGTAAAACAGCAGGGACTTCACTTTTATAGTGATACTTCTTTATTTATTTATATAACTATGACATGTACAATGCTAGTGTACAATTAAGGGTATCTACACCCTTAAGTGAAATAAGGCCGGAGATGCGCGATGTTCCACGGCCGGCGGGTCTCCTGACCCGCCGTATCTGAGTCATCTCGGATATCGATGAGGTAATATGACCCGTTGTTGAGATTTCTGCTGACTACAAAAGGTCCTTCCCATGGAGGAGAGAGCTTATGCATATTGTTCTGGTCCTGAATCAGCCAAAGCACTAAGTCGCCTTCCTGGAACGTCCGGGTCTTAACCCTGCGGCTGTGATAGCGACACAGGTCTTGTTGATAAATCACCGACCGGGCCGCTGCTAGCTCTCGTGCCTCTTCCAGAGCATCCAATGCGTCTTGACGTGCCATCTCATTGTTCACCTCACCGTAAGCCGCCACTCTTGGCAAGTCATGTCGGATGCCACTGGGCAAAACTGCCTCGGCCCCGTACACCATAAAGAAAGGTGTGAAACCCGTGGATCTATTAGGGGTGGTCCTGATGCTCCATAAGACGGAGGGTAATTCTTCTACCCAACACCCGGGTGTTCGCTGCAAAGGAACCATAAGCCGCGGTTTAATCCCTCTTAGAATTTCCTGATTGGCACGCTCCGCCTGACCATTGGATTGTGGATGCGCCACTGCTGAAACATCAAGCCGGATATGCTCTTTGTCACATAATTTTTTCATAGCTGTGTGGGTAACCAAAACGGTAGATCAAATTTTTAATAAATAAATTGCCGTAGCCGCGTCACATTTGCTGACCGGCTCTGCCTCTACCCACTTCGTAAACTTGTCCACCACCACCAGGAGGTGTGTTTTCTTATCCTTGGATCTCTTGAAAGGTCCCACCATGTCAAGCCCCCAGACCGCAAACGGCCAAGTAATTGGTATCATCCTTAACTCCTGAGCCGGAATATGAGCACGCTGGCCAAACTTCTGACAGCCGTCACACTTACGGACTAGGTCCTCTGAATATTATGAGCCGTCAACCAGAAAAACCCATGTCAGAAAGCCTTGGCCACCAAAGACTTCGAGCCATCATGGTGTTCACAATCGCTAGCATGGATTTCATTCAAGATCTGCCAGCCCTCCTCTGGTGAAACACAACGTTGGAAAACTCCCGTCACGCTGCATTTATGCAACTCACCATTAACTATTGCCATGGACTTAGAACGCCGGGTGATCTTTCTGGCTAGGTCTTCATTCTCAGGTAACTCGCCCCCAGGTCAAATGGGCCAAATAGGGAATAGTCCAACCTGGGATAGCATGCAGAACTGCCACCAATTCTGCGTCCAGGTCAGGAACAGCCAAATCTTCTTCTGAAGGTATCTTGACAGTCGGATGGTGTAAGACGTCCAGAAAGACATTGGGTGGCACCGACTTTCGTTGAGAACCTAACCGTGATAAGGCATCAACCGCCTCATTCCTGCGACGATTAATGTGATCTACTTGATATCCTTTGAAGTGACCCGCAATGATATCAACCGCCCGATGATAAGCCGCCATCCGCGGGTCTTTGGAATCCCAAGTGCCAGAAACTTGCTGAGCCACCAGATCTGAGTCGCCCAAACACCTAACTCGGCTCAAATTCATCTCCTTGGCTAACCTAAGACCATGAAGCAAAGCTTCATACTCAGTCGCATTGTTAGTGGAGGGGAACATCAACCGAAGCACATAACAAAACTTATCACCCTTTGGGGAGGTCAGAACAACTCCTGCCCCTGATCCCTCGAACTGCTTGGATCCATCAAAGTGTATAGTCCAGTATGTGTCATCCGGCTTTTCCTCGGGAGCTTGACACTCCGTCCAATCATTTATGAAATCCACAAGGGCTTGGGACTTGATAGCCGTGCGAGGCACATATTTTAAATTGAGAGGTCCCAGCTCCAATGCCCACTTAGCAATCCTTCCCGTGGCTTCTTTGTTCTGGATAATATCCCCTAGCGGAGCAGAACTCACCACAGTTATCTGGTTCCCTAAGAAATAGTGTTTTAACTTGCGGTTGGCCATGAAGACCCCATATACCAGCTTCTGCCAATGCGGATACCTTTGCTTAGACTTTGTCAGGACCTCACTGATATAATAAACTGGTCTTTGCACTGGATACTCCTTCCCGGCCTCCTTGCGCTCGACCACAATTGCAGCACTCACTGCCCGGTTATTAGCCGCCACGTAAAGGAGTAGCGGTTCTTTCTCAACCGGAGCAGCCAGCACTGGTGGCTCGGTGAGCTGTTTTTTAAGCGCCTCAAGTGCTTCACCCGCCGCTTTGCTCCAGACAAATTTGTCTGTCTTCTTCATCATTTGATATAAAGGAATAGCCTTCTCTCCAAGATGGGTTATGAACCGGCTTAATGCAGCAATCCGCCCTGCCAAGCGCTGAACATCATTAATGCAAGCCGGCTCTCCCAGAGAGGTAATAGCCTTGATTTTATCCGGGTTAGCCTTGATACCACGCTCAAACACCAGGAAACCCAAAAGCTTGCCTGCCGGAACACCAAAGACACACTTGGTCGGGTTAAGCATCATCTTGTCGACACGGAGATTATCAAAAGTTTCCTTTAAATCCTCCAAGAGAGTCTCCTTCTTTCTGGATTTGACCACGATGTCATCTACATAAGCATGAACATTACGGCCAATCTGACTATGAAGGCAGTTCTGCACGTATCGCTGATAAGTCGCCTGGGCACTCTTGAGCCCGAAAGGCATAGAGACATAACAGAATGCCCCAAAGGGTGTAATAAAAGCCGTCTTCTCCTGGTCTTTAACGTCCATCTTGATCTGATGATATCTTGAATAAGCATCCAGGAAGCACAAACTTTCACACCCCGCCGTAGCATCAATGATCTGATCAATACGAGGGAGGGCAAATGGATCAGCTGGACAAGCTTTGTTAAGGTCCGTGTAGTCCACACACATACGCCATGTGCCATTCTTTTTGAGCACCAGCACCGGGTTAGCCAACCATTCCGGGTGAAAAACTTCAACGATAAAACCCACTGCCAAAAGCTGGGCAATTTCTTCCCCAATAGCCTTGCGTCTCTCCTCATTGAACCGCCGCAAAAACTGTTTAATCGGCTTAAACTTTGGATCCACATTAAGGTTGTGCTCAGCGAACTCTCTCGGTACACCCGGCATGTCAGAAGGTTTCCATGCGAAGATGTCCCGATTCTCACGGATGAATTCAATGAGCGCGCTTTCCTATTTGGGATCCATGTGAGCTCCAATGATGAACTGCTTAGATGAGTCGCCCAGAGTGAAATCTACTGTCTTGGTATCATCCGCTAAAAACTTGAGGGGCGGCTCAACCTCCGTGGTGGGCTTTTTCAGCGGGGTCCTATCCTCCGGATCAACATTATCCTTATAGAACTTAAGTTCCTCCTGGGCGCAACTGGACTCTGCGTAAGCCGCATCTCCTTCTTCACACTCAATAGTCGTATTTCGGTCACCATGAACGGTAATGGTACCGTTTAAGCCGGGCATCTTGAGATGCAAATAAACATAGCAGGGCCTAGCCATGAACTTAGCATAAGCCGGCCGTCCAAATAACGCATGATAAGGACTCTTGATCTTGACCACCTCGAACCACAAGGATTCCACCCTGTAATTGTACTCATCGCCAAAAGCCACTTCCAACGAAATCCTGCCCACCGGATACGCCGACTTACCCGGCACCACACCATGAAAGACGGTGGATGAAGGTTTTAAATCCTTGTCAAGGAACTTCATCCACCGGAAAGTGTCATAATAAAGGATGTTTAGTCTGCTGCGGCCATCCATAAGCACCTTGTTCACCATATATCCGCCCACCTGGGGGGCCACAACCAAAGCCAGCCGCCCCGGGTCATCGACACGTGGCGGGTGATCTTCTCGGCTCCATGTTATGTCATATTCAGACCACTTTAAGTACTGCGGAACAGCAGGTGCAACCGCATTAACTGCCCGCTTACGTAACTTCTGGTCCCGTTTTTTGAGAGTGGTCGTGAAAACGTGGTACTGCCCGAAGTTGAGCTGCTTCGGATTACTCTGATAACCAGACTGATTACGCTGTTGCTGTTGTTGTTGATTATTGTTACCAGAATGCGGCTAGTGTCTCCCGTGATTATCCTGACCCGGATGACTGGATACTGAGTTACCGGAACCAAACCCAGCTCCTGCCCCGCCATGTCCTGAGCCGCTTGGTAGGCCACCATCTCGATTGTTAGGTTGTGTGAAATACCGCTTGTACTTCTGCATGAAATTGCAATTCTCCCATGTGTGGTTTGCCGGCTTATCAGGCAGACTGTGATTTGGACAAGGTCTCATAAGTAACTCCTCCATGTTCGAGGAAGAGTTATCCTTGCCAAAGGGCGATCTGAACCTCCTATTGCCTTTGGGGTAATTCTGCTGGGTGTTTGTATTTGCCACCAGCTCTGACCCGGCCTCTAGAATCTTACGCTTGCTCTGGCTACCGTTGTTTGCTGCACCCTTGCCTTGGTTGCCCTTCTTACCTTGGCCACCCTTCTCATCATCAGAACCAGGATCCTTCGTGCTGTCAGAGTTGGCATATTTCGTGAGAGCCGTCATGAGATCTCCCATGTCCTGACACGTACGTTTGAGCCAGCCAAGTTTCTGCTTCAGAGGAACAAAGTGGCAGTTCTTCTCCAAGATCAGCACCGCTTGGGCCGTCGTGATCTGCTCTGATGAGTGGATGATTGTTGATACCCGCCGTACCCAATGATGGGCCGACTCGTTCTCCTGTTGGACACAGTGATCAAGATCCACAATGGTCATAGGCTGCTTGCATGTCCCTTGAAAGTTTTTAATGAACCAGGCCCTTAGCTCCGCCCATGTATTGATGGTATTAGGTGGTAACCCCTTTAGCCACGTGCAAGCCGGGCCTTCAAGCATCATGACGAAATACTTGGCACAAACCACCTCACTGACATCCAGCATCTCCATGGCCAGCTCATAACTTTCCACCCAGGCCTCCGGGGGTAAATCAGCGGTATAATTTGGGACCTTGCGGGGCCCTTTGAAGTCTTTCGGCAACCTTTCGCTCTGCAGAGCCGGTGACAAACACGGCAACCCTACCGTCCTGGAGTTTACTCCTGCCCCTACCGAAACGGAAGGCACAGGCTCCTGGTGAGCCGGCCTAGCTGGCGCCTCTTGCGGGCCTCCCGCATGGTTTACAAATGCTGGCATGTCTCTACCCGGCCGGTGACCCGTCGAAATATTTCTATGTCGGTTGCTGATGGAACCTGCTGGTGACTTGTACCGCCGGCTAAAGCTGTGGCTGGGGAGAGGGGTTGAATGAATATGGCTTCGACTGTGAGTATATTTCCCCTGCTGGGCCACGACCGTCTGCAGGTACCCGATGGTGTTCTGCACATCCTCCGCAAAGGGTGCTTCATTCGGGATAGGAATTGTCTCAAGCCGGGTGGCCACTGCCACCATATTCTCGGCTGGGTTAGAATAATGACCCGCCGGTGTTGGAAAGCCCCCAAGTGAAGCTTGGTTACGCTGGGTCGGATGAGTCGCTGGCCGCTCCGTCGGGCGGCTTTCGGGCGCGTCTGTTACTCGTCACGCACCAAGAGTATTGAAGAGGTTCCTTGCTTCATAGCGCTCTGGTAGACGGGATTGATGCCTCCTCCGATGTACCGCTGCTGCTGATATTTGCTCCAGCCCTAGACGGAAAGCATCTGCCTTGATACGTTCTGCCTCTTCTTCCATCTGGATCTTTAGCTCAGCCATACTTTGCCGTTCCTCTGTCATTCGGCCCTTGATCCTTGCGATCTCTAAATTCCGAGCTGCTTGATTATCTGGTGTGACCTCAGTGGCCATTAAAGCCGAGAGCTCGTCCATCAGCTCCACAAGAACTTGAGCCGGCGGCGGCAGGTTATCACCCGAGGTGGCGGCTCCCGCGGCTGTACTACTTGTGCTTGGGGCTGACCCTGCCATGAACACGGCAGCATGAACCGGAAGCCCAAGATCATCCGACTCAGAGTGATCTGACTGAGGGCAGATGTCGCTGCAGCCCCCAAGGCCACCGTTGCGGAGCTGGTACACCGACTCCATTTCTCCACTTGAAGATTCCTCCTCTGAATAGACAAGAGTTTCCTGTGATCTGGAAGCTTCCAGATCTATACCTTGAGTGAAGCCTATGAAGACATGCTTTTGAGCCGGATTAGCACGGGTAGGATGCATGTTACGTGCAGGTTGCAGACGCCGAGCCGGCTCAATGATGTCGGTGCAGACGTCCGGCCCGGGTGTAGATCCATCAACCTTTCCGATGAAGACGTGGATCCCGCCGAAAGGAATCCGGAATCCATACTCCACGGACTCAGCATCAAGCCCCCAGCCGGCATCGTGGATGTAGAGATGGCTACGGTGACTCTTGCTGATCCTTTCGACCACGTATCCTTCGAGCCCCGGGAGAGATCCCCTTGAGAACTCAACACCACCAAGCGTGAGCCCCACGGTGAGCGCCAACTGTCGTGGATTTATCATAGCAGATGTCCGGGTGAATGGACTTGGATTCGAGGCCATCGCTAACGTGATGGACTCACAGGGGTTGGCTGGGACGAAGGACACAAATTTACCCAGGTTCGGCCCCTCAAGGCGAGGTAATAGTCTATGTCCTGCTTGTGCTTGTATTACTTGTTGTATCGATTACAAGGGAGCTAAAGCTTGACCTAGTTCTCGATAACCGGATCTCTAAGTCACCCCGGGTCTACCTTTATATAGGAGGTAAAGACTCCGGGTCATACAAGTTGTAACTGACTCTCATTGTCTATCCGAGTCTTCCTCTATCTTCCCTGCCAAGTTACCTCCGGGCGGCTTATGCACCCGGGTCTTCTCTGTCACCTGGCAGCCCATGCCATGAGCCGCCTATCTTCCTGGGCCATAAGTCTCACGGCTCATTCTTGGGCCAGATCACGAGCCGTCAGGAACAACCCGAACCCCTTTAGGCGGGTCATACCACGGGATTATATCCCCAACAAGCAGGATCAACAAAACCTAGAGGTTACCATGCACGGGGTGTAGGGAGACGTAGTAGTAAATCAAAAAATTTCCTACACGTTCACCAAGATCCATCTATGGAGAAACCAGCAACGAGCAAGGGGAGAGTGGATCTTCATACCTTTGAAGATCGCTAAGCGGAAGCGTTACAAGAACGCGGTTGATGGAGTCGTACTCGCAGCGATTCAGATCGCGGTAGATCCGATCAAGTGCCGAACGGACGGCACCTCCGCGTTCAACACACGTGCAGCCCGGTGACGTCTCCAACACCTTGATCCAGAAAGGAGGAAGGAGAGGTTGGGGAAGGTCTCCAACAGCAGCACGACGGCGTGGTGGTGGTGGAGTAGCAAGGTATTCCGACAGGGCTTCGCCTAAGCGCTGCGGAGGAGGAAGAAGAGAGGTAGGGCTTCGCCGTGAGAGAGAGAGATCAAATCCTGTCTCAAAACATCCAAAACCTCAAGTATATATAGGAGGAGGGACGTGGAGGGCTGGCTTGGCCTCTACTCCAAAGAGGAGATGGCCGGCCGAATTAAAGGGAGAGTCCACCTCCCACAAGGGAGGTGGATCTCCTCCTTTTAAATCCTTTTTGCCTTATCTCCTTATCTCCAGCCGCATGGGCCTTTAGCAAAAGTCTTGCCCAGCCCAATAAGGGCTGGCACACTTTATCTAACAGCCCATGTGGTCCTTTGGTCGTCACACCCCTCCCGGGGTTTATCCGGCACCCTCCCGGCACTCCCGGTACACTACCGATGAGCCTGAAAACTTTCCGGTGACCAAAACTGGACTTCCTATATATCAATCTTTACCTCCGGACCATTCCGGAGCTCCTCGTGACGTCCGGGATCTCATCCGGGACTCCGAACAACCTTCGGTAATCACGTATACCTTTTCCCTATAACCCTAGCGTCATCGAACCTTAAGTGTGTAGACCCTACGGGTTCGGGAGACACGTAGACATGACCGAGACACCTCTCCGGTCAATAACCAACAGCGGGATCTGGATACCCATGTTGGCTCCCACGTACTCCACGATGATCTCATCGGATGAACCACGATGTCAAGGATTCAATCAATCCCGTATACAATTCCCTTTGTCTATCGGTATGATACTTGCCCGAGATTCGATCGTCGGTATCCCCATACCTTGTTCAATCTCGTTACCGGCAAGTCTCTTTACTCGTTCCGTAATACATCATCCCGTGACTAACTCCTTAGTCACATTGAGCTCATAATGATGATGTCTTACCGAGTGGGCCCAGAGATACCTCTCCGTCACACGGAGTGACAAATCCCAGTCTCGATTCATGCCAACCCAACAGATACTTTCGGAGATACCCGTAGTGCACCTTTATAGCCACCCAGTTACGTTGTGACGTTTGGCACACCCAAAGCATTCCTACGGTATCCGGGAGTTGCACAATCTCATGGTCTAAGGAAACGATACTTGACATTGAAAAGCTTTAGCAAACGAACTACACGATCTTGTGCTATGCTTAGAATTGGGTCTTGTCCATCACATCATTCTCCTAATGATGTGATCCCGTTATCAATGACATCCAATGTCCATGGCCATGAAACCGTGACCATCTATTGATCAACGAGCTAGTCAACTAGAGGCTCACTAGGGACATGTTGTGGTCTATGTATTCACACATGTATTATGGTTTCCGGTTAACACAATTATAGCATGAACAATAGACAATTATCATGAACAAGGAAATACAATAATAACCATTTTATTATTGCCTCTAGGGCATATTTCCAACAGTCTCCCACTTGCACTAGAGTCAATAATCTAGTTCACATCACCATGTGATTAACACTTACATCACCATGTGATCATATCATCATGTGATTAACACCCAATAAGTTCTGGGGTTTGTTCATGTTCTGCTCGTGAAAGAGGTTTTTAGTCAGCGGGTCTGCGACATTCAGATCCGTGTGTACCTTTGCAAACTTTCCATTTCATATTTGTAGATACTGCTCCCACGCTCCACTTGGAGCTATTCCAAATGGCTGCTCCACTATACGTAGCTGGATTTCTACTAAGAGTCATCCGGATTGGTTTTAAAGCTTGCATCATCGTAACACTTTACGATGAACTCTTTATCACCTCCATAATCGAGAAATATTTCCTTAGTTCTCAAGTTACTAAGGCTAACTTTGACCGCTGTCTAGTGATCCACTCTTGGATTACTCTTGTACCCCTTGACAGACTCATGGCAAGGCACACACAGGTGCGGCACACAGCATGGCATACTATATAGAGCCTATGGCTAAAGCATAGGAGATGACACTCATCTCTTCTTTATCTTCTGCCGTGGTCGGGTATTGAGTCTTACTCAATTTCACACCTTACAATACAGTCAAGAACTCCTTCTTTGACCCATCTATTTTGAACTCCTTCAAAAACTTGTCAAGGTATGTCTTCGTCGAAAAAACTTATCAAGCGAATAGATCTATCCCTATAGATCTTGATGCTTAATAAAATAGTAGCTTTATCTGGGTCTTCCTTTGAAAAAAACTTTTCAAACAACCCTTCATGCTCTTCCAGAAATTCTACATCATTTCCGATCAATAATATGTCAACTACATATTCTTATAAGAAATTCCATAGTGCTCCCACTCACTTTCTTGCAAATACAAGTTTCTCATAAACATTGTATAAACTTAAACACTTTGATCACCTCATCAAAGCATATATTCCAACTCCGAGATGCTTGCTCCAGTCCATAGAAGGATCGCTGGAGTTTGCATATTATTAGCATCCTTAGGATTGACAAAACCTTCTGGTTGTATCACATACAACTCTTCCTCACAGAAACCATTA
Source organism: Hordeum marinum (assembly GCA_022496015.1). NCBI lineage: Eukaryota > Viridiplantae > Streptophyta > Magnoliopsida > Poales > Poaceae > Hordeum > Hordeum marinum. Next base: position 418,347,866 of record CM039676.1, read on the forward strand.
CGGAAACCTTGTTTTGTCATCCATCTGCCAGATTTCATAATCGAAAAATGCAGCAACTGCTAACAAAATTTTAATAGACTTTTAGCATCGCTACAGATGAGACAATCTCATTGCAGTCAACTCCTTGAACTTGGCGGAAACTTCTTTGCGACAAGTCGAGCTTTATAAACGGTGACATTTCACCATTAGCGTCTATGTTTATCTCAAAGGTCCATTTGTACTCAATGACCCGCCATTCAACAGGCAAGTCTACCAAAGTCCATACTTGGTTTTCATACATGGATCCTTTCTCGGATTTCATGGCTCCTAGCCATTTGTTGGAATCCGGGCCCACCATCGCTTCTCCATAGTTCGTAGGTTCATCGTTGTCCAACAACATGATTTCCAAGACAGGGTTGTCGTACTACTCAGGAGCAGTACGCGTCCTTGTCGACCTACGAGGTTCGATAGTGACTTGATCCGAAGCTTCATGATCATCATCATTAACTTCCTTTTCAACTAAGTAGGCTCTACAGAAACATCTTTCTGTGTTGCGCTATTCTCTGGTTGAAACAAAGGTTCAACAACCTTATCAAGTTCTATCTTCCTCCCACTCAATTCTTTCGAGAGAAACTCTTTCTCAAAAATGACCCGTTCTTAGCAACAAACACCTTTTGCGCTTGGATCTGAGATAGAAGGTATACCCAATGTCTCATTAGGGTATTCTATGAAGATGCATTTGTCTGCTTTGAGTTCGAGCTCGCTAGGTGAAAAACCCATTTTCACATAAGCGTCGCAGCCCCAAACATTAAGAAATGACAGCTTAGGCTTCTGTCAAACCATAATTCTCACGGTGTCATCTCAACAGACTTAGATGGTGCCCTGTTAAAGTGAATGGATTTGTCTTTAATGCATAACCCCATAACGATAGTGGTAAAACGATAAGAGACATCATAGTACTCACTATATCCAATAGAGCACGACTACGACGTTCGAACACACCATCACACTGGTGTTCCAGGAGGCGTGAGCTGTGAAACAATTTCCACATTGTCTAAAATTGCATACCAAACTCGTAACTTAGATATTCACCTCCATGATCATATCATAGACATTTATCTTCTTGTCACGATGATCTTTAACTTCACTCTGAAACTCCTTGAACCTTTCAAACATTTCAGATTCGTCTTTCATTAAGTAAATATCCCCATATTTACTCAAATCATCAGTGAAGGTAAAGAAAAACAACGATATCCACTGTGTGTTTCAACACTCATTGGACCACATACATCAACATGTATTAATTCCAATAAGCCACTTGCCCGCTCCATCATATTGGATGACGGGGTCTCAGTCATCTTGCCCAAGAGGCATGGCTCGCATGTCTCAACCGATTCGAAATCGAGTGAGTCAAAAAACATCCATCATCATGGAGTTTCTTCATGCGATTTATACCAATATGACATTACGTGGCAGTGCCACAAGCATGTGGTACTATCATTATTAACTTTGTATCTTTTGGTACCAATGTTATGAATATGTGTACTACTACGATCATGATTCGATAAACCATTTCGAGTGGGTGCATGACCATTGAAGGCATTATCCATGTAAACAGAATAACCATTATTCTCTAACTTATATGAATAACCGTATCGCACTAATCATGATCTAATCACGTTTATGCTCAACGCAAACACCAAATAACATTTATTTAGGTTTATCACAAATCCTGAAGGTAGAGAGAGCGTGCGATGGTGATCACATCAATCTTGGAAATACTTCCAACACACATCGTCACCTTTCACCTAGCTAGTCTCCATTTACTCCGTAGCTTTTATTTCGAGTTGCTAACACTTAGCAACCGAACCGGTATCTAATACCCAGGTGCTACTAGGAGTACCAGCAAGGTACACATCACTAACACGTATATCAAATATACTTCCATTGACATTACCAGCCTTCTTATCTACCAATCATCTAGGGTTTTTCCGCTTCAGCGAACATTCTCCTCATAACAGAAGCACTTAGTCTCGGGTTCGGGCTCAACCTTGGGTTTCTTCACTAGAGCAACAACTGGCTTGCCATTCCTGAAGTTTTTCCCTTCTTGCCCTTGCCCCTTTTGAAACTAGTGGTTTTCACTTAACCATCAACACTTGATGCTCCTTATTGATTTCTACCTTCGTGGTGTCAAACATCACGAACAACTCAGGGATCATCTTATCCATCCCTGGCATGTTATAGTTCATCATGAAGCTCTAGTAGCTTGGTGGCAGTGACTTGGAGAACTGCATTAATCACTATCTCATCTGGAAGATTAACTCCCACTTGATTCAAGTGATTGTAGCACCCAGACAATCTGAGAACACGCTCACCGATTAAGCTATTCTCCTTTATCTTGCAGGCAAAGAATCTTGTTGGAGGTCTCATACCTCTCAACATAGGCACGAGCTTGAGATCACAATCTCAGCTCCTAGAACATCTCATATGTTATGTGACGTTCAAAACATTTTGAAGCCTCAATTCTAAGCCGTAATGCATGACGCACTGAACTATCACGTAGTCATCAAAAAGTGCCTGTCATATGTTCACAACATCTACAGACGACACTTGAGGGAGTGGTGCAGTTAGCGGTACATCAAAAACATAAGCTTTCTATGCAGCAATGAGGACAATCCTCAGATCACGGACCCTGTCCGCATTATTGCTACCATCAACTTTCAACTTACTTTTCTCTAGGATTGTATCAATAAAACTGTGGAGCTACAGCGCGAGCTATCTACGACATAATTTGCAAGGACATTTTTAGACTAAGTTCATGATAATTAAGTTCACTTAATCAAATTATTAATGAACTCCCACTTAGATAGACATCTCTCTAGTCTTCCAAGTGATACATGATCCATGTCAACTAGCCCGTGTCCGATCATCACGTGAGACGGACTAGTCATCCATGGTGAACATCTCTATGTTGATCGTATCTTCTATACGACTCATGTTCGACCTTTCGGTCTTCCGTGTTCCGAGGCCATGTCTGTACATGCTAGGCTCGTCAAGTCAACCTAAGTGTTTCGCATGTGTAAATCTGGCTTACACCCGTTGTATGCGAACGTTAGAACCTATCACACCCGATCATCACGTGGTGCTTCGGAACGACGATCCTTAGCAACGGTGCACAGTTAGGGTGAACACCTTTCTTGAAATTTTATTGAGAGATCATCTTATTTACTACCGTCGTTCTATGCAAATAAGATGTAAACATGATAAACATCACATGCAATCAATATAGTGACATGATATGGCCAATATCATCTTGCTCCTTCGATCTCCATCTTCGGGGCACCATGATCATCACTGTCACCGGCACGACACCATGATCTCCATCATCATGATCTCCATCATTGTGTCTTCATGAAGTTGTCTCGCCAACTATTACTTCTACTACTACAGCTAACGTTTAGCAATAAAGTAAAGTAATTACATGGCGTTTATGATTGACACGCAGGTCATACAATAATATAAGACAACTCCTATGGCTCCTGCCGGTTGTCATAGTCATCGACATGCAAGTCGTGAACCCTATTACAAGAACATGATCAATCTCATACATCACAATGCATCACATCACATCCTTTTGGCCATATCACATCACAAGGCACATGCTGCAAAAACAAGTTAGACGTCCTCTAATTTGTAGTTGCAAGTTTTTACGTGGCTGCTATAGGTTACTAGCAAGAACGTTTCTTACCTACGTCAACACCACAACGTGATTTGCCAATTGCTATTTACCCTTCATAAGGACCCTTTTCATCGAATCCGATCCGACTAAGGTAGGAGAGACAGACACCCGCTAGCCACCTTATGCATCTAGTGCATGTCAGGCGGTGGAACCGGTCTCACGTAAGCGTACGTGTAAAGTTGGTCCGGGCCGCTTCATCCCACAATACCGCCGAATCAAGATAAGACTAGTAGCGGCAAGCAAATTAACAAACTCGACGCCCACAACTGCTTTGTGTTCTACTCGTGCATAGATTCTACGCATAGACCTAGCTCATGATGCCACTGTAGGGAGACGTAGTAGTAAATCAAAAAATTTCCTACGCGTTCACCAAGATCCATGTATGGAGAAACCAGCAACGAGCAAGGGGAGAGTGGATCTTCATACCTTTGAAGATCGCTAAGCGGAAGCGTTACAAGAACGCGGTTGATGGAGTCGTACTCGCAGCGATTCAGATCGCGGTAGATCCGATCAAGTGCCGAACGGACGGCACCTCCGCGTTCAACACACGTGCAGCCCGGTGACGTCTCCAACACCTTGATCCAGAAAGGAGGAAGGAGAGGTTGGGGAAGGTCTCCAACAGCAGCACGACGGCGTGGTGGTGGTGGAGTAGGAAGGTATTCCGACAGGGCTTCGCCTAAGCGCTGCGGAGGAGGAAGAAGAGAGGTAGGGCTTCGCCGTGAGAGAGAGAGATCAAATCCTGTCTCAAAACATCCAAAACCTCAAGTATATAGGAGGAGGGACGTGGAGGGCTGGCTTGGCCTCTACTCCAAAGAGGAGATGGCCGGCCGAATTAAAGGGAGAGTCCACCTCCCACAAGGGAGGTGGATCTCCTCCTTTTAAATCCTTTTTGCCTTATCTCCTTATCTCCAGCCGCATGGGCCTTTAGCAAAAGTCTTGCCCAGCCCAATAAGGGCTGGCACACTTTATCTAACAGCCCATGTGGTCCTTTGGTCGTCACACCCCTCCCGGGGTTTATCCGGCACCCTCCCGGCACTCCCGGTACACTACCGATGAGCCCGAAAACTTTCCGGTGACCAAAACTGGACTTCCTATATATCAATCTTTACCTCCGGACCATTCCGGAGCTCCTCGTGACGTCCGGGATCTCATCCGGGACTCCGAACAACCTTCGGTAATCACGTATACCTTTTCCCTATAACCCTAGCGTCATCGAACCTTAAGTGTGTAGACCCTACGGGTTCGGGAGACACGTAGACATGACCGAGACACCTCTCCGGTCAATAACCAACAGCGGGATCTGGATACCCATGTTGGCTCCCACGTACTCCACGATGATCTCATCGGATGAACCACGATGTCAAGGATTCAATCAATCCCGTATACAATTCCCTTTGTCTATCGGTATGATACTTGCCCGAGATTCGATCGTCGGTATCCCCATACCTTGTTCAATCTCGTTACCGGCAAGTCTCTTTACTCGTTCCGTAATACATCATCCCGTGACTAACTCCTTAGTCACATTGAGCTCATAATGATGATGTCTTACCGAGTGGGCCCAGAGATACCTCTCCGTCACACGGAGTGACAAATCCCAGTCTCGATTCATGCCAACCCAACAGATACTTTCGGAGATACCCGTAGTGCACCTTTATAGCCACCCAGTTACGTTGTGACGTTTGGCACACCCAAAGCATTCCTACGGTATCCGGGAGTTGCACAATCTCATGGTCTAAGGAAACGATACTTGACATTGAAAAGCTTTAGCAAACGAACTACACGATCTTGTGCTATGCTTAGAATTGGGTCTTGTCCATCACATCATTCTCCTAATGATGTGATCCCGTTATCAATGACATCCAATGTCCATGGCCATGAAACCGTGACCATCTATTGATCAACGAGCTAGTCAACTAGAGGCTCACTAGGGACATGTTGTGGTCTATGTATTCACACATGTATTATGGTTTCCGGTTAACACAATTATAGCATGAACAATAGACAATTATCATGAACAAGGAAATACAATAATAACCATTTTATTATTGCCTCTAGGGCATATTTCCAACACGGGGAGCCTGCTTGAGTCCATAGAGTGCCTTAACAAGACGACACAAATGATGTGGACAAGCAGGATCAACAAAACCTAGAGGTTGCCATGCACGGGGACCTATTAGGATTTTTTTTACTTTGAACACCCACTTGGAATCAATGATGCTGGCACCATACACACGAGGAACCAAGCGCCAAGTATCGTTCTTCAGCAGTGCCTGAAACTCCTGCTCCATAGCAATGCGCCAATGAGGGACCCGAAGAGCTGCCTGGAAATAACGAGGCTCGGTGGTTGGGTCAGCATCTGTTTGTGCCACACACGCTGCAATCCATGCAACTGTACCGTCAGTGCGCTCCTTTAGCCCAACAATACCGCTCTAACTACGCGTACGAGGACGTAAAGGAGCAGCCGACGGCGAAGGTGGCGACAGTGACAGAGTCAGTGAAGCTAGTGGTGACGAAGCCGGCGGCTCCCTAGGAGCAAAAAACTGATCCGGGAAAGCAATCACGGACGTGGTGTAGCCGGCACAGGTGTGGCCCCCGCGATAGGAGATGGCACAGGAGAAGCTGGTTTCACCAGCACGGGCGAGGCCAAGCCCAAGCCAGGCAAGCCTGGCTCAGCCGGCGTGGGTGAGGAAGGCTCAACCGACACGGGCGGTGCAGTCGGCTTGTGCGGTTCAGCCACCCCACTTGGCGAGACCGAAGCGGCGTGAGCAACCACAGACGACTACTCATCAAGAAGCTCGAGACGGGCTCCTCTTCCAGTACCTGCACCATGGTTAGGTAGCAACAGGAGAGTATATGTAGCATCAACAAACTGACCAGGCATAGGTAAAACAGATTTCTCTGGTGCAATGGGAGTGGTGGAGATGACCGGAGAGGCAGAAAAAGGGAAAACATTCTCATCAAACGCCACATCTCGGGAGATGTAGATGCGGTTAGACGAAACATGAAGACACATGTACCCTTTATGAAGAGAACTGTAACCAAGAAATACACACTGTTTAGACCAAAAATCCAATTTGTGATGATTATATGGACGAATATGTGGCCAACACACATACCCAAAGAGTTTAAAACGTATAATCAGGAACTTCATGCAGCAAGAGTTCAAGTGGTGTTTTCATCTGATGAAGTCATGTAAGAAGTCTGTTAATTAGAAAGCATGCAGTGGAAAATGCATCACTCCAGAATCTGAATGGAACACAGGCATGGGCAAGCAAAGCAAGACCCGTCTCAACTATGTGGCGAGGCTTACGCTAAGCTACACCGTTTTGCTTATGTGTATGTGGACAAGACACATGATGTGTAATTCCAAGCTGATTAAAGAATGCATTGAGGTTGTGATACTCACCCCCCAATCGGATTGCACATGAATTATTTTGTGATCGAGCAAATGCTCAACATTTGCTTGGAATTGCAAGAAAACATTAAACACATCTGACTTGCGTTTAAGAAGATAAAGCCAAGTGAACCGACTGTAAGCATCAACGAAACTAACATAGTAATTATGACCACTAACATAGGTTTGGGCATGCCCCCATACATCCTAAAAACAAGTTCAAGAGGTTTATTGACTACATGACTCGACTTAGAAAAAGGAAGCTGATGACTCTTGCCCTGCTGACAGGCATCACACACTACATGAACATGCTTATTGGACACGACTGGAAGCTCATGATGATGAAGTACATGACGAACAATAGGAGTAGCAAGATGACCAAGGCGCGCATGCAAATGTGAGGAAGACACACGAACACCGCTGAAGGCGCTAGGAGCTAGTGGCACATCAAGTGCATAGAGACCATTGTTGCGCAGTCGACCTCTTAGAAGTATGTCCCTCGTGTCCCGGTCCTTAACAAAATATTGGGAAGGATGAAATTCAGCAAGAACATTATAATCATGAGTAAGTTTAGGAACGGAAAGTAAACTACATGAAACAGAGGGAACACGAAGGTTTGGTATTGCATTGTTTAGACCATAGTACGATGCAAGCAGTTGCCTGAGGAAGAAATAAAGTTATAGTGGCGCAAGCTCTTAAGCTTTTATGCAAAGCTAATAGAGTCAATACACATTCATGGCGGCTGCGACTCGAGATCTTGAAACTTTGATGAAAGGGTGCATTCAATGCACAAGATTTGGAGGCAGCACTAGAGGACTGCATTTTTAGTGATGCTGGGTAAAAACCCAAGGTCTGGCCTTTATTGGTTGTACCTAGCAATAGTCTTGTTGAAGACATTGTTTTTGGGTGAACTCGGACTTTCTTCAAAGTGAAAACCCAAGATCTTCGATCGTGCAACGACAACGTTTATACATTGTTTCCTTCTTAGAGGCGTTGCTTTTGGGGAACCTCTTTTGTAATCGGGATGTTGCCTTCGATGGTGGTTAGAGTATTGCAGATGCTAGTGTTTGACCATCGTGGCGGGCTCTTTTTTGGTTTTTTACATCTGTGCCCCTGGTTCCTTAGCTCTACTCATTCATCCCCGCCCTCTTAACTTTTGCTCAGTTTTCCCCACTCCCTTGCCCGAAACCCTCGAACAGGTCAGAATGGACGTTGTTGTCGGGTCAATGGCTTGACCGTTAACTCTGACGAGTGGGGCCGCGCTAGACTGTGTTGCTCGTTGGACCTGACAAATGGGGCCGCGTTGGGTGGTGTCGCTGTTCGAGCGTTGGGCTGTCCCTTGCATTAAACGCCTGCGCATGCCGCCACGACAGAAGCCTGCTATGCATGCACCCAGCAAGCCTGCCTCCATGGGTCGATGTGCGCCTCCACAATGCGCTGACTGAGCTTGCATGCGCCGACCGAGCCTGCATGCACCTATGCGTGCCGCCACGATGCACTGATCGTGCCGCTTTTGTCCACACTAGCCGCCACGGATGCAGCGACGGTCGTTGTCGCTGGTTCCTCTTTTCTCGCATGCTTGTCTCCTCGATTTAGAGCATCATTTTTTAGGATTAGTTTCAGCCTTTTTGATCCACTTGTATCTGCACCCGTTTTGCTACGACAAATAAATTGAACAATATGTTTTATATTTTTGTGGCTGCATGCACTAGCTAGGTGCCTACATATTTGTGGCTTGTGTAAAAAGAGAAGGATTCGTCGTGGCTGCATGCACTAGGTGGTTACTAACAAAGCGAGCTCTCTAAGAAAACAATCAACAAATAAGTAGATAGGGCCAACAAGCCCATAGCACGATCACATAGTTTAAACTAGCAAGAACTTAATAATAGAACTTAATAAAAGGGCTAACAAGCCCATAGCATCTCCAACATAGTTCAATTACAACTTAATTAACATAACATAGATTCAAAAATAAAAGAAATATAGATAGAGGGTTTAAAACCCTAGCCGCCTCCTTGTCCACCTCGCTCCTCCTCCAGGCGCCCTTCGCTGCTCCTTCGGGGCGTTGTCGATGGGGTACGGAAGAGTGTGCAAGCACGATGCGGTGGGGAAGATGTTGGTGTACTCCGTGAACCTGTTATGGGTGGTGAAAGCGATGAACTCGTAGCCACACCAAAAGACCCGCCCGAGGAGGTAGAAGGCATCGAATGTGTTGGTGAAGTGGGCAAGGAGAGCAACCACCACCCCGTTTTGGATGACCTCCTCGACACGGAACATCGTTGGAGATCCTCACGGGAGGTGGAGGTAGCCGGCCGCGAGGAAGAACTCAGTGAAGTTCCTTGCGGTCCTCCACCTTGATATCGCCCACACGCGTAGTGTGCGTACAACGTACACGCCAATAGGGTAGAGCCTCTCCAGCACGGTGGATGGGAAGCGGTAGGTTGTTCCGGTGTACTGCATGGCTGAGGGATGTGCAGAAGAAGGAGAAGGAGTTGAAGAGCAAGAAGGGCAGATGGCAGAGGATGGGAGATGGATGAGGGATGTCAGAGGGAGAGGGTGGCTGAAATAGCCATAGTGCTACGTGTTATTTCGCCGTGGCAATAACAGGGTCAAATGTGAAGTAGCCTATTTTCACACCCATCGCGGCGTCGGGAGTGTACACGCGTGGAAAACTGTGGTTTGAAAAGAAGAAGAAAAAGAAGCTAATTATACGCGTGGGAATCCTTGGTCATATATATATTATACGAACAAAAAGAAACAATTTTTGCATAGTTTGTGACCATTTTGCATGATAAAAATAATTTGGCCCTTATAAATTTGGTCATTTTGCATTTGTATTGAACAAAAAGAACTAAATTTTCTAGGCAATGTCAATTTTTTTGTAATTTGAAATGATGCAAAAAAATAGAGCCAACACGTTCACTAAAAACAAAGCAAATGATGCAAAAAAACGACGCAATTCGACGGCCCAACCAGACCTTGGTTTCCTTTTGGGCCCAATAACTACGTTTTTTTGCGGAGTCAATGGTGGGTGAGCAGCCGAGCACAACCAACAGGATCGCCTCTCGTGGATCGCTCCACGATCCAACGATGCGGAGTCGTCCATATGATCGAATGACTGACTTTCGAAGCTAGGGTTAGGCGGATCGCCCCGTGGGGTTTAGAGGTGTTTTGAGCTGATCAACGGGGTTCCCAAGGCTTTGAGCTGATCGTTCGTCATTTTATAAGACACACTAACGAGGAAAAATACTAAACTTGGTATAGGAACATTTAAAAAAACTAGCTGGCACCATCGAGGTGAGATGAGGACCATTAATTTTCAAAAAATCAAAAAAAAATATAAAACATGCGCACAATGTTGTCTTATGTGGCATGTTACCAACCAAAAATCATAAACTTGGTCTATGGTCATTTTCATGGAAAAACCTTCACACATATGAGCTATCATGTACAACATTTCATAGAGTTCAAGGAGACGAGGTAGGGTTACCTTCTGTTTTTGGAATTTAAAAAAAACAAAAAATCACAAAAACTTTATCAAAGTGAATAAGAAGGATCTGAACTTAGTTTTCCATTTTCATATTTTAAACGTGTTTTTAGTAGTTTTTATATTAAAGCATATTTTTTAAAAGAAAATTTAAAAATATAAAGATTAATTCAAAAAATAGTGAGACTTCGAATCTACACTATATAGATTGAATAGGTGTTGATAAAAAAGCATTTGGCTCATTTAGAGTAGGTCCAAAAAGAACTCGATTACAAATGGGGCTGTTTACCCTAGCCTAGGAGCTCATTTGGAGCACATTTCTCAAATTCAATTTTCTTTGACCTCCTCTCCTTGACTATCGAGGCACGTATCTGGCTCCCCGTCATTATCTGTAGACGGCTATTTAAGTCGGACGGCGTCCCCCAACCCTAACTCATCTGTCTGCTCCCTCTCCCCGCTAGGACCCGAGCACTCCCCTCTTCGAGCCCATCAGCCATGCCACCACACCACTAGTACTACAAAATCGAAGACCGTCTCTTCCTCCTTCGGCATGCCCAAATCCGGAGGCAAGCGAGGCTACCTTTGGAACCGAAGGAGGATTTTGGGAAGGGGTCGTAGATGAGGGAGGAGGACACAGGCGCAGGAGCCGGAGGTGGAGGCGCCGAGCAGGAGCCGGAAGTGGAGGCGCCGCCGGAGGAGCCGGAAGTGGAGGCACCGTCGGTCTACTATCTGTGGCCTGACCAGGTGGTGGTCCTCAACTCCATCTGCTCGGAAGCGACTCCGTAGGCCCGACGTCTTTGTCAGCAGCAGATGGACGCAGCACGGGTGGCGCAGGAGGAGGCGCAGGTGGCGGCCCAGGTGGACTAGGCTCCGGTGCAGGCGGATCAAGCCATCTCTGAAGATGAAGACGCATAGTGCACTAGGAAGTACGTAGGATATATATTGTATGTTTTCGCTATTATGCTCTCTGAGCTATGTTTAGCTGACTCTGGTTGCTAGTTATTTTCTCTAGTGTCATGGATGATTGTAATATGGTGGACCCAAACTATTTTTGTTTTTGCTGATGCTTCAAAAAATATATTGCATGCTTTTGTACATGAAGGGAGTGACATATGGGTGGGTAACAAAGGTGGGTGAAGACCGCACGTAGCACTACACCCTGGCCTCGATTGTGGCACTTGGAAGATGGACACGCATGCGAGAAGAGTGGAACCAGCGGCAACGGCCGTCGTTGTGTCCATGGTGGCAGGCATGCAGGTAGGTTAGCTCGATCACATGGCATGCATAGCAGGCATCTGTATCATGGCGGTGCACGTTGATCAGTATGCCTTAGACTTTAATTGCCGCGCTGAATTGATGTCGCAGAGGTCAAAGGCTGAGACGGTGTGAACTGTGATTCGATCGAGGAGGCACTTGCGAGAAGGGACGAATCGGCAGCAGCGACAGATGCTATGCCCTATGGAGGCTCATAGGAAGGCTGTGTCCGTGGTGGCGCGCATCGGCACATGTAGGCAGGCTGGCTAGTTCATGTCGCGCATGCATAGCAGGCTTATCGTGGCGGCGTGCATCAGCGCACGATGCACGCGGGCGCTTAATGCAACGGCCCAAACGAAACCACGACCCAACGGTCCAACCAGTGCCACGTTCCAACGCGACCCCACTTGGTAGGTCCAACGGGCGACATAGTCCAGCGCGGCCCCACACGTCAGAATGGTCAAAGGAGGGCAATACGGTCCAATGCGGCCCCACTTGGCAGGTCCAATGGCCGACACAGTCCAGCGCGGCCCCACATGATAGAGTTAACGATCAAACCATTGACCCAATGACATCCCCCCGTGTGACCATTTTTGAGGATTTCGTACTAAGGACTGGGGAGAAGTGAGCAAAAGTTAAGACCGTGGGAATGAATGAGTACAACTAAGTGTAGGACCAAAAGTATGTCTAGAGGGGGGGTGATTAGACTACTTGACCAAATAAAAGATTTTCCTATTCCCAAATTTTAGTGTTTGCAGTTTTATCATTCATGGCAAGTCAATTTCACCCTACACACGCAAGTCTAAGAGTATAGCAGCGGAAAACAACAACAAGCATGAGTAAAAGGGATAGGGTAGGAAGATCAAACGCAATTGTAGACATGATGATTTTTCCTGTGGTTCCGATAGGTGGCGCTATCGTACATCCACATTTATGGAGTCTTCAACCCACGGAGGGTAACGGTCACGAGAGTCCACAAAGGGCTCCAACCATAAGGGTCCATGAAGTAGCAACCTTGACTATTCCATATGGCTTCCGTCCACGACGGACTAGCCTCACTATGGGTAGATCTTCACGAAGTAGGCGATCTCCTTGTCCTTACAAACTTCTTGGTTCACTCCACAACACGAAGTAGGAGGCTCCCAAGCGACACCTAACCAATCTAGGAGGCACCACCCTCCAAAGGGTAATAGGCTCGGTAATGACGATGAACTCCTTGCTCTTGTGCTTCAAGATGATAGACTCCTCAACACACAATCACTCTCTCACAGATTTGGCTTGGTGGAAGAGATGGGATTGGTGGAAAGCAACTTGGGGAGGCTAGAAATCAAGATCCATATGGTTGGAGTGGAACATCTTGATCTCAACACAAGGGTAGGTGGTTCTCTCTCAAAAAATCTGATAGGATAGGTATGGAATAGTTTTGAGTGCTTCTCTCTCTAGTAGGTGGTGCTGGAGGGGTATATATAGTCATCCCCAAAAATCCAACTGTTACACACAAAATGACCAACTCGATGACACCGATGTGTTAATCTTGGTGGTACCGAAGTGATCAAAAGGTGACAACTTTTGAATCTCGGTGAGACCGATATATGAAACTCGGTTTCATCAATAAGGTGACCAACGGTCAGATTTCCAATCTCGGTGATGCCGACCCAACAATCTCGATGGTACCGAAAATGTGAATTTGCATAACAGAAAGTTGGCAATCTAAAATCGGTGGCACCGGTTTGGAATCTGTTGCACCGAAGTGGCTAGGGTTTGGCTGAGTCTGTCTAGGTTCTGGAATCGGTGGCACCGGGATAGGAATGTTGGTTGCATCGATTTTGAATGTTTGACTATAGACAAACTTTGGTGGGAGAGCTTGTGGATGTTTTTGGTGACTATCACTTGTGCACGTATGAGCATTTTGTTCACCAACAAAACCTTACCCCCTTTTAATAGTGTTGGCTTTCCTATGGACTCAAAGTGATTTCTCGCGAATGTAAAATGTAGAGTCCTCTTGGTTGAAGCTTGGCGAGCCTATTTCCTTGCATCTTGGGGTAATTCTACAATCCTTTTGCCATACCTATCATTGAGCTTTTCATGAAATATACTTGGTGGAAACATTAGTTCAATGACTTATATGTTGTTATTAATTACCAAAACCACCAAGGGAGAAAATGTGCTTTCAATCTCCCCCTTTTTGGTAATTGATGACAACATATAGATCAAAGCTTCGAACAAGAATCAATCAATGAATATAATCATTGCTTTGAGAAGTATGTGATAAGCAAGAGCTCCCCCTAAATTTGTGCATTATTTTAAATTTGCATTTGAATGCAAATGCACAATCGACTAGGTACATGGGTCACTTCTTACATGTCAATTACAACTTGGTGGTGTGCGAGAATAATTAGAATTAACATCATAGCACAATACAATCAAGCAAAGATGAATGATCATCACATAAGCATTAGGATGATAGGAAATAGTAACATCACACATTAAAGCGTATGATCAAACATCATCAAACGTGTATCATAAGCAACCAAAAGTTGTCAAAGCAAAACAATTGTCTTTTGAAAAAGCAATAAACACCAAAACACTCTCTCAATCGAAGCCTAAAGATCTATATACACTTCTCCCCCTTTGGCAACAAGTTACCAAAAAGTTCAAAGGCATATATCTAAGCATTCTTGGGTTGATCTCCTCCGGTTGTTGATGAAGGAGTCGAGAGAACATCATCGGCGAGGATCTTCGCAGATGTCGTGGATGGAGTTGGAGTGGCAGCTGGAGGAACTAGAGCTGATGGAGCACGAGCAGAGGTGACAGCAGCATGAGCTGATGAAGAGGGCCTCAAGTCTGGAGCAGGCACAGTGGCGGATCTGGCCTGAGTAGGAAACTGTGTGCGTGTCCTAAGAGGTGATCCATCCTCCTCATCATCATCATCTGAAGAAGTGGTGTGAGGAAGTGGCACTGAGTCAACTTTCTTCTAGAGATATGTGACTGTCTTAGTCAGCCTGTCCATCTTATCATTAAGGATCTTGATCCTAGTTTCAAAGATCCTCACAAGACTGTTCTGATTGTCCAAAATCCCCTTAATGTCCTTTTGCATGCCCTGAACGGATGATATCAAAAGATCCATTTGCTCATTTCTGAATCTATGGACTTGAGCACTAGTGGCTTGAGCTGCCTCTGCCTTTGCCTAAGCTGCAGCTGAAGTGGGATGATCTGGGTCCATCACCACGATGTTATCCTCAAGCTCTGGCTGTAGGGGCAAATGGGGACTGTCAAGAGCAAATATGTGCTTCTCAATCTGAGAGTTGATAAGCATCTGGATATAGGGTGCATAGCAGCAAGAGCGCTTCTGATCAGTAGCGACCCTCTTGACTGTCTCAATAATCAAGTCCATGACTCTGATCCTGGGGTGACTATCAAGGTGGATCCACATGTTGATGGAGTAGCCTCGGATCATCTTGTCATCTCCTGACTTGGGCATCAAAGTGTGCCTCAGAATGGTGTTCATGGTGCGGAGGCCAGCTTGAAGATGGATCCTAGCTTGTGAGATTGCACTTTGTCTGCAGGGATAGGAGTATACATATCCTTCATGGCATTGTGGCTCGCCTTGGATTCCGTGTAGACATCCAAATCACCATCCTCTGCCTCTGGAATTCCTAGAAGTGCAGCCCGTTCATCAATAGTGGACTCATATCTTGCTCCTTGTGTCATCCATACAATCCTACCATCTCCATAGAAATGTGCAGTGGAGTAGAATTGCATGATCATTTCATCATTCCATGCAGTAAATTCTCTGCCAACAAACTCATCCAAACCAATGCAGTGGAAATTGTCTTGGACACTTGTCAAATAGCACAATCTCATAGAAATCATGTTTCTCTTTGGTATTGAATCTGTAGTCCACGACTATCTTCTTCCTTTGGGCATATGGATCTATAGCGCTCCATGCCCTCAAACTTGAGTCTTCCCTATTCTTCATATCTTCACCAAGTGGATATCTAGCATTATGTATTGGAAGGTGTGGTCTGAGCTTCATCAAGGTTGTCAAGTCATCATCATGCTCAGCTCTGGAAGTAGTTCCTTTGTTCTTTTCAGAAGCTGGAATTTGTCTAGATGTCCTCTTAGGATTTTCAGCAGTAGCCTTCTTGGATTTGGTGCTCTTGGATGTACCAGACTTGGGCATAGCATCAGCTAGAAGTTTCTTGGCCTTCTTCTTGGGAGGAGCCTTTGCAGCTGGCTCATCCTCCTCTTCAGTAGCACCTGCCCCCTCTGGATCTTCAAACATAGATGTAGGCCTGCAAGTCACATGGAATATCCTCTTTCTGGCTCTCTTCTCCCCTCCCTTCTTAGGCATAGACTTCCTTGGGGATCAATGGTCACTATAGCCCTAGCACTCTCAGGTGCTCACATAGCTTCAGAGCTAGCATAGACTTTGCTAACGACTCTCCTGGAAGAAGTGGCTTCAGTGGCAGACTTCTTAGCAGCCTTCTCTTGCTTCTTGGCAAGAATCTCCCCAGCTACAAAGTCTGAATCCTCCTCATATGAATTCAACTTCTTCCTAGTCCTTGTAGTAGCTTTGGGCAACCCATGGGAGCTAAGGGTGCCTGGATCTGAAGATGTACTAGGCTAAGGGCTAGTGCCTGAACTCATGTCAACACCCTGCCCTCGCAAACTCTGACTGTCCTCAACATCTGACATACTGACCATGTGAATAGAGTATAGAAGAGCAGAAGAAGATGAGTCATCTTAAAATGAGGCTAGTTTTTGAAAGATTGAACAAAAGATTTCCAAGGTTTTGCATTCTATCACATGAAAATCGGTACAGCCGAAGCAAAGTTTTCGGTGCTACTAAGACTGACTATCCCATTAATAGAAACTTGGCACTCTTTTTGGTGAGACCGAAAAGAAGTACTCGGTTTCACCAAGACAGTTCTCAGCAACACAGAAAGACAAATCGGTGACACCAATTTGTTTGCTTCGGTTCCAACGAGTTCCATCGGGCGGAAGGTAAACCCTAGTAAATCGATCATTTGCTAGACTATAGGAATTTCTTGTGGATAGGAATACATGCAATAGGTGGCTCATAGAGAAAAACAAATCCAGTGCGCAAGAATTAGAAGGGGAGCAAAGGAGGTAGAATCCGTACCCTAACTCAGCGACGGATCCGCTACGGCGGCGACGATGGAGAAGATTTCGTCGACGGCGACGATTCCCAGTGGCGGAGGAGCGCAGGGGGACAAGGGCGATGACTAGGGGTCTTGAAAACGACAGCTTAAGGTTTTGATGCGTGATGGTTTGAGGATGAATTTCAAAGCATCGGGGTCCACACTATATATACCCACCACTGTCGGTGACGCTGATTCTATATTGTCGGTGTCACCGAGTTCCTCAACTGTTAGTTGACAGGGAAACTCGGTGTAACCGAGAATATGGAATCGGTAGTACCAAGATAGAAAACCAGATCAACACTAGGCATTCGGTGAGACCGAGATTTTGGGGTTGCTTCTACCAAGATGCACTTGGGAGGTTTTAATGACCAATCCTTGTCGATACGGAACTCCGAGTGCTCCACACACAGAGGGATCGAAAAGCACATGTTCAAATTTTGTGATGTAGAATGAATAGAGTATGAGGTGAGAAAGCATAGAGAGCTAAAGAGTGGTCCTATGCATTCTTGTCCATCCAATTGGCAAAAGATAAATCAAAGACCAAATAGCAACAATTGGATGTCCTCGAATGAGAAAATAAATGCAGACCACATGCTCAGACAATAAGATGTCAAATGAAATCATGACAAACATGCACAAACACTCTAGCATCTAACAAGCACTTGGACGATGATGAAGTCATCTATATATGAGTATTTGACTTAGGATCCAAGTAAGAATACTTGATCATAGGTCATACTCATCGTTTAAGCACAAGTGGGGTTACCACTTT
The DNA here is from genome assembly GCA_022496015.1 of Hordeum marinum. Taxonomy (NCBI): domain Eukaryota; kingdom Viridiplantae; phylum Streptophyta; class Magnoliopsida; order Poales; family Poaceae; genus Hordeum; species Hordeum marinum. Next base: position 418,365,659 of record CM039676.1, read on the forward strand.
TACATAAAGCATTTAATGTTGTCGCATACGACGAGATGCTTTGACTCAAGTCTTAGAGTAAAGCTCCCCCTTGATGTGACATCCCCCCATAAGAGGGATAAACTAACCTTGGGTTTTGTCGATGAAGACTTCATGTTGGTGAGGTAGTGGTGCATGCTCAAAGTTGATGAAGATCACCAAGATTTGGGAGCATCCTTGTTGTTTCCTTACTCTTCTCACCTACATGGGTTAGTCCCAACACACAAGAGACAAATACAAGGATATCTATGGACATGGAGTGCAAAGCATGTCTTATGATGTACATTGATTTGTTGATTACCTTGTCCCTTGCTTACCTTTGAGGAATGTGTGACTCCTTGAACTATTGCATAGGGTTGATGTTGATTGCAAATAGATCTTGCCAATAATGTATGTGAGTGAATTTCATTGGCGGAGTCACACCTCAAGAACTTTCTAGTTCTTCTTCTTGGGGACCCACATCAAGTTGATGGGGATCCTTGGTGTTGTAGTAGCCTTTTTAGACGTTGAGGTTGAAGTAGCCTTGGGAACCCACTCCACCATAGCTAGGGATTCATCTTCATATGAGTCAATGTCCTCTTGAAGCTTGTTCTTGTCCCTGAGCTTGTGGTCTTGTGGTGGATGGTCATATTGAGTGTGTGTCCCCTTGGGAAGAGTATTTTCATACTTCTACTTTTGAGGAACAAACTTGGGCTCGGGATATTGACCTTCTTCCCATTCAACCCCATTAGCGTTGAAGTAGCCAACACCATGATTCCTCCGATATCTTCCATGCTTGCATACAATTTCCTCAAATTTCTTACACCCGGCAAGATCTTGTAGATGCCTTGCTCTAGTGTAACTTGTCTAAGAGAATCATCATTAGTGGAATCAATACAACTACTAGGAGCAACATCATTGGGTTTAGCATGTTTATTGTTGCTACTAGATGAAGAACCTTCCTTGCCTTTATTACTAGTTTGCTTAGATTTAACTTGTGGCATGAATGTAGACAAGAGTAGTCGTCTTGCAAGATAACATGAAGTCTTCTTTCGGATATCATCATTGATAGCTTTAAGAAATTCATGTTCTTGCTCCAAATTGAGCTTCTCGAAGCGTAACTTCTCATGAGTTCTTACAAGCTCTCTATGATCTTCAAGAGTAGATTCATGGGCTAACTTAAGAGTGTTAAGTTCTTTAGTTAGTCTTCTATTTTCATCTTATCAACGTCAATCGACCTATCTTGACTAGCATGAGAATTATCAAGTTCATTTTGAGCAACATCACTAGTTTTATCACATAGCAAGTCACTATCACAAAGCAAATCATCTTCATCACTATTAAAATCAAGATATTCGGGGTGTGATACCTTGGGGCCTTTAGCCATGAAGCAACTTCCACTCCCTTTGTTTGGTGAATCAAATAGATCAAAGGAGTTGGTAGTCACTAGAGCAATTCTGGCAACACCATCATCTTGATTATAGTCGGAGTCGGAGTTATAGCTTCTCTCGGAGTTGTTGTCGGAGTCGGAGCCAGAAACCCATTCACCAACATGATCTTGATGTTTCCTTCTTATGTAGCTCTTGGTGTACTTTCCCTCTGAATCTCTGCTTCTCCTTGAGGGTCTTCATTCATAACGATCATCTCTACTCCATCTCTCTCTTTGAGGTGATTCATTCCTTGTGCTTCATATTCTATGTGACTCTTATCTTCGTTCGTAAGGAGCCATGCACTCATTGGAGTAGTGTCCGGGCTTCCCACAATTGTAGCAATTGCGGTCATGACTTGACGAATGCTTCTCATCATATCTTGAGTTGGAGTTTCTTTCTTTGCCTCTATTCTTGTAGAACTTGTTGAATTTCTTTACCATGAGGCTTATTTCTTCATTGGTGACAAGGTTGTCACTTGAAGTTGTGAGAGCATCACTTGTGGCCTTGTAAGAACCACTAGACTTGTTGCGGAGATATTCTTTGTCTTTGAGTGTCATCTCATGGGCAACAATCCTTCCAATGACTTCCGTAGGCTTGAGATCTTTGTAGTTGGGCATCATTTGGATTAATGTGCACACGGTGTCATATCTCTCATCCAGAGCTCTAAGTATCTTCTTGATGATGAATTTGTCGGTCATTTCATCACTTCATAAGCCGACAATCTCATTGGTGATGAGAGCTAGCCTAGAGTACATCTCTGCGACTCCTTCACCATCCTTCATCTTGAACTTGTCAAGCTGACTTTGAAGAACATCTAACTTGGATTCTCTCACGGACTCGGTTCCTTTGTGCATATCAATGGAAATATCCCAAATCTCTTTTGCATTCTCAAGACGGCTGATTTTGTTGAACTCTTCGGGGCATAGACAATTGAAGAGAATGTCGCATGCTCGAGCATGGAGTTGCAACATCTTTAATTCATCCGCGGTCGCTTCATGATCCGGTTCTCTTCCATCACCAAAGAATTCACCTTGCAGGCCAACACGAACAACAACCCAAATGATGGGGTTATGACCAAGAATATGCATTTTCATTTTGTGCTTCCAACTAGCAAAATTAGTACCATGAAAGTACGGACCTCTATGGTAATAATTACCCTCACTAGACGCCATATTCTCCTAGGTTGTGAGACCAATGCAATGGAGACCAAAGCTCTGATACCACTTGTAGGACAAAAATTATGTCTAGAGGGGGTGATTAGACTACTTGACCAAATAAAAGTTTTGCCTTTTCCCAAATTTTAGTGTTTGTAGTTTTATCATTCATGGCAAGTCAATTTCACCCTACACATGCAAGTCTAAGAGTATAGCAACGGAAAATAACAACAAGCATGAGTAAAAGGGATAGGGTAGGAAGATCAAATGCAATTGTAGACACGATGATTTTTCCCGTGGTTATGGAGTCTTCAGCCCATGAAGGGTAACGGTCGTGAGAGTCCATGGAGGGCTCCACCCATAAGGGTCCAGGAAGTAGCAACCTTGACTATTCCATATGGCTTCCGTCCACGAAGGACTAGCCTCACTATGGGTAGATCTTCAGGAAGTAGGCGATCTCCTTGCCCTTACAAACTTCTTGGTTCACTCCACAACACGAACTAGGAGGCTCCCAAGCGACACCTAACCAATCTAGGAGGCATCACCCTCCAAAAGGTAATAGGCTTGGTAATGACGATGAACTCCTTGCTCTTGTGCTTCAAGATGATAGACTCCTCAAAACACAATCACTCTCTCACAGATTTGTCTTGGTGGAAGAGATGGGATTGGTGGAAAGCAACTTGGAGAGGCTAGAAATGAAAATCCATATGGTTGGAGTGGAAGGTCTTGATCTCAACAGAAGGGTAGGTGGTTCTCTCTCAGAAAATCTGATAGGATAGGTATTGTAGTGGTTTTGTCACGGCCGATGTTCGAGGACTTAGGTTCGAGGCCATCGCTAAGGTGATGGACTCAAAGGGGTTGGTTGGGACAAAGGACACGAGTTTACCCAGGTTCGACCCCTCAAGAAGAGGTAAAAGCCAACGTCCTGCTTGTGTTGAATTGATTGGAGTATCGATTACAAGGGAGCGGATTCGCTTGTCCTAGTTCTTGATTGATTGGTTCTCTGTCTAAGTCGCCTCGGGTCTCGCCTTTATATAGGAGGTCAAGACCATGGGTTACACAAGTCTCATACCAACTCTTACAACGTATCTGACTCTATCTCTATTGATGTCTTGCCATCTTGGGCAAGCCGTCTCCAAGCGGCTTAACCGCCCGGGTCTTCATACCTTCTTCTGCCTGGGCCATCATCTTGGCCCATCTTTGTAAGCCTTCATACAGCCGGGCCTACGTCTTTTAGCCCAATTCATTAGGGAGGATTATGAGCCGCCAAGTATGACACGGCCCCACCTGGGCTGGTCTTACCACGGGGTTTTATCCCCAACATTAGGCCCCAAGTTAATTTGAGCCTCCTCAGGTCAAACTTCAAGCTCACTTGGCGGCGAATCTCACACTCCATCACCTGAAAGAAAATAGGTAACCCACTGTGATGTCACACCAGATATGCCAAAAAGATTCTCTAACGTTCACAACGGATCTTTTCATTAAACTGTTGGCCTGAAAATCGAGGCGTCCGTCTCGGTCGTTCAATTTTCACTGCCTTGATTCCCGCACCCATTTCAACCTTCCAGCCACTTAAATAGGACCGCGAAGGGTCCTCCTCATTTCCTCCGTCGCCTGTGCTTCTTCTTATTCCTATCAACGCCATCGCCCCTGAGCCCCCTCGCTCCGGTGAAGCTCCATCGCCGTCATCGCCCTAGGCCGCAGCATCAACCTAAACTGACCAGAACTTTGTCCGCGTCCGCCGCGTCACTTCTGGTAAGTCTTTCTCCATCCCTAAATCTGTAGCTTAGTGCGACAAATCCATGGAGTTCTCCGGCCCCGTTAGAGCGCAAGTTCTTCGTAATGCCAAATGACACATAACTCAATAAATCTTGTAGTGTTCACCTTCCCACTGCGGTAGATCGTGTGAAATCATCAATAAACTAGTCCACATCTATAGTTGTTGCCTTTTACTGCCTTTGAGCCTGTTAGTTTTTCCCTCAGTTCATCACTAGGTCTAAAAATAAATCTGCTTTTCCTCGGTCCGTAGATCGGTAGCTGTAAAGACAATATGTGAAACATGTTTTCCACACTTAGTTGTATTTTGCTTCATTGCTCTGCAAATTTAACGCGCCATTAAACTTCCGGCTCTCGCCATAAACTACATCGGCGGCTTAGCTTCATAGCGCTTAGATTCATTAGCTGCCCTTAGTTGTCTGTCGCTTTCTAACTCCCTGTGCACTGTTACTCTTCACAGTTTTAAGACGCCATTATGCCTCATACGTCCTCTCCCTGTAATTTGGTTGGCTCTGCGGTCTCTGAGGAGTTTCTACAAGATTTGGTAGATGCAGGGACCTTGCCAGCCAAAATGTCATCCATTGGCGGGCTCCGGGCAAGGAGAAGAAACCCATCCCCCAAGAAGGCAAAGTAGTCATATTTGCGGACCACCTTGCGCGCGGTTTCAGCCCGCCCGGCTCTAAATTTTTCCGAGACTTTCTTCATTTCTTCAAGTTGCATCCTCAGGACATTGCGCCCAACTCCATCTCAAACATGTGCAACCTCCAAATCCTCTGTGAAGTTTACTTACAAGAAGAGACGTCAGTCGACCTCTTCCGTGAATTCTTCTACGTAAACCGCTAGACAAAAGTGGCGGTTGGCCCAAGCTTAGAGCTCGGCGGAATCTCCATCCAAAGAAGATGGGACATGACCTTTTCGGCTGTTCGAATGCCAAGTCATCCCAAGGACTGGAACAAAACCTAGTTTTATTGCAAAGATACTTATCCTGAGGGAGAACGTCCATTGTCGGGTTATCATCCTACCCGGCTCCGTACCACCACTAAACTCCGTGACCGGATGTCAGCCTCTGAACAGGCGAAGTATGCTCCGGCTTTCGCCAAAATTAGAGCCCTCATGGCCAATGGTCTGACAGGGATTGATCTGACCTGCTGCTGGATCTCTTGGAGAGTCATGCCTCTGAGCCGGAGAAACCATCTCATGTGTGAATATATGGGTGACGCCAATGACCCCCTCTGCTTTAATCTTACCACTTTTTCAGAAGAAAACATCGTTGCCGCCATCAAAGGACTTATCCATGAGTCTCAAGAATCTTGCCACGCCATTGGATTACCACACAGAATTACCACCATTCTATGCCGCAAACCCAACCCCAGATGTAAGGGCAACTCTCAATCTCCTTACTTCCGCATTATTTATCCATGTATATTTGCAGCCTTTAACCTTTTTCGGCGGCTTTTGCTTTCAGGCTAACTCCGGCTTCTAGAAGAAGAAATATATCCCCCTCCAAAGAAGTCTAAGGAAAAGGCTGGCGGCCGAAAGAAGAAACCTGTACCTCAAGAGCAGCCTGAGGTTGACAACTCAGAGGTAGAACTTGACTCTCTTAACCGTCTTACTATGCACCTTACTAACAGTAATATCTTCACAGGATGAAACGGAGACAAGCCATGCCAACATTCCTCAGGTAACCTATGTTTCATCTGACTCAGAACATCTTCCACCAAAGAAGATATGGCGAGTCGTCCGAGAAGTCCCATTTTTCTCATCCTCTTGCTTATTTAGACCCCAACTTTCTTTTGAAAAAGCAACAACACCCCTCACATCGCCAAACCCTAAGCGTCGGCTCTGAAGACCTTATGGCCGGGTTGTCTAACTCTCCGGCTCAGCGGAAACGGCCGGCTGAGGTACTTGTTTAACTTGGTTTAGGTTTGTTGACCTTGCCTTATAACCTTACTATGTCTTTATATTGCTTTCACTGCTTTCAGGAATTGCCCCCCATCATCAGGCGACTCTACAACGACTAAGATGCCGCCCCTGAAGATCAACCCAGAGTACGTGCTTTCATGTTTGCATCATATCCTTTGTCATCTTTGAACTTTGTACAATAATCTTCTGTGCTTTCCAGGGCTCAAGCGAAACGAAGGAAGACCGGTGGGTCTACCTCTGCCTCCACTGCCCAAGAGCCGGAGCCTGCTAAGCCGCACTCTCCTGTGGCATCCATTGAGCCTTCTGTCGCTACAAAGGATGTGACTGACGATACTCGTCGGTCCCCTAAGTCGGAAGCCCATGAGACAGCGATTAACAGTCCTCCAAGGATCAGCTCTAAACTGCCCAGCCCTTCAACAGCCATTGAAGATCCCGTTCTTCCGGATGTCATTATCACTAGGAGCGGCTTTCAAACTCCCCAACCCCATGTACTAACCAAGCACACTGATACAGCTGAAGCTTCTAACAAGCTCGACTTTGAGCTCCTGGTGCTGGAGAAGTTAACTGCTGATGAGTTACATGCTGGTTATCTGAACCGCCTCTCCACAAGCCGGAACATGGAGCTCAAACTTGTCGGCTTAATGAAGAAAAAATATTAGGTACTTCTATCTTCCCTTATACCCTTATGTAGCCCCCAAGAGCTGGTTTAATGTTTGCAAATGGTAATCCGGGTCTTTCAATCCATGTCACAAGTAGATCAACTTAGCCTGTAGCCCCTAAGTATCGGGTGAACATGTATATGGTGAGCTGGTACTCAATGTTGATTATTTGATCAATGTAGCCCCCAAGTTTGGGTCAGTATAGAGTTAGTGGGCCAGAACTTCTCTATAGGTTGACTTAAAAGCCACATGTAGCCCCCAGGCGCTGGCTTAACTTGTCGAAGATGAGCCGGAACTCTATTATAGATTATTTGAAGAGCCATATGTAGCCCCCAAGTGCCGGCTTAACTTGACGAAGATGAGCCAGAACTTCCAATCTTGGAGAGCAAACAAACATTAGCCCCCAAGTGTCGAGTATATTGCTTGCAATCTGCTTGAGACTTGCATTATATTCCTTTAGCTGTCCATCTGGCGACTTACCCCTCATTGCTTTTGTATGTCACAACAAGCTTTAAGTAACGCCGAGTCTGAACTGACCGGCCTAAAGAGCAATCTTGCCTCCCAACAAGCCGCCCAAAGTGAAGCAGAGGAGAAGTGCCAGCTTGCCACCGAAGATCTTAAAAAAACTAAGTCTGAATTTCCTGCTTTCAAAAAAGCTACTGAGGCGGAGCAAACTGCTCTGGCCAAACGTGCAGACGATGCTGACGAGCGACTCATGATCGTATCAAACGAGTTGCACACCCTGAAGTGCCATATCTCAACGATGACGGTTGCTATCTTTGGTAAGTATTAAAAACTCAAAACTCGTCCTTTGTAGGTCAATGGAGCCACCAGCTTGGTGCTGACAGCTTGCTGCAGCTGAAAGCCATCTACACCTTGTCAGAACAGTTGTACTGTGGGACCCTTTGCACCATCAGGGCTATGCTGAACAAAGAAAGCATCCCCAAGTTCATGAAAGGAGTCATAGAAGTGTTATCAACCCTGCCTAAACAGATACAAGAGCTCAAAAAATCAGCCACCCGGAAGGGAGCCATTGCTGCGATAAGCCGGGTGTTGGCCTTTGCTCTAGAACTGACTGCTAAAGAAATGATCAACGACTTTCCATCCAAGAAGTACGACGGCTCAGAATTCACAAAAGCCGACTACGCTCGTTGTATGAAAGCCTCTAGGGTCCTTGCATTGGTGTTGGCGGAGGAAGTGAATATTTCAACATACCAGGCGGCTTACAACTCTGAGAACAAGCGAGTGCGTGGTCCAACCTTCGAGCCTAGGGACTTAACTCCTGCACACCGTAAGCATCTCTTTGCCCTTGACATTGACCCGTCTCCCCTCTTTGAAGAGGCCAACTTTGAAAGCTTTAACCAACTGCAATTGGGACTTGGACAATCTTCAGATCGAGGAGGGCGAAGACCCGCCACAGGATGTTGTCCAGCTGAACAAATTCGCACTACAATGGCATAACCCGGCTTGTTGATCCGTCGAAATTTGAGTGTTGTAAAAAACTTTAAGTCTTGCTTTTGGGATCTTGTGGAGAGCTCTGTAGTAGGCTTAGAAAAAACGTGTCTTGCCTGAAATGTGCCATCATGCACACAGGAGACCGCACGCTTAATATATCTTTATCTGCCTTGTGCTTCAATCAGATCGAATTTCATGGCAGCTTATCTTAAGAGATAGCCTGCAAGAATACATAATAGAATAATTTCCGCATAGTTGCGAGGGCGGCTTAAATGCACAACCCAGAGATGTTAAATGTTTCCTGGCTTTGCCTTTTCAATGACTCGTGTGTTGGTTCTTTTGAGTGGACTCGCTACTTAGAACTCCTTATCAGTACAGGGTCTCTATCGAGATTGGCCGTCAACTTCTTTGAACGGCTCAGGGTCTCTAAGCGAGATTAACTGATAAGAGCATAACGTCCCAGAAAGAGACGCAATAGGGCATGAGTACCCTGGTAGCCCATAAACTGCCTCTCACGTGACATAAATCTGTCATTTTAACCTTAAATAGTGCAGGCTCTTTAAAAGATTAACTGTCTAAGAGTACGAAACGGGTCACATAGCGGAGAGTCGGCAGTAGATGAGAGAGTTTGTCCTTGCTTTCCGTAAGCCGGTCGTCATTTGACAAGAGCCGCCGGTTTAACCTTAACCAGTATAGGGTCTCTTTCGAGATTGGCCATCAACCTCTTTGAACCGGCTAAGGGTCTCTAAGCGAGATTAACTGCTAAGAGTTTGAAGGGTCACATTGCGGAGCAGCATCAGCTTACAGGCAGGTTTAACTCGAGCTTATGGCAGCTTAAGAGCCGATCAAGAGGGTATGTAAGATAAATCCGGTGGGTTGGAAGCCCCCAAATGACCTTGTTAACGGAGTCAACTTTTTGGGTATATAAGCCACCTGACTTTGGCTTAAGAGCCGATCAATAGGGTCTGATAAGCTAAATCCAGTGGGTTGGGAGCCCCTAGATGACCTTGTTGACGGAGTCAACTTTTTGGGTATATAACCTGCCTGACTTTGGCTTAAGAGCCGATCAATAGGGTCTGATAAGCTAAACCCGGTGGGTTGGAAGCCCCCTAGATGACCTTGTTGACGTCTCAACTTTTGGGTATATAACCCGCCTGACATTGGCTTAAGAGCCGATCAATAGGGTCTAATAAGCTAAACCCGGTGAGTTGGAAGCCCCCTAGATGACCTTGTTGACGGAGTCAACTTTTTGGGTATATAACCCGCCCGACTTTGGCTTAAGAGCCGATCAATAGGGTCTGATAAGCTAAACCCGGTGGGTTGGAAGCCCCCTAGATGACCTTGTTGACGGTGTCAACTTTTGGGTATATAACCCGCCTGACATTGGCTTAAGATCCGATCAATAGGGTCTTATAAGCTAAACCCGGTGGGTTGGAAGCCCCCTAGATGACCTTGTTGTTGGGAGACGTTGTAGTAAATCAAAAAAATTCCTACGATCACCAAGATCTATCCATGGAGAAACCAGCAACGAGAGGGGAGAGACTGCATATTCATACCTTTGAAGATCGCTAAGCGGAAGCGTTACAAGAACGCGGTTGATGGAGTCATACTCGCAGCGATTCAGATCGCGGTGGATTCTGATCTTAGCGCCGAACAATGACGCCTCCGCGTTGAACACACGTGAAGCCCGGTGACTTCTCCTATGCCTTGATCCAGTAAGGAGGAAGGAGAGGTTGAGGGAGAGCTCCAGCAGCACGACGGCGTGGTGACGGTGGAGCTACGTGAACTCCGGTAGGGCTTCGCCAAGCGCTACGGAGAACGAGGAAGAGGAAGGGTAGGGCTGCACCGAGAGAGAAAGAAGTCATGTATCAAAATAGCCCAAACCCTTGCATATATATAGGAGGAGGGATAGGGAGGGCTGCCTTGGCCCCTCCTCCAAAGAGGAGAGGTTCGGCCGACCCTAGGGAGGAGTCCACCTCCCACAAGGGAGGTGGATCTCTTCCTTTTGAATCCTTTTCATCCCTATCTCTTATCTCCAGCCACATGGGCCTTTCTAGAAGGTATTGGCCAGCCCAAAAAGGGCTGGCACACTTCCTATAAGGTCCCACGAAATCCTTTGGTCATCACACCCCTCCCGGGGGTCCTCCGGCACCCTCCCGGCACTCCCGGTACACTACCGATGAGCCCGAAAACATTCCGGTGACCAAAACTGGACTTCCTATATATCAATATTTACCTCCGGACCATTCCGGAGCTCCTCGTGATGTTTGGGATCTCATCCGGGACTCCGAACAACTTTCGGTAATCACGTATACCATTTCCCTATAACCCTAGCGTCATCGAACCTTAAGTGTGTAGACCCTACGGGTTCGGGAGACACGTGGACATGACCGAGACACTTCTCCGGTCAATAACCAACAGCGGGATCTGGATACCCATGTTGGCTCCCACATGCTCCACGATGATCTCATCGGATGAACCACGATGTCGGGGATTCAATCAATCCCATATACAATTCCCTTTGTCTATCGGTATGATACTTGCCCGAGATTCGATCGTCGATGTCTCTATACCTTGTTCAATCTCGTTACCGGTAAGTCTCTTTACTCGTTCCGTAATACATCATCCCGTGACTAACTCCTTGGTCACATTGAGCTCATTATGATGATGTCTTACCGAGTGGGCCCAGAGATACCTCTCCGTCACACGGAGTGACAAATCCCAGTCTCGATTCGTGCCAACCCAACAGACACTTTCGGAGATACCCGTAGTGCACCTTTATAGCCACCCATTTACGTTGTGACGTTTGGCACACCCAAAACATTCCTACGGTATCCGGGAGTTGCACAATCTCATGGTCTAAGGAAAAGATACTTGACATCGAAAAGCTTTAGCAAACGAACTACACGATCTAGTGCTATGCTTAGGATTGGGTCTTGTCCATCACATCATTCTCCTAATGATGTGATCCCATTAGCAACGACATCCAATGTCCATGGTCATGACACCGTGACCATCTATTGATCAACGAGCTAGTCAACTAGAGGCTCACTAGGGACATGTTGTGGTCTATGTATTCACACATGTATTATGGTTTCCGGTTAACACAATTATAGCATGAACAATAGACAATTATCATGAACAAGGAAATACAATAATAACCATTTTATTATTGCCTCTAGGGCATATTTCCAACAGTCTCCCACTTGCACTAGAGTCAATAATCTAGTTACATTGTGATGAATTGTACACCCATAGCATTCTGGTGTTGATCATGTTTTGCTCGTGAGAGAGGTTTAGTCCACGGATCTGTGACATTCAGATCCGTATGCACTTTACAAATATCTATATCTCCCTCCTGAATGTAATCACGGATGGAGTTGAAGCGGCGCTTGATGTGTCTTGTCTTCATGTGAAACCTGGGCTCCTTCGCAAGGGCAATAGCTCCAGTGTTGTCACAGAATAGAGTCATCGGGCCCGACACACTTGGAATTACTAGGACAGGGTTGTCTAACAACATGATCTCTAGGACAGGGTTGCCGTACCACTCTGGTGCGGAACGTGTCTTAGTGGACCTTCGACGTTCAATAGTAACTTGATTTGAAGTTTCATGATCATCATCATGAACTTCCTCTCCAGCCTGTGTAGGCTCCACAGAAACAACTTCCTGTGCTGCGCTACTCTCCGGTTCGAGTGGAGGTATAATTACCTCATCAAGTTCTATTTTCCTCCCACTTACTTCTTTCGAGAGAAACTCTTTCTCGAGAAAGGATCCATTCTTGGCAACAAAGACTTTGCCCTCGGATCGTAGGTAGAAGGTATACCCAATAGTCTCTTTGGGATATCCTATGAAGACGCACTTTTCCGCTTTGGGTTCGAGCTTCTCAAGTTGAAGTTTCTTCACATAAGCATCGCATCCCCAAACTTTTAGAAACGACAGCTTAGGTTTCTTTCCAAACCATAATTCATCCGGTGTCGTCTCAATGGATTTTGACGGAGCCCTATTTAAAGTGAATGCGGCAGTCTCTAATGCATATCCCCAAAATGATAGCGGTAAGTCGGTAAGAGACATCATAGATCATACCATATCTAATAGAGTGAGATTACGACATTCAGACACACCTTTTCGCTGAGGTGTGCCAGGCGGCGTGAGTTGTGAAACAATTCCACATTTCCTTAGGTGCGTGCCAAACTCGTGACTTAAATATTCTCCGCCACGATCAGATCGTAGGCACTTTATCTTCCTGTCACGTTGATTCTCTACCTCACTCTGAAATTCCTTGAACCTTTCAAAAGTTTCAGACTTATGCTTCATTAAGTAGATATACCCATATCTACTCAAGTCATCAGTGAGGGTGAGAACATAACGGTAGCCACCAAGAGCCTCGACACTCATTGGACCGCATACATCGGTATGTATTATTTCGAACAAGTCAGTTGTTCGCTCCATTGTTCCGGAGAACGGAGTCTTAGTCATCTTGCCCATGAGGCATGGTTCGCACGTGTCAAATGATTCGAAATCATGAGACTCCAAAAGTCCATCAGTATGGAGCTTCTTCATACGTTTGACACCAATATAACCAAGGCGTCAGTGCCACATGTAAGTGGGACTATCGTTATCAACCTTACACTTTTTGGTACTCACACTATGGACATGTGTAACATCACGTTTGAGGTTCATCAAAAATAAACCATTGACCAGCGGGGCATGACCATAAAACATTTCTCTCATATAAATAGAACAACCATTATTCTTAGATTTAAATGAGTAGCCATCTCGCATCAAGCGAGATCCAGATACAATGTTCATGCTCAAAGCTGGTACTAAATAACAATTATTAAGGTTTAACACTAATCCCGAAGGTAGATGTAGAGGTAGCGTGCCGACGGCGATCACATCGACCTTGGAACCATTCCCGACGCGCATCGTCACCTCGTCCTTTGCCAGCCTCCGTTTATTCCGCAGCTCCTACTTGGAGTTACAAATGTGAGCAACTGCATCGGTATCAAATACCCAGGAGCTACTACGAGCGCTGGTTAGGTACACATCAATAACAAGTATATCACATATACCTTTAATGTTGTCGTCCTTCTTATCTACTAAGTACTTGGGGCAGTTCCGCTTCCAGTGACCGGTACCCTTGCAGTAAAAGCACTCAGTCTCAGGCTTGGGTCCATGCTTGTTCTTCTTCTTCCCGGCAACTTGCTTATCGGGCGCGGCAACAGCTTTGCCGTCCTTCTTGAAGTTCTTCTTACCCTTGCCTTTCTTGAAACTAGTGGTCTTATTTACCATCAACACTTGATGCTCCTTTCTAATCTCGACCTCTGCTGATTTCAGCATCGAGTACAACTCAGGAATGGACTTCTCCATCCCTTGCATGTTGTAGTTCATCACAAAGCTCTTGTAGCTAGGTGGAAGCGACTAGAGGATTCTGTCAATGACCGAGTCATCCGGCAGATTAACTCCCAGCTGAGTCAAGCGGTTGTGTAGCCCAGACATCTTGAGGATGTGCTCACTGACAGAACTATTCTCCTCCTTCTTACAGTTGAAGAACTTGTCGGAGACGTCATATCTCTCGACCCGGGCATGAGCTTGGAAAACCAGTTTCAGCTCTTGGAACATCTCATATGCTCCGTGTTGCTCAAAACGCTTTTGGAGCCCCGGTTCTAAACTGTAAAGCATGTCGCACTGAACAATGGAGTAATCATCGCAGCGAGAATGCCAAGCGTTCGCAACGTCTTGCTCTACTGGGAGAAGGGGTGGGTCACCTAGTGGTGCATCAAGGACATACAATTTCTTGGAATCTATGAGGATGATCCTCAAGCCACGGACCCAGTCCGGATAGTTGCTTCCATCATCTTTTAGCTTGGTTTTCTCTAGGAACGTGTTGAAATTGAGGGTGACATTCGCGTTGGCCATTGGATCCACAATATAGATTGTAAAGACAATGTTCGACTAAGTTCATGATAATTAAGTTCACATAATCAAATTATTTAATGAACTCCCACTTAGATAGACATCTCTCTAGTCATCCAAGTGACACATGATCCATGTCAACTAGCCCGTGTCCGATCATCACGTGAGACGGACTAGTCATCCATGGTGAACATCTCCATGTTGATCGTATCTTCCATACGACTCATGTTCGACCTTTCGGTCTTCCGTGTTCCGAGGCCATGTCTGTACATGCTAGGCTCGTCAAGTCAACCTAAGTGTTTTGTGTGTGTAAATCTGGCTTACACCCGTTGTATGCGAACATTAGGACCTATCACACCCGATCATCACGTGGTGCTTCAGAACAACGATCCTTAGCAACGGTGCACAGTTAGGGTGAACACTTTTCTTGAAATTTTAGTGAGAGATCATCTTATTTACTACCGTCGTTCTAGGCAAATAAGATGTAAACATGATAAACATCACATGCAATCAATATAGTGACATGATATGGCCATTATCATCTTGCTCCTTTGATCTCCATCTTCAGGGCACCATGATCATCACTGTCACCGGCACGACACCATGATCTCCATCATCATGATCTCCATCACTGTGTCTTCATGAAGTTATCTTGCCAACTATTACTTCTACCACTATGGCTAACGTTTAGCAATAAAGTAAAGTAATTACATGGCGTTTATGATTGACACGCAGGTCATACAATAAAATAAGACAACTCCTATGGCTCCTGCCGGTTGTCATACTCATACACATGCAAGTCGTGAATCCTATTACAAGAACATGATCAATCTCATATATCACAATGCATCACATCACATCCTTTGGCCATATCACATCACAAGGCATATGCTGCAAAAACAAGTTAGACGTCCTCTAATTTGTAGTTCCAAGTTTTTACGTGGCTGCTATAGGTTACTAGCAAGAACGTTTCTTACCTACACCAAAACCACAACGTGATATGCCAATTGTTATTTACCCTTCATAAGGACCCTTTTCATCGAATCCAATCCGACTAAGGTGGGAGAGACAGACACCCGCTAGCCACCTTATGCAACAAGTGCATGTCAGGCGGTGGAACCAGTCTCACGTAAGCGTACGTGTAAAGTCGGTCCGGGCCGCTTCATCCCAAAATACCGCTGAATCAAGATAAGACTAGTAGTGGTAAGCAAATTAACAAAATCGACGCCCACAACTGCTTTGTGTTCTACTCGTGCATAGATTCTACGCATAGACCTAGCTCATGATGCCACTGTTGGGAGACGTAGTAGTAAATCAAAAAAATTCCTACGATCACCAAGATCTATCCATGGAGAAACCAGCAACGAGAGGGGATAGATTGCATCTTAATACCTTTGAAGATCGCTAAGCGGAAGCGTTACAAGAACGCGGTTGATGGAGTCGTACTCGCAGCGATTCAGATCGCGGTGGATTCCGATCTTAGCGCCGAACAACGGCGCCTCCGCGTTCAACACACGTGCAGCCCGGTGATGTATCCTACGCCTTGATCCAACAAGGAGGAAGGAGAGGTTGAGGGAGACCTCCGGCAGCATGACGGCGTGGTGACGGTGGAGCTACGTGAACTCCGGCAAGGCTTCGCCAAGCGCTACGGAGAACGAGGAAGAGGAAGGGTAGGGCTGCACCGAGATAGAAAGAAGTCGTGTCTCCAAACAGCCCAAACCCTTGCATATATATAGGAGGAGGGAGAGGGAGTGCTGCCTTGGCCCCTCCTCCAAATAGGAGAGGTTCGGCCGACCCTAGGGAGGAGTCCACCTCCCACAAGGGAGGTGGATCTCTTCCTTTTGAATCCTTTTCATCCCTATCTCTTATCTCCAGCCACATGGGCCTTTCTAGTAGGTATTGGCCAGCCCAAAAAGGGCTGGCACACTTCCTATAAGGGCCCACGAAATCCTTTGGTCGTCACACCCTTCCCGGGGGTCCTCCGGCACCCTCCCGGCACTCCCGGTACACTATCGATGAGCCCGAAAACTTTCCAGTGACCAAAACTGGACTTCCTATATATCAATCTTTACCTCCGGACCATTTCGGAGCTCCTCGTGACGTTTGGGATCTCATCCGGGTCTCTGAACAACTTTCGGTAATCACGTATACCATTTCCCTATAACCCTAGCGTCATCGAACTTTAAGTGTGTAGACCCTACGGGTTCGGGAGACACGTGGACATGACCGAGACACTTTTCCGGTCAATAACCAACAGCGGGATCTGGATACCCATGTTGGCTCCCACATGCTCCACGATGATCTCATCGGATGAACCACGATGTCGGGGATTCAATCAATCCCGTATACAATTCCCTTTTTGTCTATCGGTATGATACTTGCCCGAGATTCGATCGTCGATATCTCTATACCTTGTTCAGTCTCGTTACCGGCAAGTCTCTTTACTCGTTCTGTAATACATCATCCTGTGACTAACTCCTTGGTCACATTGAGCTCATTATGATGATGTCTTACCGAGTGGGCCCAGAGATACCTCTCCGTCACATGGAATGACAAATCCCAGTCTTGATTCGTGCCAACCCAACAGACACTTTCGGAGATACCTGTAGTGCACCTTTATAGCCACCCAGTTACGTTGTGACGTTTGGCACACCCAAAACATTGCTATGGTATCCGGGAGTTGCACAATCTCATGGTCTAAGGAAACGTTACTTGACATTGAAAAGCTTTAGCAAACGAACTACACGATCTAGTGCTATGCTTAGGATTGGGTCTTGTCCATCACATCATTCTCCTAATGATGTGATCCCGTTATGAATGGCATCCAATGTCCATGGTCATGAAACCATGACCATCTATTGATCAACGAGCTAGTCAACTAGAGGCTCACTAGGGACATGTTGTGGTCTATGTATTCACACATGTATTATGGTTTCCGATTAACACAATTATAGCATGAACAATAGACAATTATCATGAACAAGGAAATACAAAAGTAACCATTTTATTATTGCCTCTAGGGCATATTTCCAACACTTGTTGACGATGTGAACTTTTGCGCAAACTGAGATATGCGAACGGCGGAGGCCCCGGCTTGCAGGGATGCCAACTTTATTCATATATGTATATGTGATATGTACAATGATGATGTACAAGGTTGAGTGTTGATGACTCAAGTATAGTAAGGCCGAAGATGAGCTATATTCCACGGCCGGTGGGTCTCCTGCCCAGAAATGCTTGACTCGTCTCGTATATCAATGAGGTAATACGACCCGTTGTTGAGATTTCTGCTGACCACGAAAGGTCCTTCCCATGGAGGGGATAACTTGTGTGCATCCGTCTGATCTTGAATCAACTGCAACACCAAGTTGCCTTCTTGAAACGTCCGGGTCTTAACTATGCGGCTATGATAGTGATGTATGTCTTGTTGATAAATCGTCGATCGAGCTGCCGCCGATCACGCTCTTCATCCAAAGCATCCAATGCATCTTGACGTGATGTTTCATTATTTGACTCAATGTAAGCCGCCACCCGTGGAGAATCATGACGTACATCGCTCGATAATATGGCGTGTGAGGCACGTATTTCAAATTAAGAGGTCCAAGTTCCAATGCCCACTTAGCAATCCTGGTTGTGGCTTCTCTGTTTTGAATTATATCTCCCAACAGGGCAGAGCTAACCGCTGTGATCTGATGTCCCAGAAAATAATGCTTCAGCTTATGTTTGGCCATGAACACCCCATATACCAGCTTCCGCCAATGTGGGCATCTCTTCTTGGACTCCGTCAGGACTTCACTGATGTAGTAAACCAGCCTCTGAACTGGATATTCTTTTGTTGCCTCCTTACGCTCAACAATGATTGCGGCGCTAACTGCCCTGTTATTAGCCGCCACGTATAAGAGCAAAGGTTCCTTCTCAGCCGGAGCAACCAAGACCGGCGGCTCAGCGAGTTGCTTCTTAAGTGCTTCAAAAGCCTCACCCGCCGCCGTACTCCATACTGGAATAGTTCTGAGTGCTTCTCTCTCGAGTAGGTGGTGGTGGAGGGGTATATATATGCATCCCCAGAAATCTAACCATTACACACAAAATGACCAACTCGGTGACACCGATGTGTTAATCTCGGTGGAACCGAAGTGATCAAAAGGCGGCAACTTTTGAATCTCGGTGAGACCGATATATGAAACTCGGTTGCACCGATAAGGTGACCAACGGTCAGATTTCCAATCTCGGTGACGCCGACCCAACAATCTCGGTGGTACCAAAAATGTGAATTTGCGTAACATAAAGTTGGCAACCTAAACTCGGTAGCACTGGTATGGAATAGGTTGCACCGAAGTGGCTAGGGTTTGGCTGAGTCTGTCTAGGTTCTAGAATCGGTGGCACCGGGATAGGAATGTTGGTTGCACCGATTTTGAATGTTTTGCTATAGACAGACTTTGGTGGGAGAGCTTGTGGATGTTTTTGGTGACTATCACTTGTGCACGTATGAGAATTTTGTTCACCAACAAAACCTTACCCCCTTTTAATAGTATTGGCTTTCCTATGGACTCAAAGTGATTTCTCACAAATGTAAAATGTAGAGTCCTTTTGCTTGAAGCTTGGCCAACCTATTTCCTTGCATCTTGGGGTAATTCCACAATCCTTTTGCCATCCCTATCATTGAACATTTCCTGAAATATACTTGGTGGAAACATTAGTTCAATGAATTATATGTAGTTATTAATTACCAAAACCACCAAGGGAGCAAATGTGCTTTCACTAAGGAACCCACGGGACAAGAATAAAATCCCTTTTTTGGATGTGTGTATCCTGGATGTCTTTGGACATCTTGTTGATACAGAGAGCGGGTGCAATTGATATCTCCATGATATTAATATATTCTCTTTGTCAAAAAATACACGCCAAATGTTCTATTCAATGAAACTTAAACATGTTTAAATAATAATAATAATAAATACAGAGAGATGGTGGTGGCTATCCTAGCGAGGCACAGGCTGGTCATAGTGAGAGTAACTTAGTTTATAACATAACACACCCTAATGCTTAGGGGACACCTACGAGCCATGAAGAGGGGCTGGGTCCCTCTTTGGTGATAGAGAAGGAAGATGATGTGTTCCCTCCTTTCCTAGGTGTCCCTAGAGCAAGGTCCATCTTCAATGGTCGGCTATGTCCTACTTTGCTGCTTTGCTCTTGATTTCCATGATCCTAGTGTGGAGTGATTGGCCTCTCGCAAGTTGTAATCTTAGTTTTCATTTCATTAGCTGCTTGTGGATGTTGTAGTTTGTGTTTGCTTTATAGTGTTCCCCTTGGTACCAGTTTGGTCGTTGTATTTGGGTAGTGTGTTGTAACTCTTGGGCGATTGATGGTTTTGTTAATACAAAGTCAGGCTCTTCGCAAGCCTATGATACGTATCAAACGTATCTATAATTTATGAAGTATCCATGCCATGTTTAGAATATTTTTATATGATTTTGGTATGATTTTATTAGAACTAACTCGGACTGACGTTGTTTTCAACAGAACTACCATGGTGACATTTTTTGTGCAGAAATAAAAGTTCTCGGAATGGGCTGAAAATTTAGTATGATTTTCTGGGACCAAAAGAGACCCCCGAAGCATTGTAGTCGGGACAGAAGAGCCACGAGGAGGCCACAAGCCAGGAGGGCACGGCCACCCCCTGGCCGCACATGGGTGGCTTGTCGTCGCCTCGTGCCCCCCTTGATGTGAGACTGACGCCAAAAATTCCTATAAATATAGAAACCTCCGAAAAGAAACCTAGATTGGGAGTTCCACCGCTGCAAGCCTCCAAAGCCACAAAAAACCAATCGGGAGCCCGTTTCAGCACCCTGCTGGAGGGGAAAACCATCACCGGAGCCATCTTCATCATCCCGACGATCTCCATGACGAGGAGGGGGTACTTCAGCCTCGGGGCTGAGGGTATGTACCAGTAGCTATGTGTTTGATCTCTCTCTCTCGTGTTCTTGAGATGGTACGATCTTGATGTACCACGAGCTTTATTGATATAGATGAATGATATGGAGTTTTCCCCTCTCTATCTTCTTGTGATGAATTGAGTTTTCCCTTTGAAGTTTTCTTATCGTATTGTGTCTTTAAGGATTTGAGAGCACTTGATGTATGTCTTGTGATGGGATATCTGTGGTGACAATGGGATGCTCTATTGATCCACCTTATGTAAGTTTTGGTGATCAACTTGAGGGTTCCGTGACCTTGGGAATCTATGCATAGGGGTTGGCACATGTTTTCCTCTTGAATCTCCGATAGAAACTTTGGGGTACTCTTTGAAGTTCTTTGTGTTGGATTGAACATGAAGAACCTTAAATTGTGTGATGCATATCGTATAATCAAGCCCATGGGTACTTGTGGTGACATTGGAGTATCTAGGTGACATTAGGGTTTTGGTTGATGTGTATCTTAAGGTGTTATTTTAGTACGAACTCTAGGGCTGTTCGTGACACTTATAGGGATAGCTCATAAGATTGATCAGAAAAGATAACTTTGAGGTGGTTTCATACCCTACCATTATTTATTCGTTTGTTCTCCGCTATTTGTGACTTTCGAGTGAACTCTTTATTGCACAAGAGGTATTTACAAATGATTCAACTATGTGAGTATTGTTAAATTGCACTAGTGAAAGTATGAATCCAAGGCCTTGTTTCTAAGCATTGCAATACCTTTTGTGCTGTCCTTTGTAACTAGCTACCTTGCTGTTTTTATATTTTCATATTACAAAAACCTATATCTACCATCCATATTGCACTTGTATCACCATCTCTTCATTGAACTAGTGCACCTATACAATTTACCATTGTATTGGGTGTGTTGGGGACACAAGTCACTCTTTGTTATTTGGTTGCAGGTTTATTCGAGAGAGACCATCTTCAACCTATGCCTCCCACGAATTGATAAACCTTAGGTCATCCTCTTGAGGGAAATTTGCTACTATCCTACAAAACTCTGCGCTTGGAGGCCCAGCACGAGTCTACAAGAAGAAGGTTGCGTAGTAGACATATGCCTACATTTTGAAAAAGTAATTAATTAGGAGAAAGGTGTTAATGATAACATAATATGTTGATATGACATGTTATTTCATCAGACAAAATGAGTTTACAAGCTAACAAAACAACCACCTCTCACACTATTTTACGATACTCCTTACTATAAAGGTAGTAACATAGACTAATATCATATACACAACACTAGTGTGAATTACTCCTCACCAAAACCATCCTGATGTGACAGTTGTACGCTTGGGGCGGCGACGTTGTCTATGTGATCTCATGGAAGCAGTAGTCGTGCGTCGGGGGAGGATGATGATGCACTGTGGGGCTGTTTGGTTGGAAGCATGGGCATCGTGCCCGAGAGTTGCCTGAGTTGGAGGAAAAATTTGCTTGGTGAGGCAAGTCCAGTGTAAATGTCTTTGGTTCCCACCCTGGACTTATTTTCTATTATTTAGCTATTGTTGATGGATGTTGATCAGTGCCAGGCAACATCAACATCACGTCAGGTGCAGGAAAAAGGACGCTCGAGCTAGGCTAAGTGTAAGAGCACATTTCTCCATGTTTGGTTTTGGTAATTGATGACACCCCTATGGAATAATGGTTGCCTTGAGTTATATTGGAAGGATTTGTCCATGGGCACTTCTTGAAGTCAATCTGTTGGGTTTCAAGGAGTTTATATGATGACCAAGGTGGTATTCAAGGTTTATCCAAAGATTGGTCATGTGAGAGTTGAGCTTATTGCAAGCATGTCTTGAAGAAGGAGATTGTGTGAGCATTCATGATTACCTTCAATACATCATCTTTATGAAGAGAGAAGATAAGATAAAAGGTTGATCAAGAATAAGTCAAAGAGTGAATCAAGTGATCAACACACAAAGCATGCAAGAAGTATCGAGAGGGATCAAGTGATCCCCTGGTATGGTAAGCATTGTCCATTATGCTTTGTGTACTAACCCATGTTCCTTGTGAGAGTTCTTTGTGGGGTTAGGCATATGTCCATTGGACTGCATCAAGAGGAAGATCCCATACAACCCATGGAATTTGACATCAAGTGGTGATCGTTATCAAGGTTGCGGTGTGGAATTTCAAGTGAAGCATCACGGAGAGATCAGACTTGAATCTTGCCGCCCATTGTGATGTCAATGGACTTGTGAAGATGTGTTGAAGAGTATCTCACCCATAGTGGAGTATGGGGGATCAATCATCTAGTCTTCATCAAGCCAACACAATCAAGAAAGGTGGTCCATCTTGAGGAAGTCAAGATCGTCATCATCTAGCTCAAGTGGACTATGCGCAAGGCTAAGGTTTGACCTTGATAGGGTTTTCTATTTTACCGGTCTCATAGTGGTCGTTGGGAGACTGGGTTATAGGGTAGGTAACCATGCTATCAAGGGGGCTCTCAAGTGAGTAGCTTGATCGTATCGTTCGTTGAGAGCTCAAACCATTGCATTCTTGGCATCATCATCTTTCTTGGTTCTTGGTTGGTTTTCTCTTTGAGGTTTCTTGAGCTTCTGGTCAACTTCATGACAAGTTCAATTTCATCGAAAACGGAGTCCATATGCATATTCTATGATGTTTTCGATGTTGGAGTTATTGCCGATTCTTCAGTGAAAGAGGTTTCTCATCTCTATACCTTTGGCATTTTTATACTGCCTCTTCTTAAGAAAACTTGAATCCAACAAGCTTGAGTTTGCTCAATTTGGAGCTCATTTGCAGAAGTTGTGGCAATTCTGGTTTTGTCTGTGTTCTTTCATTTTCCTAGTTGTAGGTGCTGCAGTTCAGTGGATAGCGGTAGTACCGCTCCTCGGAGCGGTAGTAACGCAAGTGGCACGGAAGTAGATTTTTACTTCCTCCCCAAGGGCGGTAGTACTGCGAGTTGCACGGAAGTAATTTTTTACTTCCGCCCCTTAAGCGGTAGTACCGCAAATGACTTTCGGTACTACCGTGCTGGACTTTTTCACAGCTTCGCCCTCAGCGGAGGTAGGCACGGAAGTAATTTTTTACTTCCGTGCATCTCCAAGTGTCAATCTCTACCGACCATGCGGTTCTACCGCTAGCTGCCTAGTGCAATCGACCCGAGTCTGATACTTCCGTGGGAGCGGTAGTACCGCATGTCGCAGCGGTAGTACCGCAAGCCCTTGCGGTAGTACCATGATATTTTGCGGTAGTACCACAAGGCGCTCGGCTGAGGTTGGAGATAACGGTTGAATCTTTTCCCCCTATAAAAGGGGTCTTCTCCCCATATGGATCTGCTCTCTTGAGCTCGTGTTCTTCCCCCATTGTTGACCTTCTTCGAGCTTGCTAACTCTCAATGCCTCCAATGATTCTTTCTAGTTCTTAAGGGAAAAGAGAGAGGAGATCTAGATCCACATTTCCACCAATCACTTTCTCCTCTAAGTGAGGGGAACCCCTTGGATCTAGATCTTGGAGTTCTTCATGTTCTTCTTCATTCTTCCTCTCATTTCCTCCCTAGCATTAGTTGCTTTGGTGGGAGTTGGGAGAGAAGGACTTGGGCACTCCGTGTGCCCTTGCCATTGCATTTGGTCCATAGGTTTGAGTTCTCCATGGTGATACGTGGACGTGAGAAGTTGAGAAGCTATTACTCTTGGGTGTTTGAGCACCCTAGAGCTTGTTCCTCTTGGGTGCTTTGGCGCCCTAGACGGTTGGTGGTGCCTCGGAGCTGAATCATTGTGGTGCAAAGCTTTGGGCAAGCTTCGGGGTCTCCAATTAGGTTGTGGAGATTGCCTCAAGCATTTGAGGTCACCTCGGAGCCGCAATCCGTTGTGGTGAAGCTTCATGGTGTCGTTGGGAGCCTCCAATCAAGTTGTGGAGATGGCCCCAACCTTGTTTGTACGGGTTCGGTGACCACCCTTAAGGGTCCCTTAGTGGAATCACGGCATCTTGAATTATGCGAGCGCGTGAGGAGATTACGGTGGCCCTAGTGGCTTCTTGGGGAGCACTGTGCCTCCACACCGCTCCGAACGGAGATTAGCATACGCAAGGGTGTGAACTTCGGGATACATCATCGTCTCTGCATGCCTCGGTTATCTCTTACCCGAGCCCATTTACTTATGCACTTTACTTTGTGATACCCATATTGTTTCTTGTTATATATCTTGCTATCACTTAGTTGTATATCTTGCTTAGCATAAGTTGTTGGTGCACATAGGTGAGCCTAGTTGTTTTAGGTTTTGTGCTTGTCTACTTAACCGATAGTTTTATTCTGCATTTGTTCAAGACTAAACCATAATTATTTTAAAGTGCCTATTAACCCCCTCTAGGCGACATCCACGTCCTTTCACTAAGCATAGTGCCTATGCTAAGCACTGTATTTTCTTCTATATTTTATTACTACACCAGGCTAATTACACTGCTATAAGTGTACATGTCATGCAAGCATTTTCTCACTTAGTACATGAACCAAACAAGCATCAGGCATGTCCTAGGCATAGTTCAGGCCAGACTTGCAGCATTGTGCCCCGTCGCTCCTTGAGCGGTACAAGCACACAAAAGAGATGTTTATTTGAATGTTTAGGTGGCACATGCAAATTTTCTTGGAACGACAGGACAATACCTGTAACATCCCAAAATTTCATTTTTGGAATGTTATGAAATATAGCTATGCATCCATCATCATCATTGCTTGAATGTATGTAATTGTTGAAATGCCCCTTCTGAATTTCTGAAACCCCTTTCTACTTCCCCTAAGTTGCTTTCACCTATTTGTAAATCTTGGTAAAATGTTCAAAATAAGAGGGGAGTAACATGACACTCCACACCAGGGTCATCTTGGTGATATATTTGAACAATAAGAACCAGGGGGTCTTTTGAAAAATATTTGCAAAAGGTTTTAAAACCAAATAGGCAATTTCTAAAAATATTATTTTTTCAAATTGTTCAAATGACAGAATAAAAATGTTCAATAAATGGCATTTATTATTCTGTTAATTTTCATATATAATACACCTATATTTAGAAAAAATTTGAATGCTTTTAAAGACGTTTTACTGCTCTGGTTATTAAAAACACTAACGGTTTTGTAATTAAACGGGCCGGCCCACGGGCATTTATTAGCGAAGTAATTACCGACCGGTCGACCGACGTGCAGTTGACGCCCCATCTCTCTCTGACGTCGGGACCCACCCGACCGACCGTTCGCACCGCGCGGTCATCCCTCTCCTTTCCGCACGCGTCGACGACCTCGCCGGCAGTTTCTTCTCCTCCCCGGATCTCCCTCCTCTCTCCTCCCCGCACACACCCGAGCACCCTATATAAGAGCCCCAACTCCCCGCATCCATTTCCCCCCGAGCCCCCTCTCCCGTCGCCAGAACGCCGCCGCAAACCCTCGCCAGAGCCCCTGCCACCACCGAAGCTCCCCATTGCTCGTGGCCATCGACTCCGACCTCCCCTCGCCTCTCCGACGCCACCGTTCGACGCCGGACGTCAAGCGCCGCTGTCCGGACCCCTTCAACATCTCCCTAGACCACCGGAGCTCCTCGCCGACGACCTCGCCGCCTCGGATCCACCGGAGACCTCCAACGCCGGCGACCTTTACACTGTGAGCTCCCTCATCCGTTCGATCTGGATCTGACGACCCAGATTATAACGTTAAGCCCCGAACCGTTTTTCTCTAGCCATCGGCCGTCCGCCCGTAACCCCACTCGCACACACCTCTTTGGCCACTCACAGGCTGCCACGTAGCCCCTGGCCGTCCGGTAGTTTTCTTTTTTTTCTGTTTTGTTTAATTAACAAAAACTTTTCAAATTTGTTTTATCTATAACTTTTAATCTGGTTAATGTTTTGAGTTGATTCTTTTTGCAGTAGCTCACATTTTTCATGTAGTTTCACCCTGTACTGTTAAATTTTAAATTTGAACTATAAAATTTGAATTTAGTCAAATTTGCTCAAATCATTCAAATCTGAATAACTAGAGTTTGAAAATAGATTTTGATATGAATCTTTTTGATACTATTTGGTCTTAGTTAGGACTATCTTCATGCTTAGTTTGAAGATTTTTAGGATGATTTTTATTAGTGTTGTAGCTATAAACAGATTCTGCCTATTAGTTAGTATAGTTTTATTTATTTAGTTTTTAGGTAGTTTAAATTAGATTTAGTTTTATTTTGTTTAGTAGGTGTTGTTGCTTGAACATTTAGTGTTTTACTTACTGTTACAAAAATGTAAATTTGCTTAGTTTGTTTCTTTATTAACATAGGAATCACAACTTCTTTTCAAATAGGTTGAATTTGATTAAAACAACTAGTTAGTAATAGTTTTTCTTTCAACAAAGTTTTATATAATTTAATTCTGTTTTCTAAGACAAGTTTAATTGTAAATTATTTTCTGTTAAGAACATGTTTTGTTAATAAATAATAAGTTTAGTTTCATTCTTTTGTTAGTAAAACTATAGTTGATTCATATAGTGTTTATCAAAACTTTTCTCAACAAACTTTAAATTTATTTAATTCTGTTATTAATAAAAAAATTATTGTTATATTGCTGTCAACTATTGTTTTGGTTAATACAAATGGTTTCATTATGTTAGTAATGTTTTATCCATCACCTTTTTGAAAACAAAACTTTGTGTGTTTTCTTGCTTGTGATTTGTGCATTGTTTTGTCTTGATTGTTTACTAGTTCATGGTTGATGTTTGTGAGTTGCAAAATTTTGTTGTATGCTTATTGAGTGCTTGTTTGCTTCGTTAGATTATCCGGAGTGCGAAGCTTGTTACTTAGAGTCACTCACGTACGAAGATCATCAATCAGGCAAGTCACTTTGATCATCTTTACCCATGTTTTTATTGCGTTAGTTCTTCCATCACCCCAATTGCATGCAAAGTAGGTTAGTTGGAAACTTGGTCACATTGTTGTAGTATCATGTGGTAGGTACCCCCTCAACACTTGACACATTGGCCCCGGGAAACGTTCTTTTACATTTTGCTATGCTATTAGTAGACGGGGTTGGTTGTGTGATTCATGAGAGTTGAGAGAGTTAATAATTTCAAGACCTACATAATGATCAAGATTTCAAGACTTCGAGTTTTCAACATACCTCTGGGTGGATGATGGTTGAACGGCACCTTGGAGAAACCAGTGGATTTGCCTAGGTGTTGCTGGAGATGGCCAGTATTCACGCGGAAAGGTCCACCCAGGCACAAAGAGATGGATGGATGCTTCAAAACCCAAGGCTTACCTGCACAGCCACAAGTCATTATGGGCTCTGGCTTGGTTGGATATCGTGGTGACCCTGGACAGGCGGTGCTACGAGATGTAGAAGAAGGGTAGGAAAGGATGGGCACCGACAGAGTCGCAGGGAAACCCTTTGGAAGACCATGTTTTGGTCATCCGTTTCTCAAACACCCTGAAGTGCGAGAAATCAAACGGAGGCGACCAAATCTTGTGGGGAACGTGTTCAAAGTCTGCAGAGTACTCAAACCTAATCGATTAGCCGTGTCCACGGTCATGGACGACTTGAGCCAAAGGAACTGAAACTTCCGGAAACTCTCAACACAATTAATATGATGATGTGGGTATTAATAACTTGGGTATGAGAATTGGTTGGTGGAACCATCTCATTAATCAACCAACCTAGTAATAATTTTTTCGTACCCCTCTCTTGATGTAGGAAAAATTGGATTTACGCAAAAACTTACCACCCCACCTGCCATATAAGCATGTAGACTAGATGATTATCTTTTCACCCCTCTTTTGTGACTTTGTCGGCATATTCCATATGCTGACCTACACGACTACAACGTATCATGTTGCAGAGTGCTTTTCCGACCAGGAGTGAGGATACGCTCTACGCTCGGTGAGATGCCCTTGGAGTCAGATGGACTCATCTACCTTCGACGCTTCCGCAAGACTTAGTTATTCTCATGAGTTGGCCTTCGGCCACTTTATTGTAATGATTATTGTAATAAAGGACTCGATATGAGATTTCGTTAATATAATGTTGTGTGATTTCCCTTTGATATATACATTGATGTACCGTGTGTGTACCAGCATGATCTTGGGATGGTATGGAAACACCGGAGATTCGACCTTTCAGGTCGGGTCGTTACAGAAATGGTATCAGAGCACACGCTGACCGTAGGACGTAACCTCTAGGATTGGAAAGCCTTAGGATTGTATCTCTTTGTCTTTAAAATTCTTATACTCTCATCTACTCATTTCTGATTTCTCTCTGGTTATTTCAAAATTTATAGATGGCCACCTTCATCCCAGTGTTGATCACGGAGTTTTGCCAGCCTGACGCAACGATGCCCTTTGGTAAGGAGCTGATGAGGATCGTCAAGGACGTGAGGATTGCTTTGCCGAGCATCATCGGGACTCCTATCATGTCATTTCCCCAAGATGGACGCTACAGGATCGAGGTGTACATCCCAGGGAAGACCTTTGGGAATCGGAAGGAACCCATCGACTTCAAGTTTGTGGCACCCAGCTGGATACTTGGAAGAGACATGGCCATTCATCGTGCCCTTGGACGTATTCAGGAGGAATACAGAGGTGGAACCATTTCACCAGGACTCAGCGTGGTTTGTCGCAGAGATGTCAATGGAAATATCATAACCCCTCCCACTACAGACACCACTATTTCCTATATCTAGACCCTGGAGACCCACATCAGGACTCTGGAGCTTTGAGTTCGTGCTGATACGAAGACAATCAAAAATCTGATGAACCGTGAGATTGACCTCGAAGCCGACTCACGGGAAGCCGAGTACGAGCATGAGTATGAGGTGA
The DNA here is from genome assembly GCA_022496015.1 of Hordeum marinum. Classification (NCBI taxonomy): domain Eukaryota; kingdom Viridiplantae; phylum Streptophyta; class Magnoliopsida; order Poales; family Poaceae; genus Hordeum; species Hordeum marinum. The sequence goes on from CM039676.1 coordinate 418,394,734, forward strand.
AGGATTTCTTAGAGAGGATCGACAAGCTGAACACTCGCATCACCACTTTGGAGGAACAGATGGACATGGGTGAAAATCTTCATCCTGAGGAAGACTTGGCTCCTTTCATCAGCGACGATGATGACTATGAGGAGAGCACCACTGGAGGAGACTCAGTCACCATGTACTTTTGAGGAAAACTTTAGTTATGCCCTCCATGTATCTTTTATTTTCAAAATTAAAAGCGTAGGTCGATGCTTAGTTTGATTGAGTATTGTATTCAGATGTTTGGCATTGATTGAATAAATGAATGAGTGTTTGGTGTGATATGTTGTTGCATTGCATATGGGTAGTGAATTTCTTCTTTTAGGCCCTTGTTCTATTCTAATTCTCACCCCTCTGAAAACAGCAAGATGCCTCCACGACGTGAGTCCGACTTCACCTTTCCGCCGGAACTCACGCAACTTCTTCAGTAGCAGAATGCACTGATGCAGCTATTGATCCAGAATCAGACCAACAACCAGAACAACAACCACCACCATCCACCTCAGGCTGACAATCTCACCCGTTTTGTGAGGTTGAATCCTCCAACTTTCTCCAGCAGCACTGAGCCCATTGTGGCAGATGACTAGCTCCGTAAGATGGAGAGAGAACTCGTCACCGCTGGATGTACTGATGCTGAGAAAGTACGCTTTGCCGCACATCAACTGGAAGGACCAGCAGCTTCATGGTGGGAAAACTACACCACCACATATCCTATTGCTGATGTAACTTGGGAGCAGTTCAAGCAAGCTTTCCGCACCGCACATGTTTCAGCTGGAGCTATGAGTCTGAAGAAGCGCGAGTTTCGCAACTTGCGCCAGGGAAATCGCTCTGTGGCCCAGTACGTGGATGACTTCGGCACATTGGCTCGTTATGCACCAGGGGACGTGGCCGATGATGTGGCCAAGCAAGAGAAGTTTCTGGAAGGACTCAACGATGAGTTGAGCATGCAGTTGGTAGTGGCTACCTTCAACAACTACCAAGAGCTGGTGGACAAGGCCCTCATCTTGGAGGGTAAACAGCAGCAAATTGAGAACCGTAAACGGAAGTACACTCAGGGGAAGTTCAACTCTGGAGCTCATCCGAAGCCCTGATACTCCCCGTACTCCGGAAATACCGGATCAGGTACCAGTAAGTTTGGAAGGCACACTCATGCGGTGCACAACCATGGAGGCCACAACCATGGAGGAAATGGGAATGTTCGTCCCAACCATGGCAACTTCAAGACTGACAATGGGAATGGGAACAACAACCAGCACCGTCACGCTCCTACTCAGAAGGATCTGAGCCACATCACCTGTTTCAAGTGCCAGAAGACAGGGCACTATGCTACTGAATGTCCCCAGAGCAAGCAGGGAAATGGAAACGGCAACTCCGCAGCCAAGAAGCCAAATCTGTTTCCTCGTGCCCAGGTGAACCACCTTGATGTGGAAGAAGTCTATGATCAACCCGAGACTGTGGTTGGTAAGTTTTTATTGCATTCACGTCCTGTTGCAGTACTTTTTGATTCCGGTGCAACTCATTCATTAATATCAAGGGTAGTTGTGGATAAGTATGGTTTGCCCACCAAAACCCTTAGTCAACCCATTAAGGTCAGTTCCCGAGGAGGTATGATGATGGCAGGGATAGGATGCCATGCCTTGAAGCTTAATATAGGAAACCATGTTTTTCCCACCGACCTCATCGTCTTAGAATCCCAGGGATTGGATGTAATCCTAGGCATGGATTGGATGACCAAGTATGAAGGAAATCTTGATTGCCCCAACAAGTCTGTTTCACTCACCACCCTGGAGAACAAGAGGATTAAGTATGTATCCCGACGCACACGTATGAGTGCTCGGTTAAATTCCCTCACAGGAGTTGTTCAGGAGGAAGTACCTGTGGTAAAAGACTTTCCGGATGTATTCCCGAAAGAATTACCAGGCATGCCACCAGATAGGGAGATTGAGTTCCTAATAGAGCTACAACCAGGGACAACCCCAATTTCCAAGAGACCCTATCGGATGCCTGCAAATGATTTAGTGGAAATCAAGAAGCAGATTAAGGAACTATTGGACAAGGGATATATTCGCCCAAGTTCTTCACCTTGGGGAGCCCTAGTTCTTTTGGTGGAGAAGAAGGATAAAACCTTGAGAATGGTAGTCGATTATCGTGCCTTGAACGAGGTGACTATCAAGAATAAGTACCCTCTGCCGATGATTAATGACTTGTTTGATCAGCTAGTAGGCACCAAAGTATTCTCCAAGATCGATCTTCGATCAGGGTATCACCAACTGAAGATTCATGAACAGGATATACCCAAAACAGCTTTCACCACAAGCTATGGCTTGTATGAGTATACTGTCATGTCCTTTGGTTTGACTAATGCTCCTGCCTACTTCATGAATATGATGAACAAGGTGTTTATGGAATATTTGGACAAGTTTGTCGTGGTGTTCATCGATGACATACTGATATTCTCCAAGAACGAGGAAGAACACAAGGAACATCTGCTTTAGTTCTGGAGAAGCTGAGAGAGCATCATTTATATGCCAAATTCAGCAAATGTGAATTTTGGCTGACGGAAGTCGGATTCCTTGGACATATTATTTCCGGAGAAGGAATAGCCGTAGATCCCGCTAAGGTTGAAGCCGTCACCGAGTGGAAGTCACCCACCTCAGTTAAGGAGATCCGCAGTTTCCTCGGACTTGTCGGATATTACCGGAGGTTCATTGAGAATTTCTCAAACATAGCCAAGCCCATGACAGAGTTGTTGAAGAAAGAGTCTAAGTATATTTGGACTGAGGAATGTGAAGCCAGTTTCCAGGAGTTGAAGAAATGTTTGGTCACAGCCCCAGTGTTGATTTTGCCCAATATTCGGAAGGACTTCCAGGTTTATTGTGATGCTTCACGTCAAGGACTTGGAGGAGTACTCATGCAAGATGGAAAGGTTGTAGCTTATGCATCCAGACAACTACGACCACATGAGTTGAATTATGCCACCCATGATTTGGAACTAGCAGCCGTAGTGCACGCACGCAAGACCTGGAGACATTTTCTTATCGGAAATAGTTGTGATGTTTACACCGACCATAAGAGCCTGAAATATATCTTCACGCAGAAGGAGTTGAACCTCAGACAGAGGATATGGTTAGAGTTAATCAAGGACTATGACATGAGATTACACTATCATCCAGGTAAGGCAAATGTGGTAGCAGATGCCTTGAGTTGGAAAACTTATGTAAACACACTCACAGCAGGAGGATTACCCCAGGAGTTAGCCGATGATCTCAGAGAGCTCAGGCTAGAGATAGTTCCAAGCGGATATGTTGCCACACTGGAGATCCAGTCCACCTTGACCGAAAGAATTCGAGAAGCCCAGAAATCGGACAAGGAGATAGCTAAGATAAAGCAGAGAATGGAAGATGGAAAAGCTAAAGGTTTTCGTGAGGATGAACACGGAACTTTGTGGTTTGAGAATCGCATCTATGTGCCCAATGACCCGAAGCTCAGGAAGTTGATACTTCAAGAAGCCCACGATTCACCTTACTCGATACACCCAGACAACACCAAGATGTATCTGGATTTAAAGGACAGTTATTGGTGGACAGGTATGAAGAAGGATATTGCTGAACATGTTGCAATATGTGATGTTTGTCAGCGAGTAAAGTTGGAACATCAGAAACCACCAGGGTTACTCCAACCTTTGCCGATACCCGAGTGGAAATGGGAAAAGATTGGTATGGACTTCATCACAGGATTACCCAGGACCCGTTCAGGATTTGATTCCATCTAGGTAGTGGTAGATCGTTTGACCAAGGTGGCTCATTTCATTCCAGTGAAAACCACCTATACCAGTGCTAAGCTAGCCAAGATATATATGACCAGGATCGTATGTCTGCATGGAGTTCCGAGGAGTATCGTGTCAGATAGAGGAACACAATTTACCTCAAAGTTTTGGCATCAGTTACATGAAACTTTGGGTACAAGGCTGGAGTTCAGTACAGCTTTTCATCCGCAGACAGATGGCTAGACTGAGAGAGTCAACCAGATTCTGGAAGACATGTTGAGAGCCTGTGCGCTACATTATGGATCCAGTTGGGATGACAATTTACCCTATGCAGAATTCTCGTACAACAACAGTTATCAGACCAGTCTGAAGATGGCCCCTTTCGAAGCTTTATACGGAAGGAGGTGCAGAACGCCACTAATGTGGGATGGTGTTGGAGACCGACAACTTTTTGGTCCCGACCTTATCCGAGATTCTAAAGAGAAAGTCAAGCTGATCCGTGACAGACTCAAGATAGCTCAATCTCGACAGAAGAGTTATGCTGATAGCAAACGTAAGGAAGTGACATATGAAGTGGGAGACCGAGCATATCTTCGTGTGTCCCCGCTTCGAGGAATCAAGAGGTTTGGTGTTAAAGGAAAGTTAGCACCCAGATTCATAGGCCCCTACAAAATTCTTGAACGTAGAGGCGAAGTTGCATACAAACTGGAATTGTCGGAAGGATTGTTCGGAGTTCATGATGTTTTCCATGTTTCCCAGCTGAAGAAATGCCATGCTGAGATGGTTGATATTCCTTTGAGAGACACAGTGCCCTAGAGGCCATACAACTTGAGAGTGATCTGACCTACCAGGAGAAGCCTGTCAGAATCCTCGAGACTGCCAACAGAGTTACTCGTAGCAGGATCATCAAGTTCTGTAAGGTTTTGTGGAATCATCACACCGAGGAAGAAGCCACCTGGGAACGCGAAGAAGATCTTCGTAGAGACCAACCGCACCTATTTTCTAGCCAACCCGAATCTCGAGGGCGAGATTCATCTTAAGGTGGGTAGGTTTGTAACATCCCAAAATTTCATTTTTGGAATGTTATGAAATATAGCTATGCATCCATCATCATCATTGCTTGAATGTATGTAATTGTTGAAATGCCCCTTCTGAATTTCTGAAACCCCTTTCTACTTCCCCTAAGTTGCTTTCACCTATTTGTAAATCTTGGTAAAATATTCAAAATAAGAGGGGAGTAACATGACACTCCACACCAGGGTCATCTTGGTGATATATTTGAACAATAAGAACCAGGAGATCTTTTGAAAAATATTTGCAAAAGGTTTTAAAACCAAATAGGCAATTTCTAAAAATATTATTTTTTTTCAAAGTGTTCAAATGACAAAATAAAAATGTTCAATAAATGGCATTTATTATTCTGTTAATTCTGATATATAATACACCTATATTTAGAAAACATTTGAATGCTTTTAAAGACGTTTTATCGCTCTGGTTATTAAAAACAGTAACGGTTTTGTAATTAAACGGGCCGGCCCACGGGCATTTATTAGCAAAGTAATTACCGACCGGTCGACCAACGCGCAGTTGACGCCCCATCTCTCTCTGACATCGGGACCCACTCGACCGACCGTTCGCACCGCGCGGTCATCCCTCTCCTTCCCGCACGCGCCAACGACCTCGCCGGTAGTTTCTTCTCCTCCCCGGATCTCCCTCCTCTTTCCTCCCCGCACACACCCGAGCACCCTATATAATAGCCCCAACTCCCCACATCCATTTCCCCCCGAGCCCCCTCTCCCGTCGCCAGAACGCCGCCGCAAACCCTCGCCAGAGCCCCTGCCACCACCGAAGCTCCCCATTGCTCGTGGCCATCGACTCTGACCTCCCCTCGCCTCTCCGACGCCACCGTTCGACGCCGGACTTCAAGCGCCACCGCCCGGACCCCTTCAACATCTCCCTCGACCACCGGAGCTCCTCGCCGACGACCTCGCCGCCTCGGATCCACCGGAGACCTCCAACGCCGGCGATCTTTACACTGTGAGCTCCCTCATCCGTTCGATCTGGATCTGACGACCCAGATTATAACGTTAAGCCCCGAACCATTTTTCTCTAGCCATCGGCCGTCCACCCGTAACCCCACTCGCACACACCTCTTTGGCCACTCACAGGCTGCCACGTAGCCCCTGGCCGTCCGGTAGTTTTCTGTTTTTTCTGTTTTGTTTAATTAACAGAAACTTTTCAAATTTGTTTTAGCTATAACTTTTAATCTGTTTAATGTTTTGAGTTGATTCTTTTTGCAACAGCTCACATTTTTCATGTAGTTTCACCCAGTACTTTTAAATTTTAAATTTGAACTATAAAATTTGAATTTAATCAAATTTTCTCAAATCATTCAAATCTGAATAACTAGAGTTTGAAAATAGATTTTGATATGAATCTTTTTGCTACTGTTTGGTCTCAGTTAGGACTATCTTCATGCTTAGTTTGAGGATTTTTAGGATGACTTTGATTAGTGTTCTAGCTATAAACAGATTCTGCCTATTAGTTAGTATAGTTTTATTTATTTAGTTTTTAGTTGCTTTAAATTAGATTTAGTTTTATTTTTTTTAGTAGGTGCTGTTGCTTGAACATTTAGTGTTTTACTTACTGTTAAAAAAATGTAAATTTTCTTAGTTTGTTTCTTTATTAACATAGGAATCACAACTTCTTTTCAAATAGGTTTAATTTGATTAAAACAACTAGTTAGTAATAGTTTTTCTTTCAACAAAGTTTTATATAATTTAATTCTGTTTTCTAAGACAAGTTTAATTGTAAATTATTTTCTGTTAAGAACATGTTTTGTTAATAAATAATAAGTTTAGTTTCATTCTTTTGTTAGTAAAACTATAGTTGATTCATATAGTGTTTATCAAAACTTTTCTCAACAAACTTTAAATTTATTTAATTCTGTTATTAATAAAAAAATTGTTTTCTTGCTGTCAACTATTGTTTTGGTTAATACAAATGGTTTCATTATGTTAGTATTTTTTTATCCATCACCTTTTTGAAAACAAAACTTTGTGTGCTTTCTTGCTTGTGATTTGTGCATTGTTTTGTCTTGATTGTTTACTAGTTCATGGTTGATGTTTGTGAGTTGCAAAATTTTGTTGTATGCTTATTGAGTGCTTGTTTGCTTCGTTAGATTATCCGGAGTGCGAAGCTTGTTACTTAGAGTCACTCACGTACGAAGATCATCAATCAGGCAAGTCACTTTGATCATCTTTACCCATGTTTTTATTGCATTAGTTCTTCCATCACCCCAATTGCATGCAAAGTAGGTTAGTTGGAAACTTGGTCACATTGTTGTAGTATCATGTGGTAGGTACCCCCTCAACACTTGACACATTGGCCCCGGGAAACGTTCTTTTACATTTTGCTATGCTATTAGTAGACGGGGTTGGTTGTGTGATTCATGAGAGTTGAGAGAGTTAATAATTTCAAGACCTACATAATGATCAAGATTTCAAGACTTCGAGTTTTCAACATACCTCTGGGTGGATGATGGTTGAACGGCACCCTGGAGAAACCAGTGGATTTGCCTAGGTGTTGCTGGAGATGGCCAGTATTCACGCGGAAAGGTCCACCCAGGCACAAAGAGATGGATGGATGCTTCAAAACCCAAGGCTTACCTGCACAGCCACAAGTCATTATGGGCTCTGGCTTGGTTGGATATCGTGGTGACCCTGGACAGGCGGTGCTACGAGATGTAGAAGAAGGGTAGGAAAGGATGGGCACCGACAGAGTCGCAGGGAAACCATTTGGAAGACCATGTTTTGGTCATCCGTTTCTCAAACACCCTGAAGTGCGAGAAATCAAACGGAGGCGACCAAATCTTGTGGGGAACGTGTTCAAAGCTCTGCAGAGTACTCAAACCTAATCGATTAGCCGTGTCCACGGTCATGGACGACTTGAGCCAAAGGAACTGAAACTTCCGGAAACTCTCAACACAATTAATATAATGATGTGGGTATTAATAACTTGGGTATGAGAATTGGTTGGTGGAACCATCTCATTAATCAACCAACTTAGTAATAATTTTTGCTTAACCCTCTCTTGATGTAGGAAAAATTGGATTTACGCAAAAACTTACCACCCCACCTGCCATATAAGCATGTAGACTAGATGATTATCTTTTCACCCCTCTTTTGTGACTTTGTCGGCATATTCCATATGCTGACCTACACGACTGCAACGTATCATGTTGCAGAGTACTTTTCCGACGAGGAGTGAGGATACGCTCTATGCTCGGTGAGATGCCCTTGGAGTCATATGGACTCATCTACCTTCGACGCTTCCGCAAGACTTAGTTATTCTCATGAGTTGGCCTTCGGCCACTTTATTGTAATGATTATTGTAATAAAGGACTCGATATGAGATTTCGTTAATATAATGTCGTGTGATTTCCCTTTGATATATACATTGATGTACCGTGTGTGTACCAGCATGATCTTGGGATGGTACGGAAACACCGGAGATTCGACCTTTCAAGTCGGGTCGTTACAATACCACATATAGGTAGATATGATGGACTCATTTGGAACAGCTTGGATTTAAAGATTTGGATGCACAAGCAGTATTCCCGCTTAGTACACGTGAAGGCTAGCAAATAGATTGAGAAGTGACCAGCTAGAGAGGAAACGGTCATAGCTATGCATTGAGAATAATTAGCATTGAACACTAGCATGAGTAGTATATAAACACTCTGAACATAAATATCATGAAGGCTATATTGGATTTGAATCAACTACATGTTTGCACATGTGCCAAGTCAAGCCACTCGAACTACTCAGAGTAGGATACCATACCAACATACTACATCACAACCATGTTAATACATGTTGAAACATAAGATAAACCATTATCCACTTGTAGCTATTTAAGCATGGCATGAGCAACTGTAATCTCTAATTTTCATCATAAACATGTTTACTCATAATATGTTGAATCGAGATCGAACAAGCTAAACATATTTACAAAAATGGAAAACAAAAGAGTTCATACCAAATTTATTTACCATAATTGAGGGAGTCCTAGATTAAGGGGTCCTCAGGAGGCCGACCTGTTTCTTATTGGCCGGACTGTATGGGCCACTTACCGAACATTGGATCGATCAAAGGCCATGTCTCCAAGAAGGAAGCTTTGGGAATCGTGGCTTGTCCTCCATGTTTGATGTAGATCATAGGCATGTTTATCCCTTCGGTGTGTAACCGACCATGTGTAAACCCTAGGTACCCTGAGCGTCTGTATAAGCCTAAGGGTTTTAGGTTGTACATAGAGGACAACTCTGTTAAGAGCTTTCATAGACGTCGCTGACGACGAAGCCTGTGAAAAGCAAATCCTTATGAGGTTGCATGGGTTTAGAACTTACGATCTGTAGTCCATACGATCCAATGTCCGATACTTTATTACGGACTGTTACGACATTCCGAACATATATAGTCATAGTTCAGATGATGATCTATGATGGATCCCCAAGAGAGTTTTTTAAAACTCACCTAGGGCTCGGGGGCTGCCATGTACATAATGATAACACAAACAAATTATAATTCACAAAGAAAGGCATTACGTGGCTCACCTGAAAGCCCGTCAGGAGACCATTAAAGGCCTCCTTCAGTCCGTTGTCGACGGACCAAATGCTCTGCAATACTGCACCCATAAGGGTGCGGAGCTCCTCGGAGACGGAGGCGCTCAATAGAGCCTCCTCCATAACCGGCCACCCGTTGGTCAGTGGTGCCGGTGGTGATCGGATAACCCGATCACCAACCGGGGACTGGACCGGTGCCTCCGGAGGCATGGCGCGATCCGGAGAGGTCCTCGGAGGGGACTGAACGTCCCCTCGTCCGGTCCCCTCGGTGTCCGGGCGGGGCTCTTCCCCCTGGTCTTCGGTGGCCGAGGTGTTAGATTCAACCATGACATTGTCACCCCCATCGCCGGTGCCCGGCTCCGCATGAGTCTGTTGGGATGACACATCTGTGGCATCCTTCACGGCGCCCGGAGCGGTGTGATGCGACGCAGTCCTACTCTCCGCTAGTTCGGCGGGCGGAGTCTCCCCATCCGAGACCTGTTCGGTGGGGAGAACGCGTGGTGGGCTGCAAAATTGATAAGCGCACACATGTTGATAACCTTTCAAACTTATCGTTAATGGCTAGTAAAGTCTTCATACCCTTACCTTCGAGCTGGGGGCTTGAACCTTAGGTTCCTTCGTGGAACCCTCTCGAAGTCATCGGACTCTGTCATGGATTTATCACGGCAGATGTCCGGGTGAACGGACTTAGGTTCGGGGCAAAGACGTAACTATGTGGCGGCTTGAAGGGGTCGATCGGAATCGAGGGACACGGAATTTACCAAGGTTCGGCCCCTCCGATGGAGGTAAAAGCCTACGTCCTGCTTGTCTGATATTAATGATGATGAAGATCTCTTGGTTACAAGGGTGCTAATTGCTGCCTCTAATCACGAGACCCTCTAATCTGTCTATCTCTAACCTCTTGTATTGTCTAAACTTGTGGACTTGTGAATCTTGTCCCTCTAGGGGTGCTCTACCCCTCTTTATATAGGTGGAGAGGGTAGGCTTACAAATAGAGTCCTACTAGGAGTAGGATTAGGACTAGCCTCTCACGAATCCTACTCCGGGTCTTATTTCCTTTAAGGGAATCCTTCTCTCTTCGGGCCTTCTCTTGTGAGCCGCCAGGCACCGGCTCACCCGCTGGGTCTTGGGCTTGGTCATCCTGTGACCCGTCTGCCGGGTCATCAATGAAATGTCATGTCTTCGCCGGGTCTCCTGTGAGTCGCCAGGCCGGGTCATACCGCGGGGTATATCCCCGACATTAGCCCCCAGGTTAGCTTGAATTTATTCATGGTAAGCTAATAGAATAAGAATAATAAATATGTTAAGTGGTCGGCTTGCTCCTTTGGCCGGCTTATAAAATGGCTCCTCAGAACTCCGGGTCTTTCTGTTTATGAATGAGCCGTCTTGAAAATAGTCTTGCTTGTCAATGTCTTTTGAAAAAATATTGGGAATAGAATACCCATATGCCATTGAGTCGGTTTCCAATACTCTTGGCAGGTCATCTACGCTGGGTCATAATCATTGATGATGTCGGGTCATTATGGTTGGTGACGCCAGGTCAAATAACTAGAATCCAACTGATTTGATAAAAATATTGGGATGAAAACCCATATGATGGAAAACCGGACGTTTAGTTGTTGTGAAGCAGTGCGGCTTATATACAATCTGGCGGGTTACACTCTTCTGATAACGCCGGGTCAAATAACTGAACTCCATAATTAACATCATGGAAATTCTCCTCAAAGTTTTTGATATGTCCATATTACCTGTAGCCCCGAAGCTCTGAGATTATCCATGATAACTTGGTTCTTTGCAAATAACATTTTGGACTGTGTAGCCCCCAAGGGTCGGGTTGACCTGCTTGCAGCAACCTGGGACTTATAACTGTCTTATACCTTATGAAACTTCGGCGGGTGTAGCCCCCAAGGGCCAGCTCATCAGAAAGCTTCGGCGGGTGTAGCCCCCAAGGGCCAGCTCACCAGAATGTGATGCACTGGGTCTTCAATTTGAACCTCATAATCTGTTTAAACAGCAGAATACTGTAGCCCCCAAGTGCCGGGTCGCATGCCTGTAGCGACTTGGGACTTTGAAAAATTGATCTGAGCGGTGTAGTCCGCAAGTGTCGGGTGAGTAAGAATTACTGGGCTGGGACTTTAGAAAAATATAGAAAGGTCTGGCTCATCTCCTTGAGATAACATGGTCTTGCTGACGATGTAATGATTTGAAAACCGGCTTGCATTAGCCCCCAAGGGCCATGGTGCATGCTTATCGCGACATGGGACTTGCATAATTGATATAAACTGGCTTTGAATAGTGTAGCCCCCAAGTGTTGGGTCGTCTGCCTGCGGCGACTTGGGACTATGTAAAAATAATATGACTCACCACAATTTGTTGGATGAATTCTTAACCGTGGTTGTAATATAACCCGGAATGAATATCCTGAAATAATTCCCTTGTCTCTAACATGAAATCCCTGCCCATGGTTGTGGTGCAACCCGGCAAATATATATTGGAGAAATCCATGAGTGTGGTAGATTACTATAGAGCATAATTGAAGAAATCCGAGGACCAGCCAATTAGATGACACGACATTATTTCTGATAGGGCGGTTCTTCAAGAATAATCAACTTTCCAAAATAACGGCGGCTCATCTTTAATAAACAAGACCTGCAAAGATATGATAGAATATGTTCTGTGTTGCTGTAAGGGCGGCTTGAAAAAGCACAACCCGAAGATGTTATATCTTTCATAACATTGCTCCTTCTTTCATAATCTAGCTCTGACCCGGCTTGATAAGCCGGCATGACATGTGAATATGATGAAATATATGATGCAATGTATGATGCCATGTATGATGCAAGATGCAATGTATGATGTAGTGTTAACTTGTCAACATTTTTGGCATAAAGCCGGCGGATAGGCGTTAGAAGTTATACCCGAAGGTAGGAAGCCGCCCTTGCCGCGACTCATTTTCCTGAGCCGGAATTTTGTGCCTCTACGGCCAGCTAATAAGCGTTAGAAGCTGTACCTAGAGGTAAGAAGCCGCCGTTCACCGCAACTCATTTTCCTGAGCCAGTTTCAACTTTAACTAGTGCAGGGTCTCTATCGAGAGTGGTCGTCAATTTCTTTGAGCGGTTCAGGGTCTCTAGGCGAGAGTAACTGGCGGGTCAATCTATTTTAACTTTAACCAGTGCAGGGTCTCTATCGAGAGTGGCCATCAATTTCTTTGAGCGGTTCAGGGTCTCTAGGCGAGAGTAACTGGTAGGAGTTCGGCGGGTCATGAGATGTTAGCTACCCGTCGGTAAAAAAACCTCTCATAACCGCGGCTAAGCAAGTTTTTAGCCGGAGATTTGGCATGAAGCTAGCCTATTGGGTGTTAGACGCGGTACCCGTCGGTAAGAAGCCCCCTTTTCGGCAATTACGATGCAAAGCGCCGACGGATAGGCGTTAGAAGCTGTACCGGCTAAAGGTAGGAAGCCACCCTCGCCGCGACTCATTTTTCTGAGCCGGAATTTTGTGCCTCTATGGCCGGCTAATAGGCGTTAGAAGTTGTACTCGGAGGTAAGAAGCCGCCGTTCGCCGATCTCAGTTGATGTATCAACCGGAACATTTTTGAACTCTACTTGTAAGTCGCCATCTTGTAAACCGCCCTCTTGTATAAATAAATGGCAGAAGCTCCAAGTGATGACCCAATAAATCCAGGCACCTATGTTTAAATGGTGCATCACGGCGGTTCGTCCTCTGGGGCAACTTTTAATCTTTCGCCAGCAATGTAATAGCCCCCAGAATTGGACTTTCTCTTGCAAAGATCTAGGGTCTTCGTTAGAAAGGACCAAATGTGTCTTGCCATGTCTGTAGCCCCCGAGTCTTAAGTTGACTTGAAGAGGCGGCTTGAGAATCTCCACTGAAAGTTGAGGTTGGCCGTGGCGGGTTATAGATGATCCCGCATGTTTTGCTTTAATGATCCGGTTGATAGTTCATCCCGGCTGTTTTTTTAAGTGAACCAAATTGTACTGGCGGCGACTTGTGCGCCTGTCCGTCGGGCGGATCATATCAATGAGCACTGCATCGATATATTGATGTAGATCAAACTGTGGGTGGCGTCTTGCGCGCATCTGTTGGGCGGCTCATATCGACGAGCACTGCACCAATATGTTGATGTAGTCATAGAAAACGGCCGCGGCATTGTAAACCGGTGATGTTGTGAAAGTCGCCACGGCATTGTAAGCCGGCGCGGATGATGAGAGACGGCGATGGCATGGTAAGCCGGCGCGAGTGGCGAGAGTCGGCCACGGTGTTGTCAGCCTGCGCGGGTGGCAAGAGACGGCCACTCGTTGTAAGCCAGCACGGACGTGCGAGTCGCCGGTGGTGCTGTAAGCCGGCAAGACCGACGGGTTGGCCATGGTGTTTGTTGATGAAGACCAGATCGAGAATGTAGTGCAACACAGACGAACGCCGGTCCAGGCTGATGTTTGTACACCTCCATCTCCGTGGTATGGTACCACTTGAATAATTGTCCTGTATAAGACATATGACAAAAACAAAGTAATTGTTCTTGAAAAATATTATATATACCAACATAATGGATGGAATAGAGAGCACCTAGTTTCTTTATTGTCGGATGAATATAGACACCGGCATTAAATAACATTGGAAGTAATTAGATGAACGGATGCACGTCTAATTTTGACTGAACTCCCATTTTTTTTACTGATCCCACCTCTCCACTTTTCCTTATTCCTTGCCTAACTGACCGTAAAAAGAGAGTGGGTCGGGACGAGATCACGTTGGAGGGGAAGCAGAGCGGTGGGGTGGAGCCGAAGGTTGCGGTGGCTGGCGGGCGCAGGAGAGCCGGTCTAGGCGCGGGAGAGCCGGAGGCCGCCAGAGGGAGTCGGAGGCTACGGGAGGAGCCGGTCGGGTGGAGAAAGGCAGCTCGCAGCAGTGGCTCATCACGCATCAAAGATCGGCGGGGGCTCGAGGCGGCTTGGAGGCTCCGACCCGCGGGACGGCGCACATCTGTGGCGGGCCGGAGCAGACGGCTTGAGGTGCGGCGGCACGGAGCAGGCGGCTTGAGGTGCGGCGGCGGCTCGGCCCGGGCGGCGTTGCAGTGCCAGCCCGGGGCGGCAGAGTGAAGTGGAGGCGGGCTATGGCGAGGCAAAGAGGTGGCCGAGCCGACCAAGGCGCAGCACGACGAGCGCGATGGCTCGAGGCGGCGGCTTACGCACGGGCGGCAGGAGGCGCGGGCGGATGAATCGGCTTCAGGCAATGGTGGTGAGGCAGAGCCGGCGGGCGCAACGATGGCGGGGAAGGTGACTCGACGCGTGGATGATTTGAGGTGAAGACCGGCGGTGAAGGCCAAGCCGGTGAATCGACGGCAATGGCCACAGCGGCGGACCATTCCGGAACTCCTCAAGACTTCCGGGATCTCATCCGGGACTCCGAACAACCTTTGGTAACCACGTACACTAATTCCCTATAACCCTAGCGTCATCGAACCTTAAGTGTGTAGACCCTACGGGTTCGGGAGACACGTAGACATGACCGAGACACTCTCCGATCAATAACCAACAACGGGATCTGGATACCCATGTTGGCTTCCACATGCTCCTCGATGATCTCATCGGATGAACCACGATGTCGGGGATTTAATCAATCCCGTATACAATTCCCTTTGTCCACCGGTATGATACTTGCCCAAGATTCGATCGTCGGTATCCCTATACGTTGTTCAATCTCGTTATCGGCAAGTCTCTTTACTCATTCCGTAATACATCATCTCGTGGCTAACTCCTTAGTCACTTTGAGCTCATTATGATGATGTCTTACCGAGTGGGCCCAGAGATACCTCTTCGTCATACGGAGTGACAAATCCCAGTCTCGATTCGTGCCAACCCAACAGATACTTTTGGAGATACCCGTAGTGCACCTTTATAGCCACCCAATTATGTTGTGACATTTGGCACACCCAAAGAATTCCTACGGTATCCGGGAGTTGCACAATCTCATGGTCTAAGTAAATGATACTTGACATTGGAAAAGCTTTAGCAGACGAACTACACGATCTTGTGCTATGCTTAGGATTGGGTCTTGTCCATCACATCATTCTCCTAATGATGTGATTCCGTTATCAATGACACCAATGTCCATGGTCATGAAACCGTGACCATCTATTGATCAACGAGCTAGCCAACTAGAGGCTCACTAGGGACATGTTGTGGTCTATGTATTCACACATGTATTACGGTTTCCGGTTAACACAATTATAGCATGAACAATAGACAATTATCATGAACAAGGAAAATACAATAATAACCATTTTATTATTGTCTCTAGGGCATATTTCCAACAAGTGGTGGGTATATATACTGTGGACCCCGAAGCTTTGAAATTCATCCTCAAACCGTCGTGCCTCAGAACCCTAAGTTGTCATATTCAAGACCCTGCTCATCGCCCTTGTCGCCCTGCGCTCCTCTGCCGTTGGGAATCACCGCCGTCGACGAAATCTTCTCCATCGTCACCGCCGTAGAGGATCCGTCGCCGAGTAAGGGTACAGACTCGACCTCCTTTCCGCTCCCTGTCTGATTCTTGTGCACTGGATTTGTTTTTCTCAATGAGCCACCTATTGCACGTCTTCCTATCCACAATAAATTCCTATAGTCTAGCAAATGATCGATTTACTAGGGTTTGCCTTCCGCTCGATGGAACTTGGTGGAACCAAAGCAAACAAATCGGTGTCACCGATTTGTCTTTCTGTGTTGCTGAGAATTGTCTCGGTGAAACCGAGTACTTCTTTTTGGTCTCATCGAAAAGAGTGCCAAGTTCCTGTTAATGGGATAGTCAGTCTCAGTAGCACCCAAAAAATTTGCTTTGGTTGTACTGATTTGTTGGGGAACGTTGCATGGGAAACAAAAAATTTCCTACGCACATGCAGATCTATCCATGGTGATGAGCATCTACGAGAGGGAGAGTGGATCTACGTACCCTTGTAGATCGCTAAGCAGGAAGCGTTAAGAAACGCGGTTGGTATAGTCGAACATCTTCGCGATCCAAATAACCGAGCATCCCGCGATCCAATCACGATCCGTCCTGTGATCCAATCATGATCCATCCCGCGAACTTGATCACGATCCGTCCCACGAACTTGATCACGATCCTTCCGATCTAGCGCCGAACGGACGGCACCTCCGCGTTCAGCACACGTACAGCTTGATGATGATCTCTGCCGTCTTGATCCAGCAAGAAGGAGCGGACAGGAAGAAGAGTTATCCGGCAGCGTGATGGTGCTCCGGCGATGGTGGTGGAGCTATTCCGACAGGGCTTCGCCTAAGCACTGCAAAAATCCGATCTAGAGGAGAAACTATGCACTGGAGGAACGGGCAGCACGTGGCTAAAAATTCTGTGCAAAAACCCTAAAACCACCAGTATATATAGGAGGAAGAGAGGAGGGGGCTTGGCCCAAGGGCCAAGCCACAAGGAGTCGGCCGAACCAGGTTGTGGAGGTGGAATCCACCTCCAATCCTAGTAGGACTAGGATTCACCCAATTTTTGCCTTTTTCCACCTTTTCTCTCTGGATTTTCTTCTCCAACCGCATGGGCCTTGTGTGGGGTTTTACACCAGACCACTAAGGGCTGGTATTCACTCTCCCACAGCCCATGAAGCCTCTTGGGTCGAAATACCCCTCCTGGAGGTCTCCCGGTACACTACCGGCACTCCCGGTACACTACCGATGTGCCCGAAACTTTTCCGGCGACCAAAACAGGACTTCCTATATATGAATCTTTACCTCCGGACCATTCCGGAGCTCCTCGTGACATCCAGGATCTCATCCGGGACTCCGAACAACCTTCGGTCACCACCATACATAACTCTATACTACCGAAACGTCACCAAACCTTAAGTGTGCAGACCCTGTGGGTTCGAGAACTATGAAGACATGACCGAGACACCTCTATGGTCAATAACCAATAGCGGGACCTGGATGCCCATATTGGTTCCTAGATATTCTACGAAGATCTTTATCGGTCGAACCTCTATGTCAAGGATTCAGTTAATCCCGTATGATGTTCCCTTTGTTCTTCGGTATGTTACTTGCCCGAGATTTGATCGTCGGTATCTCCATACCTAGTTCAACCTCGTTATCGGCAAGTCTCTTTACTCGTTCCGTAATACAAGATCCCGTGACTAACACTTAGACACATTGCTTGCAAGGCTCATTGTGATATTGTATTACCGAGTGGGCCCTAAGATACCTCTCCGTCACACGGAGTAACAAATCCCAGTCTTGATCCATGCCAACTCAACAGACACCCTCGGAGATACCTGTAGAGCACCTTTATAGTCACCCAGTTACGTTGCGATGTTTGATACACACAAGGCACTCCTCCGGTATCCGTGAGTTGCATGATCTCATGGTCATAGGAACATATACTTGACATGCAGAAAACAGTATCAATAAACTAACATGATCATATGCTACGTTTGTAGTTTGGGTCTTGTCCATCACATCATTCTCCTAATGATGTGATCCCGTTATCAAATGACATCACATGTCAATGGCCAGGAAACCTTGACCATCTTTGTTCAACAAGCTAGTTCACTAGAGGCATACTAGGGACAAAGTGTTGTCTATTTACCCACACATGTAATGTGTTTCCAATTAATACAATTATAGCATGGATAATAAACGATTATCATGAACAAGGAAATATAATAATAAACACTTTATTTATTGCCTCTAGGGCATATTTCCAAAAGTCTCCCATTTGCACTAGAGTCAATAATCTAGCTCACATCACTATGTGATTTACATTGTAATGAATCGAACACCCATGCAGTTCTGGTGTTGATCATGTTTAGCCCTTGGAAGAGGTTTAGTCAATGGGTCTGCAACATTCAGATCCGTGTGCACTTTGCAAATATTTATGTCCTTCTCCTTGATGTAATCGTGGATGGAGTTGAAGCGTCGCTTTATGTGTCTGGTCCTTTTGTGAAACCTTGGTTCCTTGGCCAGAGCAATGGCACCAGTGTTGTCATAGAACAGGTTCATTGGATTCAGTGCACTGGGCACTACTCCAATATCTATCATGAACTGCTTCATCCAGACACCTTCCTTCGCCGCCTCCGAGGCTGCGATGTACTCCGCTTCACATGTAGAATCGGCTACCACGCTTTGCTTGGAACTGCACTAGCTTACCGCTCCCCCATTGAGAATAAATATGTATCCTGTTTGTGACTTAGAGTCATCCGGATCAGTGTTAAATCTTGCATCGATGCAACCCTTTACAACGAGCTCTTCATCACCTCCATAAACGAGAAACATTTCCTTAGTCCTTTTCAAGTACTTAAGGATATTCTTGACCGCTGCCCAGTGTTCCATTCCAAGATCACTTTGAAACCTTCCGGCCATACTTATTGCAAGGCTGACATCGGGTCTTGTGCACAGCATTGCATACATGATAGAGCCTATGGCTGAAGGATAGGGGATGACACTCATCTTTTCTCTATCCTCTGCAGTCACTGGGCATTGAGTCTTACTCAACTTCACACCTTGTAACACAGGCAAGAACCCCTTCTTGGACTGATCCATTTTGAACTTCTTCAAAACATTATCAAGGTATGTGCTCTGTGAAAGTGCTATCAAGTGTTTCGATCTATCTCTATAGATCTTAATGCCTAATATGAAAGCAGCGTCTCCTAGGTCCTTCATTGAAAAACTCTTGTTCAAATATTCCTTCACGCTTTCCAGCATTTCTATATTGTTTCCAATCAGCAATATGTCATCCACATATAATATTAGAAACGCTATAGAGCTCCCACTCACTTTCTTGTAAATACAAGCTTCTCCATAAACTTGTATAAACTCAAACGCTTTGATCACCTCATCAAAACGCTTATTCCAACTCCGAGATGCTTGCACCAGCCCATAAATGGATCGCTGGAGTTTGCAAACTTTTTCAGCATTCTCCGGATCGACAAAACCTTCTGGTTGCATCGTATACAACTCTTCCTCAAGGAAACCGTTGAGGAAGATTGTTTTGACATCCATCTGCCAAATTTCATAGTCGAAATAAGGAGCTATTGCCAACATGATTCTGACAGACTTAAGCATCGCTACGGGTGAGAAGGTCTCATCGTAGTCAACTCCTTGAACTTGTGAAAAACCCTTTGCCGCAAGTCGAGCTTTATAGACGGTGACATTATCATTCGCGTTGTCTTCTTATTAAAGATCCATTTGTTCTGAATGGCCTTTCGCCCTTCAGGTAATACTTCCAAAGTCCATAATTTGTTTTCATGCATGGATCCCATCTCGGATTTCATCGCCTCTAACCATTTCTCGGAATCCGTGCCCATCACTGCTCCTCCATAGCTCGTAGGTTCATTGTTGTCCAACAACATGACCTCCAAGACAGGGTTGTCGTACCACTCAGGAGTAGTACGTGGCCTTGTCGACCTACGAGGTTCAATACTAGCTTGATCTGAAGCTTCATGATCATCATCATTAACTTCCTCTTCTACTGCCATAGGTTCCACGGAAACATCTTTCTACGCTGTGCTACTTTCTGGTTGAAGTAAAGGTTCAATAACCTCATCAAGCTCTATTTTCCTCCCACTCAATTCTTTCGAGAGAAACTCTTTCTCAAGAAATGTTCCGTTCTTAGCGACAAACACTTTGCCTTCGGATCTGAGATAGAAGGTATACCCGACTATCTCTTTCGGGTATCCTATGAAGACGCACTTTTCCACTTTGGGTTCTAGCTTTTTAGGCTGAAGCTTTTTGACATAAGCATCACATCCCTAAACCTTAAGAAACGACAACTTTGGCCTCTTGACAAACCATAGTTCATATGGCGTCGTCTCAACGGATTTCGATGGTGCCCTATTTAAAGTGAATGCAGTTGTCTCTAATGTATAACCCCAAAACTATAGTGGCAAATTAGCAAGAGACATCATAGAATGCACCATATCTAATAAGGTTCTATTACGACGTTCGGACACACCATTACGCTATGGTGTTCCGGGTGGTGTCAACTGTGAAACAATTCCACACTGTCTTAAGTGACTGGCAAACTCATAACTCAGATATTCACCTCCTTGATCAGATCGCAGGAATTTAATCTTCTTGTTATGATGATTCTCAACTTCACTCTGAAATTGCTTGAACTTTTCAAACGTTTCAGACTTGTGTTTCATCAAGTAAATATACCCATATCTACATAAGTCATCAGTGAAGGTGAGAAAATAACGATATCCACCACGCGCAGTAACATTCATTGGACCGCACACATCAGTATGTATGATTTCCAATAAGTCACTCGCCCGTTCCGTTGTTACAGAGAACGGAGTTCTAGTCATCTTGCCCATGAGGCATGGTTCACATATCTCAAGTGATTCAAAATCAAGTGACTCCAAAAGTCCATCAGCATGGAGCTTCCTCATGCGTTTTACACTAATATGACCTAAACGGCAGTGCCACAAGAAAGTGGTACTATCATTATCAACTCTACATCTTTTGGCATCAATGTTATGAACATGTGTGTCATCACTATCAAGATTCAATATGAATAAACCCCTAACATTGGGTGCATGACCATAAAAGATATTACTCATATAAATAGAACAACCTTTATTCTCTGATTTAAATGAGTAACCGCCTCGCAATAAACAAGATCCAGATATAATGTTCATGCTTAACGCGGGCACTAAATAACAATTATTCAGGTTCATCACTAATCCCGATGGTAATCGAAGAGAGAGCGTGCCGACGGCGATTACATCAACCTTGGAACCATTTCCCACACGCCTCATCACTTCGTCCTTCGCCAGCCTTCGTTTATTCCGTAGTTCTTGCTTTGAATTGCAAATGTGAGCAACCGAACCGGTATCAAATACCCAGGCACAACTACGAGAGCTAGTAAGGTACACATCAATAACATGTATATCATATATACCTTGTTTGTCGTTAGCCGCCTTCTTGTCAGCCAGGTACTTGGGGCAGTTCTGCTTCCAGTGACCAGTTCCCTTGCAATGAAAGCACTCAGTTTCTGGCTTGGGTCCATGCTTGGGCTTCTTTACATGAGTTTTACCCTTCTTGACCTTGCCCTTGATCTTGCCATTTTTCTTGAAACTAGTAGTTTTATTGACCATCAACACTTTATGTTCTTTCTGGATTTCAGACACAGTGACTTTTAGCATCGCAAACAGCTCGACGACTGACTTGTTCATCCCGTGCATGTTATAGTTCATCACAAAGCTCTTGTAACTAGGTTGGTGATTGAAGAACTATGTCAGTGATCATCTCTGGCGGAAGGGCAATTCCCAACTCCGCTAGACGAGTTGAATACCCAGACATTCTGAGTATATGTGCACTGATAGACCCGTTCTCCTCCATCTTGCAAGCATAGAACTTATCGGAGGTTTCATACCTCTTGATTCGGGCATTCTTTTGAAAGATAAACTTCAACTCCTGGAACATCTCATATGCTCCATGACATTCAAAACGTCTTTGAAGTCCCGGTTCTAAGCCATACAATATTGCACACTAAACTATTGAGTAATCTCCAGTACGTGCCTCCCAAGCGTTCCTAACGTCTTCGGAGGTCATGTCTTCTGGTTGGTCACCAAGCGGTGCATCAAGGACATATGATTTCTGGGAAGCTGTGAGGATAATCCTCAGATTACGGGCCTAGTCAACAAAGTTACTTCCATCATCTTTCAACTTAGCTTTCTCTAGGAACGCATTAAAATTCAGGGGTGCTACTACGCGAGCCATTGATCTACAACATAAATATGCAAAGTTTACTTAGACTATTGTTCAAGATAATGAGTTTAGTTAATCAAATTACTAAAGCTCCCACTCAAATCAACATCCCTCGGGTCATCTGAGTGTCACATGATCCAAATTCACCAACTCAAGTCCGATCATCACGTGAGTTGAGGTGGCTTCAATGGTGAACATCTCATGTTGATCATATCTACTATATGACTCATGTTCGACCTTTCGGTCTCTTGTTTTTCGAGGCCATGTCTGTACATGCTAGGTTCGTCAAGTTTAACCCGAGTGTTCTGCGTGTGCAACACTGGCTTGCACCCGTTGTATGTGAACATAGAGTCTATCACACCTGATCATCACGTGGTGTCTCGACACGACGAACTTTCGCAACGGTGCACACTCGAGGAGAACACAATTCATCTTGAAATTTAAGTGAGGGATCACCTTCTAATGATACCGTCGTCCTAAGCAAAACAAGGTGCATAAAAGGATTAACATCACATGCAATTCATAAGTGACATGATATGGCCATGAACTTGTGCTTTTGATCTCCATCTAGAAAGCACCGGCATGATCTCCATCGTCACCAGCATGACACCATGATCTTCATCATATTGATCTCCATCAACGTGTCGCCATCGGGGTTGTCGCGCACAACATGATTCTACTACTATTGCTACCATTTAGCGATAAAGTAAAGCATTACATAGCGCTTAATGATTGACATGTAGGTCATCCAATAATTAAAGACAACCCTATGGCTCCTGCCGGTTGCCGTACTCATCGACATGCAAGTCGTGATAATCTATACATCACATATATCACATCATGTTATTGGCCATATCAAATCACAACATACCCTGCAAAAACAAGTTAGACGTCCTCTAATTGTTGTTGTATGTTTTACGTGGCTGCTACGGGTATCTAGCAAGAACAATTCTCATCTACGCAAAAACCACAAGGGTGATACACTAGTTGCTTTTCAACCTTCTCAAGGACCACCTTTGTCGAATCCGATCCAACTAAAGTGAGAGAAACTGGCACCCGCAAGTCATCTATGCAACAAGTTGCGTTCGAGGGAACCGGTCTCTCGTAAGCGTACGAGTAATGTTTGTTCGGGCCGCTTCATCTCACAATACCACTGAACCAAAATCCAACCAAGGGAGGAAGCAATCTAAGCATCAATGCCCACAAACATTTTGTGTTCTACTTGAGATCTCATCTACACATAGACCTAGCTCTAATACCACTATTGGGGAACGTTGCATGGGAAACAAAAAAATTCCTACGCACACGCAGATCTATCCATGGTGATGAGCATCTACGAGAGGGAGAGTGGATCTACGTACCCTTGTAGATCGCTAAGCGGGAAGCGTTAAGAAACCCCGTTGGTGTAGTCGAACGCGCGCGATCCAAATCGACAAGCATCCCGTGATCCAATCACGATCCATCCCATGAACTTGATCATGATCCGTCCCACGAACTTGATCACGATCCTTCCGATCTAGCGCCTAACGAACGGCACCTCCGCGTTCAGCACACGTACAGCTTGATGACAATCTCCACCGTCTTGATCCATCAAGAAGGAGAAGAGAGGAAGAAGAGTTCTTCGGCAGCGTGACAGCGCTCCGGCGATGGTGGTGGAGCTATTCCGGCAGGGCTTCGCCTAAGCACTGCAAAAATCCGATCTAGAGGAGAAACTATGCACTGGAGGAACGGGCAGCACGTGGCTAAAAATTCTGTGCAAAAACCCTAAAACCACCAGTATGTATACAAGGAAGAGAGGAGGAGGCTTGGCCCAAGGGCCACAAGGAGTCGGCCGAACCAGGTTGTGGAGGTGGAATCCACCTCCAATCCTAGTAGGACTAGAATTCACCCAATTTTTGCCTTTTTCCACCTTTTCTCTTTGGATTTTCTTCTCTAGCCACATGGGCCTTGTGTGGGGTTTCCACCAGCCCACTAAGGGATGGTATTCACTCTCCCACAGCCCATGAAGCCTCTTGGGTCGAAATACCCCTCCCGGAGGTCTCCCGGTACACTACCGGCACTCCCAGTACACTACCCATGTGCCCAAAACTTTTCCGGTGACCAAAATAGGACTTCCTATATATGAATCTTTACCTCCGGACCATTCTGGAGCTCCTCGCGAAGTACGGGATCTCATACGGGACTCCGAACAACCTTCGGTCACCACCATACATAACTCTATACTACCGAAACGTCACCAAACCTTAAGTGTGCAGACCCTGCGGGTTCGAGAACTATGAAGACATGACCGAGACACCTCTATGGTCAATAACCAATAGCGGGACCTGGATGCCCATATTGGTTCCTACATATTCTACGAAGATCTTTATCGGTCGAACCTCTATGTCAAGGATTCAGTTAATCCCGTATGATGTTCCCTTTGTTCTTCGGTATGTTACTTGCCCGAGATTTGATCGTCGGTATCTCCATACCTAGTTCAACCTCGTTATCGGCAAGTCTCTTTACTCGTTCCGTAATACAAGATCCCGTGACTAACACTTAGACACATTGCTTGCAAGGCTCATTGTGATATTGTATTACCGAGTGGGCCCTAAGATACCTCTCCGTCACACGGAGTAACAAATCCCAGTCTTGATCCATGCCAACTCAACAGACACCCTCGGAGATACCTGTAGAGCACCTTTATAGTCACCCAGTTATGTTGTGACGTTTGATACACACAAGGCACTCCTCCGATATCCGTGAGTTGCATGATCTCATGGTCATAGGAACATATACTTGACATGCAGAAAACAGTAGCAATAAACTGACACGATCATATGCTACGTTTGTAGTTTGGGTCTTGTCCATCACCTCATTCTCCTAATGATGTGATCTCGTTATCAAATGACATCACATGTCAATGGCCAGGAAACCTTGACCATGTTTGATGAACGAGCTAGTTCACTGGAGGCATACTAGGAACAAAGTGGTGTCTATTTACCCACACATGTAATGTGTTTCCAATTAATACAATTATAGCATGGATAATAAACGATTATCATGAACAAGGAAATATAATAATAAACACTTTATTTATTGCCTCTAGGGCATATTTCCAACACAATTTTCATGTGACAGAACGCAAAACCTTGGAAATCTTTTGTTCGATCTTTCAAAAACCAGCCTCATTTTGTGATGACTCATCTTCTTCTGCTCTTCTATACTCTATTCACAGTGTCAGTATGTCAGATGCTGAGGACACTCAGAATTTGCGAGAGCAGTGTGTTGACATGAGTTCAGCCACTAGCCCTGAGCCTAGTACATCTTCATATCTAGGCACCCCCAGCTCCCATGGGTTCCCCAAGGCTACTACAAGGACTTGGAAGAAGCTGAATTCAGATGAGGAGGATTCGGACTTTGTCCCTAAGGAGATTCTTGCCAAGAAGCAAGATAAGGCTGCTAAGAAGTCTGCTACTAAAGCCACTTCTTCCAGGAGAGTTTTTAGCAAAGTCTATGCTAGCTCTGAAGCTATGAGAGCACCTGAGAGTGCTAGGACTATAGTGACCATTGATGCCCCCAAGGAAGTCTATGCCTAAGAAGGCAGGGGAGAAGAGAGCCAGAAAAAGGATAATCCATGTGACTGGCAGGCCTACATCTATGTATGAAGATCTAGAGGAGGCAGCTGCTGCTCAAGAGGAGGATGATCTAGCTGCAAAGGCTCCTCCCAAGAAGAAGGCCAAGAAACTTCTAGTTGATGCTATGCCCAAGTCTGGTACATTCAAGAGCACCAAATCTAAGAAGGCTACTGTTGAAAACCCTAAGAGGACATCTAGGCAAATTCTAGCTTCTGAAAAGAACAAAGGAACTACTTCTAGAGCTGAGCATGATGATGATTTGACAACCTTGATGAAACTCAGACCACACCTTCCAGTACATAATGCCAGCTATCCACTTGCTGAAGATATGATGAAGAGGAAAGACTCGGGTTTGAGGGCATGGAGAGCTATAGATACATATGCCCAAAGGAAGAAGACAACCGTGGACTACAGATTCTATACCAAGGAGCAACATGATTTCTATGAGACTGTGCTATTTGACAAGAGTTCGGCTATGAGTGACATGAGGTATGTAGACTAGAAATTCATTAAGGAGAATAAGGACTATTTTCCAAGTGTCCAAGATAATTTCCACTGCATTGGTTTGGATGAGTTTTTTGGCAGAGAATTTACTGCATGGAATGATGAAATGATCATGCAATTTCTACTCCACTGCACATTGCTATGAAGATGGTAGGATTGTATGGATGACAGAAGGAGCAAGATATGAGTCCACTATTGATGAATGGGCAGGAATTTCAGAGGCAGAGGATGGTGATTTGGATGTCTACACGGAATCCAAGGCGAGCCACAATGTCATGAAGGATATGTATACTCCTATCCCTGCAGACAAAGTGCAATCTCACAAGCTAGGATCCATCTACTATCTTCAAGCTAGCCTCTGCACCATGAACACCATTCTGAGGCACACTTTGATGCCCAAGTCAGGAGATGACAAGATGATCCGAGGCTACTCCATCAACATGTTGATCCACCTTGATAGTCACCCCAGGATCAGAGTCATGGACTTGATTGTTGAGACAGTCAAGAGGGTTGCTGCTGATCAGAAGCGCTCTTGCTGCTATGCACCCTATATCCATATGCTTATCAACTCTCAGATTGAGAAGCACATATTTGCTCTTGACAGTCCCCATTTGCCCCTACAGGCAGAGCTTGAGGATAACATCATGGTGATGGACCCGGATCATCCCACTTCAGCTGCAGCTTAGGCAAAGGCAGAGGTAGCTCGAGCCACTAGTGCTCAAGTCCATAGATTCAGAAATGAGCAAATGGATCTTTTGATATCATCTTAATGCTTATGTGATGATCATTCGTCTTTGCTTGATTATGTTGTGCTATGATGTTCATTCTAATTATTCTCACACACCACCAAGTTGTATGTGACATGTAAGAAGTGACCCATGTACCTAATCGATTGTGCATCTGCATTCAAACACAAATTTAAAATAATGCACAAATTTAGGTGGAGCTCTTCCTTATCACATACTTCCCAAAGTGACGATTATATTCATTGATTATATCTTTGTCGAAGCTTTGATCTATATATGGTCATCAATTACCAAAAAGGGGAGATTGAAAGCACATTTGCTCCCTTGGTGGTTTTGGTAATTAATAACAACATATAAGTCATTGAACTAATGTTTACACCAAGTATATTTCAGGGAAAGTTCAATGATAGGGATGGCAAAAGGATTGTGGAATTACCCCAAGATGGAAGGAAATAGGTTGGCCAAGCTTCAAGCAAGAGGACTCTACATTTTACATTTGTGAGAAATCACTTTGAGTCCGTAGGAAAGCCAATACTATTAAAAGGGGGTAAGGTTTTGTTGGTGAACAAAATGCTCATACGTGCACAAGTGATAGTAACCAAAAACATCCACAAGCTCTCCCACCAAAGTCTGTCTATAGCCAAACATTCAAAATCGGTGCAACCAACATTCCTATCCCGGTGCCACCGATTCTAGAACCTAGACAGACTCAACCAAACCATAGCCACTTCGGTGCAACTGATTCCATACCTGTGCCACTGAGTTTAGGTTGCCAACTTTCTGTTACGCTTATTCACATTTTCGGTACCACTGAGATTGTTGGGTTGGCGTCACCGAGATTGGAAATCTGACCGTTGGCCACCTTATCGGTGCAACTGAGTTTCATATATTGGTTTCACCGAGATTCAAAAGTTGCCACCTTTTGATCACTTCGGTACCACCGAGATTAAAACATCGGTGTCACCGAGTTGGTCATTTTGTGTGTAACGGTTGGATTTTTGGGGATGCCTATATATACCACTCCACCACCACCTACTCGAAAGAGAAGCACTCAGAACTATTCCATACCTATCCTATCAGATTTTCTGAGAGAGAACCACCTACCCTTGTGTTGAGATCA
Source organism: Hordeum marinum (assembly GCA_022496015.1). NCBI lineage: Eukaryota > Viridiplantae > Streptophyta > Magnoliopsida > Poales > Poaceae > Hordeum > Hordeum marinum. Next base: position 418,422,874 of record CM039676.1, read on the forward strand.
AGATCTTCCACTCCAACCATATGGATCTTGATTTCTAGCCTCCCCAAGTTGCTTTCCACCAATCCCATCTCTTCCACCAAGCCAAATCTGTGAGAGAGTGATTGTGTGTTGAGGAGTCTATCATCTTGAAGCACAAGAGCAAGGAGTTCATCGTCATTACCGAGCCTATTACCCTTTGGAGGGTGGTGCCTCCTAGATTGGTTAGGTGTCGCTTGGGAGCCTCCTACTTCGTGTTGTGGAGTGAACCAAGAAGTTTGTAAGGACAAGGAGATCGCCTACTTCGTGAAGATCTACCCATAGTGAGGCTAGTCCGTCGTGGACGGAAGCCATATGGAATAGTCAAGGTTGCTACTTCGTGGACCCTTATGGTTGGAGCCCTTTGTGGACTCTCGTGACCGTTACCCTCCGTGGGTTGAAGACTCCATAAATGTGGATGTACGATAGCGCCACCTATCGGAACCACAGGAAAAATCATCGTGTCTACAATTGCGTTTGATCTTCCTACCCTATCCCTTTTACTCATGCTTGTTGTTATTTTCCGCTGCTATACTCTTAGACTTGCGTGTGTAGGGTGAAATTGACTTGCCATGAATGCTAAAACTGCGAACACTAAAATTTGGGAAAAGGCAAAACTTTTATTTGGTCAAGTAGTCTAATCACCCCCCTCTAGACAAACTTTCGGTCCTACACTCGACTTGCAAGAAGGCCTCGCAGACGATGATGAAGGCCGATATGTGCACGAAGGAGTTCGGCGGGAGGTCGTGGAAGTCAAGGTCGTAGAAGAACATTAACACCCTGACGAAGGGATGGAGCGGGAAGCTCAACCCCCGAATGAAGTGGGGGATGAAGACCACCCTCTCGCCTGGCGGGGGGGATCACCTGGCCCTTCTCTGGCCTGCGGTGGCCGATGTTGGCGGGGAGGTAGCCATTGCCCTTGAGGTCCCATATGTCCCAGTCGGTGACCGTGGAAGCCTCCCACTTGCCATTGGATCTAGAACCCGCGATGGATAAGCTCGGAGCGGGTGTGGTGGAAAACCTTGATCTGCGCTTTGGAGGCTGAGAAGAATGGGGAAGCAGAGGAGGCGAACGGGAAGCATGGTTAGGCCTTGGGGTTTTCTTTCCCTTTTATGAGGCTTGTCACTATTTCGCCTCCCTTTGCTATGCCGTGAATCCCTCCTATTACCGAGACATGCGTGCCATTGCACGCGCATGATTAAATGTATCCCGTGTAAAACGAGGCATGGTCTGTGCATTGATGAATCAACTACATGTTTGCACATGTGCCAAGTCAAGCCACTCGAACTACTCAGAGTAGGATACCATACCAACATACTACATCACAACCATGTTAATGCATGTTGAAACATAAGATAAACCATTATCCACTTGTAGCTATTTAAGCATGGCATGAGCAACTATAATCTCTAATTGTCATCATAAACATGTTTACTCATAATATGTTGAATCGAGATCGAACAAGCTAAACATATTTACAAAAATGGAAAACAAAAGAGTTCATACCAAATTTATTTACCATAATTGAGGGAGTCCTAGATTAAGGGGTCCTCGGGAGGCCGACCTGTTTCTTATTGGCCGGACTGTATGGGCCACTTACTGAACATTGGATCGATCAAAGGCCCTGTCTCCAAGAATGAAGCTTTGGGAATCGTGGCTTTTCCTCCACATTTGATGTAGCGCATAGGCATCTTTGTCCCTTCGGCGTGTAACCGATCATGTCTAAACCCTAGGTACCCTCGGCGTCTATATAAGCCGAAGGGTTTTAGGTTATAGACAGAGGACAACTCATCTAGGGTTTAGCTATTCGATCTCGAGGTAGATCAACTCTGTAACCCACATATAATCAATACAATCAACAAGGACGTAGGGTATTACCTCCATAGGAGGGCCTGAACATGGGCAAACATCGTCTCCTTCGTCTCCTGTTACCATCGATTCTAGTCTCATAGCTCGGGACCCCCTACCCGAGATCCACCGGTTTTGACACCGACAATGATCACTTCATTAAATTATCGTTATTATTGCCTTTCACTTGAATAACCGAATGATGTGAAAATAATAATAGTGGAAGTGCGCCGTGGACTAAGCTGGAATCAGCGAAACAATTTATATAAAGGAGAAGACAAAGTAATATGTGCTCTTTATTAGATTAAAAAATAGTGCAGATTAGAGCCACTCAACATATGCATCGTGGTCTTCTCCTTTGCAATGACTCAACAAAAGGAAAATAAATTCAAAGAAACACACTGAAATATTTTTGGAGTTTTTAGTTTTTCTGAGCAAAAGCAAATTAGCAAAGGAAAAACGAAAAGCGAGAAAAACTATTTACACGGGAAAGCTCCCAACAAGTAAAAGAAGAAGCAAAAATGTTTTGGGTTTTTGAAGTTTTTCAAACACACAAGAGGAAAAACAAAAAATAAAACTAACATGGATATACAATGAAATATGATGAACACCTATAGTTGGAATGAAATGTGTGAACATGAATGTTATGTCGATGAGAAATACATACTCCCCCAAGCTTGAGCGTCCCAAGCCTGGGCCTCAGCCTCCGTAGTAGCTGTCAGGTCCAGGTGAGAATTAGTTGGGTTGAGTCACTTGAGCTTCCCAAGCATGCACCTCAGCCTCTGCTGCAACCAAATCATTCTGGTAAGCGATTATATCTGATGGAAGGATGACATATCCGTGTCTGGCATGATAGTTAAACATGGAAGGTGTAGGCAATACAATAACATCACGGGTCCTCTCGCTAAATACCACGTTGTAGCGAATGTGGTGCGGAGGTTCGGCTTCATCTATAAAGTGATGATCCATCATAGCTTGGTGATCTAGATAAACCTTAGGAAACAAGTAATCATTATGGCGAATATTGACATTAAATCATTTTGCTAAGCGAGTGACATAAATATCACCAAGGATCTATCCTATGATTTGATTACTGTGCAAGTGGCATGCAACAATAGCTCAGAAGTTGTATCAACTATCATTAAATAGTGCATGGAGTAGGATATCGAGGGTAGGGGCATGATACGTCTCCATCGTATCTACTTTTCCTAACGCTTTTGCTCTTGTTTTGGACTCTAATTTGCATGATTTGAATGAAACTAACCTGGACTGACGCTGTTTTCAGCAGAACTATCATGGTTTTGTTTTTGTGTCGAAATAAAAGTTCTCGTAATTGGACAAAACTTTTTGGAGAACTATTTTACAATAAATAAAAAATACTGGAGCCAAGAACCATTGGAGGAGGGGCCCTGGCTGGGCACGATACACCAAGGCACGCTAGCCCCCGTAGGCGCCCCCTCATGGGTTGTGTTCACCTCGTGGCCCCGCTGACCCTAATTCTGACACTATAAATTCCTATTTTTGGAGAAAAAATAGGAGAGGAATTTTTATCGTGTTTCACGAGACAGAGCTGTCGCCACCTCATGTTCTTCATCGAGAGGCCAGATCTAGAGCCCATTTGGAGCTCCGGAGAGGGCAATCTTTGGTATTCGTCATCATCAACCCTCCTTCATCGCCAATTCCATGATGCTCCCCACCAGGAGTGAGTAATACCTTTCGTAGGCTCGCTGGTCGGTGAGGAGTTGGATGAGATTCATCATGTAATCGAGTTAGTTTTGTTAGGGCTTGATCCCTGGTATCCACCATGTTCTGAGATTGATGTTGCTATGACTTTGTGATGCTTGATGCTCGTCACTAGGGCTTGAGTGACATGATTTCAGATCTGAACCATTTATGTTATCACCATTATATCTATGTTCTTGATCCGATCTTGCTAGTCATATGCACTTATTACGTGTTATGATCCGTAAACCCCAAGGTGACAATAGTTGGGATACTTTTCGGTGATGACTGTAGTTTGAGGAGTTCATGTATTCACTACGTGTTAATACTTTGTTCCGGTTCTCTATTAAAAGGAGGCCTTAATATCCCTTAGTTTCCTTATGGACCCCACTACCATGGGAGGGTAGGACAAAAGATGTCATGCAAGTTCTTTTCCATAAGCACGTATGACTATTTACGAAATACATGCCTACATTAATTTATGAACTGGAGCTAGTTCTATGTCGACCTAGGTTATGACTGTTATATGATGAATATCATCCAATGAATTCACCGATCCAATGCCTAGAAATTTTCCACATATTGTTCTTGCTAAGTTACTATTCCTGCTATCATGGTTACACTTGCTACAAAACTATTGCTATCACTGTTACCGTTACTATTATTGTTACACTACTATCAAACTATTATATTACTATGCTACTGATCACTTTACTGTAGATATTTAATCTCTAGGCGTTCTTGAATTGACAACTCAACTGCTAATACTCGCAAATATTCTTTGGCTCCCCTTGTGTCGAATCTATAAATTTGGGTTGAACACTCTACCTCGAAAATTGTTGCGACCCCCTATACTTGTGGGTTGTCAGGGCACTGAGGTTGCCACCTTCCTCCATAGCATTTAAGCATTTCCCTATTAATAAAGCAAAGTAGTGCACAATGGGAAAATGTAAACTAGTGGCTCTAGCTTTTGACATGCCCTTCTATTCTCCCACAGTTAGGGTGAGGAGGAAGTCCTCAAACTCCTTCTGTATGGGCTCATTTATTTCCCCAACAGAGGGAATCAAATATATTTGATAGAAATCGGCAAGTGGCATCTCATAATTTTCAGCATATAGATCAAAGTGTACCATGGCAATATCGAGCCTATTCAAGAAATATAAATTTTGCACAAAGGAGTTCGTGAGGAGATAGTATCGATCAAACTCATCTGCGAGGAAGTTCGTCAGCCCGACATCTGACCACAAAATTATGTCAACAAAACTTTGTAAGATCGATAGCAACTACTCATATAGATGCCTAGAGGACATATCAAGCATTCATACTACTTGGAACTCAAAGAATTCAACATGCAAGATAATTTTCAGTAGAACTAAGAGCAACACAATATGCAAAATATAATCCACTAAAGCAAAAATTAATTGGAGCAATGGAGGAGTCACATACCAAGGGCCAATCCCTTAAAATAGTTTTGCAAACAGAGCTCTGAGGTAAGAGATCAAAAATCTCAGGTTTTGGAAGCAAGAACACGAGGAAGAGAGCAACCAAGAATTATTTTTCTAGAGGCAAGAGATGAAGTGGGACAAAGGGAAAAGTGAGGGGGTCCCTGTGCCCCCCCCCAATGCATCTAGGCGTGCCATGTTGCCTTGGCAGCAACACGTGCACCCCCCTACGGTGTTTTCAGCTCCAAAAATTCTTAAATATTTCAGAAAAAATCATGTAGAAATTTTATTACATTCTAAGAACTTCTATTTTTGGTCCATTTTTATTGCACAAATAATTCAGAAAACAGGGTAATCATGGAATTTTATTTCATTAAACTAAAAATAACAAAGAGTAAACTAATGGTACATAAGGTTGTGCTTACTAAATTCGTCAATCTCATGCCTCTCAAAAAGGATCCATTAATAAGGTGGACCAAGTCTTATTAACAAACCGTTTTCTGATTGACATGAAACCAACGAATCTTCGTATAACACTGGGTTACCTCAATGGGGATTTGCATCTCGCTAATAGTAAGAATATCGCATTTCTTCTTGACGGTAGAAAGAGGAAATTTAAACTCCCCAATAGTAATTGTGGCAAATTTCTCAATGGCATTAGTAATATTCACCGAAACTTGTTTCTTCGGAAAGTGTACCGTATGTTGTTTACCATTGACATGAAAAGTAACCTTGCTTTTGTTGCAATCAATAACAACCCGTGCAGTATTTAGAAAAGGTCTACCAAGGATAATCGACATGTTATCATCCTTAGACATATCAAGAATAACAAAGTCCGTTAAGATAGTAACATTTGCGGCCACAATAGAAACATCCTCACAAATTCCAATAGGTATAGAAGTGGATTTATCAATCATTTGCAAATATATTTTGGTACGTGTAAGCTTATTCAAATCATGTCTTTTATACAAGGAGAAAGGCATATGATATATCTCAAACGTATCTCTAATTACTCCTTGTTCCATGCTATTATATTATCAATCTTGAATGTTTCACAATCATTTTAGCAACTTTATATCATTTTTTGGGACTAACCTATTGACATAGTGCCAAAATGCCAGTTGATGTTTTTTTGCTTGTTTTTTACTTCGCAGAAAATCAGTACCAAACAGAGCCCAAACACTGTGGAGATTTTTGGAGAATTTTGATGGACTAGAAGGACCAAGATGGGCCAAAGATCACCAAAAGAGGGGGCCCAAGGTGGCTACCCTCCACCAGGGCACGCCAGAGGCCCTTGGCGCGGCCTGGTAGACGGTGGGCACCTCGGGACTCCCCCCACCGACTATCGAGCCTATAAATTCCCAAATATTCAAAAAAACCTTAGGGGAGTCGACGAAACACAATTCCAGCCGCCGCAAGTTCCAGAACCTCGAGATCCAATCTAACACCATCACAGAGGGGTTCATCTTCTTCATAGATGCCTCTCTGATGATGCGTGAGTAGTCCACCATAGATCTACTGGTCCGTTGGCAGTAGCTAGATGGCTTCCTCTCTCTCTCTCTCTATGTTTCTCAATACAATGGTCTCTTGGAGATCTATTTGATGTAATGACTTTTGTCGTGTGTTTGTTGGGATCCGGTGAATTTTGAGTTCATGATTAGTTTCTATCCATGAATGTGATTTGAGTCTTCTTTGATATCTTATTTGCATGATTACTTACAGCCTCATATTTCTTCTTCGAATCTTTGGTTTAGTTAGGCCAACTAGATTGATTCTTCTTCCCATGGGAAGAGGTGCTTTGTGCTGGGTTCGATCTTGCGGTGTTCTTTCCACTGACAGAAGCGCAGCAAGACATGCATGTATCGTTGCCATTAAGGATAACAAGATGGGGTCTATTCCTACATGAATAGACCTTGTCTACATCATGTCACCATTCCTATTGCATTACTCCGTTTTCCCATGAACTTAATAGACTAGATGCATGCTGGATAGCGGTCGATGTGCGGAGTAATAGAAAGAGATGCAGAATCGGTTCGTCTACTTGTCTTGGACGTGATGCCTATATAATGATCATTGTCTGGATATCGTCATGATTATTTGATCTTATATCAATTGCCCAATAGTAATTTGTTCACCCACCATGCGTTATATTCATGAGAGAAGCCACTAGTGAAACCTACGGCCCACAGGTCTACTTTTCCAACATATTGCTTTTCGATCTACTATTTTCATCTTTTGATTTCAGATCTATTAATCCAAAAAAACCAAAAATACCTTGTTGCACTTTTTTTTTTACTTTTTTTAGTTTTCTTTCTTGCAAGATCTATTTTCCAAAACTATCATTACCTAATCCATCTTATTACCATAGAGAGCTTGACAACCTCTCTTTCGCGTCGGGTTGCAAGTATTTGTTATTTGTGTGCAGGTGCAAGTATTTGTTACCATAGAGAGCACGGTATTGTCGGTATACCCGGATCTCCCAACTTCTTAGGCACTCCACCATCAAAAGAATAGTTAGCAAGCATGGTGGAAATCTCAGTGTCAAGAATGTTTCTTTAGTTAGTGATAATATCTTTCATATACTTAGCATATGAAGGCATTTTCAAAATATCAGTCAAGCGAGTACGCAAAAAATTAGGTCTAAACATTTTAGGAAAGCGCTTAAAATTCTCCTCATCCTTATTTTTTGAAGGATTAGTAGGAAAAGGAATGGGTTTCTGAACCCATGGTTCTCTTTATTTACCATGTTTTCTAGCAATGAAATCTCTTTTATCATACTCCCTCCGTTCCTTGATATAAGGTGTACAGATTTTTGAGGCAAATCCCCAAATATAAGGTGTATTGCATTGCACCACTCGTTTGGATATTTTTTTTAGGAATTTTATTAGATTTCCTTATATCATGCAAGCTCCTGAATTTTATGATCTCCATTAGTCAGGTGTAATCTCGCCTAAAACTTGTGAAATTTTCCCTCCACATGCGTTCTTTAATATTCGTGCCAAAAACTATACACCCTATATCTAGGAACGGAGGGGGTATCTTTTATTCTTACGAGGTGGGTTATCAAGATCAACATCAGGTTCTATTTCTACCTCATTATCATGTTCCTTATCATTTTCTAGTGGAGCATAAACATGAACATTCTCATTTATTATTATCACTAGGTGGATGTTCATCATCAGATTCTGTCTCAACATCAAAAATAGAAACATCAATATGATTGTCAGAAGGTTTCACCATCACAGGTTCACTAGAATCATGCAAAGTCCTAACATTTTTCTTTTCCTTTTTATTTTTAGTAGGACTAGGTGTGTCAGAATTAATAATTTGTGAATCCTACTCAACCCATTTAGGATGCCCCTTAGGATTGATAGGCTCCTAGGTCATTTTACCTCCTCTAGTCATTACTCTAATATCATGATCATTCATTTTATCATTCACTTCAGTAAGCAAGTCATTTTGAGACTTAGCAACTTGTTCTAGCTGAGTATAGATCATGGATGAATGTTTACCTAAACCTTTAACATCATTAGAAATTCTAAACATCAAGTCACTCAAGTGATCAATCATCATACACTGGTAGAAAACAGGGCATCGGTTCAGGCCAGCCAGCCCATTAGTCCCGGTTTAGTCATGAACCGGGACTAATGGGAGAAACAGTCCCGGTTCGGGAGGCCAGGGGGCCAGGCGGGCCACGTAGGGCATTGGTCCCGGTTCGTAGGACACCTTTGGTCCCGGTTCCATACACGAACCGGGACCAATGTGCCTTGCTCCTGGCCCACAACCATTGGTCCCGGTTCGTGGCTAGAACCGGTACCAAAGGGGGTGACCGTTCGCCTAGTGCGAGCCCCTTTTGTCCCGGTTGGTGGCTCAAATCGGGACTAAAGGTTCGAACGGTTCGCATCCCACGATGTTTCGCGGTTCGAGGAAGAGGCAACTCTTCCGACCGCTTCGCCCATTTCTCTTCTTCTCCTCTCTTCTTCTCCTCCATTCTCCTCTCTTCTTCTCCTCCATTCTCCTCTCTTCTTCCCCATATATTCTACCATGAATCCAATCACTCACTACGGGGAGGTGCTCGCACATGGCACGACCAATCTCGATGGCGTCTACACGAACGACAGCGCCATGGTGCCGCGTTTTCTTTCCCTTTTGCAGAAATGGCTTGAAGTGGCGGATGAGAAAGACAAGTTCATAGGGCTTGATCTCGAGTACACGGCCAAGCAAGACGATGTTGCCGTCATCCACCTATGTTTCAAGAAACATGTGATTATCTTCCAATGGGCAAGGTGAGTTTTGAGGGTTTTCCTTGATCAATTAATAATTTATAGATTATTATGAAAATTGCATAGGATAGAAATATGTTGCATTTTGAATCCTATTGGAAAGATCAATATTTCTTTTAAGTTTGTAGTGAATAACAATTTTCCTTGTTGCAAAACGTGGGAGAACATATCTGTCATATAGTTAATTTAGGGTTTCTTCATCAATTCATAGGATATGAAAATTGCATATATATATATATAGGATATAGGATATAGCAATATATATGTTCTATTTTGAATCCTATGGTAAAGATCAATTTCTCTTAAGTTGTAGCGAAATAATTTTCCTTTATATAGTTGCATATTATAATTCTGCCAAAATATACTTGTTGCATCAGTATTTAACATTTGTTCCATTTTAATTTGTTGATGTTGCAGTAGTGACAAGCACTGCCCAGCACTCATGGACTTCCTACGCAGTGGCATACATTTTGCTAGCGTTGATGTAAGGAATGACAAGCTGAAGATGAGGCGTAGCTTCGGTATTGAGATACCAGTTGGCTGCCTTATTGATATCCAAGACATATTCAGGCTTCGGTATGAGAGGATTTGATGGCTTCTATGGCAGTCGCCTTGATCGACGACTATTACGGAGATATGAAGACCAAATTTCCCTCGGTGCAGCACAAAAAGTGGGAGAGGACCCCACTTTAGCCTATGAACATTGAGTATGCAGCAAAACATGCATATGTTGCATATGAGTTGTACCGCAAGATTTGAACCGTGAACTAGGGCAGCATCACCTCGCACCACCACCACCATGGGGCGGATATTCTTCTGATTTAGACTAGATAGTAGTGTTCGCTTGGACGAGTACTTTCTGTAATGGATATCTGAACTACTATATATTACATATCTCTCTAGCTATTATATATTTGTAGTGCTTTTCAATTCAGGTTTTTCCTAAATTCCGATTGTGGCCGAGAACAATATGCAACAAAAAGTGGGTTGTCATCGTTGGCAACAAGCACGCACACACCATGCCAACTTTCAACCTTTTCACACTTCATTTCAAGTGCTTTTCAATTTCAGGGTCATTTAGCTCAAAAAAAAGTAAATGCATGAACAATATCAAATGAAGTCACAAAGGGTTGAAAATTGATGATGTGGCTTTGAATGGTGCATTTTGAACAGACGAAAAGCCTGGAGTTCAAATAAGTTCAAAAAAATGAAATGCCTTTTGTAACCGATGAGTTTCTGTCCGCAACCCAGATACTTCGAAAGAGACTGTCTGTTTTGTACGTGAAGTGCATCCTGCTTTTGTCTTAACCCTCCCAACTTTTTAGCACATGCTATGTGGGTGAAATGTTGATACCATGCCAACTTTCAACCTTTTCAAACTTCATTTGAAGTGCTTTTCAATTTCGGGGTCATTTAACTCAAAAAAAATCAGTAAATGCATGAAAAATATCAAATGAAGTCAGAAAGGGTTGAAAATTTATGATGTGGCTTTGAATGGTGCATTTTGAACATACGAAAAGCCTGGAGTTCAAATAAGTTCAAGAAAATGAAATGCCTTTTGTAACTGATGAGTTTCTGTCCGAAACCCCGATACTTCGAAAGAGACTGTCTGTTTTGTACGCAAAGTGCATCCTACTTTTGCCGTAACCCTCCCAACTTTTTAGCACATGCTATGTGGGTGAAATGTTGATACCATGCCAACTTTCAACCTTTTCAGACTTCATTTGAAGTGCTTTTCAATTTCAGGGTTATTTAGCTCAAAAATCAGTAAATGCATGAAAAATATCAAATGAAGTCAAAAAGGGTTGAAAAATGATGATGTGGCTTTGAATGGTGCATTTTGAACACACGAAAAGCCTGGAGTTCAAATAAGTTCAAGAAAATGAAATGCCTTTTGTAATCGATGAGTTTCCGTCCGAAACCGCGATACTTCGAAAGAGACTGTCCGTTTTGTACGCGAAGTGCATCCTGCTTTTGCTGTAACCCTCCCAACTTTTTAGCACATGCTATGTGGGTGAAATATTGATACCATGCCAACTTTTAACCTTTTCAGACTTCATTTGAAGTGCTTTTCAATTTCAGGGTCATTTAGCTCAAAAAAATCTGTAAATGCATGAAAAATATCAAATGAAGTCAGAAAGGGTTGAAAATTGATGATGTGGCTTTGAATGGTGCATTTTGAACACACAAAAAGCCTGGAGTTCAAATAAGTTCAAGAAAATGAAATGCCTTTTTTAACCGATGAGTTTCCGTTCGAAACCCCAATACTTCGAAAGAGTCTGTCCGTTTTGTACGCAAAGTGCATCCTGCTTTTGTCATAACCCTCTCAACTTTTTAGCACATGCTATGTGGGTGAAATGATGATACCATGCCAACTTTAACCTTTTCAGACTTCATTTGAAGGGTTTTTCAATTTCAGGGTCATTTAGCTCAAAAAAAAAGTAAATGCATGAAAAATATCAAATGAAGTCAGAAAGGGTTGAAAATTGATGATGTGGCTTTGAATGGTGCATTTTGAACACACGAAAATCCTGGAGTTCAAATAAGTTCAAGAAAATGAAATGCCTTTTGTAACCGATGAGTTTCCGTCCGAACCCCAATACTTCGAAAGAGACTGTTCGTTTTGTACGCAAAGTGCATCCTGCTTTTGTCGTAACCCTCCCAACTTTTTAGCACATGTTATGTGGGTGAAATGTTGATACCATGCCAACTTTCAACCTTTTCAGACTTCATTTGAAGTGCTTTTCAATTTTAGGGTCATTTAGCTAAAAAAATCAATAAATGCATGAAAATATCAAATGAAGTCAGAAAGGGTTGAAAATTGATGATATGGCTTTGAATGGTGCATTTTGAACACACAAAAAGCCTGGAGTTCAAATAAGTTCAAGAAAATAAAAATGCCTTTTCTAACCAATGAGTTTTCGTCCGAAACCCCGATACTTCGAAAGAGTCTGTCCGTTTTGTACGCGAAGTGCATCCTGCTTTTACCGTAACCCTCTCAACTTTTTAGCACATGCTATGTGGGTGAAATGATGATACCATGCCAACTTTCAACATTTTCAGAGTTCATTTGAAGTGCTTTTCAATTTCAGGGTCATTTAGCTCAAAAAACAGTAAATGCATGAAAAATATCAAATGAAGTCAGAAAGGGTTGAAAAATTGATGATGTGGCTTAGAATGGTACATTTTGAACACACGAAAAGCCTGGAGTTCAAATAAGTTCAGGAAAATGAAATGCCTTTTGTAACCGATGAGTTTCCGTCCGAAACCCCGATACTTCGAAAGAGACTGTCCGTTTTGTACATGATACTTTGAAAGAAACTTGATATTATATACAATTCATGCAACTAAAATTATCAAAGTTAATTTTGTTAAAAAATTTAAAAGCAAAAAAAATATTCATAAAGTATTTTTTGTTAACAACTTTTAATATGCAAAGAAATAACATAAAAAATAGCAAAAGTGAAAACAGATGCGCTTACACAGAAATTCAGCCTAAAATCAAAGTGCTAGTTAGGCACCTAACTAGCCTTTTCAATTTAGGCCGAATTTCAGTATCAACGCATCTATTATCACTATTAGAGGAGCTCAACATAACAGGCGCGGCGGGGCTTATAAGCAGGTTCGGGCAACCTTCGCTTGGCGAGGTGGGACTAAACTCCCACCACACCGTTGTGCAAGGCCATTGGTCCCGGTTGGTGGCACCAACCGGGACCAATGACCCCCTTACGTCCCAGTTGGTGCCACCAACCGGGACCAAAGGGCCTGTTTCCCGCCCTTTGGGCTGCTGAAAACAGGGCTTTGGTCCCGGTTGGTGGCACCAACCGGGACAAAAGGTCCCTGTTTCCCGCCTTTGGGCGGCGGAAAATAGGGCTTTGGTCCTGGTTGGTGCGACAAACCGGGACTAAAGGGGGGCATTGTTCCCGGTTGGGGCCACCAACCGGGACCAATGCTCTTTCTATATGACAAGCACTTAGCAAAATTCGTAGTTTTCATTCCACTTCGCCCTCGTCACCGCCCCGAGCCCGCCGTCGCCGTCGCCGTTCCCGTCCCCATCGTCGCCCCCGTCGCCGCCCCGTCGCCTTCCCTGCCGCCCCCGTCGCCGCCCCGCCGCCTCCCCCGTCGCCCCCGCTGCCCTCGTCGCCTCCCCGCCATCCCCGTCGCCGCCCCCGTCGCCTCCCCCGTCGCCGCCTCGCTCCCGTCGCCGCCCCTCCTCCGTCGCCTCCCTCGCCGCCCCCGTCGCCGCCCCACCCCGTCGCCGGCCCGCCCCGTCGCCGCCTCATCACCGTCGCCGCCCCACCCCCGTCGCCGCCCCCGCTATGAGCCGCCGCCGCCCTGGCTCGTTGCAATTTTTTAATATATGTTGATTTTTATACTTTTTTAGTATGTGTATGCATGTTAGATTAGTATGTTTATGTTAGCTAGATTAGTATGTGTATGTTAGATTAGTATGTTTATGCTTTTTTTAAAATTAGATTAGTATGTTTATGTTAGCTAGATTAGTATGTGTATGTTAGATTAGTATGTTTATGCTTTTTTTTAAAGTAGATTAGTATGCTTATGTTAGATTAGTATGTGTATGTTGATTTGGGGTTTTATGAAAAATTAGTCGACGATGCCCGGCCCGCATCCTCGTCGTCGAGTAGTCCGCGAGAGCCTGCTTGATAGGCGCCATGTCCGGGACTGGGCTCCGCCGGGCTGGCACTGGGAGGTGCTACCTTCCCGGGCTCGGAGGTTGGTGAGGAATGCAGGTATCGTCGTCGACCCAGACCTTCTGTGGTGGCGGTCACGCGGGCCACTTTCGGTGCGGAGGGAGCCGGCACCCGCGGAGGTGATACGTTGCCGTGTCAGGGAGGAGGATGAGCACGTCCATCGCTACATGGCGGCGTTGGACGCCCGGTTTGACAATACCTGGCAGATCCTTTAGGGATCTCACTTGAGTTATGATCCCGTGATGGTTCCTTATCTTTGGGTGTCCACCGCCGGCGACTCAGAGACCGCTAGTGAACCGAGTTCACCGTCCTCCAATTTGGATTCTAGGATATTCCATCTGTATTAGTGATATTATATTTGAGGTCATTATAAATATTAATGTATTAGTGATATTTTATCACTATAATGCGTGTGTGACTTTCGGTCTGTTGTTGCTCCTTGTGTGACTTTCATGTGTGTTATTGATGGAGGAAGGAATCCCGGCTGTTGTCGGGGGTGGCGCTTCCTCTTTCTTCTCTTCCTCGCGATATACTTGTTGATATATTACGCAAGAAGAGAAGAGGGGAGGCGTCCATCACGGACGGTCGAACTATTACTGTGAGAGAGTGTCCACCAAGATATATACACCACCGTATCAATGTGAGAGAGTGCGCACCAACACACCATGAGATATGAGAGTTATTTAAGGAAACCCTCGACAGACCGAAAGTCACACACGCATTAATTAAGATCCAAAGCGTGTCATAATTCTTGAACTGGATTATTCGGGATGATGTATTAGTGATATTATATTTAAGTTCATTATAAATGTATTTGTGATTTGCAAGTCATTTCAGTATTTTTTCTATGTCATTGCTCGATATATGAAACGGGTTGACTTTAGGTCTGTTTCGGCTCATTGTGTGTCTTTCAGTGAGGGAGAGTGTCCACCATATGTATATATATATGAGAGAGGAAGAATCCTGACTGTTGTCGTGGGGGTCGCTTCTCCTTCGTTCCCGTGTGCTAGACATTTTGGTGTAATGCACTCGGGGACGAATGGAGGAGCCACCATCACCGACGGTCGCAATATTAGAGGGAGTGCCCACCATATACGTGAGATGAGAGTTTAGGAAGGAAAGACTCGACAGACCTAAAGTCAACCGGTTGCATATTGAGTAATAGTGATCTATGTGTTGATCAGTTTTCTCGTAGTTTCCTTCGATCGATTTTAAATGTTTCAACTATGAGCTCGTGTCGTAATTCTTGAATCATGAACACAAGAAATGTCGTCGTCATCAGATGACGATGGGATCCAAGCGTGTGAATTTTGCGGTGAAGATAAAGGTCTTTGTGACCAGACTGGGCTGCGAGACGGCAGGTTCTTCACCATGAAGCTTTATGAGGACTTTGATATTTCTACGGTACGCAACGATGACAACTGTTTTTTCGTAATTAAGCATGACTTCTATTTCTTTCCTTCAATGCGTAATTTCTGTTTTATACAATTCGACTAGTTCGTCCCTATCATGCAAGACGGTATTTCTTGGAGAGGCTCGGTTTCGAAGAGCACGAGAGTTTTGAGACGAGGACAGCCAACCTAAGGACTAAACATGGTCACACATTTCTTGTGAAAGTAATGAATGCACCTAATAACACAGAAATAGGGTGCTCAAATTGGGAAGCTCTTTGCAAGGCATATGGATTTCAGGAAGATATGGAAATAACCTTTGATCTTTGGATGGATGTCGATATGTTTCCTGTTTTACCTCCATGTGAGTTTGTCAACCATGCATATTTGTCAAGTAATTTGCATTATATATATAAAAATATTAGGTGTTCATGCGTACTAAATTTGTTATTTTTTAATTTACAGCTTATTTCATTTCTTCGAGTGAAATACAGAACATAATCGACACGACACACTACACTTATGGATCACATCTAACTTGGGAGGAGAAGGATGATCTTATCTACTTTGTTATTGGTGTCATAGCTGGTAGAGACATCTTCCCGTATAATTTGGGAACTGGCCCAAATTATACATTGTACAGGACACTAGTGCATAGGTTGAGGGCGGATGACATTCGCCAAAATATCTTGGTAAGAGTTGCTAATTAAGTACACTAGTACTGTTGCGTAAATGGTATTGATTACATTGCTAACTAGGATACTATATATTATGTTCTTCAACAGAAATTGCCAAATGAAGTTGTTCCACCATTGATGCAACCCGAAGGTAATATGACAATAAAAAGCCCCTTCCATCCCGAGTTATCTTTTGCATACTGACTGAGCGCAAACCACCAAGAAGGCTCCAAATTGAAGCATGGGGACAAATAAAGAAGGATCGCAAGCCACAAGTTGGAGACCGTTGGATCTCTTTGCTTCATCATGGATAAATTGGTGTGATTCTTTTTTATGCCATTTTACCTAAGAGGGAGGAGTAGTTCCTATGAGGGAGAACTATGTTATTTTACCTTTTTGGTTTTGTTTTATGAGACTTTAACTTTGTATGCTTAAGATGATGATGAGCTGTTAGATCTTGTGTAATTAATGGTTTTCCGTCATTTGCTTACTAGCTAGCGTCGAGTTCTCTATATGTATAGTAGCTAGCGTCGACCAAGCACAGAAAAAGAGAGATCACTTCTCTCTATTAGCTAGCTAACACAATATGAAACCCCTAAATTAACCCTTCAAAAAACCCTAAACCCCCCCTCCTTTCAAAAAAACCAGCTCCTGTCAGATGCTGACGCATGGATGCCTTTTGGTCCCGGTTGGTGTTACAAACCGGGACTAAAGGTCCTCCTGCCTGGGCTCCCATAGCGGCCATGTGGAGCCCTTTTGGTCCCGGTTCGTAAGCAAACCTGGACTAAAGGTTTAGGGCTTTAGTCCCGACCCTTTAGTCCCGGTTCCAGAACCGGGACAAATGGGCCTCTGGAACCGGGACAAATGGGTTGTTTTCTACTAGTGATATCATTCCATTGTAATTGATCCTTAACATAATTATTAATGTCCTTGCTTAGCAATGTAATTATCAAATTCATCCATGCATTGACTAGGAGTCTTAATGTAAGGTATATCACTTTCATCAAATCTACGGAGAGAATTCACCTCTACTAACTGTGTAGGGATATCAATTCCATGTATTTCTTTAATAGGTGGTAAATTTTGACATCTTCAGATTTAATATATTTTTATTTCATAGACCTCTTGGCTTCCTGCATATCTTCTGGACTGAGGAATAGAATACCCCTCTTCTTTTGAATAGGTTCTGTCGGTAGTTCAGGAAGTGTGCAATCATCAACATTCTTCAAAATATTATTTAATAGTTCCTCAACCTGAACAATGGTTCGTTCTCTGAAAACACAACCAACACAAATATCTAGGTAGTTCCTACAAGCATCGGCATTTTTCAATATTATTCAATAATTCTTCAGCTTGTCCAGTAGTCCGTTCCCTGAAAACACAACCGACACAACTATCTAGGTAATCCCTACAAGCATCAGTTAGTCCATTATAGAAGATATCAAGTATTTGATTTTTCTTAAGAGGATGATCAGGCAAAGCTTTAAGTAACTGGAGAAGCCTCCCCAAGCTTGAGGGATATTCTCTTCCTATCAACTAGGTCTATACTACCCATTAGATGGAGGCTTCCCATCCACTGGGTGTATATTAGCCATTAGATGTCTCTCAACGTGAAGTTTACTTGCATTTACTGATTCAGAGGCCTTGATATCCTTGCTTGCGAGAAGTTGAATTTTGATATACTATTGTCGTACTTGTCACCCTGTTGCTTTGAACGGGGAGTTGAGTGATTTTAGTTAACACGTCCACTCTTTTCGACATATTTTTGCTGGATTGTATGACACCTTTATGGTCGACAAATGAATCTGATAGATTATTTGAAATGTGTTGCAAATAGTGTGAACACATGGTTCAAATCATTGAGTACGTGGATTTGAGGCAGAAATGTGTTGGACATTCAACTAATTTTATGGCATTCTTTATGGTACTTGAAATCTCCCCCTAATGTTTGGAAATGTTCCTCACTAAATCAGCATACTGGCTTTGAGTAACTCCCCATGTGAGGGCCTTGATGGATTGATGGAAATACGATTATTCTTCATGTAGATCCCAAATATACGTTGAGGGACCAATGATGTATGTCGGGTGGTGATATCGGTATGTAACCAGATTACCGCAGATGGGAAATGCTTGATAGATTTCCACGTATCAAAGATAGAGAAAAATAATATTATGCAGTTTGGTCATGAGCGTCTAAAACTACACGACTCCAACGCAAAATTTGGAAGTTACATTTTCAAAGTAAAGAGCATGCAGTGAGCTTAATTCTTTGGATAAAGGATTCTAACAACCTCTTTGAGCCTACACATATAGGACAAAGTGCTACAATTCAATCATGGGGTCATAATGAAGGCACCCAAGGAGAATTTTGCAATGTTGTACATTTGATTTTGATTGAAATTGATATTCGGGATAACGAGTCAGTGGTTTTGTGTGGATAAAGCACACTTGAGACCATTGTATAGATGTGTCTTTCAAAATCATGGATATCTGAATAGCCAAGCCAATGCTTGGGAAGAGTCACTTACCTCGACATGATGCATTCAAGGAGTATGAGTAGTTCAACATAGACTTTAAGGTGTGTGAGCCTTAAAATTAGCTTCCCTGTGTGTTACAACTCCGTCGGGGCCTCCTCTGTCTCGTGTTGGAGCGCGTCTTGCGGTGATCCGTCGAAGCTATGGACAACATCGACGTCGCCAACCATGTGGTTGGAGGAGCCACTCGCCATGGCTACCATCCCGAAGCAAATGAAGGAACAGAGACAGAAACCCATACATTTTTTTCTTCTCGCCTTTTACTTCTTCTCGATCTCAAAACCATATCGAATTCACTTATATGTATAGTGTGTTGATAATGTGGTGAAGGTAAAATCGAGAGACAACGAGAGACAAAGCAAAATATTCAAGTGTGGTCTTTATTGATCATGTTCACATATATATTCAATCGGGAAGAATGCATCCAAGGGAGGCGTCCGTTGGTGAAGGCATCAGTTGGGAGGAGCAACCGCCACGCAGTTGCCAGCATGGCAAAGGCACGCATGGTGTGGGAATGCAGGGATTCCCCTAACTAACCGATGAGGTTAATTAGTTTTAACAACAACTGCCCAGTTTTGTAAACCACCATGTACCGGTTATAAATACCCCTAATTCCCATCAATGAGACATGATTATTCATTCCCATTAGTTTCACTTCTTCACACTATTCTTCCAACATGCATCGGAACACCATGCGCGTAAGGCTGCAACAAAAGCTTGAGGCTCGTGAGCCACTCGAGATCGTCTAGTATTTTGGCTTGACTCAAAGAGCAATGAGCTGAGTATGAACCTTTATGTAGTTCGATCAAGGAATGAGATGATCTTGAGGTAATGTTGGCTAACTCGATTTTAGCATGATAGCCCGATATCATATAGTTATATTACATAATTTGATATATTAGAAAGAAATGGGATAATTTATTCCCATATAGATAGAAAAAATATTATCACGTATGTTGTGTATGATTTGTATTCATATTTACCTACTACCAAACATGGAAGCTTAGTTAACTGTGGAATTTTTTTTCCGTCCCAATATGGCATATGGTCAGCCTTGTTTTAATTATCATTTTATTTGGCCAAAGTTTGAGAGCAGATGCACCTTCGTTTTCTTCACTTGCTAGTTCATCCATGATGTGTTGAGAGAGAATAAATTGAGTTATATAATGGTTTCTTATGTTGTGTTGTGGCCTATCTTATTTGAAAAATCATCTTAGATTATTAAAAAAATCATCTTATTTAGCTTGAAACTAGCTCGAGACCGACTCGAGATCGTTCCAAGTTGAGTATGAGCCACTTTCTATAGTTCGACTTTGAGATTCACTCGGTTCGAGTTCGCTCGAATTTTAGTATAAGTTGAGTTAGGCCTAATCCAACTCATTTGAACTCGACTTGTTTGCATCCCTACATGCACGTGAATCAACTCTTCGGTAGACATTGTGTGAGCACCAAAGCAGGTGTGTGGTTATGTGTGTGCGCGTCTATGTTGAGCTTAGACATTCTAGGACCAAAAGAACAATGTGGTGCTCATATTCAATCATATTTAATGATAATAAAACCAAGACTTTATGAAATATGTAAACTGTAATGTATTACACTCTTCATCTCACAATATTAGATCACTCTTTAAACTATGTTAACTTGAAAAATGATCTTATATTGTGGGACGAAGGAAGTAGGGGTTAGCATATTCGTCGCTGTCAATACGGCACTCTCGATGGGGAGAAGGTTCGACTTGAAGACTGACGTTGTTACGAAGATGATTGCCATCTGCGTGGCCATAGGTTAATGTTATTGCTCTGCTCAATCCTTGGCGGGCCCTCACGCCCATCCATTGCTGAAGTGGGCCTGAGTGGCCGACCACTTAAGTAATTAGGGTAGCACTACGCGTCGGTTGGTGGATAATCTAAAAAGATCCATCGCCTCAACAGTCGTTGGATGGAGTGTCGAGTAGTTGTCTGTTCTCTGCAACAAGTTTCATGTTGCCCTCATCTCTTTGCAACAACGGTCTTGTGCAATCTTTCCAGACCTTTCTTTCCCCTTGTTTTCTGCTTTTGCAATGGGGGTCTTGTTGCACTCGGTCTTCCGCAACAGGGACCATGTTGCAAAACATTTTTGGACATTTTTTCCCTTTTAATATCTCAAACATGAGCCTGGTTGCACTCATCCTTCCTTCTGAAACAACAAACTTGTCGCAAAACTTTTCTAGATCCTTTTTCGTTCAATCTTCTGTAACATGAGTTTTGTTGCAAATACTTTTCTACAAGCTGCAAAAATATGCCCTACAACAGCAGGTAGACAAGCTTGGTCTGCCCACAGTGCCGCCATGTGTAGTGCAGATAAATCGGCGGATGCGGAGTTTGTCTTCAACCGGGTGAACCATAGCATTCCCCCTTATAAACAAACCTAATAAGAGCAACTCCAACGGGGAGACCCAAACGAACGCGTGATTTGTCCGCTTTTCGTCCGTTTGGGTTAGCCCGACGGACGGCCGTGTCCGCTATTTCATTTGGGTCGGTTCGGCCGCCCAACGGCCCAAAAGATAGAAAAAAACATGTGGCCACATGCAGACGCAAATAAAAACACAATTAAACATAAGTGGTCGGTCAACCGCCGGCCAAAGTCCACTTAACACATAATTAAACATTAATAAAAACTAAATAAAAGTTCGCGCCTGCGCCTGCATGTTGTCCTAGTCATCCACCTTGCCCTTGCCCTTGCCCTTGTCGTCTTTGTTGTCGTCGGTGAGGTCGACGAAGGTGGGGGCCGGCCCAGCCCCCGGGAATGCCGCCTGATAGGCTGCCAGGACAACCTCCTACGACGTCTGATATGGCATCGACATTGCGGCACGCCGGACGCGCTCCTCCTCTTCCTCCTCGAGGCATAGCGCCTCCTCCTCCTTCTCCCACAGCATCTGGCGCAGGCAGTCCTCCTCCTCCTCCTTGAGCCAGTGCTCCCTCCAGTGCTCGAGGTGGACCTCCTCCTCCTCCGGCGTGGCTTCGAAGTGGACGGGCGGCGCGCTCACCCACTCGCGGACCACACCCACCCACCCGTACTTCTCCATGGGCTCGACGGTGGGCGGCGCCGACGATGAAATCTTCGGGACGAACAACGGGGTGTGGACGGAGTCCCCCGCAGCCGACAAGGCGAGGGCGCGGTCCAGGCCAACCCACTGGGATACCTCCTCGAGCCTGCTGGCCTCCAACGCCTGCTGGGTTGCCAGCTCGAGGGCGGCTTGGTACGCCGCCTCTTCGTCCTCCTCCTCCGGCAAGACCTCGGGAGGCGGAGAAGGGACGACCAGGTCGACGTGGACTCCCCGTCGACGCTCCTCCTCGTGCTCTGGCGCCAATCAACAGCCCCAGTTGGGGGAGTCTGGCGCGTAAGCACTCATGGCCCGCTGCTCCAGCGTGAGGGCAGAGCGACGCCGGCGAACCTCTTCCACGTGCGCCCACGCGGATCGAGGTACTGCCGGAATGGGGATCCGCTGCGGATCCAGATGCCAACCATGGGGCAGGTTGACGTCCGGGTACTATAGCGGCCGACGGTACTGCCAGTGCCACCGCGCCTGGTGGACTGGTATGTAGAGCCGGTCCTGCGCCGGTGGGGAGCCTCGCCTACCAGGCGATGATGGCGGTGGTGGTGGAAACTGTGGTTGCGGCAGCGCCCGGCCGGCGCCGCGGGAAGAGCTCGTGCCGGTGCTCCACTTGCCCTTGCCCTTGCCATTGAAAAACCCCATGGCTACTAGGGTTTGCGGTCACCGGCGAGGGAGCACGCCTGGCCAGATGTGGACGGGAAGGGGAAGTGGATGAGGTCGGCCCCGCCGCACGTTTGGATTAAGAAGGACGACGGCCAGGAGCTTCGAGGCGCTGCCAGGTGGGCCGGAGGCGGCTGGTCGCGTTTAATACGACCACGAATGGTGGTTGGGCGGCCGATATGTGGACCCAAGGCGGACGCGGTGACGATGCGGGGCGCGTCCGCTTCGTGTCCGCGAGAACGCATTTCAGACGCATTTTTGGATCAAAAATGGACCGTACGGAAACGTCGTGGACGTTTTTTGGTTTGGATCGTCGCGTTTAGCCGTCGCTTTTGTCCACACCGATTCATTCGGACGCAGCCGGACGATTTGGGTCTCGTTGTTGAATTTGCTCTAATAAACTTAACGGGAGTTTGCCCGTACCGCACTTGTTAATTAGGAACAGCCTGGACAGAGAAACGGTCCGATGGAAAGCCTGGCACCTTTACGATATACAACTACTACTTGGCCACTAGGCCGCTTTTCGCAGGGACGTCGTACAGCCCGTTGAGCAGCAGCAGCGGTAGCATAAGCCTGGACTGTGACCGGAATCAACGAGCGACGCGCTAGCTGAGAATCTCCGGACGTGCACCGCGCACCAGCCATCTCTCCAGATCGCCGTTTTCGTGGTCTAGAATCACGCCTTTGCCAAAAGAATGAAAAACAGCGCGCAACTCCTCACTGTAAACGAGGCACGCCTCCAAGCAGTACGGAGTACACAAGATATCCGCAAAATTGACCTTGGAACGTTCCCAGACACACACGTGTCCCGATGATGGCTCTGCACTTTCCGGGTGGATCTTTTATATAGGCTAGTAAATCTGTATGCTATTTGCTCGCCGTCGGTCGTTGTTTACAGCTACCTGCCTCTGGAAAAGTCAGGTCAGCCGGCCGTAACATGTCGCTCGTGCCCCTATCACAATCACCCGCCGCTATAGAAGAATAACCCTCCTCCTCAAGTTGCTAAAAATACGAGCAGACCAGTTCACGGTCTGGTACCTCCCCAGTTTCAAAGTATTTGAAGTTCTAGCTTTGTCATAAGTCAAAAGTTCGCATATATTTGTTGTTTTTTTCCTATAATTAAGTTGGTCAAACTTATAAAAGTTTGCCTTAAAACAAGCCTATAACTTTAAATACTATCAAGTGGGGGGAGTACTTCCTACTTCGATTCTTCTGTTGATGTCACATTCTTCCCCTCTGTGTCGAAAGAAGGCATCAACACCTGACTCCTCCTAAAAAAGGGATTTCTATCATCGTGCATGGTATCTAATTGTCGTATGAAATTATTCCGGTATGATAAATTTTGTTCCGATTTTTGTATGACCAGATAATGGATTGCATGGATGCTTCCCAGAGGGGCGTGATTTCTCTCCTTGCCATGGGCAAGGCAGGGACCTACAGTGCTCTACCTTTGTCCGAGAGACATTGGATCAAAAGTTGGCGGTCCAGATCGGACAAGACGGTAGCAAATGCATTGTAGCGAACGCACTGTTTTGTTGTCCTGATCAGATCACTGTTTCGAGGTGCTGTAGCGACTGTACTGTTGCATCAGATCTGAACAGTCCGTTCTGGATCCAACAGACGAAAGAAAAGGAAAGACAAAGGTACTGTAACTCTCTGCATTGCTCATGGCAAGGTAGAAAATCCACAGCCTTCCCAGAGATGCAACAAACGCTGCCCATCATGTGGCGTATCAAAATCGTACTTGTTTTGTCGTATGTGAAGCACTGTTCAATGTCGTTTGGGTAAAAGCAACAGCCATCAAAAGCGCAAAGATTGGACACAAAATTAAGGCCAAGCATTTGGACATGCTCCAAGATTGGATTAGTGCTCGTCTATGATGCAAGGAGCTACTGCCAATATACATTGAATTTTAAGTCATGATAGTTAGAACATGCACTCGATGATTTTGTACCTCTTGTATATGGTTCAAATAAAACGCACAATGTAATTTTTATTCAGGAGACGAAGAGAGCTTTATTTAGTTCATCATGCTGAAATAGTGTCACTACAATCCAAGTTGTAGTAATGCAGAAAACACTAGACGTGGATCCATGAAGAGAGACCACTCGAACAATATGGTGCATACATGCGATAGTGGTAAAAGATCTCGTACATTTTTCTTTTACGGTGTCCTTATCAACACAGCCGAAGATATCTCCCCGCAACCATGGCGGATGCTAGGGTGTAGTGTGGCATTGACTCGGTCTTTCCTTTGTTCTCCTTCGACAACATAGTCGCGTGTATTCTACGTGATCCGATTATTATGGAATATGTTGTTTAAGAGGACTACCTCTCCATCTTATATTGTTCGACCGTATATTCTGTTCGGTTGTTGATTTATATATAAAACGGGGTGAAAGCCTGTTTTGAGAGACTATGACAGATATGTTTGGTCTAGTTGGGGCAAAAAAAATTATGGTCCAGTTCAGTGGCGGAGCTTGAAACAAATGGCAGGGCGGGCTAAGCTGAAGCAAACTGTCTCTCGGCTCGCGTTTCACATCCTAATCTAGATGAACAGTAGGAGGAAATGCTTCTAAGATGAGCGGGCCATGGCCTGGTTTTGCCACAAGGTAGCTCCGTCAGTGGTCCAGTTGCAACGAGTGGTTAACTACGCCATACCTTAGATGTCCACATAGCACCACAATGTCCAACTCATGCATTTGAGGTGATTCACATGTAGATGGATGAGGGAGACTAGTCCCTTCCATCATCACTCTTGCCTCCTCTAGGCCTTGGTCAATCCCCTCCGTGTCGTGCCACTAGATGTCTTGTATCATGTGGCCATATTGTCATCTATACAATGCCAAATCTGACCTCCCCTCTAGATGAAGTGAGGACATGTTTCTCTTTCGGTGTCGATAATACCAACCCTGACCATGACCCTCAATTTGAACCCTCAAGTCTACTTGTGGGCTGGAATGATGACATCAATATTTAGTTTCCCTTTTTTTTGCGAGGAAACCTCCAATCAATTCATCATGTCATGCAGTGCAAAAGAATAAAGAAATAACAAAAATTACATCCATATCAGTTGATCACCTAGCGACGACGACATCAACATTGAGTTGTTGCATTACCACAAAGAAACCATTCCGGAAGTTAGAACATAACCGACATGAACCACCCAACCACATAACAAATAAGTTGTGGAAAATAGACATGCTGCAGTTTTATAATTTTATTTATTTATGATATTTCTTATACTGCCATGATAAGCAATGAATGGATTGGATTTTTTTCCTGAAAAGGCTAAAAATCTGACGCAAGTTTTTTATACATGAAAAATCAAACGTTTTTCATGGCAATTCATGTGGGGGGGGGGGGGGGGAAACGATCCTCTTCAGCTTGGACGGAGATGCACCCTCGTCGTGGACGCCGGCAAGCACGATGCCGAAAGAGGAGAACTAGTCCACCACGCACAAAAGTACATTGAAACGCTGGTACACCCGGGCCGGGCTCGACTGACTGGGCTGTTCCTCTACCCGAGCCCCAAAAGCCCATTAGTTTAGGCCCAAAAGTACCACATCGAATAGGGTTTAAGCCTCTCCAGTCCCCCCGCAGCTTCGACGAAGCCTACGTCCGATCCAATAAGCAAAAACCCCTCACACTCACGCGATGGGAGTCGCCGCCTCCGCCGCCTCCCCTCCCCCGGAGGCCGCCGCGCCCGCCGATCCGCCAGCCAAAGAAGATGCCCAGCATGGCTCCGCCGCCGCAGCAGCAGCAGCTGCGCCCCCGGAGGCCGCTGCGTCCGCGGATTCACCGGAGAAGGAAGAGGCCCAGCCCGCCGCCGCCGCCGCAGGCGCTCCCGGCGGCGAGACGGACGCGGCGGGGGAGACGGTGGTCCTGGACGCCGCCGCGGAGGGCGGCGAGGAGGAGGAAGGGGAGTGCGGGTTTTGCCTGTTCATGAAGGGCGGTGGGTGCAAGGAGGAGTTCGTGGGGTGGGAGAAGTGCGTGGAGCAGGCGGAGGCGGAAGGCAGCGACGTCGTCGAGCGCTGCTACGACGCCACCTCCGCGCTGCGCAGGTGCATGGACAAGTTCCCCGACTACTACGATCCCATCCTCCGCGCCGAGCGAGCCATGGCCGAGGATCTCGAGGCCTTCAAGGCCAGCGAAGCCTCCGGGCCGTCCCCTGCCTCGCCGCCGCCCCCGGCGGCCGAGGGGGAGCAGGACGACAATAAGAAGCAGGCAGAGGCGGTCGCGGTGGTGGCGAAGGAGAAGGGGGATCTTGCGGTCTGATCCCGCCGCCTGGGCGCGGGATCTTGCGATTTTTTGGTGAGATTTGAGGCATCCTAGATGTGAATTATTTTGTTTTACTTTGGGGGCGTGATCTGCAGGACGGGAGAGGGTGGCCTCTCTGAAGAAATTCGATTCTTTTGGTGGGAATTGTACAATTGTTCACGAGTTCTAACTCGTGAATCAATATGGAGAAGTGATCTTGTGCTGTAATAATCCAATGCATGGATACTGATTTGACACGATTAGCTCTCGTGCTGATCTTATGCTTCAGATTTGTAACGTGGATCGTGCGTAGCAAACAATTGACAGGAAGTTTATCCAGTAATCAGTTCGTCAAATCAATAACTGATGAGTTGCACTGATCTCTGGCACTGGTGAGTTTTGCCAGTCTTATTTGGCTGGTTTAGACATTTGTCACCGAATTGTGCGCAATGCAATGTAACATTATAGGGGTTGCAGTTGACTGTCTAAATCAGCAGTGCTCAGGCATTTCATACTTCTGTTCGATATGTGTTGGTTCCAGCCGGCCTCATGTTGCCTTACAACAGCAATAATTTCCTGACATGGTTATAAATATGGGATTCTCAAAGAATGAAATGATTGGTTATAAATCGCAATTTCATCGACAGTGCTGGTGTTACCCTGTGCATCATGTTGGCCTTGTTTGCCCCCCCCCCCCCCCCTAAAAATCTTTGGCTAGTTTTGCAAATTTAAATTTGAGAATTGCAGCCTGTTTAAAGTGCATTTGAATTGGAAGTTTCAGCTATGTTTCAGTACACCCTCTGTTCCTAAATATAAGACGTTTTTGCAGTTCAATTTTGAACTGCCAAACGCCTCATATTTAGAAACAGAGGTACTTCCTCGGATCCATTAGCCTACCAAAACGTCATATATTTAGGTGCGGATGGATTTTTTTTCCCGATTAATTGGGTAGTACCAGTTCTGCATTTGTGAACGCTATTTTACTTTTAAACGCTGAATTTGTCGCAGTGGTTGAAGAACATGCAAGGTGTGGAGACCTAGTTTTGTTCATTGCAGTCCCAGTTCTGCATTTGTGAACGCTATTTTACTTTTAGACGCTGAATTTGTTGCAGTCGTTGAACAACATGCAACGTGTTGAGACCTTGATGCAGTCACGTTTTAGCCAGCCTCATTTTGCCGGCCAAATTTACTTGTTCATCGACATGTGATGCAGTCACGTTTTAGCCGGCCTCATTTTGCCTTGCACAGCAATAATTTCTTCCTCCTACTTTTTTCACCCCACTCGAACGATGCAAATGGATCACATTGCTGAAAAAAAAAATCAGTCCTGGCTTTCATACCAGCCAGTGAACTGCTAGAAAAACTGGCACAGGGCATACCATTGCAACACAGGGAAGGTGGCAAATGCAAGCTTAAACAAAATAGAGAAATGTTTCTTGAATGATAGGTGTAGTTTCGGCAACATTTTCCACCCAAACATCATGGATACTTGTAATGTGAGGGAGGGTTACAGAAAGGGGTTCGGGCGCGGCACACAAGCCAGCAAAAACTTAAGCACTAACCTATGACGCTAGTGCTACTGGCAGCAAGATTAACAGCGGGCTTCTGGAACACCCTTATAACCCCTGAACCATCTGCGCCATCGTTTCCAACCCTCCATGATCGGTCCTTCTTCCTCTGGGGTTTCCGGTGGTGCTTGTGGGACGTTTCTTTCTTCTTCTTTGTGGACGCCTTGGTCACTTGGGGCATGTCAAAAGATTCAAGGTCGCTTAGGGCATGACTGATGTTTGGTTCAGCTCGATTGATTTCCTCATCATCTTCATCAGAAGCGCCGTCGTCTGATTGATCAGCTGCCGCAGTGCTTGAGCCTTCTAGGTCACTGTTGTCCTCTGCATCAGTTTCATCGTCTATCTCACCGGGAGGAAGTTCAAAGTGCGGAATCTTTCCGTCGATGTAATCCTTCAGTATCTGCCGAGCAGCCCTGGTCTCATCAGGCAGCCCAGCATGGCTCACATGCCCTCTAGATGTGCAGTATGCCATCAACAACTCAGCTGCGGTTGGTGGTCGGGATGATTCCTCATATGCCTTGGGCCTTGGCAGGGTGATTTTGTAAACCTGTTCCAGGATGCTTCTCGGCACACGATTTGCCACCACTTGAATTGCTCCCCTATGCTTTGTCATTCTATCAATTGGCAAGACACCACACGCCACCATCTCATGCCTCGAGCTTGAAAAGGAAGGGAAGACCAGACCAGGACAATCACACAGCATGAGCTCTTCTGAGATTATCAGTGTCTGAAAATGCTTGGTCTTGCCAGGTGTAGATGTTACACCAGTCTTCTTCTCGCCAACCAGAGCATTGATGGTTGAACTCTTCCCAACATTTGGATAGCCAACAAAGCCAACAACCACACGCTTGGGTCGCGCCAAGGCAGAATCAGAACTAGATTCATGTTCCTCTCCAGCAGCGGATGTACCCTTTTGGCTCACAATATACTCCGCTTCGCCCTGCAACCTCACCAGGAGCTCTTCCCGGCCATATATCTTTGTATCAAGATCTGTATCTGATTCTTCCATGGTTTGGCTGCTCAGCTTTTTCCCTTCTAACGTTGCAGTAGCAGCTTTAGCAGACCAGAATAGATAGAGAATATCATGTTGCTTAAAGTAATCTGCCCATTTCCGCCTGCATTTTTTCCAAATTGAGAACATGTCATGCATTACAACAGACACCAAAGGTACTTGGAAGTCAAATGCACCTCCAGAGAGCTACTAACCTGACACTCAGTGGTAAAAGATCAGCCTTGTTTACAAGAAGCAGTGTTCTCTTGTGCTCATCAATTTCCTGTGCGTATGCCTTAGTACATAGGAAAAGATACA
The DNA here is from genome assembly GCA_022496015.1 of Hordeum marinum. Taxonomy (NCBI): domain Eukaryota; kingdom Viridiplantae; phylum Streptophyta; class Magnoliopsida; order Poales; family Poaceae; genus Hordeum; species Hordeum marinum. The sequence goes on from CM039676.1 coordinate 418,452,389, forward strand.
TGTCAGAAGACAGCAGAAAACTGCAAAAATCTACAATACAATAAACCAAACAGTTCTATAATAAAGGGGAAAACATTTCTTCTTTGTTAACTCACAGCTCACAGCTACTCCCAAATATCACACATCATATTTAGCTCAAAAAACGAACATGACAAGCTTAACCAGAATGTAGGCAGTGCTAAAATTTAGTGGTCCGCTATGCTTATTTGGCTTCTGCTTGACAATTTTGAAGCTCAGTATATTTCTTGCATGCATCGTGACCTTGCCAGAGGAGAATCAGGAGACAGAACACCATTCAAACAAAATTGGACCTTGTCATCCTAGTTAATGGAGTCAAGAAAGAAGCTAGTACAGTAGGCATTCTTATTCAGTAAAATAAGTCACTGGTAGGCAAGACTTTCTCTCGAGAGTCAGAGGAGCTTAAGTAATTCCTCAGTTTAGTATAGGGTGTCCAGGGAGAGCTGCTGAAGGGAAGGTGGGCGAACCCACACGAGTGAAAACCCTACTTTATTAGTCATCAATGCGATTTCTCGCACTTTTTGATACCTTCGAGGGGGTACACTTTAAAGGCATGCAAAACGTGTTATGATCATAAATAAACTATCCCAGGTGGCTGGTCACTGCAGCTCAGTGCCACATGACGCCAACAGTGACAACAACAACAACAAAGCCTTTAGTCCCAAACAAGTTGGGGTAGGCTAGAGGTGAAACCCATAAGATCTCGCGATCAACTCATGGTTCTGGCACATGGATAGCAAGCTTCCACACACCCAACATACAAAAATATGTAGTCAAACCTATGTTGTTGGTACACATAAAACAAAATTATAATTGTCTTCACATTAACAGAGATGGATAATGAATCAAGCAGGTCATCAGCCAATTTTGATAAGATAATTAGGTACCAAAGAAGGTCGCAGCAACACTGCACCGCATAATACCAACATCTATACACACACGAACAAGTATTCAAGCCTGTGTTCAAAATCATAAACCAGTACAGCACTTACAATGCTGATATAATGTAAAATGACAAAGAAAGCTACAATATCACGTCATGGGTACTTCAAAGATGCCTTATCTTCATGCCTGTGAAATTGTACCTTTGCGGTTTGATAGTGTGAGCAATCTAGGCACTAATTTGTGTGAGAATGAAGGCAATAAAGAATGAAGCACTGATTACGATGTGAATCCTAAAACCGCAGTTTTACGTTTCAAGAAGCACCAACATTTCAGGGAGAACTGGATTTTAATGCTCCGACAAGACCAGAGAACAAATAATGCAACAACCAGCAGTAGCAACCAGTTAAACTCAAGGTACCGGTCATCTAACATCAATGGGAATTTATTAATAATGTAATATAGACAACCATGCAAGTTAAACCCAATATATAAGTTAAAAAATACTAAGTCTAATTTAAGTACCTCAAGATCAGGGCAACGGTAGAACAAGGGATTTCGAGAATCGACGAAAAAATACTAAGTCTAAATTAAGTACCTCAAGATCAGGGCAACGGTAGAACAAGGGATTTCGAGAATCGACGACCATCACGAGCTTCAATAAAGAATGAAACCAGTCAGTACTTTTACATAATTTCCTGGAACACGATAGTCGTTACATAGCCCATTCAGGAAAATAAGAAGGGCTGATCACAGTCACACAGGCTCCAATACTACCGATGACAATAAGGTACCATGGTTCAACTTAATAACAGATAAGAACACATAACGTATGCATCACAGTAATTCAAATGGGGACATATTCCAACTAAATATAAGGTTGGCAATGATGAATAGGTGTGCACATGTACTGATGCCCCGAAAAACGACAAGTTGCTGAAAAGGAAGGAACATTGTACTGGACCTACTGGTGATGCCACAGATTGAAAAGTGAGATAAAATGGCAAATGAGTTCATAGTTAATGTTCATATAAACCTCAGTCGTACCATAGGTTTCTCAAATAGATATACTAACCAAATCACTGCGCTCAAGTACTCTCCAGAGTTGTCTCCAGATATCAAGATTCTTCTCAAAAGGCGTAAGGACAAGTTCTTCATTCTCTTGCAATCTGCAGAATATTTCTTTTATAATCGACTTGTGTAGAACAAACAACATAGTGGCAAATTTAAAATTAACTTAGATGGACTGCATGCTTCCATTCAAGCTGAAGAAACCAATTAAAAGCTTCTATAGCTCGATGTGCTTTGCTTATATACTGTTCAATTCAAATATTTAAATTAGTACTTTACTTGTAGCACTTCACATTCCAATGCTCAGAAAGAATGAACCAGCTTCAGAATTTAGCACGAATATTCAGAACAAGTCCAAGTATGATTTCTAACAGAAGATTCCAAAGATACCCAAGTCTAAGGTCATAGCTGCAGAAAACCTGGGGTTTTATGGCTACAACACATGACCTGGGTTTTACATTGATATATCGACATAGTTCATAAACAAACAACACCCTAACCAACTACTGATTAAGTATTTTGTAGCAAGTAGTGTGGTTTAAATTGTTAACATGCCAAGGCGGGGAGTTAGTTAGGTGGGTTTTCCGAAATGGTATGAACACAAATCCGGAGATTTCCTGCAACTAAGAACATAAACCCAACATTTCCTGAAATACATTCGACAACCATTCCCTGTACAAAGGAGCAATGTAACTTTTGAACAACAGCACTGCTAGAAACAAAGCAAAAAAGTGCACCAACCTCGCGAGATTCCTCCGCCACTCCAGGAAGGCCCGCTTCTCGTTGGTGTCGAGCTCCTCGGTCGTCATCTGGGCAGTCCACGGGGGGCTGAAAACATTCCGATTCCGTTCAACCATGCACAGCTCACCCCACTCCAGGCGACCAAAGAAGAAAGAAGCGACGGTGCCGAGCACTCACCGGCGGGGCACCCTGAGGCTGTCGGCGTGCAGGGCCTCCTGCTCCTCCCGCAGAAGCCGCCTCTCCTCCTCCGTGTCCCCGGTCCCATCCCTGCAACGCAAAATAACCGCAGCACCCGTGTCAGAGGCAATTCGTCGAACACCTGCGGGGAGCCAAAAAAGAACCGGGCGCTTACAGATCGATGAGGCCGGAACCGAGCGCGGCGGAGAGAGCGGCGGCGCCCTCCGCGTCGTCTCCGTGGAGGAGTTCCTCCTCGGCGGCTCGCTGGAGGACGGCGTCGATGTCGCTGACCTCGATGACGGACTCGAGCGGCAGCGCCTGCTGCGCGCGGCGGGAGATAACGAGCTGCTGGCCCCTCGCCTTGGCGGCCAAGGCCTGCTTGTTGCGCTGCCGTACAAGCGCGCGCCCCAGCCCCTCGCCGCGGTCCTTCTTCCCGCCGCCGCCGCCGCCTGCCATCTCTACCAGGGAAGGTCACAAGAGAGGAGGAGGGCAGGAGAGAAAGAGAGTACGTTGCTGTTGCGCTTCGGCGGCGCCAGTGGGGTTGGAGTCGAGCCTAGCGTCTGAGGCGGTGAGCCTTGCAGGCCGTGCTGGAAAACGGCCCATCTTCTTTTACTTTTCTTTTGTTTGGAATGGCCCAACTCAAAAACTTGGTCTCTTCAATATTTTTGAATTAATGTCGACATCACTAATTAGAGGGTACCCCTTGTAAATGTCACTCTCATCTTCTCTTGTGGACAAGTGACACACTGCATGTGTGACACTTGTCGTGACCCGGAAGTTTTATGCTTCTTTCGTACATTCATTTGTTCATGACGTTTTATCTCTTAAATCATGTGTCTGGAATATTTCACCATTACGTTTCTCGTCTCAAGATATTTAAAACTAGATCATGTGTTAATATGATAGAAGCACAATTTGTTTCATGCCAAAGTATAATTGTGAATCATAGTGAAACACAATTATGATTTTCATTTCCGTAAAGCACAACTACGATTTTTCACATTATATGCTTCATGCGAGGAAAAAAAGAAATTAGAAAAAAACAAGAAAATAAATAATAAAAACACGTGAAAAACCATGTTCTCACAAGTGCAATGCATGGCGGTGGTTGGGCGCACCACACGTCTACCCCTCGCGTGCCTGCTAGGCGGTCTAACTAGCGGGTACATCCGATTAGTTGGTCCCCAATAATATGCACACAAAAAGTTCTAAACGTGCAATGAGTTTTTCATGAGATCAAATACTTAACGGTGTCCCATTTGTGGAGCACTGTCACATGATATATCCCAGTACCACCAGGTGTTGTGTGTGTTTGTTAGCTTTTCTCTTGATTTCTTTTGTTTTCCGGTTTCTTTTGTTTTTGAGAGCATGTGTGCTCCATGCAGAAGCATAAATGAGTTTTGCACCTCCTCAGGAGCACAAATTAGTTCACTTGGGAAGCATAATTGTGCTCCTGCGGGAATACACGCTTGTGCTTCAGTCAGTGGGAGCACAAATTAGTTATTTGGAAGCACGTGTTAATTCATATTAGGTGCATAATTTTCATGTGAAATAATTCATTAAAATCTATCAACATGAGATCTAATTTAAAGATATCAATGTGAGAAATGCAACCATGAAAATGGTTCGTATTTCGTATGCACCGTTCGCTAGATATTTCGCTTTTGAAAAAGGGATCTAACAAAACAAGCCCACACATTCCTCCCAAGTGGAAAGAAAATGCTATTAAACCCATTGTTTGTGACCAGTGGTGCACATGTGGTGCGTCACTTATCACCATCAAAGAAGAGAAAATAATCTTTGCAAAGAATACACCTTAATTAGCGATTTCAGTTATTCATCATAGTCAGGTATACATAAAGATACAAGGAAGGTTTGTCGGCAACACTATAGTATAAAGTTTGCGTAATCTTTCCTAAAAATGTATATCTTTGGCCATGTTTGGTTCCTCGCGCCAATTTTGGCCCCTTGCATTTGCCTCTCTGAGCTAATACGCCCTCTAAACCATGTTCTAGACTTTATTTGGTTGCCCACAAAGCCCCAGGCTGCAAAAAGCAAAAACAGACGCACGACATTTGGTTGCAAGTTTGTGATGTTGGGGAACATTGCATGGGAAACAAAAAAATTCCTATGCACACACAAGATCTATCCATGGTGACGAGCATCTACGAGAGGGAGAGTGGATCTACATACCCTTGTAGATCGCTAAGCGGGAAGTGTTAAGAAACGCGGTTGATGTAGTCGAACGTCTTCGCGATCCAAATCGCCGAGCGTCCCGCAATCCAATCACGATCCGTCCCGATCTAGCACCGAACGGACGGCACCTCCGCTTTCAGCATACGTACAGCTTGATGACGATCTCCGCCTTCTTGATCCAGCAAGAGGGAGCGGAGAGGTAGACGAGTTCTCCGGCAGTGCGACGGCATTGCGGCGATGGTGGTGGAGCTATTCCAACAAGGCTTCGCCTAAGCACCGCTGAAACCGATCTAGAGGAGAAACTACGAACTAGAGGAGAGGCAGCATGTGGCTTAGGGTTTCTTGATGTGTCCCAAGTGCTAGCCCCACCCCTTTATTTATATGCTGAGCCCTGGGGTCGGAACTTGGAGAAAAATCCTCCTCAAGGTCGGTTTGCCCGCAAGGCAAGAGTCCTCCTCGGACTCCAGGACCAGACGCCAAGGTCCTCGATGTCTGGCCTCAGACGCCAGGGTCCCTGGCGTCTAGCCCCTGGCCTCTGCAAAACACCTTTTGCACCTTCCTAAAGTCTCATGGGATTTACCCCTTGGCCCAAATAAAGTGTCCTTGTACCCCGAACATTTCGAGAACATCCAAAACTATTTCCGGTGAATTCCGGAACCCTTCTGGACACCAAACACTATTATCCCATATATCAATGTTTACCTCAAGACCATTCCGGAGCTCCTCGTGACGTCCGGGATCTCATCTGGGACTCCGAACAACCTTCGGTCACCACCATACATAAACTCTATACTATTGAAACGTTACCGAACCTTAAGTGTGCAGACCCTGCGGGTTCGAGAACTATGTAGACATGACCAAGACACCTCTACGATCAATAACCAATACCAGGACCTAGATGCCCATACTGGTTCCTACATATTCTATGAAGATCTTTATCGGTCGAACCTCTGTGTCAAGGATTTAATTAATCTCGTATGTTGTTCCCTTTGTTCTTCGGTATGTTACTTGCCTGAGATTCGATCATCAGTATCTCTATACCTAGTTCAATCTCGTTACCGCCATGTAGCTAACACTTAGTCACTTTGCTTGCAAGGCTTTGTTGTGATGTTGTATTATCGAGTGGGCCCTGAGATACCTCTCCATCACACGGAGTAACAAATCCCAGTCTTGATCCATGCCCACTCAACAGACACTCTTGGAGATACCTATAGAGCATCTTTATAGTCACCCAGTTACGTTGCGACATTTGATACACACAAGGCACTCCTCCAGTATCAGTGAGTTGCATGATCTCATGGTCATAGGAACAGATACTTGACATGTAGAAAACTATAGCAATAAACTGACACGATCATATGCTATGGTTATAGTTTCGGTCTTGTCCATCACATCATTCTCCCAATGATGTGATCCCGTTATCAAATGACATATCATGTTAATGGCTAGGAAACCTTAACCATCTTTGATCAACGAGCTAGTCTACTAGAGGCATACTAGGGACAAAGTGTTGTCTATGTATCCACACATGCAATGTGTTTCCAGTCAATACAATTATAGCATGGATAATAAACAATTATCATGAACAAGGAAATATAATAATAACTATTTTATTATTGCCTCTAGGGCATATTTCCAACAGTCTCCCACTTGCACTAGAGTCAATTGTTGGAAATATGCCCTAGAGGCAATAATAAAATGGTTATTATTGTATTTCCTTGTTCATGATAATTGTCTATTGTTCATGCTATAATTGTGTTAACCGGAAACCATAATACATGTGTGAATACATAGACCACAACATGTCCCTAGTGAGCCTCTAGTTGACTAGCTCGTTGATCAATAGATGGTCACGGTTTCATGACCATGGACATTGGATGTCGTTGATAACGGGATCACATCATTAGGAGAATGATGTGATGGACAAGACCCAATCCTAAGCATAGCACTAGATCGTGTAGTTCGTTTGCTAAAGCTTTTCAATGTCAAGTATCGTTTCCTTAGACCATGAGATTGTGCAACTCCCGGATACCGTAGGAATGCTTTGGGTGTGCCAAACGTCACAACATAACTGGATGGCTATAAAGGTGCACTACGGGTATCTCCGAAAGTGTCTGTTGGGTTGGCACGAATCGAGACTGGGATTTGTCACTCCGTGTGACGGAGAGGTATCTCTGGGCCCACGCGGTAAGACATCATCATAATGAGCTCAATGTGACCAAGGAGTTAGTCACGGGATGATGTATTACGGAACGAGTAAAGAGACTTGCCGGTAACGAAATTGAACAAGGTATAGAGATACCGACGATCGAATCTTGGGCAAGTATCATACCGATAGACAAAGGGAATTATATACGGTATTGATTGAATCCCCGACATCGTGGTTCATCCGATGAGATCATCGTGGAGCATGTGGGAGACAACATGGGTATCTAGATCCCGCTGTTGGTTATTGGCCGGAGAAGTGTCTCAGTCATGTCCACGTGTCTCCCGAACCCGTAGGGTCTACACACTTAAGGTTCGATGACGCTAGGGTTATAGGGAAATGGTATACGTGATTACCGAAAGTTATTCAAAGTCCGGATGAGATCCCAGACGTCACGAGGAGCTCCGGAATGGCCCGAAGGTAAAGATTGATATATAGGAAGTCCAATTTTGGTCACCGGAAAGTTTTCGGGCTCATTGGTATTGTACCGGGAGTGCCGGGAGGGTGTCGGAGGACCCCCGGGAGGGGTGTGACGACCATAGGATTTTGTGGGCCCTTAGAGGAGGTGTGACAGCCCTTATTGGGCTGGCCAAGACCTTCTAGAAAGACCCATGCGGCTGGAGGAGTAGAGATAAGGGCAAAGGAGGTTGAAAAGGAGGAGATCCACCTCCCTTGTGGGAGGTGGACTCTCCCTTTGATTCGGCCAAAGCTCTCCTCCTTGGAGGAGAGTCAAAGCCAGCCCTCCCTCTCCCTCCTCCTATATATACCGGACGTTTTGGCCTTTTGAGAACAGTTCTGAACTCTCTCTCTCTCTCTCTCACGGCAAAGCCCTACCTCTCTTCTTCCTCCTCCGCAACGCTTAGGCGAAGCCCTGTCGGAATACCTTGCTACTCCACCACCACCTCGCCGTCGTGCTGCTGTTGGAGCCCTTCCCCAACCTCTCCTTCCTTCTTGCTGGATCAAGGCATAGGAGACGTCACCGGGCTGCACGTGTGTTGAACGCGGAGGCGCCGTTGTTCGGCGCTTAGATCGGAATCCACCGCGATCTGAATCACTGCGAGTACGACTCCATCAACCGCGTTCTTGTAATGCTTCCGCTTAGCGATCTTCAAAGGTATGAAGATGCAATCTCTCTCCACTCGTTGCTGGTTTCTCCATAGATAGATCTTGGTGACACGTAGGAAAATTTTGATTTACTACTACATCTCCCAACAGTGGCATCATGAGCTAGGTCTATGCATAGAATCTATGCACGAGTATAACACAAAGCAGTTGTGGGCGTCGATTTTGTTAATTTGCTTACCACTACTACTCTTATCTTGATTCGGCGGTATTATGGGATGAAGCGGCCCGGACCGACTTTACACGTACGCTTACGTGAGACTGGTTCCACCGCCTGACATGCACTTGTTGCATAAGGTGGCTAGCGGGTGTCTGTCTCTCCCACCTTAGTCGGATTGGATTCGATGAAAAGGGTCCTTATGAAGGGTAAATAGCAATTGACATATCACGTTGTGGTTTTGACTTAGGTAAGAAACGTTCTTGCTAGTAACCTATAGCAGCCACGTAAAAACTTGCAACTACAAATTAGAGGACGTCTAACTTGTTTTTGCAACATATGCCGTGTGATGTGATATGGCCAAAGGATGTGATGCGATGCATTGTGATGTATGAGATTGATCATGTTCTTGTAATAGGATTCACGACTTGCATGTCGATGAGTATGACAACCGGCAGGAGCCATAGGAGTTATCTTATTTTATTGTATGACCTGCGTGTCAATCATAAGTAATTACTTTACTTTATTGCTAAACGTTAGTCATAGTAGTAGAAGTAATAGTTGGTGAGACAACTTCATGAAGACACAGTGATGGAGATCATGATGATGGAGATCGTGGTGTCGTGCCGGTGACAGTGATAATCATAGTGCCCCGAAGATGGAGATCAAAGGAGCAAGATGATAATGGCCATATCATGTCACTATATTGATTGCATGTGATGTTTATCATGTTTACATATTATTTACCTAGAACGACGTTAGTAAATAAGATGATCTCTCACTAAAATCTCAAGAAAAGTGTTCACCCTAACTGTGCATCGTTGCTAAGGATCGTTGTTCTGAAGCACCACGTGATGATCGGGTGTGATAGGTTCTAACGTTCGCATACAACGGGTGTAAGCCAGATTTACACACGCGAAACACTTAGGTTGACTTGACGAGCCTAGCATGTACAGACATGGCCTCGGAACACGGAAGACCGAAAGGTCGAACATGAGTCGTATGGAAGATATGATCAACATGGAGATGTTCACCATGGATGACTAGTCCGTCTCACGTGATGATAGGACACGGGCTAGTTGACATGGATCATTTGTCACTTGGATGACTAGAGAGATGTCTATCTAAGTGGGAGTTCATTAAATAATTTGATTATGTGAACTTAATTATCATGAACTTAGTCTAAAATTATCTTTACAATCTATATTGTAGATCCAATGGCCAACGCGAATGTCACCCTTAATTTCAACGCGTTCCTAGAGAAAACCAAGCTGAAAGATGATGGAAGCAACTATGCGGACTGGGTCCGTGGCTTGAGGATCATCCTCATAGCTTCCAAGAAATTGTATGTCCTTGATGCACCACTAGGTGACCCACCCCTTCTCCCAGCAGGGCAAGACGTTGCGAACGCTTGGCATTCTCGTTGCGATGATTACTCCATTGTTCAGTGCGGCATGCTTTACAATTTAGAATCGGGGCTCCAAAAGCGTTTTGAGCAACACAGAGCATATGAGATGTTCCAAGAGCTGAAACTGGTTTTCCAAGCTCATGCCCGGGTCGAGAGATATGACATCTCCGACAAGTTCTTCAGCTGTAAGATGGAGGGGAATAGTTCTGTCAGTGAGCACATCCTCAAGATGTCTGGGCTACAGAACCACTTGACTCAGCTGGGAGTTAATCTCCCGGATGACTCGGTCATTGACAGAATCCTCCAGTCGCTTCCACCTAGCTACAAGAGCTTTGTGATGAACTACACCATGCAAGGTATGGAGAAGTCCATTCCTGAGTTGTACTCGATGCTGAAATCAGCAGAGGTCGAGATCAGAAAGGAGCATCAAGTGTTGATGGTAAATAAGACCACTAGTTTCAAGAAAGGCAAGGGTAAGAAGAAATTCAAGAAGGACGGCAAAGCTGTTGCCGCGCCCGGTAAGCAAGTTGCCGGGAAGAAGAAGAACAAGCATGGACCCAAGCCTGAGACTGAGTGCTTTTATTGCAAGGGTACCGGTCACTGGAAGCGGAACTGCCCCAAGTACTTAGCGGATAAGAAGGACGACAACATTAAAGGTATATGTGATATACTTGTTATTGATGTGTACCTAACCAACGATCGTAGTAGCTCCTGGGTATTTGATACCGGTGCAGTTGCTCACATTTGTAACTCCAAGCAGGAGCTGCGGAATAAGCGGAGGTTGGCAAAGGACGAGGTGACGATGCGCGTCGGGAATGGTTCCAAGGTCGATGTGATCGCCGTCGGCACGCTACCTCTACATCTACCTTTAGGATTAGTGTTAAACCTTAATAATTGTTATTTAGTACCAACTTTGAGCATGAACATTGTATCTGGATCTCGCTTGATGCGAGATGGCTACTCATTTAAATCTGAGAATAATGGTTGTTCTATTTATATGAGATAAATGTTTTATGGTCATGCCCAGCTGGTCAATGGTTTATTTTTGATGAATCTCGAACGTGATGTTACACATGTCCATAGTGTGAGTACCAAAAAGTGTAAGGTTGATAACGATAGTCCCACTTACATGTGGCACTGCCGCCTTGGTCATATTGGTGTCAAACGTATGAAGAAGCTCCATACTGATGGACTTTTGGAGTCTCTTGATTTCGAATCATTTGACACGTGCGAACCATGCCTCATGGGAAAGATGACTAAGACTCCGTTCTCCGGAACAATGGAGCAAGCAACTGACTTGTTAGAAATAATACATACCGATGTATGCGGTCCAATGAGTGTCGAGGCTAGTGGTGGCTACCGTTATGTTCTCACCCTCACTGATGACTTGAGTAGATATGGGTATGTCTACTTAATAAAACATAAGTCTGAAACTTTTGAAAGGTTCAAGGAATTTCAGAGTGAGGTAGAGAATCAACGTGACAAGAAAATAAAGTGCCTACGATCTGATCGTGGCGGAGAATATTTAAGTCACGAGTTTGGCACGCACCTAAGGAAATGTGGAATTGTTTCACAACTCACGCCGCCTGGCACACCTCAGCGAAATGGTGTGTCTGAACGTCGCAATCGCACTCTATTAGATATGGTACGATCTATGATGTCTCTTACCGACTTACCGCTATCATTTTGGGGATATGCATTAGAGACGTCCGCATTCACTTTAAATAGGGCACCGTCAAAATCCGTTGAGACGACACCGTATGAATTATGGTTTGGAAAGAAACCTAAGCTGTCGTTTCTAAAAGTTTGGGGATGCGATGCTTATGTGAAGAAACTTCAACCTGAGAAGCTCGAACCCAAAGCGGAAAAGTGCGACTTCATAGGATATCCCAAAGAGACTATTGGGTATACCTTCTACCTACGATTCGAGGGCAAAGTCTTTGTTGCCAAGAATGGATCCTTTCTCGAGAAAGAGTTTCTCTCGAAAGAAGTAAGTGGGAGAAAAATAGAACTTGATGAGGTAATTGTACCTCCACTCGAACTGGAGAGTAGCGCAGCACAGGAAGTTGTTTATGTGGAGCCTACACCGGCTAGAGAGGAAGTTAATGATGATGATCATGAAACTTCAGATCAAGTTACTATTGAACGTCGAAGGTCCACTAGGACACGTTCCGCACCAGAGTGGTACGACAAACTTGTCCTAGAGATCATGTTGTTAGACAATGATGAACCTTCGAACTATGAAGAAGCGATGGCGGGCCCGGATTCCAACAAATGGCTTGAAGCCATGAAATCCGAGATAGGATCCATGTATGAGAACAAAGTATGGACTTTGGTGGACTTGCCTGTTGATAAGCGAGCCATTGAAAATAAATGGATCTTTAAGAAGAAGACTGACGCGGATGGTAATGTGACCGTCTATAAGGCTCGGCTTGTCGCTAAGGGTTATCGACAAGTTCAAGGAGTTTACTATGATGAGACTTTCTCACCCGTAGCGATGCTGAAGTCTGTCCGAATCATGTTAGCAATTGCCGCATTTTATGATTATGAGATCTGGCAAATGGACGTCAAAACGGCATTTCTTAATGGCTTCCTCAAGGAAGAACTGTATATGATGCAGCCGGAAGGTTTTGTCGATCCTAAAGATGCTAACAAGGTATGCAAGCTCCAGCGCTCCATCTATGGGCTAGTGCAAGCATCTCGGAGTTGGAACATTCACTTTAATGAAGTGATTAAAGCGTTTGGGTTTGTACAGGTTTATGGAGAACCCTGTATTTACAAGAAAGTGAGTGGGAGCTCTGTAGCATTTCTCGTATTATATGTGGATGACATACTGATAATGGGAAATGATATAGAACTCTTGGAAAGTGTAAAGGCCTACTTGAATAAGTGTTTTTCAATGAAGGACCTTGGAGAAGCTGCTTACATATTAGGTATTAAGATCTATAGAGATAGATCGAGTAGCCTCATAGGTCTTTCACAAAGCACATACCTTGAAAAGATATTGAAGAAGTTCAATATGGATCCGTCCAAGAAAGAGTTCTTGCCTGTGTTACAAGGTGTGAGAATGAGTACGACTCAATGCCCGACCACAGCAAAAGATAGAGAAGAGATGAGTGTCATCCCCTATGCTTCAGCCATAGGCTCTATTATGTATGCCATGTTGTGTACTAGCCTGACGTGAACCTTGCCATAAGTTTGGTAGGGAGGTACCAAAGTGATCCCGGAGCGGAACACTGGACAGTGCTCAAGAACATCTTGAAGTACCTGAAAAGGACAAAGGACATGTTTCTCGTATATGGAGGTGCCGAAGAGCTTGTCGTAAAGGGTTACGTCGATGCTAGCTTCGACACAGATCCGGACGACTCCAAATCGCAAACCGGATACGTGTATATTTTGAATGGAGGGACAGTCAGCTGGTGCAGCAGCAAGCAAAGCATCGTGGTGGCATCTACATGTGAAGCGGAGTACATAGCTGCTTCGGAAGCAGCAAAGGAAGGAGTCTGGATGAAGGAGTTCATCACCGACCTAGGAGTAATTCCAAGTGCGTCGGGCCCGATGACTCTATTCTGTGACAACACTGGAGCTATTGCCCTTGCGAAGGAGCCCAGGTTTCACAAGAAGACAAGACACATCAAGCGCCGCTTCAACTCCATCCATGATTACATTCAGGAGGGAGATATAGATATTTGTAAAGTGCATACGGATCTGAATGTCGCAGATCCGTTGACTAAACCTCTCTCACGAGCAAAACATGATCAACACCAGAATGCTATGGGTGTACGATTCATCACAATGTAACTAGATTATTGACTCTAGTGCAAGTGGGAGACTGTTGAAAATATGCCCTAGAGGCAATAATAAAATGGTTATTATTGTATTTCCTTGTTCATGCTATAATTGTGTTAACCGGAAACCATAATACATGTGTGAATACATAGACCACAACATGTCCCTAGTGAGCCTCTAGTTGACTAGCTCGTTGATCAATAGATGGTCACGGTTTCATGACCTTGGACATTGGATGTCGTTGATAACAGGATCACATCATTAGGAGAATGATGTGATGGACAAGACCCAATCCTAAGCATAGCACTAGATCGTGTAGTTCGTTTGCTAAAGCTTTTCAATGTCAAGTATCGTTTCCTTAGACCATGAGATTGTGCAACTCCCGGATACCGTAGGAATGCTTTGGGTGTGCCAAACGTCACAACGTAACTGGGTGGCTATAAAGGTGCACTACGGGTATCTCCGAAAGTGTCTGTTGGGTTGGCATAAATAGAGACTGGGATTTGTCACTCCGTGTGACGGAGAGGTATCTCTGGGCCCACTCGGTAAGACATCATCATAATGAGCTCAATGTGACCAAGGAGTTAGTCACGGGATGATGTATCACGGAACGAGTAAAGAGACTTGCCGGTAATGAGATTGAACAAGGTATAGAGATACCGACGATCAAATCTCGGGCAAGTATCATACCGATAGACAAAGGGAATTGTATACGGGATTGATTGAATCCCTGACATGGTGGTTCATCCGATGAGATCATCGTGGAGCATGTGGGAGCCAACATGGGTATCCAGATCCCGCTGTTGGTTATTGGCCGGAGAAGTGTCTTGGTCTTGTCCACGTGGCTCCCGAACCCGTACGGTCTACGCACTTAAGGTTCGATGACGCTAGGGTTATAGGGAAATGGTGTACGTGATTACCGAAGGTTATTCGGAGTCCTGGATGAGATCCGGACGTCACGAGGAGCTCCGGAATGGTCCGGAGGTAAAGATTAATATATAGGAAGTCCAGTTTTGGTCACCGGAAAGTTTTCGGGCTCATCGGTATTGTACCGGGAGTGCCGGGAGGGTGCCGGAGGACCCCCGGGAGGGGTGTGACGACCATAGGACTTTGTGGGCCCTTAGAGGAGGTGTGCCAGCCCTTATTGGGCTGGCCAAGACCTTCTAGAAAGTCCCATGCGGCTGGAGGAGTAGAGATAAGGGCAAAGGAGTTTGAAAAGGAGGAGATCCACCTCCCTTGTGGGAGGTGGACTCTCCCTTTGATTCGGCCGAAGCTCTCCTCCTTGGAGGAGAGTCCAAGCCAGCCCTCCCTCTCCCTCCTCCTATATATACTTGAGGTTTTGGCCTTTTGAGAACAGTTCTGAACTCTCTCTCTCTCTCACGGCAAAGCCCTACCTCTCTTCTTCCTCCTCCGCATCGCTTAGGCGAGGCCCTGCCGGAATACCTTGCTACTCCACCACCACCACGCCGTCATGCTGCTGTTGGAGCCCTTCCCCAACCTCTCCTTCCTCCTTGCTGGATCAAGGCATAGGAGACGTCACTGTGCTGCACGTGTGTTGAACGCGGAGGCGCCGTTGTTCGGCGCTTAGATCGGAATCCACCGCGATCTGAATCGCAGCGAGTACGACTCCATCAACCGCGTTCTTGTAACGCTTCCGCTTAGCGATCTTCAAATGTATGAAGGTGCAATCTCTCTCCACTCATTGCTGGTTTCTCTATAGATAGATCTTGGTGACACGTAGGAAATTTTTGATTTACTACTACGTCTCCCAACATCAATAATCTAGCTCACATCACTATGTGATTTACATTGTAATGAATCGAACACCCATACAGTTCTAGTGTTGATCATGTTTAGCCCTTGGAAGAGGTTTAGTCAACGGGTATGTAACATTCAGATCCCTGTGCACTTTGCAAATATTTATGTCCTCCTCCTTGATGTACTCGCGGATGGAATTGAAGCGTCGCTTTATGTGTCTGGTCCTCTTGTGAAACCTTGGTTCCTTGGCCAGGGAAATGGCACCAGTGTTATCATAGAACAGATCCACTAGATTCGGTCCACTGGGCACTACTCCAAGATCTGTCAAGAACTCCTTCATCCAGACACCTTCCTTCGCTGCCTCCGAGGCTGCGATGTACTCCGCTTCGCATGTAGAATCGGGTACCACGCTCTACTTGGAACTGCACCAGCTTACTACTCCCCCATTGAGAATAAATACGTATCCGGTTTGTGACTTAGAGTCATCCCGATCAGTGTCAAAGTTTGCATCGACGTAACCCTTTACGACGAGCTCTTGATCACCTCCATAAACGAGAAACATTTCCTTAGTCCTTTTCAGGTACTTAAGGATATTCTTGACCGCCGTCCAGTGTTCCATTCCAGGATCACTTTGAAACCTTCCGGCCATACTTATGGCTAGGCTAACATCGGGTCTTGTGCACAGCATCGCATACATGATAGAGCCTGTGGCTGAATCATAGGGGATGACACTCACCTTCTCTCTATCTTCTGTAGTCACTAGGCATTGAGTCTTACTCAACTTCACACCTTGTAACACAGGCAAGAACCCCTTCTTGGACTGATCCATTTTAAACTTCTTCAAAATTTTATCAAGGTATGTGCTTTGTGAAATTGCTATCAGGCATCTCGATCTATCTCTATAGATCTTAATGCCTAATATGAAAGCAGCTTCTCCCAGGTCCTTCATTGAAAAACTCTTGTTCAAATATTCCTTCACGCTTTCCAGCATTTCTATATTGTTTCCAATTAGCAATATGTCATCCACATATAATATTAGAAATGCTATAGAGCTCCCACTCACTTTTTTTTAAATACAAGCTTCTCCATAAACTTGTATAAACCCAAACGCTTTGATCACCTCATCAAAGCGCTTATTCCAACTCTGAGATGCTTACACCAGTCCATAAATGGATCGTTGGAGTTTGCAAACTTTGTCAGCATTCTTTGGATCAACAAAACCTCCCAGTTTCATCATATACAACTCTTCTCAAGGAAAGCGTTAAGGAACGCTGTTTTGACATCCATCTGCCAAATTTCATAGTCGAAATATGCAGCTATTGCTAACATGATTCTGACGGACTTAAGCATCGCTATGGGTGAGAAAGTATCATCATAGTCAACTCCTTGAACTTGTGAAAAACCCTTTGCCACAAGTCGAGCTTTATAGACGGTGACATTACCGTCCGCGTCCGTCTTCTTCTGAAAGATCCATTTGTTCTGAATGGCCTTTTGCCCTTCAGGTAATACTTCCAAAGTCCATACTTTGTTTTCATACATGGATCCCATCTCGGATTTCATGGCCTCTAACCATTTCTCGGAATCCAGGCCCATCATCCCTCCTCCATAGCTCGTAGGTTCATTGTTGTCTAACAACATGACCTCTAAGACAGGGTTGCCGCACCACTTAGGAGCAGTACGCGCCCTTGTCGACCTACGAGGTTCAATAGTAATTTGATCCGAAGTTTCATGATCATCATCATTAACTTCCTCTTCAACTACCGTTGGCTCCATAGAAACATCTTTCTGCGCTGCGCAACTCTCTGGTTGAAGTAAAGGTTCAATAACCTCATCAAGTTCTACTTTCCTCCCTCTCAATTCTTTCAAGAGAAACTCTTTCGCAAGAAATGTTCCATTCTTAGCGACAAACACTTTGCCTTCGGATCTGAGATAGAAGGTATACCCAACTGTCTCTTTTGGGTATCCTATGAAGACGCATTTCTCCGCTTTGGGTTCCAGTTTTTCAGGCTGAAGCTTTTTGACATAAGCATCACATCCCTAAACTTTAAGAAACGATAATTTTGGCTTGTTGCCAAACCATAGTTCATATGGCGTCGTCTCAATGGACTTCGACGGTGCCCTATTTAAAGTGAATGCAGCTGTCTCTAATGCATAACCCCAAAACGATAGTGGCAAATCAACAAGAGACATCATTGAACACACCATATCTAATAAGGTTCGATTACGATGTTCGTACACACCATTACGCCGTGGTGTTCCAGGCGGTGTCAATTGTGAAACAATTCCACATTGTCTTAAGTGACTGCCAAACTCATAACTCAGATATTCACCTCCTCGATCAGATCGCAGGAATTTAATCTTCTTGTTACGATGATTCTCAACTTCACTCTGAAATTGCTTGAACTTTTCAAACGTTTCAGACATGTGTTTCATTAAGTATATATACCCATATCTACTTAAGTCATCTGTGAAGGTGAGAAAATAACGATATCCACCGCACGTTGCAACGTTCATTGGACCGCACACATCAGTATGTATGATTTCCAACAAGTCACTTGCCCGTTCCATTGTCCTAGAGAATGGTGTTTTAGTCATCTTGCCCATGAGGCATGATTCACATGGGTCAAGTGATTCAAAATCAAGTGACTCCAAAAGTCCACCAGCATGGAGCTTCTTCATGCGTTTTATACCAATATGACCCAAACGGCAGTGCTACAAGAAAGTGGTACTATCATTATCAACTCTACATCTTTTGGCATCAATGTTATGAACATGTGTATCATCACTATCAAGATTCAATATGAATAAACCCCTCACATTGGGTGCATGACCATAAAAGATATTACTCATATAAATAGAACAACCATTATTCTCAGATTTAAATGAGTAACCGTCTCGCAATAAACGAGATCTAGATATAATGTTCATGCTTAACGCAGGCACTAAATAACAATTATTCAGGTTCATCACTAATCCCGATGGTAATCGAAGAGAGAGCGTGCCGACGGCAATCACATCAACCTTGGAACCATTTCCCACGCGCATCGCCACTTCGTCCTTTTCCAGCCATCCTCTATTCCGTAGTTCGTGCTTTGAGTTGCAAATGTGAGCAATCGAACCGGTATCAAATATCCAGGCACTACAACGAGAGTTGGTAAGGTACACATCAATAACATGTATATCATATATACCTTATTTGTTGTTGGCCGCCTTCTTGTGAGCTAGATACTTGGGGCAGTTCTGCTACTAGTGACCAGTTGGCTTGCAATGAAAACACTCAGTTTCTGGCTTGGGTCCAACTTTGGGTTTCTTCACGGGAGGAGCAACTGCTTTGCCATCCTTCTTGGAGTTACCCTTCTTTCCCTTGCCATTCTTCTTGAAACTAGTGGTTTTATTGACCATCAACACTTGATGTTCTTTCTGGATTTCAGACTCAGCGACTTTCAGCATCGCGAACAGCTCGGCGACTAACTTGTTCATCTCGTGCTTGTTATAGTTCAACAAGAAGCTCTTGTAGCTTGGTGGCAATGATTGAAGAACTCTGTAAGTGATCTCCTCTGGCGGAAGGGGCATCCCTAACTATGCTAGACGAGTCGAATACCTAGACATTCTGAGTATATGTTCATTGATAGATCTGTTCTCCTCCATTTTGCAAGCATAGAACTTATTGGAGGTCTCATACCTCTCGATCCGGGCATTCTTCTTAAAGGTAAACTCCAACTCTTGGAACATCTCATATGCTCCATGACGTTCAAAACGTCTTTGAAGTCCCGGTTCTAAGCCATGCAATATTTCACACTGAACTATTGAGTAATCTCCACAACGTGCCTCCCAAGTGTTCTTAATGTCTTCGGATGACATGTCTGCGGGTTGGTTACCAAGCGGTGCATCAAGGACATATGCCTTCTAGGAAGCTGTGAGGATAATCCTTAGATTACGGGACCAGTCCACAAAGTTACTTCCATCATCTTTCAACTTAGCTTTCTCTAGGAACGCATTAAAATTCAGGGGTGCTACTGCACAAGCCATTGATCTACAACATAAATAAGCAAAGGTTACTAAGACTATTATTCAATATAATGAGTTTAGTTAATCAAATTACTAAAGCTCCCACTCAAATTTACACCCCTCTGGTCATTTGAGTGATACATGATCCAAATTCACCAACTCAAGTCTGATCATCGCGTGAGTTGAGGTGGTTTCAATGGCGAACATCATCATGTTGATCATATCAACTATATGAATCATTTTCGACCTTTTGGTCTCTTGTGTTCTGAAGCCATGTCTATACATGCTAGGCTCGTCAAGTTTAACCCGAGTGTTCTGCACATGCAACACTGGCTTGCACCCATTGTATGTGAACATAGAGTCTATCACACCCGATCATCACGTGGTGTCTCGACACGACGTACTTTCGCAACGGTGCACACTCGAGGAGAACACAATTTATCTGGAAATTTAAGTGAGGGATCACCTTATAATGCTATCGTCATCCTAAGAAAAACAAGGTGCATAAAAGGATTAACATCACATGCAAATCATAAGTGACATGCTATGGCCATGAACTTGTGCTTTTGATCTCCATCTCCAAAGCACCTGCATCATCTCCATCGTCACCGGCATAAAACCATGATCTCCATCGTTGTGTCGCCATCGGGGTTTTCGCGCCCACCATGCTCATACTACTATTGTTACCGCTTAGCGATAAAGTAAATCATTACATAGCGCTTAATGGTTGACACACATGTCATACAATAATTAAAGACAACCCTATGGCTCCTGGCGGTTGTCGTACTCATCGACATGCAAGTCGTGATATTCTATACAATACATGATCATCTCATACATCACATATATCTAATCATGTAATTGGCCATATCACATCACAACATACCCAGAAAAAACAAGTTAGACGTCCTCTAGTTGTTGTTGCAAGTTTTACGTGGCTGCTATGGGTATCTAGCAAGAACAATTCTCACCTACGCAAAACCACAATGGTGATACATAAGTTGCTTTTCAGCCTTCTCAAGGACCGCCTTTGTCGAATCCGATCTAACTAAAGTAGGAGAAATAGACACCTGCCAGCCATCTTTGTGCAACGAAGTTACACGTGAGTCGATGGAACCGGTCTCTCGTAAGCGTACAAGTAAGGTTGGTCCGGGCTGCTTCATCCCACAATATCGCTAAACCAAAACACGACCAAGGGAGGAAGCAATCTAAGCATCAACGCCCACAAACTCCTTTGTGTTCTACTTGAGATCTCATCTACACATAGACCTAGCTCATGATGCCACTGTTGGGGAATGTGGCATGGGAAACAAAAAATTTCCTACGCACATACAAGATCTATCCATGGTGATGAGCATCTATGAGAGGGAGAGTAGATCTAATTACCCTTGTAGATCGCTAAGCGGGAAGCGTTAAGAAACGTGGTTGATGTAGTCAAACGTCTTCGCGATCCAAATCACCGAGTGTCCCGCGATCCAATCACGATCCGTCCCAATCTAGCACCGAACGGACGGCACCTCCGCATTCAGCACACGTACAACTTGATGACGATCTCCACCTTCTTGATCCAGAAAGAGGGAGCGGAGAGGTAGACGAGTTCTCCGGCAGCGCGACAGCGTTGCGGCGATGGTGGTGGAGCGATTCCAGCAGGGCTTCACCTAAGCACCGCTGAAACTGATCTAGAGGAGAAGCTACAAACTAGAGGGGAGGCAGCACGTGGCTTAGGGTTTCTTGATGTGTCCCAAGTGCTAGCCCCGCCCCTTTATTTATATGTTGAGCCATGGGGTCGAAATTTGGAGAAAAATCCTCCTCAAGGTCGGTTTGCCCGCAAGGCAAGAGTCCTCCTCAGACTCTAGGACCAGACGCCAGGGTCCCTGGCGTCTGGCCCCTGGCCTCCCCAAAAAACCTTTTGCACCTTCCTAAAGCCTCATGGTCTTTACCCCTTGGCCCAAATAAAGTGTCCTTGTATCCCGAACATTTCGGGAAACATCCGAAACTATTTCCGGTGAATTCTGGAACCCTTCCGGAGACCAAACACTATTATCCCATATATCAATCTTTACCTTCGGACCATTTCGAAGCTCCTCATGACGTCCGAGATATCGTTTGGGACTCCGAACAACCTTCTGTCACCACCATACATAACTCCATAGTACCGAAACATCACAGAACCTTAAGTGTCACTAGTAGAAAACATACCTTTTGTATGCATCATTAGTCCCGATTGGGTTTTGAGCCGGCACTAATGTGCCCATTAGTCCCGGTTCATGATGGGCATCATTAGTGCCGGTTTGTTCCGGACCTTTAGTCCCGGTTCATGCCACGAACCGGCACTAAAGTTGTGGTGGCAGCCTCGCATCAGCCTGGGGCCCCACGGGAACCTTTAGTCCCGGTTGGTGGCTCCAACCGCGACTATAGGCTAACCTTTAGTCGTGGTTGGAGCCACCAACCGGGACTAAAGGTCCCCCTATATGAAACCCTTCGGTGCCAGCCCGAGCACACTCCTCTCTATTCTTCCCCTTTCCTCTCCTCTCTGTTCTTAGTCTCTTCCTCGAGCTCATCCTCCATTTTTGCCAAAATTTGTCAAGATTTGGAGGCATCCCATCCATCCAAGTGTTCACAAAGGTTAGCAACTTTGTCCTTTCATCTCTCATTGCTAGATTAGCTCTTGCAATGCTCTATAAGTATAGTAATTTGTGGGTTTTAGTTTGTATGTGGTAGTTTATTTGATTTATGCAATTTGAGCTCAAATTAACTTCTTACATTGCATTTGTAGGTGTGGTTTATTTAGTGCCTTCCCGTCCCCGTCCTAACCATTGTCGATCGCCCACACCGTCCCATTGTCGGCACCACCTTGGTGAGCCTCTTGTTCTTATCCTTTGTATAAAAAACATGTTTGTAAGATTTAGTTAGTTACTTGTATAGTTTTCTTACCTATATGATTGTTTGTTATACATAGTGGCATGGTTTTGAAATCCGTCCCCATCGGCCCTCGTCCGGTTTATGATGCAGATGTGGTATATACTCTCTTTTATAACTTTTTGTTGCATTTCATGTTTATGACAATTATGCCAATCAAGTTGACATAGATATTTTTATCTAGGAGGTATGTGAACGGGAGATTCCAACCGACATAGATATTCTTGTCAAGAAGTTAAATTTAGTTGAAAAAGAAAGCGAGTATTTGAAAGAAAAATTGAAAAGAGTTGAAGAAGAGAAGATGAAACTGGAGTTGTATGTTGCCGATGTCGTCGATGATCACAAGATCAAGATGGGTGCAATGCGCTTTAAGATTAGAAAATTTAAAAGATATGCCATTGATCGTGAGGCTTGGTATCACTATGCTATTGGATCAATTGTTACATTAGTTGCGATGTTGATCGCATTTGTTGTTGCATTTAAATGCTTTAGCTAGAGAGTTTGTATGTTTTTTTATGAGAACAAGTGTGTCTGAACTTTATGTACGAACTTGTATTAATTTGGTCTT
This sequence comes from Hordeum marinum, assembly GCA_022496015.1. Lineage (NCBI taxonomy): Eukaryota > Viridiplantae > Streptophyta > Magnoliopsida > Poales > Poaceae > Hordeum > Hordeum marinum. The sequence goes on from CM039676.1 coordinate 418,475,409, forward strand.
TTCGGTGTTGTGTAATGAAGATGAGCCGGCAATGGATGTACGACGACCAATGCTCTCCCCAGTTCATTATTGGCGTGCATACTTTTCTGGTTGCGGTTGAGGCAAACAAGCGGCCGGATGGTTTTATGTATTGTCCATGTGCTGGCTGTAAGAATGATCGAAATTACTCTAACTCATGAACCCTTCACGTCCACATGTTTGAGTCCGGTTTCATGTCCGGCTATAACTGTTGGACCAAGCACGGAGAAAGAGGGGTCCTAATGGAAGAGAATGAAGAAGAAGAGGATGACGACAACTATCCTGGCCCTGGGTTCCATGAATACGATGGTACAACAATGGGGGAAGAACCCGAGCTGACAATGCGGGAAGGAGCTGAAGAAGAGGCATCAGATGAGCCCGCTGATGATCTTGGTCGGGCCATTGCCGATGCAAAAAGAAACTGCGCAAGTGAAAAGGAGAAGCTGAAGTTGGAGCGCATGTTAGAGGATCACAAAAAAGGGTTGTACCCAAATTGCGAAGATGACAATAAAAAGATGGGTACCACACTGGAATTGCTGCAATGGAAGGCAGAGAATGGTGTATCTAACAAGGCATTTCAAAAGTTGCTGATAATGTTAAAGAAGAAGCTACCAAAGGACAACGAATTGCCAGAGAGTATGTACGAAGCAAAGAAGGTTGTCTGTCCTCTAGGATTAGAGGTCGAGAAGATACATGCATGCCCTAATGACTAGATCCTCTACCGCGGTGAGTACGAGGTTTGAATGCATGCCCGGTATGCTGTGCATTGTGCTATAAGATCGGCCACGATGACCCTAGTGATGTTGAGGGCGAGCGCCCCAGGAAGAAGATTCCTGCCAAGGTGATGTGGTATGCTCCTATAATACCATGGTTGAAATGCTTGTTCCAAAACAAAGAGCATGCCAAGTTGATGCGATGGCACAATGAAGACTGTAAGAAATACGGGAAGTTGAGAGTGCCCGCTGACAGGTCGTAGTGGAGAAAAATCGAGAGAAAGTGGAAGGACTTTGCAAAGGACGCAAGGAACATATGGTTTGGTTTAAGTCGAGATGGCATTAATCCTTTTGGGGAGCAGAACAACAATCATAGCACATGCCTATGACTCTATGTATCTATAACCTTCCTCCTTGGTTGTGCATGAAGCGGAAGTTCATTATGATGTCAGTGCTCATCCAAGGCCCCAAGCAACCCGAAAACGACATTGATGTGTACCTAAGGCCATTGGTTGAAGAACTTTTATAGCTGTGGAATGGAAAAGGTGTACGTGCGTGGGATGCGAAAGATCAGGAGGAATTTGATCTACATGTGTTGCTATTTGTAACCATCAATGATTGTCCTGCTCTCAGTAACCTTTCAGGACAGACAAACAAGGGATACCACGCATGCACGCACTGTTTAGATGATACCGACAGTATATATTTGGATAAATGTAAGAAGAATGTGTATCTGGGGCATCATCGATTTCTTCAGAGCATGCATCCCGTAAGAAAGAAAGGCAAGCATTTCAAAGGTGAGGCAGATCACCGGAAGAAGCCTCGCCACCATACGGGTGATGACATACTTGATATGGTCAAGGATTTAAAAGTAATCTTTGGCAAGGGTCCTGGCGCACAATCTGTTCTGAATGACGCTGACAAACGCACACCCATGTGGAAGAAGAAATCTATATTTTGGGACCTACCCTATTGGAAAGACCTTGAGGTCAGCTCTGCAATCGATGTGATGCACGTGACGAAGAATCTTTGCGTGAACCTGCTAAGCTTCTTGGGCGTGTATGGGAAGACAAAAGATACGCCGGAGGCACGGGAGGACCAGCAACGTATGCACAAAGAAGACGTCATGGATCCAAAGCAGTTTCAGGGTCATATCAGCTACGCTCTTACCAAAGAAGAGAAGGAAATCTTCTTCGAATGCATGCTCAGTATGAAGGTCCCGTCTGGCTCTCGTCGAATATAAAGGGAATAATAAATATGGTAGAGAAAAATTTCCAGAACCTAAAGTCTCATGACTGCCACGTGATTATGACGCAAGTGCTTCTGGTTGCATTGAGGGGGCTTCTATCGAAAAACCTTCGATTAGCCATTGTGAAGCTATGTGTATTCCTGAATGCAATCTCTCAGAAGGTAATCGATCTAGAAATCCTACCAAGGTTAGAGAATGATTTGGTGCAATGCCTTGTCAGTTTCGAGTTGGTGTTCCCACCATCCTTCTTCAATATCATGACACACGTCCTAGTTCACCTAGTCGAGGAGATTTCCATTCTGGGTCATGTATTTCTACACAATATGTTCCCCTTTGAGAGGTTCATGGGATTCTTAAAGAAATATGTTCATAATCATGCTAGTCCAGAAGGAAGCATCTCCAAGGGCCATGAAACAGAGGAGGTCATTGAGTTTTGTGTTGACTTTATTCCTGACATTAAGCCGATTGATGTTCCTGAATGGCGGAATGAGGGCAGACTGGGTGGAAAAAGCATGCTAGGAAAGAATTCACTAATTGCGGGGACGGGCATTCTTTGGCGCAAGAACACTACATAGTTCTACAAAGTTCCGCCTTGGTGGCTCCGTATATCGAGCAACACAAGAATATTCTACGCTCCAAACACCCGGAGAAGTCTGACGACTGGATTACACATGAACAAATGGTGACTTTCGCCGGTTGGTTGCAGACACGTCTCATGCATGACGACACTGTTGAAGATAACCTATACTTGCTGTCCAAGTTACCATCTTCGACTATATTGACTTTCAAAGGGTACGAGATAAATGGGAATACATTTACACGATCACCCAAGATAAAAAAGAGCGCCAACCAAAATAGTGGTGCCGCTTTGATGCAGCAAACAACAATGGGCCAAAGGACACATATTATGGTTACATAAAGGAGATATGGGAACTTGACTATGGACTTGGTTTGAAGGTCCCTTTGTTTAGGTTCAAATGGGTTAATCTGACACGAGGCGGGCTAAACGAAGACCCGTAGTACGGAATGACAATAGTGGATCTCAACAATCTTGAGTACGCAGACGAACCATTCGTCCTAGCCAATGATGTGGCGCAGGTTTTGTATGTGAAGGACATGTCTACCAAGCCGAGAAAAAGAAAAGATAAGGAAGCGAATACATCATGCGATGAGACAAAGCGCCACATAGTTCTTTCAAGGAAAAGAAACATCATGGGAGTGGAGGACAAGATAGACATGTCAGAAGATTATGAAAAGTTTCATGAAATTGCTCCCTTCACAGTGAATTTTGACCTGAGCATCAATTTAAACGATGAAGATTGTCCATGGTTACGACTCAAAGGGACACACGCGAAGAAAAAGTTTTACACCCAAAGGTCCCACTCTGGGATGTGACTCGCTTCTCTAGTTTGTTTTCGGACTTATATATCTAGAAAGTCTCACTTCGGACAAACCGAAGGGAATCTTTGTAATACTAGTGTACTTATGTGTTTTGTGCATTCAGTATGCACCATTCGAAAGTGGGCCATCAATTTTTGACCCTTTCTGACTTCATTTGCTATTTTTCATGCATTTACTGATCTTTTTGAGCTAAATGACCCTGAAATTGATAAGAACTACGAATGAACTCTGAAAAGGTTGAAATTTGGCATGGTATCATCATTTCACCCACATAGCATGTGCTAAAAAGTTGAGAGGGTTACGGCAAAAACTGGATGCACTTTGTGTACAAAATGGACAATCTGTTTTGAAGTATTAGGGTTTCAGACGAAAACTCGCCGGTTACAAAGGCATTTCATTTTTGTAACTTATTTCAACTCCAGACTTTTTGTGCGTTCAGTATGCACCATTCGAAGCCACGTCATCAATTTTCAACTCTTTCTGACTTCATTTGCTATTTTTCATGGATTTACTGATTTTTTTGATCTAAATGACCAGAAAATTGATAAGCACTACAAATGAACTCTAAAAGGTTGAAAGTTGGCATGGTATCATCATTTCACCCACATAGCATGTGCTAAAAAGTTGAGAGGGTTACGACAAAAACTGGATGCACTTCGTGTACAAAATGGACAATCTCCTTCGAAGTATCAGGGTTTCAGACGAAAACTCACCTGTTACAAAGGCATTTCATTTTTTAACTTATTTCAACTCCAGACTTTTTGTGCGTTCAGTATGCACCATTCGAAGCCACGTCATCAATTTTCAACCCTTTCTGACTTCATTTGCTATTTTTCATGCAGTTATTGATTTTTTTGAGCTAAATGGCCCTGAAATTGATAAGCACTACAAATGAACCCTGAAAAGGTTGAAAGTTGGCATGGTATCATCATTTCACCCACATAGCATATGCTAAAAAGTTGAGAGGGTTACGACAAAAAATGGATGCACTTCGTGTACAAAATATACAGTCTCTTTCGAAGTATCAGGGTTTCAGACGAAAACTCGCGTGTTACAAAGGCATTTCATTTTTTAAACTTATTTCAACTCCAGACTTTTTGTGTGTTCAGTATGCACCATTGGAAGCCACGTCATCAATTTTCAACCCTTTGTGACTTCATTTGCTATTTTTCATGCATTTACTGATTTTTTTGAGCTAAATGACCCTGAAATTGATAAGCACTAAAAATGAACTCTGAAAAGGTTGAAAGTTGGCACGGTATCATCATTTTACCCACATAGCATGTGCTAAAAAGTTGAGAGGGTTACGGCAAAAAATGGATGCACTTCGTGTACAAAATGGATAATCTCTTTCAAGGTATCAGGGTTTCAGACGAAAACTCGCGTGTTACAAAGGCATTTCATTTTTTAAACTTATTTCAACTCCAGAATTTTTTGTGCGTTCAGTATGCACCATTCGAAGCCACGTCATCAATTTTCAACCCTTTCCGACTTGATTTGATATTTTTCATCCATTTACTGATTTTTTGAGATAAATGACCCTGAAATTGATAAGCACTACAAATGAACTCTGAAAAGGTTGAAAGTTGGCATGGTATCATCATTTCACCCACATAGCATGTGCTAAAAAGTTGAGAGGGTTACGGTAAAAACTGAATGCACTTCGTGTACAAAATGGACAATCTCTTTCGAAGTATCAAGGTTTCAGACGAAAACTCGCCTGTTACAAAGGCATTTCATTTTTTTTAAAATTATTTCAACTCCAGACATTTTGTGCATTCATTATGCACCATTCGAAGCCACGTCATCAATTTTCAACCCTTTCTGACTTCATTTGCTATTTTTCATGCATTTACTGATTTTTTTGAGCTAAATGACCCTGAAATTGATAAGCACTACAAATGAACTCTGAAAAGGTTGAAAGTTGGCATGGTATCATCATTTCACCCACATAGCATGTGCTAAAAAGTTGAGAGGGTTACGGCAAAAACTGGATGCACTTCGTGTACAAAATGGACAATCTCTTTCGAAGTATGAGGGTTTCACACGAAAACTCGTCTGTTACAAAGGCATTTCATTTTTTAAATAACCTAAGTATTAGCAAATTGAATATAATGATAAAACACAGTAAAATTAAAAAGAAGAAAAAATAATCATTGAGAAATCTATTTTTAAAGTAAAGTTATTCACAAACTAGTGATTCACACAAATTTCAAATAATTCAAATTTAAACTATTCAAATTTGAAAACTACTAGCACAAACAGAAAGTTTATATTTTTTACCGAAAACAAAAGGATTCACAAAGAAACTCTAAATAAAGAAAAAAACAACTCAGAAATAAAAAAATAAAGCAAAAAACAAAAAAATTAAAAAAGAAATAAATTAAAAAAATCCCGCCTACTGGGCCACAACAGCCTACATACGACTAGAAACCCAACCTGTAGGTGGGCCAGGACGCAGGCCCGCAAGGCCTAGTAGGCCCACAGGGAATCGCAACAGAGGTAGGTCTAGATGGCCTGCATTAGAGAGGAGCTCAATGCAGTGCCTGCACCGGGGCTTATAAACTGGTCGAGGCGCCCCTCAACTAGCGACGTGGGACTAAACTTCCACCATAGTGTGTTGTGCCAGGAACACCCCTTTAGTCGCGGTTGGTGGCTCCAACCGCGACTAAAGAACGGGTTTCGCTTCCCGCACGCTTCGGCTGGTGAAATTCACCTTTAGTCGCGGTTGGTGGCTCCAATCGCGACTAAAGGGGGGTCCTTAGTCGTGATTGGAGCCACCAACCGCGACTAAATGCCTCCTTATATATACAACACTTCAAAAAATTTCAGTTACTCTGCATTCTTCGAACTCTTCATGACATCGCCGCGCCTTCGCTGTCTCGCCTCCCCGATGTCGAAGCTCGTTGCCGCCCCTGCCGCTGGCCGCCCATGCCTCCTCGTGCCGATCTCCGACGCCGCCCGCACCCACTCCTCCCCGAGCCTGGCCTGACATCGCCCGGGACGCCGCCCGCGCCCGCTCCTCCGGCCCCGAGCTCCTCACTGTCGCCGCCCCGACTCGCCTCACCTCGCCGTCGCCTCGCTGTGAGCTCCCCCCTCTCCCCCCTCTCCCTCGCCCTTGTGCCGCCATGGCGGCTGCCGGCCCCTCCCCGAACCCCCCCATATATGCATGAACACACACACACAATTTTGATGATTAGATGATTAATTAGATGTATAGACGATTAGATGATTAGATGCAAGAATTTTGATGTATAGAAAAAAGTTAAGGAATTTTGACATAGATGCAAGAATTTTGACATTTTTTTCACTAGATGATTAATTAGATGTATACAAAAAAGTGAAGGAATTTTGACATTTGAGGAATTTTTACATTTTGATCCAATATATGTATAGAAATTAGTATATATATATGTATGAATACAATGTATAGAAAAAAGTTGATGAATTTTGACATTTGATCCAATGTATAGCAATTAGTATTTGCAAAAGTTGCATATTTTAATGTTGTATTTGCAAAATTTTGTTATGTATTAATTTGTAATTAGTATTTGTTATGTATTTGCAAAAGTCGCGGGTCGTAAGGTTAAGAGATTCCGTTAGGATTCTGAAGTTTCCTCGTATATAAGAAATCATAATCAAGCATTTAAAAAAATGTTTAATTTGCATAGAATTTCTTCTCGGAGTCAAGGATGCCTGACCTCCATCCTCGTCATCGACTCGTTCGCGACGACGTCTTGCTTCAAAGGCGCCATGTCCGGGACTGGGCTCCGCCGGGCTGGCACTGGTAGGTGCTACCTTCAGGGGCCGCAACTTGGTGAAGAACCCAGGTCCCGTCGTCGACCCGGAGCTTCTTTGGTGGCGTTCGTGTGGGCCACTTTCGGTGCGGAGGTAGAGGGCCCCGCCGGAGGTGGTACGTCACTGTGTCAGGGAGGAGGACGAGCACGTTCGTCGCTACATGGATGCGTTGGACGTCAGGTTCTCCAATACCTGACAGGTTCTTTAGGGATCTCACCCGAGCTATGATCCTGTCATAGTTTTGTCTCTTTGGGTGTCCATCGCCTGCCGTGCGAGACGCCAACTGGATCTGTAGTAGTGATATTATATAATCAATAATATTTGAGATGTATTAGTAATAATATTCGACATGTATTCGAGATTATATTCGATAATATTCGAGACGATTTATTCGAGAGTTATATTTGATGATGCATATTATGTACTATGATTCAGTTTTCCTTATTGATTGCATGCATTCTAATTTTAATACTAAATTGTTTTATCTTTCTTCTAGGTTAGTTAAATAAAAGCTATGGACAATACCGGCAGAGAAGGAGAAGAAGCTCTGTTCAACATCATATGCTCCACGAGCCCAGAACATGAACATGAAGATGATGATGGCTCGCAATATCTGAACAATTCCGGTGAGGGTTGTATGTTTGATGAAGACGAAAGAATAGATGAAAATTCGACAACGATGTTGACGAAGAAAATGTTCTTCAAATAACAAAGACCGTCGAGGTATATTTATTATATAAGCCATCCGGTGAACATTACATGTCTTAATTGAGTTGTATATGTATTAACGAATCAATCTTTCTTATTTTAGGCCTCCGAATCGAGCAAATCTTCTACAAGCGATAGGGTAGTTCGAGGCCTGGCCAAAAAGTTGGACTCTGGCGTAAATTTCAACATCGATTCCATCAATACATCAACTGGCGAACCGCTTGAACCTAAGAAAAATGAGACCAAGTTCAAGAATCAATGCGGAGTTATTGTCAAGGACCAAATCCCGATCTCCACACAAGAATGGAAAAAGCCAGCAAAGGGAGATCGAGAAGGAGTTACTTTTATCGATGAAATAGTAAAAGATGTGCTTTGGACCGAGCTGATGTCACATTTCACACTACCAGATAACTTGACAGATGCAGATATGAAGAAAGTTAGAAACTATGCTCTTAAAAAGATGGCGATCGCATTCAACACCTTCAAGAAAAATGCATGGGCTGCGTATGTCAAAGCAAACAAGACGACTCCAAAATTCGAGGGAGAACTTGTGAAGGCAAAAGATCATTGGGACGATTTTGTGAAGTTCAAGGAATCGGAACTAGCTAAGGAACGGTCGAGAAAGAACAAGACAAATGCTTCAAAAAAGCAGTGGCACCATACTCTGGGGCCAGGTGGCTACCAGACGGCCCTGCCTAAGTGGGATAAATCCAAACAAGATATGATTAGTGTAGGGGTCACTCCAGTTACAGTGACCTGGCCCCCGAGGTGCATGACATGGTTTTATGGGCATGGGGGGAAGTTGGACCCAAAGACAGGGGCTATTATGGTGAAGGCAAGTCCTAAATAAGTGACACACGAAATTCTGATGAAAATAGAAGAAGCTCGAACGGGGGTGTTCATGCCTAACAGAGAGGACTATGAGCTTACGCGCGCCCTGAAGAATCCTGAACTCCCGAGAAGAACACGAGGGAAAGTCGTTGTTCCATGGTTTGAGGGGTTTGCTGGTTGGAACAACGACTACATAAGCCGTGCGAGAAAGAAGATGCAGGAGAAGCGAAAGAAGAAGGAGGAAGGACTCCGCCTTGAAGGCCTATAATCAAAGCACCTGGAGTTGGAATCCAGAGTCAGGCGATAGCAGGAGCAAATTGACTCACTTAGCCAGGAAAGGGCATCTCAGCAGCAACATGAGTAGATCGATCCAGCATTGGATACCACCGTCCCATCTATGCCGAGAAGCAGTGTGGGTTCCGTCCCGTCCGATATCGATGACGATGCACTGCTAGCTAGCTACCTTGTGGATGATATCAAAGACAGGACTAACTGTGAGCAACATATCAAAGTGAAGAACTTATCCATGAAGGTGGTGGATGGCTATGCTTTAGCAAATCCCCCAGAAGCAACCTTCCATTGCAATCCCATTCCAGCTGGCTATGCTCGTGTCGGGGTGGATGAAGTGATGTCAGGATATCATGAGCTACAACTTGAGATTCTTTGAGGTGACAAGGAGAGAACACTTGGAGAGGCCATACATCGTATCATTCTATGAAAAAAAGGATTGCATCGTATTTCCAAGGCCACCGACTTCTCCTCCTCCAAGTCCGCCGCCGCGTCAGTCGACTCCTCCTCCTCCTCCAAGTCTGGCACCACATCAGCCGACTCCTCCTCCAAGTCTGGCACGACGTCAGCCAACTCCTCCTCCTCCAAGTCCGGCACCGCGTCAGCTGACTCCTCCTCCAACTCCGGCACGACATCAGCATGCTCCGTCGACTCAGCGTGCTCCGTCGCCTAAACAACAGCGGAAGAGAGAGGCCGTAGCTACGACGACTTGTGGTACAACAGGCAAGAAATTCAAATATGGTCCAAGCCTCAAGCCTCTTCCGAAGTTGCCTTACCACCTAACCGAGGAGGAACTCGACAACGCAGTGGATGCCAAAGTGAAGGCCCATTTTGGACCGAAACCACCCGAGCCGCCAAAGGAGAAAGTACTTGAGCATGTCTCACAACACTTCATTGATATGGCTCGATCGACTGTCAATCAGAAGAAAATCGACTATGTGCGGTCTATCAAGAAGTCATATCTTGCATGACAAAAGTATTCAAGCTCGAGCTCGAGCCAAGGAGTTGGCAAAAAAGCAGGAAACTATCCCCCAGCTGGGAGAACAGGTAGTGCAATCGACCCCCCCGCTCATTGTACAAACACCTGTGAGTACCGCCGGTCGGCCAGGAGTAACCGAAGATCATATTAGGATGGCTAAAGAGGCCGGTGTCAGTGTTGAACAACTCCTAGGCCTTGAGGAAATCCCCAGGCTTAAAGAGGAGGAAGTAAAATATCAATATGCCCGCGGCAAAGCTCTGGTCAAGCCTGAAGATGTCAAGATTCTACCAATGAGATTGTACAATTTGCATACGTGGTAAATCAAGTGTCCCTCATGGTGAGAGTCAAATGGAGGCATTACTTCCATAAAAAAGATCTGTGGATTCATTATTCAGAGTTGTTTCAGTTATTCAATGAAGACGCACTCGACAAATCTTTAGTCAGTTTCTATTGTTTGTAAGTGATTTATTTCTATAATTTAAGTCTCTATCTAGTTGTGCTCTCGTTCATTACCTGTAATTATCCTCACTATATTCGTTTCTCTGGTATTATGCAGAATGAAGATGTATGAAATGAAACAAGCTGGACGCTATGGCATTGGGTTCATTGACCCAAATATGATGAATCAAAAGACATCGGAAACTACATATTCGAGAAAAGACACAGAGAAAGCCATGCTAGATTTTTTGAAGTATCTAAACACCCAACCCGAAATACTACTTCCATACAACTTCGGGTGAGTGTTACTATATATATCTTGTACTACAAATTCTATTTTTTGCTTACTAGATGTTAATAAGTGTTGTTGATGAGTTATGCAGTTACCATTGGATCTTGTTAATCATTTAAGTTGACAAGGGAAAAGTTGAAGTACCCGACTTGCTATTTAAGGATCCATCCGAATACGCAATCGTGAGGGGGCTGCTTGACAGGTAATTTCAATCATTATCACACTATGTCGGCCTCTTTAATTATGTTATTTCTTGATATCAACTAGTTAATAACTCATTTATTCATTTTCTTTGCCAGCGGGCAGGGCTTGGGCCAAGTTCATCAAACAGGTCCCAGGCGACTGGGCACAACAACTGAAATGGGTGCGACCGAAGGTAATTAAGTACTACTAGCTAGCTAGCTACGTCCGTGCATCTATTTAATTCTAGTTTAAATATCATTATCATGCTTGATTAATTATTACCTAATTGAATTTTATTCTCGTAAAGTGCATGAGGCAGGAGCAGGGGACTAGTTTATGCGCATCCTACGTTTGTGAGAACATTCGCATGATCACGTCTGAAAGGAGCAGAGATGAAAGAAATCTTTGGGTACATTTGCCAGAACATTATCCATATTTTTTTATCATGATCTAGCTAATATATATACACACAACTAATATATTCATCTTGATCTCCATCTTGTAGCTGACGGAGATGCGGGGCTAGCTCATACCAGAGGCTCGGATACGAGCAATTCAAGAACAATTAGCTGTATTTCTGGTCGATCAGGTCATAGATCCCAAAGGAGAATACTATTACAAGATCAAGAACAAGAAGCAATAATGCCTGCATATATATATGTAATGATCCTCAAATTGTAGGAGAAATTGTATATATATATGATCGGTTCTACGAGACATTTTATTTTTATATATATATGCGCATGCACAACGTGTGTACAATATGTAGTAGCATAATATATGTTTGAAATGAAAATTAATTAAACGGAAAATACAAAATTAAAAGGAAAGTTAAACCATAATTAATTCTTAAACCTCTAAAGAATTAAAAGGAAAAAATAAAACAAAATTAAAAAAACTAAATACTTTTAGTCTCGGTTGGTGTTACCAACCAGGACTAAAGGTCCCCCAGCCCATGGCGTCGGCGGATGCCATGTGGTGGGCCTTTGATGCCTGCCATGTTGAACCGGGACTAAAGGGGGGTAGGCTTTAGGTCCCACCCTTTAGTGCCGGTTCGAGAACCGACACTAAAGGCCCTTACGACCTACGACTATAGGCCGATTCTGCACTAGTGTGTGCAGACCCTGCGGGTTCGAAAACTATGTAGACATGAACGAGACACCTCTACAATCAATAACCAATAGGGGGACCTGGATGCCCATATTGGTTCCTACATATTCTATGAAGATATTTATCGGTCGAACCTCTATGTCAAGCATTCAGTTAATCCCGTATGTTGTTCCCTTTGTTCTTTGGTATGTTACTTACCCGAGATTCGATCGTCGGTATCTATATACCTAGTTCAATATCATTACCGGCAAGTCTCTTTACTTGTTCCGTAATACAAGATCATGTGGCTAACACTTAGTCACTTTGCTTGCAAGGCTTTGTTACGATGTTGTATTACCGAGTGGGCCCTGAGATACCTCTCCGTCACATGGAGTAACAAATCCTAGTATTGATCCATGCCCACTCAACAGACACTCAAGGAGATACCTGTAGAGCACCTTTATAGTCACTCAGTTACGTTGCAACATTTGATACACACAAGACACTCCTCCAGTATCAGTGAGTTGCATGATCTCATGGTCATAGGAACAGATACTTGAGATGCAGAAAACTATAGCAATAAACTGACACGATCATATGCTATGGTTATAGTTTGGGTCTTGTCCATCACATAATTTTTCCAATGATGTGATCCTATTATCAAATGACATCTCATGTCAATGGCTAGAAAACCTTAACCATCTTTGATCAACGAGCTAGTCTACTAGAGGCATACTAGGGACAAAGTGTTCTCTATGTATCCACACATGCAATGTGTTTCCAATCAATACAATTATAACATGGATAATAAACAATTACCATGAACAAGGAAATATAACAATAACAATTTTATTATTGCCTTTAGGGCATATTTCCAACATGTGCTTCCGAGATGAAATGTGGTGTTGTTTGGTTACGTCCAAGACATGTAGTGTGGTAATCTCTTCTTCGAATGTGAGGTTACTAGTATGCAGAATCATGGGCATAATAGCAACAGTAAAAAAACAAATATTTAACCACGCTGAGCAAACAATGGCAAGTGCAACACACAGTCATACACATAATGCAAGTTCAGGACCTTGACACTAACGATGACAAGATTACAATACCCTCACTCTTCGACCCAAGCAAGTGTTGCATTTTGTTGGCCATTAATTATCACCACCTTTGTTCACGAGATGACAAGCACGTCGACCTTATATGCGTTCAGGGTCAGGACCATGAAAGTGAGGAAGTATCCAATCTGAAGCTTGTGAGCTGTGGCGAAGCCGGGCCATCCTAGATCCATGGCGAGCCTTATGTTGCCATTTCGAAACCTCATCATCTAGTTGCATCTTGTGTTCATGCCCCAATATTCACAGAGGCATCGGGGATGGGAAGTAAATCCAATCTAGGTGCTCTCCAGGTGCTAAGAGCACCTTGTAGAAATGTGTTGGACATACTTCCTCGTAGAAGTGGACAACATTCGCCGGCCTCCCCCCGATGCCTCTTTGAGGCACTCCTTCTGATACATCCCTGCACTTGGAGCAACTGCCCTGAGTAGCATTGTCGAGAACCAACTTGCAAGCAAAGCACCGTAATGAATAGATTTTACACATGGACCCCCATTACAATGGTGATTATCTTCACTGCATGTTGTCATGTAGAAAGCGAGAGCTAGTATAAGATTCAAAACTATAATCTAAGGACCCCCATTACAATGGTGATTATCTTCACTGCATGTTGTCATGTAGAAAGTGAGAGATAGTATAAGATTCAAAACTATAATCTATAGAGCCACCCTTCGTACAAATCTATCACCAAACCAAACTGTTATCCCCCCAAATCGCACTGATCTACCCCCAAATCTAACTGCTCTTCCCCCAAATCTAACCTTACATTGAACCCTAAACCAAACTCAAAAGGACACCAATCAAGCCCTATAAAACCCTAAATCTAGCCTAAATTGGACATAAAAGGGTTTAACGCCATTCACAAAGTGGTGAACAAAATGTTCATGGATGGTCGTCGTCTAGATTTTCCACCATCAATGCTCGCCGCCCAAATCTTTCCTCCACCGCGCGTCCCTGTATGTGCAATCACATGTCCCCTTGCGCATGCTCAAGGCTTGACTAGGTGGAAACGGTTGATTTCATCGTCCTCATTGAAACTTTTTAGGCTAGTTTTGGGATAAGCGGGACGCCTCTTGCCCCCTTAGGTAGACGCCACCTATATGCAGACGTCTCACTACCAGAATAACTGCTTACGCCGACGGCCTGAGATATGCTGACGACCCCTGTCAGCCTAGAGGGAGGTACGCCGACGGCCTAGGCGAAGCTGTCGGCGCATAAAAGCCGTCGGTGTACCTAGAGATATGCCTACGGTGGCCGTCGGCGTAGCCAAGCCATCAACATATCGTGATATATGCCTACAGTGGCCGTCGGCATAGCAGGGCCGTCGGCATAGATGTGGGGCCGGCAAGCCTCCGTCTAACGGGAGTTCGATGCCGTCATACCTACGCCGATGACCCTGATGACGGCCGTCAGCATAGCTATGCCGACGGTAAGGCCGTCAGCATAGGTGTGGTCCACGTCACCGATCCGCGATGCGTGCCACGTCATCGATCCGAGGCCTGGCGGGCGATCCGTGGGCAGACCTATGCCGATGGCTTTGCCGTCGGCATAGCTTTGTTTTATCTGTTTTTTAACTTATTTTTGTATTTTAGTTTTTTTTCGAATTAAAATTTGATTAACTTAAATGTGTCTTATCTAAACATAAACATACATAATAAATTATATATAGATTTGTGCTGAATTTTTCATATATTATGTATATGTGGTTTGTATTTGTTTTTGGGTATGTTAGTAATGTGACCACATATTCTTTTGCATATAGGTTCCTATACTTTATTAAAATCACAAACAATTGATAATTACAATTAGTTTTACAATTCTATATGTTTTTATAAGGATCTTGAAAGTGCTAGATCTGCCAGTCAACTGTGCCATGGTTAGACGGGACGATGTACTTGGGGGGGTCTTGGGCTGGGCCCGCACCTTGTTCAGGAGTGTAGCTATGGGCTGGCCTATCACAACGAGGTGAAAAGGTCCATCGGTCAAACCCCACCCAACGAAAGTCAAAGGCCTAGATCCACCGGTCAACTATGTCAAGATTAGACGGGACGGTGTACCTGGGGAGGGTACTATGCCGCCAGGTCTTGCGCTGGCCCTCTTACACGTCTGGAAGCGTGATGGAAGGTGCAAGCACCCGACACGCAGCCTGGGCATGACCCCCCTCACGGACGTTGCTGCCGCCGTTGCACGAAGTGGGGAAATGGCCACATCGGGCAAACACAAAGAGAATCTTGCGATGGGTTGGGCCCGGACCGTGTTCGGGGGTGTAGCTATGGGATGGACCATCACAACCAGGTGAAAACATCCATTGGTCAAACCCCGTGCGGCGAAAGTCAAAGGCGTAGATCTGCCGGTCAACTGTGCCAGGGTTAGACGGGACGGTGTACTTGGGGGGTAGCTACGCCACCAGGTCTTGCGTTGGGCCCTCTTACAGGTCTGGAAGTGTGGTGGCAGGTGCAAGCTGTTGGAAATATGCCCTAGAGGCAATAATAAAATGGTTATTATTGTATTTCCTAGTTCATGATAATGGTCTATTGTTCATACTACAATTGTATTAACACGAAACTGTAATGCATGTGTGAATACATAGACCACAACATGTCCCTAGTGAGCCTCTAGTTGGCTAGCTCGTTGATCAATAGATGGTCACGGTTTCATGACCATGGACATTGGATGTCGTTGATAACGGGATCACATCATTAGGAGAATGATGTGATGGACAAGACCCAATCCTAAGCCTAGCACAAGATCGTGTAGTTCGTTTGCTAAAGCTTTTCAATGTCAAGTATCGTTTCCTTAGACCATGAGATTGTGCAACTCCCGGATACCGTAGGAATGCTTTGGGTGTGCCAAACATCACAACGTAACTGGGTGGCTATAAAGGTGCACTACGAGTATCTCCGAAAGTGTCTGTTGGGTTGGCACGAATCGAGACTGGGATTTGTCACTCCGTGTGACGGAGAGGTATCTCTGGGCCCACTCAGTAAGACATCATCATAATGAGCTCAATGTGACTAAGGAGTTAGCCAGGGGATGATGTATTACGAAACGAGTAAAGATACTTGCCGGTTACGAGATTGAACAAGGTATAGAGATACCGACAATCGAATCTTGGGCAAGTATCATACCGATAGACAAAGGGAATTGTATACGGGATTGATTGAATCCTCGACATCGTGGTTCATCCGATGAGATCATCGTGGAGCATGTGGGAGCCAACATGGGTATCCAGATCCCGCTGTTGGTTATCGACCGAAGAGGTGTCTCGGTCATGTCTACATGTCTCCCGAACCCATAGGGTCTACACACTTAAGGTTCGATGACTCTAGGGTTATAGGGAAATGGTATACGTGATTACAAAAGGATGTTCGGAGTCCTGGATGAGATCTCGGATGTCACGAGGAGCTCCGGAATGGTCCAGAGGTAAAGATTGATATATAGGAAGTCCAGTTTTGGTCACCGGAAAGTTTTTGGGCTCATCGTTAGTGTATCGAGAGTGCCGGGAGGGTGCCGAAGAACCACCGGGAGCGGTGTGACGACCATAGGACTTTGTGGGACCTTAGAGGAGGTGTGCCAGTCCTTATTGGACTGGCCAAGACCTTCTAGAAAGTCCCATGCGGCTAGAGATCAAGAGATAGGGCTGAAAAGATTTAAAAGGAGGAGATCCACCTCCCTTGTGGGAGGTGGACTCTCCCCCTAGTTCGGCCGAACCTCTCCTCCTTGGAGGAGGGTCCAAGGCAGCCCTCCCTCTCCCTCCTCCTATATATATGCAAGGGTTTGGGCTGATTTGCGACACGACTTCTCTCTCTCGGCGCAGCCCTACCCTTCCTCTTCCTCGTTCTCGTAGCGCTTGGCGAAGCCCTGCCGGAGTCCACGTAGCTCCACCGTCACCACGCCGTCGTGCTGCTGGAGCTCTCCGTCGACCTCTCCTTCCTCCTTGCTGGATCAAGGCGTAGGAGTCGTCATCGGGTTGCACGTGTGTTGAACGTGGAGGCGCCGTTGTTCGGCGTTGAGATCGGAATCCACCGCGATCTGAATCGCTGCGAGTACGACTCCACCAACCGCGTTCTTGTAACTCTTCCGCTTAGCGATCTTCAAAGGAATGAAGATGCAATCTCTCCCCACTCGTTGCTGGTTTCTCCATGGATAGATCTTGGTGATCGTAGAATTTTTTTTGATTTACTACTACGTCTCCCAACAGTGGTATCAGAGCTAGGTCTATGCGTAGAATCTATGCACGAGTAGAACACAAGTTGTTATGGGCGTTGATTTTGTTAATATGCTTACCACTACTAGTCTTATCTTGATTCGGCGGTATTGTGGGATGAAGCGGCCCGGACCGACTTTACACGTACGCTTACGTGATACTGGTTCCACTGCTTGACATGCACTTGTTGCATAAGGTGGCTAGCGGGTGTCTGTCTCTCCCACCTTAGTCGGATTAGATTCGATGAAAAGGGTCCTTATGAAGGGTAAATAGCAATTGGCATATCACGTTGTGGTTTTTTCGTAGGTAAGAAACGTTCTTGCTAGATACCTATAGCAGCCACGTAAAAACTTGCAACTACAAATTAGAAGACGTCTAACTTGTTTTTGCAGCATATGCCTTGTGATGTGATATGGCCAAAGAATGTGATGTGATGCATTGTGATGTATGAGGTTGATCATGTGCTTGTAATAGGATTCACGACTTGCATGTCGATGAGTATGACAACCGGCAGGAGCCATAGGAGTTGTCTTATTTTATTGTATGACCTGCGTGTCAATCATAAACGCCATGTAATTACTTTACTTTATTGCTAAATGTTAGCTATAGTAGTAGAAGTAATAGTTGGCGAGACAACTTCATGAAGACACGATGATGGAGATCATGATGATGGAGATCATGGTGTCGTGCCGGTGACAGTGATGATCATGGTGCCCCGAAGATGGAGATCAAAGGAGCAAGATAATATTGGCCATATCATGTCACTATATTGATTGCATGTGATGTTTATCATGTTTACATCTTATTTGCTTAGAACGATGGTAGTAAATAAGATGATCTCTCAATAAAATTTCAAGAAAAGTGTTCACCCTAACTGTGCACCGTTGCTAAGGATCATTGTTTCGAAGCACCACGTGATGATCGGGTGTGATAGGTTCTAACGTTCGCATACAACGGGTGTAAGCCAGATTTACACACGTGATACACTTAGGTTGACTTGACGAGCCTAGCATATACAGGCATGGCCTCGGAACACGGAAGACCGAAAGGTCGAACATGAGTCGTATAGAAGATACGATCAACATGGAGATGTTCACCATGGATGACTAGTCCGTCTCACGTGATGACCGGACACAGGCTAGTTGACATGGATCATGTGTCACTTGGATGACTAGAGAGATGTCTATCTAAGTGGGAGTTCATTAAATAATTTGATTATGTGAACTTAATTATCATGAACTTAGTCTAAAATTGTCTTTACAATCTATATTGTAGATCCAATGGCCAACGTGAATGTCACCCTAAACTTCAACGCGTTCCTAGAGAAAACTAAGCTGAAAGATGATGGAAGCAACTATGCGGACTAGGTCCGTGGCTTGAGGATGATCCTCATAGCTTCCAAGAAATTGTATGTCCTTGATGCACCACTAGGTGACTCACCCCTTCTCCCAGCAGAGCAAGACATTGCGAACGCTTGGCATTCTCGCTGCGATGATTACTCCCTTGTTCAGTGCGGCATGCTTTATAGTTTAGAACCGGGGCTCCAAAAGCGTTTTGAGCAACACGGAGCATATGAGATGTTCCAAGAGCTGAAACTGGTTTTCCAAGCTCATGCCCGGGTCGAGAGATATGACGTCTCCGACAAGTTCTTCAGCTGTAAGATGGAGGAGGATAGTTCTGTCAGTGAGCACATCCTCAAGATGTCTAGGCTTCACAACCGCTTGACTCAGCCGAGAGTTAATCTCCCGGATGACTCGATCATTGACAGAATCCTCCAGTCGCTTCCACCTAGCTACAAGAGCTTTGTGATGAACTACAACATGCAAGGGATGGAGAAGTTCATTCCTGAGTTGTACTCGATGCTGAAATCAGCAGAGGTCGAGATAAAAAAGGAGCATCAAGTGTTGATGGTGAATAAGACCACTAGTTTCAAGAAAGGCAAGGGTAAGAAGAACTTCAAGAAGGATGGCAAAGCTGTTGCCACGCCCGGTAAGCAAGTTGGCGGGAAGAAGAAGAACAAGAATGGACCCAAGCCTGAGACTGAGTGTTTTTATTGCAAGGGTACCGGTCACTAGAAGCGGAACTGCCCCAAGTACTTAGCGAATAAGAAGGACAACAACGTTAAAGGTATATGTGATATACTTGTTATTGATGTGTACCTCACCAGCACTCGTAGTAGCTCCTGGGTATTTGATACTAGTGCAGTTGCTCACATTTGTAACTCCAAGCAAGAGCTGTGGAATAAGCGGAGGCTGGCAAAGGACGAGGTGACGATGCGCGTCGGGAATGGTTCCAAGGTCGATGTGATCGCCGTCGGCACGCTACCTCTACATCTACCTTTAGGATTAGTGTTAAACCTTAATAATTGTAATTTAGTACCCGCTTTCAGCATGAACATTGTATCTGGATCTCGCTTGATGTGAGATGGCTACTCATTTAAATCTGAGAATAATGGTTGTTCTATTTATATGAGAGAAATGTTTTATGGTCATGCCCCGCTGGTCAATGGTTTATTTTTGATGAATCTCGAACGTGATATTACACATGTCCATAGTGTGAGTACCAAAAAGTGTAAGGTTGATAACGATAGTCCCACTTACATGTGGCACTGCCGCCTTGGTCATATTGGTGTCAAACGCATGAAGAAGCTCCATACTGATGGACTTTTGGAGTCTCTTGATTTCGAATCATTTGACACGTGCAAACCATGCCTCATGGGCAAGATGACCAAGACTCCGTTCTCCGGAACAATGGAGCGAGCAACTGACTTGTTGGAAATAATACATACCGATGTATGTGGTCCAAGGAGTGTCGAGGCTCGTGGTGGCTACCGTTATGTTCTCACCCTCACTGATGACTTGAGTAGATATGAGTATGTCTACTTAATGAAACATAAGTCTGAAACTTTTGAAAGGTTCAAGGAATTTCAGAGTGAGGCAGAGAATCAACATGATAGGAAAATAAAGTGCCTACGATCTGATCGTGGCGGAGAATATTTAAATCACGAGTTTGGCACACACCTAAGGAAATGTGGAATTGTTTCACAACTCACGCCGCCTGGCACACCTTAGCGAAATGGTGTGTCTGAACGTCGTAATCGCACTCTATTAGATATGGTACGATCTATGATGTCTCTTACCGACTTACCGCTATCATTTTGGGGATATGCATTAGAGACTGCCGCATTCACTTTAAATAGGGCACCGTCAAAATCCGTTGAGACGACACCGTATGAATTATGGTTTGGAAAGAAACCTAAGCTGTCGTTTATAAAAGTTTGGGGATGCGATGCTTATGTGAAGAAACTTCAACCTGAGAAGCTCGAACCCAAAGCAGAAAAGTGTGTCTTCATAGGATATCCCAAAGAGACTATTGGGTATACCTTCTACCTACAATCCGAGGGCAAAGTCTTTGTTGCCAAGAATGGATCCTTTCTCGAGAAAGAGTTTCTCTCGAAAGAAGTTAGTGGGAGGAAAATAGAACTTGATGAGGTAATTGTACCTCCACTCGAACCGGAGAGTAGCGCAAAACTGGAAGTTGTTTCTGTGGAGCCTACACCAGCTGGAGAGGAAGTTAAGGATGATGATCATGAAACTTCAGATCAAGTTACTATTGAACGTTGAAGGTCCACTAGGACACGTTCCGCACCAGAGTGGTACGGCAACCATGTCCTAGAGATCATGTTGTTAGACAACGGTGAACCTTCGAACTATGAAGAAGCAATGGCGGGCCCGGATTCCAACAAATGGCTTCAAGCCATGAAATCCGACATAGGATCCATGTATGAGAACAAAGTGTGGACTTTGGTGGACTTGCCTATTGATAAGCGCCATTGAAAATAAATGGATCTTTAAGAAGAAGACTGACACGGGATGGTAATGTGACCGTCTATAAGGCTCGGCTTGTCGCTAAGGGTTATCGACAAGTTCAAGGAGTTGACTACGATGAGACTTTCTCACCCGTAGCGATGCTGAAGTCTGTCCGAATCATGTTAGCAATTGCCGCATTTTATGATTATGAGATCTGGCAAATGGACGTCAAAACGGCATTCCTTAATGGCTTCCTCAAGAAGAACTGTATATGATGCAGCCGGAAGGTTTTGTCGATCCTAAAGATGCTAACAAGGTATTGAAGCTCCAGCGCTCCATCTATGGGCTGGTGCAAGCATCTCGGAGTTGGAACATTTGCTTTAATGAAGTGATTAAAGCGTTTGGATTTGTACAGGTTTATGGAGAACCCTGTATTTACAAGAAAGTGAGTGGGAGCTCTATAGCATTTCTCGTATTATATGTGGATGACATACTGATAATGGGAAATGATATAGAACTCTTGGAAAGTGTAAAGGCCTACTTGAATAAGTGTTTTTCAATGAAGGACCTTGGAGAAGCTGCTTACATATTAGGTATTAAGATCTATAGAGATAGATCGAGACGCCTCATAGGTCTTTCACAAAGCACATACTTTGACAAGATATTAAAGAAGTTCAATATGGATCAGTCCAAGAAGGGGTTCTTGCCTGTGTTACAAGGTGTGAGATTGAGTACGACTTAATGCCCGACCACGGCAAAGGATAGAGAAGAGATGAGTGTCATCTCCTATGCTTCAGCCATAGGCTCTATTATGTATGCCATGTTGTGTACCAGACCTGATGTGAACCTTGCCATAAGTTTGGTAGGGAGGTACCAAAGTGATCCCGGAGCGAAACACTGAACATCGGTCAAGAATATCCTGAAGTACTTGAAAAGGACAAAGGACATGTTTCACATATATGGAGGTGCCGAAGAGCTCGTCGTAAAGGGTTACGTCGATGCTAGCTTCGACACAGATCCGGACGACTCCAAATCGCAAACCGAATACGTGTATGTTTTGAACAGAGGGGCAGTCAGCTGGTGCAGCAGCAAGCAAAGCGTCGTGGCGGCATCTACATGTGAAGCGGAGTACATAGCTGCTTCGGAAGCAGCAAAGGAAGGAGTCTGGATGAAGGAGCTCATCACCGACCTAGGAGTAATTCCAAGTGCGTCGAGCCCGATGACTCTATTCTGTGGCAACACTGGAGCTATTGCCCTTGCGAACGAGCCCAGGTTTCACCTGAAGACAAGACACATCAAGCGCCGCTTCAAATCCATCCGTGATTACCTTCAGGAGGGAGATATAGATATTTGTAAAGTGCATACGGATCTGAATGTCGCAGATCCATTGACTAAACCTCTCTCACGAGCAAAACATGATCAACACTAGAATGCTATGGGTGTTCGATTCATCACAATGTAACTAGATTATTGACTCTAGTGCAAGTGGGAGACTGTTGGAAATATGCCCTAGAGGCAATAATAAAATGGTTATTATTGTATTTCCTAGTTCACGATAATTGTCTATTGTTCATGCTATAATTGTATTAACCAGGAACCGTAATGCATGTGTGAATACATAGACCACAACATGTCCCTAATGAGCCTCTAGTTGGCTAGCTCGTTGATCAATAGATGGTCACGGTTTCATGACCATGGACATTGGATGTCGTTGATAACGGGATCACATCATTAGGAGAATGATGTGATGGACAAGACCCAATCCTAAGCCTAGCACAAAATCGTGTAGTTCGTTTGCTAAAGCTTTTCAATGTCAAGTATCGTTTCCTTAGACCATGAGATTGTGCAACTACCGGATACTGTAGGAATGCTTTGGGTGTGCCAAACGTCACAACGTAACTGGGTGGCTATAAAGGTGCACTACGAGTATCTCCGAAAGTGTCTGTTGGGTTGGCACGAATCGAGACTGGGATTTGTCACTCCGTGTGACGGAGAGGTATCTCTGGGCCCACTTGGTAAGACATCATCATAATGAGCTCAATGTGACTAAGGAGTTAGCCACGGGATGATGTATTACGGAACGAGTAAAGAGACTTGCTGGTAACAAGATTGAACAAGGTATAGAGATACCGACGATCGAATCTCGGGCAAGTATCATACCGATAGACAAAGGGAATTGTATACAGGATTGATTGAATCCCCGACATCGTGGTTCATCCGATGAGATCATCATGGAGCATGTGGGAGCCAACATGGGTATCCAGATCCCGCTGTTGGTTATTGACCGGAGAGGTGTCTCGGTCATGTCTACATGTCTCCCGAACCCGTAGGGTCTACACACTTAAGGTTCGATGACGCTAGGGTTATAGGGAAATGGTATACGTGATTACCGAAGGATGTTTAGAGTCCCGGAGGAGATCCCGGACGTCACGAGGAGCTCCGGAATGGTCCGGAGGTAAAGATTGATATATAGGAAGTCCAGTTTTGGTCACCGGAAAGTTTTCGGGCTCATCGGTAGTGTATCGGGAGTGCCGAGAGGGTGCCGGAGGACCCCCGGGAGGGGTGTGACGACCATACGACTTTGTGGGCCCTTAGAGGAGGTGTGCCAGCCCTTATTGGGCTGGCCAAGACCTTCTAGAAAGTCCCATGCGGCTGGAGATCAAGAGATAGGGCTGAAAAGATTTAAAAGGAGGAGATCCACCTTCCTTGTGGGAGGTGGACCCTCCCCCTAGTTCGGCCGAACCTCTCCTCCTTGGAGGAGGGGCCAAGGCATCCCTCCCTCTCCCTCCTCCTATATTGTAGCGACCCGACCTGAAAGGTCAAGTCTCCGGTGTTTCCGTACCATCCCAAGATCATGCTGGTACACACACAGTACATCAATGTATATATCAAAGGGAAATCACACAGCATTTTATTAACAAAATCTCATATCGAGTCCTTTATTACAATAATCATTACAATAAAGTGGCCGAAGGCCAACTCATGGGAATAACTAAATCTTTTGAAAGCGTCATGGTAGATGAGTCCATCTGACTCCAAGGGCATCTCGCCAAGCGTAGAGCGTGTCCTCACTCCTGGTCGGAAAAGTACTCTACAACATGATACGTTGCAGCCGTGTAGGTCAGCATATGGAATATGCCGGCAAAGTCACAAGAGAGGGGTGTGAAAATAATCAGCTAGTCTACATGCATATATGGCAAGTGGGGTGGTAAGTTTTTGCGTAAAGCCAAGTTTTTCCTACATCAAGAGAGGGGCTAAGCAAAATATTACTAAGTTGGTTGATTAATGAGATGGTTCCGCCAACCAATTCTCATACCCAAATTATTAATACCCACACCATCATATTAATTTGTGTTGAGAATTCCGAAGTTTCGGTTCCTTTGGCTCAAGTCGTCCATGACCGTGGACACGGCTAATCGATTAGGTTGAGTACTCTGCCGAGCTTTGCACACGTTCCCCACAAGATTTGATCGCCTCCGTTGGATTCCTCGCACTTCAGGGTGTTTGAGGAACGGATGACCAAAACATGGTCTTCTAAGGGGTCCCACTGAGACTCTGTCGGTGCCCATCCTTTCCTACCGTTCTTCTACATCTCGTAGCACCACCTGTCCAGTGTCGCCACAATATCCAACCAAGCCAGAGCCCATAATGGCTTGTGGCTGTGCAGGTAAGCCTTGGGTCTTGAAGCATCCTTCCATCCCTTCGTGCCTGGGTGGACCTTTCTGCGTGAATACTGGCACATCTCCAGCATCACCTAGGCTAACCACTGGTTTCTCCAGGGCGCCGTTCAACCATCATCCACCCAGAGGTGAGTTGAAAACTTGAAGTCTTGAAGTCTTGATCATCATAGGTCTTGAAGTTATTACCTCACAACCCTCATGATTCACACAACCCACCCCGTCTACTAACAGCATAGCAAAACAAATGTAACATTTCCCGGGGTCAAAGATGTCAAAGGGGTTGAGGGGGGTGGTACCTACCACATGATACTACTTCAATGTAACCAAGTTTCCAACTAACCTATCTTGCGTGCAACTGGGGAGATGGTAGAACTAATGCATATAAAACATGGGTAAAAACATGATCAAGGTGACTTGCCTGATTGATGATCTTCGTACGTGAGTGACTCTAGGTAACAAGCTTCGCACTCCGGATAATCTAACGAGGCAAACAAGCACTCAATAAGCATACAACAAAATATGTAACTCCTAACATCAACAATGAACTAGTAAACAATCAAGACAAAACAATGCACAAATCACAAGCAAGAAAAAAATACAAAGTTTTGTTTTCTAAAAAATGATGGGGAAAATCACTACTAACATAACAAAACTATTTGTATTAACAAAAGAATGGTTGACAACAAGTAAACAATAAATATTTTTACTAATAAACAGAATAAAATCAATTTAAAGTTTGGTAAGAAAAGCTTTAGTAAAGTTTTGATAACCAAATACTATATGAAGCAACTATAGTTTTACTAACAAAAGAATGAAACTAAACTTATTATTTATTACTAAGACATTATCTAAACAGAATGGAAATTACTAAAAACTTGGCTTAGCAAACATAATTAAATTATATAAAACTTTGTTGAAAGAAAACTATTACTAACTAGTTGTTTTAGTTCAAATTAAACCTATTAGAAAAGAAGTTGTGATTCCTATATTAATAAAGAAATAAACTAAGAAATTTTATATTTTTATTAACAGTAAGTAAAACACTAAATGTTTAAGCAACAGAACCTATTAAACAAACAAAACTAAATTCTAATTTAAACTAACTAAATCTAAGTTAAATAAAACTATACTAACTAATAGGCAGAATCTGTTTATAGCTAAAACACTAAGAAAAGTCATCCTAAAAATTCTCAAACTAAACATGAAGGTAGTCCTAACTAAGACCAAACAGTAGCAAAAAGATTCATGTCAAAATCTATTTTCAAACTCTAGTTATTCAGATTTGAATGTTTTGAGAAAATTTGATTCAATTCAAATTTTATAGGTCAAATTTAAAATTTAAAAGTACAGGGTGAAACTACATGAAAAATGTGAGCTATTTCAAAAAGAATCAACTCAAAACATCAAACAGATTAAAAGTTATCACTAAAACAAATTTTGAAAAGCTTCTGTTAACTAAAACTAAACAGAAAAGAAAAAAATAAGCTACCGGACGACCAGGGTGACGTGGCAGGTTCCTATTGGCTGGCTAGCGCGTGCGTGCGGGCGTTTCGGGCGGTCGACTAGACCGAAGTGAAAAATGGTTCAGGAAATAATGTCTTCTAATCCTAGCCGTCGGATCTAGATCGGGTTGATGGGAGGGCTCACCGTGGTAAGAGGTCGCCGGCGAGGAGGTCTCCGGCGAGTGGTGGCAGCGGCCGGTGGTTGGAGGAGGTCGGGGAGGCGTCTCCGGTGGTCGAGGGAGGTCGGGGAGTGGTCCGGGCGGCGGCGCTTGACGTCCAGCGTCGAACGGTGAGGTCGGAGGGGCGCGGGGAGGTCCGAGGCGTCGGCTACGAGCGATGGGGAGCTCCGGTTGGGGCTGGAACTCCGGCGAGCTCTCCTGCGATGGTCTAGCGACGCGAGAGAGGGGTCGGGGTGGAAATGGAGGCGGGGGAGTTGGGGCTCTTATATAGGCCGGAGAGGGAGTCGGGGAAAGGAAGGGGAGAAGATCCCGCGGCGAGTGGATCTCGCCGGCGTCGGTGCGCGCGTGAGGTTGGGGGTGACCGATGCGGGATTTTCGGCGGTCGGGTGGGTCCGGGCTGTCAGCGAGAGCGGGAGCGTCGGTAGCGCGTCGGTCGGCCGAAATCAAGGGGATTCGGCATTTAAGAGGTGGGCCGGCCCGAATCATTTTTAATTCCTTTCCTTTTTAATAAAACAGCGTAATATAATGCTTTTATGGCAAATAATATATTTCCAAATATAGGAGTATTATATATCAAAATTATCATAATAAAATATTCCATTTAATGAACATTTTTATTCTGGTATTTGAACACTTTGAAAAAAATATTATTTTCAGAAATGTCCTAATTGTTTTAAATCCTTTTTTGAAAATATTTTCAAAATAACTCCTGGTAATTATTGTTCAAATAAATCACCAATTTGGTCCTGGTGTGGAGTGTAATCTTCCTCCTCTCTTATTTAAACTTTTTACCAAGATTTCAAATAGGTGAAAGCAACAATGGGGAAAAAATAGGAAGGGGCTTTCAGAAAGTTAAAAGGAGCATTTCAACAATTGTATATATTCAAGCAATGATAGATGCATAGATATATTCATAACATTCCAAAATGGAATTGTGGGATGTTACAAACCTACGCACCTTAAGATGAATCTCGCCCTCGAGATTCGGGTTGGCTAGAAAATAGGTGCGGGTGGTCTCTACGAAGATCTTCTTCGCGTTCCCAGGTGGCTTCTTCCTCGGTGTGGTGACTCCACAAAACCTTACAGAACTTGATGATCCTGCTGCGGGTAACTCTGTTGGTAGTCTCGAGGATCTTGACAGGCTTTTCCTCGTAAGTCAGATCACTGTCAAGCTGTATGGCCTCTAGGGGCACGGTGTCTCTCAAAGGGATATCAGCCATCTCAGCATGGCATTTCTTTAGCTGGGAAACATGGAAAACATCATGAACTCCGGATAATCCTTCCGGCAATTCTAGCTTGTATGCAACTTCGCCTCTACGTTCAAGAATTTTGTAGGGGCCTATGAATCTGGGTGCTAATTTTCCTTTAACACCAAACCTCTTGATTCCTCGAAGTGGGGACACACGAAGATATGCTCGGTCTCCCACTTCATACGTTACTTACTTGCATTTGTTGTCAGCATAGATCTTCTACCGGGATTGAGCTATCTTGAGTCTATCAAGAATCAACTTGACTTTATCTTCTGAATCTCGAATAAGGTCGGGACCAAAAAGTTGTCGGTCTCCAACACCATCCCACGTCAGTGGTGTTCTGCACCTCCTTCCGTATAAGGCTTCGAAAGGGGCCATCTTCAGACTGGTCTAATAACTGTTGTTGTATGAGAATTCTGCGTAAGGTAAGTTGTCAGCCCAACTAGATCCATAATCTAGCGCACAAGCTCTCAACATGTCTTCCAGAATCTGGTTGACTCTCTCAGTCTGTCCATCGGTCTGCGGATGAAAAGCTGTACTGAACTCCAGTCTCGTACCCAAAGTTTCATGTAGTTGATGCCAAAACTTTGAGGTAAATTGTGTTCCTCTATCTAACACGATACTCCTCGGAACTCCATGCAGACACACGATCCTGGTCATGTATATCTTGGCTAACTTAGCACTGGTATAGGTGGTCTTCATCGGGATGAAATGAGCCACCTTGGTCAAGCGATCAACCACTACCCAGATGGAATCATAACCTGAACGGGTCCTGGGCACTCCTGTGATGAAATCCATACCCAGCTTTTCCCATTTCCACTCGGGTATCGGCAAAGGTTGGAGTAACCCTGCTGGTTTCTGATGTTCCGCCTTTACTCGCTGACAAACATCACATATTGCAACGTGTTCTGCAATATCCTTCTTCATACCTGTCCACCAATAACTCTCTTTCAAGTCCAGATACATCTTAGTATTGCCTGGGTGTATTGAGTAAGGTGAATCGTGGGCTTCCTGAAGTATCAACTTCCTGAGCTCTGGGTCATTGGGCACATAGATGCGGTTCTCAAACCACAGAGTTCCTTGCTCATCCTCACGGAAACCTTTAGCTTTACCATCTTTCATTCTTTTCCTAATCTCAGCTATTTCCTTGTCCGTCTTCTAGGCTTCACGAATTCTTTCGGTCAATGTGGACTGGATCTCCAGTGTGGCAACATATCCGCTTGGAACTATCTCTAGCCTGAGCTCTCTGAGATCATCGGCTAACTCCTGGGGTAATCCTCCCGCTGTTAGTGTGTTCACATAAGCTTTGCGACTCAAGGCATCGGCTACAACATTTGCCTTACCTGGATGGTAGTGTAATCTCATGTCATAGTCCTTGATTAACTCTAACCATCTCCTCTGTCTCAGGTTCAACTCTTTCTGCGTGAAGATATATTTTAGGCTCTTACGGTCGGTGTAAACATCACAACTATTTCCAATAAGGAAATGTCACCAGGTCTTGAGTGCGTGCACTACGGCTGCTTGTTCCAAATCATGGGTGGCATAATTCAACTCATGAGGTCGTAGTTGTCTGGATGCATAAGCTACAACCTTTCCATCTTGCATGAGTACTCCTCCAAGTCCTTGACGTGAAGCATCACAATAAACCTGGAAGTCCTTCCGAATATTGGGCAAAATCAACACTGGGGCTGTGATCAAACGTTTCTTCAACTCCTAGAAACTGGCTTCACATTCCTTAGTCCAAATATACTTAGACTCTTTCTTCAACAACTCCGTCATGGGCTTGGCAATCTTTGAGAAATTCTCAATGAATCTCCGGTAATATCCGGCAAGTCCGAGGAAACTGCGGATCTCCTTAACTTAGGTGGGTGACTTCCACTCGGTGACGGCTTCAACCTTAGCGGGGTCCACTGCTATTCCATCTCCGGAAATAATATGTCCAAGGAATCCGACTTCCGTCAGCCAAAATTCACATTTGCTGAACTTGGCATATAATTGATGCTCTCTCAGCTTCTCCAGAACTAAACGCAAATGTTCCTTGTGTTCTTCCTCGTTCTTGGAGAATATCAAAATGTCATCGATGAACACCACGACAAACTTGTCCAAATATTCCATAAACACTTTGTTCATCAAATTCATGAAGTAGGCAGGAGCATTAGTCAAACCAAAGGACATGACTGTATACTCGTATAAGCCATACCTGGTGGTGAAAGCTGTTTTGGGTATATCTTGTTCATGAATCTTCAGTTGATGATACCCTGATCGAAGATCGATCTTGGAGAATACTTTGGCGCCTACTAGCTGATCAAACAGGTCATTAATCATCGGCAGAGGGTACTTGTTCTTGATAGTCACCTCGTTCAAGGCACGATAGTCAACTACCATTCTCAAGGTTTTATCCTTCTTCTCCACCAAAAGTACTGGGGCTCCCCAAGGTGAAGAACTTGGGCGAATATACCCCTTGTCCAATAACTCCTTGATTTGCTTCTTGATTTCCAGTAGATCATTTGCAGGCATCCGATAGGGTCTCTTGGAAATTGGAGCTGTTCCTGGCAATAGCTCTATCAGAAGCTCAATCTCCCTATCTGTTGGCATGCCTGGTAATTCTTCCGGGAATACATCCGGAAAGTCTTTTACCACAGGTACTTCCTCCCGAACAACTCCTGTGAGGGAATTTAACCGAGCACTCATCCGTGTGCGTCGGGATACATACTTAATCCGCTTGTTCTCCGGGGTGGTGAGCAAGATAGACTTGCTGGGACAGTCAAGATTTCCTTCGTACTTGGCCATCCAATCCATGCCTAGGATTACATCCAATCCCTGGGATTCTAAGACGATGAGGTCGGTGGGAAAACATGGTTTCCTGTGTGAAGTTTCAAGGCATGGCATCCTATCCCTGCCATCATCATACCTCCTGGGGAACTGACCTTAATGGGCTGACTAAGGGTTTTGGTGGGCAAACCATACTTATCCACAACTACCCTTGATATGAATGAATGAGTTGCACCGGAATCAAAAAGTACTGTAACTGGACGTGAATGCAATAAAAACTTACCAACCACAGTCTCGGGTTGATCATAGACTTCTTCCACGTCGAGGTGGTTCACCTGGGCACGAGGAAACGGATTTGGCTTCTTGGCTACTGCGTTGCCGTTTCCATTTCCCTGCTTGCTCTGGGGACACTCAGTAGCATAGTGCCCTGTCTTCTAACACTTGAAGCAGGTGATGTGACTCAGATCCTTCTGAGTAGGAGCGTGACGGTACTGGTTGTTGTTCCCATTCCCATTGTCATTCTTGAAGTTGCCATGGTTGGGACGGTTGTTCCCATTTCCTCCATGGTTGTGCACAGCATGAGTGTGCTTTCCAAACTTACCGGTTCCTGATCCGGTATTCCCTGAGTACGGGGAGTAGCGAAGCTTCTGATGAGCTCCAGAGTTGAACTTCCCCTGAGTGTACTTCCGCTTGCGGTTCTCAATTTGCTGCTGTTTACCCTCCAAGATGAGGGCCTTGTCCACCAGCTCTTGGTAGTTGTTGAAGGTAGCCACTACCAGCTGTATGCTCAACTCATCGTTGAGTCCTTCCAGAAACTTTTCTTGCTTGGCTGCATCATCAGCCACATCTCCGGGTGCATAACGAGCTAACATGCTGAACTCTTCCACATATTGGGCCACGGAGCGATTACCCTGGCGCAAGTTGCGAAACTCGCGCTTCTTCAGACTCATGGCTCCAGCTGAGACATGAGCGGTGCGGAAAGCAAGCTTGAACTCCTCCCAAGTCACACCTGCAATGGGATAAGTGGTGGTGTAGTTCTCCCATCATGAAGCTGCTGGTCCGTCCAGTTGATGTGCGGCAAAGCGCACCTTCTCAGCGTCAGTGCATCCAGCGGTGATGAGTTCTCTCTCCATCTTGCGAAGCCAGTCATCTGCCACAATGGGCTCAGTGCTGCTGGAGAAAGTTGGAGGATTCAACCTCAGAAAACGGGTGATGTTGTCAGCTTGAGGGGGATGGTGGTTGTTGTTGTTCTGGTTGTTGGTCTGATTCTGAATCAACAGCTGCATCAGTGCATTCTGCTGCTGGAGGAGTTGCGTGAGTTCTGGCGGGAAGGTGGAGTCGGACTCACGGCGTGGAGGCATCTTGCTGTTTTTAGAGGGATGAGAATTAGAATAGAACAAGGGTCTAGAAAGAAATTCACTACCCATATGCAATGCACAATCATATCACATCAAACACTCATTCATTTATTCAATCAATGTCAAACATCGAGATACAAATCTCCATCAAACTAAACATCGACCTACGATTTAACGTTGAAAATAAAAGATACATGGAGGGCATGACTATAGTTTTCCTCAGAAGTACAAGGTGACTGAGCCTCCTCCAGTGGTGCTCTCCTCATAGTCATCATCGTCGCTGATGAAAGGAGCCAAGTCTCCCTCAGGATGAAGATTTTCACCCATGTCCATCTGTTCCTCCAGAGTGGCGATGCGAGTGTTCAGCTTGTCGATCCTCTCTAAGAAATCCTTCACCTCATACTCATGCTCGTACTCGGCTTCCCGTAAGTCAGCTTCGAGGTCAATCTCACGGTTCATCAGATTCTTGATTGTCTTCGTATCAGCAGGAACTCGAAGCTCCAGAGTCCTGATGTGAGTCTCCAAGGTCTGGATATAGGAAATGGTGGTGTCTGCAGTGGAAGGGGTTATGATGTTTCCATGGACATCCCTATGACAAACCATGTTGATTCCTGGTGAAATGGTTCCACCTCTGTATTCCTCCTGAATACGTCCAAGGGCACGATGGATGGCCATGTCTCTCCCAAGTATCCAACTGGGTGCCACAAACTTGAAGTCGATGGGTTCCTTCCGATTCCCAAAGGTCTTCCCTGGGATGTGCACCTCGATCCTGTAGCGTCCATCTTGGGGAAAGGACATGATAGGAGTCCCGTTGATGCTCGGCAAAGCAATCCTCACGTCCTTAACGATCCTCATCAGCTCCTTACCAAAGGGCATCGTTGCGTCACGCTGGCAAAACTCCGTGATCAACACTGGGATGAAGGTGGCCATCTATAAATTTTGAAATATTCGGAGAGAAGTCAGAAATGAGTAGATGAGAGTATAAGAATTTTAAAGACAAATAGAAATGAGTCCTAAGGCTTTCCAATCCTAGAGGTTACGTCCTACGGTCAGCGTGTGCTCTGATACCATTTATGTAGCGACCCGACCTGAAAGGTCAAGTCTCCGGTGTTTTCCATACCATCCCAAGATCATGCTGGTACACACACGGTACATCAATGTATATATCAAAGGGAAATCACACAGCATTTTATTAACGAAATCTGATAGCAAGTCCTTTATTACAATAAAGTGGCCGAAGGCCAACTCATGAGAATAACTAAATCTTACGGAAGCGTCATGGTAGATGAGTCCATCTGACTCCAAGGGCATCTCGCCAAGCGTAGAGCGTGTCCTCACTCCTGGTCGGAAAAGTACTCTGCAACATGATACGTTGCAGCCGTGTAGGTCAGCATATGGAATATGCCGGCAAAGTCACAAGAGAGGGGTGTGAAAATAATCAGCTAGTCTACATGCATATATGGCAAGTGGGGTGGTAAGTTTTTGCGTAAAGCCAAGTTTTTCCTACATCAAGAGAGGGGCTAAGCAAAATATTACTAAGTTGGTTGATTAATGATATGGCTCCGCCAACCAATTCGCATACCCAAATTATTAATACCCACATCATCATATTAATTTGTGTTGAGAATTCCGGAAGTTTCAGTTCCTTTGGCTCAAGTCGTCCATGACCGTGGACACGGCTAATCGATTAGGTTGAGTACTCTGCCGAGCTTTGCACACGTTCCCCACAAGATTTGATTGCCTCCGTTGGATTCCTCGCACTTCAGGGTGTTTGAGGAACGGATGACCAAAACATGGTCTTCTAAGGGGTCCCACTGAGACTCTGTCGGTGCCCATCCTTTCCTACCGTTCTTCTACATCTCGTAGCACCACTTGTCCAGTGTCGCCACAATATCCAACCAAGCTAGAGCCCATAATGGCTTGTGGCTGTGCAGGTAAGCCTTGGGTCTTGAAGCATCCTTCCATCCCTTCGTGCCTGGGTGGACCTTTCCGCGTGAATACTGGCACATCTCCAGCATCACCTAGGCTAACCACTGGTTTCTCCAGGGCGCCGTTCAACCATCATCCACCCAGAGGTGAGTTGAAAACTTGAAGTCTTGAAGTCTTGATCATCATAGGTCTTGAAGTTATTACCTCACAACCCTCATGATTCACACAACCCACCCCATCTACTAACAGCATAGCAAAACAAATGTAACGTTTCCCGGGTCAAAGATGTCAAAGGGGTTGAGGGGGGTGGTACCTACCACATGATACTACTTCAATGTAACCAAGTTTCCAACTAACCTATCTTGCATGCAATTGGGGATATGGTAGAACTAATGCATATAAAACATGGGTAAAAACATGATCAAGGTGACTTGCCTGATTGATGATCTTCGTACGTGAGTGACTCTAGGTAACAAGCTTCACACTCCGGATAATCTAACGAGGCAAACAAGCACTCAATAAGAATACACCAAAATATGTAACTCCTAACATCAACAATGAACTAGTAAACAATCAAGACAAAACAATGCACAAATCACAAGCAAGAAAAAATACAAAGTTTTGTTTTCGAAAAAATGATGGGGAAAATCACTACTAACATAAGAAAACTATTTGTATTAACAAAACAATGGTTGACAGCAAGTAAACAATAAATATTTTTACTAATAAACAGAATAAAATCAATTTAAAGATTGGTAAGAAAAACTTTAGTAAAGTTTTGATAACCAAATACTATATGAAGCAACTATAGTTTTACTAACAAAAGAATGAAACTAAACTTATTATTTATTACTAAGACATTATCTAAACAGAATGGAAATTACTAAAAACTTGGCTTAGAAAACATAATTAAATTATATAAAACTTTGTTGAAAGAAAACTATTACTAACTAGTTGTTTTAGTTCAAATTAAACCTATTAGAAAAGAAGTTGTGATTCCTATATTAATAAAGAAATAAACTAAGCAATTTTATATTTTTATTAACAGTAAGTAAAACACTAAATGTTTAAGCAACAGAACCTATTAAACAAACAAAACTAAATTCTAATTTAAACTAACTAAATCTAAGTTAAATAAAACTATACTAACTAATAGGCAGAATCTGTTTATAGCTAAAACACTAAGAAAAGTCATCCTAAAAATTCTCAAACTAAACATGAAGGTAGTCCTAACTAAGACCAAATAGTAGCAAAAAGATTCATGTCAAAATCTATTTTCAAACTCTAGTTATTCAGATTTGAATGTTTTGAGCAAATTTGATTCAATTCAAATTTTATAGTTCAAATTTAAAATTTAAAAGTACAGGGTGAAACTACATGAAAAATGTGAGCTATTTCAAAAAGAATCAACTCAAAACATCAAACAGATTAAAAGTTATCACTAAAACAAATTTTGAAAAGCTTCTGTTAACTAAAACTAAACAGAAAAGAAAAAATAAGCTACCGGACGGCCAGGGTGACGTGGCGGGTTCCTATTGGCTGGCTAGCGCGTGCATGCGGGCGTTTCGGGCGGTCGACCAGACCGAAGTGAAAAATGGTTCGGGAAATAATGTCTTCTAATCCTAGCCGTCGGATCTAGATCGGGTGGATGGGAGGGCTCACCGTGGTAAGAGGTCGCCGGCGAGGAGGTCTCCGGCGAGTGGTGGCAGCGGCCGGTGGTCGGAGGAGGTCGGGGAGGCGTCTCCGGTGGTCGAGGGAGGTCGGGGAGTGGTCCGGGCGGCGGCGCTTGACGTCCGGCGTCGAACGGTGAGGTCGGAGGGGCGCGGGGAGGTCCGAGGCGTCGGCTACGAGCGATGGGGAGCTCCGGTTGGGGCTGCAACTCCGGCGAGCTCTCCTGCGACGGTCTGGCGACGGGAGAGAGGGGTCGGGGTGGAAATGGAGGCGGGGAGTTGGGGCTCTTATATAGGCCGGAGAGGGAGTCGGGGAAAGGAAGGGGAGAAGATCCCGCGGCGACTGGATCTCGCCGGCGTCGGCGCGCGCGAGGTTGGGGGTGACCGATGCGGGATTTTCGGCGGTCGGGTGGGTCCGGGCTGTCAGCGAGAGCGGGAGCGTCGGCAGCGCGTCGGTCGGCCGAAATCAAGGGGATTCGGCATTTAAGAGGTGGGCCGGCCCGAATCGTTTTTAATTCCTTTCCTTTTTAATAAAACAGCATAATAAAATGCTTTTATGGCAAATAATATATTTCCAAATATAGGAGTATTATATATCAGAATTATCACAATAAAATATTCCATTTAATGAACATTTTTATTCTGGTATTTGAACAATTTGAAAAAATATTATTTTCAGAAATGTCCTAATTGTTTTAAATCCTTTTTTGAAAATATTTTCAAAATAACTCCTGGTAATTATTGTTCAAATAAATCACCAATTTGGTCCTGGCGTGGAGTGTCATCTTCCTCCTCTCTTATTTAAACTTTTTACCAAGATTTCAAATAGGTGAAAGCAACAATGGGGAAAAAAATTGGAAGGGGCTTTCAGAAAGTTAAAAGGAGCATTTCAACAATTGTATATATTCAAGCAATGATAGATGCATAGATATATTCATAACATTCCAAAATGGAATTTTGGGATGTTACATATATATATGCAAGGGTTTGGGCTGATTTGAGACACGACTTCTCTCTCTCTCTCTCTCGGTGGAGCCCTACCCTTCCTCTTCCTCGTTCTCCGTAGCGCTTGGCGAAGCCCTGCCGGAGTCCACGTAGCTCCACCGTCACCACGCCGTTTTGCTGCCGGAGCTCTCCCACAACCTCTCCTTCCTCCTTGCTGGATCAAGGCGTTGGAGACATCATCAGGCTGCACGTGTGTTGAACGCGGAGGCGCCGTTGTTCGGCACTGAGATCGGAATCCACCGCGATCTGAATCGCTGTTAGTACGACTCCACCAACCGCGTTCTTGTAACGCTTCCGCTTAGCGATCTTCAAAGGTATGAAGATGCAATCTCTGTTGGAAATATGCCCTAGAGGCAATAAATAAAGTGTTTATTATTGTATTTCCTTGTTCATGATAATCGTTTATTATCCATGGTATAATTGTATTAATTGGAAACATGGATACATGTGTGGATACATAGACAAACACAATGTCCCTAGTATGCCTCTAGTGAACTAGCTCGTTGATCGAAAGATGGTCAAGGTTTCCTAGCCATGGATATGAGATGTCATTTGATAACGGGATCACATTATTAGGAGAATGATGTCATGGACAAGACCCAAACTACAAACGTACCTTATGATCGTGTCAGTTTATTGCTACTGTTTTCTGCATGTCAAGTATATGTTCCTATGACCATGAGATCATGCAACTCACAGATATTGGAGGAGTGCCTTGTGTGTATCAAATGTCGCAATGTAACTAGGTGACTATAAAGGTGCTCTAGAGGTGTCTTCGAGGGTGTCTGTTGAGTTGGCATGGATCAAGACTGGGATTTGTTACTCCGTGTGGCGGAGAGGTATCTCAGGGCCCACTCGGTAATACAACATCACAATAAGCCTTGCAAGCAATGTGACTAAGTGTTAGTTGCAAGATCTTGTATTAAATAACGAGTAAAGAGACTTTATAGTAACGAGGTTGAACTAGGTATGGAACTACCGACGATCGAATCTCGGGCAAGTAACATACCGAAGAACAAAGGGAACATCATACGGGATTAACTGAATCCTTGTCATAGAGGTTTGACCGATAAAGATCTTCGTAGAATATGTAGGAACCAATGTGGACATACTGGTCCCTCCATTGGTTATTGACCGTAGAGGTGTCTCGGTCATGTCTACATAGTTCTCGAACCCGCAGGGTCTGCACACTTAAGGTTTGGTGACGTTTCGGTAGTATAGAGTTATGTATGGTGGTGACCGAAGTTTGTTCGGAGTCCCGGATGAGATCCCGGACGTCACGAGGAGCTCCGGAATGGTCCGGAGGTAAAGATTTATATATAGGAAGTCCT
Organism: Hordeum marinum; assembly: GCA_022496015.1. NCBI lineage: Eukaryota > Viridiplantae > Streptophyta > Magnoliopsida > Poales > Poaceae > Hordeum > Hordeum marinum. The sequence goes on from CM039676.1 coordinate 418,513,200, forward strand.
GTTTTGGTCGCCGGAAAAGTTTCGGGCTCATCGGTAGTGTACCGGGAGGCCTCCGGGAGGAGTATTTCGACCCAAGAGGCTACATGGGCTATGGTAGAGTGGAAACCAGCCCTTAGTGGGCTGGTGGAAGAACCACAAGAGGCCCATGCGGCTGGAAGAAAAAGTCCTAAGAGAAAAAGTGGGAAAAGGCAAAAAAAAGGGTGAATCCTAGTCCTACTAGGATTGGAGGTGGACTCCACCTCCACCCTTGGTTTGGCCGACTCCTTGGTGGCTTGGACCTTGGGCCAAGCCACCTCCTCTCTTCCTCCTATATATACTGGTGGTATTGAGGGTTTTTACACTACAATTTCAGCCAAGTGCTACCCATTCCTCTAGTGCATAGTTTCTCCTCTAGATCGGATTTCTGCAGTGCTTAGGCGAAGCCCTGCCGGAATTGCTCCACCACCATCGCCGGAGCACCGTCAGGCAGCCGGAGAACTCTTATTCCTCTTCACTCCTTCTTGCTGGATCAAGACGGTGGAGATCGTCATCAAGATGTACGTGTGCTGAACGCGGAGGTACCGTCCGTTCGGTGCTAGATCGGAAGGAGCGTGATCAAGTTTGTGGGACGGATCGTGATCAAGTTCGTGGGACGGATCGTCATCGGATCGCGGGACGGATCGTGATTGGATTGCGGGACGGATCGCGATTGGATCGCGGGACGCACAACGATTTGGATCGCGAAGACGTTCGACTACACCAACCGCGTTTCTTAACGCTTCCCGCTTAGCGATCTACAAGGGTATGTAGATCCACTCTCCCTCTCGTAGATGCTCATCACCATGGATAGATCTGCGTGTGCGTAGGAATTTTTTTGTTTCCCATGCAACGTTCCCTAATAGTGGCATCATGAGCTAGGTCTATGTGTTGATGAGATCTCGAGTAGAACACAAAAGGTTTGTGGGCGTTGATGCTTAGATTGCTTCCTTCCTTGGTCGGATTCTGGTTCAGCAATAGTGGCATCCGCTTATGAAAGACCGGTTCCCTCGATGCAACTTGCTGCCTAGATGGCTTGCGGGTGGCAGTTTCTCTCACTTTAGTTGGATCGGATTCGACAAAGGCGGTCCTTGAGAAGGTTGGAAAGCAAATTATGTATCACCGTTGTGGTTTATGCGTAGGTGAGAATCGTTCTTGCTAGAAACCCGTAGCAGCCACGTAAAACATGCAACAACAATTAGAGGACATCTAACTTGTTTTTGCAGGGTATGTTGTGATGTGATATGACCAATTACATGATGTGATATATGTGATGTATGAGATGATCATGTGATGTATAGAATTTCAGGACTTGCATATCAATGAGTATGGCAACCGGCAGGAGCCATAGGGTTGTCTTTAATTATTGTATGACCTGCGTGTCAATCATTAAGCCCTATGTAATGCTTTACTTTATCGCTAAACGGTAGCAATAGTAGTAGAAGCATGTTGGGCGCGACAACCCCGATGGCGACACATTGATGGAGATCAAGATGATGGAGATCATGGTGTCTTGCCAGTGATGATGGAGATCATGCCGATGCTTTCAAGATGGAGATCTAAAGCACAAGTTCATGGCCATATCATGTCACTTATGAATTGCATGTGATGTTAATCCTTTTATGCACCTTGTTTTGCTTAGTACGACGGTAGCATTATAAGGTGATCCCTCACTTAAACTTCAAGATAAAATTGTGTTCTCCCCGAGTGTGCACCGTTGCGAGAGTTCGTCATGTTGAGACACCACGTGATGATCGGGTGTGATAGACTCTACGTTCACATACAACGGGTGCAAGCCAGTGTTGCACGCGCGGAACACTCGGGTTAAACTTGACGAGCCTAGCATGTACAGACATGGCCTCCGAACACAAGAGACCGAAAGGTCGAACATGAGTCATATAGTAGATATGATCAACATAATGATGTTCACCATTGAAGCCACCTCAACTCACGTGATGATCGGACTTGAGTTACTGGATTTGGATCATGAGACACTCAGATGACCTGAGGGATGTCAATTTGAGTTGGAGCTTTAGTAATTTGATTAACTAAACTCATTATCTTGAACAATAGTCTAAGTAAACTTTGCATATTTATGTTGTAGATCAATGGCTCGCCCAGTAGCACCACTGAATTTTAATGCGTTCCTAGAGAAAGCTAAACTGAAAGATGATGGAAGTAACTTTGTTGACTGGGCCCGTAATCTGAGGATTATCCTCACGGCTTCCCAGAAATCATATGTCCTTGATGCACCGCTTGGTGACCAACCAGAAGACATGACCTCCGAAGACGTTAAGAACGCTTGGGAGGCACGTACTGGAGATTACTCAATAGTTCAGTGTGCAATATTGTATGGCTTAGAACCGGGACTTCAAAGACGTTTTGAACGTCATGGAGAATATGAGATGTTCCAGGAGTTGAAGTTTATATTTTATAAGAATGCCCGGATCGAGAGGTATGAAACCTCCGATAAGTTCTATGCTTGCGAGATGGAGGAGAACGGGTCTATTAGTGAACATATACTCAGAATGTTTGGGTATTCAACTCGTCTAGCGGAGTTGGGAATTGCCCTTTCGCCAGAGGCGATCACTGACAGAGTTCTTCAATCACTGCCACCTAGTTACAAGAACTTTGTGATGAACTATAACATGCACGGGATGAACAAGTCAGTCGCCGAGCTGTTTGCGATGCTAAAAGTCGCTGAGTCTGAAATCCAGAAAGAACATCAAGTGTTGATGGTCAATAAAACCACTAGTTTCAAGAAAAATGGTAAAGTCAAGGGCAAGGGCAAGAAGGGTAAAACCAAGAAGGATGGCAAAGCAGTTGCTACTCCTGTAAAGAAGCCCAAGCATGGACCCAAGCCAGAAACTGAGTGCTTTCATTGCAAGGGAACTGGTCACTGGAAGCGGAACTGCCCCAGTACTTGGCTGACAAGAAGGCGGCCAACGACAAACAAGGTATATATGATATACATGTTATTGATGTGTACCTTACTAGTTCTCGTAGTAGTGCCTGGGTATTTGATACCGGTTCGGTTGCTCACATTTGCAACTCAAAGCAGGAACTACGGAATAAACGAAGGCTGGCAAAGGACGAAGTGACGATGCGCGTGGGAAATGGTTCCAAGGTTGATGTGATCGCCGTCGGCACGCTCTCTCTTCGATTACCATCGGGATTAGTGATGAACCTGAATAATTGCTATTTAGTGCCTGAGTTAAGCATGAACATTATATCTGGATCTTGTTTATTGCGAGACGATTACTCATTTAAATTAGAGAATAAAGGTTGTTCTATTTATATGAGTAATATCTTTTATGGTCATGCACCCAATGTTAGGGGTTTATTCATATTGAATCTTGATAGTGATGATACACATGTTCATAACATTGATGCCAAAAGATGTAGAGTTGATAATGATAGTACCACTTTCTTGTGGCACTGCCGTTTAGGTCAAATTGATGTAAAACGCATGAGGAAGCTCCATGCCGATGGACTTTTGGAGTCACTTGATTTTGAATCACTTGACACATGTGAACCATGCCTGATGGACAAGATGACTAAAACGCCGTTCTCTGGAACAATGGAACGGACAAATGACTTATTGGAAATCATACATACTGATGTGTGCGGTCCAATGAATGTTACAGCGCGTGGTGGATATCGTTATTTTCTCACCTTCATTGATGACTTAAGTAGATATGGGTGTATTTACTTAATGAAACACACGTCTGAAACATTTGAAAAGTTCAAGCAATTTTAGAGTGAAGTTGAGAATCATCATAACAAGAAGATTAAGTTCCTGCGATCTGATCGAGGAGGTGAATATCTGAGTTATGAGTTTGGCAGTCACTTAAGACAATGTGGAATTGTTTCACAGTTGACACCGCCCGGAACACCACAACGTAATGGTGTGTCCGAACGTCGTAATCGAACCTTATTAGATATGGTGCGTTCTATGATGTCTCTTGCTGATTTGCCACTATCGTTTTGGGGTTATGCATTAGAGACAGCTGCATTCACTTTAAATAGGGCACCATCAAAATCCATTGAGACGACGTCATATGAACTGTGGTTTGGCAAGAAGCCACAGTTGCCGTTTCTTAAAGTTTGGGGATGTGATGCTTATGTCAAAAAGCTTCAGCCTGAAAAGCTGGAACCCAAAGCGGAGAAATGCGTCTTCATAGGATACCCAAAAGAGACAGTCGGGTATACCTTCTATCTCAGATCCGAAGGCGAAGTGTTTGTCGCTAAGAACGGAACATTTCTTGAGAAAGAGTTTCTCTCGAAAGAATTGAGTGGGAGGAAAATAGAGCTTGATGAGGTTATTGAACCTTTACTTCAACCAGAAAGTAGTGCAGCACAGAAAGATGTTTCTATGGAACCTACGACGGTAGAAGAGGAAGTTAATGATGATGATCATGCAGCTTCGGATCAAACTGCTACTGAACCTTGTAGGTCAACAAGGCCGCGTACTACCCCTGAGTGGTATGGCAACCCTGTCTTGGAGGTCATGTTGTTGGACAACAATGAACCTACGAGCTATGGAGGAGCAGTGATGGGCCCGGATTCCGAGAAATGGTTAGAGGCCATGAAATCCGAGATGGGATCCATGTATGAAAACAAAGTATGGACTTTGGAAGTATTACCTGAAGGGCGAAAGGCCATTCAGAACAAATGGATCTTTAAGAAGAAGACAGACGCGGACGGTAATATCACCGTCTATAAAGCTCGACTTGTGGCAAAGGGTTTTTCACAAGTTCAAGGAGTTGACTATGATGAGACTTTCTCACCCGTAGCGATGCTTAAGTCTGTCAGAATCATGTTAGCAATAGCTGCTTATTTTGACTATGAAATTTGGCAGATGGATGTCAAAACAGCGTTCCTCAACGGTTTCCTTGAGGAAGAGTTGTATATGATGCAACCCGAAGGTTTTGTCGATCCAAAGAATGCTAACAAAGTTTGCAAACTCCAGCGATCCATTTATGGACTGGTGCAAGCATCTAGGAGTTGGAATAAGCGCTTTGATGAGGTGATCAAAGCGTTTGAGTTTATACAAGTTTACAGAGAAGCTTGTATTTACAAGAAAGTGAGTGGGAGCTCTATAGTGTTTCTAGTATTATATGTGGACGACATATTGCTGATTGGAAACAATATAGAAATGCTGGAAAGAGTGAAGGAATATTTGAACAATAGTTTTTCAATGAAGGACCTAGGAGAAGCTGCTTTCATATTAGGCATTAAGATCTATAGAGATAGATCGAGACGCTTAATAGCACTTTCACAGAGCACATACCTTGATAAAGTTTTGAAGAAGTTCAAAATGGAATAGTCCAAGAAGGGGTTCTTGCCTGTGTTACAAGGTGTGAAGTTGAGTAAAACTAAATGTCCACTAACTGCAGAAGATAGAGAAAATATGAGTGTCATCCCCTATGCTTCAGCCATAGGCTCTATCATGTATGAAATGCTGTGCACAAGACCCGATGTCAGCCTTGCCATAAGTATGGACGGAAGGTTTCAAAGTGATCCTGGAATGGAGCACTGGCAAGCGGTCAAGAATATCCTGAAGTACCTAAAAAGGACTAAGGAAATGTTTCTCGTTTATGGAGGTGATGAAGAGCTTGTCATAAAGGGTTACGTCAATGCAAGCTTTGACGCTGATCCGGACGACTCTAAGTCGCAAACCGGATATGTATTTATTCTTAACGGGGGAGCGGTAAGCTGGTGCAATTCCAAGCAAAGCGTGGTAGCTGATTCTACGTGCGAAGCGGAATACATCGCAGCCTCGGAGGCGGCGAAGGAAGGTGTCTGGATGAAGCAGTTCCTGACAGATCTTGGAGTAGTGCCCAGTGCACTGAATCCAATGAACCTGTTCTGTGACAACACTGATGACATTGCTCTGGCCAAGGAACCAAGGGTTTACAAGAGGACTAGACACATAAAGCGACGCTTCAACTCCATCCGCGATTACATCGTGGAGAAAGACATAAATATTTGCAAAGTGCACACGGATCTGAATGTTGCAGACCCGTTGACTAAACCTCTTCCAAGGGCCAAACATGATCAACACCAGAACTGCATGGGTGTTCGATTCATTACTACCATGTAAATCACATAGTGATGTGAACTAGATTATTGACTCTAGTGCAAGTGGGAGACTATTGGAAATATGCCCTAGAGGCAATAAATAAAGTGTTTATTATTGTATTTCCTTTTTCATGATAATCGTTTATTATCCATGCTATAATTGTATTAATTGGAAACATGCATACATGTGTGGATACATAGACAAACACAATGTCCCTACTATGCCTCTAGTGAACTAGCTCATTGATCGAAAGATGGTTAAGGTTTCCTAGCCATGGACATGAGATGTCATTTGATAACGGGATCACATCATTAGGAGAATGATGTGATAGACAAGACCCAAACTACAAACGTAGCTTATGATCGTGTTAGTTTATTGCTACTGTTTTCTACATGTCAAGTATATGTTCCTATGACCATGAGATCATGCAACTCACAGATATCGGAGGAGTGCCTTGTGTGTATCAAACGTCGCAACGTAACTGGGTGACTATAAAGGTGCTCTACAGGTGTCTCCGAGGGTGCCTGTTGAGTTGGCATGGATCAAGACTGGGATTTGTTACTTCGTGTGACTGAGAGGTATCTCAGGCCCACTCGGTAATACAACATCACAATAAGCCTTGCAAGCAATGTGACTAAGTGTTAGTTGCAAGATATTGTATTACAGAACGAGTAAAGAGACTTGCTAGTAACGAGGTTGAACTAGGTATGGAGATACCGACGATCGAATCTCAAGGAAGTAACATACCGAAGAACAAAGGGAACATCATACAGGATTAACTGAATCCTTGACATAGAGGTTCGACCGATAAAGATCTTTGTAGAATATGTAGGAACCAATGTGGACATCCAGGTCCCGCCATTGGTTATTGACCATAGAGGTGTCTCGGTCATGTCTACATAGTTCTCGAACCCGTAGGGTCTGCACACTTAAGGTTTGGTGACGTTTCGGTAGTATAGAGTTATGTATGGTGGTGACCGAAGTTTTTTCAGAGTCCCGGATGAGATCTCGGACGTCACGAGGAGCTCCGGAATGGTCCGTAGGTAAAGATCTATATATAGGAAGTCCTGTTTTGGTCGCCGGAAAAGTTTCGGGCTCATCGGTAGTGTACCGGGAGGCCTCCGGGAGGAGTATTTCGACCCAAGAGGCTACATGGGCTGTGGGAGAGTGGAAACCAGCCCTTAGTGGGCTGGTGGAACAACCACGAGAGGCCCATGCGGCTGGAAGAAAAAGTCCTAAGAGAAAAGTGGAAAAAGGCAAAAAAAAGGGTGAATCCTAGTCCTACTAGGATTGGAGGTGGACTCCACCTCCACCCTTGGTTCGGCCGACTCCTTGGTGGCTTGGCCCTCTCTTCCTCCTATATATACTGGTGGTATTGAGGGTTTTTGCACTAGAATTTCAGCCACGTGCTACCCGTTCCTCCAGTGCATAGTTTCTCCTCTAGATCGGATTTCTGCAGTGCTTAGGCGAAGCCCTACCGGAATTGCTCCACCACTATCGCCAAAGCACTGTTAGGCTGCCGGAGAACTCTTCTTCCTCTCCACTCCTTCTTTCTGGATCAAGACGGTGGAGATCGTCATCAAGCTGTACGTGTGCTGAACGCGGAGGTGCCGTCCGTTCGGTGCTAGATTGGAAGGATCGTGATCAAGTTCGTGGGATGGATCGTGATCAAGTTCGTGGGACGGATCGTGATCGGATTGCGGGACGGATCATGATTGGATCACGGGATGGATCGTGATTGGATCGCGGGACGCACGGCGATTTGGATCGCAAAGACGTTCGACTAGACCAACCGCGTTTCTTAACGCTTCCCGCTTAGCGATCTACAAGGGTATGCAGATCTACTCTCCCTCTCATAGATGCTCATCACCATGGATAGATCTGCGTGTGCATAGGAATTTTTTTGTTTCCCATGCAACGTTCCCCAACAATCTCTCCCCACTCGTTGCTGGTTTCTCCATGGATAGATCTTGGTGATCATAGAAATTTTGTTGATTTACTACTACGTCTCCCAACACAAGCACCCGACACGCGGATCCGTAGTGTGACCCCCCTCACGGACGTCACTGCCGCCATCGCACGGAGGGGGAAACGGCCACGTCTGGCAGACACGGAGAGAATCTTGCGGTGTGTTGGGGCCAGACCTTGATCATAAGTGTGCCTATGGTCTAGACTATCACAACCAGGTGAAAAGATCCATCGGTCAAATCATGTATGGCAAAAGTAAAAGGCCTAGATCCATCGGTCAACTGTGCCACTGTTAGACGGGATGGTGTACTTGGGGGGTAGCTATGCCGACAGGTGTTCCACTGGGCCTGCTTACACGTCTGGAAGCATGGTGGCAGGTGCAAGAACCAGGCACGCGGCTCCTGGGTAAAATTTGTGGGCTTTGTCAGGGTAAGACGGGATGGGGGACCTGGGGGTGGCAATGCCGCCAGGTATTTCCCTGGGCCCTCTTACATTGGGAAAATGTGGCATCGGGTCGACACCGAGGGATCATGCGGTGTGTTGGACCCGGACCTTGTGCTAAGATGTTGCTATGTGCTAGCCTATCATAGCCAGGTGAAAATGTCCCTCGGTCAAACCCCGTCCGGTGAAACTCAAAGGGGTAGATCCGTTCGGTCAACAGTGTCAGGGGTTAGATGGGACGGGGGACCTGGGGGTGGCAATGCCGCCAGGTCTTGCCCTGGGCCCTCTTACGTTTGGAAATCGTTGCATCGGGTCGATACCGAGGGAATCATGCGGTGGGTTGGGCCCGGACCTTTTGCTAAGATGTTGCTATGGGCTGGCCTATCATAGCCACGTGAAAATGTCCCTCGGTCAAACCCCGTCCGGTGAAAGTCAAAGGGGTAGATCTGTTCGGTCAATAGTGTCACGGTTAGACGGGACGGGGGACCTTGGGGGTGGCAATGCCGCCAGGTCTTGCCCTGGGCCCTCTTACTTTGGGAAAATGTGGCATCAGGTCGACACCGAGGGAATCTTGCGGTGGGTTGGGCCCGGACCTTGTGCTAAGATATTGCTATGGGCTAGCCTATCATGGCCAGGTGAAAATGTCCCTCGGTCAAACCCTTTCCGGTGAAAGTCAAAGGGGTAGATCCATTCGGTTAACAGTGTCAGGGGTTAGACGAGACGGGGGACCTAGGGGGTGGCAATGCCGACACGTATTGCCCTAGGCCCTCTTATGTTCGGAAACTGGCGCATCGGGTCGATACCGAGGGAATCTTGTGGTGGGTTGGGCCCGACCTTGTGCTAAGATGTTGCTATGGGCTGGCCTATCACAACCAGGTGAAAATGTCCCTCAGTCAAACCCCGTCGGGTGAAAGTCAAAGGGGTAGATCCGTTCGGTCAACAGTGTCAGGGTTAGACGGGACGGGGGACCTAGGGGTGGCAATGACGCCAGGTCTTTCCCTAAGCCCTCTTACGTTCGGAAACTGTCACATCGGGTCGATACCGAGGGGATCTTGTGGTGGGTTGGGCCCGGACCTTGTGCTAAGATGTTTCTATGGGTTGGCCTATCACAGCCAGGTGAAAATGTCCCTCGGTCAAACCCCATCCTATGAAAGTCGAAGGGGTAGATCAGTTCGGTCAACTATGTCAAGGTTAGACGGGATGGGGGACCTGGTGGGTGTCAATGCCGCCAAGTCTTGCCCTGGGCCCTCTTACGTTGGGAAACTGTCGCATCGAGTCGATACCGAGGGAATCTTGCGGTGGGTTGGGCCTAGACCTTGTGCTAAGGTGTTGCTATGGGCTGGCCTATCACAGCCGGGTGAAAATGTCCCTCGGTCAAACCCCGTCCGGTGAAAGTCAAAGGGGTAGATCTGTTCAGTCAACAGTGTTAGTGTTAGACGGGACGTGGGACCTGGGGGTGGTAATGCCGCCAGGTTTTGCCGTGGGCCCTCTTACATTGGGAAAATGTGGCATCAGGTCGACACGGAGGGAATCTTGCAGTGGGTTGGGCCCGGACCTTGTGCTAAGATGTTGCTATGGGCTGGCTTATCACAGCCAGGTGAAAATGTCGCTCGGTCAAACCCCATATGGTGAAAGTCAAAGGGGTAGGTCCGTTCGGTCAACAGTGTCAGGGGTTAGACGGGACGGGGGACCTGGGGGGGGGGGGCAATGCCACCAGGTCTTGCCCTGGGCCCTCTTACGTTCGGAAACTGTCGCATCGGGTGGATACCGAGGGAATCTTGCGGTGGGTTGGGCCCAGACCTTGTGCTAAGATGTTGCTATGGGCTGGCCTATCACAGCTAGGTGAAAATGTCCCTCGGTCAAACCTCGTCCGGTGAAAGTCAAAGGGGTAGATCCGTCCGGTCAACAGTGTTAGGGTTAGACAGGATGGGGGACCTGGAGGGGGCTATGCCGTGAGGTCTTGCGCCAGGCCCTCTTAAACGTGTGGAAGAATGGTGACATGTGTAAGCACCCGGCACGCGGCTCCGTATCGTGCCCTCATCATAGACATCCTTGCCGCCATTACACGAAGGGTGGAAATGGCGACGTCGGGTAGTAACAGAGGGAATCTTGCTGTGGGTTGGGCCCGGACCTTGATCCGAAGTGTACCTATGGGCTGGCCTATCATAGCCAGGTGAAATGTCCCTCTGTCAAACCCCCTCCGGCGAAAGTCAAAGGCGTAGACCGCCCGGTCAACTCTCGCACGGTTAGATGGGACATATGTAGTTTGGGGGTAGCAGCTATGCAACCAGGTCTTTCTCTAGGCCCTCCTACACGTCCGGAAGTGCAGTGGCGGGTGCAAGCACCCGGCTCGCGGCTTCGTGGTGTGACCCCCCTCACCGACGTCGCTGCTGCCATCGCACGGAGGGGGGAACAACCACGTCGGGCAGTAACGGAGGGAATTTTGGTGTGGATTGTGCCCGGACCTTGATACGAAGTGTACCTAGGGGCTGGGCTATCACATCCAGGTGAAAATGTCCATCGGTCAAACCCCCTCCGGCGAAAGTCAAAGGCGTAGACCGCCCGATCAACTCTCGTAGGGTTAGACGGGACGGGTGTAGTTTGGGGGGTAGCTATGCCGCCAGGTTTTTATCTGGGCCCTCCTACACGTCCGGAAGTGCGGTGGTGGGTGCAAGCAAACGACACGCGGATCCATGGTGTGACCCCCCTCACCGACGTCGTCGCTGCCGTCGCACAGAGGGGGAACAACCACGTCGGGTAGTAACGAAGGGAATCTTGGTGTGGGTTGTGCCCAGACCTTGATACGAAGTGTACCTACGTGGCATGTCTGAAGAGGCAGTACATAGGCTTCGGGGTGTGGCCCCCTCACGGACGACGATGACACGATAGTAAACGTTCTGCGGTGTACATAGGCTCCGGGGTGTGGCCTCCCTCACGGAGGGCGATGTCACCGACACTTGGAGGGGTGAAACCGCCGCGTAGGTAGCCTTCGGAAGGTAGAAAGGACAGTGGGTGTTTTAAAAATAGGTAGAAGTTAAAAAAAAAGTTGAGGTTGAAGAAAACATTGGAAAATAGATATGCCTACGGTTTTGCCATCGGCGTAGGTGGCCACGTGGCATCGGCACCTATGCCGACGGCTTCCGTCGGCATTCCCCCCCTCTTATCCATCCGCGGGGCAAGCCCCTCCACTCATTCTCCATCCACGCCCCACCCTACCCCCCACCCGCCCGCTGTCGCCGCCGCCGCCCCACTCGACCTAGACCCACGCCGCCGCCACCCATCTCCACCCCGACTCCGAGCCCCTCCGCCACCGCCGCCCAGCACCACCCTGACCCTTGCCACCGCCGCGACCCTCTCCGTCCCCTTCTCCTGCCGCCGCCACAACCTCGCCACCTCGATGTCGCTGCGCTACCGCCACGACCCTCTCCGCCCCCTAACCCCACCACCACCCCCGTCCGGCTTGCCACCTCTCGCCGGCCTGCTCATACACGTCGTCCTGACCCCACGCCCTCCCTCCCCTGCTCGGGCATCGGCCCTTGCCGGGTCGGTCGGGTCTTGGAGCCCCCCTCTACCGACGCCCTGCAATGGCGGCCCCGTCCCCCGTCCACCCTTCCTCGGCTCCGCCCCCAGACTCCCTGCACGCGCGCTGCACCGGCGCCCAAAACGCCCCCGGTGAGCTTTTTTCATTTTTTTGCATTATGTTTATGTTTGGTATGTGCATGGATGCATGGATGAATTTTGTTATATGGATTGATGAATATTGGTAGATGGATGGATTGATGAATGTTGGTAAGTTTTTTTAGATGAATTTGTGATAGATGGATGGATTGATGAATTCGTTAGATGGATTTGTGATAGATGGATGGATGAATTTTTTTAGATGGATTTGTGATAGATGGATGGATGATCTAACATGCTAAAAATGTTGATGGTCTTGCTAAAAATAGATATTTGATGTGATGATCTAAATTCTTTTATCGGTAAAATTTGCAGGCTTTGTGGTGTTGCATCTCTTTGGAGTCATCGTCGTCGAAGTTGTTGGTCCGTGATCCCGCCCCTGTTCGACTACTTCCTCTACAGTCGAGGGTGAGCTACGAATCCACCTTCACCTTCTAGGCTTTTTTAATCATGTCACTAGATTTTCTTTTCACGTCAAGTCGCGTAACCTAGGCATTTCCCGTCCGAAAGGGTTGCATTGATAAATATGCATTCAATTGCATATTTATGACCGAAAGGATGGATGGATGGAATGTTGGTCAAATTTGTTATCAATGGATGTCATTATCAATATGATTTTTGTCCAAGTTTGAAGTGTCAATGTTGTGTGTGACGTGGTCATATATACTTTTCTCACGGTGGAATTAGCATTCTATGTTGTGTCGGGTCTCCCCGGAGTGACCCTCGTCGGAAGCGGTTGTCCCTGATGAGTGGTTTTTTGGATGGATGGATGCTATCATTTTGTCATCAAAGATTGCTATACGAGATGTGATGACCTATTTTTTTCACTTGTTGGAATTTACAGGCTTTGTGGTGTTGCATCTTCTTGGAGTGGTCGTTGACGTCGGAGCTGTTGGTCCCCGATTGTCCTCTGTTGTTCGACTACTTCCTCTACAGCCAAGGGTGAGCTAAAAATCCACCACCTCCTCATCTGCTTTTTTTATGTCACTAGATTTTCTTTTCACGTCAAGTACCGTAACCTAGGCGTCTCCCGTCCGAAAGGGTTGCATCGATAAATATGCATTCAATTGCATATTTATCATCGCAACTCTTTTGGATTGTCCAGCGTTTTCCGGACAGCCCGAGGATGTGTAGATTGGGTACGTTCTCCATGCCCTACCCCATTCCGAGACAAGATTTTGGTGGCGCCTCCCCGTTGTTCTCCGGAGCACATTCTCTTGGCTATTTGCCGAGACGTGTATCTGGAGAACAGCGGGGAGGTGCTGCCCAAATTTTGTCTCAGAACGGGGTAGAGCATGGAGAACGTACTCAATCTAGACATCCTCGGGTGGGATTAGGACCCATCTTTACCTATTAGAGATGTTGTTGGATTCACCGCAGAAGAAAAGAAAAATTCGATGTGATTAATTCAAATGAATCCTTAATTTGTTGTGTGGCTTCTAATAAAATAGAGGATGGCAGATAATCAGTGGATGCACAGTGGTTTTATCCGTCGGAATCGAGTAACATCAGAGTGGATCGCAAAAACCTATGTGTATTTGAAGGATATATTCCGTAGTCCAATGAGAATTATCCCACCATGCCCATGTGCGAGATGTGGCAGACGTCACCGTAAAAATTAGAAGGACATGACTGACCACCTTCGCACGCACGGATATATGGCAAACTTTGACATGTCACCGATAAACTTAGCTAAGAATGACCATGGCAGAGAGGAGATGATGCGACAACGCATCGATGGTTATGAAGACGACGGGGTCAGGGACATGCTAGATGATGTCATTGCTGTAGAAACGACAAATGCGACACCTTCAGAGAATGAACTGGAGGAGCCAGAGGCAATCGCAAAGGCCTTCTTGGAGGTCTTGGCCTCGTCGAAGAAACCTCTTTATGAGGGTGCCAAAATATCTCAGCTGGATGCCATCTCGCAACTTATTGCAGTCAAGGCTGAGTACGACTGTAGCCAGAAATGCTTTGAAGCATTATTGGGAGTATGGGCTAATAGCCTTCCCGAGGGTCATCAACTGCCGAAAAGCATGTACGCTACAAAGAAAATCATGAAGGCACTCTCTATGGATTATAAAAAATACATGCTTGTTCGAAGAATTGCCTTTTGTTTAGGCACGAGTATGCGGATGACAAGTACTGTAGGGAGTGTGGTTCATCTCGGTACCTTGAGGTGGTCGGTGAGGATGGTGAGAAAAGGCAGCTAACGATCCCCGCTAAGGTTCTTTGGTATCTCGATTTCATACAAAGACTGCAGCGCCTTTTCATCACGGAGGAGTCTGCCAAAATGATGAAGTGGCACAAGGAAGGTAAAAGGTATCATCCAAATAATTTCAATAATAATTTAATTCTTTTGCTTGTCACATCCTAATATTTTCATTCTTTAAATCTTTTGCTTGTCACATGCTAATATTTTCATTCTTTATATCTTTTGCAGTAACTGGGTACATCCTAAAGGGGCCCGTGTTCCCAACAGCATCATCACCGTCTTGCTGAAGGAATACTGGCCGGGGCTGTACTGTCCGGATCCAGTCAGGCCCTCGGATCTTTGGGTTTTGGCTAAGACTTGGGAGCACTAGGAAGCGCCCCCCCACGCGGAGTATGTGACCCATGCTAAGGCCGTGATCACTAATTTTTGGGTGAGTTCTCTTCACAAGCACACATCCATTCTGGTTTCATGAATGATTTAATTCATGGCTTCTTCCATTCTGGTTTCATGAATGATTGTAGAAATACTATCGAGTTCTTCCGGAGCACAAGGCCACTGCCGACGAGATCGTGTTGCGCCAAGCGAAGAAGAAGGCCCGCCAGATGCAGTATGAGGTGCGGTTGGTGGCCATCACGCAATACTATCACGACTATCTTGGTATGAATATGACCAAGGAAGGAGTGAAGGCGCGGCACATTACCTTGGAGAGGGACGAGTACTTGTCGGTAAGTATTAACGATTTTTCATTCCGAAGTTTGTGGTAAATTTCATCATTTCGTGTTACACATGCCATTATGCTTCCTATTATGTAGGTGTGTCCAAATTGGTGTTATGGAAAAGACGAGTCCTGGGCAGCATTGGTGGACCTGTGGTGTGGTCAGGATGAATCCTGGGCGGCTACTAGCAGCAAAAACAAGGCTAACCGAGGGAATGAGGGAGTACATGCTCAGGGAAACCGGAACCAATTTCTCCACAAGGCACTTCAGGTATGACTAACCTCATTAAACAATCTTCTTCTATTTACCGTCACTTTTTTATGTATGACTAACATCTGTTTGTTGGTGCAGGAGGAGAAACTCAAGCGGCCGCTCTTACACATGAAGGCGTGGGAGATCGCCCATACTCGAAGGAAGCCCAAGCCCGGGGAAGACAAGTACTACGGCAACACCGCGGATAAGAAGAAGAACTACTCTGCAGCGTATCTGAATCTACATCCTGACACACCTGACCCCATCAAGGCGCCTTTGGACGACAGGGCGGTGGTTGGCATGGGGCCGAAGGCTCATGGTCGGTAGCTGGTTCTGGATGCTGTGGTCACTCCTTCTATCTCCTACACACAGCTCCGAGCTACCGACCCAAGCCTGAGACAGCGCACGCCCACGACCACTCCGCAGTCACAGTCCCTCCTAGCCAAGCGGTACTCTGTAAGTATTTTTCCCTCTTATCTTCATTGCTCACTTTATTTTCCGCATTGAGATGTTTTATGAGTTCTATCACGTCATATTGTAGGCCTACATGGAGTACACACGACAGGAGACCATGGCGTGGAGCGCGAGAGTTGCAGCCGCCCAGGACCACAACACTCACATGATGACGGTTAGTTTAGCCCCTTTCATTTCATTTCCATATTGACACTTTCATTTCTTCTGACATTGGTGTTTGCTTTGTCAATTAACATGCAGCTCGTGTTTGAGAGCATGAGGAATGACACGATTCCTGAAATGGAACCAGCACCACCAGCTGTAGGACCACAACCAGTGCTGCTTACCTTTGAGGAATTTCTAGCACAACAATCAGGGACAACGGTGGTTACTACATCCCCAAACTATTCAACCACCGCTTACTGTTTATTCAACACAATATCATTCACTCAACATATATTTTCAAATATCCAGGGGACCGGTGGATCATCCGTTGGTGGTGGTGTCGGTGTTCACATCAATCCCGAGTCACGGAGCCCGGTCACTCCAATCCACCGAGGCGGTAGCGCTGCCGCTAGCAGTGAAGACCTAGGCTTTGGCGGACTTGAAGTTGACGACCTTGGAGGTGGACGTACTGGCGCTCCTTAGATGACTTGTGATCTTTAGATGCGTCCGTCTTTTTACGCTACTTATATTTCTGATATGCTTATGTTGTTGGTTGTGAGGATGTGATGGTGGTGGTGTTGGTTGTAAGGATGTGAAGGTGGTGTTGGTTGTGAGAACATATATATTTATGATGCTCTTGATGGTGCTGCTGTGCATTTATATTTCATTGTATATACCCTGCTATTTTGAATTGAAATGAATTTGTATGAAACAGGAAAAAGAAAAAAAACAACACAAAACTACGCCGACGTCTAAGCCGTTGGCATAGAGGGCGTTCGAGTTACCAATGGCTGCCACGTGGTAAGCTATGCCGACGGCTCGGCCGTCGGCGTAGCTTTTTAGCCTATGCCGACGGCCTGAGCCGTCGGCGTAGGCACGCCTCAGGAACTACTAGCGGCCGCCACATGTCAGGGTATGCCGACGGCTATGCCGTCGGCATAGGTATGCCACCAGGGACCATCGCCGGCCGCCACATGGCAGTCTATGCCGACGGCCGGGCCGTCGGCATAGGTATGCCACCAGGGACCATCGCCGGCCGCCACATGGCAGTCTATGCCGACGGCCGGGCCGTCGGCATAGTGCGATACGTGGCCGTCCCTAGATGGGACGCTCTTGACGGCAGCGCTGCCGGACGCCGTTTGCCATGGAGCTATGCCGACGGCCGGAGCCGTCGGTATCGATCTACGGACACCGTCGGCATAACATCTATGCCGACGGCTTTTCTATGCCGATGGCAGCCTGGGGTACGCTGACATATATGGTGCCGCCGGTGCTACGCCGCCGGGGGCCGCCGACATAGGTCTATGCCGACGGGAATCGGGGCTATGCCGACGGCCTAAGCCGTCGGCATAAGACTTTATCCTGGTAGTGTATCCTTGTCAATCTAGTGTCCTACGTTGATAAACACTCTTTTTCCCTTTTCTAGTGAAGATCGTTGCATGTAGTTTTTGACTTTTTTCCTTGCAAGGGTTTTATAATTGTCAAAAAATGGTGCCATGTACTCCCCCGTAAAGAAATATAAGAGCATTTAAGTCATTAGAGTAGAGATCTAAACGTTCTTATATTTCTTTTTAGTGAGAGTAGTATTTATTTGTCGGTGAACCAAGGAACAATTCCAATGCCTATCAAGCTTTTTTTCGAGAAGGAGGGTATACCCCTGGCCTCTGCATCTGGACGATGCATGCAGTCATTTTATTAATTATGCACAAAGACCATACAAAGTAATACATATGTCAGCCTGAAGCCACCATCTAGCTAGGCAACACCTGTTGCTACTCCTATCCCTTGATGAAGGTGTGTCGAATATCCGGGCCAAATACCAAACAGACATAACACTAAACCCTAACATCTAAACCCGAATGCCCCAACCCAACCACATACCGGGACTGGGTCCCACACCGGTCCGGCGAACTCTTAGAGGTTGTCGCTACCATCTTCCACCCGTCCATCTCCAAAGCAGGAGTAGACGCATCGACCTTACCAGGCCTGCCATCGATGCCACCACGGTGCTAGACAACTCCACCATCCTGCACGTATCCGTCCACACGCGTCCGTTGCCGAACCTTCACAGCACCAAGCCGCCGGGTTTCACCGCCGGGCTTGCGGTAGATGTAACCCGCTCCTCCTCTTGTCCCGTCCAACCAACGCTTGCTCCAAAACGATGTCCCCAGGAGGGAAACGACATCGAAGGTGCCATCATCGTCCGATCCGGTAGATCTAGATCTAGGATTTCCTCCGGAGTATCATGAGTGGGGTGCCACGACCTGCAACAACGATGCCTCAAGAAGGAAACGGCGTCATAGATGTCGCCATCGTCCTCCATGACCGAAGTCGGCGCGATTTTCACCGGAAGTCGCGTCCCCCCGATCTCGCAGCTGGGTGGCGCCGAACGGAGCCTCGTCGTGGAGACGAGGGCCGACGTCGGCACGCCAGCAAGGAGCCTCCAGCCGCCCCTCACCGGTCCTCCTCGCGTCACCGTCCGGCCAGGGTCAAGCCGTGACGGATCTGGGCCACGCCAGATCCACAACCCTCAATACCTCCCATTGCGCGCAGCCGCCACCGTCGCGGATAGGAGCGCCGCCAGCGCCACCATCGCATCAGATCACCGCCGGCCATGAGAACATCGATTGCCGCCGTGCAGCAGGGGCACCGCCCTGACTGCCGCCCCGGCCTCCCCGCATGCGACGCCCCTTCCTCCACACAAGGGAGTCCGCAGCTACCACCCGCCCTGGATCTATGGCCCAGGGCCCGCCGCTACCGCGGCCCTTGCCGGCAGCAGCGGTGGCTGGGGAAGGATTGAGGGGGTCTGCGGCTAGGGTTTCGGGGCCCCTGGCGTCGCTCGAGGGGAGGCGACACGAGGGGAGGTGGTTGTGTTCCCTTCCCAATGCCTATCAAGCTGGAAAAAGATTGCAATTATAACAAAAAGAAAAACTGGCAACATTTATAATTATTATGCAGACAAGCTTAGTACAATAGATTTTATGTCTTAAAACTCACCTAAAACCAAACAAACAAACTCCAACTTACTCCAGTACATTGCCAAGAGCACAAAAGTTCAGACCCTAATACATCACAAGACCCTGAAGTTTGATGCTTATTCTGACACAGATACCCGTAGTACACTGCAAGTGCTTCCGATACTTTTTTACAGGCATATGGGGAGCCCCATCATCACAACATCCCTGAAAACCAGCACCGGAGTTTTCAGGGTAGAGGTAGTGCGATGTGGAGGATGCCCCAATGCAGTAGAGCCAAGAATGATTTGCCTACAGACAACCAGAAGGAGCCAGAGCCGGCCATGGCCGGCTCTTGATCTGGGTGCCTGCGTATACACCCCCCCTCAAGTCACGCCTTGAGGAGCTCACAGCAGCCGTCGGCCGCCGTGGCCCACTTGAAGGGGGCGGAGGCCCCGTGCTCGCCGTCCATGATGATCGGCAGCGGGGTGAAGAAGGGGGTCCGGAGGTGCTCGATGCTGTTGTAGTGGTCCACGTCGTCGTGGTCGTACATGCTCGACACCTCCGACCCGGAGAGACTCGAGATGCTGCTCCGGGAGTGCGGGATGACGGAGCTCGGGGACGTGGCGAAGCGCGTAGGAGGGGCGCAGTCCGCCGCCCTCTTGCCGCCGCCGCCGGGAGCGTCCTTGCCATTCCCCTCTTTCTTCGTGTTGAGGAAGCGCCCTCCCGTGCCCCTCGCCCGGCGCATCGCGTGGCGGTGGCGTGATTCGTGAAGATACGGCTGTGGAATGATCATAAGTTGCAATGAGAATGTTGAAAGAAATGTTGAGTGACATGTTCTTTTTTGTTTGGCAAATAGAAGAGATTTGTTTTCCCCTGTCTCTGTAATGGCAATGGCAATGACAGTGTGGTTAGTGGAAGTGCAGCCTTACCTTTCTTCCTTTCACCAGCTGATTCTCTCGCTCCACCTTGGCGCGAGCACGGCGGCGGCGAAGGATGCCTTCATACTGCTTTGCGTTCACATAAATCGGTGCGTCAGCTGTTGCATTCAGCGGCAAGAGCAATCGGCCACCGGGCTACGATGAGCAGAACAAAGAAGGCGTTAGAGAACTCTAACATCACAGAGAAAATTTTAAAAATCCACCCTGAATATAATTTTAGTATGCTAGGTCTATTCTTCCAAGAGCAACGTTTCAAATTGTTGTGTGCATAGAGTTATGGAATCAATCAAACAGCAATAGCTTACCGTTGATTTCATTGCATAAGTGGTAAGTAGGCCATAGCACTGCTCAGCTGAAGGATAACCAGTAGACATCTGAAACACATGTGGCAAAAATTAGCAGCTGAAAACTGCAGACATCCAGAAACAAATTTTCAGCTGAAAAGTTGGACACATTCCAATCGTGTCATCAACATAATAACAGTAAGCATCTTTCGCCCAATGTAAGGAAAACAAACTGAGGGAAAACTATACCATGGAAGGACCCGGGCCAAACTCGAAATGGCTGTTGTATTCCGGGAGCGGTGACTGCAGTGCGATAGTGGCCGAATGCTCCAAGCCCTTCTCTCCTTTGCCTCCGGACTCCAAATTCCCTGAGCATCACAGTTTCTCAAAACCTCAACCACAAAAGTGTCCTATATGTACCCTAGATCACTGTTTAAAACTGCTAGATGCTGATGCTTCCTTTTCTTTAATACTATGCTGATGCTTCCTTATCTGCATTAGTATTATCGAAATGGAGATGTAAGCTTTATATTATACAAGTGAGCTCCATGTGGTTGGACAGACGTGTATGTTACTCATGGAATCTTAGATGTAAATAGCTGTATCAGATTCCATCAAGAGCTATCTTCTAGCCTATTAGTATATGGTTATGCCAGGCAAAACCCAATTTCATCATGGTTCAGAAGGTCAAACTAGAGAGTTGTTGGCTTCTAGCCATCAAACCTGTTCCTTATCACATCACTGTAAAAGAAAACACATGTGCATAATCACATATAGATTTATTTATTTGAGAAACTTATCACATATAAATGAAATAGGGCTAATGAGTGCGCGAACAAACGAGGGAGCAGAATATCCCCGGCTGTGAAGTGTGAACTAACACATGTTCGTCAAAGAAAAGCTTATCTTAGCTCGTACAAAAATAACAGAGACTGAGAGACCAACTGCTACGTCCTCAAAATATATTACACAGCCATTAATACATCGATCGGTATTTTTTTTTAAATCTTGGGCTTAGATAATCCGTGCATTTCTAATTTTTTTTTGGATGATAAACCAAGCATGCAGCCCTCATCGCTCTTCGAATTTGTTGACAAGTCTTTCAATATATGGAGAAGGGTTCCACTAAAAACAAATATGGACAAGGAATCAAAATGAATATATGCCTATAAATAAATTAAGCAGAAACATAACAGCTGATACATGGTTACAAAAAAGCTGGCATAACAAATAACGTCGCATTTCTTTACGAGCATATGCAAATTCATCTACTACGTAGTTCATACCAAGTTGTTGCATCAAGCCAATTCTTTTTTTTCGGTAACTTTTTTTCATCATATGAGGAGTGTCACATCATTCTAAACTCACCTGCATGTCTGGGCAAAAGGGTCTGCCAGGATTTAAGATTTACTATGATTACGGAATCATGTTTCAAATTAGGCCATGGGGATATGCAATTCAACCTTGTGACATTCCCTTGTGTTCACCGGCATAACAGCATGCACAGATTCAAGTAAGCCGTACCTATTCTTGTTACAGCAAGGATGCAGAGCAGGCTCACCTTGGAACACCGAGAACTTGAGGACCTCAGGAGCCCCGGTCCTGGGCGCCGGCGGTGCCGGATCCAAGATGCCCTGAGCTCTCGGCACGACCTGGAACTGGCCGTCCCGGCGCTCCGGTTCGGGCGACGACGACAAGGCGGCCGCCGGGTCCCCGTACAGCATCTGGGACACCGCCCACCATGGCACCGGGGCTCCACCACCACCACCACCATTGGAGGCCTGGGGGGCCTGCCCGAATCCCTCGTGGCCCTTGAAGCTCATCATCGCGGCCTAGCTTTGCCAAGGAAGGAATGAAACCGGAGTGTCAGAGGCTGGATTCTCTTTGGGCCAGGATCTCTAGTTTAGCTAAGCATCCAACCACCTATGCCAAACCAATAATTAAAGAGGAATTGAGAGAGATTAGTGAGGTAAAAACAAAAATGAAGAAACGCAAGGAATAAATAAAGTAAAATAAAAGGAAGAAGCAAGTGGGGAGGGGGCAAGAACAAACAGATGGGGCAAGGACCGTAGCATGGAGATGCGTGAGCTAGTGGATATGCCACAGGAGACGCGCAAGAAACCAGGAGACCCAGATGAAATCCGAAGAGGCGGAAGAAACTGACGCAGAGAGCCGGGAGGAAGGAGCACGTTTTGTCTGTGGGTGTTGGCAAAAATGGAAGAGGAAAACTGAAGCAATTTCCATGGCCAAGAGTGGTACTGGGAAGGGAAGAAGCCCACGAGGAGAGGAGATCAGCTTGGAAAGAAGAGAGCAGAGCCCCCCCACAGACTTTCAGAAGTCCAGAGATTTCCCCACCCAACAAGAGAGAGAACTCTGAGCAGAGAGCAGAGCAGAGTACGAAAACCGGAGAGGGGGGAGTCAGGCAGGACGAACCGGAGGTCGGAGGGCGTGGCGGCCTGGCGGGCGGTCTCTGCTCTGCGCGGCGGAGAGGGGGAATCAAGCAAAGCCCGCTCGCATCTCAGCTGGGGGAGACCATCTTCTTCTCTCTAATAATGGCAAGCAGGCGGCAGGAGAGAGAGGGAGGGGTGTGTGGGTGCAGGAGGAGGACTAGTAGTATATGAATGGCAGTGGGGGCGGAGGGCAGAAACCAAGAAAGGTCCCTCCCTCCCTCCCTCCCTCCCGGTTCGGGCCGAAAAGATCGGCACTAACTCCTTCGGTGCAGTAGCGGGCTTCCTTTATTAACCCTGCGCGCGCAACTTGGCGGTACTTTGGATTCCTGTGATGGTGCATGCATGTACTCCTGGACTGGAGGAGTACTACGTACTTACCTGATGAGGAGGAGCGCTCGCGTGAGAATGGGATTGGCGACTGTGATCCCGGCGAGCCTGGGCCGTATCGTATGCCAAATCGGTCATGGTTGGTAGCTCGCCAACTGTTGGATGTTCCCCTCGGAGAAAGGCGAGGAGGAAATAGAGTAGGCACCAAATGTGGCGGCCATGCATGCAAATGCAAGTACCCATCCCTACGCTTGTCCTCCGACCAGCCCAACGGACCACGGCGGATGGGCAAACCTAGCTGCGCGGCATTTTTAGCTCAGCTCTCCTTTCTCCCATATTTTATGAGCAGTTTTAACATGCTTTCTTTTACCCTATCCTTTTACACAGGAGGTAAGTGGATATATTAGATCCCAGCCATTGGTCTGATTAATTAGTAGTCTGATTAACTCTTTTTTTCTTGTCTTATATGTAAAAAAACAGATAAGAGAAAGCATGTTAAAATTTGCCCTATTTTATTGGTTGTGCCTCAGCAGACTCGCAAAAATGAGAACGCCCGTCCGTCTGCTGCGTGTAAACTTCTAAGGACCAGCCGCTCTTCGCATGTTGTTGTTGTCGTTGTTGTTGTTCATCTTCTTTCTCTCTAGAAGTCAGGCATAGCCGCCTTTCAACGCTATCGTGCACCTGCCATGGCATCGACGGTTAGGTGATCAAATCATGGCGCCTGCCATGGTCGACGCAAGATCAAGAATCGGGTGCTTGGTTGTTTTATCATCTATACAGTTAGAGTAAGAGGCGGTAAAGGTGGGGTTTTATTCAATGATATTTATTTTAGTTGCCTATAAGCGACTCTATAAGGGTTTAGCATTGAAGATGGCCTAAACCGCTCCACCTGGTATATGATTTTAGCGACCCCAAGCCCCCTCCAACCCGTACACTTTTTTTCCAATAAAGAATGAATTTTATTGGCTTGCAATGAAGCATCAAGAGGATACAAGTACAATAAACGCACATCCGTGGCTCGACCTCTACATAGGTAGGATGTACACAACCAACTCCTAACGGAGCATGTCAAGCCATCTTCCTCTCCTTCACTGGTGAAGCCAATCACGTCCCCATATTTTCCGCATTGTGGTGTTGCGGATTGAATCAATTCGCATGCAACTGAAGGAATATCAATTCTGTTCCGTGCAGTGCCGTAGATTTATTTTTTTGAGGGGGGGGGGGGGGGGGGGAAGGTTGGGCGGAAGCGGCTCAAGGCCGATCTCTGATCCAGTAGACTAAAAAATACCTTAAAACTATTTTCATAGCATGCACTGTGTGCATTCTCACGTACCCATAGAATATACATCATGTTTCAAAATATGAAATGTTGCGGCAGTTTAATTTAGACTACGAAAACATCTTGCATTTAGAAACAAAGGTAGTACATATGATTTAATTCTTGTACAGGGTGAACATGTCGTGGGTTGTTCGGAAAAAAACACGTACGGGTGAAATTAAGTTTTTTTGAAACACAATACATATGTAGATGTTCATATACACATATATACACTCATCTTTATAAACGCCCGTCTATCTCTATGAGCATCTTCCAAATATTGCGTCAATGGGTCTTGAGATTGATGAAGTCACCGCAAACACCTTACTATCAACGAAAACTTCCCCTCTCATTGAAAGAAATATTCCATCCTTAGGAGACACATGAGTCTCAAGCATGAGGTTTGATCTGTGATGGGTGAAATTAAAGTTCATATTGTGGGGACTTAAGTTAGTTGGCTAGGTATGCCTTGCCATTTTGTTTTAGTTTTTTTTTTGTTCCTTTTCTTCCATTTGCTTACACCTGCATGGGGCCTGAGCTCTTATTGTGCGCCTTTTCTTTCTTTCTTTTCTGAAAAATCGTGTGCGATGTGATGCATGCCTTCGCCCCACGCAAAGCAATTTATTCAGCAAACAAAAGAAGAAAGCGGAGTGGAGGAAAAGACAAGGCCATTATATGCGTTAGGGCTTTTATAATTGACAAGTTGGTCCCGGGAACTCCAGGGAGATCTCAATTATTGGTCACACCCAAGCAAGCCATCCGATCCAGTGCCCGCTACTAAACAAGCTGCATGCATCAGGTTGAGACTTTTCCAAGGCAAGGTCCAGGTCCTGGTTGGTCCTGCGCAACCATTTTATGACCCCCAGTCCCCCCACGGCCACAGCTAAGCAAACTTTGGAGGATCAGTGATATGTGTATATACTTTTTGCCAAAAATGTTGCAACACATTTTCCTCGCTAAGTTGTTAGAGCAACTCTAGTAATAAAGTCGTCGTATCGCTTTTGAAGGTTGTTGAGCCTTTGTGCAAAACTTAGTGGCACCATATCTACGCAGCCTTGATAATTTCTCCCTTCTATTTCTCCTATATTTATGCATATACGCTCTCGATCATCAATCTCACATACATTTAGCCTTTTACATGAAATTTATATTTCCAGTTTAAAAAGATTGTGAAGTTGAAGCAAAAGCAATAATCATAGGCTCCAAATGCATGAAGAAAACATGAGACATTATGCACACATTTGGAGGCATGGTGTTGGTCCAATTTTGCTTTTTTGCTCCCTTCATTGATTCGCTTGATGAAACGTCAGTTGATCACTTTGAGGGAGTTGAGAAGTGCTCAACTCGTCTCAACTTTTTAGACCGGTGAGATTGGCGAGATTGAGACAAGTTGGTTGAGGAAGGAGGTGAGATTTGCGATGAGTTAATTGAGGAGGGAGGCAAGATTGAGCAGAGCTTTTATAGACAATGACGACGGATGACGGGAAAAGAAAGGCAACGATGAGAAACTCAGGCGGCATGGGAGGAAAAGAAAGAGCGGTGATGAGAAATTAGGATGGTGGCGGCGCCTTTGTTGCGGTGCTCAATACCATTAAGTGGGGAGCTACAAGAAGCTAAAGCTTCTCTCCTGCCATGCCGCTCGATTTTAGAGTGCACTTTAAAGAACCCCCTCCATGGCCTTTAAATATAAAGGATTCCATATAATTTTTAGATTGTGCTTTTAAAGTTTTACTAGGACAATGCTCATGTGTTGCAAGGGTATAAACATCTTAGTACGTCAATTTGTGATTTACCTGCCCCTATTGATGTGATTGTGTAAATAAATGTTTATCAAATTGTACTCGTGATTACCTTATATTTTGAAAAGTCTGGTAAGTATATTAAAGTGTAATTGGTTGAGAAGATAAGTAACTTAAAATGACTGATTATCATACAAGGAAGGTTGGACGAATGGGTGGTGGAAGAAGAGTGAAACATGGAACATTACATTCTTTTTAAGTACTCCCTCCTTTCCGTAATGTTATTCATATTAGTTTTAGCACGAAAATTAACGCATCAATCATTGTTAGTTGAGACATCTTAGCGGGAAGCGTGGTTCAGGACTGGAAAAAGGGAGGGAGGCATGCACGGTCTCTTGTGACTATCTCCAAGAAATTAATGATCTCCTATAACCACTCCAGAGCGTCTTACATACTGAGACTGCATGCAACGCCTAACAAAAAAAGAATGAGGAAGTAATAGAGATAGATGAGATAGAGGCACCGGGAATCTGCTAGAGTTTTTTTTTCTTCTGTTGACAGGGGGGGGGGGACTAGTGTAGGATCTCACATTAGGTGAGACCAATAAGACCATTTTTAAAAATACAAAACATGTTAAAACATTCTCAAAACAATTGAAGACATGCATCAATATTTGATGTACAACCTCAAAAAGTTTCAGCTCCTAATTCGACCTACACTAATAGAAACAAAGAAGAGAAAATCGAATAAGAATAGTGTCAAAGTACTATTCACCCACATGTGTCACTATTCACATTTTAATTTGTATTTCTGAATCTTTAATCATGCATCGAGTTTTGAGCTGATTTTTATTCGGAGTTGTAGACACACTCTGCAGATATGTTGTCAAATATTTTTTTTTCAGAATGTCAAATATGATTTTTGTGGTTCATGTCTCCTAATGTTAGATCCTATACAAGTCAATCCCCGTGTATCCATCATCTTCAGAAGCCTATAACATTGAATTAAATTAAAATGCTACTGCCCGTAAAAGTATTGTATAGGTTCTCATTGAATATCTTGTCAAAAATTGTGTAGGTTCACATTTTTTCTACGAATTATGTAGGTTCTCATTTGCAATGTAGTACATATAAGTTGAGAGGTTAAATCCCCGGTAAAAATTGTTGAGAGCCCAATTCATCTATGTATAATTTTTTAGAATGAGGAACTGAACGTGAACTGAGAAGGTAAGTGACATAAAAATTCTAAAAATTAAATCAAAGTAAGTCATCATGTCCACCTCTGTTCTTCCAATCTTGGTATATATTCCTCTATGTCTTCGGTGGCGAAACTGAATAATAGCAATTTTAACATAGTCATCCTATCAGCCCGATCTCCACAATAACCATCATTATTATGATTTTGACCGAAAAGGCTACTTTAGCACAGTCATCATATGTCCTTCGATCGCCATAATTTTTTAAAGGCACTCCAAATTGAGCCCAGTAGTCTCTATATTTGTTGGTTCGGCGAGACGATACAACACGCCCACCATCCACCTAAATATTTGCACACCATAGGTTTAAAGACGCGTGGCCCCTTCCGAAGTCGGTCACATCCCTGTAGCGCTATCGCTTGGTGGCACCTTCACATCCTGGACCATCGCGATTTGGCCAGGTCGCCTCTGCTGAGTTGTTCGCGGATCTCCTACGCTTCTCTGCAGCTTTGTACCTTCCTTCGCTGTCCATCTGCGCCACCCCTTCCTCCGCCGGTCAGATCCCCACACCACCGTTGCTTGGTGGCACCTCCGCTGCCTAGATCATCGCAGTTTGGCCCCGATCACCTCTGATGAGGCATTCCCAGATCTCCTACGCTTCACCGCAATCCCGCACCTTCTTCCGCCATCCAAGCGTCCAGCCGAGTCACCCCTTCCGATGTGTGACCTCGAGGTGTTCATAGATCCATGTAGATGACATATGATTAAAATTCGTGTTGATGGATTCGATGATGGAGCTAATGTTTTTTGACGGGCCGTCTTCGGATTCGAGCTTTGAGTCCGAAAGTGAAATCATGTAGGTCGGACAATACGAGGTAGTACTGATGGTTGTTGAATGGATAGCGGCAACTAGAGCAAAGAGGAAGTGCCCGAGATCGTGGGTTGGTCGTCGGCAATTTCTACGGAACACTCATGCACGACTACTTTTTGCGAGTTGTACCTTCCCCTCCGTACGTGTTCCTACAACTATTTCGCGTGACCGAACAAACGTTCCATCGAATTGCCAATGACCAGGAAGCTAATGAACCTTTCTTCTAGCAATGGAGAAACGTCGCCGGCCTCCTTTGTTTTCTCGTTTTGAAAGGTGACTGTGGCACTTTGGGTGATTGCATATGTCATGTAGATTCATGAGATATGAAAATCTTTGAATGGCCGAAGTTAGAATTATAAAGTGCATGAAATTGTTTGCTGAAACTGTGGCGGGGTTATTGGTGGGAAGTAACTTCGAGCACCCAATGTTGAGGACACTACTAGACTTTTAGTGATGCGCGGAGTAAAAGGCTGGCCTAGGATGCTAGAGAGTGTATGCACGGGAGGTGAAAGAGTTTTCCAGTATCTTGGCATGGCCAATTCACCGGGTGTTACAAGAGTACAAGAATAATTTTGAATTATGTTGCCTCCAAAGACTTGTGGGTCTGTCATTGCTACTTGGGGTTGCCTAGATCTCACCATGACATCAATGTCTTGTAGAGATCTCATTTGTTTGCAAGGCTAGCTAGTGGTACCTCTCCACCTTGAAACTTCACGATGAATGGCCATTGGTATGATGAAGGCTACTATCTAGCCGATGGCATCTATCCATCTTGCTCACTATTTATGAAGATAGTTTAAAAAATTGAGAGTAGGAAACATAAGCATTTCTCCAAGGCACAAGAGTATCATAGGAAAGACATTGAGATGGCATTCGAAGTGCTTCAAGCAAGGTTTTCAATTATTCGGGGGCCTTATTTCTAGAACAAGGATGTCTTGACAACTATCATGACATGTTGTGTCATCCAACACAACATGATCATAGAGGATGAGAGGTTTATGCCATGCCATTGATTATGAACATATTGACACAATGTCCACGCATCGCACGCACATAGGCCGCAGTCAAGCATTTCTTGAGGTGTACCAAAAAATTGAAGACCTGGCCTCCCCTCATCTAAAGTAGGATTTCACTGAGCACCATTGGCATCTAGCTGGAGGATAATGTGTTTATTTCTAAATCAATTAATTATTTTATGTCAAATTACTTGTTGCATTTAAATTATTTGTTAATTTGAATTATTTGATGTATTCAAATTAATGGTTTGTAATAATATTTATTGAATTACTAAATTGTTTGATCTAAATTATTGTAACTAAGATAGAAAATATAACATAAAGAAAAAAAATGTGTTTGCCCAAGACCTTGCACATTCAAAACATTATGGAGCACGCTTCATACACATATTCCGCTAGAGGTGCTCCATGATCATGCATGCACAAGCTTATCTCGCAAAAAAAAAAATGCATACACAAGCTTGAAACATAAGAATTTGCTCCACCTTTATTTGTTACCACCGAGTACTACAGATCTGAACATTTATGAAATGATCTCACGTACGAGTACTGTTACACAATCATTGAACCCACGGAGGTCTCTGCCGCTGGTTTTACCTCTATTTCACATGGTTTACTGGGGATGCAAAGAAACAGATTACTCCACACGATTTAGTAACAAAACGAACAACATTCCACACGATTTTCATGTAGATGGGCAATTAATAAACGTTGTATTCCCAACCATCATTCCTCGGAGGCTAGGAACATCTAGTACGGCAATCTATACGCTGCTTGTTCATGCTTAAGAGACAGCTAATTAAGCGGCCGGCCCCATTGGTAAATAATACTAGTATAGTACTTGCATAGTGCTCAAGGAGTCGGATCGCGCGTCAAGTCGGTGCAGAACGAGAGATGAACGTGCGCGAGAGTTCATTGGTCATGGTCCTAATCCTCAAATAATCCAGCTCAAATATATGAAGTGTTAAATATTTTGGAAAATGTAGCAGTAACCAATAAATTAGTGAAATATTTGATTATTTATGGAGAATTTTCTAGTTTTCAGTTAAGAATTTGTGGCCATGTAGTCCCTCCATTTCTTCGTGTATTAGATTTCTCTACCAAATTTAAATTAAAGGTATCAACATCTACAATATCAAATACATATAATATGAAAACATATTTCATGATGGATTTGATGATATTGATTTTGTATTGTGAATGGTAATATCTTTTTGTATATATTTAGTCAAACTTTGGAGAGCTTGACTTCACACAAATCAAACACACATGGTAAAAAGAACAGGAGGGAATATTTGCCTGATGTGCATGTTGAACCAGACAAAAACTTGTTAATTACGGGGTATTTAATTATTACAGAATTGCAACTTTAACCCTAATCATGAACATAAGACCCAAACTCACCGTTTCACACAAAATCCAATAGGTCAAATCCATATGTAACGGCTTACCAGGCCCAAATTTGACATGCAAGTGGATATGCTGCCCATCTCTTAGCTTCCCCA
The DNA here is from genome assembly GCA_022496015.1 of Hordeum marinum. Classification (NCBI taxonomy): domain Eukaryota; kingdom Viridiplantae; phylum Streptophyta; class Magnoliopsida; order Poales; family Poaceae; genus Hordeum; species Hordeum marinum. The sequence goes on from CM039676.1 coordinate 418,543,788, forward strand.
CCTTATTCTTCGTATTGCACCTCTTTGCTAACTGGGGTCGAACCATTTTAGTCCTAGACTTAGGGAATGATGATCATTGGCCTTCTTTCATCCTCGTCGTGGGTGTACTCATTACACTTTGTTCCTTTCCCGTCGTGCTGCCCACCGCCTAGGCCTGCTCACCGATGTTATTGTACGAGGAGCTGACCACGCCATCAAGTTTTATGCCCAAGACACCTGATACGGGGCCAACCCGTGGATGTCGATCTTTTCACACGATGGAGGGGAAAGGGAGAAATCTAAAGGGAAAACACAAACTCTCAAGAACAATCTCCAACCACACATCCACTAGATCCATAGAAAACACACGAGATACAACGAACCAAGTTCAACAAAAAGATACACATCCACTCCGGAGTAGGGGCCTTGATATCCCGGAGGATCTTCCCTACAAGAGGGGCCTTGGCATCCACTTGGATCTTCTCACACATAGGTCATCTTCATGTGAGGATGTAAGTGGAAGGAGCTATGCTCAACAATCTCTAATGCTAAACATAAGCTAACCCTAGATGGAGGAGGCATACCTCTATATATAGTCCAAGACGAGATGGGCAGGGAAAAGGGGATACATGGGCCTTTGGCCAGCATCTGCCCACGCAAGGGCCGGATGTCTGGGGTTTCAGGACGGGCCGGATGTCCCGGGCTGGAGAGAGTCTGGTTCCACACGTCTCCGGACTGGACGCGCCGGATTTCTGGGCTCGGGGCCGGATGTTCGGGGCTTCGGGCGATGCCGGATGTCCGGGCTTAGCCTGGTCGGGGAGCTCCAGCTTCTCGTGTCTTCAAGACGGATTTCCGGGCCGGGTCCAGGTGTCCAGGGCGAGCTCGGATGTTCACCCGTTGTAGCTGGACCGACCTTGCCTTGGCGCTCGATGAGGCTTCAAGTGTCGGAATTTCGGGCCATGGGCCGGATGTCCGATCGCTAGGAGGACTCACAACCTTCCTTTCGTGCTCTTCGGCATCCGTCTTCACGCCCACCTTCATGGTTGCTTGGTCTTCACCCCGAGCATCTTCGAGGTAATTCCCATGGTTCCTAAGCATGCATAGGGTTTCCGCTTGAGGTAGTGATGATCCACAAGTATAGGGAATCGCAATAGTCTTTGTGGGTAGTATTTCACTCTGGTTTATTGATTTGACACAAGGGGAGCCAAAGAATATTTATTGGCCTTAGCATTTTAGTTGTCAATTCAACCACACATCGGATATCTCTCTACAGCAAAGGTTTAGTAGCACGACAAGTAATAGTAGTAATAGTAACAGTGATAGTAGCAATAGTAATTTTGTAGTAGTTGTGATAGTAGCAACAGCAGTAGTAACTTAGTAAGATTCAGTCTATGTAAAGCGTATGCACGTGGATCGGTGATGGATAATGATTTAGATGACATCAATCATGTAACTGTTACACACTAGGACGACACAGAACTAGCTCCAATTCATCAATGTAATGCATGCATGTATTACATATATAGTCATGCATGCTTGCGATAAGAACTTGTATGCCATCTTTTGTCCTACCTCTCGTGGCAGCGGGGTCCTAATGGAAACTAAGGGATATTAAGGCCTCCTTTTAATAGAGAACCGGAATAGAGCATTAACACATGGTCAATACATGAACTCCTCAAACTATGGAAATCATCAAAATAATCCCAATTATTGTCACCTTGGGGTATGCGGATCATGACACGTAATAGGTGCATACAACTTGCAAGATCGGATCCAAATAAATCTTATATTCATGAAAACATAATAGGTTCAGATCTGAAATTATGGCACTCGGGCCCTAGTGACAAGCAATAAGCATAGCAAAGTCATAGCAACATCAATCTTAGAACATAGTGGATACTAGGGATCAAGCCCTATCAACTTAACTCGATTACATGATCAATCTTGTCCAATCCCATCACCATCCATCAAGCCTACAAAGGAATTACTCACTCCTGATGGTGAGCACTATGGCGGTGTTGATGAAGAATGGTTGGTGATGAAGACGACGATGAATCCCCCTCTCTGGAGCTCCAAAGAACTCAAGACCAGCCCTCCTGATGAAGAACGGGAGGTGGTGGCGGCTCCGCCTCATAAAATGCAATGAAATATTCTTTATAATTTTTTTTCTTTGAAGATGTGAATCTATAGGAGAGGAATCAGGGTCGGGGGAGCCACATGGGCCCCACAAGCTAACAGGGTGCGCCCAGGGGGTGGGTGCGCCCTGTTGCCGTGTGGCTCAATGCAGCCCCCTCCGGTGGTTCTTCGCCCCATAATTAAAAAGTAATTCACAAAAAGTTTCGTCCAATTCCAGGAACTTTTATTTCTGCACAAAAATAACACCAAGGTAATTCTGTTGAAAACAACGTTAGTCCGGGTTACTTTCATTCAAATCATGCAAATTAGAGTCCAAAACCAGAGCAAAAGTATTTGGAAAAGTAGATACATTTGATATGTATCAACTCCCCCAAGCTTAACTCATTGCTTGTCCTCAAGAAATTCAGTTGATAAACTAAAAGTGATAAATAAAAAAATTATAAATTATTTTGTTCATGTTGTTATACACATGATTAGCTAGTGTTCAAATTTTCTGCATAAATCATAAATAACCATATCTATGATAACAATTAAACATCATATTCACTCATGGCAATACATAACCAACTAGCGAGCAATAATAAGATATCTCACATGCCAACAATTTTTCAAAACAATCATGATATAATATGATGACATCGTATTTTGCTAGCCCTTTCTGACACCACAAAACATAAATGCAAAGCACCTCTCAGGTTCAAGCAGCGACTAAAGATTATAATTCAAGGTAGGAAAATTCCAGTCATGCTCACATCCAACATTAACTAAACAAAACACATAAGAGCGACAATAGTGCTCTCCGGTCTGGTGCTTTTAGTAAGAGGGTGATGACTCAACATAAAAGTAAATAGACAGGCCCTTCGTCGAGGGAAGCATTGATTCGCAGAGGTGCCATAGATCAAGGTTTAAAATAGGAATGAAATTATAATTTTTGGGTGGTGCGCTTTTCCAGTCAACGTCACGACAAAGGATTTTAATATCTTCCATGCTAAACACATTATTGGCGGTTCCCAAGCGGAATTGTAAAGTTTACTCCCATCCACCATACATACACAAGCCATGGCTGACCGAATCCACAAATGTTCTCCAATATTTGAACTGTCTCGGGAGTTTTGTTTAATTATTTTTGATTTTGCAGGTCTAGGCATCCTTTTTACGAGCCTGTCTCGTGCAATGATAGGCCAACAAATGCCCATCTTGAGAATAACCCACTTAGCATGGAAGATACTGACCGCCCCATCGCACCATGAGCGGTATGAGCGCATAAAACAACCATTTATTTGAATATTAAAGGTGGCACATGCGAATTTACTTGGAACGACGGGTAATACCGCATATATGTAGGTATGGTGGACTCATGTGTAACAACTTGGTTTAAGGATTTTGGATGCACATGCAGTATTCCCGCTTAGTACAGGTGAAGGCTAGCAGTAGATTGAGAACCGAACAGCTAGAGAGCAAAAACGGTCATAACCATGCATTCTGAATAATTAACATTGAACATAGCACGAGTAGGATATGAACACTCTGAATTTAAACATCATGAAAACTGCATTAGTTTTGAATGAACTACATGTTTGCACATGGGCCAAGTCAAGCCGCTCGAATTACTCAGAGGGAAATACCATACTTCCATACCACATCATAACCATTTTAATGCATGTTGACACAAAGGATAAATCATTATCCACTCCTAGATATTTAAGCATGGCATGAGAAATTATAATCTCTAATTGTCATCATGAACAAGTTCACTCATCATATACCGAATCGAGATCAAACAAGCTAAACATATTTACAAAAATGGAAAACAAGAAGAGTTCATACTAGCTTCCTTTACCACGATCACTTCATCAAATATCATCATTATTGCCTTTTACTTGCACAACCGAATGATGTGATAATAATAATAGTGTAAGAGTGTCATGAACTAAGCTGGAATCTGCAAGACAGTTTTATACAAAGGAGAAGACGAGGTAATATTGGTTCTTTGTTAGATCAACAATAATGCATATGAGAACCACTGAACATTGTCATTGTGATCTTCTCTTTTCAATGACTCAAACAAAAGAAAATAAATTAAGAGAAACACACCGAAATATTTTTGAGTTTTTGTTTTCCTCAAGAAAGAAAAATAAACAAAGGAAAAAACAAGAACAAGAAAAAAATATACACGGGAAATCCCCAACATGCAAAGGAAATCTTTTTGGGTTTTCTTTTAATACTAAAACTAACAAAACGGGAAATAAAAACCAAAAATTAGCGAGAAATATTTTTGGATTTTCAAAGTTTTTCAAACACATAACAAGAAGGCGGAAAAATAGAGCCAACATGGATATATAATGGAAGAGGATGAACACTGACAATTTATATGAAGTGTGTGAACATGAATGTAATGTCGGCGAGAAATACGTACTCCCCCAAGCTTAGGCATTTGCCTAGCTTAGAGACCGTTCGGTTGCTCTCCGCTCTCGGAGCGGAGCAAGGTATAGTTGATGGAGCGGCTCACACCTAGCTCCACAGCTCCGTGGAGTGGAGAGCAACTGAACAGGGCCTTAGTGATCACCATTCATAGAAGCCATCTGGTCCCGGAGGAAAGTAGTTGGGCTGAGGCACTTGAGCGTCCCATGCCTGAGCTGCGGCCTCCACCTCAACCAACTCGTTTCGGTAAGCAGTTATGTCTGGTGGCATGATGATGTATCCGTTCCTGGCATGATAGTTAAACAAACAGGGAGCAGGCAACACAATAACATCCGAGTCTCCTTGCTATATACTAAGTTATAACGAATGTGCTGCGGTGGCTGAGATTCCTCAATGACCTGGTGATCGAGATAAACCTTAGGCAACAGGTAGTCAGTGGGGCGTATGGCGACATTAAAATGTTTTGCTAAGAGTGTGGCATTAATACCACCATGAACCTTGCCTTTGGTTCGGTTAAGATGCAAGCAACACGTGGCAATATATCCTAAGTTATAAGTGTTATCACCATAAAGTGCATGACACAAAATAGCAAGGGTGGGGGCACTAAGACCACCACCCCGAGTCATAGCAGTTAAACATTTCCCTATGAATATGTGAAGTAAAGCACAGATGGAAAATGTAAACAGGTGTCCCTAGCATTTGATACGCACCTAGTTTCTCTCGTAGTTAAGGTGATGAGGAAATCCTGGAACTCCTTAGGTTTAGGATCACACATTCCCTCGTAAGAGGGAAGCAAACTTATTTCACAAAACTTAGTGGCGTGGCTTGAGACTCCATCGGTATTTCCCAAAAGAGGAAAGGATGATGCAGCACAATGACAATAAGTATTTCCCTCAGTTATGAAACCAAGGTATCAATCCATAGAGGAAGATCAAGCACCTACGTAAACAACACATGCACACAAATAACAAATACTTGTAACCCAGCGCGTAAGAGAGGTTGTCAAGCTCTCAACGATAAAAATATAGATTAGGTAATGATCTTTTTGGCAAATATATCTCGCAAGAACACAGAATAAAATAGGTAAACAAAAAGTGCAGCAAGGTATTTTTAGTTTTTGGATTAATAGATCTGAAAACAAAACGACAAAATAATAGATCGTAAAGCAATATGTTGGAAAAGTAGACCCAAGGGCGTAGGTTTCACTAGTGGCTTCTCTCATGAGTATAGCGGACGATGGGTGACAAACTACTGTTGGGCAATTGATAGAAGATCAAATGATCATGACGATATCCAGGCAATGATCATTATATAGGCATCATGTCCAAGATAAGTAGACCGAAACGATTCTGCATCTACTTCTATTACTCCACACATCGACCGCTATCCAACATGCATCTAATGTATTAAGCTCATGGAAAAACGGAGTAATGCAATAAGAATGGTGACATGACGTAGACAAGATCTATTCATGTAGGAATAGACCCCAACTTGTTATCCTTCATGGAATCGATACATGTGTGCCTTGCTTCCCCTTCTGTCATTGGGAAAGAACACTGCAAGATCGAACCCATCACAGAGCACCTCTTCCCATGTCAAGAAAAATCGATGTAGTTGGGCTAACTAAACCAAAGATTCAAAGAAGAAATACGAGGCTATAAGTAATCATGCAAATAAGAGATCAAAGAAGACTCAAATCATATTCATGGATAGAGAACTGATCATGAACTCAAAATTCATCGGATCCCAACAAACACACCGCAAAAGTCATTACATCAAATAGTTCTCCAAGAGACCATTGTATTGAGAATCATAAGAGAGAGAGGAAACCATCTACCTACTACCTACAGACCCGTAGGTCTATGATGGACTACTCACGCTTCATCGGAGTGGCACCTATGAAGAAGATGAACCCCTCCGTGATGGTGTTAGATTGGATCTCCAGGTTCTGGAACTTGCGGCGACTGGAATTGTGTTTCATCGACTCCCCTAGGGTTTTTCAAATATTTGAGAATTTATAGAGGCGGTAGTCGGTGGAGAGGGGGTCCCGAGGTGCGCACCACCCACCAGGCCGCGCCAGGGGCCTCTAGCGCGCCCTGGTGGGTGTTCCCCACCTTGGGCCTCCTCTCTGGTACTTGTCTGGCCCATCTAGTGTCTTCTGGTCCAAAAAATTCTCCAAAATTTTTCACGGTGTTTGGGATTCATTTGCGAAGTAAAAAAACAAGGGGCCTCTAGCGCGCCCTGGTGGAGGGTGGCCACCCTGGCTCCCCTCTTATGGCCACCTTTGACCCATCTTCTTCCTTCTGGTCCATAAAAATTCTCCAAAAATCCCTGCAGCGTTTGGGCTCCGTTTGGTACTGATTTTCTGCGAAGTAAAAAACAAGCAAAAATAGCAACTGACACTTTGGCACTATGTCGATTGGTTAGTCCCAAAAAATTATATAAAGATGCTAGAAAATGATTGTAAAACATCCAAGATTGATAATATAATAGCATGGAACAAGCAAAAATTATAGATATGTTGGAGACGTATCAACATCGCCAAGCTTAATTCTTACTCGTCCTTTAGTAGGTAAATCATAAAAATAGAATTTTTGACGTGGAATGCTGCCTAACATGTTCATCACATATTCTTTTCTTTGTAGCATGGACATTTGGACTTTTAGATGGTTCAAAGCAATAGTATAGTTTTGACATGAAAACTTTAATACTCAAGCATATCAACAAGCAACCATGTCTTTCAAAATATCAACACCAAAGCAAATTATCCCTAGCCAATCATGCTCAATCATTGATCCATTCATGATACACACTCAAATATTAGCTACACCTTATGCTCAAGTACGATCATAGTGCCTCCTAGTTGGTGCTTTATAAGAGAAGATGGAGACTCAAATTGAAAATAAAAATTGCATAAAGTAAATAGATAGGCTCTTCGCAGAGGGAAGTAGGGATTTGTAGAGGTGCCAGAGCTCAAGGTTTAAATTGATAGAGACAAATATTTTGGGTGGCATGCCTTTCCTGTCAACGAAAACAACCAAGATATTTCAGTACCTTTCCATGCTAGATACATCATAAGCGATTCCCAAACGGAAAATAAATTTTATTCCCTTTTCCACCATACTTTCACTTTCCATGGCTAGCCGAATCCACGGTTGCCTTCCATACCAACACTTTCCAAGGAATTTATTATTTGACAACATACAATATTTTTTCTTTCCTTCATTTCAGGAATGGGCATCCCTATTACTGCCATACTCTCATGCAATGACAAGTGAATAAACACTCAACTTGAGAATAACACATCTAGCATGGAAAAATATCGGTCACTGATAGCCCACAAGTATAGGGGATCACAATAGTTTTCGAGGGTAGAGTATTCAAGCCAAATTTATAGATTCGACACAAGGGAAGCCAAAGAATATTTGAGAGTATTAGAAGTTGAGGTGTCAATTCATCCACACCTAGAGATAAATATCTGCATCAAAGTGTTCAGTAGCACAGTAATATGATAATTTGAGAGTAGTAGTAGCAGTAACAATAGCGGTATCAGTAGCAATAGTGATTTTGTAGAAAGTGCAATAGTAACAAAAGTAGTAGTAACTTAGCGAGAACAGTAAGTGGTAAACTCGTAGGCACTGGATTGGTGTATTCGTTGGATGATATTCATCATATAAAAATCATAACCTAGGGCGACACAGAACTAGCTCCAGTTCGTCAATGTAATGTAGGCATGTATTCCGTATATAGTCATACATGCTTATGGAAAAGAACTTGCATGCCATATTTTGTCCTACCCTCTTGTGGAAGCGGGTTTCATAAGGAAACTAAGGGATTTTAATGCCTCCTTTTAATAGAGAACCGGAACAAAGCATTAACACTTGGTGAATACATGAACTCCTCAAACTACGGTTATCACCGTGAAGTATCCCGATTTTTGCCACCCCGGGGTTGACGTACCATAACACGTAATAGGTGCATACAACTAGGCAAGATCGTATCAAGAACATAGATATAATGATGATAATATAAACGGTTTAGATCTAAAGTCAAGGCATGCGGGCCCTAGTGACAAGCATTAAGCATGGCAAAGTCATAGCAACATCAATCTTACAACATAGTGGATACTAGGGATCAAGCCCTAACAAAACTAAGTCGATTACATGATGAATCTCATCCAACTCCTCACTGACCAGCAAGCCTACGAATGAATTACTCACTCCCTGTGGGGAGCATCATGGAATTGCTGATGGATAAGGGTTGGTGATGACGAAGACCGAACATTCCCCTCTCGGAGCCCCAAACAGGATCCAGATCTGGCCTCCCGGTGAAGAATGGGAGGTGGCGGCGGCTCCGTATCGTTAAATGCGATGAAACTTTCTCTCTGATTTTTTTCTCAGAATTTAGGAATTTATAGTGCTGGAATTAGGGTAGGAGGGCCCACGAGGTAGGCACGCTCCACAGGCAGTGCCAGGGGGTTCTAGCGTGCCCTAGTGGAGGGTGGCCACCCTGGGACCCCTCTATGGTGGCTCCTGGCTCCAATATTACTCATAGATTCCAAAATAATTTCCAAAAAATTTCTTTCCATTCCGAGAAATTTTATTTTTGCACAAAAAACAACACCATGATAGTTCTATTTAAACAACATTAGTCCGGGTTAGTTTCATTCAAATCATGCAAATTAGAGTCCAAACCAAGAGCAAAAGTGTTAGGAAAAGTAGATACATTGGAGACCTATTAGTCACCCCCTTCCATTTCATGAGTGGTAAGAGCACACAAAAAGGAAATTTATTTTGAAAATTAGAGATGGCACATACAATTTTCTTGGAACGGCATGGAAATACCGTATATAGGTAGGTATGGTGGACTCATATGGCGAAACTGAGTTTAGGATTTTGGATGCACAAGTAATATTTGTACTCAGTACAATTGAAGGCCAACGAATAGATTGAGAAGCATCCAACCAAGAAAAGAAAAATCACATAAGCGAGCATTAAGCATAACTAACACCGAATAATGCACCATAAGGAGGATGTAATTTTGTAGCAGAACTATTGACTTTCGTGCTTGCACAGGGAATCAAAAACCTTAACATCAATATTCTTACTAAGCATAATTACTCACTAACATAACTCGCATATTACTATTGTCATGTCTCAAAACTATTACAAAGAATCAAGTTTAATTTGTCCAATAATCTTCATGAAAGTTTTTATTACATCCCTCTTTAATATCTATCGCTTTGGGACTACTTTCATATATTGCCATTGCTTTTGACAAGCTCACATGGATATAAGTGAAGAACATGAGCATAAAAATTTCATCTCTCAAAATAATATAAGTGAAGCATGAGAGGATTTCTTAAAAATTTACTAATTCTCAAATTAATACAAGTTAAGCATGAGAACATTTCTTCATACATGTAAAAGCACACCGTGCTCAAAAAGATATAAGTGAAGCACTAAAGCAATTTCATAGCTCAATAGATTTAAGTGAAGCATATAGAGCAACTCTAGTAAATCATAGCATAATTTTGTCTCTCTCAAATAGGTGTGTGCAGCAAGGATAAAAAGAAAATAAAGCAAAGATACAAGACGCTCCGAGCAAAACTCATGATATATGATGAATAAAAATATAGTTCCAAGTAAAATACCGATGGTTGTTAGAAGAAAGAGGGGATGCAAGATTTGTGATGAATAAAAATATAGTTCCAAGTAAATACCGATAGTTCCAAGTAAAATACATAAATTTGTGGGCCACGAAATAATGTCAATAAAACTTTGCAAGATTTGTAGCAACTACTCATATAGGTACCTAGAGGCCATATCAAGAATTCATACTACTTGGAACTCAAAGAATTCAACATGCAAGCTCATTTTTTAGTAGCACCAAGTATAGAAAAATATAAACCAATGAGGCAAAAAATCTAATTGGAGGAATGGGAGAGTCACATACCAAGGAGCAATTCCTCAAAATAGTTTCGAAAACAGAGTTCCGAGCAAACAGATCGAAAATTTCAGTTTTAGGAGCAAGAACAAGAGAGAGAGAGAGAGAGAGAGAGAATGCTTTTTTTTCTAGAGGTAGGGTATCACATGGGCTGAAGAGATACGACAAGGGGCCTATGGGCCCCATAAGCTATCAGGCCATGCCCTGTTGGCTTGTGGCCCACAAGTGCTCCTCCCTAATGTGTTTTGAGCACCAAAAATTCTTAAATATTCTAGAAAAATTCATGTTAAAATTTTGGGGCAACCTGAGACTTTTTGTTTTTTGGTTATTTTTATTACACGGTAAACTCAGAAAATAGCATAATCATGTCATTTTATTTTATCTAACTAAAAATATCAGAGGGTAAACTTATGATACAGAAGATTGTTCTTACTAAATTCATCAACAACATGTCTTTCAGAAAGGATCCATTAATTAGGTTGATCAAGTCTTATTAATAACCGTTTCCGAGTGACATGGAACCGAAGAATTTTCGTATAACACTAGGTTACATCAATAGGGATTTGCATACCCCTAACAATAAGAATATCACATTTCTTCTTGGCAGTAGGAAGAGGAAATTTAAAAGCTCCAGTGATGATTTTGGCACTTGGCTCAATGCCATTAATATTATTAACCAAAGTTTGCTTCTTCGGAAAATGCATAGTATGTTGTTTGCCACTGGTGTGATAAGTAACCTTGCTTTTGTTGCAATCAATAACAACCCCTGTAGTATTTAAAAAGAGTCTACCAAGGATAATCGATATGTTGCCGTCATCGGGCATCTCAAGAATAACAAAGTCTGTTAAGGTAGTAACATTTGCAACCACAACAGGAACATCCTCGCAAATTCCAATAAGTATATCAATAGATATATCAATCATTTGGAGAGATATCTCAGTAGGTATGAGCTTATTCAAATCAAGTTTTTTTATATAGAGAGAAAGGCATAATAGTAACACCCGCTTGTAAGTCACATAAATCGGTTTTAACATAACTTCCTTTAATGGGGCAAGGTATTGTGGGTATACCCAGATCTCCCAACTTCTTAGGCACTCCACCATCAAAATAATAATTAGCAAGCATAGTAGCAATTTCAGTTTCAGTTATTTTTCTTTTGTTGGTAATAATATCCTTCATATATTTAGCATACAAAGGCATTTTCAAAATATCAATCAAGCTAGTGCGCTACAAGACATGTCTAATCATTTCAGCAAAGCGTTCAAAATACTCCTCGTCCTTACTCTTATAATGCTTACAAGGGAATGACATTGGTTTTTGAACCCATGACTCTCTTTCCTTACCATGTTTTCTAGCAACAAAGTCTTTCTTCTCATAACGTTTATTTTTGGGATGTGGGTTATCAAGATCTTTAGCAGGTTTTGTTTCCACATCGTTATCATGTTCTTTATTATTACCTGCTTGAGAATCTACGTGGACATCATCATTATTATTCTCATTCTCATTATCACTAGGTGCATGTTCACTACCAGATTGTGTCTCAGCGTCAGAAATAGAAACATCATTAGGTTTTTCATCAGGTTTTTCTATAATCGGTTCACTAGAAGCATGCAAAGTCCTATCATTTTTCGTTTTCTTCTTCTTCTTAGATGCACTAGGTGCACTTTCATTAGTTTTCTGAGAATTATTTTCAATTCATTTCGGATGACCTTCAGGGCAAAGAGGTTCCCGAGTCATTCTACCTCCTCTAGTCATCACTCTAACAACATAATCATTCATACTCTCATTTAATTTAGCAAGCAAATCATTTCGTAACTTAGCAACTTGGTCTAATTGGGTATGAACCATAGAAGCATATTTACCTAGACCCTTATCATCATTAGCAATTCTAAACATCAAGTCACTCAAGCGATCTATCATCATAGCATTACACCTTAATTGATCTTTGACATAGTTATTGAAATGTTCTCTCTTAACAATGTAATCATAAAATTCATCCATGCATTGACTAGGACTCTTAGTATAAGGTATATCACTTTCATTAAAGGCATAGAGAGATTTTACCTCTATTACCCGTGTTGGGGTGTTAAGTCCATGTATTTCTTCGATAGGTGGTAACTTCTTGACATCTTCATATTTAATACCTTTTTCTTTCATAGTTCTTTTGGCTTATTACATATCTTCATGACTGAGGAATAGAATACATATCTTATTTTGAATAGGTATTGGCAGTGGACGAAGAAGTGTCCAATTATCAGCATTTTGCAATACATTATTCAATAATTCTTCGGCTTGCCCAACGGTTATTTCCCTAAAAACACAACCATCACAACCATCACAACTTCTCCTATTGCAAGAATTACCAATCTAGTTGGCCAAACCAAACCAATAACTCGAAGAGACTTGCAAAGATATGAAATCATGCATATAAGAATTTGGAAAATACTCAAATAATATTCATAGATAATCTGAACATAAACCCATAATTCATCAGATCTCGACAAACACGCCGCAAAAGAGTATTACATCGGATAGATCTCCATGAAGATCATGAAGAACATGGTATTGAAGATCAAAGAGAGAGAAGAAGCCATCTAGCTACTAGCTATGGACCCGAAGGTCTGTGGTGAAGTACTCACGCATCATCGGAGGGGCAATGGAGTTGATGTATATGCCCTCCGTGATCGAATCCCCCTCCGGAAGATTATCGGAAAAGGCTCCAAGATTGGATCTCTCAGGAAGGGAGGCTTCCGGCGACGGAAAAGTGTTTTCGTGGCTCGTTCTGGTATACAGGGAATATTTGAGAATTTATAGGCTGAAGATTAGGGTTAGGAGAGCTATCATGGGCCCACAAGCCTGGGGGGCGCCCTACCCCCCCTAGGCGCGCCCCTAGGGCTTGTGGCCCCACGGTGGGTCTCCCGACTTCATCTCCAAGTCTCCTGGTTTGCTTCTGGTCCAAGAAAAATTATTGCGAAGATTTTATTCCGTTTGAACTCGGTTTAATAGTCCTTATCTGCAATTCTCAAAAACAAGGAAAAAACAAAAACTGGCACTAGGCTCTAGATTAATAGGTTAGTCCCAAAAATAATATAAAATAGCATATTAATGCATATAAAACATCCAAAACAGATAATATAATAGCATGGGACAATAAAAATTATAGATACGTTGAAGACGTATCAGCATCCCCAAGCTTAATTCCTGCTCGTCCTCGAGTAGGTAAATGATAAAAACAGAATTTTTGATGTCGAATGCTACCTAACATATTTATCCATGTAATATTCTTTATTGTAGCATGAATATTCAGATCCGTAAGATTCAAAACAATAGTCTAATATTGACATAAAAACAGTAATACTTTGAGCACACCAACAAGGAAGTTGTGTCCTTTCAAAATAACATGGCCTTAGAAAGTTATCCCTACAAAATCATATGGTCTGGCTATGCTCCATCTTCCCCACACAAGTATCTAAATCATGCACAACCCCGATGAACAAGTCAAGCAATTGTTTCACACTTTTGGTGTTCTCAAACCTTTTCAACTCTCATGCAATACATGAGCGTGAGCCATGGATATAGCACTATAGGTAGAATAGAATATGGAGGAGGTGCAAGGAAAAAGGGAGAAGATAGTCTCACATCAACTAGGCGTATCAACGGGTTATGGAGATGCCCATTGATAGATATCAATGTGAGTGAGTAGGGATTTCCATGCAACAAATGCACTTAGAGCTATAAGTGTATGAAAGCTCAAAAAGAAGACTAAGTGGTCATGCAAGATGAATATCCACTAGTTATATGAAAGTGACAAAATAGGAGACTCTCTATCATGAAGATCATGGTGCTATTTTGAAGCACAAGTGTGGAAAAGGATAGTAGCAATTGTCCCTTCTCTATTTCTCTCATTTTTTATTTTGGTGGGCATCTTTGGCCTCTTTTATTTTTTTTGTTTGGGCTTCGCTGGCCTCTTTCATTTTTTGTAAGTCTGGACACTCTCCCAACTTGTGAGGGATTCATGGCTTCCATCATCATTTTCTCTCACAGGACAATGCTCTATTAATGAAAATCATCACACTTTTATTTACTTATAACTCAAAAAGAAAATTACAACTCGACACCTAGAACAAAGTATGACTCTATATGCAAGATGAAGTGATGGTGCATGTCATGAAAAACTGAATGGTGGAAATTGCATGGCAATATATCTCGGAATGGCTATGGAAATGCCATAATAGGTAGATATGGTGGTTGTTTTGAGGAAAATATATGGTGGCTGTTTTTAGGAAGGAGGGTTTGATGTACCGGCGAAAGTTGCACGGTACTAGAGAGGCTAGCAAAGGTGGAAGGGTGAGAGTGCGTATAATCCATGGACTCAACATTAGTCATAAAGAACTAACATACTTATTGCAAAAGTATATTAGTTATAAAAAAAGCATTAGACACATGCTACTAGGGGAGAGGTTGGTAGGATTTAACCACCGCGCACTCCCGACCCTCACACAAAGGTTGACAATCATTAAACAAATCATGCTCCGACTTCGTTACATAACGGTTCACCATACGTGCATGCTACGGGAATCAAAAACTTTAACACAAGTATCTCTTCCAATTCACAACTAATCACTAGCATGACTCTCATATTACCATCTCTATTATCTCAAAACTATATGCAAGGAATGAAACTTCTCATAGTATTCAATGCACTTAATATGAAAGTTTTTACTATATCCCTCTTGGATGCCCATTATATTAGGACTGAATTCATAACCTAAACAAATTACCATGCTGTTTAAGAAACTCTCAAAATAATATAAGTGAGGTACGAGAGTTCAATAATTTCTATAAAATATAACACCACCATGCTCTAAAAGATATAAGTGAAACACTAGAGCAACATTGCCTAGCTCAAAAGATATAAGTGAAGCACATAGAGTATTCTAATAAATTCACGATTCAGCATGTCTCTCTCAAAAGATGTGTGCAGCAAGGATGCTTGTGTCAAACTAAAAATCAAAGACTCATATCATACAAGACGCTCCAAGCAAAACACATATCATGTGGTGAATAAAAATATAGCCTCAAGTAAATTTACCGATAGATTGAAGACGAAAGAGGGGATGCCTTCCGGGGCATCCCCAAACTTAGGATTTTTGGTATCCTTGAGTATGTCTTGGTGTGCCTTGGGCATCCCCGAGCTTAGGCTCTTTCCACTCTTTATTCCATAGTCCATCAAATCTTCACCCAAAACTTGAAAACTTCACAACACAAAACTCAACAGAAAACTCATTAGATCTGTTAGTATAAGAAAAATAAATGACCACTTTAGGTAATGTTGTGAACTCATTGTTTATTTTTATTTGTGTAATACCTAATGTATTCTAACTTTTCCATAGTTTATACCCCCCGATACGACCCATAGATACATCAAAATAAGCAAACAACACAAAGAAAACACAATCTGTCAAAAACAGAACAGTCTATAGAAATCTGTAGACTTCGAATACTTATCAAACTCGAAAAATTCTGAAACATTATTAAAATCAGGTAAATTTGCATATAAACCTTTTTAAAAAAATTCAGATCAATTCTACACTCTGAAAATTTTAGAAAATTCCTGGACTGAGCGCAAAAGTTTCTGTTTTTCAGCAAGATCAAATCAACAACTACCATAGATCACCCCAAAGGTTTTACTTGGCTCAAACACTAATTAAAACACCAAAACACAATTAATACAGAATTAATTATGTGCAAAACACACCAAAACAAAAGCAAAAACAGAACACAAAAATAAAATTGTGTTGCCTCCCAACAAGCGCTATTGTTTAACGCCCCTAGCTAGGCAAAGCACAATAGATCTACGTATTGTCATCTTTGGTATGCAATCCATAAGCAGATCTCTTGATAAATTCATAAGGTAATTTTATATTCTTTCTAGGAAAGTGTTCCATGCCTTTCCTTAATGGAAATTGGAATCTAATATTCCCTTCCTTCATATCAATAATTACACCAATCGTTCTAAGGAAAGGTCTACCAAGAATAATAGGACATGTAGGATTCCAATCTATATCAAGAACGATGAAATCTACAGGCACATAATTCCTATTTGCAACAATAAGAACATAATTAATCCTTTCCATAGGTTTATCTATAGTGGAATCCGCAAGATGCAAATTTAAGGAACAATCATCAAATTCACGGAAACCTAGCACATCTCATAAAGTTTTTGGAATTGTGGAAATGCTATCACCCAAATCACACAAAGCATGGCACTCATAATCTTTAATATTAATATTAATAGTAGGTTCGCACTCATCATATAGCTGTCTAGGTATAGAAACTTCCAACTCAAGTTTTTCTTCAAAATCTTTCATCATAGCATCAACAATATGTTTAGTAAAAGCTTTGTTTTGATTATAAGCATGAGGAGAATTCAACATGGATTGCAACAAGGAAATAAAATCAATCAAAGATCAGCCATCATGATTAAAGTCCTTGAAATCCAAAAGAGCGGGTTCATTGCTATTTAAAGTTTTGACCTCTTCAATCCCACTTTTATCAGTCTTAGCAAGATATATAAACTCCGAATCAATGGCACACCTTTTAACTAAAGTTGACTCATCTCCAGTCCCATTGTTATCAAGATTAACATTGCAAAACAAAGATCCAATAGGAGTCACATCAATCACTTTAAGATCTTCATCAATATTATCACGAGAACACACTTTTTCAAGCCATTCACGCTTAGCACGTATTCTAGCGATTCTTTCCTTACACTCATCAATAGAAATTCTCATAGATTTAAAAGACTCATTAATATCATGCTTGGGTGGAATAGATCAAATTTTTAAAGAATCAATCTCAGGAGAAATTCTCTCAACGTTCCTGGCCAAATCATCAATCTTGAGCAATTTTTCTTCAATCATAGCATTGAAACCTTTTTGCATACTAATGAATTCCTTAATGTTATTATCAAGATCAGAGGACATCTTATTATAATTTCCATAAGAATTGTTGTAGGAATTACCATAATTATTAGAGGAATTACTAGGAAATGGCCTAGCATTGAAATTACCTCTATAAGCGTTATTACCAAAATTATTCCTACCAACAAAATTCACATCCATAGATTCATTATTATTTCCAATCAAAGAAGACAAAGGCATATCATTGGGATCAATAGGAGCACTCTTACAAGCAAATAATTTCATCAATTCATCCATCTTTTCACTCAAAGTATTAATCTCTTCAATAGCATGCACCTTTTTACTAGTAGGAGATCTTTTGGTGTGCCATTGAGAGTAATTTGCCATAATATTATCTAGGATTTTAGTAGCTTCTACTAATGTGATTTCCATAAAAGTACCACCTGTGGCAGAATCTAAGAGAATCCTAGAAGCAAAATTCAATCCAACATAGAAAATTTGTTTAATCGTGCATAAACTCAAACCATGCGCGGGGCAATTCCTAATCGTAAGTTTCATCCTTTCCCAAGATTGTGCAACATGCTCATGATCAGGTTGCTTAAAGTTCATTATATCGATCCTAAGGGAGATGATCTTAGCGGGCGGAAAGTACTTGGAAATAAAAGCATCTTTACACTTATTCCATGAATCAATACTATTTTTAGGCAAAGATGAAAACAAAGTTTTAGCACGATATCATAGTGAGAACGGGAATAGCTTCAATTTAACAATATCTTTATCCACATATTTCTTTGTTTGCATATCACACAACTCAACAAAAGTATTTAGATGGGATGTGACATCTTCATTAGCAAGGCCGCAAAATTGTTCTTTCATAACAAGATTGAGCAAAGGAGCATTAATTTCATAGGATTCCGCACTAGTGGCGGGAGCAATCGGAGTACTAATAAAATCATTATTATTAGTATTGGAGAAGTCACACAACTTGGTATTCTCTTGAGTCATCGTGACAAAGCAAGCAATCTAGCACACAAGCAAGCAAAAAAGCAAATGAAAAGACGAACGAAAAAGGGCAAATAAAAAGGCAAATCTTTTTGGTATTTTCTGAAAATTGTTTTAGAAGTGGGGGAGAGGAAAACGAGAGGCAAATGGAAAATAATGTAAATGCAAGAGATGAGTTTGGGATGGATAATTGGTAGGCTCTATCCCTACTTGCTATATATCTCCCCGGCAACGGTGCTAGAAATCCTTCTTGCTACTTCTCCAGCATGCATTGGTTTCCGTTAAGAGGAATGGTTGATGCAGCAAAGTAGATAAGTATTTCCCTCAGTTGTTGAGAACCAAGGTATCAATCCAGTAGGAGATACAAGCAAGCCCCCAATAGATATACCTACACAAAGAATCAAACACTTGCACCCAACGCTATAAAGGGGTTGTCAATCCCTTCATGGTTACTTGCCAGGAGGAGATCTGATAAAGATAGATAGGATAGATTGCTTGAATGGAAAGTAAAACAAAAGGTAAAAATAATGCAGCAAAGTATTTTTGGTATTTTTGGTTTTAGATCTGAAAGTATAAGATGGAAAATAGACCCGGGGGCCATAGGTTTCACTAGAGGCTTCTCTCATGATGGCAAGTATTACGGTGCCAGCGACATATTTTGTCCTACCCTCCTGTGCCAGCGAGGTCCTAATGGAAACTAAGGGATATTAAGGCCTCCATTTAATAGGGAACTGGAACAAAGCATTAACACATGGTGAATGCATGAACTCCTCAAACTACGACAATCACCAGAAAGAATCCCAATTATTGTCACCTTGGGGTATGCAGATGATGACACGTAATAGGTGCATACAACTTGCAATATCGGATATAAATCACTCTTATGTTCACGAAAACATAATAGGTTCAGATCTGAAATCATGGCACTCGGGTCCTGGTGACAATTATTAAGCATAACAAGGTCGTAGCAACATCAATCTCAAAATTAACGGATATTAGGGATCAAGCCATATCAAATTAACTCGATTACATGATCAATATCATCCAATCCCATCACCGTCCAGCAAGCCTACAAAGGAATTACTCACTCCCGATGGCGAGCATCATGGCGGTGTTGATTAAGAAGGGTTGGTGATGATGATGTTGGGAGACGTAGTAGTAAGTCAAAAAATTCCTACGTGTCACCAAGATCGATCTATGGAGAAACCAGCAACAAGCAAAGGGGGAGTGCATCTTCATACCTTTGAAGATCGCAAAGCGGAAGCGTTACTATGAATGTGGTTGGTGGAGTCGTACTCGCAACAATTCAGATCGCGGTGCATTCCGATCTAAGCGCCGAACAACAGCACCTCCGCGTTCAACACACATGCAGCCCGGTGACGTCTCCTATGCCTTAATCTAGCAAGGATGAAGAGAGGTTGAGGGAGATCTCCAGCAGCACGATGGCGTGGTGACGGTGGAGCTATGTGGTACTCCGGCAGGGCTTCGCCAAGCGCTACGGAGGACGAGGAGGTGGAGAAGTATGGTTGCGCCAAGAGAGAGAGAGAGATATGCGTGTTCTACGTAGACCCAAACCCTCCACTATATATAGGAAGAGGAGGAGGGAGGGCGCAGCCCCTAGGGTTCCCACCCTGGGGCTGCGGCCGGCCCTAGATGGCCCTTGGGGTGGCGGCCAGGAGAGGGGAGAGGAGGGGCGGCGCCCTAGGTGGGCCTAGGGCCCATCTGACCCTAGGGTTTGCCCCCTCCCACCTTTACTGCTCCTTGGGACCTTTTGGGAGGTGTACCATCCCACCTAGGGGCTGGTTCCCTCCCACCTTCGGCCCATGCAGCCCTCTGGTGCCGGTGGCCCCACACGGTGGACCCCCCCGGAACCCTTCTGGTGGTCCCGGTACGTTACCGGTGATGCCCGAAACACTTCTGGTGACCAAAACCTCACTTCCTATATATGAATCTTTACCTACGGACCATTTCGGAACTCCTCGTGACATCCGGGATCTCATACAGGACTCTGAAGAACCTTCGGTAATCACATACACTATTTCCCTATAACCCTAGCGTCATCGAACCTTAAGTGTGTAGACCCTACGGGTTTGGGAGGCATGTAGACATGACCGAGACACCTCTCCGGTCAATAACCAACGGCGGCATCTGGATACCCATGTTGGATCCCACATGCTCCACGATGATCTCATCGGATGAACCACAATGTCGGGGATTCAATCAAACCCGTATACAATTTCCTTTGTCTACCGGTATGATATTTGCCCGAAATTCGATCGTCGGTATCCCTATACCTTGTTCAATCTCGTTACCGGCAAGTCTCTTTACTCGTTCCGTAACACATCATCCCGTGGCTAACCCCTTAGTCACATTGAGCTCATTATGATGATGTCTTACCAAGTGGGCCCAGAGATACCTCTCCGTCACACAGAGTGACAAATCCCAGTATCGATTCGTGCCAACCCAACATATACTTTCGGGGATACCCGTAGAGTACCTTTATAGCCACCCAGTTACATTGTGACGTTTGGCACCCCCAAAGTATTCCTAGGGTATACGGAAGTTGCACAATCTCATGGTCTAAGGAAACGATACTTGACATTAGAAAAGCTTTAGCAGATGAACTACACGATCTTGTGCTATGCTTAGGATTGGGTCTTGTCCATCTCGTCATTCTCCTAATGATGTGATCTTGTTATCAACGACATCCAATGTCCATGGTCATGAAACCGTGACCATCTATTGATCAACGAGATAGCCAACTAGAGGCTCACTAGGGACATGTTGTGGTCTATGTATTCACACATGTATTACGGTTTCCGGTTAATACAATTATAGCATGAACAATAGACAATTATCATGAACAAGGAAATACAATAATAACCATTTTATTATTGCCTTAGGGCATATTTCCAACAGTCTCCCACTTGCACTGGAGTCAATAATCTAGTTCCATTGTGATGAATCGAACACCCATAGAGTTCTGGTTTTGATCATGTTTTGCTCGTGAGAGAGGTTTAGTCAACGGATCTGCAACATTGAAATCTGTATGTACTTTACAAATATCTATATCTCCTTCCTGAATGTAATCACGAATGGATTTGAAGCGGCGCTTGATGTGTCTTGTCTTCTTGTGAAACCTGGGCTCCTTGGCAAGGGCAATAGCTCCAGTGTTGTCACAGAATAGAGTCATCGGGCCCGACACGCTGGGAATCACTCCTAGGTCAGTGATGAACTCCTTCATCTAGAGTCCTTCCTTTACTGCTTCCGAAGCAGCTATGTACTCCACTTCACATGTAGATGCCGCCACGACGCTTTGCTTGCTGCTGCACCAGCTGACTGTCCCTCCGTTCAAAATATACACGTATCCGGTTTGTGACTTGGAGTCATCCAGATCTGTGTTGAAGCTAGCATCGACATAACCCTTTATGACGAGCTCTTCGGTACCTCCATATACGTGAAACATGTCCTTGGTCCTTTTTAGGTACTTCAGGATATTCTTGACCGCTACCAGTATTCCGCTCCGGGATCACTTTGGTACCTCCCTACCAAACTTATGGCAAGGTTCACATCAGGTCTCGTACACAACATGGTATACATAATAGAGCCTATGGCTGAAGCATAGGGGATGACACTCATCTTTTCTCTATCCTCTGCCGTGTTCGGGCATTGAGTCGTACTCAATGTCACACCCCGTAACACAGGCAAGAACCCCTTCTTGGACTGATCCATATTGAACTTCTTCAATATCTTGTCAAGGTATGTGCTTTGTGAAAGACCTATGATGCGTTTCGATGTATCTCTATAGATCTTGATGCCTAATATGTAAGCAGCTTCTCCAAGGTCCTTCATTGAAAAACACTTATTCAAGTAGGCCTTTATGCTTTCCAAAAGTTCTATATCATTTCCCATCAATAATATGTCATCCACATATAATATGAGAAATGCTACGGAGCTCCCACTCACTTTGTTATAAATATAGGGTTCTCCATAAACCTATATAAATCCAAACGCTTTAATCACCTCATTAAAGCGAATATTCTAACTCCGAGATGCTTGCACCAGCCCATAGATGGAGCGCTGAAGCTTGCATACTTTC
This sequence comes from Hordeum marinum, assembly GCA_022496015.1. Lineage (NCBI taxonomy): Eukaryota > Viridiplantae > Streptophyta > Magnoliopsida > Poales > Poaceae > Hordeum > Hordeum marinum. The sequence goes on from CM039676.1 coordinate 418,566,294, forward strand.
TTAGCATCTCTAGGATCGACAAAACCTTCCGGCTACATCATATACAGTTCTTCCTTAAGGAAACCATTAAGGAATGTCGTTTTGACGTCCATTTGCCAGATCTCATAATTATAAAATGTGGCAATTGCTAACATGATTCGGACGGACTTCAGCATCGCTACGGGTTAGAAAGTCTCATCATAGTCAACTCCTTGAACTTGTCGATAACCCTTAGCAACAAGCCGAGCCTTATAGACGGTCACATTAACATCCACGACAGTGTTCTTCTTAAAGATCCATTTATTTTCTATGGCTCGCTTATCATCGGGCAAGTCCACCAAAGTCCATACTTTGTTCTCATACATGGATCCTATCTCGGATTTCATGGCTTCAAGCCATTTGTTAGAATCCGGGCCCACCATCGCTTCTTCATAGTTCGAAGGTTCACCGTTGTCCAACAATATGATCTCCAGGACAGGGTTGCCATACCACTCTGGTGCGGAACGTGTCCTAGTGGACCTTCGAATAGCAACTTGATCTGAAGTTTCATGATTATCATCATTAACTTCCTCTCCAGTTGGTGCAGGCTCAAGTTGAAGTTTCTTCACATAAGCATCGCGTCCCCAAACTTTCAGAAACGACAGCTTAGGTTTCTTTGCAAACCATAATTGATACGGTGTCGTCTCAACGGATTTAGATGGTGCCCTATTTAAAGTGAATGCGGCAGTCTCTAATGCATATCCCCAAAATGATAGCGGTAAGTCGGTAAGAGACATCATAGATCGCACCATATCCAATAGAGTGTGATTATGACGTTCGGACACACCGTTTCGCTAAGGTGTGCTAGGTGGCGTGAGTTGTGAAACAATTCCACATTTCCTTAGGTGCGTGCCAAACCCATGACTCAAATATTCTCCACCACGATCAGATCATAGGCACTTTGTTTTCCTGTCACGTTGATTCTCTACCTCACTCTGAAATTCCTTGAACTTTTCAAAGGTTTCAGACTTGTGTTTCATTAAGTAGGCATACCCATATCTGCTTAAGTCATCAGTGAGGGTGAGAACATAATGGTAGCCACCGCGAGCCTCAACACTCATTGGACCGCATACATCAGTATGTATTATTTCCAACAAGTCAGTTGCTCGCTCCATTGTTTCGGAGAACGGAGTCTTGGTCATCTTGCCCGTGAGGCATGGTTCGCATGTGTCAAATGATTCAAAATCAAGAGACTCCAAAAGTCCATCAGCATGGAGTTTCTTCATGCGTTTGACACCAATATGACCAAGGCGGCAGTGCCACATGTAAGTGGGACTATCGTTATCAACCTTACATCTTTTGGTACTCACACTATGAACATGTGTAACATCACGTTCAAGATTCATCAAAAATAAACCATTGACCAGCGAGGCATGACCATAAAACATTTCTATCATATAAATGGAACAACCATTATTCTCAGATTTAAATGAGTATCCATCTCACATCAAACGAGATCCAGATACAATGTTCATGCTCAAAGCAGGTACTAAATAACAAGTATTAAGGTTTAAAACTAATCCCGAAGGTAGATGTAGAGGTAGCGTGCCGACGGCGATCACATCGACCTTGGAACCATTTCCGACACGCATCCTCACCTCATCCTTCGCCAGTCTCCGCTTATTCCGCAGCTCCTGCTTGGAGTTACAAATGTGAGCAACTGCACCGGTATCAAATACCCAGGAGCTACTCGGTGCACTCGTAAGGTACACATCAATAACAAGTATATCACATATATCTTTAAAGTTGTCGTCCTTCTTATCCGCTAAGTACTTGGGTCAATTCCGCTTCCATGACCGGTACCCTTCCAATAAAAGCACTCAGTCTCAGGCTTGGGTCCAGTCTTGTTCTTCTTCCCAACAACTTGCTTACCGGGCGCGGCAACTGCTTTGTCGTCCTTCTTGAAGTTCTTCTTGCCCTTGACTTTCTTGAAACTAGTGGTCTTATTGACCATCAACACTTGATGCTCCTTTTTGATCTCGACCTCCACCGATTTCAGCATCGAGTACAACTCAGGAATGGACTTCTCCATCCCCTGCATGTTGTAGTTCATCACAAAGCTCTTATAGCTAGGTGGGAGCGACTGAAGGATTCTGTCAATAACCGAGTCATCCAGAAGATTAACTCCCAGCTGAGACAAGCGGTTGTGCAACCCAGACATTTTGAGTATGTGCTCACTGACAGAACTATTCTCCTCCATCTTACAACTGAAGAACTTGTCGGAGACATCATATCTCTCGACCCGGGCATGAGCTTGGAAAACCATTCTCAGCTCTTGGAACATCTCATATGCTCCGTGTTGCTCAAAACGCTTTTGGAGCCCCGGTTCTAAACTGTAAAGCATGCCACACTGAACCAGGGGGTAATCATCACAAGGTGACTGTCAGGCGTTCATAACGTCTTGAGCCGCTAGGAAAATGGGTGCATCACCTAGCGATGCATCAAGGACATACAAAGTTTTGGAAACTATGAGGATGATCCTCAAGCTACAGACCTAGTCCGTATAGTTGCTTCCATCGTCTTTCAGCTTGGTTTTCTCTAGGAACGCGTTGAAGTTGAGGACAACATTAGCGTGGGCCATTGGATCTACAATATAGATTGTAAAGACAATTTTAGACTAAGTTCACGATAATTAAGTTCACATAATCAAATTATTTAATGAACTCTCACTTAGATAGACATATCTCTAGTCATCCAAGTGACACATGGTCCACATCAACTAGCCCGTGTCCGATCATCACGTGAGACGGACTAGTCATGAATTGTGAACATCTCCATGTTGATCGTATCTTCTATACGACTCATGTTCGACCTTTCGGTCTCCCGTGTTCTAAGGCCATGTCTGTACATGCTAGGTTCGTCAAGTCAACCTAAATGTATTGCTTGTGTAAATCTGGCTTACACCCGTTGTATGTGAACGTTACAACCTATCACACCTGATCATCACGTGGTGCTTTGGAACAACGATCCTTAGCAATGGTGCACAGTGAGGGTGAACACATTTCTTGAAATTTTAGTGAGAGATCATCTTATTAAGCTACCGTCGTTCTAAGCAAATAAGATGTAAACATGATAAACATCACACGCAATCAATATAGTGACATGATATGGCCAATATCATCTTGCTCCTTTGATCTCCATCTTCGGGGCACCATGATCATCATTGTCACCGGCACGACACCATGATCTCCATCATCGTGTCTTCATGAAGTTGTCTCGCCAACCATTACTTCTACTACTATGGCTAACGGTTAGCAATAAACTAAATTAATTACATGGCGTTTATGATTGACACGCAGGTCATACAATAAATTAAGACAACTCCTATGGCTCCTGCCAGTTGTCATACTCATCGACATGCAAGTCATGAATCCTATTACAAGAACATGATCAATCTCATACATCACATATATCACATCACATCCTTTGGCCATATCACATCACATGACATACGCTGCAAAACCAAGTTAGACGTCCTCTAATTTGTTGTTGCAAGTTTTTACGTGGCTGCTATAGGTTTCTAGCAAGAATATTTCTTACCTACGCCAAAACCACAACGAGATATGCCAATTTCTATTTACCCTTCATAAGGACCCTTTTCATCGAATCCGATCCGACTAGAGTGGGAGAGACAGACACCCGCTAGCCACCTTATGCAACAAGTGCATGTCAGTCGGTGGAACCAGTCTCACGTAAGCATACGTGTAAAGTCGGTCCAGGCCGCTTCATCCCACAATACCTCTTCGTCACACGGAGTGATAAATCCCAGTCTCGATTCATGCCAACCCAACAGATACTTTTGGGATACCCATACTGTACCTTTATAGCCACTCAGTTATCTTGTGACGTTTGCCACACCCAAAGTATTCCTACGGTATCCGGGAGTTGCACAATCTCATGGTCTAAGGAAACGATACTTGACATTAGAAAAGCTTTAGCAGACGAACTATACGAGCTTGTGCTATGCTTAGGATTGGGTCTTGTGCATCACATCATTCTCCTAATGATGTGATCCCGTTATCATCGACATCCAATGTCCATGGTCATGAAACCGTGACCATCTATTGATCAACGAGCTAGCCAACTAGAGGCTCACTAGGGACATGTTATGGTCTATGTATTCACACATGTATTGCGGTTTCCGGTTAATACAATTATAGCATGAACAGTAGACAATTATCATGAACAAGTAAATACAATAATAACCATTTTATTATTGCCTCTAGGGCATATTTCCAACAGATGACGACGACGAATCCCCCTCTCCGGAGCCCAAAACATATTCTTGATCAGCCCTCCCAAGGAAGAACATGAGGTGGAGGCTGCTCCGTCTCGTAAAATGAGATGAAATCTACTCTCTAATTTTTTTCCCCGAAGATGTGAATTTATAGGGGTGGAATTAGGGTCGAGAGAGCCACGTGGGCCCCACAAGCTAACAGGACGCACCCCTCGGGGGGGGGGGGGCCAATTTCCCTATGGCTCAGAAGCAGCCCTCCTTCTATGGTTCTTCACCCCATAAGTCATTATATATACTAGAAATCATTCAAAAATAGTTTTGTCCAATTCCGGGAACTTTTATTTCTACACAAAAATAACACCAAGGTAGTTCTGCTGAAAACATCGTCAGTCCGGGTTAGTTTCATTCAAATGATGCAAATTAGAGTCCAAAACAATAGCAAAAGTGTTTGGAAAAGTAGATACGTTTGAGATGTATCAGGTAGCATCCAAGTCCCGGAAGTATCAAAATGAGAATCACTAAGGAGAGATGTCACCTCGGTTTCAATGGCACGTGCACGTGCTCTTGTCATAGGACCACTTGGAGCTTGAGGTGTTGATGACGGATCCATGGGGGTGACTGATACGTCTCGAACATATCTATAATTTTTGTATTGTTGCATGCTAATATATTATCATTCTGGCCTATAAATTCACATCTACCTTAAAAACACTAGGAGCACTCCTGAAATATTTTTTCCACCGCCGCAAGTCTCTGTTCCGACGGGAGGCCATCTACACCTCTGTTCCGGCACCCTGCCGGAGGGGCGATCAATTAGGGAGGGCCTCTTAATCAACTTTGATGCCCTCACCATGACGTGTGAGTAGTTCACCACAAACCTATGGGTCTGTAGGTAGTACCTAGATGGCAATCTCTTTCTCTTCATCTTCAATACAATGTTCATCACATCTTTGCCTTTATCTATCCAATGTAATCCCTTTGTATTGTGTGTTTGTTGGGATCCGATGAATTGTGAGTTTATGTTCAGATTATTCATGAAAAGTATTTGAGTCAAATCTTAATACTATGATTCTTATTTGGATGATCATCATAGCTTTGTAATGCTAACTGATCTATTGAGATAGTTTGGCCAATGATAACCCACAAGTATAGGGGATCGCAACAGTTTTCGAGGGTAGAGTATTCAACCCAAATTATTGATTCGACACAACGGGAGCTAAAGAATATTCTCAAGTATTAGTAGCCGAGTTGTCAGTTCAACCACACCTGAAAGACTTAATATCTGCAGTATAATATTTAGTAGCAAAGTAGTATGGAAGTAACGGTAGCAGTTTCGTAGTGATCGTAACAGTAGCAATGGAGAAGTAACTTAGCAAGGATCAATATGTGGAAAGCTCATAGGCAATGGATCAGTGATGGATAATTATGTTGGATGTAATTCATCATGCAACAGTTATAACATAGGGTGACACAGAGCTAACTCCAATTCATCAATGTAATGTAGGCATGTATTCCATATAGTCATATGTGCTTATGGAAAAGAACTTGCATGACATCTTTTGTCCTATCCTCCCATGGAAGTGGGGTCCTAATGGAGACTAAGGGATATTAAGGCCTCCTTTTAATAGTGAACCATACCAAAGCATTAGCACTTAGTGAATATATGAACTCCTCAAACTACGGTAATCACCAGAAAGAATCCCAGTTATTGTCACCCTGGGGGATGCGGATCATAACTCGTAATAGGTGTCTACAACTTGCAAGATAGGATCAAGAACACATATATATATTCATTTAAACATAATAGGTTCAGATCTGAAATCATGGCAGTCGGGCCCTAGTGAAACGCATTAAGCATAGCAAAGTCATAGCAACATCAATCTCAGAACATAGTGGATACTAGGGATGAAACCCTAACCAAACTAACTCGATTACATGATAAATCTCATCCAACCCATCACTGTCCAGCAAGCCTATGATGGGATTACTCACGAACGGTGGAGAGCATCATGGAATTGGTGATGAAGGATGGTTGGTGATGACAATGGCATTGATTTCCCCTCTCCGGAGCCCAAAACGGACTCCAGATCTAGTCTCCCGAGGAAGAACAGGAGGTGGCGGCGGCTCCGTATCGTGAAACATGATGAACTCTTCTCTCTGATTTTTTTCTCTGCGAATAGGGTTATATGGAGTTGGAGAGGAGGTCGGAGGAGCCACGAGGGCCCCACAAGCCTTCTAGGCGCGGCCAAGGGGTGGCCGCGCCTAGCAGGCTTATGGCTTTCAGGTGGCCCCCCTCTGGTTACTTCTTGCGCCAGTATTTTTTATTAAATCCAAAATTATTCTCCGTAAATATTCAGGATGATCTGGGAACTTTTATTTCTGCACAAAAATAACACCAAGCCAATTCTGCTGAAAACAGCGTTAGTCTGGGTTAGTTCCATTCAAATCATGCAAATTAGAGTCCAAAACAAGGGCAAAAAGGTTTGGAAAAGTGGATACGATGGAGACGTATCAACTCCCCCAAGCTCAACCCATTGCTTGTCCTCAAGCAATTCAATTGATAAACTGAAAGTGATAAAGAAAAACGTTTACAAACTCTGTTTGATCTTGTTGTTGTAAATACATCTAACTGATGTTCAGATTTTCAGCAAAGATCATGGACTAACCATGTTCACAATAACATTTAGGTCTCACATTTACTCATATCAATGACATAATCAACTAGCGGCTAGTAATAATACCTCTCAGATGACAACACTTTTTCAAAATAATCATGATACAATATGACAAAATGGTATCTCTCTAGCCCTTTCTGAGACCGGAAAACATAAATGCAGAGCACCTCTAAAGAACAAGGACTGACTAGACATTGTAATTCACGGTGAGAGAGATCCAGTCATGCGCATATTCAATATCAAGTAACAGCAAGCATACAAATGATGGTGATGCTCTCTAACTAGTGCCTTTTATAAGAAGATGATGACTCAACAATAAGCTAAATGGAAAGGCCCTTCACAGAGGGAAGCATTGATTTACAGAGGTGCCAGAGCTCGAGCTTTTAAAACAGTGATAAGTAATGATTTTTGAGGGGTATGCTTTCATTGCTCACATAACGACCAAGAGGTTTTCAACATCTTCCATTCTAGATACATTATAGGCGGTTCCCAAACAGAATGATAAAGTTTTTACTCCCCTCCACCAATCAGTCACACTCCATGGCAAGCTGAATCCACGGGTACCGTCCATACAAACACACTTCTGGGGGAGTTTTGTTTAATTATATTTTGCTTTTATTTCGAGCATGGAACTAGGCATCCCGATTACCAGCCACTTTCTCATGTATGATAGTGAGTCAACACATATCGTGAGAATAACCCACCTAGCATGGTAGATCGCCACATGAGCGATTTGGGCATACAAAACAGAATGTTTATTTGAAGGTTTAGAGTTTGGCACATAAAATTTACTTGGAACGGCACGTAAATACCACATGTAGGTAGGTATGGTGGACTCATATGAAACAACTTTGGGGTTGGGAGATTGGATGCACAAGCAGTATTCCTGCTTAGTATAAGTGAAGGCTGCAGAAGACTCGGGAGCGACCAACTAGAGAGCGACACGGTCATCAACATTCTTTGATATTAACCAACATCGAGTGCAAGCATGAGTAGGATATAAATCACTATGAACATAAATATCATGGAGGCTATGTTGATTTTGTTTCAACTACATGCATGAACATGTTCCAAGTCGATCCACTTGAATCATTCAGAGGAGGATACCATTCCATCATACTACATCACAACCATTTTAATATGCATATTGGCACCCAAGACAAACCATTATCCACTCTTAGATAATTAAGCATGACATGTATAACTATAATATCTAATTGTCATTGCAAATATGTTTCACCCATGATGAACTGAATTCGGAACGATGAGCTAATCATATTTACAAAAGCAAGATAGGTCGAGTTCATACCAACTTCTCTCCATCTCAATCTTTTCATAAAATATCGTCATTATCGCCTTTCACTTGCATGACCGAACGGTGTGTATAATAAGAGTGCACGTGCATTGGACTAAGCTTGAATCTGCAAACAATAACTCAAAGGAGAAGACAAGGTAACATGGGATCTCTAATAGGTAAACAATAATGCATACGAGAGCCACTCGACATTTTCATTGTGGTCTTCTCCTTATGACCCAAAGAAAGAAAAATCAAAACATGAACGAGAAAAACTATTTACACGGAAAAGCTCCCAACAAGTAAAAGAAGAACGAAAAAATCTTTTTGGGTCTTCTTTTTAATGCTATAACTAAGCAACTAGAAATAAAGCTAGAACTAGTTTTTTTGTATTTTTCTCAGAGTTAAATAAACACACAATAAGAAAATGAAACAACAAAGTAAACTACCATGGATGGTACAATGCAAGAGTATGAACATCGACTAGTAAGATGAGTGTGTGAACATGAATATAAAGTTGGTGAGAAATACTTACTCCCCCAAGCTTAGGCTTTTGGCCTCAGTTGGTCTATGGCTATGGCTGGAAAGAGCTCCCTCGAGGATACTCAGGAGCGTCCTCATACTTTCATTGGTTGGTGAACTCCTGCGGCTCCCACTGAAAGACTAGCTCCGGGTACGGATCAAAGGCTGGTGCCGACTCCGGAGCTAGGGGTTGCGTCAGACCCCAATATCTATAAATATCTATGGGCATAATGGTGTACCTGCCTTAGCGAATATCAAATAAAGAAGAAGCAGGCAGAGTAATAATTTCACAAGTACCCTGGCTAAAAACTAAGTTGTAAAGGAGGCTCCTATCATCATTTTTCTTAATAACATCATGGGCTACCATACAGTCATAATCTAAAAACTTCGCGGGTAGCAGCCTCTCGTCTTTCTCGTGAAGCCTAATGGGTATCTCAAAATGTTTAGCTAAACGAGATGCATAGGTACCTTTGAATATGGGCCCCTTCGAACGGTTGGTGTTCAACCGTTGGGCCACCATAGCGCCCAGACTAAAGGTTCTGTTAGCAAATAAAGCATGGTAGAAAATAGCGAGGTCAGGGGCACTAAGACTTCCACTCTCCCAGCGACCAACTAAACATCTTCCCACAAATAATGAATAATGGCGTAGCACAGGAAAATGTAAACTAGCTTGTCTTGCCTTTGACACGCCTCTCTCTTCCCCTACAGTGATTGTGGCAATAAAATCTCCCATGTCTCGAGGACGTGGTTCTCTGATGCTGCCCTCATAGGGTATTTTGCAAACTTTGCAAAAATCATAAAGGTTCATTTTCTTAGGCACATCATATAAGTGAAATTCTACTGTAGGAGGGTCTTCCCTTGAATGAAAGTGAAAATTTTGCACAAAGGTATTCGTGAGTAAGAGGTACTGGTCACACTTATCGTTGAGGAAGGTGGTGATGCCTGCATTATTGGACAAATAATAGAAATCTTCCTAAATTCCGCCCGCCCTCAAGAATGTGTCACACGGCCATTCACATGGTTGAACTTTTGTGACGTGAGGAAGATTATACTTGGGTTTCTCCCTCATTTCATTTTTATCTTCCTTAGAACTCTCGCTTTAAGAGCCTCTTAATAATCTCCTCAACATTTCTGAAAAATTCTGAAATTTTTAGTGATCCAAAATAAAGGTGAACAAAACTCAACAAAACTCATAGCAACTACTCCCTCAAGTGCCTAGAGGCTATATCATGCATCAAAACTACTTGGGACCATATAAATTTGACATGCAAGCGAAAGAACAAGGTCACCACGGCAACAAAAAAATTCAATATATAAAGCACTAGAACAAAAACTAGTTGTACCATTGGAGGAGTCACATAGCGAGGAACAATCTCTCGAACTAGTTTTGCGAATGAAGCTTTGAGCATGGAGATTGAAAATGGTAGAAAAATGAGCTAGAACACAGGTTTGAGCAATGGTGGTATTTTTTCTGGAGGAATATGAAGTGGATGGGTGCTGGAATAAGTGGAGGGGGGCCACGTGGGACCCACAAGCCTTCTAGGCACGACCAGGGGGGTGGTCGTGCCTTGTGGGCTTGTGGCCCACTGGTGCAGCCCCCTACAGTGTTCTCAGTGCCAGAAATTTTTAAATATTCTAGAAGAATCATACTCCATTTTCAAGACATTTGAAGAACTTTTATTTTCAGATCACTTTTTTATTGCATGGGAAACTCAGAAAACAGAAAAATAATAGCATTTTTACTTAATTTAAACTTACTAAGAAAAAGTAAAATTTGGGTACAGAAAGTTGTGCTTTATGAATTCATCCATCTCATGCTCATCAAAAGTAATCCATCAATAAGGTTGATCAAGTCTTATTAACAAACTTCTTTCGAATAACATGAAACCGAAGAATTTTTGAATAACACTAAGTTACCTCAATGGGGATATGCATGTCCCCAACAATAATTATATCATATTTCTTCTTGATAGTAGGAAGAGGGAATTCAAAATCTCCAATAACAATCATTGGAATTTTTTCAATAGAGTTGATACTGTGAACTTGAGGTTGTTTGTTCGGAAAGTACCGTATGCTCATTACCATTAGTATGAAAAATGACATTGTCCTTGTTGCAATCAATAACAGCCCCTGCAGTATTAAAAAAGGGTCTACCAAGGATGATCGACATACTGTCATCCTCGGGAATATCAAGAATAACAAAGTTTGTTAAGATAGTAGCATTTGCAACTACGACATGTACATCCTCAGAAATACCGATAGGTAGAGCAGTTGATTTATCAGCCATTTGCAAAGAGATTTCAGTAGGTGTCAACTTATTCAAATCAAGTCTACGATATAAAGAGAAAGGCATAACACTAACACCAGATCCCAAATCACATAAAGAATTTTTGACATAATTCCCTTTAATAGAGCATGGTATAGTTGGTATTCCCGAATTTCTTAATTTCTTTGGTACTCCACCCTTAAAAGTATAATTAGCAAGCATGGTGTAAATTTCAGCATTCGGTATCTTCCTTTTATTAGTCACAATATCTTTCATATACTTAGCATAAGGAGACATTTTCAGAATATCAGTCAAGCGCATACGCAAAAAGACAGGTCTAAGCATTTCAACAAAGCACTCAAAATCCCCATCATCCTTTTTGTTGGATGGTTTAGGAGGAAAGGGCATGGGTTTCTGAACCCATGGTTCTCTTTATTTACCATGTTTCCTAGCAATAAAGTCCCTTTTATCATATCTTTTATTCTTAGGATGTGGGTTATCAAGATCAACAACAGGTTCAATCTCCACATCATTATCATTACTAGGTTGAGCATCAACATGAACATCATCATTAATATTATCACTAGGCTCATGTTCATCACCAGATTGTGTCTCAGCATCAGAAACAGAAATATCATTTGGGTTCTTAGGTGTATCTATAACATGTTCACTACTAGCATGCAAAGTTCTATCATCATCCTTATTCCTCCTATTATTGGAACCACTAAGTGCATCAATATTGCCCCTTTGAGAATCTTGCTCAATTCTCTTACGATGGACCTCAGGATACAAAGGTTCCTGGGTCATTCTACCACCTCTAGTCACAACTTTAACAGAATGATCATTGTTCTTACTATTCATCTCATTAAGCAAATCATTGTGTGCCCTAAGTACTTGTTCTACTTGAGTGGTTACCATGGAAGCATGTTTACTAATTAGTTTAAGATCATTGATAGTTCTACTCATATAATCACCTAAGCGATCAAGCATGAAAGCATTATGTTTCAATTGTCTACTAACATAAGCATTAAAATTTTCTTGCTTAGCAACAAAATTATCAAACTCATCCAAGCATTGGCTAGCAGACTTATTATAAGGAATATCGCTTCCATCAAATCTACAAAGAGAATTTACCTCTACTACTTGTGTCGGGTTATCAAGACCATACATTTCTTCAATAGGTGGTAGATTCTTAACATCTTCAGCTTTAATACCTTTTTGTTTCATAGATTTCTTTGCCTCTTGCATATCTTCAGGACTTAGAAATAGAATACCTCTTTTCTTCGGAGTTGGCTCCGGAGGTGGTTCAGGAATAGTCCAATCATTATCATTGCTCAATATATTATTCAATAGTATTTTGGCTTGTTCAACAATTCGTTCCCTGGAAACACAACCAGCACAACTATCTAGGTGGTCCCTAGAAGCATCAGTTAGTCCATTATAAAAGATATCAAGTATTTCATTTTTCTTGAGAGGGTGATCGGGAAAAGCATTAAGTAACTAAAGAAGCCTCCCCCAAGCTTGTGGGAGACTTTCTTCTCCAATTGGCACAAAGTTAATTATTTTCTACAAGGCAACTTGTTTCTTATGGGCATGAAAATATTTTTCAGAGAAGTGATAAATCATATCCTGGGGGCTATGCACACAACTAGGAGCAAGAGAATTAAACCATATCTTAGCATCACCCTTTAACGAGAAAGGAAAAAAACTTAAGGATATAATAGGAACGAATTTTTTCCTCATGAGTAAATAGGGTGGCTATATCATTAAGTTTAGTAAGATGCGCCAAAACAGTTTCAGATTCATAACCATGGAAAGGATCAGATTCAATCAAGGTAATTAACTCAGGATCAACAGAGAATTCATAATCCCTATCAATAACAAAGATAGGTGAAGTAGCAAACTTGGGATCATATTTCATTCTAGCATTCAAAGATTTTTCTTTCCACTTGCATAGTAATTTCTTAAGATCAGATCTATCATTACAAGCAAGAAAGTCCCTAGCTACCTCTCCTTCCATAACATAACCCTTAGGAATATCAGGCAATTCATATCTAGGAGAGCTAGGTCTAGCAGGTGTCTCAAAGCGTCCAGTTTCAATAATTTCATCAGTTTCAGAAGTATCATAATTTTCAGCATTGACTCTAGCAATTTGTTCATCAACAAATTGACCCAGTGGCACGGTATTATCAAGCAAAGTATCATCATAAGCATCGTGCATAGCAGAAGTGGCATCATCAATTACTTGCGACATATCAGAATTACTAGCAGGTGGTGGTGTCACAAACTTACTCATAACAGAAGGTGAATCAAGTGTAGAGCTAGATGGCAATTCCTTACCTCCCCTCGTAGTAGAGGGATAGATCTTGGTTTTTGGATCTTTCATATTCTTCATAGTGATCACCAGATATAAATCCCAAGTGACTCAGAGAATAGAGCTATGCTCCCCGGCAACGGCACCCGAAAAAGGTCTTGATAACCCACAAGTATAGGGGATCGCAACAGTTTTTGAGGGTAGAGTATTCAACCCAAATTTATTTATTCGATACAAGGGGAGCCAAAGAATATTCTCGAGTATTAGCAGCTGAGTTGTCAATTCAACCACACCTGAAAGACTTAATATTTACAGCAAAGTAGTATGGAAGTAACGATAATGATAGCAAAACTAACGGTAGCAGTTTTGTAGTGATCGTAACAGTAGAAACGGAGAAGTAACTTAGCAAGGATCAATATGTGGAAAGCTCATAGGCAATGGATCAGTGATGGATAATTATGCTGGATGTAATTCATCATGCAACAGTTATAACATAGGGTGACATAGAACTAGCTCCAATTCATCAATGTAATGTAGGCATGTATTCCATATATAGTCATACATTCTTATGGAAAAGAACTTGCATGACATCTTTTGTCCTACCCTCCCATGGCAGCGGGGTCCTAATGGAAACTAAGGGATATTAAGGCCTCCTTTTAATAGAGAACCGGACCAAAGCATTAGCACTTAGGGAATACGTGAACTCCTCAAACTACGGTAATCACCGGAAAAGAATCCTAGTTATTGTCACCCTGGGGGATGCGGATCATAACTCGTAATAGGTGCCTACAAATTGCAAGATATGATCAAGAACACACATATATATATATTCATGAAAATATAATAGGTTCAGATCTGAAATCATGGCACTCGGGCCCTAGTGACAAGCATTAAGCATAGCAAAGTCATAGCAACATCAATCTCAGAACATAGTGGATACTAGGGATCAAACCCAAAACAGACTCCAGATCTGGTCTCCCGAGGAAGAATAGAAGGTGGCGGCGGCTCCATATGGTGAAACGTGATGAACTCTTCTCTCTGATTTTTTCTCTCTAGGAATAGGGTTATATGGAGCGGGAGAGGAGGTCAGAGGAGCCATGAGGGCCCCACAAGCCTGCAGGTGGCCCCCCTCTGGTTACTTCTTGCGCCAGTATTTTTTATTAAATCCAAAAATATTCTCCATAAATTTTCAGGACGATCCGAGAAATCTTTATTTCTATACAAAAATAACACCAAGGCAATTCTGCTGAAAACAACGTTAGTCCGGGTTAGTTCCATTCAAATCATGCAAATTAGAGTCCAAAACAAGGGCAAAAGGGTTTGGAAAAGTGGATACGATGGAGACGTATGGGCCAACTAGATGGATATTTGTTCGGTGGGAGTGGTGCGTTGTAGTAGATTCAACCTGATGAGTTTCTATATCGCAGTGACAGAAGGGGACAAGTTGTCTATTTGTGTTGCTACTACTAAGGATAAAATGATGGGGTTTATCCATATTGATTGAGTCTACTTTGTCTACATCATGTCAATGTTCTCCAAGCGTTACTCTGTTTTACTTAATACTCTACATGCATGCTGGATAGCGGTCGATGGGTGGAGTAATAGTAATAGGTGCAGACAGGATTCGTCCTATTTGCTTATGGACATGATGCCTATATACACATGATCATTGCCATGAAAATCACATAACTATTCGCTTTTCTATCAATTGCCCAACAGTAATTTGTTTACCCGTCGTATGCTTTGCCTATAAGAGATGCCACTAGAGAACTCTACGGCCCCCTGGTCTATTCACTTATATATTCACGAATGCTATCATTACATTGCTGTTATTTATTTGATTTTATATTATTTTGCACTTTACAATTATCTACACAACTCACTTGCTTGCAAATAACGAGATCAAGGGGATTGACAACCCTCTTGCTGGTGTTGGGTGCAAGTTGTTTGTTCTTTTGTGTGCAACCGCTGAAGACGGTTTATGATTTTTATTCCTATTGGTTCGATAAACCTTGGTTTCATAACTGAGGGAAATACTTACCCACTTTGTGCTGCGATAACACGTTCCTCTTCACAGAAAACCCAACACAGCTCACGAGTATCAATGACCATGGGATGCTCTGCATCAACACCACACAAGTTAACTCATCCTTGAGGGACTCGCCCTTGACCTATAGACTCTTATTTTCCCCTTCTCTCCCCCTCCACCCCTTCCTTCCTCCCCCTCTCTCCCTCACTAAGAGTCGTCATCGCCTCCTCAACTCTTGTTCCCACCTTCTTCGATGGCCTCTCCGAGAAGAGTTGGGAAGGGAGAGGAGACCATGATGCCTATGTATATAGTAGGTTTAGCTTGTTGTCTTGGCCAGGTTTTGCCCTTGTGGTAGTTTTTGGTGTTATGTCGTTGATTGGCATTATGTGATGTCTACTACGCAACTTTATCCTTGTAGACTCGCTAGGCCTCCAAGCGTAGAGTTCTGTAGGACAGTAGCAAATTTCCCTCAAGTGGATGACCTAAGATTTATTAATCCACGAAAGGTGTAGGATGAAGGTGGTCTCTCTCAAATAACCCTGCAATCAAATAAAAATAATCTTTTGTGTCCCCAACACACCCAATACAATGGAAAATTGTATAGGTGCACTAGTTCGGCAAAGAGATGGTGATACAAGTGTAGTATGGATAGTAGATATACATTTTTGTAATTTGAATAAATAAAAACAGCAAGGTAACATGTAGCAAACAGTGAGAAAAACGGTATATCAATGCTTGGAAATAAGGCCTAGGGTTCATACTTTCACTAGTGCAATCTCTCGATAGTGCTAACATAATTGAATCATATAACCATCCCTCAACGCGCGACAAATAATCACTACAAAGTTCCTATCTAGTGGAGAACATAAGATGAAATTGTTGTAGGTAGTAGAACCACCTCAAAGTTATCCTTTCCGATCAATCTACTGAGCCATCCATATAAGTGTCACAAACAGCCCTAGAGTTCATAGTAGAATAACACCTAGGATATGCATCAATCAACTCTGATGTCACCTAGATACTCCAATGTCACCATAAGTATCAGTGAGTTAATTATGTGAGATGCATCAAACAAGTTCATATTCATCATATTCAATCCAACACAAAGAACTTTGAAGAGTACCCCAAAGTTTCTATCGAAGAAAGTAGTTCGAAAATGTGCATCAACCTATGTGCCTAGATTGCCCCCGATGTCACCACCAAAATCTGCAAGTTGATTGCCAAAACATACATCAACTAACTCAATAGAATACCCCATTTTCACCACGGGTATCCACATGCAAGACATATATCAAGTCTTCTCAAATCCAAAATATTCAATCCAACATAACAAAACCTCAAAGGGAAAGAATCAATTCATCACATTAATATAGAGAGGTAAGAACACCATATGATCCAACTATATTAAGAAAGCTCATGATACATCAAGATCATGCCAACTCAAGACACGAGAGAGAGAGAGAGAGAGAGACAAAGATAGATAGAGAGAAATCAAACGTATAACTACTAGTACATACCCTCAGCCCCGAGGGTGAACAACTCCCTCTCGCCATGAAGATCGCCGGGATGATAAAGATGGCCTCTGATGGTGATTTCCCCTCTGGCAGGGTGCCGAAAAAGGGCTCCAGATGAAATTGCTTTGAAACAGAGGCTTGTGGCAACGACGCAGAAGTTCTTGGTTTCTTTCTGGGAGTTTCTGGATTTATAGGAATTTTTGGCATCGGTTTCATCTTCAGCACTCTATGGGTCTCTTTTAGTCCATAAAAAATCATAGTAAATTTTCAGCTCAATCCGAGAACTTTTATTTCTGCACGAAAAAACACCATGGTAGTTTTGTTGAAAACAACATTAGTCTAGGTTAGTTTCACTCAAATCATATAAAAGTGAACCAAAACCATATAAAATTGTTGGAAAAATGGCATCATCCATTCACATTAATGGAGTGTTTCATCAACTTTAGTTGGCTCTAGGGTAGGCACAACTGAGTGTGTCGACGTGGAGCATTGTTGTCATTGAGGATTTTGTCAACTTGCACTTGTCCTGCTAGCCTTGGATGAGAAGAAACAACTGAAGAAGAAGGAGAATGGGATAGGGACAACTTTTCTAGCCTCATAATCGCTTGATGGGTAGGGGCGGGGAAATAGTCAAACTTGAGAGTATTCACTTGACATGACAATCGAGGCAACTTCTGCGCCAAGGGGCACAATATTTCACCGCAAATCAAATTGTAAGGCACCCATAATCCCTTATAGGGACATGTCCCCTCACCTCTTTTCCAGGCACTAGGGACCCTGGTCGCCTTGGGTCGAGGTTTTGTCATGAGTATGATTGTCCATCTGCTCAGACGGGATCATGATTTTGGAGAGGACTTGGAAACTTTGGCGCCTCATGGGTTATGATCCTTTGGGGAGCTAATGGGAAGGGCTCTCAAGAGGTAGGGGCTAGATGATACGTCCCTAGGAATCCTCCCGTCAAAGTCAACAAGTCCCACACGACCACGTTGAATTTTAGTACTCGTGGAGGCTTATGAGTGACTAACTTTGCCCAGTCAAAAGGAACTAATATGACCAACCATGACCACGATATAGACACAAGTGTCTAAGGGCTCCTGAGTATTGCACCGTGTAATGCCTGAGTAGACACTCGTGAGATGAGTGAACTAGTGTGGGTGCTGATCCCGCAAGAGTTGTTGGGATTCCCCTAAGAGGAAGGGTGAAGCAGAACAGTAAGAAAGTATTTCCCTTAGTTAGAGAATGATCAATGTTATCAATCTAGTAGGAGTCTCCCAAGCTAACAAATTAAGCAACACCTACGCACACAACACACACACACACATGCAGGCACACACACACACACACACATGCATGCGCGCGCATACACACACACACACACTTGTACCCAACACATCAAGAGGGTTGAAAATCCACTTGTCTTGCTTGTTGCAAGATTAAAAGCAATAGATAGAGATAGATAGTAACAAAGTAGCACGAGAAATAAGAGTAGAAATTTGGTAGTAGAATTCAGTAATGGAAAATAGAGTCGGGGAGCATAGGTTCACTAGTGGTATCCCTCTCGAAAATAGATGAATGCTATGGTAAACAAATTACAGTTAACAATTGACCCGATTGCAATATTTATGACTGTGATCATTCATGGCATAATCTCATATAGGAATTACGTTTGTGATAAGAAGACCGTTAATTCAACTACATCTACAACTAATACTCCACCCAAATACCGTCATCCAACATGCATCTCAAGCTATTAAGTTTGCAAGAAACAGAGCATCACAATAAGAAAGATAACATAATGTAGACAATAAGAAGTTGATGAATATGACAAAACCTTGTCGTTTTATCCTTAGTGGCAACAATACAATAAGTGACTTGGTCCTTTTTGTCACTGGGTTAGATCACTACAAGACTGAACCCACTACAAAGCACCCCCTCCGAAGAAAATTCCATCAAACTTGTCTAAAGAAAATAGATAGATTGGAGAGCATGCAAAACTATTTAATGACATAGTAAGAAAACCTCAAAAGATTCAACTAATTCCCATGAGGAATATGGTCATAAAGTGACAATTCATCGTGTCCCAACAAACACACCACCTATTACATCAAATTGATCTCGATCATGTGAGAAGGCTCACGGGAACATGTTATTGAAGATCCAAAATGAGAGAGAAGCATCTAGCTACGATTATGGACCCTAAGGTTCTAATAGAACTACTCACGCATGGTCATGGGAAACAAGGTTTATGAATAAGGCTCCGACAATGGCTCCCCCCTCTGGCAGAGGTCTGAAACAAGTCTTCAAATTGGATCTTCATGAAACAGGAACTTGTGGCGGCGATAAACATTCTTCTAAAAATATGACAGACGGTTACGGTGTTTATAGGGATTTATGGCGGTGGGATCAATGTAAGGCGGTGCAGAGGGGCCTCACACAACCTAGGGAAGCAACCTACCCCCCCCCCCCTCCCCGGCACTCGAAGTGGCCGTGTTGGCCCATTGCAGCTCCTCCCGATCTCTTCCAAAGCTTTCAGGGCCCCTCGTTGCCTGAAAAAACCCATATTAAATCGGCAAGTGATTTTGACCTCCGTAGATATTGATTTCCCGTGAAACAAAAAACAAGTAGAAAACATGATCTAAATTAATAGGTTTGTCCAAAAAAATATAAATTGCTTAAAAAATATAGGAAAGTGATAATATAATAGCATGAAACAATAAAAAATTATAGATACGTTTGATACATATCAGTGGGATTTAGGGATTATGCGATTAAGGGGATATGTTCCTCTTAACCGTGAGATTGTCTAACTTTATCAGATCTAACCAGATATATCCCTAACGAACCACCTTTGACCGCATATAAAAGGAGGCCCTAGAGGAGAGAAATGGCAGGTTTAGCTCATAGAAATAAAGCTTGAAAGGATAATCCTTGTAATCGTCATAATCATCAATAAAGAGACGTAGGATATTTTACCCATGTCGGGCTAGGTAAAATCATCGTGTATGTTCATCCGCTGGCTAGTTCCCATCGGGCACCACCCTCCCCTCCTTCGACGTCATAGAGTTATAAAAGATCGATCCACCATTATTCGTCGACACCAAGGGAATTAGATAATATATTTTTTGGATTTTCTTAACCGTTGTGACAATAAAGGGTCATTACAGAATGATCACTGACATCAAGTCGCACCCATTTTTCTGGATAAGGACAACTTAAAATTCCATGATATAGTACAAACTCCTTGTGTCATCTAACCATTAGTAGCCACCACATTAGTACTTTGAATTGTATGCAGCTTCTTTCCATATGACAATCGAAGCACTATCAGATAAAAACTTTTGCGCTGAGCACTTGCCACTTTATTAGTACGTAAATGATCAAAAGAAACCATGCACTTCATGGCTTCAAATACGCCAAGCCCCATATTTAGTACCTTCTTTTGATCAGACAAAACTAAACATCACTTGCATTGTATAGTGGAAAAGCTAGCAGACATAATCCTTTTTAACCCAAGAGATTCAGTATCAGCAACCTTTGGAACAGAATCCTGTTCTTATTAGTTTCTTTTGATGGCCACCGTTAGTGGTGGTGATTTTACATAATGCAAGTTGCGTGCATCCTCTCTGCTTTTGGTTTCTATAGAACTCCTTGTAGGTAGCACTAGGTTAAGGTCTAATGAAGTGTGATCGTCATTGGAAACTACATATATATTTGTGCAGTCCAACTAATGATCAAAACAGTTCTGATGTACTTCCTCCGTTTCTAAATATAAGACCTTTTAGAGATTTCGATATGGACTAGAAGTACTTCTAGGGCATCCATAAACTATACACAATGGACTAAGGCTCAATTTTTCACTTGTGTACTTTACACTAACTATTTTGTTTCTTTTTGTCATTCTATCAAAAAATTATAGGATTTAGAATGAAAGAGTGGTGCTCAGTTGCTGCATTTGAAAAAGTATAGAGGAGTTGTCTTCTCCGCAAGGATAGCAATGGATGTATTTTCTTTTAGTTAATTAGCAACTTGTGAATCCCCGCAAAAAAGAAGTAGCAACTTGTGAATTGTTAAACGGGGAACACTAACACTAGGAATCAGAGTTAACAACAATTATGTGCATCTTAATTGAATCCCTTTTCAGTGGGAGTACTTGGAGGTCCTTGACTTGATAGAGACCCGTAAAAAAAAAATGAAAGCTGAGTGATATTATTCAGCCTTCTATCAACTTGAACGCATGTTTTGCACATATATGCAACTCGAAGAAATCATTTTCTCTTCAGTAAATGGAAATTTGATGTGTGGGAACGTTCAGAAGAAACATCTAATGCAAGTGTTTCCTAATAAAACAACATGATAGTAGGATTAACTTTTGCATTTTGAGTGTGGCTCCACGATTGTGAAACTGTCAACCCAAGCCCATGACCTCTACTTTTCGGATAAATTACCTGCAAATATCAGCGGAAATACTCCAGTGATATCCCAGTACGATTGAATTTCTGTCTTGATTTTGGAAGTCGCTCTCTACTCGAGTTATTTTAATAGTTCAACTACACACATAAAAAAGGCAAGAGTGTTGTCGTCCACACCCTTAAAAATGTTCCAAGGACCCTTAAACAACTTGTGCATCTTGTATAAAAGAACCAAGTTGGCTACTAGTCAAATCCCATTTGATCAGCAGAAACAAGAGAACTTCTTCTACCATATGGTGAAAAACACAGATTAATCCAACCACTTGCACCAGTTAGTTCAACCATGCAGTCAGCAACCATAAAAAATACATCACAAACAAACAAACAAACTCTTATTGGAACTCCAGCTCTGCAAAGTTTGTGGGCATGGGGAAACCTTTTCCAATGCTGAGCAGAAACTATCTTTCCCGACGCTGCACTGAAAATCGTTTGACAGTGGTGCTGCCCTGATGATGAGTGGCCACCACTCTTTTCCCTGTCTGACATCACCATTCACAACCTTATCATCTCCCTGTTTATTTAATTTTTCAGCGCCCCTCCGCTAGCGATCTTGTCCTTTGCAACTACTAGTACAGTAGTATTTATTTTTCCTTTGGCACTAAGAATGATTTGCCAATGCAGTGCAGGGCACACTCAGATTCTGGAAAGAGGTTGGGCTCAGAGTTCAGACAGCTTTTAGCCTTTTACTGCTTGTTCTGTAACCGCAACAGTAGTTAGCTTCAGGTGCTCTCTCAAGTCCTCAGCTCAGCTCTTACAAAAAGTTTGAGAGCCCATAAGGCTGGGTATCATAGATAGTATCATATACTTGGGACTAGTAAATATGCTTATGTGGCATACAATTAAAGAAGAGAGAGAGGCTTAGAGTAACATAGGTAGATATCGTATCATGTTAAATGTTATACTACTATGTGTCTTGCATGTCAATAAATAAGATCACCTATGATACTAGTATAAGATACTGTGCATTAGGCTGCTTCCAATGCAAAGATGCTTAGATGAGGTGTTAAGAGCATTAAATAGCTTAGCAACTTAACTCCCCAACGCATAGGTGCTTAACTTGTTGTTGCTAAGCTCACTCTATTTAATATTTAGCACCTAAACTCTTTCATACATTGGTCATCTTCTTTCATTTAAGTGATTTTCCTAGGTTCACGTGTATCGCGTTGGTTCTTCCTGGGGTCATCAAAGTGCTCTCTTTCCTCATTAATTGTTGTGTCATGTCATTTTTTCGCTTATGTGGCATGTTTAGCACATGTCCATCTCGGAACACTGGGAAGGGCCTTAAAGCAAGTACAATAGTGGGCTTATAACCCGTTTACATTGCATTTCTGCCTATGTGAAAGAAAGAGAGATGAAAAAGTAAGAAGAGTGGGCTCTCATGCAAGAGCCTAGCTATATGCGCATTCCTAGGCAAATACAATAAATACAAAGAAAAAGATAGAGAGAATGTGCAAAAAACTAGTATTCTTATAGCCAATCTTATAGCTAACCTTATTATATGTGTGGCTATAAGTGATAATTATACGTGACATGGCAACATCATATAGCCAGCAGTTGGCTACACTATTAATCATGCCCTTATGGAGGTAGTATCATACAATAGTATCATATGCATAATACTACTATATGATACTCCCCACTATGAGTAGCCTAAGGAAACTCCAAACCGTCCGCAAATGTCTGGATCAAACAATCTAGGCACACTCTTAGCCATCTAATGCAACTCACCAAATCCGTTCGGACCGGTCCGAAGGCCTAAAATCCCACAAATCGTCCTCAAATCCGGGAGGGCTTTGGGAGGAGTTCGGACATGCATAGGCGTCGCCAACTCAGCTTCGGACCGCACCACAAACTCACTTCTCCCTAAGTGATGATTTGCATTGAAGTTGCCCTTAGTGCTGCACCTGTCCCTTCACACTGTCCTCTCATATAGTGCATTCGAAAACCTAGACATCTCTGCTTATTTTGGACAGATGACACACCACAAAGTCGGACCCCCTTTGGCCGGAGAGAGCTTTAGTGAGCCGTGAGAGCGCAAGGCAACATCTTTTTCCATGTCACCAGAATTCTTTAGCTGCATTTGGTTTCTTTACTAGCCTGGTATGGTCACATCGCCATTTGGCAAAGAAGCCAGAGAAAACATAGCTATCTCCTGCCTGTTTCTCATCAGGCCGATGCTGTCCTCATGACTGTGATGCATCAGCTAACGGCCGATGTTTTCCATGAAGCAAACAAACAAACATATGGAGGCAACGACTGCTTCCTGCACGCTGCACATGGTAATTGTAAT
The DNA here is from genome assembly GCA_022496015.1 of Hordeum marinum. Classification (NCBI taxonomy): domain Eukaryota; kingdom Viridiplantae; phylum Streptophyta; class Magnoliopsida; order Poales; family Poaceae; genus Hordeum; species Hordeum marinum. The sequence goes on from CM039676.1 coordinate 418,589,922, forward strand.
GGCAATGGCAATGGACGTTTGGAACAAGAATATTCAGGGTCAACCGCTTGGTATTCCCTTTCAGGATGCTCCAAATTTGTCGACAAAGTTTTGCCCGGTCCGCCTGTTGCCACAAGGGAGACATGTACAGCTCCCCTTCCCTCTCTTGGAGTCCTCACCTGATTCGCCTGCTGGGAAGATAAAATAACAGGGTGGACCTGCGACCTGGTAGTATTCAGGACCAGCAGACCAGTTTTTCTATATCATCATCGAGAAATAGTCGTACTCCGCTGAGCAAATTATAAAAAGATGCACAAGTTGTTGACACCAACGCGCATTCTGATCGGGCATGACGATGTTTCTTCAGTGCGGCACACGGCACCATGGACAGCGAACGAATCGACCCTTGACGGCATTTTTTCCAAGTTAAATGCAAAGAGTAATGGAAAGAATACTCACGAAAAACGACACACAATAGGTACATACATGCATACGATGAGCTTAATTTCGCACACGAGCTAAAATCAGTTTGCGGACAAACCTAGAGTTCCCCTTAGGTACAGCGACATGGGCTTCCGGACAAGCAGTGGCAGGAGAGTGCTATGGACAATGGCCGTTCCAGGAGAGCCTAGAAGAACTTGTTGAACTGGCCGCTCAGGGACCCCTTCACGTTCGAGTACAGCCCGTAGAGCGAGTACTGCTGCAGGTTCGACACCTCATACCACGAGTTCAGGACCGACTCGTGCTTGTCCGTGCCCGAGAAGGCCAGCTGGATGCCGATGCTGCAGTCCATGGATCCCTGGTTATTGCTCTTGCAGATGTTTGTTCTGATGGCACAGGTTTGCTTGCCCAGGCAGATGAAGTTTGGCTTCCCTACGCAGGCACCACACCCATCCTTCTTCCAGTGCAGGTTCTGAAGCCTGCCTTTGTTGAATTCAAGAACCTACAAATGCATCAACATAGAGCGGCAACATTCAGAATCCACTTGGTTAAAAGCTATATAGATGATGGCAACAACAATAAATCTGTGGTCCCACTCGCATACCAGGGTGAAGCTGGACACTGTAACTGAGTTATTGGAGACAAAGACTGGTTGAGATCTGGCTGCATACTTCCTACCAGCAAATGCTACCATGTACCCACCAGCTGAGGCCTACAAAATACGAAGAGCTTTGGTCACACAAATTTGTATACACAAGACAAAAATGACTGAACACTATCCAGTGAGAACTAGTCAGTCATGACAGGATATAAATTCAGGTTATCACACGGGTAAAAAAGAGCAGCATTTCTCAGAATAATACCGTCCTATTCAAAATTGGGACAAACTATGCTTCTTCATCTGTTGCACCAGGAGCTGATCAAGTCTCAAGCAATACCAACTACCCTGGAATTTTCAGAATCAGGGGGATATGCAGGGTTGAGAAGGGAACTAAACAATGAATGTGCTAATCCTGAAAGTTCAACATCCACAGATGGTGAAACATTCAAGAAGAGAGTACTCTGATTTGAGAGGATAACAGGCTACCATATTCCATAACTGCCAAGGCTGATGGAGTGTGATACTTTTATGGACAGTGAATTAACAAAATGCTACTATAGGTTCCACCTTGGTTTACCCAATTTTCACAAGCCACGCATGTTACAGGACCCGTTTTCAGTTGATATGGTTAGGGGCACAAATATCACCTAGCCAAGTTCTTGTCACTAAAAAAGATAGCAGGGATAACTAAACAAGGAAAACACGGTAATCATAAAATTAATAAAAACTGACCAAATTGCATCACCCAGAAACCTTTGGCAATTTGACACTTGACACCCTCCTTCCATTCCCTTGACAAGGCGAGTTTCTCACTGCTGGAAACCAGCAAGATGACAATACTGGCACATCTCTGGTTCATGACCAAATTTAACCATACCAAAATATCGGAGCAACCATACTGGCCACATCAACATTTTAACACCAAGCCAGCCAGGCCTCTTGCTCTTTGACGTACCTAGTTATCTGTCGGTATATATAACTGTATAAAATAGCAAACTGTTTGCTTTGTCTGAGTTCAGGAGGCAGGAAGTTAAGAGGGGGGTAGTCGACACAAAATAAATGATGGTTTATTTCTAGCCTTCTAGGTAGATGGTTGGACAATGGATCACAAAAATAGTCTCTCAAAATCTCATAATGATGTTACCTTCAGGCAATAACCATATTGTCTCTAAAATCCAAATTCAGTCAGATATCAAAAAAGAATTCATCGGTGAAGTGTGGCGTCGCCGCAGTTCACAACAGTGAAGTTAGGTTTAATATGACAGATACACATGTTTTTGTATGCACTAATGGTATCAATAACCATGGCAATGTATTCGGTGAATGTTTCTTTTTCTGTTTAAGCAACGGTTCAACATGAAAAATTTCCATTTTTTAGGAGGCATTCCTTCATTCGCCAAGCATCCTCTTGGAGTTTCAAGTTCGAATTCAGGTTGCTTTGGGAGAGAATAATTTTCTGGTGAAAGTGTTCATCCATCCATATTCTTTTTCATTTTATAGCTTCAGAATTCTCATTTCCTTTCTTTCAACACGAATTGGATTTGAACTTGAAATTTCAGACATGTTTGATGAATAAGAATTGCCGTTTCAAATGTTAGAACCTTTCACGAATTCATCTTGACTTGGTGCTTGAGGCTATAGCATTATTTTCAAGCCCTGAGCCAACGTTATTTCCATTTTATTTACCACGATTGAGCTTTCACCTTGTGTGTTCCCATATAAGGCTACTATTCCAGTACCAAAAAAGAACGCATACAGTGCTAGCCCTACCATTGTTCATAGAGGAAAACTATGGGATTATGTCAACTTCCCTCTCGCGACAACTATTTCCCAATCCCCCAATATGCTGACATATTGCGAAGGCATTGGTCCATGTTAGTTTCAATCTTCCCCTTTGTCAAAATTCAGAGTTAGGAAGACGATCTTGCGTACAGGCAAACCAACTGAGCAGCAAAGTCACCCTATGGCTGCAACTAGATCAATGAATTGCACAGAAAGCGCGCGGATCATACCAACCAGCGCTAATTCCATCCAGCACAGGCCAAGACAGAAGGTGCTAGCGCACCACAGCAGCATTGGCAACAACCCAACCGACCTCCACCTACTCCCACATTTCGACAAGCACGTTGAGCGCAGGAAAGATCTAGCGAATCCAAGCTACTCCGAGCAAATGCAGAGAACAAAAAGCATCGAGGAAGGCACGGGGAAGGATGGAGGGGAGATCGCGCTTACGGGGCTGAAGCCTGTGGTGGTGTTGATGGTGAGGAGGGAGATCTCGTCGACCGTGGGGCGGAAGAGGGAGAGCTGCGAGAGCTGGGTGAGGCGGCGGTCGCAGGGGGAGAGCTGGGTGGAGCCGGAGTAGAAGGCGCCGTTGGCGGCGAAGGCGAGGCCGAAGGTGAAGCCGTCCCCGCGCTGGATCTTGGTGTCGGTGCACGGGTCGTAGACGCGGTTGGTGTCTCCCGCGGCCGGCGACGCGAGGGAGGCAGCAAAGGCGAGCGCCAGGGCGAGCAGCAGCGGCGCGGAGGCGGCGGCCATGGCGGCGAGATTCGCGCGGGGGGGGGGGGGGGGGGGGGTCTCGGCGGCGGAAAGGGGCGGCGCTATTGAGCTTACCGACTTTAAACTCGGCTTATTTTTTCGGAGGGGGAAAGCTGGCGAGAGTGGAAGGGGGAGAAGCTCTCGTGGGTGACAGCGATGGAAGTGGGTGCGGGGAATAGTTTAGGTGTGGGGATGGAAACCTGGCCACATGAGCCGGCCCGGCTCGGATGTAAAAGGGCCTGGCACCGCACGGGAGTCGGCCCGGCACATCAGTTGTAAAGGCTGGCCTGGCCCGGCACGGACGCGGATGCCCTTTCAACCCTTTTTGTTTTAAAGAATTTAGAAAAACCTAAAAAGTAGAAACAATGCATAAACCATTTCAAAAAAAACAATACATAAACACATAAATATTTGATAAAAAATTTTAGAAAAAACTTAATATATATATATATATATATAAATATAAGCGTCAGACGGTCGACGCAATAAAAGGGACGTGACATGCCTGACATTAAGGGCTTTTGGGATCAGCCTTGTTCCGTGGTGGGTCGAGGTCGGATAAGGCCCTTTTAATAGCGTGTCATCTTGGGCATGTCTTGGGATGAAATATTGTGCCCACGAGCCGGCTCGTGCGGGTATAGCCGTATGGCTAGGTTTGGGGTGGATGAGCCTTCTTTTACATGGGATTTGATTTTTCTTTTGGCAAGGACAATAATTGGGCCATGCTTTGAACATGGCATGAGCCATATATCTAGAGCCTCGATGCATGTCAGAAGAAAGAAGTATACAAATCACCCTAAAATCCATCCCAATGGAGTCATATCTCCTTAAATCAATTTTGGTATATTTTATATCCTCAAATTCATAAAACCATATAAATCATCCCCTTGAATGGTTTTGAAGCCGACATGTTAAATATTAGACAGATTCGACCGTTGTTTAGGGCGTTGACTCACTATCTTTTTCCCAAGTACGTAGATGTCTAGTCCATGCCACCGTCGGCATTATCCTCACTCCAATGATCAGAGGGTCCCTCGAGCCCCAATCCATGTCTAGGCGCCCCGTCACCCCTGCTTCAATATCCACGGGCCATGGCAAAGGAATCAACAAGGGATGCGAGGAATCAGCAACTACAACTCACTCTTCCCCGCCTCTAGTAGAGCAGTGTTGTTGCGACACGGCCTCCTCCTTCGACAAACCTCACTTCCCCTCCTATGCTTTGTCATCTCAGATGGATCGGTGAACAGTGACAAGGGAGGACATGACTCGCGGCCTCCTCACCCCATATATATGAATCCTACGCTCGCATCTCTATATGTTCGCTCGAGAAGAGTGGATGACATATGCCTACAAGAGCACACCTACTCATTGCCCTCCTCGCATGCACGATCGCGTTGGCGTTAGCACGCATATAGCTGGTGGAGGGAGGTTGTTGAAAGCACAACATGCTCCCTTGGTGGTTTTGATAATTCATGACAACATACATTGTCTCTTGGACTAACACCTCTATCTAGTGTATTTCAGAGAATAGTCCATGGAGAGTTGAGTTGGCAAAAGGATTGAGGAGATTGTCGAATTACCCCAAGATTCAAGGAAATAGGTTGGTCAAACTTCAAGGAAGAGGACTCTATATTTTACATTTGTGAGAAATCACTTTGAGTCCATAGGAAAGCCAATACTATTAAAAGGGGGTAAAGTTTTGTTGGTGAACAAAATGCTCATACGTGCACAAGTGATAGTCACCAAAAACATCCACAAGCTCTCCCACCAAAGTCTCTCTAGACAAACATACAAAATCGATGCAACCAACATTCCTATCCCGGTGCCACCGATTCCAAACCCTAGACAGACTCAGCCAAACCCTAGCCACTTCGGTGCAGCCGGCACTGCTTTCAGTGCCATCGAGTTGGGTTGCCAACTTTCTGTTACACAAGTTCACACTTTCGGTCTGTCCGAGAATGTTGAATCGGCGCCACCGAGTTTGGCAATTCTGACCGTTGGTCACCTTGTCGGTGCAACCGAGAATCCTATATCGGTCTCGCCGAGATTCAAAAGTTGCCATCTTTTGGTCACTTCGGTACCACCGAGATCAACACATCGGTGTCACCGAGTTGGTCATTTTGTGTGTAATGGTTGGATTTTTTGGGATGCCTATATATACCCTTTCACCACCACCCACTCAAAAGAGAAGCACTCAGAACTATTCCATACCTATCCTACTCAGTTTTCTGAGAGAGAGCTACGTACCCTTGTGTTGAGGTCAAGATCTTTCACTCCAACCATATGGATCTTGATTTCTAGCCTCCCCAAGTTGCTTTCCACCAATCCCATCTCTTCTACCAAGCCAAATCTGTGAGAGAGTGATTGTGTGTTGAGGAGTCTATCATCTTGAAGCACAAGAGCAAGGAGTTCATCGTCATTACCGAGCCTATTACCTTTTGGAGGGTGGTGCCTCCTAGATTGGTTAAGTGTCGCTTGGGAGACTCCTACTTCATGTTGTGGAGTGAACCAAGAAGTTTGTAAGGGCAAGGAGACCGCGTACTTCGTGAAGATCTACCCATAGTGAGGCTAGTCCTTCGTGGATGGAAGCCGTATGGAATAGTCAAGGTTGCTACTTCGTGGACCATTATGGGTGGAGCCCTCCGTGGACTCTCGCGACCGTTACCCTCTGTGGGTTGAAGACTCCATAAACATGGACGTACGATAGCACCACCTATCGGAACCACGGGAAAAATCCTTGCGTCTCCTATTGCATTTGATCTTCCTATCCCATCTCTTTACTTACATGTGCAATGTCTTTACTTTCCGCTGCCATACTTGTAGACATGCATGTGTAGGGTTGTTAGACTTGCTAGGCTTGCTAAAATAATTAAAATTTGCCAACCAATTAACTTGGGAAAAGGTTATGTTTTAAATTCCTGCTAGTAGTCTATTCACCCCCCCCTCTAGACACTCTTCTATCGATCCTACAAGTGGTATCAGAGCTTTGGTCTCCATTGCTTCGGTTTAATCACCGCGGAGGAAGATGGATGTGTCTAGAATAGAGAGTTTGAGTTGTAGAGTGCCCATTCTTGATGGAGAGTACTATAGTCAATGGAATAATGACATGATTGATCTATTTGATAAATTCCATTTGACAAAATATATTGAAAACTCCTATGTGCTCCCTATTGATGAATTGCATCCCACACACGAAGAGGAAATTAACATGCTTGGTAACCTAAGAACTGTCAATCTTATTGTTAGAGGTTTACCAAGATTCGTGCTTTCTCAATTGAAGAACTTTGCATGTGCCTATACCTTGTGGACTGATTTAGAGAAACAATATCCAAATATTTCATTAAGAAATCTTGATGAAATTCTTCATAAAATTGTTGCTTTTCACGAAAAATGAAGCCTAGTGATCCAAACTTTGATAAATGCCTATTTGAGATCCGTGATCTTATGCGTGCTAAAGGAGATATCACCACTATCAACAACATTATCTTTTAAGCCATTCACATTCATAAACTTTAACATTGTCATGATCACTATTCTAACGAATCCCTTGTTCTTTATGACGACGATTTCCCACTTGATGATGACAATGTGGAACATGGCTACTATGAAGAAGATGAGTTGTTCGACATCGAGCATGAGAAGATCATGAAGAATCTGAGTCTTATGGCAAACTTTAAGGATTACATGTCCGGAGGAAAAGAGTGGATTCTCGACAGCGGATGTACGGATCATATGACTGGTGATAAAGACATGTTTCAAGAGATCACGCCTAATCAAGGTCCTCGACGGTAAGTGACCTTTGGAGACAACTCTAAGGGTAAGGTACTTGGCCTTGGTAAGGTGGACATATCCCATGATAGCTCTATTCAAAATCTTATGCTTGTTGAATCCCTTGGCTACAATCTTCTTTCCGTATCTAGACTTGCCAACTTTGATTTCAATGTTTTATTCACGAAAGTAGATTGCCAAGTGTTTCATCAAGATAATCATCAAATGGTCTTCACCCATTTCTGTAGAGGTGATCTATACATTGTTGATTTCACAAAAAGATCCAAGCCTCGCACTTGTTTAATTGCAAAATCTTCTAAAGGTTGGCTTTGGCATAGAAGACTCGGACATGTAGGCATGCGCAATCTAGATAAGCTAATCAAAGTTGATCGTATACTTGGTGTTCAAGATGTTATATTTGACAAAGATAGACTTTGTAGTGCTTGTCAAGCTGGAAAGCAAGTAGGTGGAAGTCACCCCGTTAAGAATATCATGACTACTAGGAGACCACTCGAGTTACTTCACATGGATCTTTTTGGTCCCAATGCTTACAAGAGTCTCGGTGGAAATTCCTATGGTCTAGTTATTGGGAGACGTAATAGTAAATCAAAATTTTCCTACGTGTCACCAAGATCTATCTAGGAGAAACCCAGCAACGAGTGGGGAGAGATTGCATCTTCATACCTTTGAAGATCGCTAAGCGAAAGCGTTACAAGAACGCGGTTGGTGGAGTCGTACTCGCAGCGATTCAGATCGCGGTGGATTCCGATCTCAGCGCCGAACAACGGCGCCTCCGCGTTCAACACACGTGCAGCCCGATGACGTCTCCTACGCCTTGATCCAGAAAGGAGGAAGGAGAGGTTGAGGGAGAGCTCTGGCAGCACGACGGAATGGTGACGGTGGAGCTACGTGGACTCTGGCAGGGCTTCGCCAAGCGCTACGGAGAACGAGGAAGAGGAAGGGTAGGGTTGCGCCGAGAGAGAGAGAGAAATCGTGTCTCAAATCATCCCACCTTGCATATATATAGGAGGAGGGAGAGGGAGGGCTGCCTTGGCCCCTTCTCCAGGGAGGAGAGGTGCGGCCGAACTAGGGGGAGAGTCCACCTCCCACAAGGGAGGTGGATCTCCTCCTTTTCAAACTCCTTTGCCCTATCCCTTGATCTCCAGCCGCATGGGCCTTTCTAGAAGGTCTTGGCCAGCCCAAAAAGGGTTGGTACACTTCCTCTAAGGGCCCACGAAGTCCTATGGTCGTCACACCCCTCCCGGGGTCCTCCGGCACCCTCCAGGCACTCCCGGTACACTACCGATGAGCCCAAAAACTTTCCGGTGACCAAAACTGGACTTCCTATATATCAATCTTTACCTCCGGACCATTCCGGTGGTCCCGGTACACTATCGGTGACGCCCGAAACACTTCCGATAACCAAAACCTCATATCCTATATATCAATCTTCATCTCCGGACCATTCCGGGACTCCTCGTGACGTACGGGATCTCATCCGGGACTCCGAACTACCTTCGGTAACCACGTACACTATTTCCCTATAACCCTAGCGTCATCGAACCTTAAGTGTGTAGACCCTACGGGTTCGGGAGACACGTAGACATGACCGAGACACCTCTCCGGTCAATAACCAACAGCGGGATATGGATACCCATGTTGGCTCCCACATGCTCCACGATGATCTCATCAGATGAACCACGATGTCAGGGATTCAATTAATCCCGTATACAATTCCCTTTGTCTATTGGTATGATACTTGCCCGAGATTCGATCGTCGGTATCTCTATACCTTGTTCAATCTCGTTACCGGCAAGTCTCTTTACTCGTTCCGTAATACATCATCCCGTGGCTAACTCCTTAGTCACATTGAGCTCATTATGATGATGTCTTACCGAGTGGGCCCAGAGATACCTCTCCATCACACGGAGTGACAAATCCCAGTCTCGATTTGTGCCAACCCAACAGACACTTTTGGAGATACCCGTAGTGCACCTTTATAGCCATCTAGTTACGTTGTGACGTTTGGCACACCCAAAGAATTCCTACGGTATCCGGGAGTTGCACAATCTCATGGTCTAAGGAAACGATACTTGACATTGAAAAGCTTTAGCAAACAAACTACACGATCTTGTGCTATGCTTAGGATTGGGTCTTGTCCATCACATCATTCTCCTAATGATGTGATCCCATTATCAATGACATCCAATGTCCATGGCCATGAAACCGTGACCTTCTATTGATCAACGAGCTAGTCAACTAGAGGCTCACTAGGGACATGTTGTGGTCTATGTATTCACAGATGTATTACGGTTTCGGGTTAACACAATTATAGCATGAACAATAGACAATTATCATGAACTAGGAAATACAATAATAACCATTTTATTATTGCCTCTAGGGCATATTTCCAATAGTCTCCCACTTGCACTAGAGTCAATAATCTAGTTACATTGTGATGAATCGAACACCCATAGCATTCTGGTGTTGATCATGTTTTGCTCGTGAGAGAGGTTTAGTCAACGGATCTACGACATTCAGATCCGTATGCACTTTACAAATATCTATATCTCCCTCCTGAATGTAATCACAGATGGAGTTGAAGCGGCGCTTGATGTGTCTTGTTTTCTTGTGAAACCTGGCCTCCTTCGCAAGGGCAATAGCTCTAGTGTTGTCACAGAATAGAGTCATCGGGCCCGACGCACTTGGAATTACTCCTAGGTCGGTGATGAACTCCTTCATCCAGACTCCTTCCTTTGCTGCTTCCGAAGCAGATATGTACTCCGCTTCACATGTAGATGCCGTCACGACACTTTGCTTGCTGCTGCACCGGCTGACTGTTCCTCCGTTCAAAATATACACGTATCCGGTTTGTGACTTGGAGTCGTCCGGATCTGTGTCGAAGCTAGCATCGACGTAACCCTTTACGATGAGCTCTTCGGCACCTCCATATATGAGAAACATGTCATTTGTCCTTTTCAAGTACTTCAGGATATTCTTGACCGTTGTCCAGTGTTCCACTCCGGGATCACTTTGGTACCTCCCTACCAAACTTATGGCAAGGTGCGCTTGAGGTCTAGTACATAGCATGGCATACATAATAGAGCCTATGGTTGAAGCATAGGGGATGACACTCATCTCTTCTCTATCCTTTGTCGTGGTCAGGCATTGAGTCGTACTCAATCTCACACCCTGTAACACAGGCAAGAACCCCTTCTTGGACTGATCCATATTGAAATTCTTCAATATCTTGTCAAGGTATGTGCTTTGTGAAAGACCTATTAGGCGTCTTGATCTATCTCTATAGATCTTGATGCCTAATATGTAAGCAGCTTCTCCAAGGTCCTTCATTGAAAACACTTATTCAAGTAGGCCTTCATACTTTCCAAGAGTTCTATATCATTTCCCATTATCAGTATGTCATCCACATATAATACGGGAAATGCTACAGAGCTCCCACTCACTTTCTTGTAAATACAGGGTTCTCCATAAACCTGTATAAACCCAAACACTTTAATCATCCTCATTAAAGCGAATGTTCCAACTCTGAGATGCTTGCACCATCCAATAGATGGAGCGTTGGAGCTCGCATACTTTGTTAGCATCTTTAGGATCGACAAAACCTTCCGGCTGCATCATATACAGTTCTTCCTTGAGGAAGCCATTAAGGAATGCCGTTTTGACGTTCATTTGCCAGATCTCATAATCATAAAATGTGGCAATTGCTAACATGATTCGGACAGACTTCAGCATCGCTACGGGTGAGAAAGTCTCATCATAACCAGCTCCTTGAACTTGTCGATAACCCTTAGCGACAAACCGAGCCTTATAGACGGTCACATTACCATCCGCGTCAGTCTTCTTCTTAAAGATCCATTTATTTTCAATGGCTCGCTTATCATCAGGCAAGTCCACCAAAGTCCAAACTTTGTTCTCATACATGGATCCTATCTCGGATTTCATGGCTTCAAGCCATTTGTTGGAATCCGGGCCCGCCATCGCTTCTTCATAGTTCGAAGGTTCACCGTTGTCTAACAACATGATCTCTAGGACACGGTTGTCGTACCACTCTGGTGCGGAACGTGTCCTAGTGGACCTTCGACGTTCAATAGTAAATTGATCTGAAGTTTCATGATCATCATCATTAACTTCCTCTCCAGCCGGTGTAGGCTCCACAGAAACAACTTCCTGTGTTGTGCTACTCTCCGGTTCGAGTGGAGGTACAGTTACCTCATCAAGTTCTATTTTCCTCCCACTCACTTCTTTCGAGAGAAACTCTTTCTCGAGAAAGGATCCATTCTTGGCAACAAATACTTTGCCTTCGGATCTGAGGTTGAAGGTATACCCAATTGTCTCTTTGGGGTATCCTATGAAGACGCACTTTTCCGCTTTGGGTTCGAGCTTCTCAGGTTAAAATTTCTTCACATAAGCATCACATCCCCAAACTTTTAGAAACGACAGCTTAGGTTCCTTTCCAAACCATAATTCATATGGTGTCGTCTCAATGGATTTTGACGGTGCCCTATTTAAAGTGAATGCGGCAGTCTCTAATGCATATCCCCAAAATGATAGCGGTAAGTCGGTAAGAGACATCATAGATCGTACCATATCTAATAGAGTGCGATTACGACGTTCAGACACACCATTTCGCTGAGGTGTGCCAGGCGGCGTGAGTTGTGAAACAATTCCACATTTCCTTAGGTGCGTGCCGAACTCGTGACTTAAATATTCTCCGCCACGATCAGATCGTAGGCACTTTATTTTCTTGTCACGTTGATTCTCTACCTCACTCTGAAATTCCTTGAACCTTTCAAAAGTTTCAGACTTATGTTTCATTAAGTAGACATACCCATATCTACTCAAGTCATCAGTGAGGGTGAGAACATAACGCTAGCCACCACGAGCCTCGACACTCATTGGACTGCATACATCGGTATGTATTATTTCCAACAAGTCAATTGCTCGCTCTGTTGTTTCAGAGAACGGAGTCTTGGTCATCTTGCCCATGAGGCATGGTTCGCACGTGTCAAATGATTAGAAATCAAGAGACTCCAAAAGTCCATCAGTATGGAGCTTCTTCATGCGTTTGACACCAATATGACCAAGGTGGCAGTGCCACATGTAAGTGGGACTATCGTTATCAACCTTACACTTTTTGGTACTCACACTATGGACATGTGTAACATCACGTTCGAGATTCATCAAAAATAAACCATTGACCAGCGGGGCATGACCATAAAACATCTCTCATATAAATAGAACAACCATTATTCTCAGATTTAAATGAGTAGCCATCTCGCATCAAGCGAGATCCAGATACAATGTTCATGCTCAAAGCTGGTACTAAATAACAATTGTTAAGGTTTAACACTAATCCCGAAGATAGATGTAGAGGTAGCGTGCCGACAGCGATCACATCGACCTTGGAACCATTCTCGACGCGCATAGTCACCTCGTCCTTTGCGAGCCTCCGCTTATTGTGTAGCTCCTGCTTGGAGTTACAAATGTGAGCAACTGCGCCGGTATCAAATACCCAGGAGCTACTAGAAGCGCTGGTTAGGTACACATCAATAACAAGTATATCACATATACCTTTAATGTTGTCGTCCTTCTTATCCGCTAAGTACTTGGGGCAGTTCCGCTTCCAGTGACCGGTACCCTTGGAATAAAAACACTCAGTCTCAGGCTTGGGTCCATTCTTGTTCTTCTTCTTCCCGGTAACTTGCTTACCGGGCACGGCAACAGCTTTGCCGTCCTTCTTGAAGTTCTTCTTACCCTTGCCTTTCTTGAAACTAGTGGTCTTATTCACCATCAACACTTGGTGCTCCTTTTTGATCTCGACCTCCGCTGATTTCAGCATCGAGTACAACTCAGGAATGGACTTCTCCATCCCCTGCATATTGTAGTTCATCACAAAGCTTTCGTAGCTAGGTGGAAGCGACTGGAGGATTCTGTCAATGACTGAGTCATCTGGGAGATTAACTCCCAGCTGAGTCAAGCGGTTGTGTAGCCCAGACATCTTGAGGATGTGCTCACTGACAGCACTATTCTCCTCCATCTTACATCTGAAGAACTTGTCGGAGACGTCATATCTCTCGACCCGGGCATGAGCTTGGAAAACCAATTTTAGCTCTTGGAACATCTCATGTGCTCCGTGTTGCTCAAAATGCTTTTGGATCCCCGGTTCTAAACTGTAAAGCATGCCGCACTGAACAAGGGAGTAATCGTCGCAGCGAGAATGCCAAGCGTTCACAACGTCTTGCTCTGTTGGGAGAAGGGGTGGGTCACCTAGTGGTGCATCAAGGACATACAATTTCTTGGAAGCTATGAGGATGATCCTCAAGCCACGGACCCAGTCCGCATAGTTGCTTCCATCATCTTTCAGCTTGGTTTTCTCTAGGAACGCGTTGAAATTGAGGGTCACATTCGTGTTGGCCATTGGATCTACAATATAGATTGTAAAGGCAATTTTAGACTAAGTTCATGATAATTAAGTTCACATAATCAAATTATTTAATGAACTCCCACTTAGATAGACATCTCTCTAGTCATCCAAGTAACACATGATCCATGTCAACTAGCCCGTGTCCGATCATCACGTGAGACGGACTAGTCATCCATGGTGAACATCTCCATGTTGATCGTATCTTCTATGCGACTCATGTTTGACCTTTCGGTCTTCCGTGTTTCGAGGCCATGTCTGTACATGCTAGGCTCGTCAAGTCAACCTAAGTGTTCCGCGTGTGTAAATCTGGCTTACACAGGTTGTATGCGAAAGTTAGAGCCTATCACACCCGATCATCATGTGATGCTTCGGAACAACGATCCTTAGCAACGGTGCACAGTTAGGGTGAACACTTTTCTTGAAATTTTATTGAGAGATCATCTTATTTAGTACCGTTGTTCTAAGCAAATACGATGTAAACATGATAAACATCACATGCAATCAATATAGTGACATGATATGGCCAATATCATCTTGCTCCTTTGTCTCCATCTTCGGGGCACCATGATCATCACTGTCACCGGCACGACACCATGATATCCATCATCATGATCTCCATCATTGTGTCTTCATGAAGTTGTCTCGCCAACTATTACTTCTACTACTATGGCTAACGTTTAGCAATAAGGTAAAGTAATTACATGGCGTTTATGATTGACACGCAGGTCATACAATAAAATAAGACAACTCCTATGGCTCCTGTCGGTTGTCATACTCATCGACATGCAAGTCGTGAATCCTATTACAAGAACATGATCAATCTCATACATCACAATGCATCACATCACATCCTTTGGCCGTATCACATCACAAGGCATATGCTGCAAAAACAAGTTAGACGTCCTCTAATTTGTAGTTGCAAGTTTTTTCGTGGCTGCTATAGGTTTCTAGCAAGAACGTTTCTTACCTACGCCAAAACAACAACGTGATATGCCAATTGCTATTTACCCTTCATAAGGACCCTTTTCATCGAATCCAATCTGACTAAGGTGGGAGAGACAGACACCCGCTAGCCACCTTATGCAACAAGTGCATGTCAGGCGGTGGAACCAGTCTCACGTAAGCGTACGTGTAAAGTCGGTCCGGGCCGCTTCATCCCACAATACCGCCGAATCAAGATAAGACTAGTAGTGGTAAGCAAATTAACAAGATCGACGCCGACAACTGCTTTGTGTTCTACTCGTGCATAGATTCTACGCATAGACCTAGCTCATGATGCCACTGTTGGGAGATGTAGTAGGAAATTAAAAAAATTCCTATGATCACCAAGATCTATCCATGGAGAAACCAGCAACGAGTGGGGAGATATTGCATCTTCATACCTTTGAAGATCGCTAAGCGGAAGCGTTGCAAGAACGCAGTTGGTGGAGTCGTACTCGTAGCGATTCAGATCGCGGTGGACTCCGATGTCAGCACCGAACTACGACACCTTCGCGTTCAACACACGTGCAGCTCGGTGACGTCTCCTACGCCTTGATCCAGCAAGGAGGAAGGAGAGGTTGAGGGAGAGCTCCGGCAGCACAACGGCGTGGTGACGGTGGAGCTGCGTGGTACTCCGGCAGAGCTTCACTAAGCACTACTGAGAACGAGGAGAGGGAGAGGTAGGGCTGCGCCGAGAGGAAGAGAGAACCGTGTCTCCAAACAGCCCCAAGGGCACCTCTATATATAGGAGGAGGAGGAGGTAGGGCTGCACCCTATGGTTTCCACCCTAGGGTGGTGCGGCCGCCACCAGATGCATCTGGTGCAGCGGCCAGAGGGAGGGGAGGAGGTGCGGCTGCCCTAGCCACCCTAGGGTGGGCCTAGGGCCCATCTGGGGCTAGGGTTTGCCCCCTCTCTCCCCTTGCTGCGCCTTGGGCCAGGTGGGAGGGGCACACCATCCCACCCAGGGGCTGGTTCCCTCCACCTACGGCCCATGAAGTCCTCTGGGCCCGGTGGGTCCACTTGGTGGACCCCCGGAACCATTCCGGTGGTCCCGATACACTACCGATGATGCCCGAAACACTTCCGATAACCAAAACCTCATATCCTATATATCAATCTTCGTCTCCGGACCATTCCGGGACTCCTCGTGACGTCCGGGATCTCATCCGAGACTCCGAACTACCTTCGGTAACCACGTACACTATTTCCCTATAACCCTAGCGTCATCGAACCTTAAGTGTGTAGACCCTACGGGTTCGGGAGACACGTAGACATGACCGAGACACCTCTCTGGTCAATAACCAACAGCGGGATCTGGATACCTATGTTGGCTCCTACATGCTCCATGATGATCTCATCGGATGAACCACTATGTCGGGGATTCAATCAATCCCGTATACAATTCCCTTTGTCTATCGGCATGATACTTGCCCGAGATTCGATTGTCGGTATCTCTATACCTTGTTTAATTTTGTTACCGGCAAGTCTCTTTACTCGTTCCGTAATACATCATCCCGTGGCTAACTCCTTAGTCACATTGAGCTCATTATGATGTTGTCTTACCGAGTGGGCCCAGAGATACCTCTCCATCACACGAAGTGACAAATCCCAGTCTCGATTCGTGCCAACCCAAAAGACACTTTCGAAGATACCTGTAGTGTACCTTTATAGCCACCCAGTTACGTTGTGACGTTTGGCACACCCAAAGCATTCCTACGGTATCCGGGAGTTGCACAATCTCATGGTCTAAGGAAACGATACTTGACATTGAAAAGCTTTAGCAAACGAACTACACGATCTTGTGCTATGCTTAGGATTGGGTCTTGTCCATCACATCATTCTCCTAATGATGTGATCCGTTATTAACGACATCCAATGTCCATGGCCATGAAACCATGACCATCTATTGATCAATGAGCTAGCCAACAAGAAGCTTACTAGGGACATGTTATGGTCTATGTATTCACACATGCATTACGGTTTCCGGTTAACACAATTATAGCATGAACGATAGACAATTATCATGAACTAGGAAATACAATAATAACCATTTTATTATTGCCTCTAGGGCATATTTCCAACACTAGATTGGTTATGTGTCGCTTGGGAGCCTCCTACTTCGTGTTGTGGAGTGAACCAAGAAGTTTGTAAGGGCAAAGAGATCGTCTACTTCGTGAAGATCTACCCATAGTGAGGCTAGTCCTTCATGGATGTAAGCCGTATGGAATAGTCAAGGTTGCTACTTCATGGACCCTTATGGGAGGAGCCCTTCGTGGACTCTGGCGACCGTTACCCTCCGTGGGTTGAAGACTCCATAAACGTGGACGTACGATGGCACCACGTATCGGAACCACGGAAAAAATCCTTGCGTCTCCTATTGCGTTTGATCTTCCTATCCCATCTCTTTATTTACATGTGCAATGTCTTTACTTTCTGCTGCCATACTTGTAGACATGCATGTGTAGGGCTGTTAGACTTGCTAGGCTTGCTAAAATAATTAAAATCTACCAACCAATTAACTTGGGAAAACGTTAGGTTTTAAATTCCTGCTAGTAGTCTATGCACCCCCTCTAGACACTCTTCTATCGATCCTACAACTGTGGGAATGACGATGGTGGAGAACGTATCCGTAGCTCCCCTTGAACCGCTCATGTTCATCCCTTCTTAATCCAAGGGCCCACGTTCCATCGAAACAGTCGATGCACGAGTTGAGCGGTTGCAGAAGATACGTTCTCGATGATGGTGTTGGCGTCCTCCCATACATGGAGAGAGAGAGAGAGGAGGAGGAGTAAACGTGCTAGAGAGCGGCTAAATTTTGGCATTTTAGTTTAAAAACGACTAAAATGCATGATTTATATGCTTTCATATATTTGAGACTTAAAATTATACTCCCTCCGTCCGAAGAAGGCCGCGATGACATTTTTACAAAAATCCCCTCCAATTTCATCATACACAACCCGCAATCCCTTTGTCTTATCGCCAGTCCTAAAAATCCCTTCTTGGACGAGCAACACTCGATGTGGAGGCACATATTGGCAGCGATGGCGCAGGTGGGCGGCGGCGTGCTAGGCCCTACGCCCGCTCCCGATGGTGGCTGGGGCTGGTTCTTGTCGCGGGCAAAGGAGGAAGAAGTTGAGGGGGTGATTCGCGGGAGATTTAAAATCACAAGTTTTTTTTGGGGGGGGGGGGGGGGAATTGCAAATGAACTAAGCCCCGACATTCTTTTTCGGACTGGAGGAGTACTGAATTTGAGTTCAGGGGATATGGCTTCATCGAGGTGGATGTTGGTGGTGATTTGTGATTTCTGTACTTCTTTCCATGTCAGAAGACTTCTTCATTCAGTTAAAACTAAGGAAAGCCGTGAGAAGTGCCGCTAAAGAGACTGTAACAAAATCACTTCTAATGTCAGATAATAACATCGGGGGGCCATGAGAAGTGGCGCTACTAACTGGCCCTTCAGGCCTAGAATCCCACACCCAAGTAAAAAAGTTCACGATGAAAGCGAGCAACCAATTAACATAAGCTCTATCTCCAGGTCAACGTTCACGTCCCCGCCGCTCGATCCCCCGTCCCGCTGCGTAGCGGCCGGAGACGACGACGGTTCGCCACCCGCCGCCGGTGGCATCTCCGTGAGCAGCTCCGTGACCATGCGGCGGAGGCTGACGGACCTCGCCGGGCGACGGAAGCTGAGGCTCCTGGTGCCGGAGAAGACGTCGGAGGACTGTGACAGGATGAGGTACACCAGCGCCTGCACCAGGACGAACACCGCGAACTTGAACAGCGCCTCGCTCTCGCTGCAGCTTGCCAGGTCGAGATCCATGGCCGGCCGCTTCCTTTCTACGATGAACCGGGTCGAGGAGCCTGTGGATGAGTGGATAGGATATCAGCTGATGAAGGTTTCTCCTTCTCCAGACGAGCTTCGATCTGGAGTAGTAAGTAACTGCCTTGGAGTGATTAGTGACGGAGGGCGCGGCCAGCTATTTAAAGATGATGCCCGGACCCTTTGACTTTGTCGAGAGGTTAAGTGATCCATGGTGTGGATCCGGCCGGTGCATGCATTGTGTTGTTACATTGGTTGAGATTGAAATGGTCTCCTGCATGAATGAACTAAATTTAGGGTTCCTATCGGTTGGCTTCTTGGTCAACTCTTCGGTTTCCCGAGTCGGCAGACCAGAAATGCGTATGGTTTGGGCAGTTTTTCGGTTTAGAGAAATCCACCAGTGGTAGTATTATACAACTACACGCGTAGGAGATGCCTTATGTTCCTCTACGGAGGGAGTTGTGTGTTTTGAGCTCCACGCGCGCGGCGGATATGCAAGAAATGTTCTCGCGAAAGAAATCAGTGAAGTTTCCTAAAAATAAGTATTCTGGCAAGAAAATATGCAGCACAAAGCAAGTACAATATGTCATAGATACACTCCGAGTTTATAATGCACTGATATAATAGGAGTAAATTGTAAGAAACCACCATGAGGGTTAGGCTATCAGAAAACACTACGTTACATTTCTTCGACAGAAACCACCATATCTAGTGTAATCTTTTCTGAATAAGAGTGATCGGCGGATTAGAGTACTTTGAGCACTTTTATGGCAGATGGGCCCCGTTCGTCAGGAGCTGACTTGGCAAAAAACAAATACACAAGCAGGCCGCTGCTCAGTTGCGTTGACCCGGCAATGGAAGCAGACCTACCGAACCGAGCTCGAAATTGATCCGCCGGACCTCTTGCACCCCCTGCCGGCACTCAAATTTGGTGGATCCCGTCCCTTACGTGTCTCGTCGCCGTCGTCTAGAGTCCGCAGCAGCACCATCCCCCACCCCACCCCCCGGCCGCCAGAACCATCGTTGGGTCTCGGTCGAGCAAGACACGCATCCCACGGGTTGACCCTCGCTGGCCTCGACCGTCTGGTCCGTCGTGGGCAACCAGCCAGCGGCCCAGCTTCCCAAGCCCAAGTCGGTCGTGCATTGGAGCAAGCAGCAGCTACGCCACGCAGCACGAGCGTGAGCTGCAGCGGCGCCAGACACACACCGGAGTAAGCCCACCGGACCGGTCAACGCGTGGCGGAAGGTGCAACAGCGGCCGACGCTCGAGGTGCTGCACTGCCCATGGCCAGCGGTGGGCGGATGGGGAGCTCCAGCATGACGGAAGGATGCTCCTCAGCCGGGCCGGGGCCAGTATGGGGGCAGCCGGTTCGCCCAGTTTGGCAGCGGGGACGGTGTCTTCGGCCATCGGGGCAAAGTTCTGTGGCGGGGACGGCGTCTCCGTCGACCGGCGCAAAGTTCCGCGGCGGGGACAGCGTCTTCGGCCACCAGCGCGAAGTTCCGCGGCAGGGAAGGCATTTCGGCACCGGCGCGAAGTTGATGGAAGCAGGATTCGGTGACGATGACGGTGTTTTTGACTAGTCAAAGTGCCCAACTAGCATTATTTTGCCCAGTCAACTCTTGACAAGAAGGACCCATTTGTCATAACCGTGCTCGAAGTGTTATAATCCATCGGTCAGTGATTTTTACAACGCTCAAAGAAGCCGCCATTGTCAGCACACACACACACATGAGTCAAGACAAGGCTCACGCCCCAAACTCGTTGATCCCCACCGAGATAGAGACCAATAGATGTGGAGCAACCGGGGATGCACAGACCATTAAATCCATTGTTGGAGCACCATGCATCTTTGCCGTCAACCGCCAAGCATAACCTTATGATGCCCCTCGAGAACACCTCATACGACGAGAGAGAGGTCCACGAACTCGTCAAGACGGCATCCAGATGAAAATCGTCGAATTAGCCCATCCTCGTTACCACGATAAGCAGCAACCGATGCAGTCGACCTTAGGCCGCTACCCTGGCTTCCTCCTTTCTTCACAAAGCAGAGCACACACCGGACACCAACGCAGCAAGATCTTTGGACCAATCGACACCTTATTCAACAGCCCGGGCCACAGAAGCACCACGACAGCCTAGGGCCAGGCCATCATTGCCAGGAAGAGCTAGTCGCGCAGCAATCGACCCGGTGGCATGATCCAACGATGGCGAGCAGGGAGGAGGGGATGGGCGGTGACGATGACATGAGTTGTCTTTCGCTCGATTCGCTCCTGGGAGCGACACGGCGGGAGGGGGGGGGGGGGTCTTCTAAATGATATTGCTACTTGCTGCAGGAAACATATTGGTCCAAGAAGAGTAACAACTTGTGTATAATTGTGACATGGATCTTCCTTGGTAAGTGAGTTATTGATCCACCATGTTCTTCAATTATAGCATATATAGCATACAATGCATAGTTTAGAAAAACAGATCGGTGACCGAACAGGTGAGCTTGTTAATTCGGGTTTTAACCGGGCGGACCGCCAGGGCATCGATTCTACTTCTTTTTTCAATCTTAAAATAATACATGTATTAAGTAATAATGTATGGTAATCTGGTAAGAAAACTGGTGAAATGGAAATGTTTTCTTCTACTAGGCAACCAAGTAGCTCAATCGAGGTGGCTATCGGGACAAATTTGCTTCGGCATGCCACCTAAGCGACCCGAGTTTGAGTCCTACTTCTCCCAAAATTCCCACACGGCATTTTTACGGTTTGACCGCCCGCATTATTCGGTTTTCACATGTCTAGTTGCAGAGCAGTTTGTGGATCTTAAAAATTGTAGAGATAGTTGGTTCGAGAGTTTTTTGATCAAATTTTAAAGCTACGATACAAAATTCCCTATATTATGGTCAATAATACATCACCAAAAGAAATAGAAAAACTACAAACATGAAACATGGTCCCATGAGCAGTAGAGTAGAAGCAAACAACATTGTCACAAGTAATCATATCTTGGAAACAAAGGTCATTCGGACTTTGGAAGATGCGAGGGAACTTGCATGCTTGGAAGATTTGTGGGAGCTCAAACCCAACGGAGGGGGTGATGGCAGGCCTGACGTCATGAATTCGCCTTTAGCAGGCACGATTGGTGGCAAAGTCTAGTTGGGGAGAAGTTGGATCATGGACCACCCAGCCCAACAACAAATTAACCGTGAATAGTTAGTGCCACACCTGCCCCGTCAACACATTTACCGTGATAGAGCGAGGGCAAAACTAGGCCATGAAAGAAAAAATGATTTACCCTAGCCTATACTAGCCCACCCATCAAATTAGTTGTTGCTCCGTCACTACACATGACACCCTCAACTAATGCTCATTAACCTAGAATCCACAAATCTAATTAAGGACATCTCTAGCTAAGGTGGAGTCGTATCAGGAGCCCTTTATGGCGAGGCTCGTCGAGGAGGAAGACCTGCTTGTTTCCCAACCCGAATCCCACAAAGGCGGAGTGGCGGTGGAACTCGTGTTAGCGGTGGGGATTGAAGTTTCCAAATGAGGATAGGAAGAGGAGTCGGTGCTTGTAAAACTAGATGACACCCCGCGCGTTGTTGCGGGAATATATGCTAAAAATGAAATTAACCGAACACTTCTCGAAATAGACTTTCAGGATAATAAGACATTCTTGCCCGCAAAAAAGGTATAACAAAACATTCAGGGATGAAGCATGAAGTACAAATATTGATGTCTTATAATCATTGTTAGTAGTAGGACACTGGTATCAGGTGATAGTACAAATGGAAGCTCGCATAGACATCATAATCTATTACATTTGCTAAATAAAACATCTATTTGCCATAAATTATGGTTTAAAGAAACATATTATATGCATATATGACAATGGAAACTATGATGGATTTTACATCTCGGTAGTAAAGAAGGAACAGTTCAAATGCTTAAGGAAATATAGCAGGGAGCATGTATGGAAAAGTACGATTGATTTTGCCAAAATCACAGAACTACTCAAGAAACAAAGCTCAGTAGTTGCGAGTTTAGATAAAACACACGCACACTATAATCTTCTAAGGAGTACAAATAGAAGCATGCTTTATCTTACAAAGAAATGTGCTAGATTCAAAGAAACACCGGAAGTTAGTGTGTGCTTTTATATTGTTAGCTTATCAGACAGACGTAAGAACAATTACATGGTAAAGGTGAAGACTTCTATCCAAATATTAAGGAAAATTACAAACCTTTGGTTATCCTAGATAAATAAATTTGATAATATATATGGGAACATACCAGAAAATAACCATTATTTCTTGATAATTTATGTACAATTATTTCTTAACCACCTGATTCCAATTGTACCTAACAAAAGCAAATCTACATAGAACTACACATGTCATAAGAATATATATCATATACTTGTAATTGAAATAAAACATTAATGAAATTGCATACACAATCAATCAAATAATTGTATTAACCTGTTAGTGTGGTAGGGAAAAGGAGCCAATAATTTGTACTGATGCAAAAAATAGCAACACCATGGATGACATTAGCAAGAAACTGTAGGGACAATCAACATACAATTTTATGGCGGTAGACTGAAACAGAGGAAAAAAGAACGACACAACATAGATAGATGGAGGACTTCAGTGGCCAAGCATAGATACATCTAAGCGCCTTGGTGACCATGGTAATCAAACAATTTAGCATATTTAAACCTACCTAATAAATGCCAACCGCAGTACATCCTTCACCCTCCTGGAAAAAGAGATGTGGAGAGAGGCAGAGAGGAAGAAAACAGGTGAGAAAATAGAAAGAGGTGCAGCTCACTGCTGCACTTTGTCCTGTTCTGCACATCCAGACTCCATGGAGAAGCACTTGAGGAACGCGTGTGACACACCATAACATGAAGGCGTGGGGACCTACAAAGAAAAAACCTAAAAAAAAGAATGAAAGAGCCTGATCCAAAAATTATACAACAATTTTTTTGAAGGGCATGAATGATGATCAGAGCATGGTCCATAAACACGCCATCCAAAATTTTCAAGGACAGAAAACAGATTTGTCATTGGTAGTACTCGATAGCATCAGGAACCAGAAATACTAGCCTCCTAGAATTTACATACTAATAACAATAGAGTAGAAGATTTAGAAATATGGAATAAAATCGCAAAAATCCTCTAAGCAGGATTAATTGGGGGAGAGGAGGCGCAACAAATAACCGAAGGAAGTGGACAACCGAAAGTAAAAAAGGAGCACTTTCTGATTGTATTTCCTGCCGCTTCAACTATGAACTATTGATCTGCAACAGATCTTGCATGTTGCCCGGCGCCATGGACAATGCATGCAATGGTTGTGACAGTACAGGGCGCCCATCGATTTGTACCTGCGCTTGCACACGACCTGACCCCGTCAACTGTTGTGCAATAGTGGCACCGCCGAGGCTGCTGATTAAGCGGCGATGTCGACGACGCACGATGATATAACCTGTCGAGATAGTTAGCGGCGGTGGTAATGCCCAGTGAATCGGCTACCTTTGCCACCAATCCAACACCACCGTGGATCCTTGCCTCCAACTAAATCCCCGTTAGATGTGACACCTTGTAGTTCCAGCCATGGAAGCAAGCTAAGTCAGTTGAGATATGTAGCCCAAGCGATAGGTGAAGGGAGTTTGGGAAGAATAAGAAAAGAAAGAGCCATATGATAATTGATTGCGTATTGAAAGAGACGTGGAAGGGGAAAGGCTAGAGGGAAGAATACGAATATG
This sequence comes from Hordeum marinum, assembly GCA_022496015.1. NCBI lineage: Eukaryota > Viridiplantae > Streptophyta > Magnoliopsida > Poales > Poaceae > Hordeum > Hordeum marinum. The sequence goes on from CM039676.1 coordinate 418,614,250, forward strand.
AGCAAGGAAAATCAACCGGCCAGGAATATGATAGAGAAGCTTAAGAGGCCGCATGCCGAAGGTCTATAGTGCTTAATCAGGTAGAAAGAGCATGCTCGTGAGGTTAGGTTGTGGTGGGGCCTTAGAAATTAATAACCGAAGGTTATAAAATCACGTGGTCTTGAGTGGGATTGCATGAAGTATGACGTGGCTGGATGTGATTGGATGATGATGTGGCTATGTTGCATGTTGAGATAAATCAAGTAGTGGGGTGAACTTCTTAAGTATATAGGATGAGAGGCACGGTGACCAGTAGCGTGTCAAATTGTTTTGGTCAAACATACACAAACACATGAAGCGCTACACGAGCCAAGCAAGTGGGAAGTCTCTGCGAGCGAGCAGGCAAGAGGCAACAAAGCCATGAACATGGTAGGAAAAACGACAATCACATGCCATTTCTAAAGCTTAGAGAGAAGGAATCCCTGAGGGCCTCTTTGGATCGCATGATTGTGAAACATGGGAATAAGAAAATCACATAAATTCCACATGGTTGACAATGCAAAACAGAGGATTACAAAACAGAAGGAAACTACAGGAATAGTCGTTTGGATGGAGCACAGGAGAAACACAAGAAAAGTGTCTCGATCCTATGTGACCGAGTCTTAAAAAGAGGTTGGAGTGGATGTTCAAATTTCTATGGAATTGACGCATAGGAATCCATTCCGTAGGAATTTGGGTACCATCATTCCTTTGATCCAAAATGGCGGTCCTTAGAAGATTCTTTTTACAGAGAATTGGAATCCTACATGATTCCTACAATCCAAAGAGGGCTTGAGCAGTAAAGCTAGCTGGAAACCCTTGGGGAAAAAACCAAACAAAAAATTACAGGCTTACTATTGTATACAATTTAAGTATAAAAAATTATGGGTAAAATATCATAGGAAATCAACATTCGGTGAGAACTAGTGACAACCATGCGAAAATAATGTTTTGAAATTTTAAAAATATATGAGATGTTAAGAGAGTGATGTTCTATTGCGATGCAAACATCACGGGCTGTGAGCTATAAAAAGATAAAATCAGCATGAAATAGTGCTGAAGAGTAACTTCCCTATTCATTGCTGAGTTTATCCTTTTCATAGCTCGCATCTCGTAATGTGTTTTTACTTGAATTTCACATGATAGAGCATTATTCCCTTAACATCTCATATTATTTTCAGATTTTTATAAAATTTTCAATCGTGGTTTCCATAAAGTTTCCTTTGAATATTGGTTTTCGTATGATATTATCCCAACTTTATGATCAATTTCAGACTACAAAACATGAATCTGTGAAAATATTACATGCTACTTCGGTCATGTGATTTTGAAAAGGATGCGGTGAGAGCATCTAGAGCCGGACTGGACAAATCTAGCCTCCTATACGCCCGCAGACGCGCCCGGGCACGCACACGGACGCATCCGAATGGCTCCTCATAAATCGCTTCACACATCCACATATCTCATATCCAGACTCTCAAATCCATGCAAAACCATGCACGTCGATCAAAAAAACATATCATTGTTGCATTTAAATAACAAATGTTGGTATCGAACATAAATAATGTTTACAAAAATTAATTTGAAGTGCAAAATCAATCATTTACTCTTTGATTTCCATTGTGGGTCCACATATACTCCACCAGATCATTTAGTAGTTATGTGTGCACCTGATGATCTCAAAGATTATGACGCGTATGTGATGTGGCTTGAGACTGCATCGGTATTTCCCCAAAGAGGAAGGGATAATGCAACACAGCGATGGCAAGTATTTCCCTCAGTTATGAAACAAAGGTATCAATCCATAGAGGAAGATCACGCACCCACATAAACAACACCTGCACACAAACAACAAATACTTGCACCCAGACGGAAAGAGAGGTTGTCACGCTCTCTACGATAATAAGATAGATTAGGTGATGATAGACTGGAGAGATAGATCTCGCAAGAACACAAAATAAAAGATTACAATATGCAGCAATATATTTTTGGTTTTTTGGTTTTGTAGATATGAAAACAAAGATTACAAAAACGTAGATCGGAAAGCAATATGATGGAAAAGTAGACCTGGGGGCCATAGGGTTCACTAGTGGCTTCTCTCATGAGTATAGCGCACGGTGGGTGAACAAATTACTGTTGGGAAATTGATAGAAAATCGAATAGTCATGACAATATCCAAGGTAGTGATCATTATATAGGCATCACGTCCAAGATAAGTAGACTGACTCCTGCCTGCATCTACCACTATTACTCCACACATCAACCGCTATCCAGCATGCATCTAGTGTATTAAGTTCATGGAAAATGGAGTGATGCAATAAGGACGGTGACATGATGTAGACAAGATCTATTCATGTAGGAATAGATCCCATCTTGTTATCCTTAATAGCAACGATACATGTGTGTCTTGGTGCCCTTTCTGTCATTGGGAAAGAACACCGCAAGATCGAACCCATCACAAATCACCTCTTCCCATGGTAAGAAAAATCGATCTAGTTGGCCTAACTAAACCAAAGATTCGAAGAAGAAATACGAGGCTATAAGCAATCATGCATATAAGAGATGAAAGAAGACTCAAATAATATTCATGGATAGAAACTGATCATGAACTCAAAATTCATCGGATCCCAATAAACTACCGCAAAAGTTTACATCAAATAGATCTCCAGGAGACCATTGTATTGATAATCATAAGAGAGAGAGAGATGAAGCCATCTAGCTATTGCCTATGGACTCGTAGGTCTATGGTGGACTACTCACTCATCATCGGAGAGGCACCTATGAGGAAGATGAAACCCTCCGTGATGGTGTCTAGATTGGATCTAGAGGTTCTGGAACTTGCGGGCAGCTGGAATTGTGTTTCGTCGACTCTCCTAGGGTTTTTGGATTTTCTGGGAATTTATAGGCACGATAGTCCATTGAGGGGGTGCCCGAGGGACTCAACACCCACCAAGTTGCGCTAGGGGGCCTTTGGCGCGCCCTATGGGTGCTGGCCACCCTAGGCCCCCTCTTTTGATGTTCTTTGGCCCATCTTCTTTCTTCTGGTCCGTAAAAAATCCACAAAAATCCCCGCAACGTTTTTTCTCCAGTTGGTACTGATTTTCCGCGAAGTAAAAAAAAAGCAAAAACAGCTACTGACACTTTGGCAATATGTCAATAGGTTAGTCCCAAAAAATGATATAAAGTTGTAATAAAATGATTGTAAAACATCCAAAAATGATAGTATAACAACATGGAACAAGCAAAAAATTATTGATACGTTGGAGACGTATTAGCATCCCCAATCTTAATTCCTACTCGTCCTCAAGTAGGTAAATGATAAAAACATAAATTTTTGATGTGAAATGCTGCCTAACATGTTCATCACATTCTTTTCTTTATAGCATGGACATTTGAACTATTCATATGGTTCAAAGCAATAGTCTAGTATTGGCGTGATAACTTTAATACTCAAGCATATCAACAGGCAACCATGTCTTTCAAAATATCAACACTAAAGCAAGTTAACCCTAGGCCATCTTCTTTATGTTGAGAGACATAGTAGTAAATCAAAAAAATTCCTACGTGTTCACCAAGACCTATCTACGGAGAAACCAGCAACGAGTAAGGGAAGAGTGCATCTTCATACCTTTGAAGATCGCTAAGTGGAAGCGTTACAAGAACGCAGTTGGTGGAGTCATACTCATAGCGGTCCAGATCACGGTGGACTCCGATCTTAGCGCCGAACAACGGCGCCTCCGCATTCAACACACGTGCAGCCCAATGACGTCTCCTACGCCTTGATCTAGCAAGGAGGGAGGAGAGGTTGAGGGAGAGCTCCGGCAGGACGATGGCATGGTCACGGTGGAGCTGCGTGGTCTCCGGCAGGGCTTTGCCAAGCACTACGAAGAACGAGGAGAGGGAGGAGTAGGGCTGCGTCGTGGGAGAGAGAGATGCGTGTCTCAAACAGCCCCAAGGGCACCACTATATATAGGAGGAGGAGGAGGGAGGGCTACGCCCTAGGGTTCCGACCCTAGGGGCAGGCAACAGCCCTAGATGGGACTTGGGCGGCGGCCAAGGGAGGGAGAGGTCGTGCGGCAACCCTAGCAGCCCTAGGGTGGGCCTAGGGCCCATCTGGGCCTAGGGTTTGCCCCCTCTCTCCTTGCTGCGCCTTGGGCCAGGTGGGAGGGGCACACCAGCCCACCTAGGGGCTGGTTCCCTCCACCTTTGGCCCATGCAGCCCTTCGGGGCCTGTGGCCCCTCCCGGTGGACCCCCGGAACCCTTCTGGTGGTCCCGGTACGTTACCGGTGACGCCCGAAACATTTCCGGTAACCAAAACCTCACTTCCTATATATCAATCTTTGTCACCGGACCATTCCGAAACTCCTCGTGAGGTCCGAGATCTCATCCGGGACTCCGAACAACCTTCGGTAACCACGTCCACTATTTCCCTATAACCCTAGCCTCATCGAACCTTAAGTGTGTAGACCCTATGGGTTCGGGAGACACATAGACATGACCGAGACACCTCTCCGGTCAATAACCAACAGAGGTATCTGGATACCCATGTTGGCTCCCACATGATCCACGATGATCTCATCGGATGAACCACGATGTCGGGGATTCAAGCAATCCCGTATACAATTCCCTTTGTCTACCGGTATGATACTTGCCCGAGATTCGATCATCGGTATCCCTATACCTTGTTCAATCTCGTTACCGGCAAGTCTCTTTAATCATTCCACAACACATCATCCCGTGGATAACTCATTAGTCACATTGAGCTCATTATGATGATGTCTTACCGAGTGGGCCCAGAGGTACCTCTTCGTCAAACGGAGTGACAAATCCCAGTCTTGATTCGTGCCAACCCACTTTCGGAGATACTCGTAGTGCACCTTTATAGCCACCCAGTTATGTTGTGACGTTGGGCACACCCAAAGCATTCCTACGGTATCCGGGAGTTGCACAATCTCATGGTCTAAGGAAATGATACTTGACATTGGAAAAACTTTAGCAGACGAACTACACGATCTTGTGCTATGCTTAGGATGTGGTCTTCTCCATCACATCATTCTCCTAATGATGTGATCCCGTTATCAATGACATCCAATGTCCATGGTCATGAAACCGTGACCATCTATTGATCAACGAGCTAGCCAACTAGAGGCTCACTAGGGACATGTTGTGGTCTATGTATTCACACGTGCATTACGGTTTCCGATTAACACAGTTATAGCATGAGCAATAAACAATTATCATGAACAAGGAAATACAGTAATAACCATTTTATTATTGCCTGTAGGGCATATTCCCAACAATATCCCACTTGCACTAGAGTCAATAATCTAGTTACGTTTTGATTAATCGAACACCCATAACAATCTGGTGTTGATCATGTTTTGCTCGTGAGAGAGGTTTAGTCAACGGATCTGCGACATTCAGATCCGTAGGCACTTTAAAATATCTATATCTCCCTCCTGAATGTAATCATGGATGGAGTTGAAGCGGCGCTTGATGTGTCTTATCTTCTTGTGAAACCTGGGCTCCTTCGCAAGGGCAATAGCTCCAGTGTTGTCACATAATAGAGTCATCGGCCCCGACGCATTTGGAATCACTCCTAGGTCGGTGATGAACTCCTTCATCGAGACTCCTTCCTTTGCTGCTTCCGAAGCACCTATGTACTCCGCTTCACATGTAGATGCCGCCACGACGCTTTGCTTGCTATTGCACCAGCTGACTGCCCCTCCGTTCTAAATATACACGTATCCAGTTTGCGACTTGGAGTCGTCCGGATCTGTGTCAAAGCTAGCATCGACGTAACCCTTTATGACGAGCTCTTCGGAACCTCCATATATGAGAAACATGTCCTTTGTCCTTTTCAGGTACTTCAGGATATTCTTGACCGTTGTCCAGTGTTCCGCTCCGGGATCACTTTGGTACCTCCCTACCAAACTTATGGCAAGGTTCACATCAGATCTGGTAGACAGCATGGCATACATAATAGAGCCTATGGCTGAAGCATAGGGGATGACACTCATCTCTTCTCTATCCTTTGTCGTGGTCAGGCATTGAGTCGTACTCAATCTCACACCCTGTGACATAGGCAAGAACCCCTTCTTGGACTGATTCATATTGACCTTCTTCAATAACTTTTCAAGGTATGTGCTTTGTGAAAGACCTATGAGGCGTTTCGATCTATCTCTATAGATCTTAATACCTAATGTGTACGCAGCTTCTCCAAGGTCCTTCATTGAAAAACATTTATTCAAGTAGGCCTTTACACTTTCCAAAAGTTCTATATCATTTCCCATCAACAATTTGTCATCCACATATAATATGAGAAATGCTACAGAGCTCCCACTCACTTTCTTGTAAATACAGGGTTCTCCATAAACTTGTACAAACCCAAACGCTTTAATCACCTCATTAAAGCGAATGTTCCAACTCTGAGATGTTTGCACCAGCCCATAGATGGAGCGCTGGAGCTTGCATACCTTGTTAGCATCTTTGGGATTGACAAAACCTTCTGACTGCATCATATACAGTTCTTCCTTAAGGAAGCCATTAAGGAATGCCGTTTTGACGTCCATTTGCCAGATCTCATAATCATAAAATACGGCAATTGCTAACATGATTCAGACAGACTTCAGCATCGCTACGGGTGAGAAAGTCTCATCCTAGTCAACTCCTTGAACTTGTCGATAACCCTTAGCGACAAGCCGAGCCTTGTAGACGGTCACATTACCATCCGCGTCAGTCTTCTTCTTAAAGATCCATTTATTTTCAATGGCTTGCTTATCATCAGGAAAGTCCACCAAAGTCCATACTTTGTTCTCATACATGGATCATGTCTCGGATTTCATGGCTTCAAGCCATTTGTTGGAATCCAAGCCCGCCATCGCTTCTTCATAGTTCGAAGGATCATCGTTGTCCAACAACATGATCTCCAGGATAGGGTTACCATACCACTCTGGTGCGGAACGTGTTCTAGTGGACCTTCGACGTTCAATAGTAACTTGATCTGAAGTTTCATGATCATCATCATTAACTTCCTCTCCAGCCGGTGTAGGCTCCACAGAAACAACTTCCTGTGTTGTGTTACTCTCCGGTTCGAGTGGAGATACAATTACCTCATAAAGTTCTATTTTCCTCCCACTTACTTCTTTGAGAGAAACTCTTTCTCGAGAAAGGATCCATTCTTGGCAACAAAGACTTTGCCTTCGGATCTGAGGTAGACGGTGTACCCAATAGTCTCTTTGGGATATCCCATGAAGACACACTTTTCCGCTTTGGGTTCGAGCTTCTCAGGTTGAAGTTTCTTCACATAAGCATCGCATCCCCAAACTTTTAGAAACGACAGCTTAGGTTTCTTTCCAAACCATAATTCATACGATGTCATCTCAACGGACCTTGACGACGCCCTATTTAAAGTGAATGCGGTAGTCTCTAATGCATATCCCCAAAATGATAGCGGTAAGTCGGTAAGAGACATCATAGGTCGCACCATATCCAATAGAGTGCAATTACGACGTTCAGACACACCATTTTGCTAAGGTGTGCCAGACGGCGTGCGTTGTGAAACAATTTCACATTTCCTTAGGTGCGTGCCAAACTCGTGACTTACATATTCTCCGCCATGATCAGATCATAGGCACTTTATTTTCCTGTCACCTTTATTCTCTACCTCACATTGAAATATCTTGAACCTTTCAAAGGTTTCATACTTGTGTTTCATTAAGTAGACATACCCATATCTGCTCAAGTCATCAGTGAGAGTGAGAACATAACGGTAGCCACCGTGAGCCTCATCGCTCATTGGATCGCATACATCGGTATGTATTATTTCCAACAAGTCAGTTGCTCGCTCCATTGTTCCGGAGAACGGAGTCTTGGTCATCTTGCCCATTAGGCATGGTTCGCATGTGTCAAATGATTCAAAATCAAGAGACTCCAAAAGTCCATCAGCATGGAGCTTCTTCATGTGTTTGACACCAATATGACCAAGGCGGCAGTGCCACATGTAAGTGGGACTATCGTTATCAACCTTACACTTTTTGGTACTCACACTATGGACATGTGTAACATCATGTTCGAGATTCATCAAAAATAAACCATTGACCAGCGGGGCATGACCATAAAACATTTCTCAGATTTAAATGAGTAGCCATCTCGCATTAAACGAGATCCAGATACAATGTTCATGCTCAAAGTTGGTACTAAATAACAATTATTGAGGTTTACAACTAATCCCGAAGGTAGATGTAGAGGTAGCATGCGGACGGCGATCACATCGACCTTGGAACCATTCCCGACGCGCATCGTCACCTCGTCCTTTGCCAGTCTCCGCTTATTCCGCAACTCTTTCTTGGAGTTACAATTGTGAGCAACTGCACCGGTATAAAATACCCAGGAGCTACTACGAGTGCCGGTTAGGTACACATCAATAACAAGTATATCACATATACCTTTAACGTTGCTGACCTTCTTATCCGCTAAGTACTTGGGGCAGTTCCGCTTCTAGTGACCGGTAACCTTGCAATAAAAGCACCCAATCTTAGGCTTGGGTCCATGCTTGTTCTTCTTCCCGACAACTTACTTACCGGGCGTGGCAACAACTTTGCTATCCTTCTTGAAGTTCTTCTTACCCTTGCCTTTCTTGAAACTAGTGGTCTTATTCACCATCAACACTTGATGCTCCTTTTTGATCTCGACCTCCGCTGATTTCAGCATCGAGTACAACTCAAGAATGGACTTCTCCACACCCTGCATGTTGTAGTTCATCACAAAGCTCTTGTAGCTAGGTGGGAGCGACTGGAGGATTCTGTCAATAACCGAGTCATCCGGGAGATTAACTCCGAGCTGAGTCAAGCGGTTGTGCAACCCAGACATTTTGAGTATGTGCTCACTAACAGAACTATTCTCCTCCATCTTACAGCTGAAAAACTTGTCGGAGACGTCATATCTCTCGACCCGGGCATGAGCTTGGAAAACCAGTTTCATCTCTTGGAACATCTCATATGCTTCGTGTTGCTCAAAACGCTTTTGGAGCCCCGGTTCTAAACATTAAAGCATGCCGCACTGAACTAGGGAGTAATCATCACAGCGTTACTGCCAAGCATTCGGAACATCTTGGTCCGCTGGGAATATGGGTTGGTCACCTAGCGGTGCATCAAGGACATACAGTCTCTTGGAAGCTATGAGGATGATCCTCAAGCTATGGACCCAGTCCGCATAGTTGCTTCCATCATCTTTCAGCTTGGTTTTCTCTAGGAACGCGTTGAAGTTGAGGGTGACATTAGTGTTGGCCATTGGATCTACAATATGGATTGTAAAGACAATTTTAGACTAAGTTCATGATAATTAAGTTCACATAATCAAATTATTTAATGAACTCCCACTTAGATAGACATCTCTCTAGTCATCCAAGTGATACACGATCCATGTCAACCAGTCAGTGTCCGATCATCACGCGAGACGGACTAGTCATCCATGGTGAACATCTCCATGTTGATTGCATCTACTATACGACTCATGTTCGACCTTTCGGTTTTCTGTGTTCAGAGGCTATGTCTGTACATGCTAGGCTCGTCAAGTCAACCTAAGTGTTTTGCGTGTGTAAATATGGCTTACACCTGTTGTATGCGAACGTTAGAACCTATCACACCCAATCATCACGTGGTGCTTCAGAACAACGATCCTTAGCAACGATTCATAGTTAGGGTGAACACCTTTCTTGAAATTTTATTGAGAGATCATATTATTTAGTACCATAAGATGTAAACATGATAAACATCACGTGCAATCAATATAGTGACATGATGTGGCCAATATCATCTTGCTCCTTTGATATCCATCTTTGGGGCACCATAATCATCACTGTCACCGGCACGACACCATGATCTCCATCATCATGATCTCCATCATCATGTCTTCATGAAGTTGTCTCGCCAACTATTACTTCTACTACTATGGCTAACGATTAGCAATAAAGTAAAGTAATTACATGTCATTTATGAATTGACACGCAGGGCATACAATAAAATAAGACAACTCATATGGCTCCTGCCGGTTGTCATACTCATCGACATGCAAGTCATGAATCCTATTACAAGAACATGATCAATCTCATACATCACAATGCATCACATCACATCCTTTGGCCATATCACATCACAAGGCATATGCTGCAAAAACAAGTTAGACGTCCTCTAATTTGTAGTTGCAAGTTTTTAAGTGGTTGCTATAGGTTTCTAGCAAGAACGTTTCTTACCTACGCCAAAACCACAACGTGATATGCCAATTGCTATTTACCCTTCATAAGGACCCTTTTAATCAAATCCAATCCGACTAAGGTGGGAGAGACAAACACCCGCTAGCCACCTTATGCAACAAGTGCATGTCAGGCGGTGGAACCGGTCTCACGTAAGCGTACGTGTAAAGTTGGTCTGGGCCGCTTCATCCCACAATACCACCGAATCAAGATAAGACTAGTAGTGGTAAGCAAATTAACAAGATCGACACCCACAATAACTTTGTGTTCTACTCGTGCATAGATTCTACGCATAGACCTAGCTCATGATTCCACTGTTGGGAGACGTAGTAGTAAATCAGAAAAATTCCTACGTGTTCACCAAGATCTATCTATGAGAAACCAGCAATGAGTAAGGGGAGAGTGCATCTTAATACCTTTGAAGATCGCTAAGTGGAAGCGTTACAAGAACACGGTTGGTGGAGTCGTACTCGTAGCGATTTAGATCGTGGTGGACTCCGATCTTAGCACTGAACAACGGCGCCTCCACGTTCAATACACGTGCAGCCCGGTGACATCTCCTACGCCTTGTTCCAGCAAGGAGGGAGGAGATGTTCAGGGAGAGCTCCGGCAGCACGACGGCGTGGTGACGGTGGAGCTGCGTGGTCTCCGGCAGGGCTTCACCAAGCACTACGGAGAACGAGGAGAGGGAGGAGTAGGATTGCGCCGTGGGAGAGAGAGATGCGTGACTCAAACAGCCCCAAGGGCACCACTATATATAGGAGGAGGAGGAGGGAGGGGTGCGGCCTAGGGTTCCCACCTCAGGGGCCGGCGGCAACCCTAGATGGGACTTGGGCGGCGGCCAAGGGAGGGAGAGGTGGTGTGGCAGCCCTAGCAGCCCTAGGGTGGGCCTAGGGCCCATCTGGTCCTAGGGTTTGCCCCCTCTCTCTCCTTGTTGCGCCTTGTGTTGGAAATGTGCACTAGAGGCAATAATAAAATGGTTATTATTATATTTCCTTGTTCATGATAATTGTCTATTGTTCATGCTCTAATTGTGTTAACCGGAAACCGTAATGCATGTGTGAATACATAGACCACATCGTTTCCCTAGTGAGACTCTAGTTGACTAGCTCGTTGATCAATAGATGGTCACGGTTTCATGACCATGGACATTGGATGTCGTTGATAATGGGGTCACATCATTAGGAGAATGATGTGATGGACAAGACCTAATCCTAAGCATAGCACAAGATCGTGTAGTTCGTCTGCTAAAGCTTTTCTAATGTCAAGTATCATTTCCTTATACCATGAGATTGTGCAACTCCCAGATACCGTAGGAATGCTTTGGGTGTGCCAAACGTCACAACGTAACTAGGTGGCCATAAAGTTGCACCATGGGTATCTCCGAAAGTGTCTGTTGGGTTGGCACGAATCGAGACTGGGATTTGTCACTCCGTGTGATGGAGAGGTATCTCTGGGCCCACTCAGTAAGACATCATCATAATGTGCTCAATGTGACTAAGGAGTTAGCCATGGGATGATGTGTTACGGAATGAGTAAAGAGACTTGCCGGTAATGAGATTGCACAAGGTATAGGGATACCGACGATCGAATCTCGGGCAAGTATCATACCGATAGACGAAGTGAATTGTATACGGGATTGATTAAATCCCCGACATCGTGGTTCATCCTATGAGATCATCATGGATCATGTGGGAACCAACATGGGTATCCAGATCCCGCTGTTGGTTATTGACTGGAGAGGTGTCTTGGTCATGTCTACGTGTCTCCCGAACCCGTAGGGTCTACACACTTAAGGTTCGATGACGCTAGGGTTATAGGGAAATGGTATACGTAATTACCGAAGGTTTTTCAGAGTCTAGGATGAGATCCCGGAGGTCACGAGGATCTCCGGAATGGTCCGGAGGTAAATATTGATATATAGGAAGTCCTGTTTTGGTCACCGGAAAGTTTTCGGGCTCATCGGTAGTGTACCGGGAATACCGGGAGGTTGCCGGAGGACCCCCAGGAGGGGTGTGACGACCAAAGGACCTTATGGGCTGTTAGATAAAGTGTTCCAGCCCTTATTGGTCTGGGCAAGACCTTTGCTAAAGTCCCATGTGCACAGGGATAAAGAGATAAGGCAAAAAGGAGTTTGAAAGCATGAGATCCACCTCCCTTGTGGGAGGTGGACTCCTCCCCTAGCTCGGCCGGACCTCTCCTCCTTGGAGGTGGGGCCAAGGCATCCCTCCCTCTCCCTTCTCCTATATATACTTGAGGTTTTGGCTGTTTTGAGACAAGATTTGATCTCTCTCTCTCCCACGGTGCTGCCCTACCTCTCTTTCTTCCTCCTCCGCAGTGCTTAGGCGAAGCCCTGCCGGAATACCTTGCTGTTCCACCACCACCACGCTGTCGTGCTGCTGTTGGAGCTCTTCCCCAACCTCTCCCTCCTCCTTGCTGGATCAAGGCGTGGGAGACGTCACTGGGCTGTATGTGTGTTGAACGCGGAGGCGCCGTTGTTCGGCGCTTAGATCGGAATCCACCGCGATCTGAATCGCTACGAGTACGACTCCACCAACTGCATTCTTTTAACGCTTCCGCTTAGCGATCTTCAAAGGTATGAAGATGCAATCTCTCCCCACTCGTTGTTGGTTTCTCCATAGATAGATCTTGGTGATCGTAGGATTTTTTTTGATTTACTACTATGTTCCCCAAAAGTGGCATCATGAGCTAGGTTTATGCGTAGAATCTATGCACGAGTAGAACACAAGTTGTTGTGGGCGTCGATCTTGTTAATTTACTTGCCGCTACTAGTCTAATCTTGATTCAACGGTATTGTGGGATGAAGCCGCCGGGCCAACTTTACACGTACGCTTACGTGAGAACGGTTCCACCGCCTAACATGCACTTGTTGCATAAGGTGGCTAGCGGGTGTTTGTCTCTCCCACCTTAGTCGGATTGGATTCGATGAAAAGGGTCCTTATGAAGGGTAAATAGCAATTGGCATATCACGTTGTGGTTTTGGCGTAGGTAAGAAACGTTCTTGCTAGAAACCTATAGCAGCCACGTAAAAACTTGCAACTACAAATTAGAGGACGTCTAACTTGTTTTTGCAGCATATGCCTTGTGATGTCATATGGCCAAAAGGATGTGATGTGATGCATTGTGATGTATGAGATTGATCATGTTCTTGTAATAGGATTCATGACTTGCATGTCGATGAGATTGACAACCGGCAGGAGCCATAGGAGTTGTCTTATTTTATTGTATGACCTGCGTGTCAATCATAAACGCCATGTAATTACTTTATTTTATTTCTAAACGTTAGCCATAGTAGTAGAAGTAATAGTTGGTGAGACAACTTCATGAAGACACAATGATGGAGATCATGGTGTCGTGCCGGTGACAGTGATGATTATGGTTCCCCGAAGATGGAGATCAAAGGAGCAAGATGATATTGGCCATATCATGTCACTATATTGATTGCATGTGATGTTTATCATGTTTACATCTTATTTTCTTAGAGCGACGGTAGTGAATAAGATGATCTCTCAATAAAATTTCAAGAAAGGTGTTCACCCTAACTATGCACCGTTGCTAAGGACCGTTGTTCCGAAGCACCACGTGATGATCGGGTGTGATAGGTTCTAACGTTCGCATACAAGGGGTGTAAGCCAGATTTACACACGCGAAACACTTAGGTTGACTTGACGAGCCTAGCATGTACAGACATGGCCTCGGAACACGGAAGACCGAAAGGTCAAACATGAGTCGTATAGAAGATACGATCAACATGGAGATGTTCACCATTGATGACTAGTTCGTCTCACGTGATGATCGGACACGAGCTAGTTGACGTGGATCATGTGTCACTTGGATGACTAGAGAGATGTCTGTCTAAGTGGGAGTTCATTAATAGTGTGATTAGATGAACTTAATTATCATGGACTTAGTCTAAAAGTATCTTTGCAAATTATGTCATGGATAGCTCACGCTGTAGCTCCCCTGTTTTATTGATATGGTCCTATAGAAACGTAAGTTGAAAGTTGATGGTAGCAATAATGCGGACTGGGTCCGTGATCTGAGGATTGTCCTCATTGCTGCACAGAAGGCTTATGTCCTTGATGCATTGCTAAGTGCACCACTCCCTCAAGCGATGTCTGTAGATGTTGTGAACATATTGACAGGCACTTTCTGATGACTACTTGATAGTTTAGTGCGTCATGCATTACGACTTAGAATTAAGGCTCAAAAACGTTTTGAACGTCACGGAACATATGAGATGTTCTAAGAGCTGAGATTGGGATCTCAGGTTCATGCATGTGTTGAGAGGTATGAGACCTCCAACAAGATTCTTTGCTGGCAGGATAAAAGAGAATAGTTCAATCGGTGAGCATGTGCTCAGATTGTCTGGGTGCTACAATCACTTGAATCGAGTGGGAGTTAATCTTCTAGATAAGATAGTGATTAATACAGTTCTCCAAGTCACTGCCACCAAGCTATTGGAGCTTCTTGATGAACTATAAAATGCTAGGGATGGAGATAATGATCCCTGGGCTATTCGCGTTGTTTGACACCGTGAAGGTAGAAATCAAGAAGGAGCATCAAGTATTGATGGTTAAGTGAAAACCACTAGTTTCAAGAAGGGCAAGGGCAAGAAGGGAAAAACTTTAGGAATGACAAGCCAGTTGCCGCTCTGGTGAAGAAACCCAAGGTTGAGCCCACACCCGAGACTATGCGCTTCTATTATGAGGAGAACGGTCATTGAAGCGGAACAACCCTAGATACTTGGTAGATAATAAGGATGGCAATGTCGACAGAAGTATATTTGATAATGTTATTGATGTGTACCTTGCTAGTACTCCTAGTAGCACTTGGGTATAAGATACCGGTTCAGTTGCTAAATGTTAGCAACTCGAAATAAAAGCTACAGATTGAATGGAGGCTAGCTAAGTGAAAGGTGATGATGTGTGTTGGAAGTGTTTCCAAGGTTGATGTGATCACCATCGCACACTTTCTCTACCTTCGGGGTTAGTAATGAACCTAAATAAATGTTATTTGGTGTTTGCGTTGAGCATGAACATGATTGGATCGTGTTTAGTGCAATACGATTATTCATTTAAGTTAGAGAATAATGGTTATTCTGTGACATGAATAATGCCTTCAATGGTCATGCACCCAATGGGAATGGTTTATTGAATCTTGATCGTAGTAACACATATGCTCATAACGTTGGTACCAAAGATACAAAGTTAATAATGATAGTACCACATTCTTGTGGCACTACCACAAACGTCATATTGGTGTAAAGCGCATGAAGAAACTCCATGCTGATGGATCTTTGGACTCAGTCGATTTCGAATCGGTTGAGACATGTGAACCATGCCTCTTGGGCAACATGACTAAGACCCCGTCTTCCGGTATGATGGAGCGGGCTAGTGGCTTATTGGAATTGATACATGTTGATGTATGTGGTCCAATGAGTGTTGAAACATGCAGTGGATATCTTTATTTTCTTTACCTTCACTGATGATTTGAGCGAATATGAGGATATTTACTTAATGAAACACGAGTTTGAAATGTTTGAAAGGTTCAAGGAGTTTTAGAGTGAAGTTAAAGATCATTGTGGCAAGAAGATAAAATGTCTACGATATGATCGTGGAGATGAATATCTGAGTTACGAGTTTGGTATGCAATTTTAGACAATGTGGAAATTGTTTCACAGCTCACGCCTCCTGGAACACCATAGTGTGATGGTGTGTCCGAACGTTGTAGTTGTTCTCTATTGGATGTAGTGAGTACTATGATGTCTCTTATCGTTTTGCCACTATCATTATGGGGTTATGCATTAAAGACAAATCCATTCACTTTAATAGGGCACCATCTAAGTCTGTTGAGATGACACCGTGTGAATTATGGTTTGACAGAAGCCTAAGCTGTCACTTCTTAATGTTTGGGGCTGCGACGCTTATGTGAAAAGGGTTTTCACCTAGTGAGCTCGAACACAAAACAGATGAATGCATCTTCATAGAATACCCTAAGGAGACATTGGGTATACCTTCTATCTCAGATCCAAGCGCAAAAGTGTTTGTGGCTAAAAACGGGTCCTCTCTCGAGAAATGGTTTCTCTCGAAAGAAATGAGTGGGAGGAAGATAGAACTTGATGAGGTTGTTGAACTTTTGTTTCAACCAGAGAGTAGCGCAACACAGAAAGATGTTTCTATGGAGCCTACGTCAGTTGAAGAGGAAGTTAATGATAATGATCATGAAGCTTCAGATCAAGTTACTATCAAACCTCATAGGTCGACAAGGACGCGTACTGCTCCTGAGTAGTACGTCAACCCTGTCTCGGAAGTCATGTTGTTGGACAACAATGAACCTACGAACTATGGAGAAGCGATGGTGAGCCCGGATTCCAACAAATGGTTGGGATCCATGAAATCCTAGAAAGGCCATGTATGAAAACCAAGTATGGACTTTGGTAGACTTGCCCGTTGAACGACAGGTCGTTGAGTACAAATGGACCTTTGAGACGAACATAGACGCTAATGGTGAATGTCACCATTTATAAAGCTCGACTTGTCGCAAAGGAGTTTCCGCCAAGTTCAAGGAGTTGACTGCGATGAGATTCTCTCATCCGTAGCGATGCTAAAAGTATGTTAAAATTATATTAGCAGTTGCTGCATTTTTCGATTATGAAATCTGGCAGATGGATGTCAAAACAAGGCTTCCTTAACGGTTTCCGTGAGGAAGAGTTGTATGTGATACAACCAGAAGGTTTTGTCAATCCTTAGGATGCTAAAAGGTATGCAAACTCCAGCGATCCTTCTATGGACTGGAGCAAGCATCTTGGAGTTGGAATATGAGCTTTGATGAAGTGATCAAAGTTTTAGGGTTTATACAAAGTTTATGAGAAACTTGTATTTACAAGAAAGTGAGTGGGAGCACTATAGAATTTCTGATAAGAATATGTAGTTGACATATTATTGATCGAAAATGATGTAGAATTTCTGGAAAGCATAAATTGTTGTTTGGAAAAGGTTTTTCAAAGGTACACCTGGATAAAGCTACCTAACTGTTGGGCATCAAGGTTTATAGAGATAGATCAAGATGCCTGATAATAATTTCAATGAATACATACCTTGACAAGATATTGAAGAAGTTCAATATGGATTAGTCCAAGAAAGGGTTCTTGCCTGTATTAGAAGGTGTGAGATTGAGCACAGCTCAGTGCCCGACCACGACAGAAAATAGAGAAAATATGAGTGTCATCCCCTATGCTTCAGCCATAGGCTCTATATAGTATGCCATGTTGTGTACCGCACCTGTGTGTGTGCCTTGCCATGAGTTTGTCAAGGGGTACAAGAGAGATCCAGGAGTGGATCAATGGACAGCGGTCAAAATTATCCTTAGTAACTAGAGGACTAAGGAAATATTTCTCAATTATGGAGGTGATAAAGAGTTCGTCGTAAAGGGTTACGACGATGCAAACTTTAACACCAATCCGGATGACTCTTGGTAGCAATCCGGATATGTATAGTGGAGTAGCCATTTGGAATAGCTCCAAGTGGAGCATGGGAGCAATGTCTGCAGTATGACATAGAGATTTTCAAAGTACACACGGATCCGAATGTCGCAGATGCGTTAACTAAAACCTCTTTCACGAGCAAAACATGATCAAACCCCAGAACTGATTGGGTGTTAATCACATGATGATATGATCACATGGTGATGTAAGTGTTAATCACATGGCGATGTGAACTAGATTACTGACTCTAGTGCAAGTGGGAGACTGTTGGAAATATGCCTTAGAGGCAATAATAAAATGGTTATTATTAGATTTCCTTGATCATGACAATTGTCTATTGTTCATGCTATAATTGTGTTAACCGGAAACCATAATGCATGTGTGAATACATAGACCACAACATGTCCCTAGTGAGCCTCTAGTTGACTAGCCCGTTGATCAATATATGGTCACGGTTTCATGACCATGGACATTGGATGTCGTTGATAACGGGATCACATCATTAGGAGAATGATGTGATGGACAAGACCTAATCCTAAGCATAGCACAAGATCGTGTAGTTCGTCTGCTAAAGCTTTTCTAATGTCAAGTATCGTTTCCTTAGACCATGGGATTGTGCAACTCCCAGATACCGTAGGAATGCTTTGGGTGTACCAAACGTCAAAACGTAACTAGGTGGCTATAAAGGTGCACTACGGGTATCTCCAAAAGTGTCTGTTGGGTTGGCATGAATCACGACTGGGATTTGTCACTCCGTGTGACGGAGAGGTATCTCTGGGCCCACTCGGTAAGACATCATCATAATGAGCTCAATGTGACTAAGTAGTTAGCCACGGGATGATGTGTTACGGAATGAGTAAAGAGACTTGCCGGTAACGAGATTGAACAAGGTATAGGGATACCGACGATCGAATCTCGGGCAAGTATCATACCGGTAGACAAAGGGAATTGTATACGGGATAGATTGAATCCCCGACATCGTGGTTCATCCGATGAGATCATCGTGGAGCATGTGGGAACCAACATGGGTGTCCATATCCCGCTGTTGGTTATTTACTGGAGAGGTGTCTCGGTCATGTCTACGTGTCTCCCAAACCCGTAGGGTCTACACACTTAAGGTTCGATGACGCTAGGGTTATAGGGAAATGGTATACATAATTACCGAAGGTTGTTAGGAGTCTCATATGAGATCCCGGACATCAGGAGGAGCTCCGGAATGGTCCGGAGGTAAATATTGATATATAGGAAGTCCTGTTTTGGTCACCGGAAAATTTTCGTGCTTATCGGTAGTGTACCGGGAGTGCCGGGAGGGTGTCGGAGGATCCTCGGGAGGGGTGCGACGACCAAAGGACCTTATGGGCTGTTAGATAAAGTGGGCCATCCCTTATTGGGCTGGTCAAGACCTTTGCTAAAGGACCATGCGCATAGGGATAAAGAGATAAGGCAAAAAGGAGTTTGAAAGGAGGAGAACCACCTCCCTTGTGGGAGATGGACTCCTCCCCTAGCTCGGCCGAACCTCTCCTCCTTGGAGGAGGGGCCAAGGCAGCCCTCCATCTCCCTCCTCCTATATATACTTGAGGTTTTGGCTGTTTCGAGACAAGATTTGATCTCTCTCTCCCACGGTGCAGCCCTACCTCTTTTCTTCCTCCTTCGTAGTGCTTAGGCGAAGCCCTGCCGGAATACCTTGCTATTCCACCACCACCACGCTGTCGTGCTGCTGTTGGAGCTCTTCCCCAACCTCTCCGTCCTCCTTGCTGGATCAAGGCGCGGGAGACGTCACCGGGTTGTACGTGTGTTGAACACGGAGGTGCCATTGTTCGGCGCTTAGATCGGAATCTATCGTGATCTGAATCGCTACGAGTACGACTCGACCAACCGTGTTCTTGTAACGCTTCCGTTTAGCGATCTTCAAAGGTATGAAGATGCAATCTCTACCCACTCGTTGCTGGTTTCTCCATAGATAGATCTTCGTGATCGTAGGAAGTTTTTTGATTTACTACTACGTTCCCGAACACCTTGGGCCAGGTGGGAGGGGTGCACCAGCCCACCTAGGGGCTGGTTCCCTCCACCTTCAGCCCATGCAGCCCTCCGGGGCCTGTTGCCCCTCCCAGTGGACCCCTGGAACCCTTCCGCTGGTCCCAGTACGTTACCGGTGACGCCCAAATCATTTACGGTAACCAAAACCTCACTTCCTATATATCAATATTTGTCTCCAGACCATTTCGGAACTCCTCGTGACATCCGGGATCTCATCCGGGACTCCGAACAACCTTCGGTAACCACGTCCACTATTTCCCTATAACCCTAGCGTCATCGAACCTTAAGTGTGTAGACCCTACGGGTTCGGGAGACACGTAGACATGACCGAGACACCTCTCCGATCAATAACCAACATCGGGATCTGGATACCCATGTTGGTTCCCACATGCTCCATGATGATCTCATCAGATGAACCACGATGTCGGGGATTCAATCAATCCCGTATACAATTCCCTTTGTCTACCGGTATGATACTTGCCCGAGATTCGATCGTCGGTATCCCTATACCTTGTTCAATCTTGTTACCGGCAAGTCTCTTTACTTGTTCCGCAACACATCATCCCGTGGCTAACTCCTTAGTCACATTGAGCTCATTATGATGATGTCTTACCGAGTGGGCCCATAGGTACCACTCCGTCAAACGGAGTGACAAATTCTAGTCTCGATTTGTGACAACCCAATAGACACTTTCGAAGATACCCGTAGTGCACCTTTATAGCCACCCAGTTACGTTGTGACATTTGGCACACCCAAAGCATTCCTACGGTATTCGGGAGTTGCACAATCTCATGGTCTAAGGAAATGATACTTGACATTGGAAAAGCTTTAGCAGACGAACTACACGATCTTGTGCTATGCTTAGGATTGGGTCTTGTCCATCACATCATTCTCCTAATGATGTGATCCCGTTATCAATGACATCCAATGTCCATGGTCATGAAACCGTGACCATCTATTGATCAACGAGCTAGCCAACTAGAGCCTCACTAGGGACATGTTGTGGTCTATGTATTCACACATGCATTACGGTTTCCGGTTAACACAATTATAGCATGAACAATATACAATTATCATGAACAAGGAAATACAATAATAACCATTTTATTATTGCCTCTAGGGCATATTTCCAATAGTTTAATTGTTGATCCAGTCATAATACACACTCAAATATTAGCTACACCTAATGCTCAAGTACGCTCATAGTGCCTCCTAGTTGGTGCTTTATAAGAGAAGATGGAGACTCAAATTTGAAAAATAATAATTGCACAAAGTTAATAGATAGGCCTGTCGTAGAGGGAAGTAGGGATTTGTAGAGGTGCCATAGCTCAAGTGTTTAAATTGATAGAAAAAAAACATTTTGAGTGGCATGGCTTTCGTGTCAACGAAAACGACTGAGAGATTTCAGTATCTTTCCACACTAGATGCATCATAGGCGGTTCCCAAATAGAAAATAAAGTTTATTCATTTTTCCACCAAACTTTCACTTCCCATGGCGGGTCGTATCCACGGTTGCCTTCCACACCAACACTTTCCATGGAATTTTTTATTTGACAACATAAAGTAAATATTATCTCTTTTTCATTTTGGGACTGGTAATCCCTATTACTGCCATACTCTCATGCAATGACAAGTGAATAAAAACTCATCTTGCGAATAACACATCTAGCATGAAAAAATATCGGTCACCCCCTACCGTTTCATGAGTGGCACAAGCACACAAAAAGGAAAATTTATTTTGAAAGTTTAGAGATGGCACATACAAATTTGCTTGGAACGTCATGGAAATACCATATATAGGTAGGTATAGTGGACTCATATGGCAAAACTTGGTTTAAGGATTTTGGGTGCACACGTAGTATTTGTACTTAGTACAAGTGAAGGCTAGCATGAGGTTGAGAAGCATCCAACTAAGAAACGAAAAATCACATAAGCGATCATTAAGCATAACTAATACTAAATAATGCACCATAAGTAGGATGTAATTTCGTAGCACAACTATTGACTTTCGTGCTTGCATAGGGAATCACAAACCTTAACACGAATATTGTTAGTAAGCATAATTACTCATCAACATAACTCACATATCACTATTGTCATGTCTCAAAACTATTACAAAGAATCAAGTTTAATTTGTCCAATGATCTTCATGAAAGTTTTTATTATATTATTCTTGAATATCTATCACTTTGGGACTAGTTTCATATATTGCCATTGTTTTTTGATAAGCTCACATGGATATAAGTGAAGAACATGAGCATACAAGTTTCATCTCTCAAAATAATATAAGTGAAGCATGAGAAGATTTCTTCAAAATTCAGTAACTCTCAAATTAATCTAAGTGAAGCATGATAGTATTTCTACAAAAGTTTTCAAGCACACCGTGATCAAAAAGATATAAGTGAAGTACTAGAGCAATTCCTTTGCTCAAATAGATTTATGTGAAGCATAAAGAGAAATTCTAACAAATCATAGCATATTTTGGCTCTCTCAAGTAGGTGTGTGCAGCAAGGATAAAATCAAACAAAGCAAATGTACAAGACGCTCCACGCAAAACTCATGATATGTGACGGATAAAAATATAGTTCCAAGTAGTATACCGTGATCGTTGGAAGAAAGAGGGGATGCCACTCGGGGGTATCCCCAAGCTTAGTTGCTTGTTTCTCTTTGGATATATCTTGGGATTTTGCTACTCCTTATTCATTCATACATCTTGATCTCACCAAAAACTTGAAAACTCGAATCACACAAAACTTAACAAAATTTCCGTGAGATCCGTTAGTATAAGGAAGAAAATCACTACTTTAGGTGCTGTTGCAAACCCATTCATATTTTGTTATTGCATTATAACTACTGTATTTTAACTATACCATGGCTTATACCCCCCAATACAAACCATAGATTCATCAACACATGCACACAACGCAATGAAAACAGAATCTGTTTCACACAGAACTGTCAGTAGTAATCTATACTCTACCCATACTTCTGGAACTCTAAAAATTCTGAAAAATTAGTAAAATGTAAAGGATTTGTATATAAACATTTTGTTAAAATTTCAGCTTGATAACACGTTTCAGTTAGAAAGTAAATTCATATACTGGACGCAAAGTTTATGTTCTAGAATCAAGATTAGCAGAACTTCCAGTTTTAGGAGTCCTGCCATCATCCGTTTTTGCCATACCATAATCAGTCATGGTGACAAGCAAACAAGATATCTGACGAGAAGAAGGGCAAACAAAAAGGAGAGGTCGAATAAAACGGCAAATTTGGGAAGTGAGGGAGAGGAAAACGAGAGGCAAATGGCAAATAATGTAATTGTAAGGAGATGAGATTTGTATTAGGAACCTGGTAGATGAGATTGCTTCCTCCCTGGCAACGACACCAGAAATTCCTTTGACGTGGCTTGAGACTACGTCGGTATTTCCCCAAAGAGGAAGGGATGATGTAGCACAGTGACGGTAAGTATTTCCCTCAGTTATCAAACCAAGGTATCAATCCGTAGAGGAAGATCGCGCACCCACGTAGACATCACCTGCACACAAACAATAAATACTTGCAACCCAACGCGAAAGAGAGGTTGTCACACTCTCTACAACAATAAGATAGCTTAGTTAATGATAGACTCGAGAGATAGATCTCGCAAGAACACAAAATAAAAAGACTAAATATGCAGCAATATATTTTTTGGTTTTTGGTTTTGTAGACCTGAAAACAAAGATTGCCAAAATGTAGATCGGAAAGTAGTATGATGGAAAAGTAGACTCGGGGGCCGTAGGGTTCACTAGACACTTCTCTCATGAGTATAGCGCACGGTGGGTGAAAAAAATTACTGTTGGGAAATTGAAGAAAATCGAATAGTCATGATGATATCCAAGGCAATGATCATTATATAGGAATCACGTCCAAGATAAGTAGACCGACTCCTGCCTGCATCTACCACTATTACTGTTGGGGAACATTGCATGGGAAACAAAAAAATTCCTACACACATGCAAGATCTATCCATGGTAATGAGCATCTATGAGAGGGAGAGTGAATATACATACCCTTGTAGATCGCTAAGCGGGATGCGTTAACAAACGTGGTTGGTGTAGTCAAACGACTTTGCGATCCAAATCGCCAAGCGTCCTGCGATCACATCACGATCCATCCCGCGATCCAATCACGATTCGTCCCGCAAACTCATCACGATCCGTCCCATGATCTCACCACGATTCGTCTCGTGAACTTGATCACGGTCCTTCCAATCTAGCGCCGAACGGACGACACCTCCACGTTCAGCACACGTACAGCTTGATGTAGATCTCCACCTTCTTGATCCAGCAAGAGGGAGCGGAGAGGTAGACGAGTTCTTCGACAGCGTGACGACACCGAGACGATGGTGGTGGAGCAATTCTGGCAGGGCTTCGCCAAGCACTGTAGAAACCGATCTAGAGGAGAAACTATGCACTAGAGGAACGGGTAGCACGTGGCTAAATCTAGTGCAAAAACCCTAAAACCTCTAGTATATATAAGAGGAAGAGAGGAGGTGGCTTGTCCCAAGGGCCAAGCCACCTAGGCTTCGGCCGAACCAAGAGGATAGGAGGATTCCTCCTCCAATCCTAGTAGGACTAGGACTCCTCCTTATTTGCCTTTTTGCCTTTTTCCACCTTTTTGTCTTTGGGCTTTTCTTCCTAGCCGCATGGGCTTTATGTTGGAATTCCACCAGCACACTAAGGGTTGGTATTCGCTCTCCCACAGCCCGTGTAGCCTCTTGGGTCGAAATACCCCTCCCGATGGTCTCCCGGTACACTACCGATGAGCCCGAAACTTTTTCGGCGACCATAATAGGACTTCCTATATATCAATATTTACCTCCGGACCACTCCGGAGCTCCTCGTGACGTCCGGGATCTCATCCGGGACTCCGAACAACCTTCGCTCACCACCATACACAAGTCTATACTACCGAAACGTCACAGAACCTTAAGTGTGCAGACCCTACGGGTTCGAGAACTATGTACACATGACCGAGACACCTCTACGGTCAATAACCAATAGCGGGACTTGGATTCCCATATTGGTTACTACATATTCTACGAAGATATTTATCGGTCGAACCTCTATGTCAAGGATTCAGTTAATCCCGTATGATGTTCCCTTTGTTCTTCGGTATGTTACTTGCCCGAGATTCGATCGTCAGTATCTCCATACCTAGTTCAACCTCGTTACCAGCAAGTCTATTTACTCATTCCGTAATACAAGATCCCGTGACCCACACTTAGTCACATTGCTTGCAAGCTTATTGTGATGTTGTATTACCAAGTGGGCCCTGAGATACCTCTCCGTCACACGGAGTAACAAATCCCAGTCTTGATCCATGCCAACCCAACAGACACCCTCGGAGATACCTGTAGAGCACCTTTATAGTCACCCAGTTACATTGCGACATTTGATACACACAAGGTACTCCTCCGGTGTCAGTGAGTTGCTGATCTCATGGTCATAGGAACATATACTTGACATGCAGAAAACAGTAGCAATAAACTGACACGATCATATGCTACGTTTGTAGTTTGGGTCTTGTCCATCACATCATTCTCCTAATGATGTGATCCTGTTACCAAATGACATCTCATGTCCATGACTAGGAAACCATAGCCATCTTTGATCAACGAGCTAGTCTGTTAGAGGCATACTAGGGACATGGTGTTGGCTATGTATCCACACATGTATCTGAGTTTCCGATCAACACAATTATAGCATGGATAATAAACGATTATCATGAACAAGGAAATATGATAATAACTAATTTATTATTGCCTCTAGGGCATATTACCAACAGTCTCCCACTTGCACTAGAGTTAATAATCTAGTTCACATCACCATGTGATTCGCATTGTTATGAATCTAACATCCAATGAGTTCTGGGGCTCGATCATGCTTTGCATGTGAGAGAGGTCTTATAGTCAACGGATCTGCGACATTCAGATCCATGTGTACTTTGCAAATCTCTTTGTCAAACTGTAAACACTGCTACCACACTCCACTTGGTACTATTCCAAATGGCTACTCCACTATACGTATCTAGATTGCTACTACGAGTCATCCAGATTGGTGTTAAAGCTTGCACCGATGTAACTCTTTACGACGAACTCTTTATCACCTCCATAATCGAGAAACATCTCCTTAGTATTTTAGTTACTAAGGATAATCTTGACCGCTGTCCAGTGATCCACTCCTAGATCACTCTTGTACCCCTTGATGGACTCATGGCAAGGCACACACAGGTGCGGTACACAGCATGGCATACTATACAGAGCCTATGGCTAAGGCATAGGGGACGACATTCGTGCTTTCTCTTTCTTCTGCCGTGGTCGAGCTTTGAGTGCCACTCAACTTCACACCTTACAAATCAGGCGAGAACTCTTTCTCTGACTGATCCATTTTTAACTCTTTCAAAATATTGTCAAGGTATGTACTCATTGAAAGTCTCATCAAACATCTTGATCTATCTCTATAGATCTTGATGCTCAACAATTAGGCAGCTTTATCTAGGTCTTCCTTTGAAAATCACTTTTCAAACAACCGTTTATGCTTTCTAGAAATTCTACATTATTTCCGAATAGCAATATGTCATCCACATATATTTATGAGAAACTCTATAGTGCTCCCTCTCACTTTATTGCAAATACAAGTTTCTCATAAACTTTGTATAGACTCAAAAACTTTGAACACCTCATAAAAGTGTATATTCCAACTCCGAGATGCTTGCTTCAGTCCACAGAAGGATCACTGAAGCTTGCTCACCTTTTAGCATCCTTAGGACTGACAAAACCTTCTGGCTGTATCACATACAACCTTTCCTCAAGTAAACCGTTAAGGAAACGATGTTTTGACATCCATCTGCCAGATTTCATAATTGAAAAATGCAGCAACTGCTAACATAATTAGAACAGACTTTAGCATCACCACGAGTGAGAAAGTCTCATCGCAGTCAACTCCTTGAACTTGGCGAAAACTTCTTCGCGACAAGTCGAGCTTTATAAATGGTGACATTCACCATCAGCGTCTGTCTTCATCTTAAAGGTCCATTTGTACTCGACGATCTGCCACCCAATGAGCAAGTCTACCAAAGTCTATACTTGGTTTTCATACATGGATCCTTTCTCGGATTTCATGGCCTCTAACCATTTGTCGGAATCCGGGCCCATCATCGCTTCTCCACAGCTCGTAGGTTCATCGTTGTCCAACAACATGACCTCCAAGACAGGGTTGTCGTACCGCTCAGGAGCAGTACACATCCTTGTCGACCTATGAGGTTCGATTGTAACTTGATCTGAAGCTTCATGATCATCATCATTTACTTCCTCTTCAACTGACGTAGGTTCCACAGAAACATCTTTCTGTGCTGCGCTACTCTGTGGTTGAACAAAGGTTCAACAACCTCATCAAGTTCTATCTTCCTCCCACTCAATTCTTTCGAGAGAAACTTTTTCTCGAGAAAGGACCTAGTTTTAGCAACAAACATTTTATGCTTGGATCTGAGATAGAAGGTTCACCCAACTGTTCTTAGGATATTCTATAAAGATGCATTTGTCCGCTTTGGGTTCGAGCTCATTAGGTGAAAACATTTTCCACACAAGCGTCGCAGCCCCAAATATTAAGAAATAACAGCTTAGGTTTCTATCAAACCATAATTCACACGGTGTCATCTCAAGGATTTAGATGGTGCCCTATTTAAAGTGAATGTAGTTGTTTCTAATGCATAACCCCAAAATTATAGTAGCAAAACGATAAGAGACATCATAGCACGCACCATATCCAATGGAGTACGACTATGACGTTCGGACACACCATCACACTATGGTGTTCCAGGTGGCGTGAGTTGTGAAACAACTTTCACATTGTCTAAAGTTGTATGACAAACTCATACCTTAGATATTCACCTCCACGATCATATCGTAGACATTTTTATCTTCTTGTCACGATGATCTTAAAACTTCACTCTAAATTTGCTTGAACCTTTCAAAAGATTCAGACTTGTGTTTCATTAAGTAAATATACACTATATCTACTCAAATCATCAGTGAAGGTAAGAAAATAACGATATCCACCACGCGCTACAAGACTCATTGGATTGCATACATCAACATGTATCATTTCCAATAAACCACTTGCCCGCTCCATCAATCCGGAAAACAGGGTCCTTAGTCATCTTGCCCAAGAGGCATGGTTCGCATGTCTCAACCGATTCGAAATCGAATGAGTCCAAAGATCCATCAGCATGGAGTTTCTTCATGCGCTTTATACCAATATGACATTTAGCGGCAGTGCCACAAGTATGTGGTACTATCATTATTAACTTTGTATCTTTTGGCATCAATGTTATGAACATGTGTATTACTACGATCAAGATTCAACAAACCATTCTCACTCGATGCATGACCATTGAAGGTATTATTCATGTAAATAGAATAACCATTATTCTCTAACTTAAATGAATAACCGTGTTGCAATAAACACGATCTAATCACGTTCATGCTCAACGCAACACACCAAATAACATTTATTTAGGTTCGTCACTAATCCCGAAGGTAGAGAGAGCGTGCGATGTTGATCACATCAACCTTGGAAACATTTCCAACACACATCATCACCTCACCCTTAGCTAGTTCTCCATTCATTCCGTATCTTTTATTTTGAGTTACTAACATTTAGCAACCGAACCGGTATCCAATACCCAGGTGCTACTAGGAGTACTAGCAAGGTACACATCAATGACACGTATATCAAATATACTTCTGTTGACGTTGCCAGCCTTCTTATCTACCAAGTATCTAGGGTTGTTCCGCTTCAGCGACCGCTCTCATCATAATCAAAGCACTTAGTCTCGGGTTTGGGTTCATCTTTGGGTTGCTTCACTGGAGCAGCAACTGACTTGCCATCAATGAAGTTTCCCTCCTTGCCCTTGCCCTTCTCGAAACTAGTGGTTTTTACTAACCATCAACACTTGATGCTCCTTCTTGATTTCTACCTTCGCGGTGTCAAACATCGCGAATAGCTCAGGGATCATTATTTGTATCCCTAGCATTTTATAGTTCATCACCAAGTTCTAGTAGCTTAGTGACAGTGACTTGGAGAACTATATCAATCACTATCTTATCTGGAAGATTAACTCCCACTCGATTCAAGTGATTGTAGCACCCAGACAATCTAAGCACATGCTCAACGATCGAGCTATTCTCCTTCATCTTGCAGACAAAGAATCTTGTTGGAGATCTCATATCTCACAACACGGGCATGAGCCTGAGATCCCAATTTCAGCTCTTAGAACATCTCATATGTTCCGTGACGTTCAAAACGTTTCGGAGCCTCAATTCTAAGCCGTAATGCATGACGCACTAAAATATCAAGTAGTCATCGGAACGTGCCTGTCAGATTTTACAACATCTACAGACAACGCTAGAGGGGGTGGCGCACCGAGCAGTGCATTAAGGACATAAGCCTTCTGGGCAGCAATGAGGACAATCCTCAGATCACGGACCCAGTCCGCAATATTGCTACCATCATATTTCAACTCTATTTCTCTAGGAATATATAAAAATTCAAGGGAGCTACAACATGAGCTAGTAATCTACAACATAATTTTGCAAAGACACTACTGACTATGTTCATGATAATGAGTTCAATTAATCATATTACTTAAGAACTCCCACTCAAATTGACATCCATCCGGTCATTCGAGTGATACATGATGCAAATTCACCAACTCAAGTCCGATCATCACATGAGTTTAGGTGGTTTCAATGGTGAACATCATCATGTTGATCATATCTATTATATGACTCATGTTCGACCTTTCGGTCTATTGTGTTCCGAGGCGATGTCTGTACATGCTAGGCTCGTCAAGTTTAACCCGAGTGTTCTGCATGTGCAACACTGGCTTGCACCCATTGTATGTGAACGTAGAGTCTATCAAACCTGATCATCACATGATGTCTCGACACGACGAACTTTCGCAATAGTGCACTCGGGGAGAACACAATTTATCTTGAAATTAAGTGAGGGATGACCTTATAATGCTACCGTCGTCCTAAGCAAAACAAGGTGCATAAAAGGATTAACATCACATGCAAATCATAAGTGACATGATATGGCCATGAACTCGTGCTTTTGATCTCCATCTTGAAGGCACCGGCATTATCTCCATCGTCACCGGCATGACACCATGATCTCCATCATCTTGATCTCCATCATAGTGTCGCCATCGGGGTTGTCACGCCCATCATGCTTGTACTACTATTGCTACCGCTTAGCGATAAAGTAAAGCATTACATAGCGCTTAATGATTGACACGCAGGTCATACAATAATTAAAGACAACCCTATGGCTCCTGCCGGTTTCCGTACTCATTGACATGCAATTCGTGATATTCTATACAACACATGATCATTTCATACATCACATATATCAAATCATGTAATTGGCCATATCACATCACAACATACCCTGCAAAAACAAGTTAGACATCCTCTAATTGTTGTTGCATTTTTTATGTGGCTGCTATGGGTATCTAGCAAGAACAATTCTCACCTACGCATAAACCACAACGGTGATACATATGTTGATTTTCAACCTTCTCAAGGACCGCCTTTGTCGAATCCGATCCAACTAAAGTAGGAGAAAATGCCACCCGCCAACCATCTTTTGCAACAAGCTGCAGTTGAGGGAACCGGTCTCTCGTAAGCGTACGAGTAATGTTGGTCCGGGTCGCTTCATCCCACAATACCGCTGAACGAAAACACGACCAAGGGAGGAAGCAATCTAAGCATCAACGGCCACAAACTCTTTGTGTTCTACTCGAGATCTCATCTACACATGGACCTAGCTCATGATGCCACTGTTGGGGAACGTTGCATGGGAAACAAAAATTCCTATGCACACACAAGATATATCCATGGTGATGAGCATCTATGAGAGGGAGAGTCGATCTACATACCCTTGTAGATCGCTAAGAGGGAAGCGTTAATAAACGCGGTTGGTGTAGTCGAACGTCTTAGTGATCCAAATCGCCGAGCGTCCCGTGATCTCATCACGATCTGTCCCGCGGTCCAATCATGATTCGTCCTATGAACTCATCACGATCCATCCCGCGATATCATCACAATCCGTCTTGTGAACTTGATCACGGTCCGTCCGATCTAGCGCCGAACGGACGGCACCTCCGTGTTCAGCACACGTACAGCTTCATGACGATCTCCGCCTTCTTGATCCAGCAAGAGGGAGCGGAGAGGTAGACGATTTCTCCGGCAGCACGACAGTGCCATGGTGATGGTGGTGGAGCAATTCCGGCAGGGCTTCGCCAAGCACTGCAGAAAACCGATCTAGAGGAGAAACTATGCACTAGAGGAACGGGTAGCACGTGGCTGAAAACTAGTGCAAAAACCCTAAAACCTCTAGTATATATAAGAGGAATAGAGGAGGAGTCTTGGACCAAGGTCCAAGCCACCTAGGCTTTGGCCGAACCAAGAGGAGAGGAGGATTCCTCCTCCAATCCTAGTAGGACTAGGACTCCTCCTTGTTTTTGCCTTTTTGCCTTTTTCCACCCTTTTCTCTTTGGGCTTTTCTTCCCAGCCGCATGGGCCTTATGTGGGACTTCCACCAGCCCACTAAGGGCTTATATTCGTTCTCCCACAGCCCATGTAGCCTCTTGGGTCGAAATACCCCTCCCGATGGTCTCCCGATACACTACCGGCACTCCCGGTACACTACCGATGAGCCCAAAACTTTTCCGGTGACCAAAATAGGACTGCCTATATATCAATCTTTACCTCCGGACCACTCCAGAGCTGCTCGTGACGTCCGAGATCTCATCCGGGACTCCGAACAAACTTTTGTCACCACCATACACAACTCTATACTACCGAAACGTCACCGAACCTTAAGTGTGCAGACCCTGCGGGTTCGAGAACTATGTAGACATGACCGAGACACCTCTATGGTCAATAACCAATAGCGGGACCTGGATGCCCATATTGGTTCCTACATATTCGACGAAGATCTTTATCGGTCGAACATCTATGTCAAGGATTCAGTTAATCCCGTATGATGTTCCCTTTGTCGTTCGGTATGTTCCTTGCCCGAGATTCGATCGTCAGTATCTCCATACCTAGTTCAACCCCGTTACCGACAAGTCTCTTTACTCGTTCCGTAATAAAAGATCTCGTGACTAAAACTTAGTCACATTGCTTTCAAGGCTTATTATGATGTTGTATTACCGAGTGGGCCCTGAGATACCTCTCTGTCACACGGAGTAACAAATCCCAGTCTTGATCCATGCCAACCCAACAGACACCCTCGGAGATACCTGTAGAGCACCTTTATAGTCACCCAGTTATGTTGCGACGTTTGATATACACAAGGTACTCCTCCTATGTCAGTGAGTTGCATGATCTCATGGTCATAGGAACATATACTTGACATGCAGAAAACAGTAGCAATAAACTGACACGATCATATGCTATGTTTGTAGTTTGGGTCTTGTCCATCACATCATTCTCCTAATGATGTGATCCCATTACCAAATGACATCTCATGTCCATGACTAGGAAACCATAGCCATCTTTGATCAACGAGCTAGTCTATTAGAGGCATAGTAGGGACATGGTGTTGTCTATGTATCCACACATGTATCTGAGTTTCCGATTAACACAATTATAGCATGGATAATAAACGATTATCATGAACAAGGAAATATGATAATAACTAATGTATTATTGCCTCTAGAGCATATTACCAACAATTACTCCACACATCGACCCTTATCCAGCATGCATCTAGTGTATTAAGTTCATTGAAAAATGGAGTAATGCAATATGAATGGTGACATGATGTAGACAAGATATATTCATGTAGGAATAGACCCCATCTTGTTATCCTTAATAGCAATGATACATGCGTGCCTTGCTGCCCTTTCTATCACTGGAAAGAACACCACAAGATCGAACCCATCACAAAGCATCTCTTCCCATTGCAAGAAAATCGATCTAGTTGGCCTAACTAAACCAAAGATTCAAAGAAGAAATACGAGGCTATAAGCAATCATGCATATAAGAGATCAAAGAAGACTCAAATAATATTCATGGACAGAAACTGATCATGAACTCAAAATTCATCGGATCCCAACAAACACACTGCAAATGTTTACATCAAATAGATCTCCAAGAGACCATTGTATTGAGAATCATGAGAGAGGGAGGAAACCATCTAGATACTGCCTACGGACCCGTAGGTCTATGGTGGACTACTCATGCATCATCGGAGAATTACCTATGATGAAGATGAACCCCTCCATGATTGTGTCTAGATTGGATCTCGAGGTTCTCGAAGTAGCGGCAGCTGGAATTGTGTTTCGTCGACTCCCCTAGGTTTTTGGATTTTTTGGGAATTTATAGGCATGATAGTCGGTTGAGGGGGTGCCCGAGGGCCTCAGCACCGACTAGGTCGCGCCAGGGGGACCCTGGCGCGCCCT
This sequence comes from Hordeum marinum, assembly GCA_022496015.1. NCBI lineage: Eukaryota > Viridiplantae > Streptophyta > Magnoliopsida > Poales > Poaceae > Hordeum > Hordeum marinum. The sequence continues at coordinate 418,647,580 of CM039676.1, forward strand.
TGTTGGTGCTGGCCACCCTTGCCCCCCTCTTCTGATGTTCTTTGGCCCATCTTATTTCTTTTGGTCCATAAAAAATCCACAAAAATCCCCGTGACGTTTTGTCTCCATTTGGTACTGATTTTCTGCGAAGTAAAAAAAGAAGCAAAAACAGCAACTAGCACTTTGGCACCTTTTGCCACAAAGTTTCTGATTCCCAAATCATTGCAGCCCTATGAACAATTCACCAACGAGCTTGCGGCACTCTGAATGCCCTCTCTTCATCCTTCCTAGTTGCTTCCTCCATTGTTGAAAAGTGCTTTTGTTTCTTTCCATGTGGTTCGGGTATGATCTTGATAAATGCAGCCCACTGAGGATAGATGCCATCGGGAATATAGGATTCCATGTTTTAGTCTTGTTCGTTGATGGTGTAGTTGCATGACGGTGATTCCCCATTGCAAAGCCTCCTGAACACCGGAGATCGTTGAAGTACGTTGATGTCATTGTCAGAACCCATCATTCAAACAAACCATGCTAAATCCATAAGTCATGTGATGCCACCACTTCTAGTATGATGGTGACCTCTCTGGTATGACCTTGATAAATTCCTCGCAAACCTTTGGGGCAGTTCTAACACTGCCAATGCATGCAATCAATTGATCCCAGCTAAAAGGACGTGGATGTCGCCTAGAGGGGGGCTGAATAGGCGCTTTAAAATAATTATGGGTTAGGCTTGAACAAATGCGGAATAAAACTAGCGTTTAATATGTCAAGCACAAAACCTAAATCAACTAGGCTCACCTATGGGCACAAACAACTTATGCTAAGCAAGATAAACAACTAGGTGATTTTAAGATATATATCACGAAACAATATGGCTATCACAATCTAAAGTGCATAAGTAAAGGCCTCGGGTAAGAGATAATCAAGGCACGCAGAGACGACCATGTATCCCAAAGTTCACGCCCTTGGGGATGCTAATCTTAGTTGGGAGCGGTGTGGAGGCACAATGCTCCCCAAGATGCCACTAAGGACACTATAATATCCTCCATTGTTGAGGAAATCGTTAACTGGTAGCTGCTCGGTCGGTTGGCGAGCAGGGGATTAATAGGCTAATCGGCAAGTTAATCAGCCATTTAATTAATTTATCGGGTGATTTATCAGTTAATTGGCTACTTGGTGACCCTAAGAGTAGGGATTAACCGACAAGTTAACTGGTTAATCGGATGAATTCTTGAATAGGGATCTCCTCACGCCCTCGCACAATGCAAGATGTTGTGATTCCACTAAGGGACCCTTGAGGGTGGTCACCGAACCCGTATAAACAAGGTTAGGGAAAACTCCACAACTTAATTGGAGGCTCCCAACAACACCACGAAGCTTCACCACAATGGATTGTGGCTCCTAGGTGACATCAAATGCTCAGGGCAATCTCCACAACCTAATTGGAGACCCTGATGTCGGTGTCAAAACCGGTGGATCTCGGGTAGGGGGTCCCGAACTGTGAGACTAGAATCGATGGTAACAGGAGACGAAGGGGACAAGGTTTTACCCAGGTTCGGGCCCTCCTATGGAGGTAATACCCTACGTCTTGCTTGATTGTATTGATGATGTATAGGTTACAGAGTCGATCTACCTCGAGATAAAAGAGCTAAACCCTAGATGAGTTGTTCTATATCTACAACCTAAAACCCTCTAGCTTATATAGACGCCGGGGGTACCTAGGGTTTACACATGGTCGATTACATGCTGAAGAGATAAACATGCCAATTTGCTACATCAAACATGGAGGACAAGCCACGATTCCTGAAGCTTCCTTCCTCGAGACAGGGCCTTCGATCGATCAATATTCGGCAAGCGGCCCATACAGTCTGGCCCATAAGAAACAGGTTGACCCCCCGAGGACCCCTTAATCCAGGACTCCCTTAGTAGACCCTGAATTGGCCTCCAACGCCAAGGGTCTTAGCTTCAGTCGCTTCATGTAATTAGAGTCTTCGGCTTGCGAGGTGAGTTCTTCCCTCGGAATTTTGTTCGGCCTCCGACAACTTGTAGTTTTCCGAATAGTGGCATGTCCGGACACCGTGAATAGGTCGTCCCTGAAGACCACACGTCAAGTGGTAAAAAACATCCCCTGCGACCTTTCTGACGAAAGGTCACAACCCACCACGACTGCTAGGCCAGTTGCAAAAACTCGATTCATGGTTCGAGGCCGTTTCAATCAACTCGATCTATCAATGCAGAGATCGTGCCCCATTTTATATGGGATACATTTAATCATGTGCACGCAATGGCACACATATCTCGGGAAGCGGAGGGATTCACATCACAATAGAGGGAGGCCAAATAGCGACAAGCCTCATAAAAGGGAAGGAAAACCCCCAGGGTCTAACTGTTGGGGAACATTGCATTGGAAACAAAAAAAATCCTAGACACACGCAAGATCTATCCATGGTGATGAGCATCTACGAGGGGGAGAGTGGACATACATACCCTTGTAGATCACTAAATACCTCTAGTATATATAGGAGGAGGGAGGGAGGATACTTGGCCCCCTAGGGGGCAAACCTTGATTCAGCTGAAGTGGGGAGAGGAGGAGTCCTCCTCCAATCCTAGTAGGATTAGGACTCCTTCTCTCCCACTTGAAAATCTCCTTTCCACCTTGGGTTTCTCCTCCCAGCCACATGGGCCTCTTGTGGGGCTTCGGCCAGCCCACTAAGGGATGGTATACCTCCTCCCACATCCCATGTAGACTCTTGGGTTGAAACAACCCTCCTGATGGTCCCCCGGTACCCTCCTGGCACTCCCGGTACATTACCGATGAGCTCGAAACTTTTCCGGTGACCAAAACATGACTTCGTATATATCAATATTTACCTCCGGACCATTCTGGAGCTCCTCGTGACATATGGGATCTCATTCGGGACTCCAAATAACCTTCGGTCACCACCATACATAACTCTATACTACAGAAACATCATTGAACCTTATGTGTGTAGACCCTGCGGGTTCGAGAACTATGTAGACATGACCGAGACACCTCTACGGTCAATAACCAATAGCGGGACCTGGATGCCCATATTGGTTCCTACATATTCTACGAAGATCTTTATCAGATGAACCTCTATGTCAAGGATTTAGTTAATCCCGTATGTTGTTCCCTTTGTTCTTCGGTATGTTACTTACCCGAGATTCAATCGTCGGTATCTCTATACCTAGTTCAATCTCGTTACCAGCAAGTCTATTTACTCATTCTGTAATACAAGATACCGCGGCTAACACTTTAGTCACATTGCTTGCAAGGCTTGTTATGATGTTGTATTACCGAGTGGGCCCTGAGATACCTCTTCGTCACACGGAGTAACAAATCCCAGTCTTGATCCATACCCACTCAGGAGACACTCTCGGAGATACCTGTAGAGCACCTTTATAGTCACCCAATTACGTTGCAATGTTTTATACACACAAGGCACTCCTCCAGTGTCAGTGAGTTGCATGATCTCATGGTCATAGGAACAAATACTTGACATGCAAAAAAATTATAGCAATAAACTGACACGATCATATGCTATGTTTATAGTTTGGGTCTTGTCCATCACATCATTATCCCAATGATAAGATCCCGTTATCAAATGACATCTCATGTTAATGGCTAGGAAACCTTGACCATCTTTGATCAATGAGCTAGTCTACTAGAGGCATACTAGGGACAAAATGTTGTCTATGTATCCACACATGCAATGTGTTTCCTATCAATACAATTATCATGAACAAGGAAATATAATAATAACCATTTTATTATTGCCTCTAGGGCATATTTCCAATTGTCTCCCACTTGAACTAGAGTCAATAATCTAGCTCACATCACAATGTGATTTACATTGTAATGAATCGAACACTCATACAGTTCTGGTGTTGATCATGTTTAGCCCTTGGAAGAGGTTTATTCAATGGGACTACAACATTCAGATCCATGTGCACTTTGCAAATATTTATTTCCTCCTCCTTGATGTACTCGGGGATGGAATTGAAGCGTCACTTTATGTGTCTGGTCCTCTTGTGAAACTTAGGTTCCTTGGCTAGGGCAATGGAACCAGTGTTATCACAAAACAGATCCACTAGATTCAGTGCACTGGGCACTACTCCAAGATCTGTCATGAACTCCTTCATCCAGACACCTTCCTTCACTGCCTCCGAGGCTGCGATGTACTCCGCTTCGCATGTAGAATCCGCTACCACGCTCTGCTTGGAACTGCACCAGCTTACCGCTCCCCCATTAAGAATAAATACGTATCCGGTTTGCGACTTAGAGTCATCTGGATCAGTGTCAAATATTACATCGACATAACCCTTTATGACGAGCTCTTGATCACCTCCATAAACAAGAAACATTTCCTTAGTCCTTTTCGGGTACTTAAGGATATTCTTGACCGCCGTCCAGTGCTCCATTCCTGGATCACTTTGAAACCTTCTGGCCATACTTATGGCAATACTAACATCGGGTCTTGTGCACAATATTTCATACATGATAGAGCCGATGGCTGAAGGATAGGGGATGACACTCATCTTCTCTCTATCTTTTGTTGTCACTGGGCATTGAGTCTTACTCAACTTCACACCTTGTAACACAGGCAAGAACCCCTTCTTGGACTGATCCATTTTGAACTTCTTCAAAACTTTATCAAGGTATGTGCTCTGTGAAAGTGCTATTAAGCGTCTCGATCTATCTCTATAGATCTTAATGCCTAATATGAAAGCAGCTTCTCCTAGGTCCTTCATTGAAAAACTCTTGTTCAAATATTCCTTCACGCTTTCCAGCATTTCTACATTGTTTCCAATCAGCAATATGTCATCCACATATAATATTAGAAATGCTATAGAGCTCCCACTCACTTTCTTGTAAATACAAGCTTCTCTGTAAACTTGTATAAACCCGAACGCTTTGATCACCTCATCAAAGCGCTTATTCCAACTCCGAGATGCTTGCACCAGTCCATAAATGGATCGCTGGAGTTTGAAAACTTTGTCAGCATTCTCTGGATCGACAAAACCTTCCGGTTGTATCATATACAACTCTTCCTTAAGGAACGCTGTTTTGACATCCATCTGCCAAATTTCATAGTCAAAATATGCAACTATTGCTAACATGATTCTGACGGACTTAAGCATCACTACGGGTGAGAAGGTCTCATCGTAGTCAACTCCTTGAACTTGTGAAAAACCCTTTGCCACAAACTGAGCTTTATAGACGTTGACATTACCGTCCGCGTCCGTCTTCCTCTTAAAGATCCATTTTTTCTGAATGGCCTTTCGCCCTTCAGGTATTACTTCCAAACTGCATACTTTGTTTTCATACATGGATCCCATTTCGGATTTCATGGCCTCTAACAATTTCTCGGAATTCAAGCCCATCATCGCATCTCCATAGCTTGTAGGTTCATCGTTGTCTAACAACATGACCTCTAAGACAGGGTTGCTATAGCAGTCAGGAGCAGCACACGCCCTTGTCAACCTACGAGGTTCAATATTAACTTGATCCGAAGCTTCATGATCATCATCATTAACTTCATCTTCAATTGTCATAGGATCCACAAAAACATCTTTCTGTGCTGCGATACTCTCTGGTTGAATCAAAGGTTCAACAACCTCATCAAGTTCTATCTTCCTCCCACTCAATTATTTCGAGAGAAACTCTTTCTCAAGAAATGTTCCATTTTTGGCGACAAACACTTTGCCTTCGGATCTGAGATAGAAGGTATAGCCAACTATCACTTTTGGGTATCCTATGAAGATGCATTTCTCTGCTTTGGGTTCTAGTTTTCAGGTTGAAGCTTATTGACATAAGCATCACATCCCCAAACTTTAAGAAACGACAACTTTGGCTTCTTGCCAAACCACAGTTCATATGGCGTCATCTCAACGGATTTTGATGGTGCCCTATTTAAAGTGAATGCAGCTGTCTCTAATGCATAACCCCAAAACGATAGTGGCAAATTAGCAAGAGACACCATAGAACGCACCATATATAATAAGGAACGATTACGACGTTCGGACACACCATTACGATGTGGTGTTCTAGGCGGTGTCAATTGTGAAACAATTCCACATTGTCTTAAGTGGCAGCCAAAATCATAACTCGGATATTCACCTCCTCGATGAGATCGTAGGAATTTAATCTTCTTGTTACGATGATTCTCAGCTTCACACTAAAATTGCTTGAACTCTTCAAACATTTCAGACTTGTGTTTCATTAAGGGAAATATACCCATATCTACTTAAGTCATCATTGAATGTAAGAAAATAACAATATCCACCGCACACCTCAATGCTCATTGGACTGTACACATCAGTATGTATTATTTCGAACAAGTCACCTGCACGTTCCATTGTTCCAGAGAACGACGTTTTAGTCATCTTGCCCATGAGGCATGGTTCTGTTGGAAATATGCCCTAGAGGAAATAATAAAATGGTTATTATTGTATTTCCTTGTTCATGATAATTGTCTATTGTTCATGCTAAAATTGTGTTAACCGGAAACCGTAATACATGTGTGAATACATAGACCACAACATGTCCCTAGTGAGCCTCTAGTTGACTAGCTCGTTGATCAATAGATGGTCACGGTTTCATGTACATGGACATTGGATGTCGTTGATAACAGGATCACATCATTAGGAGAATGATGTGATGGACAAGACCCAATCCTAAGCATAGCACAAGATCGTGTAGTTCGTTTGCTAAAGCTTTTCAATGTCAAGTACCGTTTCCTTAGACCATGAGATTGTGCAACTCCCGGATACCGTAGGAATGCTTTGGGTGTGCCAAACGCAACAACGTAACTAGGTGGCTATAAAGGTGCACTACGGGTATCTCCGAAAGTGTCTATTGGGTTGGCACGAATCGAGACTGGGATTTGTCACTCCGTGTGACGGAGAGGTATCTCTGGGCCCACTAGGTAAGACATCATCATAATGAGCTCAATGTGACTAAGGAGTTAGCCACGGGATGATGTATGACAGAGAGGTATATCTGGGCCCACGCGGTATTGTGGGATGAAGCGGCCCGGACCGACTTTACACGTACGCTTACGTGAGACTGGTTCCACCGCCTGACATGCACTTGTTGCATAAGGTGGCTAGCGGGTGTTTGTCTCTCCCACCTTAGTCGGATTGGATTCGATGAAAAGGGTCCTTATGAAGGGTAAATAGCAATTGGCATATCACGTTGTGGTTTTGGCGTAGGTAAGAAACGTTCTTGCTAGTAACCTATAGCAGCCACGTAAAAACTTGCAACTACAAATTAGAGGACGTCTAACCTTTTTTTGCAGCATATGCCTTGTGATGTGATATGGCCAAAGGATGTGATGTGATGCATTGTGATGTATGAGATTAATCATGTTCTTGTAATAGGATTCACGACTTGCATGTCGATGAGTACGACAACCGGCAGGAGCCATAGGAGTTGTCTTATTTTATTGTATGACCTGCGTGTCAATCATAAATGCCATGTAATTACTTTACTTTATTGCTAAACGTTAGCCATAGTAGTAGAAGTAATAGTTGGCGAGACAACTTCATGAAGACACAATGATGGAGATCATGATGATGGAGATCATGGTGTCATGCCGGTGACAGTGATGATCATGGTGCCCCGAAGATGGAGATCAAAAGAGCAAGATGATATTGGCCATATCATGTCACTATATTGATTGCATGTGATGTTTATCATGTTTACATCTTATTTCCTTAGAACGACGGTAGTAAATAAGATGATCTCTCAATAAAATTACAAGAAAAGTGTTCACCCTAACTGTGCACCGTTGCTAAGGATCGTTGTTCCGAAGCACCACGTGATGATTGGGTGTGATAGTCTCTAACGTTCGCATACAACGGGTGTAAGCCAGATTTACACACGCGGAACACTTAGGTTGACTTGACGAGCCTAGCATGTACAGACATGGACTCGGAACACGGAAGACCGAAAGGTCGAACATGAGTCGTATAGAAGATACGATCAACATGGAGATGTTCACCATGGATGACTAGTTCGTCTCACGTGATGATCGGACACGGGCTAGTTGACATGGATCATGTGTCACTTGGATGGCTAGAGAGATGTCTATCTAAGTGGGAGTTCATCAAATAATTTGATTATGTGAACTTAATTATCATGAACTTAGTCTAAAATTATCTTTACAATCTATATTGTAGATCCAATGGCCAACACGAATGTCACCCTAAACTTCAATGCGTTCCTAGAAAAAACCAAGCTGAAAGATGATGGAAGCAACTATGCGGACTGGGTCTCTGGCTTCAGGATCATCCTCATAGCTTCCAAGAAATTATATGTCCTTGATGCGCCACTAGGTGACCCACCCCTTCTCCCAGCAGAGCAAGACGTTGCGAACGCTTGGCATTCTCGCTGCAATGATTACTCCCTTGTTCAGTGCGGCATGCTTTACAGTTTAGAACCGGGGATCCAAAAGCATTTTGAGCAACACGGAGCATATGAGATGTTCCAAAAGCTAAAACTGGTTTTCCAAGCTCATGCCCGGGTCGAGAGATATGACGTCTCCGACAAGTTCTTCAGCTGTAAGATGGAGGAGAATAGTTCTGTCAGTGAGCACATCCTCAAGATGTCTGGGCTACACAACCGCTTGACTCAGCTGGGAGTTAATCTCCCGGATGACTCGGTCATTGACAGAATCCTCCAATCGCTTCCACCTAGCTACAAAAGCTTTTTGATGAACTACAACATGCAGGGGATGGAGAAGTCCATTCCTGAGTTGTACTCGATGCTGAAATCAGCAGAGGTCGAGATCAAAAAGGAGCATCAAGTGTTGATGGTGAATAAGACCACTAGTTTCAAGAAAGGCAAGGGTAAGAAGAACTTCAAGAAGGACGGCAAAGCTGTTGCTGCGCCCGGTAAGCAAGTTGCCGGGAAGAAGAAGAACAAGAATGGACCCAAGCCTGAGACTGAGTGTTTTTATTGCAAGGGTACCGGTCACTGGAAGTGGAACTGCCCCAAGTACTTAGCGGATAAGAAGGACAATAACATTAAAGGTATATGTGATATACTTGTTCTTGATGTGTACCTAACCAGCGCTCGTAGTAGCTCCTGGGTATTTGATACCGGTGCAGTTCTCACATTTTTAACTCCAAGCAGGAGCTGCGGAATAAGCGGAGGCTGGCAAAGGACGAGGTGACGATGCGCATCGGGAATGGTTCCAAGGTCGATGTGATCGCCGTCGGCACGCTACCTCTACATCTACCTTCGGGATTGGTGTTAAACCTTAATAATTGTTATTTAGTACCAGCTTTGAGCATGAACATTGTATCTGGATCTCGCTTGATGTGAGATGGCTACTCATTTAAATCTGAGAATAATGGTTGTTCTATTTATATGAGAGAGATGTTTTATGGTCATGCCCCACTGGTCAATGGTTTTCTTTTGATGAATCTCGAACGTGATGTTACACATGTCCATAGTGTGAGTACCAAAAAGTGTAAGGTTGATAACGATAGTCCCACTTACATGTGGCACTGCCGCGTTGGTCATATTGGTGTCAAACGTATGAAGAAGCTCCATACTGATGGACTTTTGGAGTCTCTTGATTTCGAATCATTTGACACGTGCGAACCATCCCTCATGGGCAAGATGACCAAGACTCCGTTCTCCGAAACAACGGAGCGAGCAACTGACTTGTTGGAAATAATACATACCGATGTATGCGGTCCAATGAGTGTCGAGGCTCGTGGTGGCTACCGTTATGTTCTCACCCTCACTGATGACTTGAGTAGATATGTGTATGTCTACTTAATGAAACATAAGTCTGAAACTTTTGAAAGGTTCAAGGAATTTCAGAGTGAGGTAGAGAATCAACGTGACAGGAAAATAAAGTGCCTATGATCTGATCGTGGCGGAGAATATTTAAGTCACGAGTTTAGGACGCACCTAAGGAAATGTGGAATTGTTTCACAACTCACGCCGCCTGGCCGCGAAATGGTGTGTCTGAACGTCGTAATCGCACTCTATTAGATATGGTACGATCTTACCGACTTACCGCTATCATTTTGGGGATATGCATTAGAGACTGCCGCATTCACTTTAAATAGGGCACCGTCAAAATCCGTTGAGACGACACCGTATGAATTATGGTTTGGAAAGAAACCTAAGCTGTGGTTTCTAAAAGTTTGGGGATGCGATGATTATGTGAAGAAACTTCAACCTGAGAAGCTCGAACCCAAAGCAGAAAAGTGCGTCTTCATAGGATATCCCAAAGAGACTATTGGGTATACCTTCTACCTACGATCCGAGGGCAAAGTCTTTGTTGCCAAGAATGGATCCTTTCTCGAAAATGAGTTTCTCTCGAAAGAAGTAAGTGGGAGGAAAATAGAACTTGATGAGGTAATTGTACCTCCACTCGAACCGGAGAGTAGCGCTGCACAGGAAGTTGTTTCTATGGAGCCTACACCGGCTAGAGAGGAAGTTAATGATGATGATCATGAAACTTCAGATCAAGTTACTATTGAACATCGAAGGTCCACTAGGACACGTTCCGCACCAGAGTGGTACGGCAACCCTGTCCTAGAGATCATGTTGTTAGACAACGGTGAACCTTCAAACCGTGAAGAAGCGATGGTGGGCCCAGATTCCAACAAATGGCTTGAAGCCATGAAATCCGAGATAGGATCCATGTATGAGAACATAGTATGGACTTTGGTGGACTTGCCTGATGATAAGCGAGCCATTGAAAATAAATGGATCTTTAAGAAGAAGACTGACGCGGATGGTAATGTGACCGTCTATAAGGCTCGGCTTGTCGCTAAGGGTTATCGACAAGTTCAAGGAGTTGACTACGATGAGACTTTCTCACCCGTAGCGATGCTGAAGTCTGTCTGAATCATGTTAGCAATTGCCGCATTTTATGATTATGAGATCTGGCAAATGGACGTCAAAATGGCATTCCTTAATGGCTTCCTCAAGGAACAACTATATATGATGCAGCCGGAAGGTTTTGTCGATCCTAAAGATGCTAACAAGGTATGCAAGCTCCAGCGCTCCATCTATGGGCTGGTGCAAGCATCTCGGAGTTTGAACATTCGCTTTAATAAAGTGATTAAAACGTTTGGATTTGTACAGGTTTATGGAGAACCCTGTATTTACAAGAAAGCGAGTGGGAGCTCTGTAGCATTTCTCGTGTTATATGTGGATGACATACTGATAATGGGAAATGATATAGAACTCTTGGAAAGTATAAAGGACTACTTGAATAAGTGTTTTTCAATGAAGGACCTTGGAGAAGCTGCTTACATATTAGGTATTAAGATCTATAGAGATAGATCAAGACGCCTCATAGGTCTTTCACAAAGCACATATCTTGAAAAGATATTAAAGAAGTTCAATATGGATCAGTCCAAGAACGGGTTCTTGCCTGTGTTACAAGGTGTGAGATTGAGTACGACTCAATGCCCGACCACGGCAAAGGATAGAGAAGAGATGAGTGTAATCCCCTATGCTTCAGCCATAGGCTCTATTACGTATGCCATGTTGTGTACCGGACCTGATGTGAACCTTGCCATAAGTTTGGTAGGGAGGTACCAAAGTGATCCCGGAGCGGAACACTGGACAGCGGTCAAGAATATCCTGAAGTACCTGAAAAGGACAAAGGACATGTTTCTCGTATATGGAGGTGCCGAAGAGCTCGTCGTAAAGGGTTACGTTGATGCTAGCTTCGACACAGATCCGGACGACTCTAAGTCGCAAACCGGATACATGTATGTTTTGAACGGAGGAGCAGTCAGCTGGTGCAGCAGCAAGCAAAGCGTCGTGGTGGCATCTACATGTGAAGCGGAGTACATAGCTGCTTCAGAAGCAGCAAAGGAAGGAGTCTGGATGAAGGAGTTCATCACCGACCTAGGAGTTATTCCAAGTGCGTCGGGCCCGATGACTTTATTCTGTGACAACGCTGGAGCTATTTCCCTTGCGAAGGAGCCCAGGTTTCACAAGAAGACAAGACACATAGCGCACCGCTTCAACTCCATCCGTGATTACATTCAGGAGGGAGATATAGATATTTGTAAAGTGCAAACGGATCTAAATGTCACAGATCCGTTGACTAAACCTCTCTCACGAGCAAAACATGATCAACACCAGAATGCTATGGGTGTTCGATTCATCACAATGTAACTAGATTATTGACTCTATTGCAAGTGGGAGACTGTTGGAAAAATGCCCTAGAGGCAATAACAAAATGGTTATTATTCTATTTCCTTGTTCATGATAATTTTCTATTGTTCATGCTAAAATTGTGTTAACCGAAAACCGTAATACATGTGTGAATACAACAACATGTCCCTAGTGAGCTTCTAGTTGACTAGCTCGTTGATCAATAGATGGTCACGGTTTCATGACCATGGACATTGGATGTCGTTGATAACGGGATCACATCATTAGGAGAATGATGTGATGGACAAGACCCAATCATAAGCATAGCACAAGATCGTATAGTTCGTTTGCTAAAGCTTTTCAATGTCAAGTATCATTTCCTTAGACCATGAGATTATGCAGCTCCCAGATACCGTAAGAATTCTTTGGGTGTGCCAAACGTCACAACGTAACTGGGTGGCTATAAAGGTGCACTACGGGTATCTCCGAACGTGTCTGTTGGGTTGGCACGAATCGAGACTGGGATTTGTCACTCCGTGTGATGAAGAGGTATCTCTGGGCCCACTCGGTAAGACATCATCATAATGAGCTCAATGTGGCTAAGGAGTTAGCCACGGGATGATGTATTACGGAACGAGTAAAGAGACTTGTCGGTAACAAGATTGAACAAGGTATAGAGATACCAACGATCGAATCTCGGGCAAGTATCATACCGATAGACAAAGGGAATTGTATACGGGATTGATTGAATCCCCGACATCGTGGTTCATCCGATGAGATCATCGTGGAGCATGTGGGAGCCAACATGGGTATCCAGATCCCGCTGTTGGTTATTGACCGGAGAGATGTCTTGGTCATGTCTACATGTCTCCCGAACCCGTAGGGTCTACACACTTAAGGTTCGATGATGCTAGGGTTATAGGGAAATGGTATACGTGATTACCGAAGGTTGTTCGGAGTCCCGGATGAGATCCCGAACATCACAAGGAGCTCCAGAATGGTCCGGAGGTAAAGATTGATATATAGGAAGTCAAGTTTTGGTCACCGGAAAGTTTTCGGGCTCATCGGTATTGTACCGGGAGTGCCGGGAGGGTGCCGGAGGACCCCCAGGAGGGTTGTGACGACCATAGGACTTTGTGGGCCCTTAGAGGAGGTGTGCCAGCCCTTTTTGGGCTGGCCAAGACCTTATAGAAAGGCCCATGCGGCTGGAGGAGTAGAGATAAGGGCAAAGGAGTTTGAAAAGGAGGAGATCCACCTCCCTTGTGGGAGGTGGACTCTCCCTTTGATTCGGCCGAAGCTCTCCTCCTTGGAGGAGAGTCCAAGACAGCCCTCCCTCTCCCTCCTCCTATATATACTTGGGGTTTTGGCCTTTTGAGAACAGTTCTGAACTCTCTCTGTCATGGCAAATCCCTACCTCTCTTCTTCCTCCTCCGCAGCGCTTAGGCGACGCCCTGCCGGAATACCTTGCTACTCCACCACCACCACGCCGTCGTGATGCTGTTGGAGCCCTTCCTTAACCTCTCCTTCCTCCTTGCTGGATCAAGGCGTAGGAGACGTCACCGGGCTGCACGTGTGTTGAACGCGGAGGCACCGTTGTTCGGCGCTTAGATCGGAATCCACCGCGATCCGAATCGCTGCGAGTACGACTCCATCAACCGTGTTCTTGTAACGCTTCCGCTTAGTGATCTTCAAAGGTATGAAGATGCAATATCTCCCCACTTGTTGCTGGTTTCTCCATAGATAGATCTTGGTGACACGTAGGAAAATTTTGATTTACTACTACGTCTCCCAACAGGTTCACATGTGTCAAGTGATTCAAAATCAAGTGACTCCAAAAGTCCATTAGCATGGAGCTTCTTCATGCGTTTTACACCAATATGACCTAAATGGAAGTGCCACAAGAAAGTGTTACTATCATTATAAACTCTACATCTTTTGGCATCAATGTTATGAACATGTGTATCATCACTATCGGGATTCAATATGAATAAACCCCTCACATTGGGTGCATGACCATAAAAGATATTGCTCATATAAATAGAACAACCATTATTCTCTGATTTAAATGAGTAACCATCTCGCAATAAACAAGATCCAAATTATTCAGGTTCATCACTAATCCCGATGGTAATCGAAGAGCGAGCGTGCCGACGGCGATCACATCAACCTTGGAACCATTTCCCACGCACATTGTCACTTCGTCCTTTGCGAGCCTTGGTCTATTCCGTAGTTCCTGTTTTGAGTTGCAAATGTGAGCAACCAAAACGGTATCAAATACCCAGGCACTATAACGAGAGTTGGTAAGGTACACATCAATAACATGTATATCATATATACCTTGTTTGTTGTTGGACACCTTCTGGTTAGCTAGATACTTGGGGTAATTCTGCTTCCAGTGACCAGTTCCCTTGCAATGAAATCACTCAGTTTTTGGCTTGGGTCCAGCCTTGGGTTTCTTCATGGGAGGGGCAACTGCTTTGCCACTCTTCTTAGACCCTTCTTGCCCTTGCCATTCTTCTTGAAACTAGTGGTTTTATTGACCATTAGCACTTCATGCTCCTTTTCAATCTCAGACTCAGCAACTTTTAACATCGCAAACAGCTCGGCAACTGACTTGTTCATCCTCTGCATGTTATAGTTCAACACGAAGCTCTTGTAGCTAGGTGGCAATGATTGATGAACTCTGTCAGTGACCGCCTCTGTCAGAAGGGGCATCCCCAATTTGGCCAGACGGGTAGAATACCTAGACATTCTGAGTATGTGTTCACTGACAGACCCGTTCTCCTCCATTTTGCAAGGATAGAATTTATCGAAGGTCTCATACCTCTCGATCCGGTCATTCTTTTGAAAGATAAACTTCATTTCCTGGAACATATCATGTGCTCGATGACATTCAAAATGTCTTTGAAGTCTCGGTTCTAGGCCATACAACATTGAACATTGAACTATTAAGTAATCATCAGAACGTGTGTTCCAGGCGTTCGCAACGTCTGTAGACTCACCTGGAGCGGGTGGATCACCAAGCGTTGCATCAAGGACATAAGCCTTCTGGGAAGCTGTGAGGATAATCCTTAGATTACGGGCCCAGTCCACAAAGTTACTTCTATCATCTTTCAACTTAGCTTTCTCTAGGAACGCATTAAATTTCAGGGGTGCTACTGCGCGAGCCATTGATCTACAACATAAATATGCAAAGGTTACTAAGACTATTGTTCAAGATAATGAGTTTAGTTAATCAAATTACTAAAGCTCCTGCTCAAATTCACATCCCTCAGGTCATCTGAGTGATACAAGATCCAAATTCACCAACTCAAGTCCGATCATCACGTGAGTTGAGGTAGTTTCAATGGTGAACATCGTCATGTTGATCATATCTACTATATGACTCATGTTCAACCTTTCGGTCTCTTGTGTTTTGAGGCCATTTCTGTACATGCTAGGCTTGTCAAGTTTAACCCGGGTGTTCCGCATGTGCAACACTGGCTTGCACCCGTTGTATGTGAACGTAGAGTCTATCAGACCCAATCATCACGTGGTGTCTCGACACGACGAACTTTTGCAACGGTGCACATTCGTGGAGAACACAATTCATCTTGAAATTTAAATGAGGGATCACCTTATAATGCCATTGTCGTCATAAGCAAAACAAGGTGCGTAAAAGGATTAACATCGCATGCAAATCATAAGTGACATGTTATGGCCATGAACTTGTGCCTTTGATCTCCATCTTCAAAGCACCGGCATGATCTCCATCATCACTGGCATGACACCATGATCTCCATCATCTTGATCTCCATGAACGTGTCACCATCGGGGTTGTCGCGTCGACTGTTGCTTCCACGACTATTGCTAACTCATGGCGATAAAGTAAAGCAAAAGGGCGAAAATAATTAAACACAACCCTATGGCTCCTCCCGGTTGTCGTAGTCATCGACATGAAAGTCATAATATTCTTTACAAAGAACGATCATCTCATACATCAAATATATCTCATCATGTAATTGGCCATATCACATCACAAAATACCCTGCAAAAACAAGTTAGACATCCTCTAATTGTTGTTGCAAGTTTTACGTGGCTGCTACAGGTGTCTAGCAAGAACAATTCTCACCTACGCAAAAATCACAACGGTGATACATAAATTGCTATTCAACCTTCTCAAGGACCGTCTTTGTCGAATCTGATCGAACTAGAGTAGGAGAGACAGACACCCGCCAGCCATCTTTGTGCAACGAAGTTACACGTTAGTCGATGCAACCGGTCTCTCGTAAGCGTACGAGTAAGGTTGGTCCAGGCCGCTTCATCCCACAATACCGCTGAACCAAAACACGATTAAGGGAGGAAGCAATCTAAGCATAAATGCCCACAAACTCCTTTGTGTTCTACTCGTGATCTCATCTACACATAGACCTAGCTCATGATGCCACTGTTGGGGAACGTTGCATGGGAAACAAAAAAATTCCTCTGCACACGCAAGATCTATCCATGGTGATGAGCATCTACGAGCGGGAGAGGCGATCTACATACCTTTGTAGATCGCTAAGCGGGAAGCGTTAAGAAATGCGGTTGATGTAGTCGAACGTCTTCGCGATCCAAATCACCGAGCTTCCCGTGATCCAATCATGATCTATCCCGATCTAGTGCCGAACGGACGGCACCTCCGCGTTCAGCACACGTACAAATTGATGGCGATCTCTGCCTTCTTGATCCAGCAAGAGGGAGCGGAGAGGTAGATGAGTTCTTCGGTAGCGCGACGGCATGGCGGCGATGGTGGTGGAACTAATCTAGCAGGGCTTCAGCTAAGCACCGCCGAAACGATCTAGAGGAGAAAGTACGATCTAGAGGAGAGGGTAGCACGTGGCTGATTTCTATTGTGAAACCCCCTCAATACCTCTAGTATATATAGGAGTAGGGAGGGAGGAGACTTGGCCCCCAAGGGGCCAACCCTTGGTTCGGCCGAAGTGGGGAGAGGAGGAGTCCTCCTATAATCCTAGTAGGATTAGGACTCCTTCTCTCCCACTAGGAAATCTCCTTTCCACCTTGGGTTTTGATACGTCTCCAACGTATCTATAATTTTTTATTATTCCGTGCTATTATATTATCTCTTTTGGATGATTTATATGCATTAATATGCTATTTTATATTATTTTTGGGACTAACCTATTAATCTAGAGCCTAGTGCCAGTTTCTGTTTTTTCCTTATTTTTGAGATTTGCAGACAGGGAATATTAAACGAAGTCCAAATGGAATAAAACCTTCAAAATGATTTTTTCTGGAACGAAAGGAAACCAGGAGACTTGAGAACCAAGGCAGGGGAGCCTCCGTGGGGCCACAAGCCCTAGGGGGCGCCCAGGGGGGGTAGGGCATGCCAGGCGGGCTTGTGGGCCCACGGTCGCTCTCCTAATCCTAATCTTTGGCCTATAAATTCCCAAATATTCCATGATTATCAGAACAAGCCACGAAAATACTTTTTCGCCGCCAGAAGCCTCTGTTCCCGAGAGAACCAATCTTGTATCCTTTTTCAGTAATCTGCTGGAGGGGTATTTGATCACGGAGGGCATCTACATCAACTCCATTGCCCCTGCGATGATGCGTGAGTAGTTCACCACAGACCTTCGGGTCCATAGCTAGTAGCTATATGGCTTCTTCTCTCTCTTTGCTCTTCAATACCATGTTCTTCATGATTTTCATGGAGATCTATCCGATGTAATACTCTTTTGCGGTGTGTTTGTCGAGATCCGATGAATTGTGGGTTTATGTTCAGATTATCCATATTGTATTTTGCCATCAAGGGTAAAAATATGGGGTTTTCATCATATTGCTTGAGTTTATCCCTCTACATCATGTCATCTTACCTAATGCGTTACTCTGTTCTTCATGAACTTAATACTCTAGATGTAGGCAGGAGTCGGTCGATGTGTGGAGTAATAATAGTAGATGCAGAATTGTTTTGGTCTACTTGACACGGACGTGATGCCTATATGCATAATCATTGCCTTGCATATCTTCATAATTATTCGCTTTTCTATCAATTGCTCGACAGTAATTTGTTCACCCACCGTAATACTTGCTATCATGAGAGAAGCCTCTAGTGAAACCTATGGCCCCCGGGTCTATTTTCCATCTTATACTTTCATATCTAAAACCAAAAATACCAAAAAAATAATTTGCTGCATTATTTTTACCTTTTATTTTACTTTCCGTTCAAGCAATCTATCTCTATCAGATCTCATCCTTGTAAGTAACCTTAAAGGGATTGACAACCCCTTTATAGCGTTGGGTGCAAGAGTTTGATTCTTTGTGTAGGTACACCTATTGGGGACTTGCTTGTATCTCCTACCGGATTGATACCTTGGTTCTCAAAAACTGAAGGAAATACTTATCTACTTTGTTGCATCACCCGTTCCTCTTCATGGAAACCAACGCATGGTCGAGAAGTAGCAGGTTTCTCCTCCCAGCCGCATGGGCCTCTAGTAGTGTCGTCGTTTTCTCATGGGGGATCTCACGAGACGGCAAATGCCATAGCTAGGCTTATTGAGGTGAGAGCAAGGCTGTCGTGGATGATCCGGGACGGGTATGCGAATAGCATGCAGTGGTTTACCCAGGTTCGGGGCTCTCCGGAGAGATAACACCCCTACTCCTGCATATCGGTATATCTGGTATATATCTGGTACAGAGTTGCTCCTGGAGCTGTATTGGACTGAGAGCAGTGGCCGAGTGCCAACTGTCTCGTATATGTCTCATATGTATGTGAGAGCTAGCTAGCAAGTGGGCATGGGAGAGCTCCACGGTGAATGAGTGAGGAATCAGAGAGTCAGTGTGCTAGTGTCATGGCTCCCTTTTTATAGTAAAAAGGGGCATGGGTTGTGGCGTTGGTTGTAAGCTACATGGTAGCTTACAAACCAAGCCAATGTGTGATGTGGGGGCATGGCCTTTTGTCCCCTGGACACTTTATACAATAGTGTCCAGGGACGAGTACACTATAGATGACGTCGCCTACATTGCGTCCGACTGTTCACCAACAGTGCGGGGTACAGCCTTCTTGTCCGCGCGTGTCCAACAGGACGTCGTAGTTGACTCCGGGCAGCCGACTGGCAAGAGCAGCCGGTAACCGGCATTGCAGCCGGCCGAGCGGAGCAGACGGCCCGGGCGGGCGGGCACCCCGTCTAACTCGCCGTGTTTAGGGTACCCGGGGGTCATCCCCCCGATAGTAGCCTCTGATCCTCCGGGCGACTTGAAGAGTCGGGCGGAGGTTTTTTGTCGTCATCGTTGTTGTTGCAGAAGTTGTCGATGAGAGCCGGCTTCGGGCGTGCAGCCGGCGCGGCTTGCTTTCGGCGGGGGCGCGCAAGCGCACCCTCTGGGTGTAGACTCCGAGCCTCCGGGCGACTCGAAGAGTCGGGCGGAGGGTTTGAGTTGATGGTGGCCTCAAGGATCCCGGTGGCAGCTGACGACGGGCCTACAACCGGCTGGGTGTAGCCTCCGAGCCTTCGGGCGGCTTGGAGAGTCAGGCGAAGGGTTTATGCCGGTGGAGTCATAGACGGTGGCGTCGAATATGACGAGCGCAGAAGCAGGGTCCGCCGACTAATGGACGCGAGGCGCTACCGGGCGCGAACGTATAGTCCGCCGGCTGATGGTTTCCAGCGGGGGCGCCCCAGCGCACCCGCTGGGTGTAGCCTCCAACCAACTCGAAGAGTCGGGTGGAGGGTATTTGTTGTTGCCTAAGTAGATGGTGGCATTGAAGATGTCGGGCACGAACGCGGATTCCGCCGACTGATGGGCACGAGGCGCTGTCGGGTGCAGACGTATAGTCCACCGGCTGATGGGCATGGAGCCCTGCCAAAGGCGGACGCGGGGTCCGCCGGCTATCGAGCACGAGGCGCTATCGGGAGCGGACGCAGGTTTCGCCGCTAGATGGGCGTGGAGCACTTCCGAAGGCGGACGCGGGGTGCACCAGCTGTCGAGTGCGCGGCGCTACCGAGAGCAGACGCAGGATCTGATGCCGGATGGGCATGGAGCCCTGTCGAGGGTGGACGCGGGGTCCGCTGGCTCTCGAGCTCGGGGCGCTGCCGGACACGGACGGAGAGTCCGCTGGCTGATGGGCGCGGAGCCCTGCCGAAGGCGGACGCGGGGTCCGCTGACTGTCAAGCGCGTGGTTCTACCGGGCATGGACGGAGGGTCCGCCGGCTGATGGGCGCGGAGCCCTGCCGAGGAGTAGCCTCCGAGCCTCTAGGTGAGGAGGTTCCCCATGGAGACGACCATGCAGAAGACAAGTTTAAGTATGCGTAGATATATCAAAAATTTGATTTTGGTAGTGCAAGATTTATGCAAAGGGTGCCGACTCAGTTTCGTCCGAGCCTCCTTCAATCTTTTTCATGTGCCCTCCGCTCTTTGGCTTTTGCTCTTGCTATCTAGACAGCCGGGATCCGGTCTGTAGCTGATATGAAGAGTGGGTCGCGGAATGGAGCATACAGTACTCGGACTCTGGGAGTAGGCTCAACTAAGCGGACACTCATAAATGGAACGACCGGGTCGCCCAAGACGTTTTCTCCCTGGACGCTTTTCACGTGTGGTGACCTCGAGTTTTGTCTCTCGCTAGCCGGACAGCCGCGGTGCGGTCTGTAGCTGAGACAAAGAGTGGGCCTTCGGTCCCATGCACGCTACTAAGCCGTCTCGTGGGAACGAACGTATCGGGCCAAGCGGCCAGCCCCGAGCCGAGACTAGCTGGCGCCAAGGTGAATCAGTAAAGCAGCAGAATAAATGCAGGGATGGCCCCTGAGGGTCGCTCGGGGTTATTTGTTTTGTGTGTACAGTGCAAGGGTATGCGCGTGGAGATCTCACATTGCTTTTGGGTGCCGGCGAGGCGGTGTTGTCGATGTCGATCAGCGCGTCCCGCAGCTGACATGGTCCGGCTGATGCGCACGAGGCGCTGCCGGGCACGGACGCGGAGTCCGTCGACTGATGTGCGCGAGGCGTTTCCGGGGCGGGCGCAGGGTCCGCCGGCTGAAGAGCGCGAGGCGTTGTCAGGTGCGGACACGGAGTCTGCCGGGTGATGTGCGCAAGGCGCTGCCAGGGGCGGACACGGGGTCCATCGGCTGAAGAGCGTGGGGCGCTGCCGGGGGCGGACGCAGGGTCCGACGGTTGACAGGCACGGAGCCCTGCCGGGCGCAGCAGGGTCCGCCAGCTGGTGAGTGTGAGGTGCTACCAGGTACGGGCGTGCGGTCCGTCGGCTGGTGAGCGCGAGGCGCTGTCGGAAATAGCCTCCGGCCGAGGAGGTTCATTGATTTTCGTGTAGGCGAGGTGGGTGTTGTTGAAGATAGCCGGCGCGGCTTTTTGCCCGCGGAGCATGTCGGCGCACCCGTTGGGTGTAGTCATCGAGCCCCTTGGTGGTCAGCGGGTGTGCCAGCCGGCCAGATCTGACTGGCCAGACGGCAAGACGGGTGGACAACTAGAGTCGGCCTGGTGTCGAAGTAGACAGGCAGACCAGCGGGCGACGCAAGTCGGCCGTACGAGTGGGGATGTAGGTGTCTTCTCCCTTTTTTTATTGTGTGTGTGGCCGGCTGAAATGGACACTTGAGGCAGCAGGAACTAGCAGGACGCGTGGAGGAGCGAGCCGGCATGCGACGAGGCTGAGCGCAGCCGGTCGGAGGAGACCGCGGCTAACCGCGACGAGCCAGAGCGAGGATACATCGCCGGGCAGCTAGCCAGAGCGGGCGGTTGTAGCAGGAGGATCCACAGAGGCGTGAGGAGGCAGAGCAGAGTCGACCGGAGCGAGACTTAGCCGGCCACGGCGAGCCGGAGTGGACGCGTGGAGTGGCATGAGGACGAGCTTGCATAGGGGCGCAGCAGCGCGACACAAGTGGACCTCGGAGGAGGTCGACGCGTGAACCGGGGCCAGCGGAGGGCGCGGATGGATCCGACTCGACGCATGCCAGACGACTGAGGCGGCTCGAAGGCACATCAGTTGCACTAGCACGGTTGTGCAGAGACGAGAGTCGATGCACCGCATGTGGTTGTAGCTGGTCGTGGAGCGGCGGACAGGCAGACGCGTCGCGGACGCATGGGCAACGGGCAGCCAGAGCACGGGAGCCGGCCGAGCGCACGGCCTGACCCGAGGTGACGAGACCAGATGCGTAGCCGGTCGGGCCGTGCCCGTTGTAACATCCCAAAATTTCATTTTGGAATGTTATGATTATAGCTATGCATCTAGCAGCATCATTGCTTGAATGTATGTGTTTGTTGAAATGTCTCTTCTGGATTTCAGAAAGCTCTTTCTACTTTTCCCTAAGTTGCTTTCACCTATTTGAAATTTTGGTTAAATGTTCAAAATAAGAGAGGAGTAACATGACACTCCACACCAGGGTCTAATTGGTGATATATTTGAACAATAATAACCAGGAGTTATTTTGAAAATATTTGCAAAAAGGATTTATTATTCTGTTAATTTTGATATATAATACCCCTATTTTTGAAGACGATTTGAATGCTTTAAAAGCTTTTGAATGTCTCTGTAAAAATATTAAAGAAAATCAGTAACGGTTTGCATTTAAACCGGGCCGGCCCACGGCAGTTAAATCGCGCATTCATCTGTAGTGAGGACGCGTTCTATGCTCAGTGAGATGCCCTTGGAGTCGGATGGACTCACCTACTTTCAACGCTTCCGCAAGACTTAGTTATTCTCATGAGTTGGCCTTTAGGCCACTTTATTGTAATTTTTATTGTAATAAAGGACTCGATATGAGATTTCGATTAATATAATGCTGTGTGATTTACCTTTGATATATACATTGATGTACCATGTGTGTACCAGCATGATCTTGGGATGGTACGGAAACACCGGAGACTTGACCTTCCAGGTCAGGTCGCTACAGAAATGGTATCAGAGCACACGCTGACCGTAGGACGTAACCTCTAGGATTGGAAAGCCTTAGGATTGTTTCTCTTTGTCTTTAAATATCTTATACTCTCATCTATTCGTTTCTGACTCCTCTCCGATTATTTCAAAATTTATAGATGGCCACCTTCATCCCAGTGTTGATCACGGAGTTTTGCCAGCCTGACGCAACGATGCCTTTTGGTAAGGAGCTGATGAGGATCGTCAAGGACGTAAGGATTGCTTTGCCGAGCATCACCGGGATTCCTATCATGGCATTTCCTCAAGATGGACGCTACAGGATCGAGGTGCATATTCCAGGGAAGACTTTTTGGAATCGGAAGGAACCCATCGACCTCAAGTTCGTGGCACCTAGTTGGATACTTGGAAGAGACATGGCCATTCATCGTGCCCTTGGACGTATTCAGGAGGAATACAGAGGTGGAACCATTTCACCAGGACTCAGCGTGGTATGTCGTAGAGATGCCAATGGAAACATCATAACTCCTCCCACTGCAGACACCACTATCTCCTATCCAGACCTTGGAGACTCACATCAGGACTCTGGAGCTTCGAGTTCGTGCTGATACGAAGACAATCAAGAATCTGATGAACCGCGAGCTGGACCTTGAAGCTGATCTGCGAGAGGCCAACTATGAACACGAGCATGAAGTGAAGGACTTCCTAGAGAGGATTGATGAGCAGAATGCACGCATCGCAACTCTGGAGGAACAGCTAGACATGGGGGAAAACCTTCACCCCGAAGGAGACATGGCACCTTTCATCAGCGACGATGAAGACTATGAGGAAAGCACCACCGGAGGACCTACGACTATGCACTTTTGAGGAGAACATTAGTTATGCCCTCCAATGTATCTTTTATACGTTAAAGCGTAGGTCGATGTTTAGTTTGTCTGAGATTGTATTCTCGATGTTTGACATTGATTGAATAAATGAATGAGTGTTTGGTGTGATATGTTTGTTGCATTTCATATGGGTAGTGAATTTCTTCTAGACCCTTGTTCTATTCTAATTCTCATCCCTCTGAAAACAACAAGATGCCTCCACGACGTGAGACCGACTTCACTTTCCCGCCGGAACTCACTCAACTCCTTCAGCAGCAGAATGCACTGATGCAGTTATTGATTCAGAATCAGACCAACAACAATCAGAACCACCACCATCCACCCCAGGCTGACAATCTCACCCGTTTTATGAGGTTGAATCCTCCAACTTTCTCCAGCAGCACTGAGCCCATTGTGGCAGATGACTGGCTCCGTAAGATGGAGAGAGACCTTGTCACCGCTGGATGCACTGACGCTGAGAAAGTGCGATTTGCCGCACATGAACTGGAAGGACCAGCAGCATCATGGTGGGAGAATTACACCACCACTTATCCTATTGCAGATGTGACTTGGGAGCAATTCAAGCTTGCTTTCCGCACCGCTCATGTATCAGCTGGAGCCATGAGTCTGAAGAAGCGCGAGTTTCGCAACTTGCGCCAGGGTAATCGCTCTGTGGCCCAATATGTGGAAGAGTTCAACATGTTGGCCCGTTATGCCCCAGGAGATGTGGCCGATGATGCGGCCAAGCAAGAGAAATTTCTGGAAGGACTCAACGATGAGTTGAGCATGCAGCTGGTAGTGGCTAATTTCAACAGCTACCAAGAGCTGGTGGATAAGACACTTATTCTGGAAGGTAAACAGCAGCAGATTGAAAACCGCAAGCGGAAGTACACTCAAGGGAAGTTCAACTCTGGAACTCATCAGAAGCCTCGCTACTCCCCGTACTCAGGGAATACCGGATCAGGAAACAGTAAGTTTGGAAAGCACACTCATGCTGTGCACAACCATGGAGGCCACCATCATGGAGGAAATGGGAACAACCGTCTCAACCATGGCAATTTCAAGACTGACAATGGGAATGGGAACAACAACCAGCACCGTCAAGTTCCTACTCAGAAGGATCTGAGTCACATCACCTGTTTCAAGTGCCAGAAGACAGGGCACTATGCTACTGAGTGTCCCCAGAGCAAGCAAGGCAATGGAAACGGCAACAACAACGGCAATGCAGCAGTTAAGAAGCCCAATCCGTTTCCCCGTGCTCAAGTGAATCACATCGACGTGGAAGAAGTCTATGATCAACCCGAGACTGTGGTTGGTAAGTTTTTATTGCATTCACGTCCTGTTACAGTACTTTTTGATTCTGGTGCAACTCATTCATTCATATCAAGGGTAGTTGTGGATAAATATGGTTTGCCCACCAAAACCCTTAGTCAGCCCATTCAGGTCAGTTCCCCAGGAGGTATGATGATGGCAGGGATAGGATGCCATGCCTTGAAACTCAATATAGGAAATCATGTTTTTCCCACCGACCTCATCGTCTTAGAATCCCAAGGATTGGATGTAATCCTAGGCATGGATTGGATGACCAAGTATGAAGGAAATCTTGATTGCCCTAGCAAATCTGTTTCACTCACCACCCCGGAGAACAAGAGGATTAAGTATGTATCCCGACGCACACGTATGAGTGCTAGGTTAAATGCCCTCACAGGAGTTGTTCAGGAGGAAGTACCTGTGGTAAAAGATTATCTGGATGTATTTCCGGAAGAATTACCAGGCATGCCACCAGATAGGGAGATTGAGTTCCTAATAGAGCTACAGCCAGGGACAGCCCCAATTTCCAAGAGACCCTATCGGATGCCCGCAAATGATCTGTTGGAAATCAAGAAGCAAATTAAGGAGTTATTGGACAAAGGTTATATACGCCCAAGTTCTTCACCTTGGGGAGCCCCAGTTCTTTTGGTGGAGAAGAAGGATAAAACCTTGAGAATGGTAGTCGATTATCGTGCCTTGAACGAGGTGACTATCAAGAACAAGTACCCTCTACCGATGATTAATGATTTGTTTGATCAGCTCGTAGGAGCCAAAGTATTCTCCAAGATCGATCTTCGATCAGGGTATCACCAGTTGAAGATTCGTGAACGGGATATACCCAAAACAGCTTTCACCATGAGGTATGGCTTGTATGAGTATACAGTCATGTCTTTTGGATTGACTAATGCTCCTGCCTACTTCATGAATTTGATGAACAAAGTATTCATGGAATACCTAGACAAGTTTGTTGTGGTGTTCATCGATGACATTCTGATATTCTCCAAGAACGAGGAAGAGCATAAGCAACATCTGCGTTTAGTTCTGGAGAAGCTAAGAGAGCATCAGTTATATGCCAAGTTCAGCAAATGTGAATTTTGGCTGACGGAAGTCGGATTCCTTGGACATGTTATTTCCGAAGAAGGAATAGCCGTAGACCCCGCTAAGGTTGAAGCCGTCACCGAGTGGAAGTCACCCACCTCAGTTAAGGAGATCCGCAGTTTCCTCGGACTTGCCGGTTATTACCGGAGGTTCATTGAGAATTTCTCAAAGATTGCCAAGCCCATGACAGAGTTGTTGAAGAAAGAATCCAAGTATATTTGGACTGAGGAATGTGAAGCCAGTTTCCAGGAGTTGAAGGAACGTTTGGTCACAGCCCCAGTATTGATCTTGCCCGATAATTGGAAGGATTTCCAAGTTTACTGTGATGCCTCACGTCAAGGACTTGGAGGAGTACTTATGGAGGATGGAAAAGTTGTAGCCTATGCTTCCAGACAGCTACGACCTCATGAGTTGAATTATGCCACTCATGACTTGGAGTTAGCAGCCGTAGTGCACGCACTCAAGACTTGGAGACATTTCCTTATCGGAAATAGTTGTGATGTTTACACCGACCATAAGAGCCTGAAGTATATCTTCACGCAGAAAGAGTTGAACCTCAGACAGAGGAGATGGTTAGAGTTAATCAAGGACTATGACCTGAGATTACACTACCATCCAGGTAAGGCTAATGTTGTAGCCGATGCCTTGAGTCGGAAAACTTATGTGAACACACTCACAGCGGGAGGATTACCTCAAGAGTTAGTCGATGATCTCAGAGAGCTCAAGCTAGACATAGTTCCAAGAGGATATGTTGCTACACTGGAAATTCAGTCCACCTTGACCGAAAGAATTCGAGAAGCCCAGAAATCGGACAAGGAGATAGCTGAGATAAAGCAGAGAATGGAAGATGGTAAAGCTAAAGGTTTTCGTGAGGATGAGCAAGGAACTCTGTGGTTTGAGAACCGCATCTATGTGCCCAATGAACCAGAGCTCAGGAAGTTGATACTTCAGGAAGCCCACGATTCACCTTACTCGATACACCCAGGAAACACCAAGATGTATCTGGATTTGAAAGAAAGTTATTGGTGGACAGGTATGAAGAAAGACATTGCGGAACATGTTGCAATATGGGATGTTTGCCAGCGAGTAAAGGCAGAACATCAGAAACCAGCAGGGTTACTCCAACCTTTGCCGATACCCGAGTGGAAATGGGAAAAACTTGGTATGGATTTCATCACAGGATTGCCCAGGACCCGTTCAGGTTATGATTCCATCTGGGTAGTGGTTGATCGCTTGACCAAGGTGGCTCACTTCATTCCAGTGAAAACCACCTATACCAGTGCTAAGCTAGCCAAGATATATATGACCAGGATCGTATGTCTGCATGGAGTTCCGAGGAGTATCGTGTCAGATAGAGGAACACAATTTACCTCAATGTTTTGGCATCAGTTACATGAAACTTTGGGTACAAGGCTAGAGTTTAGTACAGCCTTTCATCTGCAGACAGATGGACAGACTGAGAGAGTCAACCAGATTCTGGAAGACATGTTGAGAGCTTGTGCGCTAGATTATGGATCTAGTTGGGATGACAACTTACCTTACGCAGAATTCTCATACAACAACAGTTATCAAACCAGTCTAAAGATGGCCTCTTTCGAAGTTTTATACGGAAGGAGGTGCAGAACACCACTGACGTGGGATGGTGTTGGAGACCGACAACTTTTTGGTCCCGACCTTATCCGAGATTCTGAAGAGAAAGTCAAGTTGATTCGTGACAGACTCAAGATAGCTCAATCTCGACAGAAGAGTTATGCTGACAGCAAACGTAAAGAAGTGACATATGAAGTGGGAGACAGAGCATATCTTCGTGTATCCCCGCTTCGAGGAACCAAGAGATTTGGTGTTAAAGGAAAATTAGCACCCAGATTCATAGGCCCCTACAAAATTCTTGAACGTAGAGGCGAAGTTGCATACAAACTGGAATTGCCAGAAGGATTATCCGAAGTTCATAATGTGTTCCATGTGTCCCAGCTGAAGAAATGTCATGCCGAGATGGCTGATATCCCTTTGAGAGATACAGTGCCCCTAGAGGCCATACAACTTGACAATGATCTGACTTACGAGGAGAAGCCTGTCAAGATCCTCGAGACATCCAACAGAGTTACCCGCAGCAAGATTATCAAGTTCTGCAAAGTTTTGTGGAGTCACCATACTGAGGAAGAAGCCACCTGGGAACGCGAAGAAGATCTTCGTAGAGACCATCCGCACCTATTTTCTAGCCAACCCGAATCTCGAGGGCGAGATTCATCTTAAGGTGGGTAGGTTTGTAACATCCCAAAATTTCATTTTGGAATGTTATGATTATAGCTATGCATCTAGCAGCATCATTGCTTCAATGTATGTGTTTGTTGAAATGTCTCTTCTGGATTTCAGAAAGCTCTTTCTACTTTTCCCTAAGTTGCTTTCACCTATTTGAAATTTTGGTTAAATGTTCAAAATAAGAGAGGAGTAACATGACACTCCACACCAGGGTCTAATTGGTGATATATTTGAACAATAATAACCAGGAGTTATTTTGAAAATATTTGCAAAAAGGATTTTAAAAACAATTAGGCAATTTCTGAAAATATTATTTTTTTCAAAGTGTTCAAATGACAGAATATAAATGTTCATTAAATAGAATTTATTATTCTGTTAATTTTGATATATAATACCCCTATTTTTGAAGATGATTTGAATGCTTTAAAAGCTTTTGAATGTCTTTGTAAAAATATTAAAGAAAATCAGTAACGGTTTGCATTTAAACCGGGCCGGCCCACGGCAGTTAAATCGCGCATTCATTACCGGTCGACCGACCGCGCGTAACGGTCACGCGCTCACTCGCTGACATCTGGGTCCCACGCCGACCGACCGTTGCCCGAAACGGTCGTCTCCTTCCCCGCGAGCGCCGGACCGGATCTCGCCGGCAGTTTCCACCTCTCGCCGGATCTCTCTCCTCTCTCCTCCCCCGCACCCCTCGAGCGCCCTATAAATACCGGACACCTCCCCGCATCCTTTCCCCCCCAAACCCCCTCCTACCTTGCCGAGGAGCTGCCGCAATTCGTCGCCGGAGCTCCCACCCTCACCGGACTCGCCGTCGAGCGTAGCCACCGCCTCCGACCACCGTTCGCCCCACCCTCGCCACCAATCGACTCCGGAGAACTGTCGCCGTCGCTCGGACCACTTCCCCGTCCTCCCCGACCACTGGAACGCCTCGCCATCGTCCTCGCCGTCTTCGGATCGCCGGAGAAACCCCGACGCCGGCAACCTTTACCCCGTGAGCATTTCCCTCCCTCCGATCCAAATCCGACGTCCCAGATTAGATCGGATTTATTCCGAATCGTTTTCCTCTACCAATCGGTCGCCCGCCCGAAATCCTCAAGCGCACACACCCCCTTAGCCAATCGGACAGCGCCACGTAGCCCCCTAACCGTCGCAAAACATTTTTTTCTTTTCAGTTTTGTTTTTTCAGAAACAGAATGTATTCCAAATTTGCTTTAGCTATATCTTTTAATCTGTTTAGAGTTTTGAGTTGATTCTTTTTGCAATAGCTCACAAATTTCATGTAGTTTCACCCTGTACTTTTAAATTTCAAATTTGAACTATAAAATTTGAATTTAATCAAATTTTCTCAAAACTTCAAATATGAATAACTAGAGTTTGAAAATAGATTTTGATATGAATCTTTTTGCTACTGTTTGGTATTAGTTAGGACTACCTTCATGTTTAGTTTGAGGATTTTCAGGATATATTTGATTAGTGTTTTAACCAAAAACAGAATCTGTATAGTATTATAATATAGTTTTATAAACTCAATTTTGATTAGTTTGATTTAGAATTTGGTTTTATTTGTTTATTAGGTTCTGTTAGTAAACACTTAGTGTCTTCACTCACTGTTAATAAAAAATATAAATTTGCTTAGTTTAATTTTATTTAACATAGGAATCACAACTTATTTTTTCAAATAGGTTTATTTCAACTAAAACAACTAACTAGTAATAGTTTTGCTTTCAAACAAAGTTTTGTATATTTTAATTCTGTTTTCTAAGACAGATTTAATTGTAAATTATTTTCTGTTAAGAACAT
Organism: Hordeum marinum; assembly: GCA_022496015.1. Classification (NCBI taxonomy): domain Eukaryota; kingdom Viridiplantae; phylum Streptophyta; class Magnoliopsida; order Poales; family Poaceae; genus Hordeum; species Hordeum marinum. Next base: position 418,677,911 of record CM039676.1, read on the forward strand.
GTTTTACAAATAAATAATAAGTTTAGTTTTTCATTCTTTTGTTAGTACAACTATAGTTGATTCATATAGTGTTTATCAAAACTTTTATAAACTTTACTAGAGTTTTCCCAACAAACTTAAATTGACTTTGTTTACTTTAATAGTAAAATATTCTATTGTTGCCTTGCTGTCAACAATTGTCTTGTTATTTCAAAATAGTTTTATTATGTGGAAGTGTTTTCATCATCCCCTTTGGAAAACAAAACTTTGTGTGTTTTACTTGCTAGAGACTTTTGTGCATTGTTTGCCTTGTTTGTTTAGTACTTCTTTGCTGAATGTTATGAGTACTTATTTTGGTTGTATGCTTATTTGAGTGCATTGTTTGTTTCGTTAGATTATCCGGAGTGCGAAGCTTGTTACTTAGAGTCACTCACGTACGAAGATCATCAATCAGGCAAGTCACTTTGATCATGTTTTACCCATGTTTTATATGCATTAGTTCTACCATCTCCCCAGTTGCATGCAAGATAGGTTAGTTGGAAACTTGGTTACATTGTAGTAGTATCATGTGGTAGATACCCCTCTCAACCCTCTTTGACAACATTGGCCCCGGGAAACGTTGTTTTACTTTTGCTATGCTATTAGTAGACGGGGTTGGTTGTGTGATTCATGAGAGTTGAGAGAGTTAATAATTTCAAGACCTACATAATGATCAAGATTTAAGACTCTGAGTTTTCAACATACCTCTGGGTGGATGATGGTTGAACGGCACCCTGGAGAAACCAGTGGTTAGCCTAGGTGATGCTGGAGATGGCCAGTATTCACGCGGAAAGGTCCACCCAGGCACAAAGAGATGGATGGGTGCTTCAAAACCCAAGGCTTACCTGCACAGCCACAAGTCATTATGGGCTCTGGCTTGGTCGGATATCGTGGTGACCCTGGACAGGCGGTGCTACGAGATGTAGAAGAACGGTAGGAAAGGATGGGCACCGACAGAGTCGCAGGGAAACCCTTTGGAAGACCATGTTTTGGTCATCCGTTTCTCAAACACCCTGAAGTGCGAGAAATCAAACGGAGGTGACCAAATCTTGTGGGGAACGTGTGCAAAACTCTGCAGAGTACAAAACCTAATCAATTAGCCGTGTCCACGGTCATGGACGACTTGAGCCAAAGGAATTGGAACTTCCGGAACTCTCAACACAAATAATATGATGATGTGGGTATTTAATAATTTTGGGTATGAGAAATGGTTGGTGGAACCATCTCATAAATCAACCAACTTAGTAATATTTTGCTTAGCCCCTCCCTTGATGTAGGAAAAACTTGGCTTTACGCAAAAACTTACCACCCCACTTGCCATATATGCATATAGACTAGATGATTATCTCTTCACCCCTCTCTTGTGACTTTGTCGGCATATTCCATATGCTGACCTACATGGCTGCAACGTATCATGTTGCAGAGTATTTTTCCGACCAGGAGTGAGGACGCGTTCTATGCTCAGTGAGATGCCCTTGGAGTCGGATGGACTCACCTACTTTCAACGCTTCCGCAAGACTTAGTTATTCTCATGAGTTGGCCTTTTGGCCACTTTATTGTAATTTTTATTGTAATAAAGGACTCGATATGAGATTTCGATTAATATAATGCTGTGTGATTTACCTTTGATATATACATTGATGTACCGTGTGTGTACCAGCATGATCTTGGGATGGTACGGAAACACCGGAGACTTGACCTTCCAGGTCGGGTCGCTACACCCGTGCATAGCGCAACCGGCCAGGCATGTGTGGCTGTTAGCCATGCACGCACTTGAGTAGTGCGGCCGGCCACGTACGTAACACATGCATGCATGCATGCATGTATTGTAGCACGTCCTCCTCCTTTTGCTCTCATCCTTCTGGGTAGCCAGCAGACCGAGGCGTGGGGGAGCAACCGGCTGATGAGCGCGAAGCCGGCACACAGGGCCGGGGCAGGGCTGCGACCGGAGGTCGAGAGACACGAGGCCGGCACACGGGCGTGGTGCAGCCAGAGCTGGTACGGCGTGCGAAGTCGGACAGAGGCGAGGCGGGCCGGACGTCAGCGTGCTTGGGTCGGGTCATCGAGGCGACGAGCCGTCTAGCCGGCGCACGTATAGCCCGGTGACGTCTCCCGCGCCTTGATCCAGCAGCAGCGCGACGGCATGGTGGTGGTGGAGCAGCAAGGTATTCCGGCAGGGCTTCGCCTAAGCACCGCGGAGGAGGAAGAAGAGAGGTAGGGCTGCGCCGTGGGAGAGAGATCAAATCTTGTAACAAAACAGCCAAAACCTCAAGTATATACAGGAGGAGGGAGAGGGAGGGCTGCCTTGTCCCCTCCTCCAAGGAGGAGAGGTTCGGCCGATCTAGGGGAGGAGTCCACCTCCCACAAGGGAGGTGGATCTCCTCCTTTCAAACTCCTTTTTGCCTTATCTCTTTATCCCTATGCACATGGGCCTCTAGAAAAGGTCTTGCCCAGCCTAATAAGGGCTGGAACACTTTATCTAACAGCCCATAAGGTCCTTTGGTCGTCACACCCCTCCCGGGGGTCCTCCGGCACCCTCCTGGCACTCCCGGTACACTATCGATGAGCCCGAAAACTTTTCGGTGACCAAAATAGGACTTCCTATATATCAATCTTTACCTCCGGACCATTCCGGAGCTCCTCGTGATGTCCGGAACCTCATCTGAGACTCCTCACAACCTTCAGTAATTACGTATACCATTTCCCTAAAACCCTAGTGTCATCGAACCTTAAGTGTGTAGACCCTACGGGTTCGGGAGACACGTAGACATGACCGAGACACCTCTCCAGTCATTAACCAACAGCGGGATCTGGATACCCATGTTGGTTCCCACATGCTCCATGATGATCTCATCTGATGAACCACGATGTCGGGGATCCAATCAATCCCGTATACAATTCCCTTTGTCTACCGGTATGATACTTGCCCGAGATTCGATCGTCGGTATCACTATACCTTGTTCAATCTCGTTACCGGCAAGTCTCTTTACTCATTCCGTAACACATAATCCCGTGGCTAACTCCTTAGTCTCATTGAGCTCATTATGATGATGTCTTACCGAGTGGGCCCAGATATACCTCTTCGTCATACGGAGTGACAAATCCCAGTCTCGATTCGGGCCAACCCAACAGACACTTTTGGAGATACCCGTAGTGCACCTTTATAGCCACCCAGTTATGTTGTGACGTTTGGCACACCCAAAGGATTCCTACGGTATCCGGGAGTTGCACAATCTCATGGTCTAAGGAAACAATACTTGACATTGAAAAAGCTTTAGCAGACGAACTACACGATCTTGTGCTATGCATAGGATTGGGTCTTGTCCATCACATCATTCTCCAAATGATGTGATCCCATTATCAACGACATCCAATGTCCATGGTCATGAAACCGCGACCATCTATTGATCAGCGAGCTAGTCAACTAGAGGCTCACTAGGGACACGTTATGGTCTATGTATTCACACATGCATTCTGGTTTCCGGTTAATACAATTATAGCATGAACAATAGACAATTATCATGAATAAGGAAATACAATAATAACCATTTTATTATTGCGTCTAGGGCATATTTCCAACTGGGCAAGGGCAAAGGAACGCGTAAGTGGCGACGGGGACCGGCGCCATGGCAAACGGGCTCGAAGATGGCGACGACGGAGAGCACGCCGGCCGCCTCGGCTCGATTTGCCGCTCGGCGAAGACGGAGTCGACGGCGGAGATGGACGATGCCAAGGCCGATGGTGAGGACGCAGTCGGCGACGGCACGGACGCCTAGGGGTGTGTTGATGTCGGGCCGCCAAGCCCCACAAGAGAGACGACGGCAACGCCGCGGTGATGATGACGAAGAGGGTCCCGCCCAGACCGCAGTTCTAGCAGCAGCTTGCCCCACGGCAGGTGCCAACCGTCATCGTTTTCTCACGGGGGGTCTCGAGAGATGACAGATGCCATAGGTAGGCTTATTGAGGTGAGAGCAAGGCTGTCGTGGATGATCCGGGACGGGTATGCGAATAGCATGCAGTGGTTTACCCAGGTTCAGGGCTCTCCGGAGAGATAACACCCCTACTCCTGCATATCGGTATATCTGGTATATATCTGGTACAGAGTTGCTCCTGGAGATGTATTGGACTGAGAGTAGTGGCCGAGTGCCAACTGTCTCGTATATGTCTCATATGTATGTGAGAGCTAGCTAGCAAGTGGGCATGGGAGAGCTCCACGGTGAATGAGTGAGGAATCAGAGAGTCAGTGTGCTAGTGTCATGGCTCCCTTTTTATAGTAAAAAGGGGCATGGGCTGTGGCATTGGTTGTAAGCTACATGGTAGCCGGTAGCCGGCATGGCAGCCAGCCGGGCGGAGCAGCCGGCCCGGGCGGGCGGGCACCCCATCCGACTCGCCGTCTTTGGGGTACTCGGGGTGTTGGGAGACGTAGTAGTAAATCTAAAAAATTCCTACAATCACCAAGATCCATCTATGGAGAAACCAGCAACGAGTAAGGGGAGAGTGCATATTACTACCTTTGAAGATCGCAAAGCGGAAGCGTAACTGGAACGCGGTTGGTGGTGTCGTACTCGCAGCGATTCAGATCATGGTGGAATCCGATCTAACTGCCGAACAACGGCGCCTCCGCGTTCAACACACATGCAGTCCGGTGATGTCTCCTACGCCTTGATCCAGCAAGGAGGAAGGAGGGGTTGAGGGAGAGCTCCGGCAGCACGACGACATGGTGATGGTGGAGCTGCGTGGTTCTCCGGCAGAGCTTCGCTAAGCACTACGGAGGACGAGGAGAGGGAGGAGTAGGGCTGCGCCGTGGGAGAGAGAGATGTGTGTCGCCGGCTGCCCCAAGGGTTCCACTATATATAGGGGGAGGAGGAGGGAGGGCGGAACCCTGGGGTTCCCACCCTAGGGTGGTGCGGCAGACCCCAGATCCCATCTGGCCGGCGGCCATAGAGGGAGAGGGGTGCGGCTGCCCTAGGGTGGGCCTTAGGGCCCATCTGCCCAAGGGTTTGCCCCCTCCCACCTCCAGCTGCGCCTTTGGCCCTTGTGGGGGGCGCACTAGCCCACCTAGGGGCTGATTCCCTCCCACTTGCAGCCCATGCAGCCCTCTGGTGCCGGTGACCCCACTTCGTGGACCCACAGAACCCTTCCGGTGGTCCCGGTACGTTACCGGTAATCCCCGAAACACTTCCGGTGACACAAACCTCACTTCCTATATATGAATCTTTACCTCTGGACCATTCCGGAGCTCCTCATGACGTCCGGGACTCCGAACAACCTTCGGTAACCACGTACACTATTTCCCTATAACCGCTTCACATGTAGATGTCGTCACGACGCTTTGCTTGCTGCTGCACCAGCTGACTGCCCCTCCGTTCAAAATATACATGTATCTGGTTTGTGACTTGGTGTCATCCAGATCTGTGTCGAAGCAAGCATCGACGTAACCCTTTACGACGAGCTCTTCGGCACCTCCATATACGAGAAACATGTCCTTTGTCCTTTTCAGGTACTTCAGGATATTCTTGACCGTTGTCCAGTGTTCCACTCCGGGATCACTTTGGTACCTCCCTACCAAACTTATGGCAAGGCTCACATCAGGTCTGGTACACAGCATGGCATACATAATAGAGCCTATGGCTGAAGCATAGGGGATGACACTCATCTCTTCTCTATCCTTTGCCATGGTCGGGCATTGAGTCGTACTCAATCTCACACCCTGTAACACAGGCAAGAACCCCTTCTTGGACTGATCCATAGTGAACTTCTTCAATATCTTGTCAAGGTTTGTGCTTTGTGAAAGACCTATGAGACGTCTCGATCTATCTGTATAGATCTTGATGCCTAATATGTAAACAGCTTCTCCAAGGTTCTTCATTGAAAAACATTTATTCAAGTAGGGCTTTACACTTTCCAAGATTTCTATATCATTTCCCATCAACAATATGTCGTCTACATATAATATGAGGAATGCTACAGAGCTCCCACTCAGTTTGTTGTAAATACCGGGTTCTCCATAAACCTGTATAAACCCAAACGCAGTAATCACCTCATTAAAGCGAATGTTCCAACTCCGAGATGCTTGCACCAGCCCATAGATGGAGCGATGGAGCGTGCATACCTTGTTTGCATCTTTAGGATCGACAAAACCTTCCTGCTGCATAATATACAGTTCTTCCTTAAGGAAACCATTAAGGAATGCCGTTTTGACATCCATTTGCCAGATCTCATAATCATAAAATGTAGCAATTGCTAAGATGATTCGGAAAGACTTCAGCATCGCTACGGGTGAGAAAGTCTCATCGTAGTCAACTCCTTGAACTTGTCGATAACCCTTAGCGACAAGCCGAGCCTTATAGACGGTCACATTACCATCCACGTCAGTCTTCTTCTTAAAGATCCATTTATTTTCTATGGCTCGGTTATCATCAGGCAAGTCCACCAAAGTCCATACTTTGTTCTCATACATGGATCCTATCTCGGATTTCATGGCTTCAAGCCATTTGTTGGAATCCAGGCCCTTCATTGCTTCTTCATAGTTTGAAGGTTCACCGTTGACCAACAACATGATCTCAAGGACAGGGTTTCCGTACCACTCTGGTGCGGAACGTGTCCTAGTGGACCTTCGATGTTCAATAGTAACTTGATCTGAAGTTTCATGATCATCATCATTAACTTCCTCTCCAGCCGGTGTAGGCTCCACAGAAACAACTTCCTGTGCTGCGCTACTCTCCGGTTCGAGTGGAGGTACAATTACCTCATCAAGTTCTATTTTCCTCCCACTTGCTTCTTTCGAGAGAAACTCTTTCTCTAGAAAGGATCCATTCTTGGCAACAAAGACTTTGCCTTCGGATCTAAGGTAGAAGGTATACCCAATAGTTTCCTTGGGGTATCTATGAAAACACACTTTTCCGCTTTGGGTTCGAGCTTCTCAGGTTGAAGTTTCTTCACATAAGCATCGCATCCATAAAATTTTAGAAACGACAGCTTAGGTTTCTTTCCAAACCATAATTCATACGGTGTCGTCTCAACGGATTTAGACGGTGCCCTATTTAAAGTGAATGCGGCAGTCTCTAATGCATATCCCCAAAATGATAGTGGTAAGTCGGTAAGAGACATCATAGATTGCACCATATCCAATAGATTGCGATTACAACATTCAGACACACCATTTTGTTGAGGTGTGCCAGGCGGCATGAGTTGTGAAACAATTCCACATTTCCTTAGGTGCGTGCCAAACTCGTGACTTAAATATTCTCTGCCACGATCAGATTGTAGGCACTTTATTTTCCTGTCGCATTGATTCTCTACCTCACTCTAAAATTCCTTGAACTTTTCAAAGGTTTCAGACTTGTGTTTCATTAAGTAGACATACCCATATCTGATCAAGTCATCAGTGAGGGTGAGAACATAACGGTAGCCACCGCGAGCCTCAACGCTCATTGGACCGCATACGTCGGTATGTATTATCTCCAACAATTCAGTTGCTCGCTCCATTGTTCCGGAGAACGGAGTCCTGGTCATCTTGCCCATGAGGCATGGTCCGCACGTGTCAAATTATTCAAAATCAAGAGACTCCAAAAGTCCATCAGCATGGAGTTTCTTCATGCGTTTGACACCAATATGACCAAGGCGGCAATGCCACATGTAAGTGGGACTATCATTATCAATCTTACATATTTTGGTACTCACACTATGGACATGTGTAACATCACGTTCGAGATTCAACAAAAATAAACCATTGACCAATGGGGCATGACCATAAAACATTTCTCTCATATAAATAGAACAACCATTATTCTCAGATTTAAATGAGTAGCCATCTCGCATCAAGCGAGATCTAGATACAATGTTCATCCTCAAAGTTGGTACGAAATAACAATTATTAAGGGTTAAAACTATTCCCAAAGGTAGATGTAGAGGCAGCGTGCCAACGGCGATCACATCGACCTTGGAACCATTCTCGACGCGCATCGTCACCTCGCCCTTCGCCAGTCTCCGCTTATTCCGCAGCTCTTGCTTGGAGTTACAACTGTGAGCAACTGCACCGGTATCAAATACCTAGGAGCTACTATGAGCGCTGGTAAGGTACACATCAATAACAAGTATATCACATATGCCTTTAACATTGCCGGCCTTCTTATCCGCTAAGTACTTGGGGTAGTTCCACTTCCAGTGACCGGTACCCTTGCAATAAAAGCACTCAGTCTCAGGCTTGGGTCCATTCTTATTCTTCTTCCCAGCAATTGCTTGCCGGGCGCGGCAACTGCTTTGCCGTCCTTCTTGAAATTCTTTTTACCCTTGCCTTTCTTGAAACTAGTGGTCTTATTCACCATCAACACTTGATGCTCCTTTTTGATCTCGACCTCCGCTGATTTCAGCATCGAGTAAAACTCAGGAATGGACTTCTCCATCCCCTGCATGTTGTAGTTCATCACAAAGCTCTTGTAGCTAGGCGGGAGCGACTGGAGGATTCTGTCAATAACCGAGTCATCTGGGAGATTAACTCCTAGCTGAGTCAAGCGGTTGTGCAACCCAGACATTTTGAGTATGTGCTCACTGACAGAACTATTCTCCTCCATCTTACAGCTGAAGAACTTGTCAGAGACGTCATATCTCTCAAGCCGGGCATGAGCTTGGAAAACCAGTTTCAGCTCCTGGAACATCTCATATGCTCCATGTTGCTCAAAACGCTTTTGGAGCCCCGGTTCTAAACTGTAAAGCATGCCGCGTTGAACCAGGGAGTAATTATCACAACGTGACTGCCAAGCGATCGTAATGTCTTGGTCCGCTGGGAAAATGGGTGCTCACCTAGCGGTGCATCAAGGACATACAATCTCTTGGAAGCTATGAGGATAATCCTCAAGCTACAGACCCTGTCCGCATAGTTGCTTCCATCATCTTTCAGCTTGGTTTTCTCTAGGAACGCGTTGAAGTTGAGGGTGACATTAGCGTTGGCCATTGGATCTATAATATAGATTGTAAAGACAATTTTAGACTAAGTTCATGATAATTAAGTTCACATAATCAAATTATTTAATGAACTCCCACTTAGATAGACATCTCTCTAGTCATCCAAGTGACACATGATCCATGTCAACTAGCCCGTGTCCGATCATCATGTGAGACGGACTAGTCATCCATGGTGAACATCTCCATGTTGATCGTATCTTCTGTACGACTCATGTTCGACCTTTCGGTCTCTCGTGTTCTGAGGCCATGTATGTACATGCTAGGCTCGTCAATTCAACCTAAGTGTACCGCGTGTGTAAATCTGGCTTGCACCCGTTGTATGCGAACGTTAGAACCTGTCACACCCGATCATCACGTGGTGCTTCGGAACAACGATCCTTAGCAATGGTGAACATTTTTCTTGAAATTTTAGTGAGAGATCATCTTATTTAGCTACCGTCATTCTAAGCAAATAAGATGTAAGCATGATAAACATCACATGCAATCAATATAGTGACATGATATGGCCAATATCATCTTGCTCCTTTGATCTCCATCTTTGGGGCACCATGATCATCACTGTCACCGACACGACACCATGATCTCCATCATCATGATCTCCATCATAGTGTCTTCATGAAGTTGTCTCACCAACTATTACTTCTACTACTATGGCTAACGTTTAGTAATAAAGTAAAGTAATTACATGGCGTTTATGATTGACACACAGGTCATACAATAAAATAAGACAACTACTATGGCTCCTGCCAGTTGTCATACTCATCGACATGCAAGTCGTGAATCCTATTACAAGAACATGATCAATCAAATACATCACAATACATCACATCACATCCTTTGGCCATATCACATCACAGGGCATGTGCTGCAAAAACAAGTTAGACGTCCTCTAATTTGTAGTTGCAAGTTTTTACGTGGCTGCTATAAGTTTCTAGCCAAAACGTTTCTTACCTACGCCAAAACAAAAACGTGATATGCCAATTGCTATTTACCCTTCATAAGGACCCTTTTCATCGAATCCAATCGGACTAAGGTGGGAGAGACAGACACCCGCTAGCCACCTTATGCAACAAGTGCATGTCAGGCGGTGGAACCGGTCTCACGTAAGCGTATGTGTAAAGTTGGTCCAGGCCGCTTCATCCCGCAATACCTCCAAATCAAGATAAGACTAGTAACGGTAAGCAAATTAACAAGATTGATGCCCACAACAACTTGTGTTCTACTCGTGCATAGATTCGACGCATAGACCTAGCTCATGATGCCACTATTGGGAGACGTAGTAGTAAATCACAAAAATTCCTATGATCACCAAGATCCATCTATGGAGAAACCAGCAAGGAGTAAGGGGAGAGTGCATCTACATACCATTGAAGATCGCAAAGCAAAAGCGTTACTAGAACGCGGTTGGTGGGGTCGTACTCGCAGCGATTCAGATGGCGATGGAATCCGATCTAAGCGCCGAACAACGGGCCCTCCGCATTCAACACACGTGTAGCCCAGTGACGTCTCCTATGCCTTGATCCAGCAAGGAGGAAGGACAGGTTGAGGGAGAGCCTCGGCAGCACGATGGCGTGGTGACGGTGGAGCTATGTGGTTCTCCGACAGAGCTTTGCTAAGCACTACGGAGGACGAGGAGAGGGAGGAGTAGGGCTGCGGCGTGGGAGAGAGAGATGCGTGTCTCCGGCTGCCCCAAGGGCTCCACTATATATAGGGGGAGAGGAGGGAGGGCTGCGCCCTAGGATTCCCACCCTAGGGTGGTGCGGCATCCCGCAGATCCCATCTGGCCGGCGGCCACAGAGGGAGAGGGGTGCGGCTGCCCTAGGGTGGGCCTTAGGGCCCATCTGCCCTAGGGTGGGCCCCCTCCCACCTCCAGCTGCGCCTTGGGCCCTTGTGAGGGGCACACCAGCCCACCTAGGGGCTGGTCCCCTCCCACTGGCAGCCCATGCAGCCCTCTTGTGCTGGTGGCCCCACTTGGTGGACCCCCGGAACCCTTCCGGTGGTCCCGTTACGTTACCGGTAATCCCCGAAATACTTCCGGTGACCAAAACCTCACTTCCTATATATGAATCTTTAACTCCGGACCGTTCCGGAGCTCCTCGTGACGTCCAGGATCTCATCCGGGACTCCGAATAACCTTCGGTAACCATGTACACTATTTCCCTATAACCCTAGCATCATCGAACCTTAAGTGTGTAGACCCTACGGGTTCGGGAGACACGTAGACATGACCGAGACACCTCTCCGGTCAATAACCAACAGCGGGATCTGGATACCCATGTTTGATCCCACATGCTCCACGATGATCTCATCGGATGAACCACGATGTCTGGGATTCAATCAATCCCGTATACATTTCCCTTTGACTACGGTATGATACTTGCCCAAGATTCGTTCGTCAGTATCCCTATACCTTGTTCAATCTCGTTACTGGCAAGTCTCTTTACTCATTCCGTAACACATCATCCCGTGGCTAACTCCTTAGTCACATTGAGCTCATTATGATGATGTCTTACCGAGTGGGCCCAGAGATACCTCCCCGTCACACGGAGTGACAAATCCTAGTCTTGATTCGTGCCAACCCAACAGACACTTTCGGAGATACCTGTAGTGTACCTTTATAGCCACCCAGTTACGTTGTGACGTTTGGCACACCCAAAGTATTCCTATGGTATCCGGGAGTTGCACAATCTCATGGTCTAAGGAAACGATACTTGACATTAGAAAAGCTTTAGCAGACAAACTACACGATCTTGTGCTATGCTTAGGATTGGGTCTTGTCCATCACATCATTCTCCAATGATGTGATCCTGTTATCAACGACATCCAATGTCCATGGTCATGAAACTAGGGACAACGAGCTAGCCAACTAGAGGCTCACTAGGGACATGTTGTGGTCTATGTATTCACACATGCATTACGGTTTCCGGTTAATACAATTATAGCATGAACCATAGAGAATTATCATGAACAAGGAAATACAATAATAGCCATTTTATTATTGCTTCTAGGGCATATTTCCAACACGGGGGTCATCCCCCTGACATGTGGGGCTTCAGACAGCCCACTAGGGCTGGTATACCTCCGCCCACATCCCATGTAGCCTCTTGGGTCGAAACACCCCTCCTGATGGTCCCCCGGTACCCTCCCGGCACTCCCTGTACACTACCGATGAGCCCGAAACTTTTCCGGTGACCAAAATAGGACTTCCTATATATCAATCTTTACCTATGAACCATTATGAAGCTCTTCGTGACTTCCGGGACTCCGAAAAACCTTCGGTCACCACCATACCTAACTCTATACTACCGAAATGTCACTGAACCTTAAGTGTGTAGACCCTGCGGGTTCGAGAACTATGTAGACATGACCGAGACACCTCTATAGTCAATAACCAATAGTAGGACCTAGATGACCATATTGGTTCCTAGATATTCTACGAAGATCTTTATCGGTTGAACCTCTATGTCAAGGATTCAGTTAATCCCGTATGTTGTTCCCTTTGTTCTTCGGTATGTTACTTACCCGAGGTTCGATCGTCGGTATCTCTATACCTAGTTCAATGACTTTACCGGCAAGTCTCTTTACTCGTTCCGTAATACAAGATCCCGTGGTTAACACTTTAGTCACATTGCTTGCAAGGCTTGTTGTGATGTTGTATTACTGAGTGGGCCCTGAGATACCTCTCCGTCACACGGAGTAACAAATCCCAGTCTTGATCCATACCCACTCAATAGACACCCTCGGAGATACCTGTAGAGCACCTTTATAGTCACCCAATTATGTTGCAACGTTTGATACACACAAGGCACTCCTCCAGTGTCAGTGAGTTGCATGATCTCATGGTCATAGGAACAGATACTTGATATGCAGAAAAACTATAGCAATAAACTGGCACGATCATATGCTATGTTTATAGTTTGGGTCTTGTCCATCACATCATTCTCGCAATGATATGATCCCGTTATCAAATGACATATCATCTCAATGGCTAGGAAACGTTGACCATCTTTGATCAACGAGCTAGTTTACTAGAGGCATACTAGGGACAAAATGTTGTCTATGTATCCACACATGCAATGTGTTTCCTATCAATACAATTATCATGAACAAGGAAATATAATAATAACCATTTTATTATTGCCTCTAGGGCATATTTCCAACACTAACCACACCTCTCATTCGCCTCCTCTGCTTCCTCATTCCTCCGAGTCTTCGACGCATAGATCTAGATTTTCCACTCTTCCCCCTTCAAGCTCATCCATGGCAGGCTCCAATGGCAAGTGGGAGGCTTCCACGGTCACCGACCGGGACATCCAAGACCTCAAGAAGGCTGGCTACCTTCCCGCAAACATCCCTCACTACGTGTCGGAGGTCGGCCTAGTGATCCCCACTCCCAAGCTAGGTGAAAGGGTGGTCTTCATCCCCCACTTCATCCGAGGACCGAGCTTCCCGCTCCACCCCTTCATTAGGGGGCTTATGTTTTTCTATGGTCTCGACTTCCACGACCTCCCGCCGAACTCCTTCATGCATATATCGGCTTTCATCCTCGTCTGCGAGGCGTTCCCGTGTGTTGAGCCACAGTTTGGGCTCTCGTTCAAAGTGTTCAACGTCAAGCCGAAGTGCGTTGGTGGCAAATGCGCAGACTACGCGGAGCTGTCATCGGCAAGCTCACTCGCGTTGTATGGACATCCGGCACCTTCATCAACATCATCAAGGTATGGCAGAAGGAGTGGTTTTACATCACTGAGCCACTGGAGGAAGGCCGGATTGCCTCCGCCAAATTCAGATCCGGTCCCCCACTAGATTAACTTCATGGCTCCGTAAGGGCCTCATCTGGGGACCAAACAAGGAAGTGAGCAGCCTGTAGAAGCGCATTGGCTCTATGCTCGACAACGACATTGCACTGACCAATGTGGTCCAGGTTATGCTCCGGCGGAGCATCCTCCCCTGCCAGCGTCGGGATACTCCCCTATGGACGCGTCAGCTCGATGACGTGCCCACGATTATGCACCTCTTCCGCGGTATGTGAGAGAAGTTGTGGAAGGCGCTTTTCAAGCCGCATGAGGATTGGCCATACAAGGAGGAAGATCGGGGTCTGCATGCCGCCAAGCCAGCTTCCAAGGTACAGTATAATTTTGCTTGATCGCCTCTGTCCTTCATAGAGAATATTTATAACACCTTTTCCGATCACTCTTTGTAGAAATGGCTAAGCAAAGCCACGGGCATCGACTACCCAGCACCTCAGTCCGAAGACCCTAGGTTCGGGCTGTTAGCAGAGATGCTCATCGAGGCACCTTACGAGGCGCCTACGAAGAAAGAGAAGAAGAAGAAGAAACCAGGCCGAGAAGGCATGCGCATCAGGAACCAGCCAGAGGATGCGTCTGAAGAAACCCATGCCTCCTCGAATCAAGCGAGCATGAGGATGAGGACAAAGATGAGGGGGAGGGCGATTCTCCCCTCGTAAGAAAGAGAGCAGCATCATCGGACGTCGTGGAGGTCGTACCCTCTCCTGCCCAGAAGAGGGCGCGTCGGTCATAGGTAATCCTATGCGACGATAGTTCGGACTCGGATACCGAATCCGATGACTTCGAGAGGGCTCCACGGAGGAGCTTAAGGGTCAAGCCCCCTGCTCGAAGGTGAGAATCCGAAGACTCCTTCAGTTGTCATTGATAAATTCATTATTCAACAATATGCGGGCATTTATCGACTTGGCAGACCCTCACGCGTGCTCCCCCCGACTAGGTTTCGGACGGGGAGACCCTGCCCGCCGAGCTAGCGGAGAGTGGGAATGCGTCGCATCCTGCCACTCCAGGCACCATGAAGGACACCACGGAGGTGTTGTCCCAGCATGCTCCTATGGAGCTGGGCACCGACGACGGGGGAGACGACATCATGGCCAAGGATAATGCCTCGGTCACCAAAGACTCGGGGGAGGTTCCCCACCCGGATACTGAGGAGGCCGGACTAAAAGCCGCTCAGTCCCCTCCGAGGGCATCTCCGAAGCGCACCATGCCTCCAGAGGCAACGGTTCAAACCCCAGTTGGTGATCGGGTTATCTAATCACCACTGGCGCCACTGACAAATGGGTGGCCAGTCATGGAGGAGGCTTTATCGAGCGCCTCCATCACCAAGGAGCACCACACCCTTATGGGTGTGGTATTGCAGAGCATTCAGTCCGTTGACAACAGACTGAAGGAGGCGTTCAAGGGTCTCCTGACGGGCTTTCAAGTAAATCACACGACACTCTTATCTGCAATTTTATTTATTTATGATTATATACATGGCAGCCCCCGAGCCCTAGGTGAGTTTGAAAAAACTTACCTAGGGGTCAATCATGGATCCTTTTCCGAACTACATACAAAAATGTATGTTCGGAATGTTTGAATAACCCCTAAGAGGAGCGGAAATGTGATCGGATTGACGATAGTTCGGAAGTATGGTACCCACGTAACCTGACAAGGATTTTTGTATTACAGGCTTCGTCATCGGTGGCGGCTGTGAATGGCACCGAGCTGGATGAGCTGAATTGAAGGCTAAAAAGTTCCGAAGATGAGCTTGATGCCCTTAACAAAAGATTCGACGAGGCGCAAGGTAAGTCTGAATCAACATCCGGACACCTTTGTAGAAATACTGCCAATGCAGTTTTTCATAGTGTTAATGGTAAAACAGCCTCAGTGAAGGAGGTGGAAAAGCTCAAGGCCGAGCTACAGCAGGCCAAGGATGAGGCGGCGGTTGAGAGGGCGGCGGCCGGATGAGCGGCCACCGTGCTTTCTGTTTGAGAGCCACCAGCGACAAACACGAGGCACGGGTGCAGGAGATCCAACAGGAGCTCAAGGACGTTAGCCACAAGTGCGAGGTCCTTGAGAAAAAAGTCAAGGAGCGCGCGACTGAACTATCCACCATAAAAGCCGATCTCCAAAAGGAGCGGGTGGATAGGCGGTTCTTTGAGGAGGAGGTCCGCCAAGCGAAGTACATAACGGATGGTAAGCCGTACTTATTGCATTGTGTCTTAGGGGATAGCAAGTTCAAGATTCTTACCCGGGTGTGGCGTTCCTCGGGCGCCTGCTCCGACCTTCAGAAGAGCATGGCAGACGTGAAGCAGCTCTATGCTTCACGGGAAGAAGGAGATGAAGCGCACCTATTCTGGGCATAGTTTGAAGCCCCCGAGCGCTCTCATCTTCTCGTCGAGCAGCTGAAGCAGTTGATGGAGCTGCACCGGATGGCAGAGCCGACCATGAAGGACCTCTTCATCCGGTTATGTCCCAACGAGCCATTGCCCGGCAGCTACTTCGGCCAGGTGCAGAGGCTGACCGACGCTGCGCCCCGCCTCGATGCTATAAAGTGCTCCTCCTACATCGAGGGAGTTTAGATGGCCCTTGCAAAGGCCAAGGTGCACTGGTCGGGGCTGGATCCAATGAAGATAGCTACTGCCCTGCCACCTCCTAGGAAGGAACATAGGCACGCCGATCTGTACTTCGCTGGAGTGATGAAAGGTGCTCAGGCGATAGCGTCACAATGTTCGAATGATAACATGCATGAATAAGTTGTAAGGTGTCCGAAGACATTTATAAAGCTTTAATGTTATAATTTATCATGCTTACAATGTTTTGCATTCCTTTATAACTCCTGTGTGGCTATTTGAAACTGAAAGATGCGAGTCGTCGGCTTCAGCCCCCATGTAGATACTACATGGGGTGTCTCT
This sequence comes from Hordeum marinum, assembly GCA_022496015.1. NCBI lineage: Eukaryota > Viridiplantae > Streptophyta > Magnoliopsida > Poales > Poaceae > Hordeum > Hordeum marinum. Next base: position 418,694,595 of record CM039676.1, read on the forward strand.
GCCAATGCACTATGTCCCTTAGCCGAGTGATCGGAACCCGAAGGCGGTAGAGTGCGACGGACTAGGCAATCATACTATACTACTTTATTTCTTTCACTTAGCCATAGGGGCGCGAAAATGACTAGCCCCCAGAATGTTTGTGATGTTCAGATGAACCATGGCTAAGGCCATCATCACATGGTTTGCATAAAGAACAAACCCCTTGTATAGCACGAAATATCCTCTGACGAGGATGTAAGTATAACACTTGAAGCTCGGATTCATAGACCGGCTCTCGCATACTATGATAGTCAGTTTTCCGCTTTCTCCCCTGAGGTGCTTAACCAAACAATCCGGAAACACAATCGCAGGGGTTCTCCCTTTGCCCTTTTAGCCGAAAGAGCGGAACGTAAAGAGGCAAGCACATGAGCCGAGCAACCCAACTATTGACCCAAGACATAGTTCGGAACCAATGCATATAAAGTGAATTCCAAGACGCCGAACACATAATAAGATGTACGTGAGGCGATTTATTTTTAAACTCGAGCCCCTGGTCTATTATCTGGTTGCGTCGTAGTATACTGAACTGTTTCACGAGAAGAGGGAGAAAAGAAAATTATGTGCCCAAAAGGACAACAATACAAACATGTATAATGATGCGATATTTTTCTCAATAACTCTTTTACTCGGATTGTCGAAGCAACTGCTTACAGGTATGTGAGAAAAAAAAAAGCTTTACAGTAGTGGTTGTACCAGGGGTCTTCAATTTGTGACCTAAAGTCTTCGGTGTGCCTCGCCGCTTATATACTCATGCGTCTTGGTGCACCTTAATGGGTGATATTGTTGGCCGATCGGATCTTGCAAACCAGGTCTTGAGAAGTCGCCGAAGTGTTGATGAGCTTTACGCCATTGGCAGGCCTTTCAATTGTACCTGTGTTTTGTCCAAAGATATGTTAATGGTAGTGGTTCAGTCCAGTCGGACACCCATCTCTATTTCCCCACCGCTACCCATAGATTTTTTGTTGGGGAATGTTGCATGGGAAACAAAAAAATCCTATGCACACGCAAGATCTATCCATGGTGATGAGCATCTACGAGAGGGAGAGTGGATCTACATACCCTTGTAGATCGCTAAGCGGGAAGCGTTAAGAAACGCGGTTGATGTAGTCGAACGTCTTCACGATCCATCCCGCGATCTCATCATGAGCCGTCCGCGATCCAATCTTGGTCCTTCCGATCTAGTGCCGAACGGACGACACCTCAGCGTTCAGCACACGTACAGCTCAATGACGATCTCCACCTCCTTGATCCGGCAAGCGAGGGTGGAGAGGTAGATAAGTTCTCTGACAGCACAACGGCGTGGTGGCGGCGGTGGTGGAGCGATCTCACCAGGGCTTCGCCAAGTGCTGTCGCAGACGCATTTTGGAGGAGAAACAGATCTAGGGAGAGAGGGAGGGCTACACCTATGCCTTAGGGTGGTGCTGCCCTCCCTCTCCCTCTCTATTTATAGGAGGAAGGGGTAGGTAGGGCGCAGCCTTGGCCCCTCCTCCAAGGAGGGTTGGCCGGCCAAGATACGGAGGAGTCACCTCCCACAAGGGAGGTGGGCGCCTTAGGGAGGTCTCCCTCCCCTCCAAGGCACAACCCCGCCTACCCTTGGGCGCAAGGGACCTATGTGGTCAGTTTCCCAGCCCACTATGGGCTGGTGCGCAACCACTTAGGCCCATGTGGCCCCTGGGATGGGTGGGCCCCTCCCGGTGGACCCCTGGAACCCTTTCGTCACTCCCGATACACTACATGTAGTGCTAGAAACTTTTCTGGAGCCCAAATACCACTTTCCAATATATCAATATTTACCTCCGGAGCACCTCGTGACGTCCGGGAACTCATCCGGGACTCCGAACAACATTCGGTCACCAACATGCACAACTCAATACTACCGAAACATCACCGAACCTTAAGTGTGCAGACCATGCGGGTTCGAGAACTATGTAGACATGACCGAGACACCTCTATGGTCAATAACCAATGGCGGTACCTAGATGCCCAAATTGGCTCCTACATATTCTACGAAGATCTTTATAGGTTGAACCTCTATGTCAAGGATTCAGATAATCCCGTATGATGTTCCCTTTGTTCTTCGGTATGTTACTTGCCCGAGATTCGATCGTCGATATCTCTATACCTAGTCCAATCTCGTTACCGGCAAGTCTCTTTACTTGTTCCGTAATAGAAGATCCCATGGCTACCACTTTAGTCACATTGCATGCAAGGCTTGTTGTGATGTTGTATTACTGAGTGGGCCCTAAGATACCTCTCCGTCACACGGAGTAACAAATCCCAGTCTTGATCCATGCCAACCCAACAGACACCCTCGGAGATACCTATAGAGCACCTTTATAGTCACCCAGTTATGTTGCAACGTTTGATACACACAAGGCACTCCTCCGTGTCAGTGAGTTGCATGATCTCATGGTCATAGGAATAGATACTTGACATGCAGAAAACTGTAGCAATAAACTGACACAATCATATGCCACGTCTATAGTTTGGGTCTTGTCCATCACATCATTCTCCTAATGATGTGATCCCGTTATCAAATGGCATCTCATGTCCATGGCTAGGAAACCTTAAGAATCTTTGATCAATGAGCTAGTCCATCAGAGGCATACTAGGGAGATGGTGTAGTCTATGTACCCGCACATGTATCTGAGTTTCTGATCAATACAATTCTAGCATTGATAAGAAACGATTATCACGAATAAGGAAATATGATAATAACTAATTTATAATTGCCTCTAGGGCATATTTCCAACAGTCTCCTACTTGCACTAGAGACAAAAATCTAGTCCACATCACCATGTGATTCGCATTGTTATGAATCTAACACCCAATTAGTTCTGGGGCTCGATCATGCTTTGCATGTGAGAGAGGTCTTTTAGTCAACGGGTCTGCAATATTCAGATTTGTGTGTACTTTGCAAATCTCTATGTCATACTGTAAATACTGCTACCACGCTCCACTTGGAGCTATTCCAAATGGCTACTCCACTATACGTATCCGAATTGCTACTAAGAGTCATCCGGATTGGTGTTAAAGCTTACATCGACATAACCCTTTACGACGAACTCTTTATCATCTCCATAATCGAGAAATTTTTCCTTAGTCTTCTAGTTACTAAGGATAATCTTGACCGCTGTCCACTGATCCACTCTTGGATCACTCTTATAACCCTTGATAGACTCCTGGTAAGGCACACACATGTGCGGTACACAGCATGGCATACTATATAGAGCCTATGGATAAAGCATACGGGACGACCTTCGTCTTTTCTCTTTCTTCTGCCGTGGCCAAGCTTTGAGTCTCACTCAACTTCACACCTTACAAATCAGGCAAGAACTCTTTCTTTGAATGAGCCATTTTGAACTCTTTCAAAATCTTGTCAAGGTATGTACTCATTGAAAGTCTCATCAGGCGTCTTGATCTATGTCTATAGATCTCGATGCCCAACAATTAAGTAGCTTCATCCAGGTCTTCATTTGAAAAACTCTTTTCAAACAAGCCTTTATGCTTTCCAGAAATTCTACATCATTTCCGATCAACAATATGTCAACCACATATACCTATCAGAAATTCTATAGTGCTCCCACTCACTTTCTTGTAAATACAACTTTCTCATCAACTTTGTATAAACCCAAAAACTTTGATCACCTCATCAAAGCGTGTATTCCAACTCCGAGATGCTTGCTCCAGCCCATAGAAGGATTGCTGGAGCTCGCACACCTTTTAGCATCCTTAGGACTGACAAAACCTTCTAGTTGTATCTCATAAAACCTTTCCTCACAGAAACCGTTAAGGTAACTATGTTTTGACATCCATCTGCCAGATTTCATAATTGAAAACCACAACAACTGCTAACATAATTCCAACAGATTTTACATCGCTACGAGTGAGAAAGTTTCATCATAGTCAACTCCTTGAACTTGCCAGGAACTTCTTTGCAACAAGTCGAGCTTTATAAATGGTGACATTCACCATTAACGTTTGTCTTCATCTTAAAGGTCCATTTGTACTTAACGACCTGTCATCGAACGAGCAAGTCTACCAAAGTCTATACTTGGTTTTCATACATGGATCCTTTCTTGGATTTCATGGTCTCTAACCATTTGTTGGAATCCGGGCCCATCATCGCTTCTCCATAGTTCGTAGGTTCATCGTTGTCCAACAACATGACCTCTAAGACAGGGTTGCCGTACCACTCAGGAGTAGTACGCGTCCTTGTCGACCTACAAGGTTTGATAGTAACTTGATCCGAAGCTTCATGATCATCATCATTAACTTCCTCTTCAACTAGCGTAGTCTCCATAGAAACATCTTTCTTCATTGCGTTACTCTCTGGTTGAAACAAAGGTTCAACAACCTCATCAAGTTCTATCTTCCTCCCACTCAATTCTTTCAAGAGAAACTCTTTCTCAAGAAAGGACCCATTTCAGCAACAAACACTTTGCACTCGGATCTGAGATAGAAGGTATACCCAATTGTTCTTAGGGTATTCTATGAAGATGCATTTGTCCTCTTTGGGTTCGAGCTCATTAGGTGAAAACCTTTTTCACATAAGCATCGCAGCCCCAAACATTAAGAAATGACATCTTAGGTTTCTGCAAACCATATGGTGTCATCTCAATGGATTTAGATGGTGCCCTATTTAAAGTGAATGTACTTGTCTCTAATGCATAACCCCAAAATGATAGTGGCAAAACGATAAGAGACATCATAATTCGCACCATTTCCAATAGAGCACGACTACGACGTACGGACACACCATCACACTATGGTGTTCCAAGTGGCATGAGTTGTGAAACAACTTTCACATTGTCCTACGTTGTATACCAAACTCGTAACTCAGATATTCACCTCCACGATCATATCGTAGACATTTTATCTTCTTGTTACGATGATCTCAAATTTCACTCTGATTCTGCTTGAACTTTTCAAACACTTCAGACTTGTGTTTCGTTAAGTAAATATACACTATATCTAGTCAAATCATCAGTGAAGGTAAGAAAATAACGATATCCACCGCACACTACAACACTCATTGGACCGTATACATCAATATGTATCATTTCCAATAAGTCACTTGCCCCTTCCATCAAGACGGAAAACGGGGTTTTAGTCATCTTGTCGAAGAGGCATGGTCCGCATGTCTCAATCGATTCAAAATCGAATGAGTCCAAAGATCCATCAGCATGGAGTTTCTTCATGCACTTTACACCAATATGACATTTAGCGGCAATGCCACAAGTATGTGGTACTATCATTATTAACTTTGTATCTTTTGGCATCTATGTTATGAACATGTGTACTACTATGATCAAGATTCAACAAACCATTCATTGGGTGCATGACCATTGAAGGTATTATTTTGTAAACAGAAAAAACATTATTCTCTCACTTAAATGAATAACTGTATTGCAATAAACACGATCTAATCATGTTCATGCTTAACGCAAACACCAAATAACATTTATTTAGGTTTGTCACTAATCCCGAAGTTAGAGAGAGCGTGCGATGTTGATACATCATCCTTGGAAAGATTTCCAACACACATCATCACCTCACACTTAGCTAATCTCCGTTTATTCCGTAGCTTTTATTTCGAGTTACTAACATTTAGCAACCGAACCGGTATCCAATACCCATGTGCTACTAGGAGTACTAGCAAGGTACACATCAATAACACGTATATCAAATATACTTCTGTCGACGTTGCTGGCCTTCTTATCTACCAAGTATCTAGGGTTGTTCCGCTTCAGTGACCGCTCTCCTCATAATAGACGCACTTAGTCTCAGGTTTGGGTTCAACTTTGGGTTGCTTCACTGGAGCACCAACTAACTTGCCATCCATGAAGTTTCCCTCCTTTCCCTTGCCCTTCTCGAAACTAGTGGTTTTACTAACCATCAACACTTGATGCTCCTTCTTGATTTCAACCTTCGCGGTGTCAAATATCGCAAACAGCTCAAGGATCATTATTTCCATCCCTGGCATTTTATAGTTCATCACGAAGCTCTAGTACCTTAGTGATAGTGACTTGGAAAAGTATCAATCACTTTCTTATCTGGAAGATCAACTCCCACTCGATTCAAGCGATTGTAGCACCCAGACAATCTGAGCACATGCTCAATGATTGAGCTATTCTCCTTCATCTTGCAGGCAAATATTCTTGTTGGAGATCTCCTATCTCACAATACGGGCATGAGCCTGAGATCCCAATTTCAGATCTTAGAACATCTCATATGTTCCATGACCTTCAAAACGTTTTTGGAGCCTCAATTCTAAGCCGTAAAGCATGACGCACTAAACTATCAAGTAGTCATCGGAACTTTCTGTCAGATGTTTAGAACATCTACAGACGACGCTAGAGGGGGTGGCGCATCGAGCGGTGCATTAAGGACATAAGCCTTCTGTGCAGCAATGAGGACAATCCTCAGATCATGGACCCAGTCTGCAATATTGCTACCATCATCTTTCAACTGTATTTCTTTTGGAACATATAAAAATTCAAGGGAGCTATAGCGTGATCTAGTAATCTTCAACATAATTTGTAAAGACACTACTGACTATGTTCATGATAATGAGTTCAATTAATCATATTACTTAAGAACTCCCACTCAAATTGACATCCCTCTAGTCATTCGAGTGATACATGATCCAAATTCACCAACTCAAGTCCGATCATCACGTGAGTTGAGGTGGTTTCAATGGTGAACATCATCATGTTGATCATATGTGCTATATGACTCATGTTCAACCTTTCAGTCTCTTCTGTTCCGAGGCCATGTCTGTACATGCTAGGCTCGTTGAGTTTAACATGAGTGTTCCACATGTGCAACACTGGCTTGCACCCATTGTATGTGAACATAGAATCTATCACACCCGATCGTCACGTGGTGTCTCAACACGACAAACTTTTGCAATGGTGCACATCGGGGAGAAAACAACTTATCTTGAAATTTAAGTGAGGTATCACCTTATAATGCTACCGTCGTCCTAAGCAAAACAAGGTGCATAAAAGGATTAACATCACATGCAAATCATAAGTGACATGATATGGCCATGAACTTGTGCTTTTGATCTCCATCTATAAAGCACCAGCATGATCTCCATCGTCACCGGCATGACACCATGATCTCCATCATCTTGATCTCCATCAACGTGTCGCCATCGGGGTTGCCACGCCCACCATGCTTCTACAACTATTGCTACCTGTTAGCGATAAAGTAAATCATTACATAGCGCTTAATGATTGACACGCAGGTCATACAATAATTAAAGACAACCCTATGGCTCCTGCCGGTTGCCGTACTCATCGACATGCAAGTCTGTATATTCTATACAATACATAATCATCTCATACATCACATATATCTCATCATGTAATTGTCCATATCACATCACAACATACCCTGCAAAAACAAGTTAGACGTCCTCTAATTGTTGTTGCAAGTTTTACGTGGCTGCTACGGGTATCTAGCAAGAACAATTCTTACCTCCGCAAAAACCACAACGGTGATACATAAATTGCTTTTCAACCTTCTCAAGGACCGCCTTTGTCGAATCCGATCCAACTAAAGTAGGAGAAACAGGCACCCGCCAGCCATCTTTGTGCAACGAAGTTACACGTCAGTCCGTGGAACCGGTCTCTCGTAAGTGTACGAGTAAGGTTGGCCCGGGATGCTTCATCCCACAATACCGCTCAACCCAAACACGACCAAGGGAGGAAGAAATCTAAGCATCAACGCCCACAAACTCCTTTCTGTTCTACCCGAGATCTCATCTACACATAGACCTAGCTCATGATGCCATTGTTGGGGAACATTGCATGGGAAACAAAAAAAATCCTACGCACACGCAAGATCTATCCATGGTGATGAGCATCTACGAGAGGGAGAGTGGATCTACATACCCTTGTAGATCGCTAAGCGGGAAGCCTTAAGAAACGCGGTTGATGTAGTCGAACGTCTTCACAATCCAATCACGATCCGTCCCGCGATCTCATCACGAGCTGTCCCGCGATCCCATCGTGGTCCTTCCGATCTAGTGCCAAACAGACGACACCTCCGCGTTCAGCACACGTACAGCTCGATGATGATCTCCACCTCCTTAATCCAGCAAGCGAGGGTGGAGAGGTAGATGTGTTCTCCGACAACATAACGGCATGGTGGCGGTGGTGGTGGAGCGATCTCAGCAGGGCTTCACCAAGCGCTGCCGCAGATGCGTTTTGGAGGAGAAACAGATCTAGGGAGAAAGGGAGGGCTGCACCTATGCCTTAGGGTGGTGCTTCCCTCCCTCTCCCTCCCTATTTATAGGAGGAAGGGGTAGGTAGGGCGCAGCCTTATCCCCTCCTCCAAGGAGGGCTGGCCGGCCAAGATAGGGAGGAGTCCACCTCCCACAAGGGAGGTGGGCGCCCTAGGCAGGTCTCCCTCCCCTCCAAGGCATCTCCCCACCTACCCTTGGGCGCAAGGGCCCTATGTGGTCGGTTTCCCAGCCTACTATGGGCTGGTGCGCAAGCACTTAGGCCCATGTGGCCCCCAGGGGTGGGTGGGCCCCTCCCGGTGGATCCCCGGAACCCTTTCGTCACTCCCGGTACACGACCAGTAGTGCCCGAAACTTTTCTAGAACCCAAATACCACTTTCCTATATATCGATATTTACCTACGGACCATTACGGAGCTCCTCGTGATGTATGGGATCTCATCCAGGACTCCAAACAACCTTCGGTCACCAATATGCACAACTCAATACTATCGAAACGTCACCGAACCTTAAGTGTGCAGACCCTGCAAGTTCGAGAACTATGTAGACATGACCGAGACACCTCTATGGTCAATAACCAAAAGCGGGACCTAGATGCCCATATTAGCTCCTATCGGTTGAACCTCTATGTCAAGGATTCAGATAATCCTGTATGATGTTCCCTTTGTTCTTCGGTATGTTACTTGCCCAAGATTCGATCGTCGATATCTCTATACCTAGTTCAATCTTGTTACCGACAAGTCTCTTTACTCGTTCTGTAATACAAGATCCCGTGTCTAACACTTTAGTCACAATGCTTGCAAGGCTTGTTGTGATGTTGTATTACTGAGTGGGCCCTGAGATACCTCTTCATCACACGGAGTAACAAATCCCAGTCTTGATCCATGCCAACCCAACAGACACTCTCGGAGATACCTGTAGAGCACCTTTATAGTCACCCAATTACGTTGCGACGTTTGATACACACAAGGCACTCCTTCGGTGTCAGTGAGTTGCATGATCTCATGGTCATAGGAACAGATACTTGACATGCAGAAAATTGTAGCAATAAACTGACACAATCATAGCTACGTTTATGGTTTGGGTCTTGTCCATCACATCATTCTCCTAATGATGTGATCCCGTTATCAAATGACATCTCATGTCCATGGCTAGGAAACCTTAACCATCTTTGATCAACGAGCTAGTCCATCAGAGGCATACTAGGGACATGATGTTGTCAATGTATCCACACATGTACCTGAGTTTCCGATCAATACAATTCTAGCATGGATAATAAACGATTATCATGAACAAGGAAATATGATAATAACTAATTTATTATTGCCTCTAGGGCATATTTCCAACAATTTTAAGTGTAAAGTTGTGCCTCCTTGGCACATACTCGCTGGTCCTAGGGTTGTGCGGTGGGGGTGAGTCCCTATTTAAGGGGAGAGGAAGTCTCTAAGAGTTCGGACTGAAGCCGAGCTTGCTTCCCAATCTTGCGCGCCTTTACGGAAGATGCCGGAGCTTTCCGATCATCTTTGTAGTTAAATTCGTCTGCCAGGGCCAACGCATGTTCCTTGGTTCATAGAGAGCGCTCCGTATTGCCGTTAAAAGTGATGACCCCCTTGGGGCCGGGCATCTTGAGCTTGAGGTGTGCATAATGCGGGATGGCATTGAAGAGAGCGAACGATGTTCGGCCAAGCAGGGCATGATAGCCGCTGCGGAAGGGCACAATGTCGAAGATCAAGTCTTCGCTGCGAAAGTTGTCGGGCGAGCGGAACGCAACTTCCAAGGTTACGGAGCTCGTACCTCGGGCCTCAACACCTAGAATCACTCCTTTATAGGTAGTGTTACTGGGTTTGATCCTTGATGGATCTATGCCCATGTTTTTCACCGTGTCTGAGTAAATCAGGTTAAGGCTACTTCCTCCATCCATTAGCACTTCTGTGAGGTGGTACCCATCTATGATGGGGTCTAGGATGAGTGCGGTCGAACCCCCATGATGAATACTGGTCGGGTGATCACGTCGATCGAAGGTGATCGGGTAGGCCGACCAGGGGTTATACTTCGGAGCTACAGGCTCTATAGCGTAGACGTCACGAAGGGCACGCTTCCTCTCCTTCTTGGGTATATGGGTGGCGTATATCATGTTTACTTTTTTGACCTCTCGAGGGAATTTCTTTTGTCCGCCAGCAATCGGACCCGGAGGCTCATCCTCGTCCTCGCTGCGTAGGCTCTTGCCTTGATCCTCGGGCGGGAGCTTGCCAACCTGTTTAAACACCCAATAGTTGCGGTGTGTGTGGTTGGCAGGCTTCTCTTGGGTCCCGTGGATTTGGCAAGGCCTTTCCATGATCTTCTCCATCTTGGTTTGTCCGTCGCGATTACCTTTAGGAGGCTTCTTCCGCTTCCCAGGTCGGGAATTCCGGAAGCCGGCATTAACAGCCGTATCATCGGCATCACTTTTGTTGTTTTGGCGCTTGTTCTTGTTTCCCTTGGGTTCCTGTTGTTGTCCTGAACTTTGGAGGTTTCGGGGTCTTCGGAGTTGTGGTTGTGTCGTGCTAACCAATTATCTTCGCCCGCGCAAAAGCGGGTCATGAGGGAAGTAAGGGCGGACATAGTATGAGGTTTATCCTGGCCGAGCTGGCGAACCAGCCAATTATCCCGAATATTATGCCGGAAATAGGCTATTGCCTCAGCATCCAGGCAGCCGACAATATGGTTCTTCTTGGTCAAGAACCGGTTCTAAAATTGTCGTGCAGACTCTCTAGGCTTCTGTACGACGTTGCTTAGGTCAGAGGAATCCGGCGGCCGAACATAGGTGCCCTGTAAGTTAGATCGGAATGCATCCTCTAAGTCTTCCCAGTATCCAATGGAGTTTTCGGTGAGGCTATTTAACTAGTGCCGAGATGGCCCCTTGAGTTTTAGGGGGAGATATTTTATGGCGTGGAGATCATATCCTCGTGCCATGTGGATGTGGAGGAGGAAGTCCTCAATCCATACAGTTGGATCAGTTGTCCCATCATACTGTTCAATGTCACGGGCTTAGACCCCTCTGGGAACTCATGCTACATCACCTCATCAGTGAAGCACAGAGGGTGAGAGGCACTTTGAACCCGAGCTATGTCATGCCTGTATTCGGCGTATGTCCTAGATCGATTACGTTCCCGACCTCTGTTATTGTGATCGAGCCATGGTCTATACCCTTCCCGTCTATTGGGTGAGTAGCCTCGGTATCTATAGATGGATCTTGTGCGACCTGCTCTGTAGTCTAGGTCATCTCGTAGGTTGAACCTATCACTGGGCTTTAATGGATCCTTTTCCCGTCTTCGGGGCATAAACGGTCTATAACTAGTGTCGTCATCCGTCCTATCACGCCCGCGAGGAGGGCGGTCCGGCTTGTCGTATGGGGTATGTTTGGGAGACAGGGTATCAGTCAGCTCATCGTCAAATTGCGGCAGCAGCCTTCTGGGTGGATAACTCTTAGGTTGGTCTGACAGACCGGTACCATATCCCTCCTCAACTAAGAAGACTCGTGTCCATCGATCGTTGAGGTCATATTGTTCGGCTTTAAGTGGTCGTTCCTTCGCTTTCAGGCTGCAGGGCGTTGCTATGAGCTGTTGTCTGAACAGTTCCTGATCTTCAGAGTTATCAGGAATGTCTAGGTCATCGGCTTCCGGGATGTCCTCCTCCTCGACGAGAGGTAGGTAATTGTCGTCCTTAGAATTGTTGAAGTCATCGGGGTTTCTCTGGTCCTCAGGCCTTTCCTGGCCCTCTAACAGGTGTTCGGGGATATCAGGATTGCCACGGTCCTCAGGGGTATCTTCGTCCCCGGTGCCGATAATGGTTTTCCTTCCCTTTTTGCCTTTCGACCGCTTATGCGGTTTCCAGTGCCTTGACGGTGCATCGCCCGACTTGTCGCCATCGTTATTAGGCGTTTTGTTGCCATTAGCGGCAAGGTGTCTACCATGTAGACATCGTATGTGGAGGTGGCGGCCCATCGCCCGGTATTGATGGGGGTCGGAGCACAATCTTCTTCATCCATGTATTCTGCCTCGTCGGAGGCATAGTCCAATATGTCGGTTAAGTCTTCGACTGTGGCTATGAAGTGGGTGGTGGGTGGGTCTAAAAAATCGTCCTGGCCCGCTTTATGGCTGATCTGAGCACATATCAGGGTTGGATCGTCGGTAATTTTCATTGAAGAGATCCGATCTAAGGCCTCGTTCAATGTCGAGAGCTCGATTGGGTCAAACCGTGCGAAGGTGTCGGAGTTGATCCCCGACGTGTCTAGACGGGTGGAGTGTTCGGCAAGAACAGTTATCCGGTCCTCTGGCACTATGACCGGATCCGGACTAAGAGTCGGGCCGATGCCGGAGTTACCCCCATGGGCGTGGCCGAGAAGGGGACTCGGAGGTAAAGCCTCAGAGTCTTTGGGTGTGGCAGGCAAGGTTGCGAGCCCGGTTAGTGACAGTTCGCCCCTAGGATCCACGGAGAACTCTAGGTTCCCAAATCTGACCTCTTGACTAGGGGCGAAGCTTTCGACACGACCTAGATGGTCGGTCTGGTAGGCGTGCAGCACAACACTGCCGAAGGCGAAGATCTGTCCGGGGACGAAAGTGTCCATGTTGCAGACCTCCTCATTGATGACAAGGCAAGACATCGATTCCTTGGGTTCTCACAGCAGAACTCTCAATGAAAGCACCAATGTCGGTGTCAAAACCAGCGAATCTCGGGTAGGGGGTCCCGAACTGTGAGACTAGAATCGATGGTAACAGGAGACGAAGGGGACAAGGTTTTACCAAGGTTCGGGCCCTCCTATGGAGGTAATAACCTACGTCCTGCTTGATTGTATTGATGATGTATAGGTTATAGAGTCGATCTACCTCGAGATCAAAGAGCTAAATCCTAGATGAGTTGTTCTATATCTACAACCTAAAACCCTCCGGCTTATATAGATGCCAGGGGTACCTAGGGTTTACACATGGTCGGTTACATGCTGAAGAGATAAACATGCCTATTTGCTACATCAAACGTGGAGGAAAAGCCACGATTCCCGAAGCTTCCTTCCTGGAGACAGGGCCTTCGATCGATCAATGTTCGCCAAGCGGGCCATACAGTCCGGCCCATAAGAAACAGGTCGGCCCCCTGAGGAACCCTTAATCCAGGACTCCCTCACCCGACCCTTGCCCAGAGCTTTGCATCACAATGATTGAGCTCTGAGACACCACCAACCGTCTAGGGCGCCAAATCACCCAAGAGGAAGAAGCTCTAGGGTGCTCAGACACCCAAGAGTAATAAGATTTTCAACTTCTCACTTCCACGTATCATCGTGGAGAACTCAAACCTATGCACCAAATGCAATGGCAAGGACACACGGAGTGCCCAAGTCCTTCTCTCCCAAATCCCACCACAACAACTAATGCTATGGAGGAAAATGAGAGGAAGAACACGAAGAACTCCTAGATCTAGATCCAAGGGGTTCCCCTCACAAAGAGGAGAAAGAGATTGGTGGAAATATGGATCTAGATCTCCTCTCTCGTTTCCCTCAAGAACTAGCAAGAATCATGGGAGGGATTGAGAGTTAGCAAGCTCGAAGAAGGTCAACAATGGGGGAGAACACTAGCTCAAGAGTTAGGGAGCAATGGGGAAGAAGACCCCCTTTTATAGGGCCCCCCAAATCCAACTGTTATGTGCACATGTCGTGCACAAGCGGTACTACCGCTTGGCATGGTAGTTCCAAGAAAAGCATGCAAAACGGCAGAAAACTCGACGCGGTAGTTCTGCTGGAGTGGTACTACCGCCCTACACAGCGGTACTTCCGCTGGGAAGCAGTAAGACTGCAGAACCCAAAAATAAGCAATGGTAGTAGCGGTACTTGGGAGCGGTAGTACCGCGCATGCGGTACTACCGACCACTACTACCGTCCAGAAAACCAACCTGGCCAGAGAGCAAAATATAAGCGAAAGTAGCAGCGGTAGTACACAGCGGAAGTACTGTCTAAGCGATACTACCGTGGTACTGAGCGGTACTACAACATGTTCAAAGAAAAACAACTCTCACACTAAAACTGCCATAACTTTCGCGTACGAGCTCTGATTTGAGCAAACTCAAGCTTGTTGGATAGTACATGACAAGTAATATGAATGAAGAACCGGCAAAAACTCCAACATCAAAAACATCATAGAAGATGCATATGGACTCCGTTTTTGATGAACTTGAGCTTGTCATGAAGCTGACCATAAGCTCACGAACCCACAAAGAGAAAAGCCAACCAAGAACCAAGAAAGATGATGATGCCAAGAATGCAATGGTTTGAGCTCTCAATGAACAATACGATCAAGCTACTCACTTGAGAGCCCCCCTTGATAGTACGACTATCGATCCTATAACTCGGTCTCCCAACTACCACCATGAGACCAGTAAAATAGAAAACCCTATCAAGGTAAAACATTTGCATTGAGCACAGTCCACTTGAGCTAGATGATGATGATCTTGTCCTCCTCAAGATGGACCACCTTTCTTGATTGCTCCGGCTCGATGAAGACTAGTAGATTGCTCCCCCATACTCCACTATGGGTGAGCCACTCTTCGGCATATCTTGACAAGTCCATTGTCACCACAATGAACGACAAGCTTCAAGAATGATATCTCTGTGATGCTTCACTTGAACATGCACACCGCAACCTTGATGGCGATCACCACTTGATGTCATCCTCCATGGGTTATATGGGATATTCCTATTGATGCAAGCCCATGGAAATATACCTAACCCCACAAAGAACACTCACATGTAACATGGGTTAGTACACAAAGCGTAATGGACAATACTTACCATACCATGAGATCACTTGATCCCACTTGGTACATCTTCTATGCTTCGTGTGTTGATCAACTTGAATCATTCTTTGCCTTCGTCTTGATCAACCTTGTGACTTATCTATTCTCTTCACAATGATGATGTCTTGAAGGTAAACATGAATGTTCATACAATCTTCTTCTTCAAGACATGCTTGTAATAAGCTCAACTCTCACATGAACAATCTTTGGATAAAACCTTACATACCACCTTGGTCACCATATAAACTCCTTGAAACCAACACATGTACTTCAAGAATTGTCTATGAAGAAATCCTTCGAATATAACCCAAGGCAACCATTAGTCCATAGGGATTGTCAACAATTACCAAAACCACATATGGAGAAATATGCTCTAACACCAGCATTCCTGCAAACCCTCTTGCCTCTTCAATAGCCAACAACTTCTCCGTGCCAAACACCTCGGCCATAGCACAGGCAAACTTGACAATAGTCTTCAGGCATGTGCTCTCCCCCAATCCTGACCATCTCACCAACGGCTTCTGTGACAGTACCAAGTGCAAGCATTCTCAAAATAGACGTGCACTTCTGCTTGGCATAGAAAGATAGTTGACCGCAACAATACCTAGTGAGCTTAAAGTAGTCATCATGTGCCTCCACTGCGTCCACAATCCACAAAAACAATGATTTTCGCATGCAAAAATGGCGACGAAACCATGGATCATCCGGGAAAGTTGGGTTCGTCTCAAAGTAGTCCTTCTTCAGTAGCTTTGCTCCGGATACTCTATCCCGATTGATCACTCTTCTCCCTTTGATTGAGCCCTTGAATTGAGGATATGTTCCACTTGCCGGTCCATTTCCTCTTGCATGCTCATAAGCATGATCATGTCCACTTCTTCAACTGAATTCGACGAATCAAAGAATTGATCTTCCATCATTTAATCAAGCTCCGTCGGTCCATACTCCTCGTCGGATAAAGCATCGGAATCCATCGTTTTCTCCTAAAATTTTGACAAAAAATCCGGTTAGACAATGTGTCAAACACATCCAGCGCAAGGCGGTACCAGAGAGTTGTCAGACGTACCGCGACGTCTTTCGGGCCAGCGACGACGTCCTCCGCGGCGAGGACGGGACAGAAGACTGCTCTGTTGGAGCTGAGGCTAGAAACGGCGGCGGAGCGCGTGCGGCGGCAAAGCTGCAAGACGGATGGCGCGGCGGAGGAAGAAGGGAAAAAGAGCAAGTGGATGTGATAGTTCTTCTGAATGGATTTGATGCAATTTACGATGGGACCAGCCTGTCGGGTCCGATGTGGCAGACGCGCCCGAACGCCTTCATCTCCGCTTCATATTTGAGCTGAATATGAGGGGTACCGGTCAGTCCGGACGTTTGAGACCCGTTTGAAACATTCAGTTGGATCGCAATCTCATGACAGGTCAATGACCGGACGGCCTACCTAAACGTTTAAAACGGATAGATGTTCTCATCTGCTACTTTCGACCCTCTGGTGAAACTTTACACGTTGGCAGTGTCCCGCCAAATAGTAGAATGGTAAGAAAACAAAACTGGATTGGACTATCACAATGCACCACAGCGACACACGTAGCCGTCAACATTAACCGTGTGTTATAGTCATCCTTCTATCCCGCGTGTAGGATCTTTCTGTAACGTATGAGACCTAGCGCAACTCTAACCAGGCGATTTAAATGGACGTGTGATTTATCCGTCCTTTTTCATTTGAAATGACATGTTAATTTCAGTTTTCTTTAATCGGTTGTGGGTCCAACGCATGAACCCATTTTTCGTTCGGTCGGTCGGCTTGCGATCATTTTTTGATCGTTTTGTCACATATGTATAAAATTTAATCTTAGATTAACACAGTTTAACAAAAATGTAAATATTACATAGTTTAAAAACCATATAAATATCTCATAGTTTACAAGCTAAATAAATATTAAATTGTCTCAAATACATTTAAAACAAAAGGTGATCGATATATTTATTGGTTGCCAACATGAATCCATATATACTCAACCAAATCATTTTGCAGTTGCATGTGAGTTTTCCAGTCACACGTCTGATGATGAAACTCGGTGAACTGTGCAAACGTTGCCGCTCCTTCATACTCAAGCATAACATTGTCATCCTGAAACTGAACCCTTGATTGTAGAGATGTTTTGGGCATTCATCCTCTATGATCAAGTTGTGCCCGATCACGCAAGCAGTCATCACCTCCCAAAGCTTCTGGATGCTCCAAGTTCTTGCATGATACCAAACAATGCCCCATTAAGATTGCAAACACCAAAGCCACGCTCCACATCCTTCCTAGCTCTCTTGCTCTTGGGAAAATCTCTTTCTCTTCTCTCCTAAAAGGCTAGGGATTGTCTTGAGAAGAGCAATCCAGTGTGGATAGATACCGCTAGCTAGATAGTATGCATTGTTGTAGTGGTGACCATTGATCTCAACGTTTGATCTCCAAGCAATTGCCTTATGCCATCCCCTAGCAAACACTGGAGAGCGTTGGAGCACATTGATATTGTTGTGAGATCTGGCCATACCGAAGAAGACTGCCAAATCCAGAGATCTTATGAAACAACAGCCTCAAGTATGACTGTGCAAGCTCGAACATGGCCCTTATACTACCCTTGCCAAGCAAAAGGCAATTTTTCCACTTCTAGTGCATACAATCTATGCTACCAAGCATCCCCGAGACCCCCTGCTGGCATTCATCGCCAACAACCGTGTTGTGTCAGCAACACTTGGCCCTCTCAAGTACTCTAGCCCAAACACAGCTATGACAGCCCTGTAGAACCTATACATGAACTCAAGATAGGTGGACTCACTCATCCGGACATACTCATCAATGAGATCATCGAGAACTCTGTATGCAAGCATCCGAATGGCGACGGTGCATTTCTAATAAAAGGAGAAACTAATCTTTTCAAGGGCATCCGTCTTGCACTCGAAATAGTTATCGTGCCCCACCATCCCCTCCCGAATACGGTTGAACACATGTCTAGCCATACAGAAACGGCGTCGAAACATGTGACGTTTGAAGAGGGGGTTGGGGTTCTTGAATTAGTCGTTCCAGAGTAGGAAATGGCCACTCCCTCGGTTGCGATTCAACATTGGTGTGTGCCTCGGTATTGAGCCCCTAAACAATGGCCGCTCCCTACATAGGTGGTCATGGACGACCAACGCAGCTGCCGCGATCTCTTCATCATCGAATGAAGAATCATCCAAATCGCAAAGAACGTTGTAGAAAAATAACTCATCGTCAAAATCCATTTGTACCTTATGGGCAAACCGTCGAGCAGCTTGCGAGCGTCGTGGAAGAAACCGGCCGGTTAAGAGCCTCACGCGCCACCAACACAAGGTAGGAACTAGATGACGGAGCCAGGAGGTTGACCTACCTATGGACGAATGGCCGGCAACAACGACGACGAAACTAGGCAGCAACGACAGAAGATGGGACAGCCGGATGAGTCAGGGCGATGGGAGGAGTACAACGACCGACATGCCACCAACTGGTGGGCATGTCTGTCACGTGTCCGCGCTGACATAAATCCGACCTAAATTTGAACATGTGATGGGTCACGGGTGGATAAAAGGCGGACACGCGTCAGTTTGGATAGTCATGTTGGACCGAGTCCGTCTCAGTTTGGATAGTCATGTTGGACCGAATTTTCCACGACGCCCGGTTGAAGTTGCTCAACTGACGTTAGAGTGCTCATAAGACTGTGACGTCATGGCTGAATTCCATTCCGGGTTAGCTGCATGTTCCAAAATCACATATTCCAAAACCAATTGTTAATCTGACATGACAAACCAAAAGAAAAGACAAAGTACAGCAACATTGCCACCGAAGTACTCCCTCCGTCCCATAATGTAAGACGTTTTTTTAACAATTTGCGATAACCCATAATCCTGAGACAATACAAATCGAGATAATAATAAAATTCAGCCGAAGGATGGTACTGCCAACCAGAGTTATTATTAATATAAATTAATAAGGCCGTGTACAATGGTAGGTCCTTAGAAAAATAAACTGGATGTTTCTGCAACTATAATGCCTAATTAGCGTATACCCCTTATAAATAAGCATTTGAGCTTAAAGAAACACTGGGTTTCTTTTAAGCACCTACCCTAAAGGCGTTGCATTGTATAAGGCCTAAGCAGCTGAAAGCAGGACCCCAGCTGGCCGGGATAGCTGGCAAAATGCAATTTAAAAGAGGCAGTCATCTTGGTCTAGGCACAATTGTATGTTAGACAGAAAAGGACATCTCTCCAGGCCCCACATTTTTCAATCCATCAAAGAAAGCAAGCTGGCAAGCGAGGGCAAAACAGAGATCAACTCTGATCCAGTGCTTTAGGATGAGACATATATATTGTTAGACAGAAGAGGACACCTCAACTTTCTATCAAATGTTAACGACTTCTCTTGGATGTATTGCATGCCCAAGGATCTCACAAGACAATCTTAGTAAGAACCTTTAAGGTGCCTGCAACTGCTGGTATGACGGATGCTTCTTGTTTCTGGCAGAAAACTCACCCTCACAAACCTATGACCTGAAAGTACCCCCATATACTTTCCAATACCATCGTTGTCGTTACTAACCATCTCTAATGTAGCAAAATAACAAACCTACATGGTTGCCTTCTTTTTAAGATCTATCCCAAAACGGCACGACAATCAGTTTGCGGTATGGGAGTCCGGCAGATAAGGGCAAACACAATGCAATGGCACATAACAAACCTACATGGTTGCTACTGTATCTTTTTAAGATCCCAAAACATTATATGCATATTAAGGGAAACACTATGCAATGGCACAGCCCTCGGAAAGGCAGAAGGTCACCTAATAAAGTTTGTCCAATGGGGTTCATAATATGGAAAGGAAGAATCTTCAAACTAACAGCCACATATTAGGGTTTAAGGGTGTTTGCATCAACTGTATTCTTAGTGCAGCTCTACTTTTCTTTTCACTTTACATATTTCTTATAGAAGAGTCCTACAGCAAAAGTCAAATACGAAAGAGGATTTCGTGCCTGCCCATTCAACCAATATTCTCTCCCCTCCTTTTCATTTTTTCTCTGAATTCTAAAAAATGTGAAATAATTCATGGATGTTAGTAATGCCATGTCTAGTGCACTTGTAAAAATACATTCGATAATATGACCATTTGTGACCTAGATAAAAAAGAAAAGCTTTAAATGAATAGTGCTCGGTTAAATAACATCAAAATATATAAATTTGTCTTTTTTGTACAGGTCAGAAGATGTTATATTTTGTTACAGAGTTTTTGCAGATGCACATTATATAGCATGACCTAAATCCATGAATCATTTCACCATTTTTGAAAACACAAAGGATAAAAAATGGAGTAGAGAGAATATGGGGTGCACGGGCAACTAGCTGCCAAAATTACTTTCCGGTCAAATATGCCTTTTAATTACTACTCCCTCTGCCCCGAATTACTTGTCGCAGAAATGGTACGTCTAGATACATCCATTTCCCTGACAAGTAATTTGGGGCGAAGGAAGTATTATCTATATATGCGAAGTGTCAATCTGGTGCAAGGAACGGAACCATGGCATGAACAAAACAACCCCAAACATTATCAACAACAGGCGCGAGACTGGATGTATTGACATAGTAGTTCCTCTAAGTCCATGTAATACATAGGATGATTATCCTAACTACTGATCTGTTACATGCCAAGAAGCGGTCGTGTTCAAACAGCATACTCACATAGAATAATCAGTTGCCATATACTCTCAGACCAGCACCGTCTATCACCAGAAAATCTTTGAATCATGGAAGAGCAAGGATGTGATAAGCCATTCCTCAAGAAAGTAGGGATAGACGGACTAGCTTGTGCCTGTTCATCGCATTACAGCCCTGCAGGGGAAACAAGGAGCATTGCCCTAAACTTTCTTTGCTAACAGAACCCAAGAAGCGCAAATTCTGGAGAGCCATGAGTTAACACTAATGATCATTTAATTAATATGTTGCAAAGCAAATTACTTCAGTGCTTGAGTCTGAATAATCCAGAAAGACAGTAAAGCTTTCTGTAGCAATGTACATATACAAACTGCTAGAATAATAGCAACATACTGTATGTGTTTTCACTTCATTAAAAAGCACTACATCAGTCTACATGCATACCTACTTTCCTACAAGAAGCTGACACAGCAACATAATAAATATTTAGAAGTTCAAATGACATAACATAATAAATATTTAAAAGTTCAAATTGATGACATAACGACTTAACGAAGCGTGCAACTTTATTATGTAACTGTTAAAGCATACAGACTAAACTCCCGAATTTCATACTATGTACACTCCACTCAGAGACAACTCTGTCAACACAACACCTACACAGAAGATTAGTTCTTTCAACAGTGCAGCAGCAAGTGCGCATTTCCGTACCTCATCATCTCAGTGTATCCGACACCCCAAAATGTGAGGTGCTGCTCGCCTAGTCACGTAGGATGACAGAGTCCGCAATCTCCATCAGCGGCTCGAGGCACTCCGGGGCAAATTTCCGTGCAAACATGTATGAGTATGTTGCATTTGACTTCCTCAGCTCCCTAATCAAGTCCGCTGACACCTCCCCAGGTTGATACGTGTGTGGATGGCCCTCGACTTGATCTGTCCAGTTCACCCTCGTCAGGCTATACTTAGTGCATCCCGCAGGGTCCTGCATATCCAACAACGTAGGAAAGTAGTGCTCCTCTGGATAGCACGAGTCCCTGCGCTTGATCAGACAAGGCAACTTAAACTTCTTCCAGAGCCGCATGTCCCTCACAACCATGATGGCATGCCTCCTGGTCAGCACAAAGAACTGCGATCCAGCACGAAACTGGCCATACGGCACCTCTGGCAACATCACCTCATCACCGCGGGCATAGTATCTATCATGAAGGATGGAGGTGTTGTCCATTATCTCTATGAAGCTGCGGTGGTGGCCGTGAGGGCCAGCATTGTCTGAGAGGAGTGCATTGTACAGGGTGGGGAACGGGTGCAGCGGGATGCAGGACTGAGACAGCAGCGCGAAGAACTGGTTGGAGGGGTCTTCTAGGAGTGCGGTGGCGAGGAGGCGGCGGGCGGCAGAGATGAGCGTGGGGGAAGCACGCTGCGTGGCCTTGGCTGCGACGAAGCGGCCGCGGAAGGTGGGCGTCGGGGGCAGCTCCAGGACGGTGTAGGGGTCGGCATGGACATACAGGTTGAATAGCTGGCGGTGGCCACGGAAGTACTTCTCCCAGAGTGGCGAGAAGACGATGTCGGAGTTGGTGAGGAAGAGGAAGGCGACTTTGGGCGGAGGGCGGCGGTGGAAGAAGTAGGAGGTGGTGGCCGGCTTGGCGGAGGAAGAGGAGAGGATGGCGCGGCGGAAGAGAGCGAGGTCGTCGGACTCGTCGGCGTCTGGGATGGCGGGGAGCGTCTTTGGAGGGAGGAGGCGCGGCGCGAGGAGGTAGACTATCGGGATGGAGAGGAGCAGGAGCAGGGAGAGCAGGAAGGGCGAGGCGTGCGTCGTCACCGGCGACGTCATCGCCGGCGACCGCAGGAGGGCGGTGGAATCGCGGAATGCGAGCGGCGGAGGGGATTGGATCTTGGTGGGGGGAGAGGGAGAAAGAGCAGAGTTTTAAAGAGGAAGGGATTGAGAGCGATTGACAGACAGGGACAGTCCCTGTGGAGGAATCGGGGAGGGAGGTCGGAAAAATGCCCCGCGAATTGGATCTTTCGATCCAGAGGCTCGGCCTGAAGCAGGGCAGAAAGGCGAGGCGAGCCGGGAGGGGAGCGGCGAGCACGGGCCGGCGCCAAGGGTCAATCCGAGGAGCAGCCGGGCATGGCGTCGCTCTCCTCGGAATCGAACCAAATGGCGAGCGGCGCCGGGCACTGGGCTCCGAATCCCGGCCGGAGCTCGGCCGTCTCCCTCCCACCTCCCTCCCTCGGCTGCGGGGGCTTTCCCGCGAGATCCGGTAACCGCCGCAGGGGGGACAGAGGAGACCAGGAACGGCACCTCGTGGGCAGGGCAGACAAGAACAGCCAGGGACGGAGCAACCGACCGACCGACCGACTCCCCCCAACAACCACAAATCAACGCGGCGCGGCCAGGCCGGGGAGGGGGAATGGCGGCTGCGCTGCGCCCGGCGGGCGGATCCGGCTCGACCCCCCTGAGCGGAGGGGGGGGGGGGGAGCGGCGCTGGAGGCGGCGACGGCGGCGGGCGAGAGAGGAATCGAGAGATTTTGGGGAGATCTTTGTTTGTGAGGCCGAGAAGGAGGGGTGGGAGGTGGGAGGGAGGGAAGATGGGGGAGTGAGGAGGTGCGTGGCGCGGCGCGGCGCGGGCTGGTTGTGTGTCGCATCGCTGTCCCGCGGGCCCGCCAGTCGGGTTAAATAGGATTGGTTGAGTTAGGGGGGTGACGCGGCGGGCAACTGAGGCTGAGGTTGAGGTTAGTGGACGGCACTGTCCTCTCCTCCCCCCCCTACCTGCTTCTGTTACATCGCGGCGGTTGGATCCGCGGGGGGCGCTGATCTTGACGCGCCTCTAGAAGCCTCTCCCTTCCCTTCTCTTTCTTTTTTGTGCGCACAGGATGGGTCTTCCCACATGTATGTTGCTCAGCTGCTGATAGTTAATCTTGCCACTCGGCCGGTACACGTCGTCGGTCTTGCCAGATGGCTGGTGCTGTTGCCGGGCCCACACGTTGGTTCTTGGCTTGTCTACTTTTTTTTCTTTTATTCACGTCTAATTTCATCTTGTCGCAGGTGCCCGACCGGCGGTGTGGGGGCGGCGCTGCGACTGGTGCGGCGGTGTGGGGGCGACGCTGCGACGGTTGCGGCGATGGTGCTGGTGGCAGCATGAGCGTAATTGCGGCTTGCCTTGATCATCGATTGTCTTCCTTGTTGCCAAGCGTTAAGTCGGAGCTGCAGCGGCATGTGAATTTATATTCAAAGTTGTTTAAAAAGGTTATTGTCTACTTCCTTCTTCCTTTGCCCGTCGGCCGTGCGTCGCCAGGACCAGCCACCGCCCACGTCCGTGGTTTCGCCGCCCATCGCCGTTGCCTGCACCCCGACTGGCTGAATCGCTCCTACCCCGACGGTCGTCAAGCTGGTCGTTGCGTTGGTGGAATCATTCATTCCCCGTCCCAACCTTTGTTGTTGTTGCGACTCCAATCATCGGTCCCGCTTCTTGTAGGTACTCTTGGAATGAATAACGGTCAATTTTTCTGCTAGATTTTGGAAAGAGGCAATCAGGAAATTACTACAACTTAAAGGATAACAATCAATCAGGAGTAGCATGGATGCATAGGAATACGATCATTTTTTCTGATAGTATTGGAAACAATCAATATTTTCAGAAACAATTTAGAAACAATCAATTCCAAAAACAATCGATCTAGAAATATATCAATTTGGAAATAATCAATTTGCTAGTGACCACTTGATTGCGAAAACAAATCATCTGTGCTGATTCCGAAAACAATCATTGAACTTGTTGCTAAAGTTGCAACCCAAATTTTGTTCTTAAGTTGTTACTGAAGTTGAAAACCCAAATAACTAATCAGTAGTAATCACCTTTTTTTTATCCTGCAACCCAAAGAACATCCTCAAAAAGGAATCGACCGTAATCATCATTACTCCCTTGTCCCCCGTTGGGTTAACTTAGCTTAATTAATCTTTTTTTATCATGGAGAGGAAATGCCTTGTTTTACTTACTCAAAAAGGCATACTACTCCTAGTTTCCTCAATGCCAGAGCATATCTTCTTAGCTAAGATCCCTAGTAATTTCAAGTACCTACACATCATAAGATAAGTAGTACTCGACTACTCGTAGTAGTCCTGCTCAATGCTACCGCTGATTAACTTGTCTGAAATTAACTTGATATCCCTAAATAACTTATCTGAGATTGTTGCTGATTAGTAAATTTTGGATGTGTTTTCACTGAAATTCAAGCATGTTTTCAGACGAAAGTACAGTGCGGTACATATATACTCCAGAACATGTAAACATATATACTCAAGCATGCTTTGGAGTACGTGCACCTCAACGGTACTTGAACATGTGAAGTTTTTGTCTGGCAATCTCACAAGATAGTACATGCAAGTATAAATTTATAATAAATAAATTCAAATTGATATTAATTTTTCGGACAGTGTTAAAAATAAGATGAAAAGGTGAACATGAAAAATGCATTGAGAGCACTTCACTTAATTTTGTTCCTTTATATGGGTGTACAAACTAGGCTGGGAAGGCCAGTAATATGGTTAAATGGTTGTTAAATGGGGTAAAATTGATGTTAAATGGGCCCACTTTGTGTGTGTGTGCGCGCACGCAGAGTAGGTTGAGCAGGCCATAACTCAGTATTCAGTGAAGTTTTATGAAATTAGTAAAAGTGTTAAGTGAAGTTTTATTTGGCTCATTTGGTTCATTGATCTATAGTAAGTCAAGTTTGGTTTATTCGGTTTATTTGGTCTAGCGATGTTCAAGTTCAAGTTTTGTTCATTTGGTTTTACATGAAAATCTCACCGTACTTATGATCAAAGGGCGTATTAACATGAAACCTTAACTGCATTTACTACTGACCAGAGAAGGGCATACAATACTTGGTGAGATGATTTGATGCATGAACTGAAGTTAATTCAACTAAATTCAGTTTACTGTTATATGAAGTTATTTGAAGTCATAGATCTCCAGTTTTCCCTATCGTGACAACGTTTTATTTCTGTTGGCGTTTTCGCTCACATGTCAACCATTTCTTGTTTGACTGCCATGGCAACAACATGTTTATACGTCTTCAATGTATCTACTTTTTCAATCACTTTTATTTTAGTTTTGGACACTAAGTAGTATGATTTGACTGAAACTAACCCGGACTGGCGCTATTTTCAGTAGAACTATTTTGGAGTTGTTTTTTTATGTAGAAATAAAAGTTTTCAGAATTGTACGAAACTTTATGAAGAATTGTTTTGGAATATATAAACAATAGTGGCGCAAAGAACTACCAAAAGGGGGCACCTGGGAGTCACAAGCTCAGGAGGGCGCTCATGTCAACTACGCAACTTTATTCTTATAGACTCTGTTGGGCCTCCAAGCGTAGAGTTTTGTAAGACAGTAGCAAATTTCCCTCAAGTGGATGACCTAAGTTTTATCAATCCGAGAGAGGTGTAGGATGAAGATGGTCTCTCTCAAACGACCCTGCTATCGAATACAAACAATCTCTTGTATCCCCAACACACCTAATACAATGGTAAATTATATAGGTGCACTAGTTAGGTCAAGAGATGGTGTTACAAGTGTAGTATGGATAGTAGATGTAGGTTTTTTGTAATCTGAAATGACAAAAATAGCAATGTGGCAATTCTTAAAAATGAGCACAAATAGTATTGCAATTCTTGGAAATAAGGCCTAGGGTTCATATTTTCACTAGTGCAATCTCTCAACAGTGCTAATATAATTGAATCATATAACCATCCCTCAACGTGCGACAAAGATGTTGGAAATATGCCCAAGGAAATAATAAAATAGTTGTTATTATATTTACTTGTTCATGATAATCGTTTATTATCCATGCTATAATTGTATTAATTGAAATCTCAAAAACATGTATGGATACATAGACAACACTATGTCCCTAGTATGCCTCTAATAGACCACCTCATTGATCAAAGATGGACGAGGTTTCCTGACCATGGACATGAGATGTCATTTGATGACGGGATCACATCATTAGGAGAATGATGTGATGGACAAGACCCAAACTATGAACGTAGCACCTGATCGTGCCAAGTTTATTGCTATTGTTTTTTGCATGTCAAGTATATGTTCCTATGACCATGAGATCATGTAACTCACTGACACCGGAGGAGTACCTTGTGTGTATCAAACGTCGCAACGTAACTGGGTGACTATAAAGATGCTCTACAGGTATCTCCAAGGGTGTCTGTTGGGTCGGCATGGATCAAGACTGGGATTTGTTACTCCGTGTGACGGAGAGGTATCTCAGGGCCCACTCGGTAATACAACATCACAATGAGCTTGCAAGCAAAGTGACTAAAGATTTAGCCATGGGATCTTGTATTACGGAACGTGTAAAGAGACTTGCCGGTAATGATATTGAACTAGGTATGAAGATACCGACGATCGAATCTCTGGCAAGTAACATACCGATGAAAAAAGGGAACAACATACGGTATTAACTGAATCCTTGACATAGAGGTTCAACCGATAAAGATCTTCGTAGAATATGTAGGAACTAATATGGGCATCTAGGTCCCGCTATCGGTTATTGACCGTAGAAGTGCATTGGGCCTCCACCTCCCTTATGGGAGGTGGATGATACGTCTCCAACGTATCTATAATTTTTGATGATGTCATGCTATTATATTATCTGTTTTGGATGTTTTATATGCATTAATATGCTATTTTATATTATTTTTGGGACTAACCTATTAATCTTGAGCCTAGTGCCAATTTCTGTTTTTCCTTGTTTTTGAGTTTTGTAGATATGGAATATTAAACGGAGTCCAAACGAAATAAAATCTTTGGAATGATTTTTTTCTGGAAGGAAAAAAATCCACTGGGCTTGGAGTGCACGCCAGGGCACCTGCCAGGAGGTCACAAGCCTGGTAGGCGCGGCCACCCCCCTTGACGCGCCTGGCAGGCTTGCCACCTCCTGGCAGGTCTCCTAACCCTATTCTTCGTCCTATAAATACTCAAATATTCCCCCAACACCAGAACCAGCCACGCAAATCCTTTTACGTCGCCAGAAGCCTCCATTCCCGAGAGATCCAATCTTGGAGCCTTTTCCGGTAATCTGCCGGAGGGGGTTTCGATCATGGAGGGCATCTACATCAACTCCGTTGCCCCTCTGATGATGCGTGAGTAGTCCACCACAGACCTACGCGTCCATAGCTAGTAGCTAGATGGCTTCTTCTCTCTCTTTGATCTCCAATACCATGTTCTTCATGATCTTCATGGGGATTTATCCGGTGTAATCCTCTTTTGTGGTGTGTTTGTCAAGATCCAATGAATTGTGAATTTATGTTCAGATTATCCATGAATCTTATTTGAATCTTCTCTGAATTCTTATATGCATGATTTCATATCCTTGTAAGTCTCTTCGAGTTATTGGTTTGGCCAACTAGATTGGTAATTCTTGCAATTGGAGAAGTGCTTGGTTTTGGGTTCAATCTTGCAGTGTCCTCACCCAGTGACATAGTAGGGGTGGCGAGGCATGTATTGTATTGTTTCCATCAAGGGTAACGAGATGGGGTTTTCATCATATTGCTTGATTTTACCCCTCTACATCATGTCATCTTTCTTAATGCGTTACTCTGTTCTTCATGAACTTAATACTCTAGATGCAGGCAGGAGTTGGTCGATGTGTGGAGTAATAGTAGTAGATGCAGAATCGTTTCGGTCTACTTGACACGGATGTGATGCCTATATGAATGATCATTGCCTTGGATAAATACATGATTAATCACTTTTCTATCAATTACTTGACAGTAATTTGTTTACCTACCATGATATTTTCCTTCAAGAGAGAAGCCTCTACTGAAATCTATGGCCCCCGGGTCTACTTTCCATAATATATTTTTGGATCTATAACCCAAAAATACCAAAAAAATACTTTGCTGCAAATTATTTACCTTTTACTTTCCATTCTCATTTACATCTATCTCTATTGGATCTAATCCTTACAAATAATCATGAAGGGATTGACAACCCCTTTATAGAGTTGGGTGCAAGAGTTTGATTGTTTGTGTAGGTGCACCCATTGGTGACTTGCTTGTTCCTCCTACTGGATTGATACCTTGGTTCTCAACAACCGAGGGAAATACTTATCTACTTCGCTCCATCACCCTTTCCTCTTCAAGGGAAAACCAACGCAAGCTCAAGTGGTAGCAAGAAGGATTTCTGGCGCCGTTGCCGGGGAGGATACATAGCAAGTCAAGTTCATGTCTTGCATTGACCTTATTTGTCATTTGCCTCTCGTTTTCCTCTCCCCCACTTCTAAAATGATTTTCAGAAAATACCAAAAAGATTCACCTTTTCTTATTTGTCCTCTTTTTCATTTTCCTCTTTCCTGTCGGATCGCTTGCTCGCTGCTATGTCTAGTATCACTACTTCCCCTTGTCACCAGATTTTGAAGTTCTATACTTTAAACAAAAACAAGGGAAAATTTTGAAAGATGCCTGGTATAGGCTAATGTAATCTTATCGTATCTCCAGTCTAAAAGGAGATGCGAAAGTTTTGCTTCAAAACTTTTACATTGGTTTGGCTTTGCATCAGAGAGAGGTTTTAGATTTTGCCTCAAAGGGTAATTTTATTGAGTTGGATACAAACGCTGCCTATGAAGTTTTGGAAAGGATTTTGGGGGTTCCTCCACCAAAAAAGGGGTTTGCTTTCTCACAAGAGGGAGTTCAAATTCTCGATAAATTGAGTGACTTACATAAGCACTTGGTCGAGTTGCAACAATACTACGAACCCCTTAAACATATTAGTGGGAACCTCAATCGCTTGAATACTTTGATTACCCTTTGTAATAAACGTTTGGATATTTTGGATATTAAGATGGCTTCTTCCTCTAAAAATTCGGGAAAAGGAAAGAGCCCCCGGATTCGAGAAGGCCCTCACAAAAGTTGCCAAAGATGACAATACCTAGATCTTTTGTGTTTTGCCTAGCTAGGGGCGTTAAACAATAGCGCTTGTTGGGAGGCAACCCAATTTTATTTTTGTGTTATGTTTTTGCTTCTGTTTTTTAGTGTTTCCCACATTATTACCTCTGTAGTAATTGTGTTTTGGTGTTTTAATTAGTGTTTGAGCCAATTAAAACCTTTGCGGTGATCTATGATAGTTGTTGATTTGATCTTGCTGAAAAATAGAAACTTTTACGCTCAGTCCAAGAATTATCTAAATATTTCAGAGCGTCGAATAAGTCTGAAATTTTTACACAGTATTGATATATAAATTTCCCAGATATTCCTATTTTTTCAGAAGTTTTTGAGTTACAGAAGTATAAGAAGTTTTCAGATTGCTACAGACTATTCTGTTTTTGACAAATTCTGTTTTCTTTGAGTTGTTTACCTATTTTGATGAATCTGTGGGTTGTATCATGGGGTATGAACCATGGAGAAGTTAGAATACACTAGGTATAAAACCAATATAAATAAACAATGAGTTCACAACAATACCTAAAGTGGTGATTTATTTGCTTATACTAACGGATCTCACGAGTTTTCTATTAAGTTTTGTGTTCTGAAGTTTTCAAGTTTTGGGTAAAGGTTTGATGTACTATGGAATATGGAGTGGCAAGAGCCTAAGCTTGAGGATGCCTAAGTCACCCCAAGTCATATTCAAGGATGCCAAAGAGCCTAAGCTTGGGTATGCCCCGGAAGGCATCCCCTCTTTCGTCTTCAATCCATCGGTAAATTTACTTGAGGCTATGTTTTTATTCACCACATGATATGTGTTTTGCTTGGAGCCTCTTGTATGATATGAGTCTTTGCTTCTTAGTTTTCCACAATCATCCTTGCTACACAAATCTTTTGAGAGAGACATGATGAATCATGAACTTATTAGAATACTCTATGTACTTCACTTATATCTTTTGAGATGGGCAATTTTGCTCTATGTGCTTCACTTATATTTTTTAGAGCACGGTGGTGTTTGCGTTTTATAGAAATAATTGAACTCTCATACCTCACTTATATTATTTTGAGAGTCTCTAAACAACATGGTAATTGGTCTAGGTTATGAGTTTAGTCCTAATATGATAGGCATCCAAGAGGGATATAATAAAAACTTCCATATCAAGTGCATTGAGTATTTTTGAGAAGTTTGATTCCTTGCATAAAGTTTTGACATACAAAGATGGTAATGTTAAGATTCATGTTAGGAAGTAATTGTGATTTGGTAAACATACTTGTGTAAAGGTTTGTGATTCCCATAGCATGCACGTATGGTGAACCGTTATGTAAGGAAGTCGGGGCATGATTTGTTTATAGATTGTCAACCTTTGTGTGAGGGTCGGGAGCGTGCGATGGTTAACTCCTACCAACCTCTCCCCTAAGAGCATGCTTTTAATACTTTGCTTCAATGACTAATAGACTTTTGCAATAAGTATGTGAGTTATTTATGACTAATGTTGAGTCCATGGATTATACGCACTCTCACCCTTCCACCTTTGCTAGCCTCTCTAGTACCGCACAACTTTCACCAGTACAACAAACACCTTCCTCAAAACAGCCACCATATACCTTCCTCGAAACAACCACCATACACCTTACTCAAAAGATCCACCATATATCTTTCCTCAAAACATCCACCATACCTACCTATTATGGCATTTCCATAGCCATTCCGAGATATATTTCCATGCAACTTCTACCGTTTCCTTTTATGACTTGCACCATCACTTTCATATTGCACATAGAGTTATATTTTGTCATAGGTATCAAGTTGCAACTTTATTTTAAGTTGTAAGTAAATAAAAGTGTGATGATTATCATTATTAGAGCATGTCCCATGTGAGGAAAGGATGATGGAAGCTAGGATTCCCTCTCAAGTGGGGATGAGATTCCAGACTTCATGAAAAAAATAAAAGAGGCCAGTGAAGCCCAAATAAAAAAAGAGGCCTTAGATGACCACCAAAAAATAGAAAAGAAAAAAAAAGAGAAAAAATGGGAGAAAAGAGAGAAGGGACATTGCTACTATTTTTTCTACACTTGTGCTTCAAAGTAGCACCATGATCTTCATGATAGAGACTCTCCTATTTTGTCACTTTCATATACTAGTGGGGATTTTTTTTCTTTATATAACTTGGCTCCTATATTCCAATGATGGGCTTCCTCAAATTTCCCTAGGTCTTCATGAGCAAGCAAATTGGATGCACCCCCACTTAGTTTCCTCTTGAGCTTTCATACACTTATAGCTCTAGTGCATCCGTTGCATGGAAATCCCTACTCACTCACATTCATATCTATTGATGGGCATCTCCATAGCACGTTGATATGCCTAGTTGATGTGAGACTATCTTCTCCCTTTCCTTGACAACCTCCACCATATTGTATTCCACCTATAGTGTTATATCCATGGCTCACACTCATGTATTGCGTGAGAGTTGAAAATGTTTGAGAAAATAAAAGTGTAAAAACAATTGCTTGACTTTTCATCGGGGTTGTGCATGATATAAACCCTTTGTGTGGGTAAGATGGAGCATAGCCAGACCATACGATATTGTAGGGATAACTTTCTTTTGCCATTATATTTTGAAGAGCTACAATTGCTTTACTAGTATGCTTGAAACGTTATTGTTTTTATATCAATATTAAGCTTTTTTTTGAGTCTTATGGATCTGAATATTCAAGCCACAATAGAGAATATTACATGGATAAATATGTTAGGTAGCACTCCACATCAAAAATTCTGTTTTTACCATTTACCTACTTGAGGACGAGCAGGAATTAAGCATGGGGATGCTGATACGTCTCCAATGTATCTATATTTTTTGATGATGTCATGCTATTATATTACCTGTTTTGGATGTTTTATATGCATTAATATGCTATTTTATATTATTTTTGGGACTAACCTATTAATCTAGAGCCTACTGCTAGTTTCTGTTTTTTCCTTGTTTTTGAGTTTTGCACATATGGAATATTAAACGGAGTCCAAACGAAATAAAATCTTTGGAATGATTTTTTCTAGAAGGAAACAAATCCAACACGTTGGAGTGCACGCCAGGGCACCGGCCAGGAGGTCACAAGACTGGTAGGTGCGACCACCCCCCTAGTCGCACCTGGCACGCTTGCCATCTCCTCGCAGGTCTCCTAACCCTATTCTCCATCCTATAAATACCCAAATATTCCCATAACACCAGAACGAGCCACACAAATACTTTTCCACCGCCAAAAGCCTCTGTTCCCGAGAGATCCAATCTTGGTGCCTTTTCTGGTAATCTGCCGGAGGGGGTTTGAAAGCACAACATGCTCCCTTGGTGCTTTTGATAATTCATGACAACATACATTGTGTCTTGGACTGATATTTTCACCTACTGTATTTCAGATACAGTCTACAGAGAGGATTGGCAAAAGGAGATTGTGGACATACCCCAAGATGCAAGGAAATAGGTTGGCCAAGCTTCAAGCAAGAGGACTCTACATTTTATATTTGTGAGAAATCACTTTGAGTCCATAGGAAAGCCAATACTATTAAAAGGGGGTAAGGTTTTGTTGGTGAACAATATGCTCAAACGTGCACAAGTGATAGTCGCCAAAAACATCCACAAACTCTCCCACCAAAGTATGTTCTATACCTACCACTCAAAATCGGTGCAACCAAGTTTCCCACTTCGGTGCCACCAATTCCAGAACCTAGACAGACTCAAGCCAAACCCTATACACTTCGGTGCAGCCGATTCCCGATTCCATATCGGTGCCACCGAGTTTTGGTTGCCAACTTTCTGTTACGCAAATTCACATTTTCGGTCCCACCGAGAATGTTGGATCGGCGTCACCAAGATTGGAAATCTGACCATTGGTCACCTTATCGGTGCAACCGAGAATTGTATATCGGTCCCTCCGAGATTTGAAAGTTGCCACCTTTTGGTCACTTCGGTACCACCGAGTTTAACACATCGGTGTTACCGAGTTGGTCATTTTGTGTGTAACGGTTGGATTTTTGGGGATGCCTATATATACCCTTCACCACCACTTACTCGAAAGAGAAGCACGCAGAACTATTCCATACATATCCTATCAGATTTTTTGAGAGAGAACCACCTACCCTTGTGTTGAGGTCAATATCTTCCACTCCAATCATATGGATCTTGATTTCTAGCCTCCCCAAGTTGCTTTCCACCAATCCCATCTCTTCTACCAAGCCAAACCTATGAGAGAGAGATTGTGTGTTGAGGAGTCTATCATCTTGAAGCACAAGAGCAAGGAGTTCATCGTCATTACCGAGCCTATTACCTTTTGGAGGGTGGTGCCTCCTAGATTGGTTAGGTGTCGCTTGGGAGCCTCCTACTTCGTGTTGTGGAGTGAACCAAGAAGTTTGTAAGGGCAAGGAGATCGCCTACTTCGTGAAGATCTACCCATAGTGAGGCTAGTCCTGTGTGTACGGAAGCCGTATGGAATAGTCAAGGTTGCTACTTCGTGGACCCTTTTGGGTGGAGCCCTCCATGGACTCTCGCGACCGTTACCCTCTGTGGGTTCAAGACTCCATAAACGTGGATGTACGATAGCACCACCTATCGGAACCACGGGAAAAAACATCGTGTCTCCAACTGCGTTTGATCTACCTATCTCAACTTTTTTACTTCATATGCAATGTCTTTACTTTCCGCTGCCATATTTGTTGACATGCATGTGTAGGGCTGTTAGACTTGCTAACTTTGCTAAAAACTGTTAAAATCTGCCAACCAATTAACTTAGGAAAAGGTTTGGTTTTAAATTCTTGCTAGTAGTCTATTCACCCCCCTCTAGACACTCTTCTAGTGATCCCTCAATTGGTATCAAAGCGTTGGTCTCCATTGCTTCGGTTTAATCACCGAGGAGGAAGATGGACGTGTCTAGTATTGGGACTTTGAGTTTTAGAGTGCCCATTCTTGATGAAGAGTACTATAGTCAATGGAAGTTTTTGATGCTTGAGATGTTTAATGAATTTCAATTGAGCAAATATGTTATGCGCCCCTATGAGCCTCCTATTGATGAATTGCATCCCACACACGAAGAGGAAATTAACATGCTTGGTAACCTAAGAACTGTCAATCTTATCATTAGAGGTTTACCAAGATTCGTGCTTTCTCAAATGAAGAACTTTGCATGTTAATATACCTTATGGACTGATTTGGAGAAACGATATCCAAATCTTTCCTTAGGGAATCTAGATGAAATTCTTCATAAAGCCATTGCTTTTCACAAAATGAAGCCTAGTGACCCAAACTTTGATAAATGCCTATTTGAACTCCATGATCTTATGCGTTCTAAAGGAGATGCCACCACTATCAACAACATTATCTTTGAAGCCATTCACACTCATAAACTTGAACATTGTCATGATCACCATTCTAACGAATCTCTTGTTCTTTATGATGAGGACTTCCCACTTGATGATGACAATGTGGAACATGGCTATCATGAAGAAGATGAGTTGTTTGACATCGAGTATGAGAAGATCATGAGGAATCTAAGTCTCATGGCAAACTTTAAGGATTACATGTCCAGAGGGAAAGAGTGGATTCTCGACAGCGGATGTACGGATCATATGGCTGGTGATAAAGACATGTTCCAAGAAATCACGCCTAATCAAGGTCCTCGACGGTACGTGACCTTTGGAGACAACTCTAAGGGTAAGGTACTTGGCCTTGGTAAGGTGGCCATATCCCATGATAGCTCTATTCAAAATGTTATGCTTGTTGAATCCCTTGGTTACAATCTACTTTCCGTATCTAGACTTGCTGATTTCGGTTTCAATGTTCTATTCACGAAAGGAGATTGCCAAGTGTTTCGTCAAGATAATCATAAAATGGTCTTTAACGGTTTCCATAAAGGTGATCTATACATTGTCGATTTCACTAAAAGATCCAAACGTCGCACTTGTTTAATTGCTAAATCTTCTAAAGGCTGGCTTTGGCATAGAAGACTAGGACATGTTGGCATGCGCAATTTAGACAAACTTATCAAAGGAGATCATATACTTGGTGTTAAAGATGTTATCTTTGACAAAGATAGACTTTGTAGTGCTTGTCAAGCTGGAAAGCAAGTAGGTGAAAGTCATCCTGTTAAGAATATCATGACTACTAGGAGACCACTCGAGTTACTTCACATGGATCTTTTCGGTCCCAATGCTTACAAGAGTCTCGGTGGAAATTCCTATCGTCTAGTTATAGTTGATGATTTTTCCAGATTTACGTGGGTATTCTTCCTTGATGATAAGTCGCGGGTTCAAAAGATCTTCAAGAACTTCGTTCGCAAAGCGCAAAATCAGTTTGAAGTGAAGATCAAGAAGGTTCGGAGCGATAACGGATCTGAGTTCAAGAACACGCATGTGGATACCTTTCTTGACGAAGAAGGTGTCTCACATGAGTTCTCGGCTACGTACACGCCTCAACAAAATGGAGTTGTTGAGAGGAAGAACCGGACACTCATTGAGATGGCAAGAACGATGCTTGACGAATACAAGACGCCAAAACACTTTTGGGAAGAAGCCGTGGAAATAGCATGTCATGCCACGAACCGACTTTACTTGCACAAGCTTCTCGGTAAAACGACATATGAAATACTCACCGGTAATAAACCCAAAGTTGGATACTTTTGGGTATTCGGCTCTAAGTGCTACATTCTTGATAAGCATCATCATACTAAATTTGCTCCTAAATCTCATGAAGGATTCCTACTTGGTTATGGATCGAACTCTCACACTTATCGTGTCTACAACAACTTCACTCGAAAAGTTGAAGAGACGGTAGATGTGAAGTTCGATGAATCTAATGGTTCACAAGTCGAACAATTGCCAAATGATGTAGGTGATAAGAACCCTTCGGAAGCTATCCTAGATTTACCCATCGGCATGATTCGTCCCATGGAGGTGAAGGAAAGTACTTCATCAACTCAAGTGGAAGCCCCTACCTCACGACAAGGTGAACCACAACATGATATGGAGGCATCCACAAGCGGTACCCGGCAAGATGATGAAGAGGAGGAAGTGCATCATGAAGATCCACCACAACCTCCTTCACCACCACCTCAAGGGAACGACACCTTCAGCAACAACAAAGAAGAAGGAGATGATGATGAAGAAGAAGCTCCACCAACCAACAATCGGAAGCTGACCTGAGTTCGAGCACAAGTGACCAAGAACCATTCCCTAAACCAAATCTTTGGTGATATACAAACAGGGAAAATCACTCGCTCTAAAACTCGTCTAGCAAACTTCTATGAGCATTATTCTTTCATCTCTAGCATTGAGCCTTTCAAGGTAGAACAAGCTCTTGAAGACGCGAATTGGGTGAACGCTATGCATGAAGAGCTTCACAACTTCGAAAGGAACGAACTGTGGACACTCGTGGAGAAGCCCGACGATGAACACAACATCATCGGAACCAAATGGGTTTTTCGAAACAAGCAAGAAGAAGACGGTCAAGTCGTGCACAACAAGGCTCGCCTCGTAGATCAAGGATATACGCAAGTCGAAGGTATGGACTACGATGAGACCTACGCCCCTATCACTAGACTTGAAGCTATTCGCATTCTTCTTGCTTATGCCAATCACCATGATATCACGCTTTATCAAATGGATATTAAAAGTGCATTTTTAAATGGTGATATTAAAGAAGATGTTTATGTTAAGCAACCACCTGGCTTTGTTAATCCTAAGAAACCTAATCATGTTTACAAGCTTCGTAAATCTCTTTATGGCCTTAAGCAAGCCCCTCGTGCTTGGTACAAATGTTTAACGAAGTTTCTTATCAAAAAAGGTTTTGAAATTGGTAAAATTGATGCAACCTTATTCACTAAGAGAGTTAATGATGAACTATTTGTGTTCCAATTTTATGTGGATGATATTATCTTTGGTTCCACTAACCCTCAATTTAGTGAAAGGTTTGGAAGGTTGATGTCTGAGAAGTATGAGATGTCCATGATGTGTGAGCTGAAATTCTTTCTTGGGTTGCAAATCAAACAATCGAAAGAAGGAACTTTCATCTCTCAAACTAAGTATACCAAGGAGTTGATCAAAAAGTTCAACATGCAGGAATGCAAAGGTATGAAAACCCTTATGCCTACTAGTGGACATGTTGATCTTACCAGACAGGATGAGCCGGTTGATCAAAAAGTTTATCGATCTATGATTGGTTCACTTTTATATCTATGTGCATCTCGTCCCGATATTATGCCGAGTGTTTGCATGTGTGCTAGATATCAAGCTGCACCAAAAGAATGTCATCTTTCAGCTATTAAACGCATTGTGAGATACTTGATACAAACGTCAAATTTTGGCATTTGGTATCCCAAGGGATCTTCCTTTGACCTTGTTGGCTATTCTGATTCGGACTATGCCAGTGACAAGGTTGATAGAAAATCCACCTCGGGTACTTGTCAATGTTTGGGCAGATCTCTTGTATCTTGGTCCTCTAAGAAACAAAACTCGGTATCACTATCGACTGCCAAAGCTGAGTATATTGCTATTGGATCTTGTTGTGCGCAGTTACTTTGGATGACACAAACACTTATGGATTATGGAATTCATGTTAAAAATGTTCCATTACTTTGTGACAATGAAAGTGCTATTAAAATTGGTCACAATCCTGTGCAACATTCTCGAACTAAGCATATTCAAGTTCGACATCATTTCATTCGTGACCATGTTGCCGAAGGAGATATTAATCTTAAGCATGTTTGCACTAACAAGCAATTGGCCGATATCTTTACTAAGCCACTTGATGAGAAGACATTTTGTCACTTGAGGAGTGAGTTGAACATCATCGATGCTTCAAACTTGAGCTAGACTCACTTAGTAGCATGCAAGGGCATGAGCTTTCTTGATATTTCCATGCGTCTTAATATTTCACCTTATGCCATGGAATTCTATGCTCCCTTGTATTGCATCTAATCTCTTGTAGGTACTTGAAAAAAAACTTAATTCCACAAGATTGCCATCAACTCCAATCATAAGCAATCTTATCATTACCAAGTATCCACAACCCCTCTTGATGATGGAAGGAAGAAGGACACTCAACCATATCCTTGACATATACTTGACCAAAATTGCACACTCCCAATTGGTATCATGTCAATTGGATATATCTATTGTTCTTCCTTGCATGACTAATATTTGTAGGTAACCAGTGTACTAGAACAATAAGGATTGCTCAAAACTCAAGATGATCTTCATCAACCTCGAGCATCCTCAACAAGTTCATCTACAAGCTACATCATCAACATCACTCAAAGGTATGTACTCACGTCCTTGAAAAGGCTTTACTCCAAGAAATGAGCTAAAGAAACTCAAGTGATATGAAGACATTAAAATGCTTAATCGAAAAATGGTAACCCCATTTTGAGCTTAACATAGAGTATGATCTATGATGAAGTATTCTTGCTTGGCTCCTAAGTCGATATACTCTAATATAGGTGACCTAGTCACCGCCCATCATCTAGTTAAGAATTTGGTGCGGTTTGCTCTTAATTGCATGATTTCTCATAACTACTCCAATCTTATCTAGTTGATATCCCTTGTAAAAACTTCATATTTCGCTGAAAATCTTTCTCTAGATTTTGTAAAAACAGAAACTTGGTTTCTCTTTCGGAGCCGCCGACTCAGATATCTCGGTTCTATGAAATTGCGGACAAGCTACATTGCAACATCTTGGTACCACCGATTTATCTATCTCGGAGTCACCGATTTTCTTTCTGTTTCATTTGAATTCGCTTTTGCAATTCTGTGTTTTCTTAGTGATCATTCTTGTAAAACATCTGTTACTTCGATGATCCATACTCTCTCTCTTAAAAAAACTTAGGGGGAGAAGAACTAAAAGTAATCTTGCGAAGAGAATTTCTTTATTTAAGGATCCCTATCTTCAATGAAGAAAGGAGGAGAAGAACAAATCATTTTCCATGATTCACTCAATTTTCATTACTATGAATCCTACATTTCGATGGCCCTTGTTCTCAAGGATCCCTTCTCAGTCAATGATCCCTGTATCTATTCCTGTTTTCAACCTTTTTGGAAATTTATGCCAAAGGGGGAGAAGACCAAAGCTTCAACCATTTTGGGAGAAGACCAAAGCTTCATGCTAAAGGGGAGATACATGCTTATGCAAAGGGGGAGATATGATCAAGGGGGAGAGCCAATATCAATACTCATATCTTTATAAACAGGGGGAGAATATCAAAGTAGGGAGAAGAAATTTTTTGACCTTTCTCACCTTATCCAATCCTAATATCTACATGCTAAGATTCAGGGGGAGAGGATAACCTATTTTCATATCTATGGTGAGAAAATTCTCAATGATCTTGGAAATTTTGAGTTCTATTGCCTTGCTGTTTGGTAGAATACTCTTGTGTTTCCTAACATTGTTTTCTCAAGTGTGTTTCTATCACCAGGATGCTTAAGAACTCAAGGTAAGTATATGCATCATATCCTTGGTCAAGATGATCTCTTACTCCCTACACATATTGTTTGCAAGAGTGATGTCTTGAACAAAGATACATCTCATTCATATATATTTGATGCATATAACCAAGATACACATGACTTGTTATATCCCTTCTACCTCATGTGTGTTCATGCACTCAAAAGCAACTATCCTTTAAAGGACTGCAAACATTTAGGGGAGCAAGTCTAAGTCATGTGTCTCTCAAAGTCTTCAGTATAACCATGCATATCTTTATTTGAAGCTTTGATTGTATGTTGTCATCAATTACCAAAAAGGGGGAGATTGAAAGCACAACATGCTCCCATGGTGGTTTTGATAATTCATGACAACATACATTGTCTCTTGGACTGATATTTTCACCTAGTGTATTTCAGATACAGTCTACAGAGAGGATTGGCAAAAGGAGATTGTGGACATACCCCAAGATGCAAGGAAATAGGTTGGCCAAGCTTCAAGCAAGAAGACTCTACATTTTCTATTTGTGAGAAATCACTTTGAGCCCATAGGAAGGCCAATACTATTAAAAGGGGGTAAGGTTTTGTTGGTGAACAATATGCTCAAACGTGCACAAGTGATAGTCGCCAAAAACATCCACAAACTCTCCCACCAAAGTCTGTTCTATACCTACCACTCAAAATCCGTGCAACCAAGTTTCTCACTTCGGTGCCACTGATTCCAGAACCTAGACAGACTCAAGCCAAACCCTAGCCACTTCGGTGAAACCGATTCCCGATTCCATACCGGTGCCACCGAGTTTAGGTTGCCAACTTTCTGTTATGCAAATTACATTTTTGTTCCCATCGAGAATGTTGGATTGGCGTCACCGAGATTGGAAATCTGACCGTTGGTCACCTTATCGGTGCAACCGAGAATTGTATATCGGTACCTCCGAGATTTGAAAGTTGCCACCTTTTGGTCACTTAGGTACCATCGAGTTTAACACATCGGTGTCACCGAGTTGGTCATTTTGTGTGTAACGGTTGGATTTTTGGGGATGCCTATATATACCCCTTCACCACCACTTACTCGAAAGAGAAGCACTCAGAACTATTCCATACATATCCTATGAGATTTTCTGAGAGAGAACCATCTACCCTTGTGTTGAGGTCAAGATCTTCCACTCCAATCATATGGATCTTGATTTCTAGCCTCCCCAAGTTGCTTTCCACCAATCCCATCTCTTCTACCAATCCAAACCTGTGTGAGAGAGATTGTGTGCTGAGGAGTCTATCATCTTGAAGCACAAGAGCAAGGAGTTCATCGTCATTACCGAGCCTATTACCTTTTGGAGGGTGGTGACTCCTAGATTGGTTAGGTGTCGCTTGGGAGCCTCCTACTTCGTGTTGTGGAGTGAACGAAGAAGTTTGTAAGGGCAAGGAGCTCGCCTACTTTGTGAAGATCTACCCATAGTGAGGTTAGTCCTTCGTGGACGGAAGCCGTATGGAATAGTCAAGGTTGCTACTTCGTGGACCCTTTTGGGTGGAGCCCTCCGTGGACCCTAGCGACCATTACCCTTCGTGGCTTG
This sequence comes from Hordeum marinum, assembly GCA_022496015.1. Lineage (NCBI taxonomy): Eukaryota > Viridiplantae > Streptophyta > Magnoliopsida > Poales > Poaceae > Hordeum > Hordeum marinum. The sequence goes on from CM039676.1 coordinate 418,736,375, forward strand.
AAGACTCCATAAACGTGGATGTACGATAGCACCACCTATCGGTACCACGGGAAAAACATCGTGTCTCCAACTGTGTTTGATCTACCTATCTCAACTTTTTTACTTCATATGCAATGTCTTTACTTTCCACTGCCATATTTGTTGACATGCATGTGTACGACTGTTAAACTTGCTAGCTTTGCTAAAAACTATTAAAATCTGCCAACCAATTAACTTGGGAAAAGGTTAGGTTTTAAATTCCTGCTAGTAGTCTATTCACCCCCCCCTCTAGACACTCTTCTAGTGATCCCTCAGGGTTTCGATCATGGAGGGCATCTACATCAACTCCATTGCCCCTCCGATGATGCGTGAGTGGTCCACCAGAGACCTACGGGTCCATAGCTAGTAGCTAGATGGCTTCTTCTCTCTCTTTGATCTTCAATACCATGTTCTTCATGATCTTCATGGGGATCTATTCGATGTAATCCTCTTTTGTGGTGTGTTTGTCAAGATCCGATGAATTGTGAGTTTATGTTGAGATTATCCATGAATCTTATTTGAATCTTCTCTGAATTCTTATATGCATGATTTCATATCCTTGTAAGTCTCTTTGAGTTATTGGTTTGGTTTGGCCAACTAGATTGGTAATTCTTGCAATGGGAGAAGTGCTTGGTTTTGGGTTCAATCTTGCGGTGTCCTCACCAAGTGACATAGTAGGGGTAGCGAGGCACGTATTGTATTGTTGCCATCAAGGGTAACAAGATGGGGTTTTCATCATATTGCTTGAGTTTATCCCTCTACATCATGTCATCTTTCTTAATGCGTTACTCTTTTCTTCATGAACTTAATACTCTCGATGCAGGCAGGAGTCGGTCGATCTGTGGAGTAATAGTAGTAGATACAGAATCGTTTCGGTCTACTTGACACATACATGATGCCTATATGCATGATCATTGCCTTGGATAAATACATGATTATTCGCTTTTCTATCAATTTCTTGACAGTAATTTGTTTACCCACCCTGATATTTCCTTCAAGAGGGAAGCCTCTAGTGAAATCTATGGCCCCCGGGTCTACTTTCCATAATATATTTTCAGATCTATAAACCAAAAATACCAAAAATACTTTGCTGCAATTTATTTACCTTTTACTTTCCATTCTCGTCTACATCTATCTCTATCGGATTTAATCCTTGCAAATAATCGTGAAGGGATTGACAACCCCTTTATAGCGTTGGGTGCAAGAGCTTGATTGTTTGTGTAGGTGCATCCATTGGTGACTTTCTTGTTCCTCCTACTAGATTGATACCTTGGTTCTCAACAACTGAGGGAAATACTTATCTACTTCGCTGCATCACCCTTTCCTCTTCAAGGGAAAACCAACACAAGCTCAAGAGGTAGCAGTGGACTCCACCCCCCTTGGCCGATCGGACAGCCCTAGGGTTTCCCCTAGGGCTGCCACCCCTCCGCCCTCCCTCCTATATATAGTGGAGGTTTTGAGGGAAGCCGCCACGTGAAAAAGCCACGTGCTGCCCTCTCTCCCTCTAAACATCTTTCTCCACTAGATTGGTTCGGTAGAGCTCGGGGAAGCCCTGAGCCTTGCCGGATCAGTTCACCACCACCGCCACCATGACATTGTTCTGCCGGAGAACTCATCTACCTCTCCGCCCTCGCTTGCTGGATCAAGGAAGCGGAGATCGTCATCGAGCTATATGTGTGCTGAATGCGGAAGTGCCGTCCGTTCAGCGCTAGATCGTGATTGGATCACGGGACGACTTGTGATTTGGATCGATCGCGAAGACGTTCAACTACATCAACCATGTTTCTTAATGCTTCCCTCTTAGCGATCTACAAGGGTATGTGGATCGATCTCTCTTCTCGTAGATGCTCATCTCCTAGATTGACCTTGGTGAAGCGTAGGAATTGTTTTGTTTCCTATGCAACGTTCCCCAACAGTGGCATAATGAGCTAGGTCTATGCGTAGATAAGATCACGAGTAGAACACAAAGGATTTTGTGGGTGCTGATATTCAGATTGCTTCCTCCCTTGGTATTTTCTTGATTCAACGGTATTGTGGGATGAAGCGGCCCAGACCAACTTTACATGTCCACGTGAGACCGGTTCCATCGACTGACATGTGACTTTGTTGCATAAGATGGTTGGCGTGTGTCTGTCTCTCACCTTAGTTGAACCAAATTCAACAAAGGCGGTCATTGTAGAAGGTTGAACAGAAATTTGTATATCATCCTTGTGATTTTGTGTAGTTAAGAATCGTTCTTGCTAGATACCCATAGCAGCCATGTAAAACATGCAACAACAATTAGAGGACGTCTAACTTGTTATTGCAGGGTATGTTGTGATATGATATGGCCGAAGACATGATGAGATATATTTGATGTATGAGGTGATCATGTTTTGTAATAGTTCATATTGACTTGCATGTCGATGCATACGACAACCAGCAGGAGCCATAGGGTTGTCTTTAATTATTGTATGACATGCGTGTCAATCATTAAGCGCTATGTAATGCTTTACTTTATCCCTAAGTGGTAGCAATAGTAGTAGAGGCATGGTTGGCGCAACAACCGTGATGGTGACACAATGATGGAGATCATGGTGGTATGCCGGTGACGATGGAGATCATGTCGGTGCTTTGGAGATGGAGATCAAAAGCACAAGTTCATGGCCATATCATGTCACTTATCATTTGCATGTGATGTTAATACTTTTATGCATCTTATTTTACTTAGGACGACAGTAGCATTATAAGGTGATCCCTCACTAAAATTTCAAGATAAAATTGCGTTCTCCCTGAGTGTGCACCATTACGAAAGCTCGTCGTTTCGAAGCACCACGTGATGATCGGGTGTGATAGATTCTACGTTCGCATACAACAGGTGCGAGTCAATGTTGCACATGCGGAACACTCGGGTTAAACTTGACGAGCCTAGCATGTACAGACATGGACTCGGAAGACAAAAGACCGAAAGGTCGAGCATGTGTCATATAGTAGATATGATCAACATGGAGATGTTCACCATTGAAACCACCTCATCTCACATGATGATCGGACTTGGGTTGGTGAATTTGGGTCATGTAGCACTCGGATGACCGGAGGGATGCCAATTTGAGTGGGAGTTTTTAAGTAATATGATTATCTGAACTCATTATCGGTAACAATAGTCTAAGTAATCTTTGCAAATTTATGTTGTAGTTCAATGGTTCGCGCAGTAGCACCCCTGAATTTTAGTGCGTTCCTAGAGAAAGCTAAGCTAAAAGATGATGGAAGTAACTTTGTAGACTGGGCCCGTAATCTGAGGATCGTCCTCACGGCTTCCCTAAAAGGCTTATGTCCTTGATGCACTACTCGATGAACCACCCACTCCAGTGAACGCCTGGCAGGCGCATTCTGATGGCTACTCAATAGTTAAGTGTGTGATGTTGTATGGCTTAGAACCGGGACTCCAAAGACGTTTTGAACATCATGGAGCATATGAGATGTTCTAGGAGTTGTAGTTTATTTTTGAGAAGAATGCCCGTATCGAGAGGTATGAGACCTCCGGTAAGTTCTATACTTTCAAGATGGAGGAGAACGAGTCTGTCAGTGAACACATACTCAGAATGTTTGGGTATTCCAACCTAGCAACAAAAGCTTCATGATGAACTATAACATGCAAGGGATGAACAAGTCAGTCACCGAACTGTTTGTGTTGGAAATATGCCCCAGAGGCAATAATAAAATGGTTATTATTGTACTTCCTTGTTCATGATAATCGTCTATTGTTCATACTATAATTGTGGTAACCGGAAACCATAGTGCATGTGTGAATACATAGACCACAACGTGTCCATAGTGAGCCTCTAGTTGTCTAGCTCGTTGATCAATAGATGGTCACGGTTTCATGACCATGGACATTGGATGTCGTTGATAACGGGATCACATCATTAGGAGAATGATGTGATGGACAAGACCCAATCCTAAGCATAGCACAAGATCGTGTAGTTCGTCTGCTAAAGCTTTTCTAATGTCAAGTATCATTTACTTAAACCATGAGATTGTGCAACTCCCGGATACCTTAGGAATACTTTGGGTGTGCCAAACGTCACAATGTAACTGGGTGGCTATAAAGGTACACTACGGGTATCTTCGAAAGTATCTGTTGGGTTGGCATGAATCGACACTGGGATTTGTCACTCCGTATGACAGAGAGGTATCTCCGGGCCCACTCGATAAGACATCATCATAATGAGCTCAATGTGACTAAGGAGTTAGCCACGAGATTATGTATTACGGAATGATTAAAGATACTTTCCGGTAACGAGATTGAACAAGGTATAGGGATACCGACGGTCGAATCTCGGGCAAGTATCATACCGTAGACAAAGGGAATTGTATACGGGATTGATTGAATCCCCGACATCGTGTTTCATCCGACGAGATCATCGTGGAGCATGTGGGAGCTAACATGGGTATCTAGATCCCGCTGTTGGTTATTGACCGGAGAGGTGTCTCGGTCATGTCTACATGTCTCCCGAACCCGTAGGGTCTACACACTTAAGGTTCGATGACGCTAGGGTTATAGGGAAATAGTGTACGTGGTTACCAAAGGTTGTTCGGAGTCCCGGATGAGATCCCGGACGTCACGAGGAGTTCCAAAATGGTCTGGAGACAAAGATTGATATATAGGAAGTGAGCTTTTGGTTACCGGAAATGTTTTGGGCATCACCGGTAACGTACCGGGACCACCGGAAGGGGCCCCGGGCCCCGGAGGGCTGCATGGGCCGAAGGTGGAGGGAACCAGCTCCTAGGTGGGCTGGTGCACCCCTCCCACCTGGCCCAAGGTGCGGCAAAGGAGAGAGGGGGGCAAACCCTAGCCCAGATGGGCCCTAGGTCCACCCTAGGGCGGCTAGGGTAGCCGCACCCCTCTCCCCTCCCTCTTGGCCGCCGGCCAGATCCCATCTAGGGGCTCCTGCACCACCTACGGTGGGAACCCTAGGGGTGGGTACCCTCCTCCCTCTCCTTCTATATATATTGGAGCCCTTGGGGCTGTTTGATACACGACTCTCTCTCCCTCTCGGCGCAGCCCTACTCCTCCTACTCCTCGTTCTCCATAGTTCTTGGCGAAGCCCTGCCGGAGACCATGCAACTCCACCATAACCACGCCATCGTGCTGCCGGAGCTCTCCCTCAACCTCTCCTTCGTCCTTGCTAGATCAAGGCGTAGGAGACGTCACCGGGCTGCATGTGTGTTGAACGCGGAGGCGCCATTGTTCGACGCTAAGATCGGATTCCACCGCGATCTGAATAGCTACGAGTACGACTCCACCAACCGCGTTCTTGTAACGCTTCCGCTTAGCAATCTTCAAAGGTATGAAGATGCAATCTCTTCCCACTCGTTGTTGGTTTCTCCATAGATAGATCTTGGTGAACACGTAGGAAATTTTTGATTTACTACTACGTCTCCCAACAGTTTGTGATGCTGAAAGTCGCTAAGTCTGAAATCCAGAAGGAGCATCAAGTGTTGATGGTCACTAAAACCACTAGTTTCAAGAAAAATGGCAAGGGAAAGAAGGGTAATTCCAAGAAGAATGGCAAAGCAGTTGCTCCTCCCTTCAAGAAACCCAAGGCTGGACCCAAGCCAGAAACTGCGTGCTTTCATTGCAAGGGAACTGGTCGCTGGAAGTGAAACTGCCCCAAGTATTTGGCCAACAAGAAGGCGGCCAACACCAAACAAGGTATATATGATATACATGTTATTAATGTGTACCTTACCAACTCTCGTTGTAGTGCCTGGGTATTTGATACCGGTTCGGTTGATCATATTTGTAACTCAAAGTAGGAAGTACGAAATAGACGGAAATTGGCAAAGGACGAAGTGACGATGCGCGTGGGAAATGGTTCCAAGGTTTATGTGATTGTCATCGGCACGCTCGCTCTTCGATTACCATCGATATTAGTGATGAACCTGAATAATTTTTATTTAGTGCCTGCGTTGAGCATGAACACTATATCTGGATCTTGTTTAATGTGAGACGGTTACTCATTCAAATCAGAGAATAATGGTTGTTCTATTTATATGGGTAATACCTTTTATGGTCCTGCACCCAATATGAGGGGTTTATTCTTATTGAATCTCGATAGTGATGATGCACATGCTCATAAAATTGATGCCAAAACCTGTAGAGTTGAGAATGATAGTACCAGTTTCTTATGGCGCTGCCGCTTAGGTTATATTGTTGTAAAACGCATGAAGAAGCTCCATGCTGATGGACTCTTGGAGTCACTTGATTTATAATCACTTGATACATGTGAACCATGCCTCATGGGCAAGATGACTAAGACCCTAATCCCCGGAACAATGGAACGGGCAAGTGACTTGTTGGAAATCATACATACTGATGTGTGCGGTCCAATGAGCATTGGGGCATGCGGTGGATATTGTTACTTTCTCACCTTCACCGATGACTTAAGTAGATATGGGTATATTTAGTTAATGAAACATAAGTCTGAAACATTTGCAAAGTTCAAGAAATTTCAGAGTGAAGTTGAGAATCATCAAAACAAGAGGATTAAATTCCTACGATCTGATCGAGGATGGGAATATCTGAGTTATGAGTTTGGCAATCACTTAAGACAATGTGGAATCTTTTCACAATTGACACCGCCTGGAACACCACATCGTAATGGTGTGTCCGAACGTTGTAATCAAACCTTATTAGATATGGTGCGTTCTATGATGTCTCTTGCCGATCTGCCACTATTGTTTTGGGGTTATGCATTAGAGACAACTGCATTCACTTTAAATAGTGCACCATCGAAATCCGTTGAGACGACATTGTATGAACTATGGTTTGGCAAGAAACCAAAGTTGTCGTTTCTTAAAGTTTGGGGATGTGATGCTTATGTCAAAAAGCTTCAGCGTGAAAAGTTGGAACCCAAAGCGGAGCAATGTGTCTTCATAGGATACCCAAAAGAGATGGTTGGGTATACCTTCTATCTTAGATCCGAAGGCAAAGTGTTTGTCTCTAAGAACGGGTCATTTCTCGAGAAAGAGTTTCTCTCAAAAGAATTGAGTGGGAGGAAGATAGAACTTGATGAGGTTGTTGAACCTTCACTTCAACCAGAGAGTAGCGCATCACAGAAAGATGTTTCTATGGAGCCTACATCGATTTAAGAGGAAGTTCACAATGGTGATCATGTAGCTTCAGATCAAGTTACTATCGAACCTCGTAGGTCGACAAGGACACATACTGCACCTGAGTTGTACAGTAACCCTGCCTTAGAGGTGATGTTTTTAGACAACGATGAACATACGAGCTATGGACAAGCGATGATGAGCCTGGATTCCAACAAATGATTAGAGGCCATAAATCCGAGATGGGATCCTGATACGTCTCCAATAGGGATGGGAATTTTGCCCATGGGTATGGGTACCCATGGGTACCCAGGGCCGGCTCTGGCCCAGGGCAGCAGGGGCGACGGCCTGGGGCCCGGCCGAAAGAGGGGCCCATATTTTGTATAGGGTACGTATGTATAGGTGAGAGTAGAGAGAAAAAAAGGCCCATCTACCAAGGACGCACAGCCAGCCCAGGAAGGCAACCAGCCACGCACGAAGGGAGTCGTCTTTTGATTTTTCTTTCCAGCTATTAGGGATCGCTCATCTTTTCGTTTTCCTAGATTCACGCACTGATTCGTCACCCTTCGCCGCTTCGCGCAGTCGCCATCTCTCCTAATCCACTCGCCGTCTTGCCCGACGGCCTGACTACATCCCTGATATCCCCGCCCGACGCTGTGTCCATCTCGGCAAGACATTGTGGGCAGGAAAGACGATCAAGATCAACAGGCAGGACAGGTAATTTCAGATCAAAGCTCTGTCTCTATGAAACCGTGGTGGGAGACTCTATTTTATTGTGTTATATTTTCTTAGTCTAAAATCTCAATCCGGTGTCTAATTCTTTCTTTACATTACTGATCACTTGCAGTTGCATCCATTCGTAGTGTAATCATGCTGCCTAAAAAGCATCTATCTGGTCATCAGAAAATAAATAACAAGAAACGAGTAGAGAAGTTGACTCAATCTCTAAAGGGGTCTATGAAAAAATTCTTGTTGAGGACTGATACTGCTACTAATTCTGGGCAATTATATATCACCAATGGCGAAGAGCAACCTGATCAGACTGAGAATGCAGTTGAGGAAAATGATGCCAATGTTGATACCGATCAGAACACCGGAAATTTTAGTGACCATGAAAACATAGATGAGCAGGCTTCTTCTTTTGATATTTATGATCCTAGAACTTGGAATATTCTTGACAATAAATCAAGAGACATTCTCATTGAAAAAGGACCTATAAGGGAGTACAATCTTGTGTTTCCTGTGGATAAGAAAGGGAGGCATTTTTCATATGCTTACTACTCAAGACAGCTAAGGAATGGTGAGGCCAGTGACCGCAGGTGGTTAGTGTACTCTAAACATGTGAATAAAGTTTATTGTTTTTGCTGCAAATTGTTCAAATATGAAAACAGCAAAAGTTTGCTAGCATCCGAGGGATTAATGGATTGGAAACATCTTAGTGAGAAGCTCAAATTACATGAGAATGGTGCTGAGCATATCACTAACATGAATACTTGGAATGAGGTAAGGTTGAGGCTAAGTAAGAAGAAAACAATTGATAAAGATTTGCAAGAAGAGATTGAAAGGGAGAAGAAGCGATGGAGACAAGTTTTAATTAGAATTGTTGCTGCTGTGAAATTTCTTGCTAAACATAATTTGGCTTTTTGAGGAGCAAATGAGAAATTATACAACATAACAATGGGAACTTTTTGGGAGTAATTGAAATGATGGCAGAATTTGATCCTGTAATGCAAGAGCATCTTCGGCGCATTCAGAATAATGAAATCCATCATCATTATCTTGGCCATAATATACAGAATGAGTTAATTTCCCGTCTTGCTCGCAGTGTTAAAGATTCTATCTTGAGGATAATTAAGGATGCAAGGTATTTGTCTGTCATTTTAGACTGTACCCCTGATGTGAGCCATTAAGAACAAATGACTCTAATTGTGAGATGTGTCAACATGTCAAGTAGCAGTACAAAAATAGAGGAGTTTTTTCTGGAGTTCTTGAAGGTGGACGATACATCAGGACTTGGACTTTATAATGTGTTAATAGATTCACTTGAATCTGTTGGTTTGAATGTTCGAGATGTTCGTGGACAAGGGTATGACAATGGTTCAAACATGAAGGGAAAAAACCAAGGGGTACAAAGTAGATTTCTTGCAACTAATCCAAGAGCATTGTACATGCCGTGTGCTTGTCACAGCCTGAATCTTACTCTTAGTGATATGGCAAAATCTTGTGGTAAAGCTATAACTTTCTTTGGTATTGTGCAAAGAATTTACATATTATTTTCAAGCTCTACTAAACGATGGCAGCTATTGCTTGATCATGTTCCGAAAATGACAGTTAAGTCTTTGTGTAACACTCGATGGGAGAGTCGAATAAAGAGTGTTCATGCTATCAGATATCAGGCACCTGAGTTAAGGAAAGCTTTATTGGAACTGAAGAGGACTTCTACTGATGATGCCAAGACTAAGAGCGACGCAAAATCTTTGGCTAGTGCACTTGAGAAATTTGAATTTATACTTGGCATGGTCATCTGGCATGATGTTTTATTCACCGTAAACATGGTGAGTAAGAAATTGCAGTCTAAATTCATGTGTATTGATGTTACTCTTAAATAGATTGAAGGTGCCATCTCTTATTTTGAGAAGTACAGAAATGAAGGCTTTGCTACTAGCTTGGATATTGCGAGATCTATTGCAATCGACATGGGTGTACAACCTTTATTTCCTGTAAAGCGGCGTATTACCAGAAAAAGACAATTCGATGAAATTAGTAGCAATGAAGAAAATGACCAGAATCAAGAAGAGCAAGCAAATGAGGTGGAATCATTTAGAGTTAAATATTTTCTGGTGATGATTGATGTTGCAATTGCTTCCTTGACTAATAGATTTGAGGAACTCAAGTCATTTGGGAGTATATTTGGATTCTTGTTCAACTCAAAATAATTGAAGTTATTGGGTGATAATGATCTAAGAAGATGTTGCACTAATTTTGTCAAGACTTTCACTCATGGCAAGTCCGCATATGTTGATTTAGATGATTTTGTTTCTGAACTAAAAGTACTGCAGATGTCATTGCCAAACACACTCATGTCAACGGATCAGATATTTGAGTTTGTTAGAGCTGCGGAATGTTATCCAAATGTCTCAATTGCTTATTGTATCCTCTTGACCGTACCTGTCACTGTTGCATCAGCTGAACGGAGTTTCTCAAAATTGAAATTACTGAAAAATTATATGAGGTCAACCATGTCCCAAGAAAGATTGAATGGTTTGGCCATGTGCTGCATCGAGAAGAATATGTTGGACAATATTGATCTTGACATTGTCATAGATGATTTTGCGTCAACAAATGCACGGAAGTCTCGCTTCTCATGATTAATGGAGGTTTGCTAGGATGCTATTTCTATATTTTTTCGTGCATTGTAGCTTCTATGATACTTGAGTTTGAACAAAGACATGAAAAATATCAGATATTTGATTCTAAGGAAATATAACTACTCTATATGACTTCATAATATATGTATCTGTTTGTGTATCGATCGAAAAAAAATCTCGGTTGGGCCCATTGGTGAAGTTCGCCCCGGGGCCTTTGAAATCGTTGAGCCGGCCCTGTGGGTACCCTACCCAAAAACAACGGGCATGGGCATGACTTGGAGAGATTTTGTACCCACGGGTAATTGGTATCCATACCCGTAAAATTTATGGGTCGGGTATGGGTACGAAATTACGCCCATGGGTAACCCAATGGATACCTAGAAAAAGTTAAAAAATGAAAAAAAAACTCCTACGACATGTGGTGTCAACATCAAACTCAGATGGAACACCCTAAGTCTCGATTTCTTAAACCGGCCATAGCTCATAGGCTCATAATCACATGCTTGCCACTTCTCTTACATCATATGTGACTCCTCAAAAAGATGAAATCTCGAGTCTTCGCTATGAGACTCCTACCCAAATCTCGATCCATTGATCCCCCATTCACACCACCACATCCCATTTCGTCGGGCTTTCACCACCCATCGCTTATACTCCCTTAACGCCTTCAAGAGGCCACCATCATAGAAGTTTGTGTCTATGCTGTACTGCTCGCCCACCGTCACTTGAATTTCAAAACTATTTATTGACCTTTAAAAATGATATATATTTTGCCCACTGGATACCCATTGGGTATAGGATACCCAATGGGTATGGGCATGGGTGCCAATTTATGCCCATGGGTATTAAAATGGGTGGGTACAAAAATTTTCTATGGGTATGGGTTTGGGCGGAAAAAGGTTGTACCCGCCCATACCCTACCCATTGCCATCCCTAGTCTCCAACGTATCTATAATTTTTTATTGTTCCATGCTATTATATAATCTGTTTTGGATGTTTTATATGCGTTAATATGCTATTTTATATTATTTTTGGGACTAACCTATTAACCTAGTGCCCAGTGCTAATTTCTGTTTTTCCTTGTTTTTGAGTATTGTAGAAAAGGAATATCAAACAGAGTCCAAGCGGAATAAAATTCTACGATAATTTTTCTTGGACCAGAAGGAACCCAGGAGACTTGGAGAAGAGGCCAGAAGACCCACGGGTGGTCCACAAGCAACATGGGCGCACCCTAGGGGGGGGGAGCCCCCTGGCTTGTGGGACCCCCTAGCTCCTCCAACCCTAATTCTTTGCCTATAAATTCAGGAATATTACCCCAATACTAAAAAGAGCCACGATAATACTTTTCCTCCCTTGCAAGCCTCTGTTCCCGTGAGATCCTATCTTGGAACCTTTTCCGGTAATCTGCCGGAGGGGGATTCGATCACGAAGGACATCTACATCAACTCCATTGCCCATCCGATGATGCGTGAGTAGTTAACCATAGACCTTCAAGTCCATAGCTAGTAGCTATATGGCTTCTTCTCTCTCTATGTTCTTCCATACCATGTTCTCCATGATCTTCATGGAGATCTATCTAATGTAATACTCTTTTGCGGTGTGTTTGTCGAGATCCGATGAATTGTGGTTTTATGATCAGATTATCTATGAATATTATTTGAATCTTCTATGAATTATTATATGCATGATTTCATATCTTTGCAAGTCTCTTCAAGTTATTGTTTTGGTTTGGCCAACTAGATTGGTAATTCTTGCAATGGGAGAAGTGCTTAGTTTTGGGTTCAATCTTGCGGTGTCCTCACATAGTAACAAAGTCGGGATAGCGAGGCATGTATTTGTATTTTTGCCATCAAGGATAAAAATATGGGGTTTTCATCATATTTCTTGAGTTTATCCCTCTACATCATGTCATCTTACTCAATGTGTTACTCTGTTGTTCATGAACTTAATACTCTAGATGCAGGCAGGAGTCGGTCGATGTGTGGAGTAATAGTAGTAGATGCAGAATCGTTTCAGTATATTTGACACGGACGTGATTCCTATATGCATAATCATTGCCTTGGATATCGTCATAACTATGCGCTTTTCTATCAATTGCTCGACAGTAATTTGTTCACCCACCGTATTATTTTCCTTCAAGAGAGAAGCCTCTAGTGAAACCTATGGCCCCCGGGTCTATTTTCCATATGATATTTTTAGATCTATAATCCAAAAATACCTTGCTACAATTTTATTTACTTTTACTTCCAGCAATCTTTTATATCTATCTCTATCAGATCTCATCCTTGCAAGTAACCGTGAAGCGGTGAAGGGATTGACAATCCCTTTATAGCGTTGGGTGAAAGTGTTTGATTGTTTGTGTAGGTTCATAAATTGGGGCCTTTATTTTACCTCCTACTGTATTTATACCTTGGTTCTCAACCACTGAGGGAAATACTTATCTACTTTGCTGCATCACCCTTTCCTCTTCAAGGGAAAACCAACGCAAGCTCAAGAAGTAGCAAGAAGGATTTCTAGCGCCGTTGTCGGGGAGGATACATAACAACTCTACATCAAGCCTACAAAGTACCCATCACAAACTCATCTCTTGCATTTACATTATTTCCCATTTGCCTCTCATTTTCCTCTTCCCACTTCTAAAATGATTTTCAGAAAAAACCAAAAAGATTTGCCTTTTTATTCGCCCTTCTTCCGTTCTTCTTTTCGTTTGCTTGTGTGCTAGATTGCTTGCTTTGTCACGATGTCTGAGAATACCAAATTGTGTGACTTCTCCAATAATAATAATAATGATTTTATTATTACTCCGATTGCTCCCACCAGTAGTGCGGAATCTTATAAAATTAATGCGGCTTTGCTTAATCTTGTTATGAAAGAACAATTTTTCGGCCTTCCTAGTGAAGATGTCGCATCCCATCTAAATACTTTCATTGAGTTGTGTGACATGCAAAAGAAGAAAGATGTGGATAATGATATTTTTAAATTGAATCTATTTCTGTTCTCACTATGAGATTGTGCTAAAACTTGGTTTTCATCTCTGCCTAAAAATAATATTGCTTCATGGAATAAGTGTAAATATGCTTTTATTTCCAAGTACTTTCCGCTCGCTAAGATCATCTCCCTTAGGAACAATATAATGAATTTTCAGCAACTTGATCATGAGCATGTTTCACAATCTCGGGAGAGGATGAAATTAATGATTAGAAATTGCCCCGCACATGGTTTGCGTTTATGGATGATTATACAATTTTTTTATGCGGGATTGAATTTTGCATCTAGGAATATTTTAGATTACGCCGTGGGTGGCACTTTCATGGAAATTATATTAGGAGAAGCTACTAAACTCCTAGATAATATTATGGCAAATTACACTCAATGGCGTACCGAAAGGTCTCCTACTAGTAAAAAAGTGCACGCTATTGAAGAAATAAATACTTTGAGTGAAAAGATGGATGAATTAATGAATTTTTTTGCTATTAAGAGTGACACAATTGATCCTAATGATATGAATTTGTAACGACCCGACTCAAAACGAGTCAAGCCTCTGTGTTTTCTGTGCCATCCCTGGATCAGTATGCTGGCACACACAGTACATCAATGTATATATCAAAGTGCAATCACATGTAAATAACGTAAAACTGATATATACCTTAAAATAGCAGCAGATATAGTCAACGGGAGTGGAGTCCCAATAACACCAACGGCAAGTTGAGTGCGGACCGTAACCCTGAATCGTACTCTTACCCGTCGTAGAAGAGTATCTGCAACATAAGACGTTGCAGCCGTGTAGGTCAGCATTTTGAATATGCTGGCAAGATCACCATAGAAAAACAGAAGCTTAAAGACTATTCTATATGCAAAGGCTTTGTGGCTCTGTGTCTGAGTTTTTTTGCGTAAAAGCTGATTTTATTTTTCCTACAACAAAAGGAATATTAGGAATTTCACTATAGAGTTACCTATCATGACATGGTTCCGCCAACCAATGTCTCAATTGCCCACAAGTATCATTAAGTTGCCCACAATTAGTTATCAGTCCAGTGTTGAGAGTTCAGAGATAGATCCAAGTCTAGAAGCTCAAATTGTCCGTAACCGGGGACACGACTAATCGATTAGGTTTAACTCTGCAGAGTGTTGTGTACTTTACCCACAAGATTCTTTCCCTCCTGGTAAGTCCTCGCACTGCCTGGTGTTTGAGAACAGGATGAAAGAAACATGGTCTTTCAGAGTGCTTCCCTGACTGTCCGACAGTGCCCATCCCAATCCTAACGTCGACTACATCTCGTAGCACTGCCCAGCAGAGTCACAACAAAGATCAACCAAGCCAGAGCCCATAATGACTTGTGGCTACACAGGTAAGCTTCCGGGCATGAAGTATTCATCCTTCTCTTTGAGTCTGGGTGAAGCTTTCCGCAAGATGTCATGGCGCTTCTCCATGCATCCCGGCCATCCACTGGGTTCTCCAGGGATGCCCAATCAACCATCCTTCACCCAGTAGTGTGTATTGAAAACTTGTATTCTCGAGTCTTGAAGTCTTGAGGTCTTGAAGATGCAGGACTTGAAGATGTCTTCATGAAGTCGTCATTTTGACGTGGAGTCCTTCTTCACACCACTCACGAACACTCATACCAGACCCCGTCTACTTTAGCATAGCATTGCACTAACTAGCGTTCCCGGGGCTTTAGTAACAAGTGGTGGGTTCCTACCTCATGCATTCTACTGAACTACAAGAATTTCAATAACACTACGGGAGGGATGTGCTGAATGATGTCACTACATGCAATAAAAACATAGGTATGAAATAGATGGTCAAGGTGAACTTGCCTGTACTGTTGATGAAGAATAATATCGCTCTCAGAAGTAACTGATAGACTATTCGTCACTCTCCGATGATAATCTATAATCAAGCATTGCATTCATAAGCAAACACTTCTAACAAGCAAAAGTAACACAAAACAAAAGTAACAAGGTTAAGGAAAGAAATACTTAAGACAAAGTTAAAACACAAAACTCCAACAAATTCAAAAGTAACACAAAACCCAAAGCAAAGTAAAATATAATCAAAGGATTTTAGTAAATATTTTGTTAGCAAAATGAATTACTTTTCAAAAACAACTAAAACTATGAAAACAACATTCTAAACAACATAAGTGTTTGTCTACAAGCACAACCATAAACTAAGAGAAAACAAATTATGAAACAACTAAGTTAACAGCAAGTAATTAAATAAAATCTTTATTATAAAACAAAATTAAGTCATCTAAAACTCTTGTGAAAGAATTACTTATTAAAACTAATTTGTTTTATAAAACATTACCTATTGAAGAAAAATATAGTTTCCTATAGGCTAAAACTAAACTATTTTTGTTTAAAACATTTATTTACAGAAAAGAATTAGTAAAAACTTTATTTGAAAACAGAATCTAAATACTTAAAACTTTAGTTAAAAGAATTGTTACTAACAAATTTGCTTTTAAAACAACTATACCTATTTGAAAGAGGGTATAGATCCCTACAACAAAATTTATAAACTAAACAAATTAACTTTTGTTAACAGCAAGTAAATTACTAAGGTTTGGAACAACAAAACTAAATGAAATCTGAAACTTAATATAAATCATATTCAGATTTTCAAAAATAAAACAAAGTAGATAAACTAATATGAAACTAAACAGATTCTGTTTGCTTTGAAAAACACTATTTAAAATTATTATAAAATTCTCAAAATATACCAAATTATAGCTATGGTCACTAGTGACAAGTAGGAAAAAGAATCATTCAAAAATTCATTTTAGAAATCATGATATTCAGAAAACAAAACTTAAATCAAATCTGTTCAAATTCAAATTTAAATGTTCAAACATAGTCAAATTTGG
Source organism: Hordeum marinum (assembly GCA_022496015.1). Classification (NCBI taxonomy): domain Eukaryota; kingdom Viridiplantae; phylum Streptophyta; class Magnoliopsida; order Poales; family Poaceae; genus Hordeum; species Hordeum marinum. The sequence continues at coordinate 418,752,726 of CM039676.1, forward strand.
TATTCACAGAAACTAGATGAAATTGTTGATCTAATGCAAAAGAAATCAATTAAAAACATTAAGTAGTTTAAGAGATATAAAGAAAATAAAATCAGAACTTTCTCTGTTTTTGAAACTAAAGGGCAGCCCGGTGCATGTAGCTCCCGCTTGCGCAGGGTCCGGGGAAGGGTCCGACCACTTTGAAACTAAAATAGAAAAAAAATGGCTTCTAACGGACAGGGGTGGTGACGTGGCGCTCTGCTATTGGCTACGGGATGCGCGTGCGAGCGGGTGACCGGACATTAGAGGAAAACGCTTCGGCGTTTAATTCTTCTAATCTGGCGCGTAGGAGTTTGATCCAACGGTTGAGAGAGAGAGGGGAGGGCTCACGGTGAGATGGTCGCCGGCGAGGGCTTTCTCCGGCGAGTCCGAAATGTCGTGGTCGTCGGGGAAGGTGCTCTAGTGACCCTCCGGCGATGGCGAAGGCACCACTCGATGCGGGCGACGACGGCGATGAGATGGGTGGCTTCAGTGGGGCGAGGGGGTGACGGAGCCGTCGGTGGCGAGCTCGAAGGCGGAGGCGACCTTCGGGTGCTCGACGGGGAGGTAGTTCCCGTGGGTTTGGTGCACGGGTGAGTGCATGTGGAGGTGCGCGTGAGCGAGAGGAGGTGGAGGGAGGGCTCGGTGGCGCTCGGGGAAACCGGGGTGGAGCTGTGGAGCAGAAATGGCGCGGCGGTCGGGGTGAGCTCCGGCGAGCTATTCCGGCGTCGAGAGGACACGGGAGGAGGGGGAAACAAGGGGAATGGGCACAGGGGGAGCGGGGCTTCTTATAGGGGCTCAGAGGGGTCGGGGGAGTAAGGAGGGAGGGGATCCGCGTGGAGGGGAGCCGGCGACGACGACGCGTGCGGGAGGATGAGGGCGACCGCGCGGGAGAGAGGATCGGGCGGTGGGGCCAGCTTGTCCGTGAGAGAGCGAGAGGGGGCGTTATTAGAGGTGACCGACCGGTAACGGTTTCGGCATTAAATGCTGGTAGGCTGGCCGTTTTATTATAAACCGTTACCGTTTTGCTATTTATGATTTTAACAGAGCAATAAAACTGCTTCAATGCATTCGAATAAATTCCAAATATAGTCAAATTTTATATCAAAATTAACAGAATAATAAATTCCATTTAATGGACATTTTTATTCTGGCATTTGAATACTTTGTAAAAAAAACCATTTTTCAGAAAATGCCTTAATTGGCTTTATTTACTTTTGCAAATATTTTTTTCAAATAATATTTTGGGTTTGATGATTCAAAAAAACTTCACAAATTAACCCCTGTCTTGGAGTGTCATGTTACACCTCTCAAATTTTTGTCAGGGTTTTGAATTCTTTGAAAATTTTGGATAGGGACCAATATGAAATGGATTTTTCAAAATAATCCAGAGATTTTCAAAAGCTCTTTCAATTCCTTCTTTTAAACTTCCAACTCATATTTCTTAAAATTTGAGGAAGTCATATTATCCTCTCTCATGAAAATCATTGAGTTGCATAAAGTTTTTCTGAATTTGAAATATTTTCAAAAATGGAAATTCAAATCATTTTCAAATCCCTTTTCATTTCTTTAAATGGAAGAAGTCATGTCATCTTCACTCTAGGGTTTTGTGATGAAATGAATTTGAATTCCTGGTAATCAAAATGCAAATTGAATGTTTTGGGAAAGTCATTTCATTCCTCTCAATAAACTTTCAAAATTTTTTTTTCAAATTTCACTCACTTTCAATCACTCAAGCAAACAAACAATCATACTAATAATTATTATAACATTCCAAAATTTGGGATGTTACAGAATTTGTATTCTTTGATTGGGAATAATAATGAATCTATGGATATGAATTTTATTGGTAGGAACAATTTTGGTAATAACACGTATAGACGTAATTTCAACCCTAGGCCGTTTCCTAGTAATTCCTCTAATAATTATGGTAATTCCTACAACAATCCTTATGTAAATTATAATAAGATGCCCTCTGATCTTGAGAATAATATTAAAGAATTTATTAGTTCGCAATAGGTTTTCAATACTTCGGTTGAAGAAAAATTGCTCAAGATTCATGATTTGGCTAGGAACGTTGATATAATTTCGCTTGAGATTGTTTCTTTGAAAATTATATCTACTACACCCAAGCTTGATATTAACGATTCTTTAAAAGCTATGAGAACTTCTATTGATGAGTGTAAGGAAAGAACCGCTAGAATGCGTGCTAAGCATGAATGGCTTGAAAAAGTGTGTTCTCGTAATAATAATGATGAAGATCTTAAAGTGATTGATGTGACTCCTATTGAATCTTAGTTTTTCAATATAAATCTTGATAAATATGTGATTTGATATAAGTCAACTTTAGTTAAAAGTCGTCCCAATGATTCAGAGTTTATAGATCTTAATGCTAAAATTGATAAAAGTGGGATTGAAGAGGTCAAAACTTTAAATAGCAATGAACCCACTCTTTTGGATTTCAAGGACTTTAATTATGATAGCTGTTATTTGATTGATTTTATTTCCTTGTTGCAATCCATGTTGAATCCTCCGCATGCTTATAATCAAAATAAGGCTTTTACTAAACATATCGTTGATGCTATGATGAAATATTTTGAAGAAAAAATTGAGTTGGAAGTTTCTATACCTAGAAAGCTTTATGATGAGTGGGAACCTACTATTAATATTAAAATTAAAAATTATGAGTGCCATGCTTTGTGTGATTTGGGTGCTAGTGTTTCCACCATTCCGAAAACTTTATGTGATGTGCTAGGTTTCCATGAACCAGATGATTGCTCTTTAAATCTGCATCTAGCGTATTCCACTATTAAGAAACCTATGGAAAGGATTAATGATGTTCTTATTGTTGAAAATAGGAATTATGTGCCCATATATTTCATTATTATTTATATAGATTGCAATCCTACATGTCCTATTATTATTGGTAGACCTTTCCTTAGAACGATCGGTGCAATTATTGATATGAAAGAAGGAAACATTAGATTCCAATTTCTGTTAAGGAAAGGCATGGAACAATTTCCTAGAAAGAAAATAAAATTACCTTATTAATCTACTATGAGAGCTACTTATGGATTGCGTACCAAAGATGAGAATACCTATGTCTATTGCGTCATGCCTAGCTAGGTGTGTTAAACGATAGCGCTTGTTGGGAGGCAACCTAATTTTTTTGTATGTTTTTGTTTTTGCTTATGTCATTGAGTGTTTTACACATTATTATCTTTGTAGTAATTGTGTTTTTGTTTATTAATTAGTGTTTGAGCCAAGTAATACCTTTGGGATGGTCTACGGTGATTGTTGATTTGATCTTGCTGAAAAACAGAAACTTTTGCACTCAGTCCAGGAATTTTATAAATTTAGCAGAGTGCCAAATGAGTCTGAAATTTTCAATATATATATATATATATAATTTCCCAGATTTTCCTAATTTTTCAGATTTTTTGGAGTTACAAAAGTATTTGAAGTTTACATATTGCTACAGACTTTTTTGTTTTTGATAGATTCTGTTTTCTTTATGTTGTTTGCTTATTTTGATGTATCTATGGGTTATATCAGGGGGGGGGGTATGAACCATGGAGAAGGTGGAATACATTAGATATTACACCAATATAAATAAATAATGAGTTCACAACAGTACCTAAGGTGGTGATTTATTTTTCTTATACTAATGGATCTCACGAGTTTTCTGTTGAGTTTTCTGTTGTGAGGTTTTCAAGTTTTTGGTAAAGATTTGATGGACTATGGAATAAGGAGTGGCAAGAGCCTATTATTGGGGATTACCAAGGCACCCCAAGGAATATTAAAGGATACCAAATAGCCTAAGCTTGAGGATGCCCCAGAAGGCATCCCCTCTTTCGTCTTCAATCCATCGGTAAATTTACTTGAGGCTATATTTTTATTCACCACATGATATGTGTTTTGCTTGGAGCGTCTTGTATGATATGAGGCTTTGCTTTTTAGTTTTCCACAGTCATACTTTCTACACACATCTTTTTAGATAGACACGCATGAGTCATGAATTTATTAGAATACTCTATGTGCTTCACTTATATCTTTTGAGCTAGGCAATTTTGTTCTAGTACTTCACGTATATCTTTGTAGAGCACGGTGGTGTTTTATTTTATAGAAATAATTGAACTCCCGTACCTCACTTATATTATTTTGAGAGTCTTTAAACATCATGGTAATTGGTTTAGGTTATTAACTTAGTCCTAATATAATGGGTATCCAAGAGGGATATAATAAAAACGTTCATATAAAGTGCATTGAATACCATGAGAAGTTTGATTCCTTGCATGAAGTTTTGAGATATAAAGATGGTGATATTAGAGTCATGCTAGTGAGTAATTTTGGATTGGTAGAAATACTTGTGTTAAAGGGTTGTGATGCCCGTAGCATGCACGTATGGTGAACCGTTATGTAACAAAGTCGGAGCATGATTTGTTTATTGATTGCCATCCTTTGTGTGATGGTCGGGAGCACGCGATGGTTAACTCCTACCAACCTCTCCCCTAGGAGCATGCGTCTAATAATTTACTTCAATAACTACTAGACTTTTGCAATAAGTATGTGAGTTCTTTATGACTAATGTTGAGTCTATGGATTATACGCACTCTCGCCCTTCCAGCTTTACTAGCCTCTCTAGTACCGCACAACTTTCACCGGTGCATAAAACCCACCATAACCTTCCTCAAAACAGACACCATACCTACCTTATTATGGCATTTCCATAGCCATTCCGAGATATATTGCCATTCAACTTCCACCGTTCTGTTTATTATGAAACGCACCAACATTTTCACATTGCTTTGCACAATCGTAAGATAGCTATCATGATGTTTTCATGGCTTGTCCATTTTTTGATGTCATTCCCTATGCTAGATCGTTGCACATCCCGATACATTGTCAGAGGTATTCATATAGAGTCATATTTTGTTCTAGGTACCGAGTTGTAATTATTGAGATGTAATTAAATAAAAGTGTGATGATTATCATTATTATAGCATTGTCCCGTGTGAGGAAAGAATGATGGAAGCTAGGATTCCCTCACAAGTTGGGATGAGACTTTGGACTTTAAAATTAATAAAAGAGGCCAATGAATCCCAAATAAATAAATAAAAGAGGCCAAATATGCTCACCATAAATAATAACAAAATGAGCAAAAAGAGAGAAGGGAGAATGCTACTATGTTTTTTTTCCACACTTGTGTTTCAAAGTAGCACCATGATCTTCATGATAGAGAGTCTCCTATTTTGTCACTTTCATATACTTGTGGGGATTTTTCATTATATAACTTGGCTTGTATATTCCAATGATGGGCTTCCTCAAATTTCCCTAGGTCTTCTTGAGCAAGTGAGTTGGATGCACACCCACTTAGTTTCTTTTTGAGCTTTCATATACTTATAGCTCTAGTGCATCCGTTGCATGGCAATCCCTACTCACTCACATTGATATCTATTAATGGAATCTCCATAACCCCTGGATATGACTAGTTGATGTGAGACTATCTTATCCTTTTCCTCACAACCTCCACCATATTCTATTCCACCTATAGTGCTATATCCATGGCTCACGCTCATGTATTGCGTGAATGTTGAAAAGGTTTGAGAACATAAAATGTGTGAAACAATTGCTTGACTTGTCATCGGGGTTGTGCATGATCTAAATACTTTGTCTGGGGAAGATGGAGCAGAGCCACACCATATGATTTTGTAGGGATAACTTTCTTTCGCCATGTTATTTTGAAGAGACACGATTGCTTTGTTAGTATGCTTGAAGTATTATTATTTTTATGTTAACATTAAGCTTTTGTTTTGAGTCTTATGGATCTGGACATTCATGCCATAATAAAGAATATTACATGGATAAATATTTTAGGTGACATTACACATCAAAAATTCTGTTTTTATCATTTACCTACTCGAGGACGAGCAGGAATTAAGCTTGGGGATGCTGAGACGTCTCCAATGTATCTATAATTTTTGATTGTTCCATGCTATTATATTATCTGTTTTGGATGTTTTATATGCATTAATATGCTATTTTATATTATTTTTGGGACTAACCTATTAACCTAGTGCCCAGTGCCAATTTCTGTTTTTCCTCGTTTTTGAGTATTGTAGAAAAGGAATATCAAACAGAGTCCAAGCGGAATAAAATTCTACAATAATTTTTCTTGGACCAGAAGGAACCCAGGAGACTTGGAGAAGAGGCCAGAAGACCCACGGGTGGGCCACAAGCCACATGGGCTCACCCTAGGGGGGGAGCCCCCTGGCTTGTGGGACCCCCTAGCTCCTCCAACCCTAATTCTTTGCCTATAAATTCAGGAATATTACCCCAATACTAAAAAGAGCCACGATAATACCTTTCCTCCGTTGCAAGCCTCTGTTCCCGTGAGATCCTATCTTGGAACCTTTTCCGGTAATCTGCCGGAGGGGGATTTGATCACGAAGGACATCTACATCAACTCCATTGCCCATCCGATGATGCGTGAGTAGTTAACCATAGACCTTCAAGTCCATAGCTAGTAGCTAGATGGCTTCTTATCTCTCTATGTTCTTCCATACCATGTTCTCCATGATCTTCATGGAGATCTATCTAATGTAATACTCTTTTGCGGTGTGTTTGTCGAGATCCGATGAATTGTGGTTTTATGATCATATTATCTATGAATATTATTTGAATCTTCTATGAATTATTATATGCATGATTTCATATCTTAGTCTCTTCAAGTTATTGTTTTGGTTTGGCCAACTAGATTGGTAATTCTTGCAATGGGAGAAGTGCTTAGTTTTGGGTTCAATCTTGCGGTGTCCTCACCCAGTGACAAAGTAGGGGTAGCAAGGCACGTATTTGTATTGTTGCCATCAAGGATAAAAAGATGGGGTTTTCATCATATTTCTTGAGTTTTTCCCTCTACATCATGTCATGTTACTTAATGCGTTACTCTGTTCTTCATGAACTTAATACTCTAGATGCAAGCAGGAATCCGTCGATGTGTGGAGTAATAGTAGTAGATGCAGAATCGTTTCAGTCTACTTGACATGGATGTGATGCCTATATGCATAAGCATTGCCTTGGATATTGTCATAACTACACGCTTTTCTATCAATTGCTCGACAGTAATTTGTTCACCCACCGTATTATTTTCCTTCAAGAGAGAAGCCTCTAGCGAAACCTATGGCCCCCAGGTCTATTTTCCATATTATATTTTCAGATCTATAATCCAAAAATACGAAAATACCTTGCTGGAATTTTATTTACTTTTATTTAGTTTTACTTCTAGCAATCTTTTATATCTATCTCTATCAGATCTCATCCTTGCAAGTAATCGTGAAGGGATTGGCAACCCCTTTATAGCATTGGGTGCAAGTGTTTGATTGTGTGTGTAGGTGCATAAATTGGGGCCTTGCTTGTACCTCCTACTGGATTGATACCTTGGTTCTGAACAACTGAGGGAAATACTTATCTACTTTGCTGCATCACCCTTTCCTCTTCAAGGGAAAACCAACGCAAGATCAAGAAGTAGCAGATCCATGTATGAAAACAAAGTATGGACTTTGGAAGTATTACCTAAAGGGCGAAAGGCCATTCATAATAAATGGATTTTTGTGAAGAATACGGACGCAAATAGTATGTTACCGTCTATAAATCTCAACTTGTGGCAAAAGGTTTTTCACAATATTAAGGAGTTGACTATGATGAGACTTTCTCACCCGTAGCAATGCTTAAGTCTGTCAGAATCATGTTAGCAATAGCTGCATTTTTCGATTACAAAACTTGGCAGATGGATGTCAAAACAATGTTCCTTTGTACATGATACAACCAGAAGGTTTTGTCGATCCGGAGAATGCCGACAAAGTTTGCAAACTTCAGCGATCCATTTATGGACTGGTGCAAGCATCTCGGAGTTGGAATCTTCGCTTTGATAAGGTGATTTAAGCATTCGAGTTTATAAAAGTTTACGAAGAAGCTTGTATTTACAAGAAAATGAGTGGGAGCTCTATAGCGTTTCTAATAGTATATGTGGATGATATATTGCTGATTGGAAACAATATATAATTTGGAAAACATGAAGGAATATTTGAACAAGAGTTTTTCAATGAAGGACCTAGGAGAAGCTGCTTTCATATTAGGCATCAAGATTTATAGAGATAGATCGAGACACTTAATAGGACTTTCACAGAGCACATACCTTGACAAAGTTTTGAAGAAGTTAAAAATGGATCAGTCCAAGAAGGGGTTCTTGCCTGTATTGCAAGGTGTGAAGTTGAGTAGGACTCAATGCCTAGTAACTTTAGAGGATAGTGAAAAGATGAGTGTCATCCCCTATGCTTCTGCCATAGGCTCTATCATGTATGCAATGGTGTGCACAAGACCAGATGTCAGACTTGCCATAAGTATGGCTGGAACGTTTCAAAGTTATCCAGGAATGGAACACTCGAAGGCGGTTAAGAATATCCTTAAGTACCTGAAAAGGACTAAGGAAATGTTTCTCGTTTATGGAGGTGATTAAGAGCTCATCATAAAGGGTTACGTCGATGCAAGCTTTGACATTGATCCGGATGACTCTAAGTCTCAAACCGGATACGTATACATTCTCAATGGGGGAGGGGCAAGCTGGTGCAGTTCCAAGCAAAGCGTGGTAGTTGATTCTACATGCAAAACGGAGTACATAGCTACCTCGAAGGTGGCATAGGATGGTGTCTGGATGAAGGAGTTCATGACAGATATTGGAGTAGTGCCCAATGCACTTGACCCAATGACTCTGTTCTGTGACAACACTAGTACCATTGCTCTGGCCAAGGAACCAAGTTTCACAAGAGGTCCAGACACATAAAGCGACGCTTCAATTCCATTCGCAATTACATCAAGGAGGAGGACGTAAATATTTGCAAAGTGCACACGGATCTGAATGTCGCAGACCCGTTAACTAAACCTCTTCCACGGGCTAAACATGATCAATGCCAGAACTATATGGGTGTTAGATTCATCACAATGTAAATCATATGGCAATGTGAACTAGATTATTGACTCTAGTGCAAGTGGGAGACTGTTGGAAATATGCCCTAGAGGCAATAATAAAATAGTTGTTATTATATTTCCTTGTTCATGATAATCGTTTATTATCCATGCTATAATTGTATTGATTGGAAACTCAAATACATGTGTGGGTACATAGAAAACACTGCGTCCCTAGTATGCCTCTAATAGACTAGCTCGTTGATCAAACATGCTCAAGGTTTCTGACCATGGGCATGAGATGTCATTTGATGACGGGATCACATCATTAGGAGAATGATGTGATGGACAAGATCCAAACTATGAACGTAGCATATGATTGTGTAAAGTTTATTGCTATTGTTTTCTGCATGTCAAGTATATGTTGCTATGACCATGAGATCATGTAACTCACTGACACCTGATGAGTACCTTGTGTGTATCAAACATCGCAACGTAACTAGATGACTATAAAGATGCTCTACAGGTATCTTCGAGGGTGGCTGTTAAGTTGGCATGGATCAAGACTAGGATTTGTTACTCCGTGTGACGAAGAGGTATCTCAGGGCCCACTCAGTAATACAACATCACAATGAGCTTGCAAGTAAAGTGACTAAAGAGTTAGCCGTGGGATCTTGTATTACGAAACGAGTAAGGAGACTTGCCAGTAACAAGATTGAACTAGGTATGGAGATACCGACGATCAAATCTCGGGAAAGTAACATACCGATGAACAAAGGGAACAACGTACGGTATTAACTGAATCCTTGACATAGAGGTTCAACTAATAAATATCTTCGTACAATATGTAGGAACCAATATGGGCATCTAGGTCCCGCTATTGGTGTAACATCCCAAATTTTGGAATGTTATAATAAATATTAGAATGAGTGTTTGTTTGCTTGAGTGATTGAATTGAGTGAAATTTGAAACTTTTTGAAAACTTTTGAATGAGAGGGAATAAAATGACTTTCCCCTTTGTGTTTGATTTCAAATTAATTCCATTTCAAATCAGTGAGAGAAGATAACATGACTTCTTCATAAACAAGGAATTTGAAAAGTAGATATGAAAATCTCTTAATTATTATTATTTTTGAATTCATTTCATATTTGGTTCCATTTTAATTTTTTGAAAGAATTCAAACCCTTGACAAATCTTGAGTAGAGGAACATGACCCTCCAAACCAGGGGTATTTTAGTGAAATATTTGAACCCTAAAACCTAGGGGGTTATTTGAAAATTATTTGCAAAAGGAATTAAAAGCCATTTAGGCATTTTCTGAAAATAAATTTTTGGAGTATTTATTTTGGCCGTGGAAAAATGTTCATCTTATTGCATTTATTTCCCTGATCATTTTGGTTTATAAAACTTTATTTTTTGGAAATGTTTTGATTGCCCAAAATATAGTTTTCCTTCTCTGTTATTTTATAAAAGGAAATATTTTTAAATTAGGAAACCGACCTGAGGACCAAATGGAAAGAACCGGCCCAGGATTCCCTCGCAGGATTCGAATCCCCTTCGAATCGGTGCCCGATCCATTGTTTCCCCTCTCTCTCACTGGCATGCGGGCCCCACTGCCCGACCGTATCCCGTGTCGAACATTGCTTTCCTTCTTCCTCCTCCCTCCTTCCTTCCCTCGCCGGCGAGATCGAAACCGCCCCGGATCTCCCTCTCTTTCCTTCCCCGAGCAGCCCTGAGCCCTGGCTGTTTAAGCCACCCCTCCTGCACCCCGTTCTGCCCCTAAACCCCAATGCCCATGCCCCCGTGCCCGCGCAATCGCTCGTCGGAGTAGAGCCCCACCGCCACACCACCACGACCACCTCGACACCATACAAAGCCACCTGCAAGCTCACCGCCCTCGTCCGCACCTCCCTGTGCACCCGCCCGAGCTCCAGAGCCATTGGACCGACCTCCCCGTCGACACCCGAGCGCCGCCGCCGCCTCCGAGCCCGCCCTCGACGCTCCATCGCCTCTCCGTCACCACCAACGGCCGCCGGAGGCCGCCGCCGTCGACTAGACCACTCGGACGCCGTCCCCGACCACCGGAGCGCCACCCCCGAGCACCATCGAGCCGCCGCCGCCGTCGACCTCGCGCGGAGCCCGACACCCACAGCGGTGAGCAACCTCTCCCCCTCTCCACTCCGTTGGAGCTGGATCCAACGATCCAGATTAGATACTTAAATGCCCGAACCATTTTCTTCTAAGTAGTGGTCATTCGCTCGTTAGCTCCCGCACGCGCACGCTTCGGCCAATCACAGCACGCCACGTAGCCCTGTTCATAGTTTAAATTTTTTCCTTTTCTGTTTTAATTTTGTTTTACAGATTTAGTTCTGTTTTTGTTTTATTCATATCGTATATGTTTTTAATTATTTTAATTTTATTATTTTTGCATTGTGTCACAAATTTTATGTAGTTTCTGTATATATAAAGTTTGACCATATTTGAATAATTTAAAATTGAATTCAAACAGATTTGATTTAAATCTTATTTTCTGAATATCTTGAGTTTAAAAATATATTTTAGTTGATTCTTTTTGCTACTTATCACTAGTGACTTTAGTTACTAGTAGGTATAATTTGAGAATTTTTAGAATTACTTAAATTAGTATTTTTAACAAAACAAATTCTTTTGTTTTAAATTGTTTTAATTTATTTTCTTATATATTAGTTGATAGATTTTATAAAGTTTTCTGTTAGATAACAGTAGCCCTTCAAACAAATATTATTTTATTAGTTGATCGCATGAAAATCAATTCTAGTTAATTATAACTTGTAATTGATTTCCATTTGCTAGTTTGATTTGCTTTTGGAAAATACCTTTAAATAAAATTTGTTTTATAAAATATACTTTCTGTTAATTTAGTTGTTACATACCTTGTTTCTGTTATTTTAATATTTTATGATTGTTTTCTTGTTGTTAAGTTTATTAGGCAAAAACCTATGTTGTTTAGAGTGTTGTTCTCATAATTTTTAGTGGTTCTTCAAAAGTAACTCCTTTTGCTAAGTAAAATATTTACTAAAATACTTTTGTTATATTTGCTTTGTTTTTGTGTATTACCTTTTAAAATAGGATCATTTGTAGAGAAAACCAACCTTAGTTGTGTTGATGAAACTTTGTTGTTTTGAGTTTTGTCTTAAGTATTTCCTTCATCACAACCTTGTTGCTTTTGGTTTTGTGTTACTTTTTGATTGTTAGAATTGATTTCTAGTATGATTGCTTATATGAATGCAATGTTTGATTATTATAGATCTTTATCGGAGAGTGATGAATAGTCTATCAAGTATTTCTGAGAGCGACGTTTTCTTCATCAACAGTACAGGCAAGTTCACTTTGACCATCTATTTCATACCTATGTTTTATGGCATGTAGTGATATCATTCAACAAATCCCTCCAGTAGTGTTATTGAAAATTCTTGTAGTCAACTAGAATGCATGAGGTAGGAACCCACCACTTGTTACTAAAGCCCTGGGAACGTTAGTTATTTTAATGCGATGCTAAAGTAGACGGGGTCTGGTATGAGTGTTCGTGAGTGGTGTGAGAAGGAGGACTCTACGTCAAGATGACAACTTCATGAAGGCATCTTCAAGTCCTACATCTTCAAGACCTCAAGACTTCGAGACTCGAGAAACAAGTTTTCAATACACACTACTGGGTGCAGGATGGAATTGATGGGCATCCCTGGAGTAACCAGTGGATGGCCAGGATGCATGGAGAAGCGCCATGACATCTTGTGGAAAGCTTCACCCAGACTCAAAGAGACGGATGAATACTTCATGGCCGGAAGCTTACCTGTGCAGCCACAAGTCATTATGGGCTCTGGCTTGGTTGATCTTTGTTGTGACTATGGCTGGGCAGTGCTACGAGATGTAGTCGACGTTAGGATTGGATGGGCACTGACAGTAGTCAAGGAAACACTCTGAAAGACCATGTTTCGTTCATCCTGTTCTCAGACACCCGGAAGTGTGAGGACTTACCAGGAGGGAACGAATGTTGTGGGTAAAGTACACAACACTCTGCAGAGTTAAACCTAATCGATTAGCCGTGTCCCCGGTTACGGACAATTTTGAGCCTCTGGACTTGGATCTATCTCTGAACTCTCAACACTGGACTAACAAATTAATTGTGGGCAACCATTGATACTTGTGGGCGTTAAGACATCGGTTGGCGGAACCATGTCATGTTAGGTAACTCTGTAGTGAAAACTCCTGATATTCCTTTGTTGTAGGAAAAGAAAATAAAATCAGCTTTTATGCAAAAACTCAGCCACAGAGCCACAAAGCCTTACTGCATATAGAATAGTTTATTTGTCTTCTGTTCTGCTATGGTGATCTTGCCGGTACATTCAATGTACTGACCTACATGGCTGCAACGTCTTATGTTGCAGATAAGCTCTATGACGGGTAAGAGTACGATTCAGGGTTACAGTCTGCACTCAACCTGCCGTTGGTGTTATTGGGACTCCACTCCCGTTGACTGTTTCCGCTGAGATTTTAAGGTATATATCAGTTTTACGTTAATTACATGTGATTGCACTTTGATATATAGATTGATGTACTGTGTGTGCCAGCATACTGATCGAGGGATGGCACAGAACACACAGAGGCTTGACCTTTCTAGGTCGGGTCGTTACAGAAATGGTATCAGAGCACATGTTGACTGTAGGACGTGACCCTAGGAAATGGATTAGAAATAGGAAGACCTTGATAGGAACAACTTTTGTTTTCACTACTCTCGTAACTTCTAAATTCTTTTACTGAACCCTCCCCGTTTCAAATTATAGATGGAGAACTACACCCTGAACCAAAGAGAGGACTACGAAGATGTCCTCGGAGGCTCATTCCTCATGGAGCTAGTGCAGATGGTGAAGCTGCCAATACCTGAGATCAAGGCGACTAAGAGGAAGTCTGGATTCTGGGACATCAAAACTAAAGTTTTTGGACATGAAGAAGACCCCAAGAACGAAGACATCAACTATGGCACATTAAGCCATGAATGTGAGATGGGCATGAACACTGTTGTCCATGATGCCATCGCACCTTTGAGCTATCGAGATCATGCTGAGTTGTGCAACCACTACTTTGGAAGGTTTGGATGGCAGATGCCTGATGGAGCACTCATCGACCTGACCGACGAACAGAAGATGAAGTTTTCACCTGTACTTGTGTACAATCAAGAACTGGAGCACTACATCAAGAACCTTCAAATGGACCTTCTCTCAGAGTTATTTGAAATGAAGCACTTCGTGAGAGCCTCAAGAACGAGAAGCTGAAGGTAGTCAATCTGAAGAAACATGATCCCGAGATTCAGAAGCTTCGTCAAGACTTGAAAAATAGTCAGGCCATGGCTCATGCTGGGGACGTTGAAATTCAGAAGCTCAAGAACCAACTCCTGGAACTATAGGGACGACACCGGAAACTCCGCATCAACAAGGAAAATCTTGTAAAAGAACTTGAGAATATCAAGCATGACCAGAAGAAGCGCACTAAAGACGAAGACATGATATAGACTAGCTTAGTAGTAGCCCCACCATGAGAGAATAAAGATAAACGTTTTAACGATTTGAGTGATCGACCACACCAACCTTATGTGGGTGGCGATACTATATTTTGATTGAACTTTATGAATGTGTGGACTTGAGTTTGACTTTTTGTGTCTTTGATTTGTTTGTATCCCTTCTCTCTCTGTCTCTCTCTCTTACCCATCTCATCCCCAAAACCTTGGACCCAATAGATGACGAATGAAGCTGGACTCGGGTATTCTGGATCGATGACTCGGTTAGAGACAGAAGAATGGATTAAAAACATGGAGGATCATCTAAGGAGTAACCATGTTGCAAGGAACGAGATGGTCCAGTATGCTCTTCGGTACTTTGCAAAATAAGCTACAAATTGGTGGAAGATGCATGAAGCTATCCATGATAGGCAAGCATCCCTCACCTGGGAAGAATTCAAGAGGACTCTGCAAAAGTCTCATGTTGTCACCAACACCCAGAAGCCCCATTACAAAGATGTGAAGAAGATTTGTGCATGCAAGATATGTGGGGAGATAGGACACACCCAGGAAGAACACAAGGAAGGATGCCCTCATTGTGAAGACAATCACCGAGCTGAGGAATGCCCAACTGGGAAGGTGACATGTTTCTTGTGCAAAGGAACCATGCACTATCCGGCACAATGTCAAATATACCCCAAGGTACAAGCAGTCATGAAGCAGCAGAAGGAAGCAATGAAAGAAGCCCTTGGGAATAAGTTAGAAGAACCCATGATGATGGGAGATGTACCAGACCCAAACATAAGTACCAAGTCATGTTATTCATGTGGAGAAGAAGGACATAGCTCTCAGGATTGTCCGAACGAGTATCCGGGAGACTTCCCGACAGAAGAAGTGCAATATGATCCTCAGGAGATAGAAGAAATAATCAACCTAGACAAGAAGAAAGGCCAAGTAAGCAGAGGCATCAGATGTTTGCATTGTAGCTTAGAGAGGCCACACTGTTTTTGCAAGAGGTATGAGCCAAGCATCAAGAAAGGAACCCAACCCAAGAAGAAGAAGAGGACTCCGTGGTTTTCTACACGGAAGGATCTGAGCCACATCACTTGTCATCGGTGCAACAAGACAGGACACTACTCCTATACCTGCCTGGAGAAGAAGGCTAAACACGAGTAGTTTGAGTTTTGGATTTTGGAAGTAATAAATGTAATAGGTAGCCCTCTTATCATTTTGAAGTTATGTAATGGAAGTCTCAGAGTTTGTAATAAATTCAGGAGATCAATGGAAATTATGGTGTCATGATTCTCGTATGTTGAATTATATGAACTGTTAGTCTATGAACAAAGATCTCTGACCATTTTCGAGGATATGAGAAAATATGGTCTATGCAGGCATGTGTACATTTCATTTTAAGTGTGGAAGTAACCACCGGGACCAATGAATAAAGAAAGTACCATTCTTGTTAAGGAGTTTGGATAAGTGAATACAGGTGAAGAGAATGTGGAAACATATCCAACTATGTGGATGGCAACACCTGAAATAGTATACCTTGGATTTGAATATGATGAACGAAAACTTCTATTGGTAAACAGACCAATGGAAAGGAAAAACATATTCAAGGAATAGAATGTGTATCAAGGATGGATCTCACAGTTTCATGAAGGCTGCCCAAAGAACATGAAGCAAGATGTTGTGATTTGATCAGCAAACGTTTTCTTAGGAGTATACGATAACCTGAGAGTTGTGAAGGAACGATAGAAGTTTGTTCAGCTTGCAGAATCAATGGATTTATCCGAACTTCGTTCGTTGACAAGAGGAATTTATGCAATGCTTGTGAGGAAGCCCAAGTGTTAGAATACGAGATTCACTGAACCTTATACAAGGTAATGATTTCAGTGCGGCATGGATTGATCACCATGACGACTTACTCTTATCATTTCTCTTGCTATTTGGAATGGTAAATCTGAGTGACTTACCCATAGTAAAGAGACGACGTTCTTTGGAGCTTTTGTTTAAGCCTTGGAATGGTAGGATGAAAACCCCTTCTACATGGCAGTTGCTGTCTCACGTAGGAATTTTATGGAGAGGAATAATGCCAAGACCATTTCATTGCAGGAACCACTAATGGTAGACCACCATGAGGTCTTCGATAAGTTATTTAGAATGATCACGAGACTTATCAGCTAAGAAGACCCAGTATCGGAGGAAATACATTTTGAACACAAGATTTTTGATTTAAACGGAAGAGCATCACCGAAGGAGCTATCGTGAAGAATGTGAACAGACAGATGCACCCACAGGATCGCCATGACTTTTGAAGGACCAGTAACTCTCATTTTAAGTGTGGTAGACCCCACACTTCCAGGACAATAGATTTGTTAGAAGACCCCAAACCCTAACCTTTTCTTTCTAGCCTCTTCGAATCTCGAGGACGAGATTTATTTTAAGTGTGGTAGGTTTGTAACATCCCAAATTTTGGAATGTTATAATAAATATTAGAATGAGTGTTTGTTTGCTTGAGTGATTGAATTGAGTGAAATTTGAAACTTTTTGAAAACTTCTGAATGAGAGGGAATAAAATGACTTTCCCCTTTGTGTTTGATTTCAAATTCAATTCCATTTCAAATCAGTGAGAGAAGATAACATGACTTCTTCATAAACAAGCAATTTGAAAAGTAGATTTGAAAATCTCTGAATCATTCTTTTTTTGGAATTCATTTCATATTTGGTTCCATTTTAAATTTTTGAAAGAATTCAAACCCTTGACAAATCTTGAGTAGAGGTACATGACCCTCCAAAACAGGGGTATTTTAGTGAAATATTTGAACCCTAAAACCCAGGGGGTTATTTGAAAATTATTTGCAAAAGGAATTAAAAGCCATTTAGGCATTTTCTGAAAATAATTTTCTAGAGTATTTATTTTGGCCGTGGAAAAATGTTCATCTTATTGCATTTATTTCCCTGATCATTTTGGTATATAAAAATTTATTTTTTGGAAATGTTTTGATTGCCCATAATATAGTTTTCCTTCTCTATTATTTTATAAAAGGAAATATTTTTAAATTAGGAAACCGACCTGAGGCCCAAATGGAAAGAACTGGCCCAAGATTCCCTCGCACGATTCGAATCCCCTTCGAATCGGTGCCCGATCCGTTGTTTCCCCTCTCTCTCACTGGCACGCGGGCCCCACTGCCCGACCGTATCCCGCGTTGGACGTCGCTTTCCTTCTTCCTCCTCCCTCCCTTCCTTCCCTCGCCGGCGAGATCGAAACCACCCCAGATCTCCCTCTCTTTCGTTCCCCGAGCAGCCCCGAGACCTGGCTATTTAAGCCACCCCTCCCGCACCCTGTTCTGCCCCTAAACACCAACGCCCATGCCCCCATGCCCGCGCAATCGCTCGCCGGAGTAGAGCCCCGCCGCCGCATCATTGCCGACCTACCGCACCACCGCGACCACCTCGACACCATCCGAAGCCACCTGCAAGCTCACCGCCCTCGTCCGCACCTCCCTGTGCACCCGCCCGAGCTCTAGAGCCATTGGACCGACCTCCCCGTCGACACCCGAGCGCCGCCGCCGCCTCCGAGCCCGCCCCAAACGCTCCATCGCCTCTCCGTCACCACCACCGGACGTCGGAGGCCGCTGCCGTCGACTGGACCACTCGGACGCCGTCCTCGACCACCGGAGCACCGCTCCTGAGCACCATCGAGCCGCCGGCCGCCGTCGACCTCGCCGGAGCCCGATACCCACAGCGGTGAGCAACCTCTCCCCCTCTCCACTCCGTTGGATCTGGATCCAACGATCCAGATTCGATAACTTAAATGCCCAAACTATTTTCTTCTAAGTAGTGGCCGTTCGCTCGTTAGCTCCCGCACGCGCACACTTCGGCCAATCACAGCACGCCACGTAGCCCTGTTCGTAGTTTAGATTTTTTTTCCTTTTCTGTTTTAATTTTGTTTTACAGATTTAGTTCTGTTTTTGTTTTATTCATATCTTTTATGTTTTTAATTATTTTCATTTTAGTCTTTTTGCATTGTGTCACAAATTTTATCTAGTTTCTGTATATATAAAGTTTGACCATATTTGAATAATTTAAAATTGAATTCAAACATATTTGATTGAAATCTTATTTTCTGAATATCTTGAGTTTAAAAATATATTTTTAGTTGATTCTTTTTGCTACTTATCACTAGTGACTTTAGTTAACAGTAGGTATAATTTGAGAATTTTTAGAATTACTTAAGTTAGTATTTTTAACAAAACAGATTCTGTTTTAGTTCTTTTTAGGATTATTTATATTTCTTTTGTTTTAAATTGTTTTAATTTTTTTATATTAGTTGATAGATTTTATAAAGTTTTCTGTTAGATAAAAGTAGCCCTTCAAACAAATATTATTTTATTAGTTGATCGCATGAAAATCAATTCTAGTTAATTATAACTTGTAATTGATTTCCATTTGCTAGTTTGATTTGCTTTTGGAAAATACCTTTAAATAAAATTTGTTTTATAAAATAGACTTTCTGTTAATTTAGTTGTTACATATATTTATTCTGTTATTTTAATATTTTATTTTTGTTTTCTTGTTGTTAAGTTTATTAGGCAAAAACCTATGTTGTTTAGAGTGTTGTTTTCATAATTTTTAGTGGTTCTTCGAAAGTAATTCTTTTTGCTAAGTAAAATATTTACTAAAATAATTTTTTTATATTTGCTTTGTTTTTGTGTTTTACCTTTGAAAATAGGATCATTTGTAGAGAAAACCAACCTTAGTTGTGTTGATGAAACTTTGTTGTTTTGAGTTTTGTCTGAAGTATTTCCTTCATCACAACCTTGTTGCTTTTGGTTTTGTGTTACTTTTTGATTGTTACAATTAATTGCTAGTATGATTGCTTATATGAATGCAATGTTTGATTATTATAGATCTTTATCGGAGAGTGACGAATAGTCTATCAAGTATTTCTAAGAGCGACATTTTCTTCATCAACAGTACAGGCAAGTTCACTTTGACCATCTATTTCATACCTATGTTTTATGGCATGTAGTGATATCATTCAACAAATCCCTCAAGTAGTGTTATTGAAAATTCTTGTAGTCAACTAGAATGCATGAGGTAGGAACCCACCACTTGTTACTAAAGCCCCGGGAACGTTAGTTATTTTAATGCGATGCTAAAGTAGACGGGGTCTGGTATGAGTGTTCGTGAGTGGTGTGAGACGGAGGACTCTACGTCAAGATGACAACTTCATGAAGGCATCTTCAAGTCCTGCATCTTCAAGACCTCAAGACTTCGAGACACGAGAAACAAGTTTTCAATACACACTACTGGGTGAAGGATGGAATTGATGGGCATCCCTGGAGTAACCAGTGGATGGCCGGGATGCATGGAGAAGCGCCATGACATCTTGCGGAAAGCTTCACCCAGACTCAAAGAGACGGATGAATACTTCATGCCCGGAAGCTTACCCGTGTAGCCACAAGTCATTATGGGCTCTGGCTTGGTTTATCTTTGTTGTGACTCTGGCTGGGCAGTGCTACGAGATGTAGTCGACATTAGGATTGGATGGGCACTGATCGTAGTCAGGGAAACACTCTGAAAGACCATGTTTCGTTCATCCTGTTCTCAAACACTCGACAGTGCGAGGACTTACCAGGAGGGAACGAATCATGTGGGTAAAGTACACAACACTCTGCAGAGTTAAACCTAATCGATTAGCCATGCCCCCGGTTACGGACAATTTTGAGCCTCTAGACTTGGATCTATCTCTAAACTATCAACACTGGACTAACAAATTAATTGTGGGCAACCATTGATACTTGTGGGCATTAAGACATCGGTTGGCGGAACCATGTCATGTTAGGTAACTCTGTAGTGAAAACTCCTGATATTCCTTTGTTGTAGGAAAATAAAATAAAATCAGGTTTTATGCAAAAACTCAGCCACAGAGCCACAAAGCCTTACTGCATATAGAATAGTTTTTTTGTCTTCTGTTCTGCTATGGTCATCTTGCCGGTACATTCAATGTACTGACCTACACGGCTGCAACGTCTTATGTTGCAGATAAGCTCTACGATGGGTAAGAGTACGATTCAGGGTTACAGTCTGCACTCAACCTGCCGTTGGTGTTATTGGGACTCCACTCGTGTTGACTGTTTCCTCTGAGATTTTAAGGTATATATCATTTTTACGTTAATTACATGTGATTGCACTTTGATATATACATTGATGTACTATGTGTGCCAGCATACTGATCTAGGGATGGCTCATAACACACAGAGGCATGACCTTTCCAGGTCGGGTCGTTACAATCGGTTATTGACCGTAGAAATGTCTCGGTCATGTCTACGTAGAACTCAAAACCGCAGGGTCTGCACACTTAACGTTCGGTGATGATTCAACATTTTTGAGTTATATATGTTGGTGACCGAAGGTTGTTCAGATCCCCGGATGAGATCCCGGACGTCACGAAGAGCTCCGGAATGGTCCAAAGGTAAAAATTGATATATAGGAAGTTCTGTGTTGGTCACTAGAAAAGGTTCGGGCATCACCGGTAATGTATCGGGGGTGCGAGAAGGGTTCCGAGGGTCCACCGGAAGGTCCCACCCAACCCAAGGGGTCACATTTTTTTAGAACATCCGAGGGGTCACATGGGCTGAAGAGGTGGGGTAAAAGGCCCTAGTGGGCTGGGCAGCCAGCCCCTAGAAGCCCGTGCGCATGGGGGCTAGGTCGGAGGTGGGCTAAAGGGGATGGACTCCTCCCTTTGGCCTTCACCTCCCTTGTGAGAGGTGGACTCCACCCCCTTGGCCAATCGGCCAGCCCTAGGGTTTCCCCTAGGGCTGTCACCCCTCCTCCCTCCCTCCTATATATAGTCGAAGTTTAGAGGGAAGCCACCACCTGAAAAAGCCACGTGCTGCCCTCTCTCCCTCTAGACATCTTTCTCCACTAGATTGGTTCGGTAGAGCTCGACGAAGCCGTGCCGGATTAGCTCACCACCGCCACCACCATGTCGTGGTGCTCCAGAGGACCCATCTACCTCTCTGCCCTCACTTGCTGGATCAAGGAGGCGGAGATCGTCATCGAGCTGTACGTGTGCTTTACGTTGAGGTGCCGGTCATTCGACACTAGATCGTGATTGGATCGCGGGACGGCTTCTGATATGGATCGCGAAGACGTTCGACTACATCAACCGTGTTTCTGAATTCTTCTCGCTTAGTGATCTACAAGGGTATGTGGATCCCATCTCTCGTCTCGTAGATGCTCATCTCCTAGATTGGTCTTGGTGAAGTGTAGG
Source organism: Hordeum marinum (assembly GCA_022496015.1). NCBI lineage: Eukaryota > Viridiplantae > Streptophyta > Magnoliopsida > Poales > Poaceae > Hordeum > Hordeum marinum. Next base: position 418,774,517 of record CM039676.1, read on the forward strand.
AATTTTTTGTTTCCCATGCAATGTTCCCCAACAAAAGAATCACTCCAAAGTTCTTATCTAGCGGAGAACATAAGATGAAATTGTTGTAGGTAGTAAAACCACCCAATAGTCATCCTTTCGACCAATCTATTGAGCCATCCCTATAAGTGTCAGAAACAACCCTAGAGTTCATACTAGAATAACATCTATGATACGTATCAATCAACTCCAATGTCACCTAGATACTCCAATGTCACCACAAGTACCCATGAGTTAATTATCCAACATGCATAAAACAATTTTAGTTCATAATATTCAATCCAACACAAAGAACTTCAAAGAGCACCCCAAAGTTTCTATCGGAGAAAGTAGGATGAAAATGTACATCAACCTATGTGCCTAGATCACCCCCAATGTCACCATGGGAATCCGCAAGTTGATGACCAAAACATATATCAAGTGACTCAGTATAATACATTGTCACCATGGGTATCCACATGCAAAACATACATCAAGTGTAATTAAATCCTAAGTACTCAACCCAACATAATGAAACCTCAAATAGAAAGAATCAATTCATCACATCAATATAGAGAGGGAAGAACACCATATGATCCAACTATATTAACAAAGATCATTATACATCAAGATCGTGCCAAATCAAAACCACGAGAGAGAGAGAGATCAAACACATAGTCACTGGTAGATACCCTCAGCCTCAAGGGTGAACTACTCCCTCCTCGGCATGGAGACTGCCGGGATGATGAATATGGCCTCTCCGGTGATGATCCCCCCACTGACAGGGCGCTGGAATATGGCTCCGGGTGATATCGCTTCGGAACAGAGGCTTGCGGTGGTGACGCGGAAGTTCTAGGTTTGTTTTTGGCAGTTTTGGGATTTATAGGAATCTTTGACGTCGGTTTCACGCCAGGTGGATGACCGAGGGGTCCACGAGCTCGGAGCCCCCTCCCTACCCCCAGGGCACGAGAGGCAAGCTCATTTCTCACCTAGACATTGTCTGGTCCATCCTGGAAGGGTCACTTTTGTTCCAAAAAATTCACGAAAAAGTTTCAGCCCAATCCGAGAACTTTTATTTCTGCACAAAATAACACCATGGTAGTTCTTCTAAAAACAGCATTGTTCGAGTTAGTTTCATTTAAATCATATAAAGGTGCTCCAAAACCATATCAAATTGATGAAAACATGGAATGGATACTTCATAAATTATTTCCCTCAGTGAGAACCAAGTTATGTGAGCTTATGGGCCCCTCGAGCCTCCGTTTGCCCTAACTCCAAGTCTACATATAATGTTGATACTTGTGATCTGCGTTGGGTTTCCGCGAAGAGGAACGGGTGATGGAGCACCATATAGATAAGTATTTCCCTTAGTGAGAACCACTATCAAACCAATAGGAGTAGCACATAACCCCCATCTTTAGCGACTGCACACAACAAAGCAAACACTTGCACCCAACGCGGGCAAGAGGGTTGTCAATCCCTTGGGACTCGAAAGTTGCAAGCAAATGAAGTGTGTAGATGATAGTAGATAATTATAAATTGTAAAAAAAATAAAAAAAATAATAATGGTAGCAAGGTAATGAAAGCTTTTGCAAATATGTAAGTGGATAGACCGAGGGGCCATAGTTTTCCCTAATGGCATCTCTCATGAAGTAGGCATATGGTGTGTAAACAAATTACTATTGGGAAATTGATAGAGGGGTGCTGGGAGGGGGAGGGAAGATGGATGGGTGAGGAGGAGGTGCATGTCGCGGCACGACGCGGGCTGGTTATGTGTCGCTGTCACGCGGGCCCATCATTCGTGTTAAATAGGATTGGTTGAGTTAGGGGGGTGACGAGGCGGGCAACTAAGGCTGAGGTTGAGTTAGTGGATGGCTGTTAGAGCATATTTCTCCATATGTGGTTTCGATAATTGTTGACAATCCCTATGGACTAATGGTTGCCTTGAGTTATATTCAAAGGATTTGTCAATAGGCACTTCTTGAAGTACATATGTTGGTTTCAAGGAGTTTATATGGTGACCAAGGTGGTATGTAAGGTTTTATCCAAAGATTGGTCATGTGAGAGTTGAGCTTATTACAAGCATGTCTTGAAGAAGAAGATTGTGTGAACATTCATGTTTACCTTCAAGACATCATCATTGTTGAAGAGAGAAGATAAGACACAAGGTTGATCAAGACTAAGGCAAAGAATGATTCAAGTTGATCAACACACAAAGCATAGAAGATGTATCAAGTGGGATCAAGTGATCTCATGGTATGGTAAGTATTGTCCATTACACTTTGTGTACAAACCCATGTTTCTTGTGAGTGTTCTTTGTGGGGTTAGGTATGTTTCCATGGATTGTATCAATAGGAAGATCCCATATAAACCACAGAAGATAAAATTAAGTGGTGATCGTCATCAAGGTTGCGGTGTGCTAGTTCAACTGAAGCATCACAGAGAGATCATGATTGAAGTTTGTCGTTCATTGTGGTGACAATGTACTTGTGAAGATGTGCCAAAGAATGGCTCACCCATAGTGGAGTATGGGGGAGCAATCAACTAGTCCTCATAGAGCCAACACAATCAAGAAAGGTGGTCCATCTTGAGGAGGACAAGATCATCATCATCTAGCTCAAGTGGACTATGCACAAGGAAAAGGTTTGTCCTTGATAGGTTTTCTATTTTACCAGTCTCGGGGTGTTAGTTGCAAGACCGGGTTATAGGATCGATCACCATACTATCAAGGGGGCTCTCAAGTGAATAGCTTGATCGTATCGTTCGTGAGAGCTCAAACCATTGCATTCATGGCATCATCATATTTCTTGGTTCTTGTTTATCTTTTCACTTTGGGAGTTTTGGAGTTTATGGTCTTCATTGTGTTAAGCTCAAGCTCATCGAAAACGGTTTTCGTATGTATCATATTTGTGTTTTCGGTGTTGGAGATTTTGCCGGATAATTCTTGGGAAGGTCATCTTCCTTATCCTATTGGCATTTATTCTCCATTGCTTGATAGTACTTGTCGTAATCTATCCAACAAACTTGAGTTTGCTCATTTTAGAGTTCGTACGCAAAAGTTATGGCGGTTTCAGTTTTGCTTGGGCTGAAGTACTGCTTTAAGCGGTAGTACCTCTCAAGTGGTACTACCTCTCCCCGAGAGGTAGTACCTCTTGGGCGGTACTTCCGCTAACCATTACCGCTTCTACTTCCGCTTATTTTATGCTTCTGGTGCCCAATCTGCTTGAGTGGTAGTAGAGAGCAGTAGTACCACTCAAGCGTTATTACCTCTCCCCCGAGCGGTACTACCTCTCTAGCACAACTACCACTCATGTTTTTCTGTCTCGTTGGGCTGTTTTGACTGTGCTAAGCGGTAGTACTTCTCCCCCGAGCGGTAGTACCGCATGAGCAGGACTACTGGGCATAACAGTTGGATTTTGGGATGCCTATTTAAGGGGGCCTTCTTCCCCAATGGTCCCCAACTCTCGAGCTTGCGTTCTTCCCCCATTGTTGACCTTCTTCGAGCTTGCTAACTCTCAATCCCTCCAATTATTCTTTCTAGTTCTTGAGGGAAAAGAGGGGGGAGATCTAGATCAACATTTCCATCAATCACTTTATCCTCTATGTGAGGTGAACCCCTTGGATCTAGATCTTGGAGTACTTCATGTTCTTCTCTATTATTTCTCACATTTTCCTCCATAGCATTAGTTGTTGTGGTGGGATTTGGGAGAGAAGGACTTGGGCACTTCATGTGCCCTTGCCATTGCATTTGGTGCATAGGTTTGAGTTCTCCAAGGTGATACGTGGAAGTGAAGTTTGAGAAGCTTATTACTCTTGGGTGTTTGAACATCCTAGATCTTGTTCCTCTTGGTTGCCTTGGCGCCCTAGATGGTTGGTGCTACGTCGGAGCTAAATCGTTGTGGTATAAAGCTCTGGGCAAGCGTTAGGGTCTCCAATTAGGTTTTTGAGATTGCCCCGAGCATTTGAGGTTACCTCGGAGCCACAATCCATTGCGGTGAAGCTTCGTGGTGTTGTTGGGAGCCTCCAATTAAGTTGTGGAGATTGCCCCAACCTTATTTGGATGGGTTCGGTGACCGCCCTCAAGGGTCACTTGGTGGAACCATGACATCTTGCATTGTGCAAGGGCGTGAGGAGATTACGGTGGCCTTAGTGGTATCTTGGGGAGCATTGTGCCACCACACCGCTCCGAATGGAGATTAGGACCTGCAAGGGTGTGAACTTCAGGATACATCGTTGTCTCCACGTGCCTTGATTATCTCTTACCCGAGCCCTTTACTTATGCACTTTACTTTGTGATAGCCATATTGTTTCATGATATATATCTTGTTATCACATAGTTGTTTATCTTGCTTAGCATAAGTTGTTTGTGCACATAGGTGAGCCTAGTTGTTTTAGGTTTTGTGCTTGACATATTAAACACCATTTTTATCCTTTAGTTGCTGAAGCCTAAACCGTAATTATTTTATAGCGCCTATTCACCCCTCTAGGCGACATCCACGTCCTTTCAATTGGTATCTGAGATAGGTCTCTCATTATTAGGTTTAACTACCTAGAGAGTTAGGGGATTAGGATTCTCTAACACTCTTAGTTTCGATGGCACAACTTTTGATGTTTGGGTAATTCGCATGCTTAATCTCTTTAGGGTCATGGACCCAAATTTAGAGAGAATTGTAGATGTGGTTTTTTATCCTCCAAAGGATTCTCAACACATATCTTTAGAGGATGAGAAAAACTCTTATCTCAATGCTCAAGCTTCTAATGTGATTTTCGATGCTTTGAGCAATGTAGTTGTATTTCAACTCATGTTGTTCCTCGATGCGCATGAGTTGTGGACAAAGCTTCAAGATAAATATGGTGTGTCCAAGATTTGTAGGGATGATTGTTCTCCCGCCACCTCCGATCGTGTTGTCTTCTCAACTTCATCTACTTCACCTACATGTGGATTGTCACAAGGTAATGTTACGGTGAGTAGTGGTGATCATTGCAATGATGATAGTGGGCTTATTGTTGACGATGCTTCAACACCATCTTATTGCAATGCTTCATCTTTAGACTTTAACACTTCAAGCACTCTAAATGTTTCACATGCTTGTGTTGATAGTCCTTGCATATCATGTAGAAATTGCTTGCCTAAATTTCTTGATGGTATGCTTGCTATATGTTGTTGCCAATGTATCAATTTCCTCGAGTTGTTGTGCTAAGAATATAGAGGAAAACCAACAGTCCATGGATCAAGATGCGGTATTGAATGGTGCGTCAAGGGTTCCTACATCATCATCTATTATTTATCACTTTTGCCTTATGTCTAAGGCTTCCAAGGTATCTCCTACTTTGAATCCCAATATATCTCATGATGATGGTGTTGATAATAATGAGGATAAGCATAATGATGAAGAGAGTGATAATATTGCTTCCTTAAAAATTAAGGGTGAAATGATTTTTAAAGCTCTTCATAATAATAAAATTGCTTGTTCCAACTTTATGGAAATAATGTCTATTGCCACTATGGGCAAGAAATATATTGAGGAGTTGGAAGCCCATCTCGAGGAGCATGAGACCACCATTGATAGAATGGAAGGTCAGGAGCGTGATTACGCTAATGAGATCATGGAGCTATCTCAATATCTTGAAAATGAACAAACCACCAAGGAATCTCTTGAGGAGACCTTTTATCTAGAATTATCTAGATTAAAGAAATCCCATGATAGAGCTCTCGAGGTGGCTAATGATTTTAGAACTAAAAATGATAAGCTTGAATTTTCTCATGCTAAACTCCTTAAGGACTTTGAGCACCCCCAAAATGGCTCTAAGGTCATTAAGAGGTTGCTCATCAAACTTACCAAGTCTCATGCTCAACTTGAAGCTTCATATACAAAAGAGCTTGCCAAGTTTCCTTCCCCTCTTGTTGTTAATGATGATGCTTGTGTTACTAACTCTGTTTCTAGTGAAGCATCCATATTGAAGGAGAATGTTGATTTAAGGGCTCAACTTGAGTTGCTATCTAGCAATTATGGGAAATTGGAAGAAAGTCATGAAAAGCTCTCAAGCTCTCATGGTGATATTCTTGTGTCCCATAGTGTGCTAAAGTTATCTCATGAGGCTATTACTACCAAGGTAACATCAAGTGAGCCTCATGTGGACATTAGCATTACTTTTAGTCAAAACGCTTTATTGACATGTGCTAGTACTTGTAATTCTTCTATGCATAAAATTGGTACATCTTGTGATGAATTAATTTCATTGCCTTGTTGCTCTAACAATGATGCTTATACTTCCTCTAGTACTTGTGTTGACACTAACCATGTAGAGGAAGTAAAGGAGCGCAAGGCCCAACTCACTTCTTTGAAGAAAGACTTGGAAAAGGGTCTTGAAGGGAAATACACACTCAACAACATCTTGAGTGTGCAAAAATCTCCCAATGACAAAGGTGGACTTGGATTCAACTCCAATAATAGGAAGAAGTCCAATAGCAACAAAAAACAAGGGCCAAGAGCAAGTCAAGAATTCGGCAAAGATTATTTTTCTTTAAGTGCAAAATTGAAGGGCACCATGTTAGATCTTGCCCATTAAATAAGAATCCCCATAGTCACATGCAACAAAAAAAGCGGCCACAAGTTCAATCTCATGCTCAACCACAAGTTTAAGAAAGGCCTCTTCTCAAGAAGACCCAAGTCACCGCTCCTCAATTTGAGAAATTTATTGAGAAGAAAGCAAAGGGTAAATGTTGCTACTTATGTGGTGAGAAGGGTCACTTCACTTCTTCTTCCACGAAATGTAACTTATCCAACCCAATCATTATTTATGATATCTTTCTCTTGGGAAGGTTAAGCTTGTCAATGTGTTTGCCAAATGTGTTGGTATTCAAAGTGGTGTCAAGAAAAGAACCATTTGGGTATACAAGCCTATTGTGACTAACCTCTTAGGACCCAACTTGGTTGGGGACCAACAAGCTCAAACTTTATCAATAGGTGTTGTTGGAGGGCATTGGAGACTTGGCTACATCATGAAGAATTAAGGTATCTTCATCATTCATATTATCTCATGCCAAGTCATTTGGATTATCGACTTTCTATCTTATAACAAAAGCCCCTCCTTGCGGTAACTTGCACTTAAATTGAATACATTGTTAGTTACTTGCCCCTTTGCATGTTGTGTTTTTGTACCTTGCATGTGTTTGTATATGTTGTGCTTCCTATTTGTTTATCTTGAGAAATCAAGTATTTATGATGGGTTTCAAATTATGTATGTGTGAGTCTTGTGTTGAGCCTTTTCGCATCTTGTTTGTATCTTAGTTAGCTCTCTTTTGAGAGATTAATGGATTGTGCTATTTTGGGGGAGTGGTGTGCTTTGTGCACTTCACGATCCTAAAAATGTGTGTACATGTGTAATACGAGTTAGTATTGATATTGCAAGATTATCTAGCTTCTATGTGGTATGTCTTCTCATGAGAAATTCAAATTCTAAATGGCCATTAATTATATCTTGTTGGATTTCATTTGCCACTTTTTAACAATGTTGGGTTACCACATTATGGGGGAGTACTATGCTATGTGTATATTACAAGCCTAGAAATGTATACATTTGAGGTATTGCCACTTGGAATTTATATTGTAGATTATCTTGTTCCTAAGTGGCGTGTTAGCTCTACAAGTGCCATTTCCTTATGTTTTAGGTGTGAAGATGACGTTGGATATCTTTGCAATCTACCAATGGAATTACTTCCTAATACTTCTTGTCCTTGACAATTGGTATTCCTTTACATGGTACAAATTGCTAAATCATCTTTACACTTAATTTTGTTTATCCATTTGTCTTCCTTACCTCTTGTGGATATTTTTGAGCATGTCTAGTGTTTCTATAGATATAGGGAAAGTGATGATCCCATCATGTACATTTTGTATTAAAATGCAAATTCTATATAATGCACATCTGTTGGGGGGAGCTATCATATTTTCTTTAGAACACTCTCTTCAATTATGCGTTTATCATAAAATCTTTTGATCCTCATCAAGTGTGTGTTGGTGGGAGGCAAGCCTTTTCTTTGTGGTGCTTTGTGCCATCATGAAACTTTGTCGAGGGTTTGGGTTGTTTGGAACCTAGCTCTCTTTTGGGAACTTGATACCTCTTGTTTGTTTTCCTTCTATTAGTATCTTGTTTCCTTCTATTTGGCATTTGTCAATGGATATCTCATTCTTTAATGTATTTTTTAAGTGGTATCCTTCAAATAATAATTTCTGTGTTTGTTATCTTTTTTCACTTCGTACCTTGTCTTTTGGCATCTTATCAACTATGTGTTGATTTCGTTCTTGAAAGCCTTAACCATGCATATTTACTATATGTACTTTCTTCGGCATGCATTCTTTCTTTGACCCAATATATATGGGAAACTCCACTACATCAGAAATTGGCTAAAGTGTGCATGAAATTCAATTTCATATCTATATGCACATAGTTATGTGGAGTTTGTCCTATGTCGGGGTTCGACATCTATGGGATCACGTGGATCCCTTTGTGGTTCGGCGGGGGATGGTACACGCAAAGAGCGGATCAGACGAGCAGCGCGAGGGGAGATTTTACCCAGGTTCGGGCCGCTGAGAAGCGTAAAACCCTACTCCTGCTTTACTGTATTATGGGTGTTTTTAGGGTTCTGGCTACAGGAGCGCTATGGATAGCCGCTACGTGCGTGAGCCGGAAGGTGGAAGAAAAGATCCTCTCTCGTAACGCCTTGGGCCTCCTTTTATATGACTAAGGGGATCCCAACAGTGGCGTACAGTGCATGCACGAGGTATATAGTGCTATAGTGTTATCATACCTAACACTGACGGTGTACGACAGATGCATTTAATGCTGCGTCAGGTGTCCCTGACCTCCTACGGGACGAGACAGGAGCCCGTCCCATCGTCACTGCTTAGCCTCTCCATCGCCATCGCCTTGACACGTATCCTAGTGGGTTAACACCTGGTCTCTGTGCTGGTAGGGTGGCGAGGTCTTGCCGGGTGCACTCCTTGCCGGTGCTCCACAAGCCACCCCCGGCAAGATCTTGCCGGGGTTCCAGCCTTTGGCCTTCAGTTTTGTGCTTGTTGACTTGAATGTTTCTTGATGTCCTTGTATTTTCTTCGAGTAGTCCCTTGGCAGGCCTTGCCGCCGGTGCGGATAAAACTACCCGTGCACAAATATGGGGTACTAAAAGCCCAAACTTTAGTACACCGATAGGAGCCCCCGGGCCTAGGCCACACACGGGTACAAGGCGTTGTTGGGCTAGGCCCATCCAGTGCACGGGCACGCGTGGCAGGAGCTTGCGGTTGTAATCATTCTGCTTACTGCGCCTCCCCATGAAGAGCGTTAAGTGCACGCCATGGGATACGTGTGTGGAGTGGCCGTTTCCGCTACGTGCGCCGCATGCATAGCGGGGGAGCTGGTAATAGGCTCCCGTGACCTAAAGTCTTGATCATGGCAGAAACCGCAGCGCCATGGATTGGATCAATGTGGCGGTTACCTGTTTGCCCGTGACCTTGGGCGACAGGATTGGTGGAGATGGGCAGAGACACTTGGGGCGGAGGGGAGCCAGCCCCCGCGCCTCCCCTATAAATTGGGGAGTAGCGAGGGGCAGTGCTCATCCATCCTTTCTTCCTCCTTGAGGGCAAACCTCCAAAGCCTGCCCTAATATACCTTCCCAATCTTGAGTTGTCCTCACCCTTAGCGACGAGGAGTTCCCATCAGGATCATGCCACCGCTCCATCCATGGAGGTGGAGGGTGGCCCGAGCACGCGTGGTGGAAGAGGTATGAGGGGTCGGGGCCGTCGTGGAGGCTGTGGCAGAGGGAGACGGAGCTCCACTCCACCCCTTCCTCCAATGCCGGACCCCCTCCTCGAAGAGACCCACGTTGAGGGGACGATGTTGGAGTTCGTCATCAAGCTGCACGGCCCCCTCCGGAGCCATCTGCGCCTACCTCACCATTTCGCCAGGGCGATGAGGTTGACAAGCCGCCCGCCTTGTGGCTGTGGGCGCATGGTTGCTGTAATGACACTACGCGGGTGGACGTTGAATACCCGAAGAGTGTTGGAAATATGCCCTAGAGGCAATAATAAAATGGTTATTATTGTATTTCCTTGTTCATGATAATTGTCTATTGTTCATGCTATAATTGTGTTAACCGGAAACCGTAATACATGTGTGAATACATAGACCACAACGTGTCCCTAGTGAGACTCTAGTTGGCTAGCTCATTGATCAATAGATGGTCACGATTTCATGACCATGGACATTGGATGTCATTGATAACGGGATCACATCATTAGGAGAATGATGTGATGGACAAGACCCAATCCTAAGCATAGCACAAGATCGTGTAGTTCGTCTGCTAAAGCTTTTCCAATGTCAAGTATCATTTCCTTAGACCATGAGATTGTGCAACTCCCGGATACCATAGGAATACTTTGGGTGTGCCAAACGTCACAACATAACCGGGTGGCTATAAAGGTACACTACAGGTATCCCCGAAAGTATTTGTTGGGTTGGCACGAATCGAGACTGGGATTTGTCACTCCGTGTGACGGAGAGGTATCTCTGGGCCCACTCGGTAAGACATCATCATAATGAGCTCAAAGTGACTAAGGATTTAGCCACGGGATGATGTGTTACGGAACAAGAAAAGAGACTTTCCGGTAACGAGATTGAACAAGGTATAGGGATACCGACAATCAAATCTCGAGCAAGTATCATACCGGTAGACAAAGGGAATTGTATACGGGATTGATTGAATCCCCAATATCGTGGTTCATCCGATGAGATCATCGTGGAGCATGTGCGAGCCAACATGGGTATCCAGATCCCGCTGTTGGTTATTGACCGGAGAGGTGTCTCGATCATGTCTACGTGTCTCCCGAACCCGTAGGGTCTACACACTTAAGGTTCGATGACGCTAGGGTTATAGGGAAATAGTGTATGTGGTTACAGAAGGTAGTTCGTTGTCCCGGATGAGATCCCGGATGTCACGGGGAGTTGCGGAATGGTCCGGAGGTAAAGATTCATATATAGGAAGTGAGGTTTTGGTCACCGGAAGAGTTTCGGGCATCACCGGTAACGTACCGGGACCACTGGAAGGGTTCCGGGGGTCCACCAAGTGGGGCCACCGGCACCGGAGGGATGCATGGGCCACAAGTGGGAGTGAACCAGCCCTAGGTGGGCTGGTGCACCCCCACAAGGAGCCCAAGGCGCAGCTTGAGGTGGGAGGGGGAAAACCCTAGAGGCAGATGGGCCCTAGGCCCACCTAGGGCGCCGCCCCTCCCACTCCCTCCTTGACCGCCGCCCTAGATTGATCTAGGGTTGGCCGCCGGCCCTGGGGAGGGAACCCTAGGGATGCCGCACCCCTCCTCCTTCCCCCTATATATATATGTGGGATTTGGGGGGCTGCCATACACACGAGTTCCTCTCCTCTCGGCGCAGCCCTACTCCTCCCTCTCCCCGTTCTGCGTAGTACTCGGCGAAGAACTGCCAGAGACCACACAGCTCCACCGTCACCACGTCGTCGTGCTGCCGGAGCTCTCCCTCAACCTCTCCTTCCTCCTTGCTAGATCAAGGCGTAGGAGACGCCACCGGGATGCACGTGTTTTGAACACGGAGGCACCGTTGTTCGGCGCTAAGATCGGAGTCCACCGCGATCTGAATTGCTACGAGTACGACTCCAACAACTGCGTTCTTGTAACGCTTCCGCTGAGCGATCTTCAAAGGTATGAAGATGCACTCTCCCCATACTCGTTGATGGTTTCTCCATAGATAGATCTTGGTGAACACATAGGATTTTTTTGATTTACTACTACGTCTCCCAACAAAGAGCCACGTCATGCTCTTCAGGCATGGTTGGAAAACCTTCGCCCGCGCCCACAACCTCCAAGATCCATATGATTGGAGTGGAAGATCTTGACCTCAACACAAGGGTAGGTTGTTCTCTCTCAGAAAAGCTGATAGGATAGGTATGTAATAGTCCTGAGTGCTTCTCTATCGAGTAAGTGGTGGTGAAGGGGTATATATAGGCATCCCCAAAAATCCAACCGTTACACACAAAATGACCAACTCGGTGACACTGATGTGTTAATATTGGTGGTACCGAAGTGACCAAAAGGTGGCAACTTTTGAATCTCGGAGGGACCGATATACAATTCTCGGTTGCACCGATAAGGTGACCAACAGTCAGATTTCCAATCTCGGTGACGCCGATCCAACATTCTCGGTGGGACCGAAAATGTGAATTTGTGTAACAGAAAGTTGGCAACCTAAAATCGATGGCACCAGTATGGAATCGGTTGCACCAAAGTGGCTAGGGTTTGGCAAAGTCTGTCTAGGTTCTGGAATCGGTGGCACCGAAGTGGGAAAGTTGGTTGCACCGATTTTGAGTGTTGGGTATAGAACAAACTTTGGTGGGAGAGTGGATGTTTTTGGGGACCGTCACTTGTGCACGTTTGAGCATATTGTTCACCAACAAAACCTTACCCCATTTTAATAGTATTGGCTTTCCTATGACTCAAATTCATTTCTCACAAATATAAAATGTAGAGTCCTCTTGCTTGAAGCTTGACCAACCTATTTCCTTGCATCTTGGGGTATGTCCACAATCTCCTTTTGCCAATCCTTCTCTATAGGCTGTATCTGAAATACACTAGGTAAAGGTATCTGTCCAAGAGACAATGTATATTGTCATGAATTATCAAAACCACCAAGGGAGCATGTTGTGCTTTCAATCTTCCCCTTTTTGGTAATTGATGACAACATACAATCAAAGCTTCAAATAAGGATATGCATGGTTATACTGAAGACTTTGAAAGACACATGACTTAGACTTGCTCCCCCTAAATGTGTGCAGTCCGTTAAAGGATAGTTGCTTTTGAATGCATGAACACACAAAAGGTAGAAGGGATATAACAAGTCATGTGTATCTTTGCTATATGCACCAAATATATATGAATGAGAGGTATCTTTGTTCAAGACATCACTCTTGCAAACAATATGTGCAAGAAGCAAGAGATCATCTTGATCAAGGATATGATGCATATACTTACCTTGAGTTCTTGAGCATCCTGGTAATAGAAACACACTTGAGAAAAAAATGTTAGGAAACACAAGAGTATTCTACCAAACTGTAGAGCAATAGAACTCAAAATTGCCAAGATATGGAGGACATATAGAAAATAGTATTCCTTAGAATTGATATGTCTCAGAAATCATTTAGAATTTTCTCACCGTAGATATGAAAATAAGTTATCCTCTCCCCCTGTATCTTAGCATGTAGATATTAGGATTTGATCAGGTGAGAAGGGTCAAATATTTTCTTCTCCCTACTATGATATTCTCCCCCTATTTATAAAGATATGAGTATTGATATTGTCTCTCCCTCTTGATCATATCTCCCCCTTTGCATAAGCATGTATCTCCCATTTAGCATGAAGCTTTGGTGTTCTCCCAAAATGCTTGAAGCTTTGGTCTTCTCCCCCTTTGGAATTAATTTCCAAAAAGGCTAATAACAGGGATAGATACAGGGATCATTGACCGAGAAGGGATCCTTGAGAACAAGGGTCATGAAAATGTAGGGATCCTTGAATAAAGAAATTCTCTCCGCAAGATTACTTTTAGTTCTTCTCCCCCTAAGTGTTTTTTTGAGAAGGGATCATCGAAGTAACCGAAGTATTAAAGATTACTGAGGGAACACAGAATTTGTAAAAGCAAATTCAAATGAAACAGAAAGAAAATCAGTGACTCCGATATAGATAAATATGTGGTACCGAGATGTTGCAGTGTAGCTTGTACGCAATTTCAGTAGAACCGAGATATCTGAGTCGGTGGCTCCAAAAGAGAAACCAAGTTTCTGTTTTTACAACATCTAGAGAAAGATTTTTAGCGAAATATGAAGTTTTCACAAGGGACATCAATTAGATAAGATTGGAGTAGTTGTGAGAAATCATGCAATTTAGAGCAAACCACACCAGATTCTTAACTAGATGATGGGCGGTGACTAGGTCACCTATATTAGAGTATATCGACTTAGGAGCCAAGCAAGAATACTAGATCATAGGTCATACTCTACTTTAAGCTCAAAATGGGGTTTCCATTTTTCGATAAAGCATCTTAATGTCTTCATATCACTTGAGTTGCTTTAGCTCATTTCTTGGAGTAAAGCCTTTTCAAGGACATGAGTACATACCTTTGAGTGATGTTGGCGACTTAGCTTGTAGATGAACTTGTTGAGGATGCTCGAGGTTGATGAAGATCATCTTGAGTTTTGAGCAATCCTTCTTGTTCTAGTTACCTACAAAGATTAGTCATGCAAGGAAGAACAATAGATATATCTTATTGACATGATACCAATTTAGAGTGTGCAAATTGATCAAGTATATGTCAAGGATATGGTTGAGTGGCCTTCTTCCTTCCATCATCAAGAGGGGTTGTGGATACTTGGTAATGACAAGATTGCTTATGATTGGAGTTGATGGCAATCTTGTGGAATGAAGTTTTTCAAGTTCCTACAAGAGATTAGATGCAATACAAGGGAGCATAGAATTCCATGGCATAAGATTAAATGTTAAGATACATGGAAATATCAAGAAAGCTCATGCCCTTGCATGCAATCGAGTGAGTCTAGCTCAAGTTTGAAGCATCGATGATGTTCAACTCACTCCTCAAGTGACAAAAAGTCTTCTCATCAAGTGGCTTAGTAAAGATATCTGTCAATTGCTTGTTAGTACGAACATGCTTAAGATTAATATCTCCTTTCGCAACATGATCACGAATGAAATGATGTCGAACTTGAATATTCTTAGTTCGAGAGTGTTGCACAGGATTATGACCAATTTTAATAGCACTTTCATTGTCACAAAGTAATGGAACATTTTTAACATGAATTCCGTAATACTTAAGTGTTTGTGCCATCCAAAGTAATTGCGGACAACAAGATCCAGCAGCAATATACTCAGCTTCGGCAGTCGATAGAGATACCAAGTTTTCTTTCTTAGAGGACCAAGATACAAGAGATCTGCCAAAAAATTGACAAGTACCTGAGGTGGATTTTCTATCAACCTTGTCACCGGCACTCCGAATCAGAATATCCGACAAGGTCAACGGAAGATCCCTTGGGATACCAAATGCCAAAATTTGACGTTTGTATCAAGTATCTCACAATGTGTTTAACAGCTGAAAGATGACATTCTTTTGGTGCAGCTTGATATCTAGCACACATGCAAACACTCAGCATAATATCGGGACGAGATGGACATATATATAAAAGTGAACCAATCATTGATTGATAAACTTTCTGATCAACCGACTCATCCTCTCTGGTAAGATCAACATGTCCACTAGTAGGCACAGGAGTTTTCATACCTTTGCATTCCTGCATGTTGAACTTTTTGATCAAGTCCTTGGTATACTTAGTTTGAGAGATGAAAGTTACTTCTTTTGATTGTTTGATTTGGAAGCCAAGAAAGAATTTCAGCTCACACATCATAGACATCTCATACTTCTCGGACATCAACCTTCCAAATCTTTCACAAAATTGAGGGTTAGTGGAACCAAAGATAATATCATCCACATAATTTTTGCACACAAATAGTTCACCATTAACTCTCTTAGTGAATAAGGTTGCATCAATTTTACCAATTTCAAAACCTTTTTCGATGAGAAACTTCGTTAAACATTTGTACCAGGCACGACGGGCTTGCTTAAGACCATAAAGAGCTTTATGAAGCTTGTAAACATGATTAGGTTTCTTTGGATTTACAAAGCAGGTGGTTGCTTAACATAAACCTCTTCTTCAATCTCACCATTTAAAAATGCACTTTTAATATCCATTTGATAAAGCGTGATATCATGGTGATTGGCATAAGCGAGAAGAATGCGAATAGCTTCAAGTCTAGCGACAAGGCCGTAGGTCTCACCGTAGTCCATACCTTCGACTTGCGTTTATCCTTGAGCTACGAGACGAGCCTTGTTGTGCACAACTTGACCATCTCCATCTTGCTTATTCCGAAATACCCATTTGGTTCCGATGATGTTATGTTCATCCTCGGGCTTCTCCACGAGTGTCCAGACTTTGTTCCTTTCAAAGTTGTGAATCTCTTCATGCATAGCATTCACCCAATCCGCATCTTCAAGAGCTTGTTCTACCTTCAAGGGCTCAATGCTAGAGATGAAAGAATAATGCTCACAGAAGTTTGCTAGACGAGTTTTAGAGCGAGTGATTCTCCCTGTTTGTATATCACCAAAGATTTGATTTAGGGGATGGTTCTTGGTCACTTGTGCTCGAACTCGGGCCAGCTTCCGATTGTTGGTTGGTGGAGCTTCTTCTTCATCATCATCTTCTCCATCTTCGTTGTTGTTGAAGGTGTCGTTCCCTTGAGGTGGTGGTGAAGGAGCTCGTGGTGGATCTTCATGATGCACTTCCTCCTCTTCATCATCTTACCGTGTACCGCTTGTGGATGCCTCCATATCATGTTGTGGTTCACCTTGTCGTGAAGTAGGGGCTTCCACTTGAGTTGATGAAGTACTTTCCTTCACCTCCATGGGACGAATCTTGCCGATGGGTAAATCTAGGATAGCTTCCGAAGGGTCCTTATCACCTACATCATTTGGCAATTGTTCAACTTGCGAACCATTAGATTCATCAAACTTCACATCTACCGTCTGTTCAACTTTTCGAGTGAAGTTGTTGTAGACACGGTAGGTGTGAGAGTTTGATCCATAACCAAGTAGGAATCCTTCATGAGATTTAGGAGCAAATTTGGTACGACGATGCTTAACAAGAATGTAGCACTTAGAGTGGAATACCCGAAAGTATCCAACTTGGGGTTTGTTACCGGTGAGTAGCTCGTATGTCGTTTTACCGAGAAGCTTGTGCAAGTAAAGTCGGTTTGTGGCATGCCATGCTGTTTCCACGGCTTTTGCCCAAAAGTGTTTTGGCGTCGTGTATTCGTGAAGCATCGTTCTTGCCATCTCAATGAGTGTCCGGTTCTTCCTCTCAACAACTCCATTTTGTTGAGGTGTGTACGTGGCCAAGAACACATATGAGACACCTTCTTCGTCAAGAAAGGTATCCACGTGGGTGTTCTTGAACTCAGATCCGTTATCACTCTGAACCTTCTTGATCTTCACTTCAAACTGATTTTGCGCTTTGCGAGCGAAGTTCTTGAAGATCTTTTGAACCTGCGACTTATCATCAAGGAAGAATACCCACATAAATCTGGAAAAATCATCAACTATAACTAGACCACAGGAATTTCCACCGAGACTCTTGTAAGCATTGGGATCAAAAAGATCCATGTGAAGTAACTCGAGTGGTCTCCTAGTAGTCATGATATTCTTAACAGGATGACTTCCACCTACTTGCTTTCCATATTGACAGGCACTACAAAGTCTATCTTTGTGAAAGATAACATCTTTAACACCAAGTATATGATCACCTTTGATAAGTTTGTCTAAGTAGCGCATGCCAACATGTCCTAATGTTCTATGCCAAAGCCAACCTTTAGAAGATTTAGCAATTAAACAAGTGCGAGGTTTGGATCTTTTAGTGAAATAGACAATGTATAGATCACCTCTATGGATACCGGTAAAGACAATTTTATGATTATCTTGACAAAACACTTGGCAATCTACTTTCCTGAATAGAACATTGAAACCGAAATCTGCAAGTCTAGATACGGAAAGAAGATTGTAACCAAGGGATTCAACAAGCATAACATTTTGAATAGAGCTATCATGGGATATGGCCACCTTACCAAGGCCAAGTACTTTACCCTTAGAGTTGTCTCCAAAGGTCACATACCGTCGAGGACCTTGATTAGGCGTGATTTCTTGGAACATGTCTCTATCACCACTCATATGATCCATACATCCGCTGTCGAGAATCCACTCTTTTCCTTCGGACATGTAATCCTTAAGGTTTTCCATAAGACTTAGATTCTTCATGATCTTCTCATACTCGATGTCAAACAACTCATCTTCTTCATAATAGCCATGTTCCACATTGTCATCATCAAGTGGGAAATCCTCGTCATAAAGAACAAGAGATTTGTTAGAATAGTGATCATGAAAATGTTCAAGTTTATGAGTATGAACGGATTCAAAGATAATGTTGTTGATAGTGGTGACATCTCCTTTAGCATGGATGAGATCACGAAGTTCAAATAGGCATTTATCAAAGTTTGGATCACTAGGCTTCATTTTGTGAAAAGGAATGGCTTTATGAAGAATTTCATATAGATTCCATAGGGAAAGATTTGGATATCGTTTCTCCAAATTAGTCCATAAGGTATATGCACATGCAAAGTTCTTCATTTGAGAAAGCACGAATCTTGGTAAACCTCTAACGATAAGATTGACAGTTCTTAGGTTACCAAGCATGTTAATTTCCTCTTCGTGTGTGGGATGCAATTCATCAATAGGAGGCTCATAGGGGCGCATAACATATTTGCTCAATTGAAATTCATTAAACAACTCAAGCATCAAAGATTTCCATTGACTATAGTACTCTCCGTCAAGAATGGGCACTCTACAACTCGAACTCCCTATACTAGACACATCCATCTTCCTCCTCGGTGATTAAACCGAAGCAATGGAGACCAATGCTCTGATTCCAATTGAAGGATCACTAGAAGAATGTCTAGAGGGGGGGCGAATAGACTACTAGCAGTAATTTAAAACCTAACCTTTTCCCAAGTTAATTGGTTGGCAGATTTTAACAGTCTTTAGCAAAGCTAGCAAGTCTAACAGCCCTACACATGCATGTCAACAAATATGGCAGCGGAAAGTAAAGACATTGCATATGAAGTAAAGAGTTGAGATAGGTAGATCAAACATAGTTGTAGATGCAAGGATTTTTCCCGTGGTTCCGATAGGTGGCTCTATCGTACATCCATGTTTATGGAGTCTTCAACCCACGGAGGGTAACGGTCGCGAGAGTCCACGAAGGGCTCCACCCAAAAGGGTCCACGAAGTAGCAACCTTGACTATTCCATAACGGCTTTCATCCACGAAGGACTGGCCTCACTATGGGTAGATCTGCACGAAGTAGGTGATCTCCTTGCCCTTACAAACTTCTTGGTTCACTCCACAACATGAAGTAGGAGGCGCCCAAGCTACACCGAACCAATCTAGGAGGCACCACCCTCCAAAAGGTAATAGGCTCGATAATGACGATGAACTCCTTGCTCTTGTGCTTCAAGATGATAGACTCCTCAACACACAATATCTCTCTCACAGGTTTGGCTTGGTAGAAGAGATGGGATTGGTGGAAAGCAACTTGGGGAGGCTAGAAATCAAGATCCATATGATTGGAGTGGAAGATCTTGACCTCAACACAAGGGTAGGTGGTTCTCTCTCAGAAAATCTGATAGGATAGGTATGGAATAGTCCTGAGTGCTTCTCTGTCGAGTAAGTTATGGTGAAGGGGTATATATAGGCATCCCCAAAATTCCAACCGTTACACACAAAATGACCAACTCGGTGACACCGATGTGTTAATCTCGGTGGTACCAAAGTGACCAAAAGGTGGCAACTTTTGAATCTCGGAGGGACCGATATACAATTCTCGGTTGCACCGATAAGGTGACCAACAGTCAGATTTCCAATCTCGGTGACGTTGATCCAACATTCTCGGTGGGACCAAAAATGTGAATTTGCGTAACAGAAAGTTGGCAACCTAAACTCGGTGGCACCAGTATGGAATCGGTTGCACCGAAGTGGCTAGGGTTTGGCAGAGTCTGTCTAGGTTTTGGAATCGGTGGCACCGAAGTGGGAAAGTTGGTTGCACTGATTTTGAGTGTTGGGTATAGAACAGACTTTCGTGGGAGAGTTTGTGGATGTTTTTGGTGACTATCACTTGTGCACGTTTGGGCATATTGTTCACCAACAAAACCTTACCCCCTTTTAATAGTATTGGATTTCCTATGACTCAAAGTGATTTCTCACAAATATAAAATGTAGAGTCCTCTTGCTTGAAGCTTGGCCAACCTATTTCCTTGCATCTTAGGGTATGTCCACAATCTCCTTTTGCCAATCCTTCTCTATAGACTGTATCTGAAATACACTAGGTAAAGGTATCAGTCCAAGAGACAATGTATGTTGTCATAAGTTATCAAAACCACCAAGGGAGCATGTTGTGCTTTCAGTAGGGGCCTTGGCGGCAAGTGCTGCAACTACCTCCCGGTAAAGTTGGTCAGCACAAATAAGTGCATCCTTCTTGTCAGGGTTGATTGTGATGACGCTGATCGGCCCAGGCATCTTCAACACATTATAAGCATAGTGTGATGCCGCCATGAACTTGGCCAGCGCTCGGCGTCCAAGGATTCCATTATATGGCAATGGTATCTTGGTGACGTCGAAAACAATCTTCTCTGTCCTGAAGTTCAAGTCACTACCAAATGTTACCGGCAGGGTGATCTTGCGCTTCGGCTGAGTCTTTCCTAGATTGATCCCCTGAAAATTGCTCATCTCCTCGAGATCTTCATCAGGAATTTGCAACCTTCTGATCACATCAGGCGAGATCAAGTTCAAACCGGCTCCACCGTCAACTAGCATTTTCGTCACTTTGAGCTTGCGAATTGTTGGCGAAACCAACACTGGCAGACACCCAACTGTAGTTGTGCGATCAGGGTGATCCTCGACGTCGAAAATGATAGGCACGTGTGACCATCTCAGTGGTTTCCGGGCTTCAACAGATGGCTCTGTCGCATTAATCTCGCGTGCCCACAGTTTGAGTTGGCGGCGGAAGAATGCAACGAGGCAACCCCATGGACGCACATGACATCTATAGCTCTTTGAAATTCGTGCTCGCTGGAATCATCGTCCTCTTCGATGCCATTTTCATCCCCCTCTTCCTTGTCACGGCCTCGAGCGGGCCTCTCCTGCTGTTTGGCCTTGTCGTGGTGACCTCCCTTGCCACCGCGTTTCTTGCCGGACCCCTTTGCACCTTCTTGGGCCTTCTCCTTGTCTCACCTCACGTACTCAACTTTTTGCCTCTCAGCAAGCTGCTCAACTTGTCGGCAGTTTTGGAGATCGTGTCCCTTGGTGCATTGGATCTTGCAATACTGCTTGTCGGGGCCCTCCGGCTTGTCGGCAGCCGCCAAGGCCTGACAAGAGGCGCACCCGACAACCACCTTGCTGGGGCTGTCAACCTTGGTCTTCTTGGCGGTGTTAAGGTTGCCGGATTCCTTGACAGCAAGCACAACCTTGTCCTTGCATTTCTTGTTCCGTCATTGACCTTTCCTTGCAGGGGCAGTGGTGTCTTCATCAGAGTTGACTCCAGCACTGGCATTCTCGCCAGGGAGTCTCCTCCCTTCTTTAGCTCGAGCACATCTATCAGCCAGAGCATAGAGCTCGGCGACATCTTTAACTTTGTTCATTGCCAGCTCTTCGCCCATCCTGCGTTACGTACGTTCTGATGAAACGCGTTGATAACAGCAGCAGGATGGACGTCTGGGATGTTGTGATGTATATGGTTGAATCTCAGAATGTACTTGCGCAAGGTTTCGCCTTCCTTCTAGGGGATGAGATGCAAATTACTTGCTTGGCCAGGAGCTTGGTGGCCCCCGGTAAAGGCACCACTGAATTCATGGCACAGGTCTACCTAGGAAGAAATGGAATTCTCTGGCAGATGCATCAACCATGACCTCATGTTAGGCTTGAGTACCAACGGGAAGTAGTTGGCGAGTATCTTGTCGTTGTGAGCCCTGGCAGCCTGCACCGCAATGGTGTAGATGCTCAAGAACTCCGACGGGTGGGTCTTGTCGTCGTATTTCTCCGGGACCTCTGGTTTGAACTTTCGGGAATTTCCCCACTGGACTCACCGCAGCTCACGGGTAAACGCTGGACAACCCATCTCATAAGGTAGGTCGACAGGATACCCTGGTGCAGGCTTGTCTATAGTGGGTCTTGCGTGCCTATCATATTGATGGCGCGTTTCCTACCACCGCTCGATGGTGGTCCGAGCGTCTTCTTTAGTTGGCTCTCAAATAACTTGACGTTGATCGTAGCAAGTTCGCAGATCAGACAACGTCGTTGAGTCATCACCGCCGTCATCGACCGGTCGAGTCGGTGGCCGCCGTTGTCACCGCGGAGGAGAGTGCACCATGGTCGTGCCACCTCCGGCCTTGTCACCATTGGTGCGCGCTAACTAGACAGACCGCTGTTGCGAAGGCTCTGCCCGCCGTAGCCCATCCCTGTCAGCGAAGCTGATGAGCCTCTGGATCGTAGCTCTCCACTCATCAAGCTTCTCCGCCACAGGAGGGAAATTTGGGAGTAGCTTTTCTCGCGCCAACGCTTCTACTGATGAGGTCGATAGCGGAAGGTGCGATGAACGTGAGGTGCTCTGACTCCTAACCGTGTTAGAAGGAGCTACATCACGGCCCCGCGACCACGCGCCACCTCCGTCAGCATTTTGGTGCGCATGTTGGTCCCGTGTATCTCAAGAGTGATGCGCAAGAGCCTTTCCATGGGGGCGCTTAGAACCACCAAAGTAATGGCGCTGCTCACCGCGTGCGACCTGAGAAGGCCGCGGCGTATGCGCCGGCGTAGGTGTCTTGGAAGGTGCCCTTACATCCCTGGAGTTCACCGCGCCGCCTGTAGGCAGCAAAACTCCGTCCTCAGATCTAGCAGTGCGTCGGTTGCCGTCGTTGTTGTTAATGGCGCCGCTGGCTTGGACTTGATCACCAGAACGCCGTGGAGGTTTGAGACCTTTGCCTGCATCCACATCGTCACCTGTCCGAGTGGCTATAGGCGCACAGGACATGGATGGATCAACTACCATGAAACCCTTCTTCTTGGGGGCCATGGAAAGGAGGATGACGAAAGAACTAGCGCACCGATCGTTTGATCAGGTTCACACAACATCTCCCCCTACCTGGCGCACCAAAGATGTCGGAGTCCGACACCTATGGGATCGCGTGTCTGTGGGATCGTGTGGATCCCTTTGTGGTTCGACGGGGGGACGGTACGGGCAAAGAGTAGATCAGACGAGCAGCGCGAGGGGAGATTTTAGGTTCGGGCCGCTGGGAAGCGTAAAACCCTACTCCTGCTTCAGTGTATTATGGGTGTTTCTAGGGTTCTGGCTACAAGAGCGTTATCGACAGCTCCTATGCTCATGAGCCAGAAGGTGGAAGAAAAGATCCTCTCTCATAACGCCTTGGGCCTCCTTTTAAATGACTAAGGGGATCCCAATAGTGGCGTACAATGCATGCACGAGGCATACAGTGCTATAGTGTTATCATACCTAACACTCACGGTGTAGGACAAATGCATTTAATGCTCCGTCAGGTGTCCCTAACCTCCTACGGGATGGGACAAGAGCCTGTCCCATTGGCGCTGCTTAGCCTCTCCATCGCCAATGCCTTGACACGTATCCTAGTGGGTTGATACCTGGTCTCTCCGCTAGCAGGGTGGCGAGGTCTTGCCGGGTGCACTCCTTGCCGGGGATCCACAAGCCACCCTCGGCAAGATCTTGCAGGGGTTCCAGCCTTTGTCCTTCAGTCTTGTGCTTTTTAACTTGAATGTTTCTTGATGTCCTTGTATTTGCTTCTAGCAGTCCCTTGGCGGGACTTGCCGCCGGTGCGGCTACAACTGTCTGTGCACAAATATGGGGTACTAAAAGCCCAAACTTTATGTCACGGCCCAAGTGCTGCCCCTACCTTTTATGGCATGTAACCTATGTGGATCTTGTGTCATGTGATGAATGTATTGGAGTTTCTCCTTGCCATGTCATTGTCTCGTGCATTCATGCATCATGCATCATATCATTCATCTTCATGTCATGCATTGCATTGTGGTGTGCTTCTTGTGACCTTGTTGTGTTGGAGTAGTCTTGTGGATGTTGTGATTGTGTGGGATCAAACTTCTTCTCCCCCCTCTCTTATTACTTCAAACAAACCATCCTATACTCTTTTATTTCCATTACCTTTAGCAACAAATTTAAGTTGCTGATAAAAATTGTTAAAATGTTCATGAGGTAGCCAACAATATTTTGAGCTCATGTGTGTTGTTCTTGTGGTGTTTTGAGCCTTGTGTAATTACGGTTTTAAATAACATGAAGCTGTTTTCATAATAGTTAGATAAATACTTGCTTCACAAATCCACTTAGTAATTTATTTAAATAGCTCATATTTTATTTCTTGCAAAAGTAATTTTGTTCTTGTAAAAAACCTTTTATTTTCCTCTGAGGTTTTTTTGGTGTGGCTGTTTTATTTTTATAGGAAAACCCCTCCTAGTTCTGTTTCTCCAGAAGAGAGAAAGGAGTGGGCTGCTTCCCTCCTCCTCGCGGCCCTGGAGTCTCCCGCACGGCCCAGCCCGCACGTGGACGACTACCTGCTCGGTTGCCCCGCTTTCCATCAGGTTCAGAGAGGTGAGGGCAAGCGTGTCACCGCCGTCAGCTTCAGTCATCGCCCACCGTCAGCCTGGTCCTATTTAGGCTCCCTCAGCGTGCGTGCTTCCCCATCTAGGGTTCCTCTTCCCCCCTCCAGCCATCGCCGTTCCAATCTCCCTCTCCTTTCCTCTCTTCCTTCCTCTTCTTTCTCTGTCAGGTAAGTCTCTCAGAGAGTTCAAAGAGGGTAGTGAGGTCGCCGGTCTTCGTTGCCGTCCTCCTTCCGTCTCCGGTGTGTCTTCTCCGCGCCCGACATGTCATGGCGGCTGCGGATCATCCCCTCGCTCTATTCCCGTCGTTAGTGCGCCACGAGAAGCTCCAAGGCGACGTATTCTTCCTCGACTCCTCTGTGCTCCCGAAGCCGCCGCGTCTCTTCTTCCCTTGCGTCGAGCTCGTGTCGCCATCGCCTTCCTCCATCGCCTCGCCTGCCGTTCGGTCGTCGTTTCCCCTAGGTGAGCCTTTTGTCGCCGCATCCCTCTCGCCCCTCCATAGTTTGCTCGTCGTCGCCGTAGAGGTTCTCGTCGCCGCCATTCTGCCAGGGTAGCGACTTGAGGGCGCCGCCTCCGTCCCCCTTGTCGTGAGACGAGTAGGGGATTGGATCCCGTTGGTTCCCGTAGCCCCGCTGCGTTTGTAGTCGCCGGAGAGCACCGCTATCACCGTGGCCTCGCTGCCGCATTTCCTTTGTCGCCGGTGTGGTTCGGGTCAGTTTGTCAGTTTTGTCAGTATAAGCGTGATCTGATAGTACTAGTGGTGCCGCTCCCTCCTTTAGTTGTGAATCGGAGTGTAGCGCAGTGGTAGCGCGCCGGGGGGGTCGACCGGCAGGTCGGAGGTTTGAATCCCGCTCCCCTTGTGTTTTTCCTTTTTTTATTGGTGTGCGTGCTGTTGTGTGTGTGGATCTGGTGTTGGCCGGATCCCGTGCAGGTGTTGTGTGCATGTGGGGATCTGTGTGTGGATGTGTAGTGTGTGTGTGTGTGTGCTTGTGTGTGTGTGTGTGGATATGGTGTGGCACTAGATCCATAGTGTGAGTGCGTGGCAGTGTTGTGTGTGTGAGAGTTGAGTGTGTGTGTGTGTGAGAAGTGGGCCCATGCCCCACTTGTCATACACTACCTCTTTTGTTTTATTGTTTTAATTGTTTTATTAGAGTTTTTCCATTTTTTAGTAGTATTTCCAATTCTGGATATGATCATTTATGCTCATGAGCAATTTAGGCAAGTTTTGACTTATAGGAATGTGGGGTATTCTTTCTACCTAGTTTTTGCCATGTTGTTCCATGCAAGCATAGGGGTATGATATATGATTTTGGGGTAGAATCAACCAAGGAATTCATTGGTGTGAGTTGTTTAGGAATTTGAGAAAGTTTGACAAAATGTCATTTTGTCTCAAAGTGCCATTTTGTCATTTTTGTTATATTTAATCCTTGCATGCTATTTATCTTCGATGAGTAGAATGCCATGGTATTTATCTTTGTCATAATAAACTTGCATATGAGTGGGAATCATGCTCTAAAGTAGCCACAAAAATGTTGTTGTTTTCAAACATGCTAAATATTTCTAAGTCTGGGAATCTGTTAATATTTTTATGCCATGAAGAGTGGATGCTATCTTGTGATATGTTGTGAATTAGCACAAGCTTAGTGCTAGTGATTTGATGTAGAGGTTGATGTCTACCATCCTATTAATTTTCATGCCATGAGGTGGTCTCTATCACCATTAGTTTATGCTGTCAATTTGCTATCAGCTTAACTCAGATTCCAGAAAACTGTTATTTTCACAAAGCCCCAGAATTATGTTTCTTCATGCCAACTTGTGGGCTTCATGCTTATTGATGTGTGCCTCCATTCCAGATTGTGTAGTAGGATAAGTTGATAAGCATGTTATGTACTTTCTATCAATGCCTTGTTTGTGGTTGTAGAATTCCTGTAGCTCAAGTTATTTGCTGTGAAAGTTGTTATGTTGTTGTTTTGTGTGGCAGATTGTTTGTTTTAGTGTTTTGTGACTTGTGGGAGCTATAATCCATGGAATTGCTTGATATTTGGATCTATTGTGGTTGGTTTTTCATTGCCGAACCAGTGGCTACCTTGGAATGCCAAGGAATAGCCCATGAACTTCTTGTCTTGTGTTTTGCCTTCGTATCTTGTCGTGAGCGTAGCGTGAGAACCGTAACTCCGTTTCCTACGTTCTACATATGCATTTGTATCGTTTTTGCATGATGCATCCATATTTGCCATGTTCATGCATGTCTAAATAACTTAACATAAGGTTCTGTCCAGATTCTTAAATAACTAATCCCATGCATGTGAAACATGACTAGTTAGGATTGCCATGCTAAATTCTTCAAATATTCCATGCATCATTCT
This sequence comes from Hordeum marinum, assembly GCA_022496015.1. Classification (NCBI taxonomy): domain Eukaryota; kingdom Viridiplantae; phylum Streptophyta; class Magnoliopsida; order Poales; family Poaceae; genus Hordeum; species Hordeum marinum. The sequence continues at coordinate 418,801,264 of CM039676.1, forward strand.
TGTTTGTGCATTGCACCTTGGTTGATGGTTTATTCTTGTTGTTTCTTTTGGGTAGACACGGACATTGAACCTGAGTACGAAGATCCAGGAGAGTACCACTACGAGGATCCCGCTACTTGTCCCTCTGAAGAACCAACATGCAAGATGATCGTACCCGGATCCCGATACTATTTTCTCTTGCTAGTTGTCTCGTTCTTATCGCTACTTTCGCGCTACCTACCACTTGAATATCAAGCCTCCTATTTTCCATGATAGCCTCTAACCCATCCACATCCTAGAAAACCTTTGATTAGCTAAGTTACCGCTGCTCAGCCCCTCTTATAGCGTTCTTAGTTGCAGGTGCAGGTTGTATTCATGTGATAACATGGACTTGGCATATCACAATATTATCTGTTATTTAATCTAATGCACATATATATCTTGGTATTGGTGGAAGGCTTGGCCTTTTGCTAGGTGTTTTGTTTCGCTGTTACCGCCATAGTTTCTTGTTACCAGTGTTATGTTTTCCATACTTTGCGCACCTAACATGCTCGGGGTTGTTATGGGGACCCCCTTGTTATTCGGTTAAGATTAAAACTTGTCTGGCAAGACCCAACTTTGGTACTACATTTTCTAAACAACTTAATAAAATTTGCATAGGGCTTTGCAACCCCATGGATTAATCAACAACCCGGGCTAGTGCTCCTCATGAGTGTTGGTCCAAAATGTTAACCGCCGGTGGCCACCAGGGGAAACTTTGTGATTGGCCTACCGGAAGTTTGGACTATCCGGTCGTGTCTTGAGAACGAGATACGCGGCTCTTATCGGGTTCGTCGACACGTCGGGCGGTCATCTGGACTTATTTTACCTTTATCGAGTGTCTTTCTTGTGGGGCTCTGACTTTGTTCAGGCTATCTCGAGGTGTTGGAATTCCTTTGGAGTTCCTAGGATGATCACGAGATCCGTGGTCGAGGCTATTCCTGCGTAGTGTGGTTAATTTATGATGGACTAGTTGGAGCACCCCTATAAGGTTAAAAAATTTGGAAAGCCATGCCCGCGGTTATGTGGGAACTTGGATATTTGTTTAACACCCGGTTACAGTTAACTTGAAGTAAACTCTAATAAAATGCACCAACTGTGTGAGTAACCGTGATCGTCTCTGCTCGTGAACATGAACCGAGAGAGAACACGGTGGGGTTATGATTGACGTAAGTAAGTGTTCGGGATCTCATAGAGGTCATTCTAGTTTCGATCGTTTATCATAGACCGCATATTTACTTTCATGTTCCGTAAGATTAGCCACCATAAATGCTTAGTGTTGCTGCAAACTAAACACATACCCCATCCCAACCTATAAGCTTGAATAGTCTGGGTACCCGGGCACGAGATTGCTGAGTCCTCGTGGCTCACGGATTACGACAACAATCCAGGTGCAAGTACAGATGAGATCATGTCAGATGATATGATGCAGCTCCAGTGGGATTATGATGAGGAGCGTGGCAGGATGTACGTGACTTATCGAGACGAGTAGAGGACCGTGGTCGTGATCTTCGGGGTTAGCAAGCCAGTGTCATTGCATCTTCTTTTTATCGTTTGTTTTCGTCCGTAGCCGGATCCTATCTTGGAATGATGTTTGAACTCTTTGATGTGGAATTGTAATTTAGCATGTGGCGAGTGTAAGCCAACTCATATACTCATCTCTTCCTAAATGTATGATGTAATGATACTCTACTTGCGAATGACAAGATGCGCCTCTATCCCTGTCTAGGCCCCCGTGCCTTAATATGGATAGGCACGCATTTTGGGCGTGACAATTTGGTATCAGAGTCATACGACCATAGGAGCCTTTGCTTAATCGAACTTGGCCGACTCGAGTCTAGTAAAAAACTATTTTTGAGTCTAGTTATATTGGAGAGTAGGTTTCTTTTTACTCCTCTTCTATGCTCTGGTGAGGTATTTGACTTAGGAATTTTGATTCTACTCCTCTTCTCACACAAATTTTTTTTAGGACCACGCGGGTATTTTGGAGTCTATATGATACCGATGTGACGGAGTTCTGTCTTGGTGCCTCCTGTCTGACTTGATTTCTTCCGAGGAGTCGAGCTCCCGGGAATTTTGGCACATCATTATCATTCAGCTTCCTTAGTATCTCAGGCCGGAGAGTGTTTGGAATTACTTCAACACTTGTCGTGGTGAGATAAGGTCGGAGTCACCCAGTACTGGGGAGGCGTCCGGGGTACGACCATGGTTTAGTATCGTTGTGCTTTCGAGGATTCGAGTTAGATGGATTTGCGAAAGCCTGTGGTTATGTGTTGAAGGATGATACAGTTGGGGTGTAGGTTTGCTAGTTGTGTGAGATATTTCCTCCTTGTATCCCCCACACCGGATGGCATAACCAGAAAGTTTTCAGAGGTTCTTAGGTGGGAACTCTTGTAGTTATCTAGGATCATCTTCTTCAGATGTATGTGGGCATATACATTTGTTCTGAGCAACATTAGCTCAATACTTTTTTGTTATTGCAAGTGGCTTCTAATATCTGATGATGTTATCGCAAACCGAAGAAAGTATTCTTAAAAAAAATTCAGTAGGAAGACTGTGATGTTATTTGCTCAATTTCTTTCAAGCATTTGATTCAGCTATTGAATTCATCTATCAATGAGGTGCTAATGTTCTTGTCCATCTTCAGGATGGCTCCACCAACTCGCGGGAATTCGGGTCATGGTGAAGGGCAGGCTGATTTTCCACCACCCCCGCCACCGCCTCCTCCGCCTCCTCCTCTAGAAGCTTGGCAAGCTGTGATGGCCAGAACCAATGCGAACACTCAGATGTTGCTCAGGCTGTTGCAAGAAAGAGATCAGGGTCAGCAAGGCTTTCAAGGGAATTTTCATAATCAACCTTAGTTTGCGACGCTCAACCAGTTCCTTGCCAACCAGCCCAAGTCTTTCACCTGTTGTGAGCAGCCTTTTGATGCTGATGATTGGCTCCGTGACATGAGTAAGCATTTTGAGTGCAGCAATGTAAGACCAGAGGACTTTGTCAGATTTGCATCGTTCCAGCTCAAGGGCCACGCAGCTGATTGGTGGTAGCAGTACAAGGATTCCAGGGGCGATCGTGTTGTTACTTGGGACGATTTCTGTTGTGACTTCAGGGCCCATTACATTCCGGCAAGCTTTTTCGAGGAGATGCATGAGAAGTTCAGGCACCTGAAGTAGGGGAGCAAGTCTGTCTATCAGTACAATATCGAGTTCCAGAATCTAGCCCGCTATGCTAAGCAAGATGTTCCAGATGACAAGGCGGTGATCTATCAGTTTAGAGGTGGTCTCAAGGATGAGCTTCTGCCAGGTCTAGTCCTTCAAGAGCCTCGTGAGTTTGATCAGTTCTACAACATGGCTTTGAAGGTTGAGGCAACTCAGCTCAAGTTGGAGAACTCAAGGAAGCGTTCAAGGGATTCATATTCTTCTTCTTCTAGCTCTCAGATGGTTCCTAAGCAGCAAAAATATTGGGTGCCAAATCCTCCTCTGTTTCGTCCTCCTTAGCAGCAGAAGCAGTTCGGTGGTCGTGGTTCTTCCTACCCACCCAACCCAGGATATCAGCAGAGACCCCAGGCGTCCAAGGCAGCTTTTGTTCCTCCTCCAGGCAACTTTCGTCCGCTATCTAAGGTTACTTGTCACAAGTGTGGTCAGCAGGGTCACTACTCAAACAAGTGCAACCAGCGGCGTCTTCCGCCTCCACCTCCAGTCAAGCCCCCAGGCAGTGCTATGGTGAAGCATAATCCCAAGTTTGCAAGGGTGAACCATGTCAATGCAGCATAGGCAGAGGATTCTTCTCAAGTGATCATTGGTAATCTCTCAGTTAATTCTATTCCTGCAAAAGTTCTGTTTGATACTGGTGCATCGCATTCATTGATATATCAAGGCCTTTTGTTTCAAAGCATGAGTTTTGTTGTGAAGAATTGCCTAGATCATTAACTGTGGTGTCTTCGGGCTTGCAAATGAATTCTCATTTTGTGGTTCAGGATGCTTCCATCAAGATGGGCAATTATTCTTTTCTGGCTCCTCCAATTGTTCTCAGAAATTCCGACATTGATCTCATTTTGGGCATGGACTTCCTGGCTATGAATAAGGCTTATGTTGATTGTCAAGCAAAAGAAGTCAAGCTGACTCATCCTTCAGAAGATATGATTATTTTCGTGGCTCCCGATGACACAATCCGTCTCTTTGCAATTAATGAGAAGGGTGAAATCTCGGCGATTTCTCAAATTCCGGTGGTTTGCGAGTATGAAGATGTCTTCCCAGAAGAATTGCCAGGAATGCCTCCGCACCGGCCTATCGAGTTCGTGATTGACCTCAAGCCCGAAACTGAACCGGTTTGCAAGCGCCCATATAAACTTGGCCCCAAAGAGCTGAAAGAGTTGAAGAAGCAGGTAGATGAACAAGAACGTCGGGGTCTGATCAGACCAAGTTCTTATCTATGGGGTTGTGGTGTTTTCTTTGTCAAGAATAAGGATGGTACGGACTGGTTTGTGTCGATTACCGTCCATTGAACAAGAAGACAATCAGAAACTAGTACCCACTTCCCAACATCAGTGAGTTGTTCGAACAACTGAAAGGTGCCAAGGTTTTCTCGAAGCTTGACCTTCGCATGGGCTATCACCAGATTCACATTCACGAAGAAGATATTCCAAAGACCGCTTTCAGGACGAGTTTTGGATCTTATGAGTACACCGTCATGTTGTTTGGTCTTGCCAATGCTCCTCCAACCTTCTCAAGAATGATGAACTTCATATTCTCTCCTTTCAAAAATGAGTTCATCTTGGTCTATTTGGATGATATCCTTGTGTTCTCGGAGACATAAGAAGAGCGTGCAGAGCATCTCCGCCTTGTGCTTGACAAGTTAAGAGAGCATCGATTCTATGCCAAGTTTTCCAAGTGTGAGTTTTGGCTCAATGAAGTGGTGTACCTTGGGCATGTGATCTGAGGGCATTAAAGTGCACCCTGAGAAAGTTGAGGCAATCTTGAAGTGGGAGCCTCCTTAGAATGTGAAGCAGCTTCGTAGCTTCCTCGGGCTTGCAAGCTATTGCAGAAGATTCGTGGAGAACTTCTCTCAAATTGCTAAGCCTCTGTCCAATCTCCTCCAAAAGAGTGTCAAGTATGTTTGGTCTCCTGAGTGTGATGTGGCGTTCAATACGCTCAAGCAGAGACTGACTTCAGCTCCAGTTCTTGTTCCTCCTGAGCAGTCCAAGCCTTTCCAAGTTTTCTGTGATGCTTCTCTCCAAGGTCTTGGTGGTGTTCTCATGCAAGGTAAGAAGATTGTTGCTTATACCTCGCGCCAGTTGAAGCCTTCCGAGAAGAACTACCCCACTCATGATCTCGAGTTGGCGGCAGTTGTGCATGCTCTAATGACTTGGAGGCATTTGTTGTTGGGTAGACCAGTTGAGGTGTACACCGACCACAAGAGCTTGAAGTACATTTTCACTCAACCCAATCTTAATCTTTGGTAGTCTCGTTGGGTTGAAATGCTTGAGGACCTCAATCCAAGCATTGAGTATACTCTTGGAAAAGCAAATGTCATTGCAGACGCGCTCAGCCGTAAGGCGTACTGCAACAGTCTTATCCTGAAGCCTTTTCAACCCGAGCTTTGTGAAGCCTACGCAAGCTCAACCTTCAAATGATTCCGCGAGGATTTCTTGCCAATATTCAAGTCTCTCTGACTTTATAAGATCAGGTTCACCAAGCTCAACTTCTTGACGCAATGGTGAAGAAATGGAAGAAAGGTGTGGCCAAGGGCATTCCGAAGTATAAGTGCTTTCGCGTTGATGATAAAGATACCTTGTTCTTTGAGGACCGTCTGGTGGTTCCAAAAGGTGATCTCAGAAGGTTATCGTGGACGAAGCACACAGTTCTCTTCTATCCATTCATCTAGGCAGTTCCAAGATGTATCAAGATCTCAAGCAAACCTTCTGGTGGACTCGCATGAAACGTGAAATTGCTCAGTTCGTGAACGAGTGTGATGTTTGTCGCAGAGTGAAGGCGGAACATCAACGTCCAACAGGTCTTCTTCAGCCTTTGCCTATCCCAGAGTGGAAATTCGATCATGTGGAGATGGATTTCATCACTGGGTTTCCCAAGTCCAAGAGAGGCAACGATGCCATCTTTGTGGTTATCGACAAGCTGACCAAAGTTGCTCATTTCCTTCCGGTCAAAGAATCTATCTCGGCAGCTCAACTAGCAGAGTTGTACACTTCAAGGATAGTTTCTTTGCACGGTATTCCTTAGCTCATCTCATCTGACCGTGGAAGCCTCTTTACTTCCAAGTTTTGGGAGTCCTTCCAGACTGCTATGGGTACCAAGATCCGTTTCAGCACTGCGTTCCATCGACAGACAAGTGGTCAAGTTGAGAGAGTCAATCAAATCCTTGAAGATATGCTCAGCGCCTGTGTGGTTTCATTCGGCATGAAATGGGAAGACTGCCTTCCATACGCTGAATTTTCATACAAAAATAGCTTTTAGGCTAGCTCAGGCAAGGCCCCTTTCGAGATTCTCTATGGCAGGAAGTATCGTACCCCGCTTAACTGGTCTGAAACCGGTGAGCGTCAGATTTTGGGCAATGACATGATCACCGAAGCAGAAGAGATATCCCGTGTCATTCGTGAGAACCTCAAAGCATCTCAATCCCGACAGAAGAGTTATTATGATAACAAACATCAGGATGTTTCCTTTCAAGTTGATGATCTAGTCTATCTGAGAGTCTCTCCCATGAAGGGCACTCAGCAGTTTGGAATTAAAGGGAAGCTAGATCCTCGATTTGTTGGTCCTTTCACAGTTGTTGGCAAGAGAGGTGAACTTGCATATCAACTAGAGCTTCCTCCAAACTTTGCAAATGTGCACGATGTCTTCAATGTCTCTCAACTCCGGAGGTGCTTCAAGACCCCCGAGCGTACCATTGACCTCCAAGACATTGATCCCCAGGAAGACCTCTCTTATTGTGAGCATCCAGTGGCTATTCTCGAGGAAACTAAGCGTAAGACTTGCAAGAAGTCTATCAAGTTCCTCAAGGTGAAGTGGTCTCGTCATTCTAACAAAGAAGCTACTTGGGAACGTGAGGACCTTCTCCGTTCCGAATATCCAGAGTTCTTTCGTTCCTAGATCTCGGGTCGAGATCCTCTTGTAGTGTGGGAGAGTTGTGACAGCCCAAGTGCCGCCCCTACCTTTTATGGCATGTAACCTATGTGGATCTTGTGTCATGTGATGAATGTATTGGAGTTTCTCCTTGCCATGTCATTGTCTCATGCATTCATGCATCATGCATCATATCATTCATCTTCATGTCATGCATTGCATTGTGGTGTGCTTCTTGTGACCTTGTTGTGTTGGAGTAGTCTTGTGGATGTTGTGATTGTGTGGGATCAAACTTCTTCTCCCCCTCTCTTATTATTTCAAACAAACCATCGTATACTCTTTTATTTCCATTACCTTTAGCAACAGACTTAACTTGCTGATAAAAATTGTTAAAATGTTCATAAGGTAGCCAACAGTATTTTGAGCTCATGTGTGTTGTTCTTGTGGTGTTTTGAGACTTGTTTAATTGGGGTTTTAAATAACAGGGGGCTGTTTTCATAATAGTTAGATAAATACTTGCTTCACAAATCCACTTAGTAATTTATTTAAATAGCTCATATTTTATTTCTTGCAAAAGTAATTTTGTTCTTGTAAAAAACCTTTTATTTTCCTCTGAGGTTTTTTTGGTGTGGTTGTTTTATTTTTATAGGAAAACCCCTGCTAGTTCTGTTTCTCCAGAAGAGAGAAAGGAGTGGGCTGCTTCCCTCCTCCTCGCGGCCCTGGAGTCTCCCGCACGGCCCAGCCCGCACGTGGACGACTACCTGCTCGGTTGCCCCGCTTTCCATCAGGTTCAGAGAGGTGAGGGCAAGCGTGTCGCCACCGTCAGCTTCAGTCATCGCCCACCGTCAGCCTGGTCCTATTTAGGCTCCCTCGGCATGTGTGCTTCCCCCTCTAGGGTTCCTCTTCCCCCCTCCAGCCACGGCCGTTCCCATCTCCCTCTCCATTCCTCTCTTCCTTCCTCTTCTTTCTCTGTCAGGTAAGTCTCTCAGAGAGTTCAAAGAGGGCGGTGAGGTCGCCGGTCTTCGTCTCCGTCCTTCTCGCGTCTCCGCTGGGTCTTCTCCATGCCCGACATGTCATGGCGGCCACGGGTCGTCCCTGCGCTCCGTTCCCGGCGTTAGTGCACCACGGGAAGCTCCAAGGTGTCTTCTTCTTCCTCGACTCCTCCGTGCTCCCGAAGTCGCCGCGTCTCTTCTTCCCCTGCATCGAGCTCGTGTCACCGTCACCTTCCTCCATCGCCTCACGTGCCGTTCGGTCGTCATTTCCCCTAGGTGAGCCTTCTGTCTCCGCATCCCTCTCGCCCGGCAGTAGTTTTCTCGTCGTCGCCGTAGAGGTTCCCGTCGCCGCCGCTCTGCCAGGGTAGCGCCTTGACGATGCCACCTCCGTCCCCCTCGTCGCAAGACGAGCAGGGGATTGGATCCCGTTGGTTCCCGCAACCCCGTTGCGTTTGTAGTCGCTAGAGAGCACCGCTATCGACGTGGCCTCACCGCCACGTTTCCTCTGTCGCCGGTGTGGTTCGGCCGTCAGTTCGTCAGTTTTGTCAGTATAAGCGTGATCTGGTAGTACTAGTGGTGCCACTCCCTCCTTCAGTTGTGAATCGGAGCGTAACGCAGTGGTAGCGCGCAGGGGGATCGACCGACAGGTCGGGGGTTTGAATCCTGCTCCCCCATGTGTTTTTCCTTTTTCTCATTGGTGCGTGTGTTGTTGTGTGTGCAGATCCGGTGTGATGGCCGGATCCCGTGCTGGTATTGTGTGCATGTGGGGATCTGTGTGTGGCTGTGTGTGGATCTGTGTGTGGATGTGCAGTGTGTGCTTGTGTGTGTGTGTGTGTGTGTGTGTGGATCTGGTGTGGCACCAGATCCATAGTGTGAGTGTGTGGCAGTGTTGTGTGTGTGTGAGTTGAGTGTGTGTGTGTGTGTGACAAGTGGCCCATGCCCCACTTGTCATACACTAACTCTTTTGTTTTATTGTTTTAATTGTTTTAATTGTTTTTTTCCATTTTAAGTAGTATTTCCAATTCTGGATATGATCATTTATGCTCATGAGCAATTTAGCCAAGTTTTGACTTATAGGAATATGGGGTATTCTTTCTACCTAGTTTTTGCCATGTAGTTCCATGCAAGCATAGGGGTATGATATATGATTTTGGGGTAGAATCAACCAAGGAATCCATTGGTGTGCCTCCATTCCAGATTGTGTAGTAGGATAAGTTGATAAGCATGTTATGTACTTTCTATCAATGCCTTGTTTGTGGTTGTAGAATTCCTGTAGCTCAAGTTATTTGCTGTGAAAGTTGTTATGTTGTTGTTTTGTGTGGCAGATTGTTTGTTTTAGTGTTTTGTGACTTGTGGGAGCTATAATCCATGGAATTGCTTGATATTTGGATCTATTGTGGTTGGTTTTTCATTGCCGAACCAGTGGCTACCTTGGAATGCCAAGGAATAGCCCATGAACTTCTTGTCTTGTGTTTTGCCTTCGTATCTTGTCGTGAGCGTAGCTTGAGAACCGTAACTCCGTTTCCTACGTTCTACATATGCATTTGTATCGTTTTTGCATGATGCATCCATATTTGCCATGTTCATGCATGTCTAAATAACTTAACATAAGGTTCTGTCCAGATTCTTAAATAACTAATCCCATGCATGTGAAACATGACTAGTTAGGATTGCCATGCTAAATTCTTCAAATATTCCATGCATCATTCTTGTTTGTGCATTGCACCTTGGTTGATTGTTTATTCTTGTTGTTTCTTTTGGGTAGACGCGGACATTGAACCTGAGTACGAAGATCCAGGAGAGTACCACTACGAGGATCCCGCTACTTGTCCCTCTGAAGAACCAACATGCAAGATGATCGTACCCGGATCCCGATACTATTTTCGCTAGCTAGTTGTCTCGCTCTTATCGCTACTTTCGCGCTAACTACCACTTGAATGTCAAGCCTCCTATTTGCCATGATAGCCTCTAACACATCCACATCCTAGCAAACCTTTGATTGGCTAAGTTACTGCTGCTGAGCCCCTCTTATAGCGTTCTTAGTTGCAGGTGCAGGTTGTATCCATGTGATAACATGGACTTGGCATATCACAATATTATCTGTTATTTAATCTAATGCACATATATATCTTGGTATTGGTGGAAGGCTTGGCCTTTTGCTAGGTGTTTTGTTCTGCTACTACCGCCATAGTTTCTTGTTACCGGTGTTATGTTTTCCATACTTTGCGCTCCTAACATGCTCGGGGTTGTTATGGGGACCCCCTTGTTATTCGGTTAAGATTAAAACTTGTCTGGCAAGACCCAACTTTGGTACTACATTTTCTAAACAACTTAATAAAATTTGCATAGGGCTTTGCAACCCCATGGATTAATCAACAACCCGGGCTAGTGCTCCTCATGAGTGTTGGTCCAAAATTTCAACTGCCGGTGGCCACCAGGGGCAACTCTATGATTGGACTACTAGGAGTTTTGACAATCCGGTCGTGTCCTGAGAACGAGATATGCGGCTCTTATCGGGTTCGTCGACACGTCGGGCGGTCTTGCTGGACTTGTTTTACCTTTATCGAGTGTCTTGCGTGTGGGGCTCTGACTTTCTTCAAGCTATCTCGAGGTGTTGGAATTCCTTTGGAGTTGCCTAGGATGATCACGAGATCCGTGGTTGAGGCTATTCCCGTAGAGTGTGGTTAATTTATGATGGACTAGTTGGAGCCCCTTGTAGGGTTAAAACTTTCGGAAAGCCGGGCCCGCTGTTCTGTGGCAACTTGGATATTTGTTTAACACCCAGTTATAGTTAACTTGAAGTAAACTCTAATAAAATGCACCAACTATGTGAGTAACTATGATCGTCTCTCCTCGTGAACATGAACCGAGAGAGAACACGGTGGGGTTATGATTGCCGTAAGTAAGTGTTGAAGATCTCATAGAGGTCATTCTAGTTTCGATCGTTTATCGTAGACCACATATTTACTTTAATGTTCCGTAAGATTAGCCACCATAAGTGCTTAGTGCTGCTGCAAACTAAACACATACCCCATCCCAACCTATAAGCTTGAATAGTCTCGGTACCCGGGCGCGAGATTGTTGAGTCCTCGTGGCTCACAGATTACTACAACAATCCAGGTGCAGGTACAGATGATATCGTGTCAGATGATATGACGCAGCTCTAGTGGGAGTATGACGAGGAGCGTGGCAGGATGTACGTGACTTATCCAGACGAGTAGAGGACCATGGTCGTGATCTTCGGGGCTAGCAAGCCAGTGTCATTGCATCTTCTTTTTATCGTTTGTTTTCGTTCGTAGCCGGACCCTGTCTTGGAATGATGTTTGAACTCTTTGATGTGGAATTGTAATTTAGCATGTGGCGAGTGTCAGCCAACTCATATACTCATCTCTTCCTAAATGTACGATGTAATGATACTGTACGTGCGAACGACAAGATGCGCCTCTATCCCCGTCGAGGCCCCCGTGCCTTAATATGGATAGGCGCGCATCTTGGGCGTGACACTTCAGTACACTGACATCCTATGTATTGTTGGTCCACTAACTCTTTCGCCCCAATGAGTTTGGGTACCATTTTGTTTGTGTTTTTGTTCTAGGAACAATTGGAGATACATTGGATGCTCGGCTCATTTACAAGGAAGGTGTTGACACGTATGCTTATTCGAGCCAAGCTAGGATGATCAATGAACCATCATCTACTACATCAATACAATGCTATCTCGATAACAAGTATCTACTTCATGCATACATTTCTTGCATTCAACCTTTTGTAGGTTGCCTCATGGCATGAATTTCTTGATCCTTTCTTGTGGTACTTATTTCCTTTCTCAAAGGATCCCAACGTTGATCTCTTGTTGCTAGTTGTGATGTATTTGATGTTTGTGTGTTGGGAGTTCATCTATGTACAATAAGGAAATATTAGGCCTTGTGCTATGCTTTCAAGGAACGACCTTATTGGTGTATTTATGACTTACTCTTGGATATCGTGTTCGTTCCTTTTTGTAACTATTTCGTGTGTACATTCTTCTTTGTGGATATATATCATCATGATTGTCTTCCACCTATAATCTTATATACATGATAGAAGTTACATGTCTATTTGATATCCTCTTTTCTTTCACACCCACCATTGCATTCTTTTTTTTTCCTTTGTGGTTTTGTGAAAGAATTTGTCTTGAGTGCGGATCTTATATCCTTGCTTCTTGATGCACTCTTTGCTGGTGAAGATTATTTTTCCTCATGCTTGTCTTGATGAGGGTTTTGCCATTTCGATTGGTATCCCTCCTCTTGACAAGGCTATTATTTCTATCTTCGCCATGGGTCCTCACAAGCTTTGGTTTTCCATTTTGTTATTAGTAATCTTGTGAACCCATTTGCTAGTGGTTTGTGTGTGGGAAGGATATGTCTTGCACTTTGTGTCCCATTTGATCAAGACTATGTTGATGTTGAATGCTCATCCTTATATTAGTCTTCTCAAGTGCTTACCATGACTCACACAGATCAATTTGGTTGAACCTACTCTTAAGTTGCCTCTTCTACATGTTGCTCAACCATATGTTTGGTGCAAGTACTATGCTTATTGTCTTATCTACTTACTTGCACTTGTTGTGTGTTTCTATTTATTTTGGGGGATTCATGATCCTACTTTGTGCAGTTGTATACAAATACAAAAATTCTTAATTGCGCACAAATCATGGGGAGCTTCTCTAGTTTCTTTATAAACACTCTTTTGCCCTTATCATAATATATTTTATTCATGTCGCTCATAGGACCATGTGATTGTTTGTTCCAATTGATATCTCTTGATTGCTTGCTTCACTTTTCAGTATGGCTTTGTGCCATATGATCCTTTTTGCAATCTTTGGGTTCTCAATATAGTTTATTTTCCTCCAACTACTTATCACTGGATATGTGTATCTCATTGCGCTCATAATTTGAGAAATACACAGCTTTTGGAGGAATACCTATTGTATTGGATTTCTAAGCATGTCGCCCATTTTTGGAATCAATGCCAATGGGGGAGAAGTTTAGGGAGTTTAGTTTGGAATTGTTTAGAGAGTTTTGCTTTTCATTCTTAAGCATTTCCATCTCATACCCATGCATATGCATTATTTGTTGTTACTTTGCATGGGTGTGCTTGGTTGTGCTTATTTCCTTATATAAACTCTCTTTTTCTTGACTAAATTCTGTAAGGGAAAGCCCCCCACAACCTTTTATTTATTAGAGCACCAATACAGATATATTACAAAGGTTACCTCAGTAACCCTCAAAAAAGAAAAGCTAATAGGTCCTAAGAAAAACTATATAAACTCTCTTGAAAGTGATTGTCATCAATTAACAAAATGGGGGAGATTATTAGAGCATATGTGGTTTTGGTAATTGTTGACAATCCCGATGGACTGATGGTTGCTTTGAGTTATATTCGAAGGATTTGTCCATAGGCACTTCTTGAAGTACATGTGTTCGTTTCAAGGAGTTGTCCACATATTGGTCATGTGAGAGTTGAGCTTATTACAAGCATGTCTTGAAGAAGAAGATTGTGTGAACATTCATGTTTACCATCAAGAAATCATCATTGTTGAAGAGAGAAAATAAGAAACAAGGTTGATCAAGGCTAAGGCAAAGAATGATTCAAGTTTATCAACACACAAAGCATAGACGATGTACCAAGAGGGATCGAGTGATCACATGGTATGGTAAGTATTGTCCATTACGCTTTGTGTACTAACCCATGTTCCTTGAGAGTGTTCTTTGTGGGGTTAGGTATGTTTCCATGGGATTTCATATAGGAAGATCCCATATAACCCATGGAAGATGATATCAAGTGGTGATCATCATCAAGGTTGCGGTGTGCAAGTTCAAGTGAAGCATCACAAAGAGATCATGCTTGAAGCTTGCCATTCATTGTGGTGACAATGGACTTGTGAATATGTGCTAAAGAGTGGCTCACCCATAGTGGATTATGGGGGAGCAATCAACTAGTCTTCATCGAGCCAACACAATCAAGAAAGGTGTTCGATCTTGAGGAGGACAAGATCATCACCATCTATCTCAAGTGGACTATGCGCAAGGAAAAGGTTTGTCCATGATAGGTTTTCTATTTTACCGGTCTCAGGGTGTTAGTTGTGAGACCGGCTTATAGGATCGATCACCAGACTATCAAGGGGGGCTCTCAAGTGAGTAGCTTGATCGTATCGTTTGTTGAGAGCTCAAACCATTGCATTCTTGGCATCATCATCTGTTGGTTCTTGATTGGATTTTCTCTTTGGGAGTTTTGGAGCTTATGGTCTTCATCGTGTTAAGCTCAAGCTCATCGAAAATGGTTTTTGTATGTATCATATTTGTGTTTTCGGTGTGAGAGATTTGCCGGATAATTCTTGGGAAGGTCATCTTATTTATCCAATTGGTGTTTATTCTCCATTGCTTGAAGTACTTGTCGTAATCTATCCAACAAACTTGAGTTTGCTTATTTTGGAGTCCGTATGCAAAAGTTATGGTGGTTTCGATTTTGCTTGGGCTGGAGTACTGCTTTAAGCGGCAGTAGAGAGGGGTAGTACCTCTCAAGCAGTACTACCTCTCTCCCGAGTGGTAGTACCTCTTGGGCGTTACTTCTGCTAACCATTACCGCTTCTACTTCCGCTTATTTTATGCTTCTGATGCCCAATCTGCTTGAGCGCTAGTAGAGAGCGATAGTAGCCCTCAAGTGGCACTACCTCTCCCCCCAGCGGTGCTACCTCTCTGGCACAACTACTGCTCATGTTTTTCTGTCTCGTTGGGATTTTTTGACCGTGCTAAGCGGTAGTACCTCTCCCCCGAGCGATAGTACCGCTTGAGCATGACTTGTGGGCATAACAGTTGGACTTTGGGATGCCTATTTAAGGGTTCCTTCTTCCCCAATGGTCCCCAACTCTTGAGCTCGTGTTCTTCCCCCATTTTTAACTTTCTTCGAGCTTGATAACTCTCAATCCCTCTAATGATTCTTGCTATTTCTTGAGGGAAAAGAGAGAGGAGATCTAGATCCACATTTCCACCAATCACTTTCTCCTCTATGTGAGGGGAACTACTTGGATCTAGATCTTGGAGTACTTTGTGTTCTTCTCTGTTCTTCCTCTCATTTTCCTCCATAGCATTAGTTGTTGTGGTGGGATTTGCGAGAGAAGGACTTGGGCACTTTGTGTGCCCTTTCCATTGCATTTGGTGCATAGGTTTGAGTTCTCCACGGTTATATGTGGAAGTGAAGTTTGAGAAACTTATTACTCTTGGGTGCTTTAGCACCCTAGAGCTTGTTCCTCTTGGGTGCCTTGGCGCCCTAGACAGTTGGTGGTGCCTCGGAGCTCAATCATTGTGGTGTAAAGCTCCGGGAAAGCGTCGGGGTCTCCAATTAGGTTGTGAAGATTGCCCCGAGCATTTGTGTTTACCTCGGAGCCATAATCCATTATGGTGAAGCTTCGTGGTTGTTGGGAGTCTCCAATTAAGTTGTGGATATTTCCCCAACCTTGGTTGTACGGGTTCGGTGACCGCCCTCAAGGATCCCTTAGTGGAATGACCACATCTCGCATTTGCGAGGGCGTGAGGAGATTATGGTGGCCTTAGTGGCATCTTGGGGAGCATTGTGCCTCCACACCGCTCCGAACGGAGATTAGCATTTGCAAGGGTGTGAACTTTGGGATACATCATCGTCTCCACGTGCCTTGGTTATCTCTTACCCGAGCCCTTTATTTATGCACTTTACTTTGTGATAGCCATATTGTTTCATGATATGTATCTTGTTATCATATAATTGTTTATCTTGCTTAGCATAAGTTGTTGGTGCATATAGGTAAGTCTAGTTGTTTTGGGTTTTGTGCTTGACATATTAAACGCTAGTTTTATTCCGTATTTGTTCACGCCTAAACCGTAATTATTTTATAGAGCGTATTCACCCCCCTCTAGGTGACATCCACTTCCTCTCAACCGCACTATCCTCTCCCCTACCTGCTTTTGTTACATCGTGATGGTGAGATCCACGGGGGGGGGGGGGGGGGCGCTAATCTTGATGCACCTCTAGAAGCCTTTCCCTTCCCTATTCATTCTTTTTTTGCGCACGGGAAGGGTCTTCAAAATGCAGGCTCCTAAGCTGCTGATAGTTAATCTTGCCAGTAGAACGGTACACGCCCCCATCCGACTTGCCAGATGGCCAGTGTTGTTGCCCGGGCCCACATGTCGGTTCCTGGGCCAACCAGCTTCTCTACCTTTTTTTCTTTTATCCACGACTAATTTCATCTTGTGTCAGGTGCTCGACTGGCGGTGTGGGGGTGGCGATGCGACTCGTGCGGCGATGGCGCTGGTGACAGGATGAGTGGAGTTGTGGCTTGCGTTGGTCATCGACAGTCTCGCCTGTTTCAAAGCATAAAGTCAGATCTACAGCAGCATCGGAATTACATTCAAAGTTGTTTAAAAAGGTCATTATATCCTTCCTTCTTCCGCCTCCGTCGTCTGTGCGTCACCAGGACCAGCCACCGCCCATGTGCACAATTCCGCCGCCCACCACCGTTGCTTGCACCCTGAGTGTACGGATCGCTCGTACCCCGATGGTCATCAAGCTGGTCGTCGCGTTGGTGGAATCGCTCCTTCCCCGTTGCAACCTCTGCTGGTGTTGCGACTGCAATCATCGTTCACGCTTCTTGTAGGTACTCCTGGAATGAATAACGATCAATTTTTCTACTAGTTTTTGGAAACAGACAATCAGGAAATTACTACTACTTAAAGAATAACAATCAATCGGGAGTAGCATGGATGCATAGGAATACACTCCTTTTTTCTGGTAGTATTGGCAATAATAAATATTTTCGGAAACAATTTAGAAACAATCTATTCCAAAAACAATCAATGTAGAAATATATCAATTTTGGAAGTAATCAATTTGTTACCAACCACCTGATTCCGAAAACAATCATTTGTGCTGATTCTGAAAACAATCACTCAAGTTGTTACTAAAGTTAAAACCCAAATATTGTTGCTCAATTTGCAATCCAAATTTTATTATTAAGTTGTTACTGAAGTTGCAACCCCAAATTAGTAATCAGCAGTAATCACCATTTTCATCCTGAAACCCAAAGAACATACTCAAAAAGGAAATCGACTGTAATCATCATTACTGCCATGTCTCCCATTGGGTTAACTTAGCTTAATTCATCATTTTTATCATGGAGAGTAAATGCCTTGTTTTACTTACTCAAAAAGGTACAATACTCCTAGTTTACTCAATGCGAGAGCATATATTCTTAGCTAAGATCCCACATAATTTCTCTAAGTACCTACACATCATAAGATTAGTAGTACTCGTAGTAGTCCCGCTCAATGCTACCACTGACTAACTTGTCTCGAATTAACTTGTCTTCTCATCTAAGATCCCTAATTCACTTGTCTAAGATTGTTACTGATTAGTAAATTTTGGAGGTGTTTTCAGTGAAATTCAAGCATGTTTTTAGAAGAAAGTACTATACGGTACATATATACTCCAAAACATGTAAAACATATATAGTAAAGCATGCTTTGGAGTAGGTGCACATCAACAGTACTTCAACATGTGAGTTTTTGTCTCGCAATCGCACAACATAGTACATTGATACATCTCCAATGTATCTATAATTTTTTTATGATGGCATGCTATTATATTATCCGTTTTGGATGTTTTATATGCATTAATATGCTATTTTATACTATTTTTGGGATTAACCTATTAATCTAGAGCCAAGTGCCAGTTTTTGTTTTTTTCCTTGTTTTTGAGTTTTACATATATTGAATATTAAACGGAGTCCAAACGGAATAAAACCTTCGGAAGGAATTTTTCTGGAAGGAAACAAGTCATCCAAGCTTGGAGTACATGTCAGGGGAGGTGCCAGGGTGCCACAAGCGTGCTAGCCGCCCCCTGGCCGCGCCTAGCAGGCTTGTCGCCTCTTGGCAGGTCTCCTAATCCTAATTCTTGGCCTATAAATACCCAAATATTCCACAACATCAGAAAGAGGAACGAAAATACCTTTTCGCCGCCGGAAGCCTCCGTTCCCGAGAGATCCAATCTTGGAGCCTTTCTCAATAATCTGCAGGAGGGGGTTTCGATCATGGAGGGCATCTACATCAACTCCATTGCCCCTCCGATGATGCGTGAGTAGTCCACCACGGACCTACGGGTCCATAGCTAGTAGCTAGAAGGCTTCTTCTCCCTCTTTGATCTTCAATACCATGTTCTTCATGATCTTCATGGAGATCTATCCAATGCAATCCTATTTTGTGGTGTGTTTGTCAAGATCCGATGAATTGTGAGTTTATGTTCAGATTATCCATGAATCTTATTTGAATCTCCTATGATTTCTTATATGCATGATTTCATATCCTTGCAAGTCTCTTCGAGTTATTGGTTTGGTTTGGCCAACTAGATTGGTAATTCTTGCAATGGGAGAAGTGCTTGGTTTTGGGTTCAATCTTGCGATGTCCTCACCCAGTGACAAAGTAGGGGTACCAAGTCACATACTGTATTGTTGCCATCAAGGGTAACAAGATGGGGTTTTGCTTGAGTTTATCCCTCTACATCATGTCATCTTTCTTAATGCGTTACTCTGTTCTTCATGAACTTAATACTCTAGATGTAGGCAGGAGTCGGTTGATGTGTGGAGTAATAGTAGTAGATGCAGAATCGTTTCGGTCTACTTGTCACGTACGTGATGCCTATATGCATGATCATTGCCTTGGACAACTGCATGATTATTCGCTTTTTTATCAATTGCTTGACAGTAATTTGTTTACCCACCATGATATTTGCCTTCAAGAGAGAAGCCTCTAGTGAAACCTATGCCCCCCGAGTCTATTTTCCATCATATATTTTCAAATCTATTATTGCTGCAATTTATTTACCTTTTACTTTCCGCACTCATTACATCTATCTCTATTGGATCTAATCCTTGCCAATAACCATGAAGGGATTGACAACCCCTTTATAGCGTTGGGTGCAAGAGTTTGATTATTTGTGTAGGTGCATCCATTGGTGACTTGCTTGTTCCTCCTACTAGATTGATACCTTGGTTCTCAAAAACCAAGGGAAATACTTGTCGACTTCGCTGCATCACGCTTTCCTCTTCAAGGGAAACCAACGCACGCTCAGGAGGTAGCAAGAAGGATTTCTAGCACCGTTTCCGGGGAGGATACACATTAAGCCTACCAAGTACCCATCACAAACTCATCTCTTTCATTTACTTTATTTTCCATTTTCCTCTCGTTTTCCTCTCCCCCACTTCTAAAACGATTTTCAGAAAATACCAAAAAGATTTTCCCTATTATTCGCCCTTCTTCCGTTCCCCTTTTCGTTGCTATGTTTGCTTGTGTTGCCATGTGCCTTCTATTTGGTTGCATCTTCGCTTGCTAAAAATCTATTGATATGGATCCTCATCCACTTTCTAATCTTTTCAAAAGATCAAATTATGATAAACCAATTGCTAGTGAGTTGAGTGCACTTGATTATCTCTATGAAGTTTTGTTTGAAAATCATGAATCTGAAAATTTTCATGAAGTGTTGAAAGAAGAAAATTATAAGGTGATTCATGATATCTCCTTGAATGAAAAGCATGATTTACATGTTGTTATTATGAATTCTATGAATAACCATGATGCTAATGATATGCAAAATCACAAGCTTGGGGATGCTATGCTTGATGAACATGAAATTTTTTGTCCCCAAGTTTTGGTGGTGACACGTATGCTATAATTTATCATGAAAAGAATCCTTTATGTGATAATTACATTGTGAGATTCCTTCATGATGCTACTGAAAATTATTATTAGGGGGGAACATATGGTTGTAGGAATTGCAATAATATCAAGTTTCCTCTCTATGTGTTCAAAGTTTTGAAGTCATGCTTGTTTTGCCTTCCTATGCTAGTTGATTCTTGTTCCTATAAATTGTTTCTTCACAAAATTGCAATGCATAGGAAGTGGGTTAGACTTAATTGTATTTTTCATGCTATTCATGATGCTTTTTTTCAATTACTACTTTTTATGTGAGCATCATTGAAATCATCATGCCTAGCTAGGGGCGTTAAATAATAGCGCTTGTTGGGAGGCAACCCTATTTTATTTTTTTGTTCTGTTTTTTGAGTGTTTCCCACATTATTACTTCTGTAGTAATTGTGTTTTGGTGTCTTAATTAGTGTTTGAGCCAAGTAAAACCTTTGGGGTGATCTATGGTAGTTGTTGATTTGATCTTGCTGAAAAACAGAAACTTTTGCCCTCAGTCCATGAATTTTCCAATTTTTTCAGAGCGTCTAATTGATCTGAATGTTTTAAAAAAGATTGATATACAAATTTCCTAGGTTTTACTAA
Source organism: Hordeum marinum (assembly GCA_022496015.1). Lineage (NCBI taxonomy): Eukaryota > Viridiplantae > Streptophyta > Magnoliopsida > Poales > Poaceae > Hordeum > Hordeum marinum. The sequence goes on from CM039676.1 coordinate 418,821,703, forward strand.
TTTTCAGAATTTTTTGAGTTACAGAAGTATACGAAGTTTCCAGATTGCTACAGACTGTTCTGTTTTTGACAGATTCTTTTTCCTTGAGTGGTTTGCCTATTTTGATGAATCTATGGGTTGTATCATATGGTATGAGCCATGGAGAAGTTAGATTAAAGTAGTTATAACACCAATATAAATAAATAATGGGTTCACAATAGTACCTAAAGTGGTGATTTATTTTCTTATACTATCGGATCTCACAAGTTTTCTGTTAAGTTTTGTGTTGTGAAGTTTTCAAGCTTTGGGTAAAGATTGGATGGACAATAGAATAAGGAGTGGCAAGAGCCTAAGCTTGGGGATTCACAAGGCAACCCAAGTAATATTCAAGGATGTCAAAGAGCCTAAGTTTGGGGATGCCCCAGAAGGCATCCCCTCTTTCGTCTTCAATCCATCGGTAAATTTACTTGAGGCTATATTTTTATTCACCACATGATATGTGTTTTGCTTGGAGCGTCTTGTATGATATGAGTCTTTGATTGTTAGTTTGACACAATCATCCTTGCTGCACACAACTTTTGAGAGACACACACTGAATCGTGTATTTATTAGAATACTCTTTGTGCTTCACTTATATCTTTTGAGTTGGGCAATTTTGCTCTATATGCGTCACTTATATCTTTTAGAGCACGGTGGTGTTTTCGTTTTATAGAAATACTTGAACTCTCGTACCTCACTTATATTATTTTGAGAGTTCCTAAAAACAGCATGGTAATTGGTCTAGGTTATGAATTTAGTCCTAATATGATAGGCATCCAAATGGGATATAATAAAAACGTCCATATTAAGTGCATTGAGTATTTATGAGAAGTTTGATTACTTGCATAAAGTTTTGAGATATAAAGATGGTAATCTTAAGAGACATGTTAGGAAGTAAATTGTGATTTGGGAAAAATACTTGTGTAAAGGTTTGTGATGCTTGTAGAATGCACGTATGGTGAACCGCTATGTAAGGAAGACGGAGCATGACTTTTTCATAGATTGTCGACCTTTGTGTGAGGGTTCGGGGCGCGCGATGGTTAACTCCTACCAACGTCCCCCCTTAGGAGCATGCGATTAATGCTTTGCTTCAATGACTAATAGACTTTTGCAATAAGTATGTGAGTTCTTTATGGCTAATGTTGAGTCCATGGATTATACGCACTCTCACCCTTCTAGTTTTGCTAGCCTTTCTACTACCGCACAACTATCGCCTGTGCAACAAACACCTTCCTCAAAACAGTCACCATATACCTTCCTCAAAACAGCCACCATATATCTTTCCTCAAAAAAACCACCATACCTACCTATTATGGCATATTTTTTTGACAGGTTAAAACAGCAGGAGAGGCTCCTACTGTTGTTATATTAGAACAGAACCAATACAGGTGGTTTTACATAGCCATGTGTAGTATCCCAACTAGAGTGTCTTAAGCTGAACTAGGCTAAGCTAGGGAGAAATACACACGGGCAAGTCTTTTACAATTGTATAGTTGGTAGAAATCTATCCAGGAAGGTATAATCCACATCTCTAAGTCTGAAACGCGGGATTTCCAAGTCTGTCTTCAGCATCCGGAACTAGTCCTGTTGCGTTGCCATCTCATCATCAAAGATCTTTCGGTTTCGTTGCTTCCATATATTCCATGCAGCCAAAATGCATATTTCCTTAAATAGGGGTTTAGCCCATCATCGTTCCATTGCATCCAACCATGTTTGTGTGTCCATAGATGTATCCCAAGTGATGCCAAGTTTCCCCCAACAGGCAGTTGCAAAGGGGCATTGGTAGAACAAGTGGTCGTCAGTTTCCCTCAGCTCTCCATCACACAGCATACAAGAGTGATCCTCACCTATATTGAAATGTCTTCTTACCAGCAGGTCTCGTGTGTTTAATCTGTCCAATCTCTGGAGCCAAGAAAATACTTTGTGTCTGAGAATGCATTTTGTTTTCCATATGCTTGTTATGTATGATGGGGCGTGTTCATGTTTGAATAGATATTTGTAGAATCATTTTGGCCTGAAGTGCACCTCTCCCCAACAGTATATCCATTCATCAGCCTTCAAGGGGTCTAGTGTCATCATGTTGATTGTGATCATCATATCTTCCAATTCCATCCGAGCTTCCTGTGATAATGGTAAGTGGAAGTGGAAGGCCGGGTCTGCATCCATCATAAACTGGGCCAGAGACACATCCTCATTGGTTGCATAAGAGAGTAGGTGTTGATGTGAATTTGCTAAGATATCATGATTGTGCCATTGATCCTTCTAGAGTAAGATTGTATCACCTGAATTGGGGATGCAGGTTGTGATTCCTCTAAAGATCTCACAAAGGGACAGGACATCTCTCCACCAGAACGATCCACAAGGCGACATTGTGTGTGGTGGTGTTGCATCATAGTATGCGTTCCAGATCAACATTACCCATGGAGTGTCCATCTTGTGGTAAAATTTGTGAAGAAATTTCAGCAACAGAGCCTTGTTCTGTAATTTTAGGTTGATGATACCAAGGCCACCTTTGTCTTTGGGTTTGCACACTAAATCTCATGCTGCCAGGGAGTGAGTTTTGGCGTCTCTGTCCACCAATTTCCTCCATAGACAATGTCTTCATGCTCTATCAAATATATCAATGATTTTCATGGGTAATATCAACACACACATAGAAAACAATAGGAGCGATTATAAGGCTGAGTTGATGAATAGCACCCTTTCTCTGTATGAAAGCCAGATAGCCGTTCTTGTTAATCTACGTTCAATTATGTCGACAAGCGGCATTAAATCTCGTACCGATGGTCTTGAGGTGCCCATCGGAACTCCAAGGTAGGTGAAAGGCATCGACCCTACCTGGCAACCAAGTATTGAGGCCAATTCAAGAGTTGCATCTTGGTTACTGTTGATAGGCATTAGTTGTGATTTGGAGTGGTTTATCTTAAGTCCCGTGATATTAGCATAGGCATCAAGCAGTTACTTAATAACCCTTATTTCTGAGCTCTTCACCGGGAGGATGAGCAGTGTATCGTCAGCATATTGGATCACCAGATATAACTCCGAGGCAGGTTGTTCAATTGGCAATGAAAGGTGCCCCTCCGTCCAAGCTGCATTGACCATTGATTGTAGAAGATCCGCTGCCAAGACAAACAGCAGAGGGGAGAATGGATCACCCTGTCGAACTCCTCTTTTGCACTGAAATTCCTTACCCGGAACTCCATTCAGTAGAATCAACGATGTTCCTGAATTTAGAATCATTTCCACCCATGAACACCACTTATCGTCAAAGCCCTTGCATCTTAGCATTTTGAGTATGAAGGAGTGGTCCATTGTATCAAAAGCTTTAGCGAAATCCAACTTAAGGATCAAAATTTCCTTGCTCAACTGTTTGCGTTGATGCAAAAATTCATAAGCCCATGCCAGACAATCTTGGATAGTTCTGGACCTGATGAAGCCATATTGGTTGTGATGTACAGTCTTAAGGATGCAGCCTTGCAATCTTTTGGCCAATAGTTTTGTGAGAACTTTAAGAACACAGTTTAGTAAGGATATCGGTCGAAAATCATTTACCGTTTCTGGTGAACTAGTTTTTGGAATGAGGGTAATCAAGCAGGTGTTTAAGCATTTGAGATCAACTTTCCCCTCCCAGAAATCATGGAAAAGTTGATAAAAATCCTCTTTAATAACATCCCAACAAAATTTTAGGAATCAACCATTGAAACCATCAGGTCTAGGCGCTCTATCAGAAGGGATATTTTTAATCACCTTGTCAATTTCGTCCTGACTGAAAGGGGATGACAGTCCTACCAATCCATCCACACATTGTACCAGTTCCTGTAGCTCAAATTCCGCAGAAGTTGTTGTGACAACTCCCATTCTATTTTTAAAAGCACCGATAGAAAGTTGTTGCTTTTTCGTCATGGTTTTCAATAGTCATACCATTCAGCAGTAGTAGAGAAGATATAGTATTCCTCCTGTATCTTTCTGCAGCCCTTGCCTAAAAGTACTTAGTGTTTTCCTCCCGCTCGACCGCCCATCTGTAAGTACATCTTTTTTTCCAATACGCACTTTGATACTTAAGTAGTTTTATCAGCTGATTTTTCAAAATGTACCTGAAATTAGATTCAGGTAAATATAGAGTATGGAGGTCTTCCAAACTATCTAGATGGAGCAGTTGTATGTTGCAATTTTCAATCAACAGTTTCAACTTGGACAGCTGCTTACTCCATTTCTTTAGGGCGTATCTTAATCTTTTCAATTTAGCCGAGATGCGAGTGGCAGAAGATGTTGCTTTGATGGGTTTGTTCCAAGAATTCTTCACCGTCTCCATAAAGCCCGGGCATTGTGGCCAGTAATTTTCAAATCTAAAGAGCGTACATCGTGGAATAGATGTTTGAATCTGCATGACACATGGAATATGATTAGAGACTGGTTTAGCGAGAGGTTTGACCATGGTATTTGGGAATTGCGAAGTCCACTCAGGGGATGTAAAGAACCAATCGAGTTGCTCTAGTAATGGATTTTCCTGCATATTGCTCCAAGTGTACTTTCTGCCTTTGATTGGAATCTCTATCAGGGCCAGGGAGCTGAGAATTTTATTAAACTTAATAATATGATCAATGTTTACCCTAGGTAAGTTGCGATTCTGTAATGAGAAAATAAAATTGAAATCTCCCATGAAAACCCATAAATCATCAATTTCGACGTTGAGATTCTCAAACCATTGAGTGAAAACCTCTCTCTCTGGGCCACTGCAAGGGCCATAGACATTGGTGAGTAGCCACTATTGATTTGAATGGACTGATGTAAATTTAATTGTGATTGCAAAAGCATGCTTATGCAATGTCACCCCAGTGAACAGACTACTAGACCAAATAATTATAAGGCCACCAGATGCTCCCTCAGACGGGTAAAATTCATATTTATCAAACCTTCTAGGGCAGCATTTACAAATGAAAGAGTGATCAAACTTCTCTTTCTTAGTTTCCTGTTGACAGATGATCGAACAGTTGGATTCATCAATTTTGTTACGTACAACCAAACTTTTAGACTCATGGGTCATACCACGCATGTTCCAACATAAAATATTCCAAGCAGCAGTTGACATCAAAATAAAGGCGGGAAAGAAGCAAATTCAAATATTTTAAAATTAGGCATCAGTCCACTAGGGAGCAATGTCCATATCTTCCCGGGCCTCTAGCTGGGCCTTCTCCTGTTGGCACATCAAGATCTCCACCGACAGCTCCTCCCCAGGAATACCACATTGAACCACTCCAATATGTTGAATTGTAGGAATTGGGGTTTCTGGTGGTATAGCCCTTGGTTCTGCAGCTATCTCCATATCTTCAGAGATGTCTTTGCCATTGAATACAGGAGAGCATCTGGGCTTGACATGAGAGACTTTCTGCTTGGAATCAGCCATGGATGGTGCTTTAAAGCCCTGAAACCTAGTGGATCTTGCACTTCTACGAACCATAGATACATACAGAGGAGCCCCTGGCCTCTTCCTGCGCAAGGAAGTAGCACTAGCCATCTGAATCTCATCCCTACAGCTTAAGTGTTGGTGTGACTCCTGAGTCTGAGTGACACAGATTGCGTCAGGCTGAAGTGCATGTACAACAGACAGTATCGGATGGTGCCTTTGTGTCATATGATCCATACACACTGTCCAAACTTCCTTGGAGCAAAAGACTGTGGTGGAATCCCTTGAAAAAGGAGTGCAGGGGAATATCGAAAGGTATGCATACTCCATGAGCTTGAGAAACAAGAGATGTATCCCCTCAGCTACTTGTATCCAATCCAAATGTGGCAATAGTCCAATTCTCCTTGTGTGGACCCTTGTGTAGAACCCTGCAAAGAACTCCAGCAGAGTAGCAGGCATATGGATATCAAGGACCAGCTGATGAGAATTGAGTTGAATGAATGCCATGTGTTTAGACTGTCTCCCTAAGATAACATTGTCTGCAGCCTATTATGGCATTTCCATAGCCCTTCCGAGATATGTTGCCATGCAACTTCCACCGTTTCCTTTTATGACATGCACATCATAACTTCCATATTGCATATAGAGTCATATTTTGTCATAGGTATCGAGTTGTAATTTTCCTTTTAAGTTGTAAGTAGATAAAAGTGTGATGATTTTCATTATAGAGCATGTCCCATGTGAGGAAAGGATGATGGAAGCTATGATTCCCTTACTAGTAGGGATGAGAGTCCTGACTTTATGAAAAATAAAAGAGGCCAATGAAGCCCAAAAATGAATAAAAGAGGCATTAGATGACCAACAAAAAAATGAGAGAAAATAGAGAAGGGACATTGCTACTACCTTTTGCCACACTTGTGCTTCAAAGTAGCACCATGATCTTCATGATAGAGAGTCTTCTATTTTGTCACTTTCATATAGCTAGTGGAATATTTTTCTTCATGATGCATGTCCACTTAGTTTCTTTTTGAGCTCTCATACACTTATAGCTCTAGTGCATCCATTGCATGGCAATCCCTACTCACTCACATTGATATCTATTGATGGGCATCTCCATAGACCATTGATACGCCTAGTTTATGTGAGACTATCTTCTCCCTTTCCTTGACAACATACACCATATTCTATTCCACCTATAGTGCTATATCCATGGCTCGTGCTCATGTATTGCATGAGAGTTGAAAAAGTTTGAGAAAATAAAGGTGTGAAAACAATTTCTTGACTTTTCATCGGGTTGTGCATGATGTAAATACTTTGTGTGGGGAAGATAGAGCATAGCCAGACCATATGATATTGTAGGGATAACTTTCTTTTGCCATTATATTCTGAAGAGATACAATTGCTTTGCTAGTATGCTTGAAATGTTATTGTTTCTATATCAATATTAAGCTTTTGTTTTGAGTCTTATGGATATGAATATTCATGCCACAATAAAGAATATTGCTTGGATAAATATGTTAGGTAGCACTCCACATCAAAAATTCTGTTTTTATCATTTACCTACTCGAGGACGAGCAGGAATTAAGCTTGCGGATGCTGATACGTCTCCAACGTATCTATAATTTTTTATGATGGCATGCTATTATATTATCTTTTTTGGATGTTTTATATGCATTAATATGTTATTTTATACTATTTTTGGGACTAACCTATTAATCTAGAGCCAACTGCGAGTTTTTGTTTTTTCTTTGTTTTTGAGTTTTGCAGATATGGAATATTAAACGGAGTCCAAACGGAATAAAACCTTCGGAAGGATTTTTTCTGGAAGGAAAAGAAGTCTTCCAAGCTTGGAGTGCACGTCACGGGAGGTGCTAGGGCGCCACAAGCCTGCTAGGCACGGGGGCCCCTGGTCATGCCTAGCAGGCTTGTCGCCTCCTGGCAGGTCTCCTAACCCTAATTCTTGGCTTATAAATACCCAAATATTCCCACAATATCCGAAAGAGGAACGCAGATACTTTTCCGCCGCCAGAAGCCTCCGTCCCTAGAGATCCAATCTTGGAGCCTTTTCCGGTAATCTCCCAGAGGGGGTTTCGATCACGGAGGGCATCTACATCAACTCCATTGCCCCTCCGATGATGTGTGAGTAGTCCACCATAGACCAACCGGTCCTTAGCTAGTAGCTAGATGGCTTATTCTCTCTCTTTGATCTTCAATACCATGTTCTTCATGATCTTCATGGAGATCTATCCGATGTAATCCTATTTTGTGGTGTGTTTGTCAAGATCCAATGAATTGTGAGTTTATTTTCAGATTATCCATGAATCTTATTTGAATCTCTTCTGATTTCTTATATGCATGATTTCATATCCTTGCAAGTCTCTTCGAGTTATTGGTTTGGTTTGGCCAACTAGATTGGTAAGTCTTGCAATGGGAGAACTGCTTGGTTTTGGGTTCAATCTTGCGGTGTCCTCACCTAGTGAAAAAGTAGGGGTAGCGAGGCACATACTGTATTGTTGCCATCAAGGGTAACAACATGGGGTTTTCCTCATCTTGCTTGAGTTTATCCCTCTACATCATGTCACCTTTCTTAATGTGTTAGTCTGTTCTTCATGAACTTAATACTCTAGATGCAGGCAGGAGTCGGTCGATGTGTGGAGTAATAGTAGTAGAGGTAGAATCATTTCGGTCTACTTGTCATGGACGTGGTGCCTATATGCATGATCATTGCCTTGGATTACTACATGATTATTCGCTTTTCTATCAATTGCTTGACAGTAATTTGTTTACCGACCATGATATTTGCCTTCAAGAGAGAAGCCTCTAGTGAAACCTATGGCCCCCGGGTCTATTTACCATCATATATTTTCAGATCTATAATTGCTGCAATTTATTTACCTTTTATCTATCGGATCTAATCCTTGCAAATAACCGTGAAGGGATTGACAACCCCTTTATAGCGTTGGGTGCAAGAGTTTGATTATTTGTGTAGGTGCATCCATTGGTGACTTGCTTGTTCCTCCTACTAGATTGATACCTTGGTTGTCAAAAATTGAGGGAAATACTTATCTACTTTGTTGCGTCACCCTTTCCTCTTCAAGGAAAACCAACGCATGCTCAAGAGGTAGCATACATGCAAGTATAAAATTATAAATAAAGAAATTCAAATTGATGTTAATATTTCTGACAGTATTAAAAAGAAGATGAAAAGGTGAACATGAAGAAGGCATTGATAGCACTTCATTAATTTTGTTCCTTTATGTGGTTGTACAAACTATGCTGGGAAGGCTAGTAATATGGTTTAATAGTTGTTAAATGGGGTAAAATTGATGTTAAATGGGTCCACTTTGTGTGTGCGTGCACACACAAAGTAGGTTGAGCAGGCCATAGCTTGGTATTCAGTGAAGTTTTATGAAAGTAAAAGTGTTAAGTGAACTTTTATTTGGCTCATTTGGCTCATTGATCTATACTAAGTCAAGTTTGGTTTATTTGGTTCATTTGGTCTAGTGATGTTCATGTTCAAGTTTGGTTCATTTGGTTTTACATGAAAATCTCACAGTACTTATGATCAAAGGGCATATTAATATGAAACCTTAACTGCATTTACTATTGACCAAAGAAGGGCATACAATACTTGGTGAGATGATTTGATGCATAAACTGAAGTTAATTCAACTAAATTCGGTTTACTGTTATATTAAGTTATTTGAAGTCATAGATCTCTAGTCTTCCTTGTCGTGACATCATTTTTTTCTGTTAGCATTTTGGCTCACATATCAATCCAACCACGTTTAAGGATTTTGTCGAGAAGCAACAATAAATACGACATGGAGCAACTCATGAGCGGCTTAAGAGTGATTTGATTAAGCAGATGTAGGAGGTTAAAGGTGACAATAAGTACATAAGTTGAATTCAAGCTCGTTTGTTTTACTTGAAAATTTAATGTTTGGATTATAATATTTAAATTTAAACTAGCGTTGCATTAGAATATTTTCATCGCTAGAAGAATTATGCTTATCTATAGTTATTTTGGAATGCTTTGGTCGTAAGAGCAACTCCAACGCGTTGACCCATTTCGTCCGCTCGCGCCCGTTTGGGTCATCGCAGACAGAAAAGATGGCCTAATGCGCCAACCCAAACGGACGCGCATCCGTTTTGTTCGCCCGCGACCCATTCGCGGCCCAAATTTGGGCCGCATTTGCATCGGCACGGACACGAGGCGGACGCGTGTGTCGCCAGTCCTTCTCCTCCCCCTGGCCCGCATGTCGGGAGCACATCACCAGCATTTCCCCCAAAAAACCGAAAAACCTCCCCCCGCCCACGCGTGCGGCATGGACGATAACCTCGACACCGCTGTTGGGCTAGCTTCCCTCGCCTCGGCTGACCCCGTCTCCGGCAAAGACCGCGGCGCCCGCAAGGCGTCGGCGCCGGCCAAGAATAAGAAGGTACCGCTGACGGAGGAGCAGCGCAATGCATGCCGCGCCATCGAGTCGGCCAAGAGGAAAGCGCGCATGCATGAGCAGGAAGCCCGGACGGAGTGAGCGGCCGCGTCGACCCTCCTGATGGTCGCGGACAGAGAGTCCGCCGCCGCGCACCAAACCGATCTCGTCCCCGAGGCCACGAGGCAGGCACTGGTTCCCCAATGGTTAAATCCTAGGCAACACTCCACCATCGTTGCCGTCATTGCCGTTGCCAGCACCGGCTTGTCGCACCTTCCTTACCCAATTCTCCACTTGCCGCGCTTGTCAACTGCGCCAGTGTGGGCGCGTCCCTGCTACCCTGGCGAGCCGCAAGCTTCCCGTTTGTCCAATTCTTCGGGCTCAGGTTTGTCGAAGGTCAGTGTCATCGCGCTTGCCACGCCGGCGCCCATCGACATCAACCCGAACACCATGCCTATGGCTGGTGTATCATCCTCCGGTGGCTTGCGAAAACGCCAGCGCGAGTTCCCAGCCGACGCCATGCTGCACGCCTGCAACCTCTTCGAGGCAATGCCAACGGTCGAGGACGAGGACAAGAGCTTGTTCATCGAGGGCCTCATCTACCACGGCGTTGGGGCATGCCCTTCAACCCCAACGAGACACAAAGCCAGGATGGCCGAGCCCCCCATATGTCGTACGACCTCGACGATGACACGTTAGACCCATTGATGGAAGACCAAGTCGGCTTGGGCTCTTTCCCGCTCGACCATGAGTTCCCCGAGGACTACGGCCTCGACGAGGAGGAAGATGAGATAGACATCGATGGGGAACCGTTGTTCAACGAGCCTGAGGTTGTCACCCAATCCAACACAAAGAAGAATAGGAAGAGCAAGCGGACCAAGGCGTACTCAAAGGATGAGGACACACTCCTTTGTCAATGTTGGAGGGACATTGGACAAGACCCCAATATTGGCGCCGAGCAAAAGGCTTCGGCCTTTTGGCTACGAGTTCATTGGGAGTTCCATGAGAGGAAGAAGTTCAAGCCCTACCAATTTGAGAGCAAGCGTGGATGGGTTTTACTCGGCAAGCGTTGGAGGGTGATCGAACAAGAGTGCAACAAGTTTTGCGCCACCCTTGATAGCATTGAGGCCCGTCCCGTGAGTGGCATTGGCATGAAGGGTATGGTATGCCGACATGCTTGCTCATACATGGACACATGCTTGCCGAAATGCTTGCTCATACATGCACACATGCTTGCCAAAATGCTTGCACACATGCTTGCTTGTCATTGTTCTTTTTTGTGCAACTTATTAGGTCTTCCAAGCTTTGGACGCCTTCAAGGCACAACATGGTGGGAAGAACTTCACTCTCTCCCATTGTTGGGTGATCATCAATGAAGAGGAGAAGTTCAAGGAGCAATACGCCGCCATTCGTGCTCGTAGAGGGAAGGAGGCCGTGGAAGAGCTTGGTGAGGTAGAGAAGCCGCGGCCACGGGGGAAGAGCAACTCCAAGAAAGAGGACAAGCACGAGGTCGTGTCCCTTGCATTGCAAGCTACTTTGCAAGGCATGATCCTCGGCAAGGACTCAAGAGAGGAGAAGCGCCGGCAAGACAAGGACGAGCAAGTCCGTGCATTCTTGGAGATACAAGAGAAGAAGCTCGCGTTGGAGACGGAGAAGCAAACGAAGATGCTCTCCATCGAGGAACTCAAGACTGCTACCAAAGCGAGAGAGGTCCGGCTAGCTGCCATGAAGCAAGGGGCCGAGATCTTGATGGTGGACTTGACCACGGTGTCCCCAAGGAAGCGGCCTTGGTTCGAGAAGATGCAGGCTGACATGCTCAACGTGTTGGAAATATGCCCTAGAGGCAATAATAAAATGGTTATTATTATATTTCCTTGTTCATGATAATTGTCTATTGTTCATGCTATAATTGTATTAACCAGAAACTGTAATACATGTGTGAATACATAGACCACACCATGTCCCTAGTGAGCCTCTAGTTGACTAGCTCGTTGATCAATAGATGGTCATGGTTTCCTAGCCATGGACATTGGATGTCATTGATAACAGGCCACATCATTAGGAGAATGATGTGATGGACAAGACCCAGTCCTAAGCATAGCACAAAATCGTGTAGTTCGTCTGCTAGAGCTTTTCTAATGTCAAGTATCATTTCCTTAGACCATGAGATTGTGCAACTCCCGGATACCGTATGAATGCTTTGGGTGTATCAAACATCACAACGTAACTGGGTGACTATAAAGGTGCACTAAAGGTATCTCCGAAAGTGTCTGTTGGGTTGGCACGAATCGAGACTAGGATTTGTCACTCTGTGTGATGGAGAGGTATCTCTGGGCCCACTCGGTAATACATCATCATAATGAGCTCAATGTGACTAAGGAGTTAGTCATGGGATCATGTGTTACGGAACGAGTAAAGAGACTTGTCGGTAACGAGATTGAACAAGGTATAGGGATACCAGCGATCGAATCTCGGCCAAGTAACCTACCGATGGACAAAGGGAATTGTATACGGGATTAATTGAATCCCCGACATCATGGTTCATCCGATGAGATCATCATGGAACATGTGGGAGCCAATATGGGTATCCAGATCCCGCTATTGGTTATTGGCCAACGAGGTGTCTCGGTCATGACTACATGGTTCCCGAACCCGTAGGGTCTACACACTTAAGGTTCGGTGACGCTAGAGTTGTAATGGGAATTGTATGTGGTTACCGAAAGTTGCCCATGGCGCCTAGGGTTGGAAACCCTAGGGGGTGGGGGCGCCTCCACCTAACTTGGGAGGCAAGTTGCCCCCCCTTGGCCGCCACCCCCCTCTAGATGGATCTAGGGGGGTTGGCGACCTCTCCCCTTCCCCCTATTAATAGTGGAGGGGTGGGAGGGGAGCCGCACCCTTCCCCCTGGCGCAGCCCTCCCCCTTCCTACACCTCTTCCTCCTTCGTAACGCTTAGCGAAGCTTTGTCGGAGAACCGCAAGCTCCACCGCCACCATGCCGTCATGCTGCCGGAGCTCTCCCTCAACTTCTCCTCCCCCCTTGCTGGATCAAGAAGGAGGAGACGTCCCTGGGTTGTACGTGTGCTAAACGCGGACGCGCCGTCCGTTTGGCGCTTGGATCGGATCTTCTGCGATTTGAATCGCCGCGAGTACGACTCCATCAACTGCGTTCTTGTAACGCTTTCGCTTAGAGATCTTCAAGGGTATGAAGACGCACTCCCTCTCTCTCGTTGCTAGCATCTCCTAGATTGTTCTTGGTGACACGTAGGAATTTTTTTTGAATTGTTACTATGTTCCCCAACAGTGACATCATGAGCTTGGTCTATGCGTAGATTCTATGCACGAGTATTACACAAGTAGTTGTGGGTGATGATTTGGTCAATTTTCTTGCCGTTACTAGTCTTATCTTGAGTCGGCGACATTGTGGGATGAAGCGGCCTGGACCGACTTTACACGTACGCTTACGTGAGACAAGTTCCACCGCCTAACATGCACTTGTTGCATAAGGTGGCTAGCGGGTGTCTGTCTCTCACACTTTAGTCAGATCGGATTCGATGAAAAGGGTCCTTATGAAGGGTAAATAGAAATTGGCATATCACCGTTGTGGCTTTTGCGTAGGTAAGAAACGTTCTTGCTAGAAACCCATAGCAGCCACGTAAAACTTGCAACAACAATTAGAGGACATCTAACTTGTTTTTGCAGGGTATGCTATGTGATGTGATATGGACAAAAGGATGTGATGAAATATATGTGATGTATGAGATTGATCATGTTCTTATAATAGGAAACACGACTTGCATGTCGATGAGTATGACAACCGGCAGGAGCCATAGAAGTTGTCTTAATTTATTGTATGACCTGCGTGTCAATCAAAAACGGCATGTAATTACTTTACTTTATTGCTAACCGTTAGCCATAGTAGTAGAAGTAATAGTTGGTGTGACAACTTCATGAAGACACGATGATGGAGATCATGATTATGGAGATCATCGTGTCGTGCCGGTGACAATGGTGATCATGTCGCGCCCCGAAGATGGAGATCAAAGGCGCAAGATGATATTGGCCATATATTTCACTTTATGATTTGCATGTGATGTTTAACATGTTCTTACATCTTATTTGCTTAGAACGACTATAGCATAAATGAGATGATCCCTCACTAAAATTTCAAAAAATGTGTTCCCCCTAAGTGTGCACCGTTGCGAAGGATCGTTGTTTTGAAGCACCACGTGATGATCGGGTGTGATAGATTCTAATGTTCGCATACAACAGGTGTAAGTCAGATTTACACACGCCAAACACTTAGGTTGACTTGACGAGCCTAGCATGTACAGACATGGCCTCGAAACACGAGAGACTAAAAGGTCGAACATGAGTCGTATAGTAGATGCGATCAACATGGAGATGTTCACCATTGATGACTAGTCCGTCACACGTGATGATCGGACACGGCCTAGTCGATGTGGATCATGTATCACTTAGATGACTAGAGGGATGTCTATCTGAGTGGGAGTTCATTAAATAATATTATTAGATGAACTTAATTATCGTGAACTTAGTCTAAAATTGTCTTTACAATCTATCTTGTAGATCCAATGGTCCACGCTAATGTTTTCCTCAACTTCAACGCGTTCCTAGAGAAAACAAAGCTGAAAGACGATGGAAGCAACTATACGGACTGGGTCCGTAACTTGAGGATCATCCTCATAGCTTCCAAGAAATTATATGTCCTTGATGCACTGCTAGGTGATGCACCCATTTTCCCAGCAACTCAGGACGTTATGAATGTCTGGCAGTCGCGCAGTGATGATTACTCCCTGGTTCAGTGCGGCATGCTTTACAGCTTAGAACCGGGGCTTCAAAAGTATTTTGAGAAACACGGAGCATATGAGATGTTCCAAGAGCTAAGAATGGTTTTCCAAGCTCATGCCCAGGTCAAGTATCATTTCCTTAGACCATGAGATTGTGCAACTCTCGGATACCGTAGGAATGCTTTGGGTGTATCAAACGTCACAACGTAACTGGGTGACTATAAAGGTGCACTACAGGTATCTCCGAAAGGTCTGTTGGGTTGGCACGAATCGAGACTAGGATTTGTCACTTCGTGTGACGGAGAGGTATCTCTGGGCCCACTCGGTAATACATCATCATAATGAGCTCAATGTTACTAAGGAGTTAGTCACGGGATCATGTGCTACGGAACGAGTAAAGAGACTTGCCGGTAACGTGATTGAACAAGGTATAGGGATACCGACGATCGAATCTCGGGCAAGTAACATACCGATGGACAAAGGGAATTGTATAAGGGATTAATTGAATCCCCGACATCATGGTTCATCTGATGAGATCATCATGGAACATGTGGGAGCCAATATGGGTATCCAGATCCTGCTATTGGTTATTGGCCGAAGAGGTGTCTCGGTCATGACTGCATGGTTCCCGAACCCGTAGGGTCTACACACTTAAGGCGGTGACGTTAGAGTTGTAATGGGAATTGTATGTGGTTACCGAAAGTTGTTCGAAGTCCCGGATGAGATCCCGGACGTCACGAGGAGTTTCGGAATGGTCCAGAGGTGAAGATTTATATATGGGAAGTCCAGTTTCAGTCGGCAGAAAGGTTTCGGGGTTTATCGGTATTGTACCGGGACCACTGAAGGGGTTCCGGGGGTCCACCGGGAGGATCCACCTGCCCCGAAGGGCCTAATGGGCTGAGGTTGTGTGGGAACCAGCCCCTTAGTGGGCTGGTGCCCCCCCCAAGGGCCCATGGCGCCTAGGGTTGGAAACCTTAGGGGGTGGGGGCGCCTCCACCTAACTTGGAAGGCAAGTTGCCTCCCCTTGGCCGCCGTGCCCCCTCTAGATGGATCTAGGGGGGCCGGCCACCTCTCCCCTTCCCCCTATAAATAGTGAAGGGGTGGGAGGGCAGCCGCACCCTTCCCCCTGGCGCAGCCCTCCCCCTTCCTACACCTCCTCCTCCTCCATAACGCTTAGCGAAGCTCTACCAGAGAACCGCAAGCTCCACCGCCACCACGCCATCGTGCTGCCGGAGCTCTCCCTCAACTTATCCTCCCACCTTGCCGGATCAAGAAGGAGGAGACGTCCCGGGGCTGTACGTGTGCTGAACGCGGAGGCACCGTCCGTTCGGCGCTTGGATCGGATCTTCCGCGATTTAAATCGCCGCGAGTACGACTCCATCAACCACGTTCTTGTAACGCTTCCGCTTAGCGATCTTCAAGGGTATAAAGATGCACTCCCTCTCTCTCGTTGCTAGCATCTCCTAGATTGATCTTGGTGACACGTAGAATTTTTTTTGAATTGTTACTACGTTCCCCAACACAACGACATCGACTAGTGATCTATGGCCGAGAGCGCCATGTGTTTTTTTGTATGCTGGCATGTGTGCCGCCATGACCAACGGCCCAGCTGGCATGGTAGACTTCAGTCTCACTTTTTGTGTGCTGGCATGTGTTTGTCGGCCGCTGGCTTACGCGCCCAGCGAACTGCGTGCTCGTTTTGGAGGCTAGCATGTCGTCCGACGAACTCTACTTTGGATGGCATGGCTGCTGGCTTGATCGATGGCCGCGGGCCCTTTTTATTTAAAAACTGAAAATTGCGAACGAAAAATAGGTCAGCGCGTTGGGCGACCAGTCGATCCATTTAGAAAAAAGGACAGACATGTCAACCCAAACGGACAAAAAATGGACAAACCGCGTGTTCGTTTGGGTTGACCGGTTGGAATTGCTCTAATAACAAAGGAAATATGGACGGACAAGGACGGACGTTTGTGGATTGAATTGAGTGACCGGCTCGCGTCTTGTATCCATGTTCGTGGACGCAGACATAGACATGGACGTATAATGAGTCCGAATCAGGAGGGGACGGGGTTGGAGATGTCCTACTATGTTTGTTGCGTAAATATTTTCTTTGTAGTTAAACATTTGTAGTTGTGAAGAACTAGACTAGTTCTTCTTAACTACAAATACAAGTATTTAAGTTGTATTTTGCATGCATGTGTAAGAAAATAAATTTGAAATACCAACTGAAAACTGTTAGTTAGTGGTGTACAATGTACATGCATGTGTAGGCCGTGTAGCTTCTTGGACTCAACCTACTACCAAAGCGGCATCCGAAACTTGCGGGTACAAAGAACAAATCGAAGAAGCACATCCAGATCCAGTCCAGTCGTTGCCAGGGAGCTTTAATTAGCGGCGGCCGGCGGAGAAGTGTCGTGGCGGTGGTCGCCCTCGGAGGTGACGACGAGCATGGCGGGGTCGTCGGTGGCGCGTTCGACGTGCTTCCGCGCCGGGCAGCCCTTGGCGGTGCTGCACCTGTAGTAGCAGCGGGGGTAAGGGGACCCCTTGATGGGCTTCTGCCCGTACTTGCGCCACGAGTAGTCGTCGCCGGGGATGTCCGCCGTGCGCGAGCTTACCGCGGGCACGCGCGTCGTGTGCTTCACCCGGTGCTTGCGCTTCTTCGAGCAGTGGCACCGGCCACCGGCCGCGGCAGCGGCGACATCGGAGTGCGCGCCGCTCGCGCAGGGCGTCTGCTGTTGCTGTTGCTTGCGTTTGGTACCAGCCGCGAGCGGCGGCTTGCCGGAGGAAACCAGCTGGCCCGGGCCCTTGGACACGCTGCCCTCGCCCCCCGCCGTCACCGACGAGAAGAAAGACGTCGACGTTACCGAAGCAGCGGCTGCCGCTGCCGGCGTCTTCAATGGCTTAGTGAAGTCCAGCGTCAGGCTTTTCTGGGGCGCCAACTGCTGCGAGGCTGCCGGTGCCTGGGCCGGCATCCTCGGAGGAGAAGAGACAGGAGGGGGAGTCAACGGGGCGGCGGCAGCTCCAGCAGGGCCGCGGCGGAAGCGGGCGTGGCCGGGGCGGCCGAGGATGTCGATGAACCGGCGGAACCCCGATAACGCTTGGTCAGCGATCTCCCCGAGCGGCGGCGGCGGCGCGCAGTCGGCGCGGGGGGAGAGCGCCGAGACGAGGAGCTCGAGGCTGCTGAGCCCCGCGGCGGCGGCCTCGTGGAAGGCCAGCTGCTGCTCCCCGACCGTGAGGCCACGGGGGGCGTAGCCGCGTCCCACAAACTCGACGGCCATGGTCATCGCCGGAGAAGGACGAGGAACGTTGCGCCCCTTGGCTGCTGCTCGCGGCGGCTCTCGGCTTCTTTGGGTTGTGCGACTCTGACTCTCTGAGGTTTGAGATGGAAATGGATGGACGGAGGTCGATGGGTTTTTATAACAGAAGTGGAAACGGGAGGAGCGGAAGCATCGACGCAAAGTCAATGGATCGGTTAGCAGCCATTGTCTGCTGGCTTGGACGGAGAAGAAAACTCCATGAAATTTGTAGATTCCTCCGGACTTTGATGGGTGCAACGACACAAAGCACTGGTCTAAGGAATAGGTTGGACTTTGGAGGCGCGCATAGAATATAGCAGAAATGTCATCTGGGTCTCCTCCTATTTTATATTCGGCGGAGGAGGAGGTGGAGAGTGATCTGACTTGCCTTGGAAGTCAGCCGTTGGAAACGGGTGGCGAGATTCCTACAACCACCACTCCTACGTCAGAGTGGTTTAATATTGAGGAGCATAAACTAGCGTGATTTTCTATCACCGCGGCGAGCGAGTGCGCCGTTGACATTACCAGCTCCCCGATCTTGATTAGTTTAGGCCTGCATCAGGGTGGTCATAGTCAGAGGAGTGCATGTGGTGCGTGAGCGATGGGGGCTTTCCACACGCCTCTGGTCTAGCCCGTTGACAAATTGCCCACGTCGTATGGTGCCTCTGCTGACCAGCCAGGTGCCACCCGGAGCTTAAATCTTTTCTATCCGTGCAACATGCATGAAAGATAATGCATTGACCTTGTTACATAAAACTTAGCAAGAAAAAAGCCATGGATTCATGGTTCATACGTACATAGCATCACGGTTCATCGTACAAAAGAGATCGTTCATAATCGACAAAAAGACAAAAAAATTAAGCTAAAATAACTAAATACTAAACAGAGACGGACATGAACGTCAGAAATCATCATTTACACACCGATCCCTTGCCATTGTGGTCACCATCGCGGTCGTGACCCTCCATGTAGGCATTAAAGGCGGGAAGGGCATCGTCGGACAAGGAGGAGATGAAGCCGACCATCCGGCTTCATCTCCTCATCGTGTGTGTCTCTCCTTGTAGCGTAGTCATGGTCGTTTTCAAGTTTGAGAGTTGGCAATCCTTGGGGTTATATTGGGCTATGACACTAGTCGGCTCGTCAGGAATTTCTGTTGGAAAGATCAGTGTTGTATCGGGGACCGACAACTAATATAACTGCTTTGTATAGTGAAAGCAACTTATGAGTGTTGGATTTAGTATTGGTTCTCCGAGACTTTTGCACATGTTGGGATATGTCAAACAAAAAATTAGAGAAGATTTTGCCTGGGAAAAGGATTGTGTGCAACCGAGTGGTTGGTTGGCTTGATCGAGTTGTTGGTGTTTATAATCGATACATGTGCTCGTGTTCATGGTTGGTTTATAACCAAACACAACCAGCAATATGGTAAGGTGAAAAGTGTAGGTGAGGGGGATTGGTCCCCATGGAAGCTCTGCTACACAGTTCGGATAATCGGCTTGATCCCTCGATCGGGGATGACGATTGTTGGAATATGTCCCATATGATTGTCGAAAGAGCATGGTGCCCCCATGTGTAGTTATAGTAATTGAGTTATTATTTAAGGTTTTTCCATATGCATTGCTTCAAGACCATTTGTTGGTTTCAAGGTTATACGAAGGAGATTATGTGTTGACCAAGGTGTTATTCAAGGAATTATCCAAAGATTGGCCATGTGAGAGTTGAGCTTATTGCGAGTATGTCTTGAAGAAGAAGATTGTGTGATCATTCATGTTTACCTTCAATACCGTCTTTATGAAGAGAGAAGACACGGTACAAGGTTGATCAAGACTAAGTACAAAGAGTGATTCAAGTTGAACCACACACAAAGCGTAGAAGATGTATCGAGAAGGATCAAGTGATCCTATGGTATGGAAAGCAATGCCCATCACTCTTTGTGTACTAACCCATGGTCTATGTGAGAGTTTGTTGTGGGGTTAGGTATGTATTTATAGGCGTGCATAAAAAGGAAGATAACATTTAACCCATGGAGGATGACATCAAACGGTGACCGTCATCAAGATTGCGGTGTGCAAGTTCAAGTGAAGCATCACGAAGAAATCACATGCTTGAAGCTTTCCATTCGTTGTGCTGACAATGGACATGTGAAGATGTGCCAAAGAGAGGCTTACCCATAGTGGAGTTTGGGGGAGCAATCTACAAGTCTTCATAGGGCCGACACAATCAAGAAAGGCAGTCCATCTCGAGGAGGACAATATCGTCATCATCTAGCTCAAGAGGACTTTTTGCAAGGCAAGGGTTTGTCCTTGATAGGTCTTCTATTATACCGGTATCATGGTGATAGTTGGGACACCGGGTTATAGGATTGATTGTCGTACTATCAAGGGGGGCTCTCGAGTGAGTAGCTTGATCGTATCATTCGTAGAGAGTTCAAACCACTGCATTCTTGGCATTATCATCTTTCTTGGTTCTTGTTTGGATTTTCTCCATGTGATGTTTGGAGCTTATGGTCATCTTCTTGACTACCTCGAGTTCATCAAAAACGGATTTTGTATGCATCATCTTTGCGGTTTCGGTATTGGAGATTTTGCCGGTTCATATTTGGGAAGGTTCTCTTCCTTACGATATTCGAGAAGTTGATCGTTGTTTGGATAGTACTTATTGTCCTCTATCCAACAAGCTTGAGTATGCTGAGTTCGGAGATCGTGTGCAGTAATTATGGTAGTTTTGGTCTTCTTGCATCCATCTGTTTTGCTTGGGCAAGTTTGAAGCACCCAACGGTAGTACCGTTGGCTTAGCGGTAGTACCACTCTGGGTAGCGTCAGTACTACTCGGTCCGTGGTAGTATCACTTCCGCAGTACCCTGCTACCCTGTGCCGCTGGCACTGCCGCTAGGCCAGCACGGACTTGTTCACATCAACGGTAGTGGTGTGGTACCACCGCTTTAAGCAGTACCACTGCTTTAAGTGGTAGTATTGCTCCTACCCAAGCGGTAGTACATCGCCTACTACCATGAGCATTGATACTTGTGGTCTGCATTAGGTTTTTCCCCGAAGAGGAAGGGATGATGTAGCATAGTATAGATAAGTATTTCCCTCAGTGAGACCAAGGTTATCAAACCAATAGGAGAACCACGCAATTTCCCGTCTTCAACGCCTGCACACAAAAGAGTACACACTTGCACCCAATGCGGGCAAGAGGGTTGTCAATCCCCTTAAACTCGTTACTTGCAAGCAATGAGTTGTGTAAATGATAGTTTGATAAATAAAACAGAAAATAAATGAAAAGTAAAGAATGGCAGCAATTTATTAAGAGCATTTGTAAATATATTTGAGAATAGACTCCGGGGCCATAGTGTTCCCTAGAGGCATCTCTCTTGTAGAAAGCATAGGGTGGGTAAACAAATTACTGTTGGACAATTGATAGAAAAGCACATAGTTATGCATTATTTATTCATGGCAATGATCATTACATATAGGCATCGAGTCCGTAAGAAAGTAGACCTACTCCTGCCTGCATCTACTACTATTACTTCACTCATCGACCGTTATCCAACATGCATCTAGAGTATTAAGTGAGACAGAGTAATGCTTGGAGAACAATGACATTATCTAGACAAGTAAATCCAATTAATATGAATACACCCCATCATTTTATTCTTAGTGGAAGCAATGCAATTGTAGCGACCCGACCTGAAAGGTCGAATCTCCGGTGTTTCCGTACCATCCCAAGATCATGCTGGTACACACACGGTACATCAATGTATATATAAAAGGGAAATCACAAAGCTTTATAAATCGAAATCTCATATCGAGTCCTTTATTACAATAAGAATTACAAGAAAGTGGTTGAAGGCCAACTCATGAGAATAACTAATCTTGCGGAAGCTTCAAAGGTAGTTGAGTCCATCTGACTCCAAGGGCATCTCAGCGAGCGTAGAGCGTATCCTCACTCCTGGTCGGAAAAATACTCTGCAACATGATACGTTGCAACCATGTAGATTAGCATACTGAATATGCCGGCAATGTCACAAAAGAGGGGGTGTCAAGTAAATCATCTATTCTATATGCATATCTGGCAGGTGGGGTAGTAAGTTTTGCATAAAGCCAATTTTTTCCTACCACAAGAGGGGGGGATATTATTACTACAATGTTGGTTGATTAATGAGATGGTTCCACCAACCAATTCTGATACCCAAGTTGTCATTTATACCCACATCAATATCATTATTTGTGTTGAGACTTCCAGATAGTTTCAGTTCCTTTGGCTCAAGTTGTCCATGACCGTGGACACGGCTAATCGATTAGGTTTGGGTACTTTGCAGAGTTTTGGACACATTCCCCACAAGATTTGATCGCCTCTATTGGATTTCTCGCACTTCCGGGTGTTTGAGGAACGGATGACCAAAACATGGTCTTCTAAAGGGTTTCCCTGAGACTCTGTCGGTGCCCATCCTTTCCTACCGTTCTTCTACATCTCGTAGCACCGCCTGTCTAGGGTCACCACGATATCCAACCAAGCCAGAGCCCATAATGGCTTGTGGCTGTGCAGGTAAGCCTTGGGTCTGAAGCATCCATCCATCTCTTTGTGCCTGGGTGGACCTTTCCGCGTGAATACTGGCACTTCTCCAGCAACACCTAGGCTAACCACTGGTTTCTCCAGGGCGCCGTTCAACCATCATCCACCCAGAGGTATGTTGAAAACTCGGGTCTTGAAGTCTTGATCATCTTGTAGGTCTTGAAATTATTATCTCACAACTCTCATGAATCACACAACCAACCCCGTCTACTATTAGCATAGCAAAATATAAATCAACGTTTCCCGGGGCCAATGTGTCAAAAGGGTTGAGGGGATCCTACCACATGATACTACATCAAGTAACCAAGTTTCCAAATTACCTACTTTGCATGCAATTGGGGAGATGGTAGAACTAATGCAATAAAAACATGGGTAAACATGATCAAAGTGACTTGCCTTGTTGACGATCCTCATACTCAAGTGACTCTAGATAACAAGCTTCGCACTCCAGATGATCTAACGAATCAAACAAAGCACACAATAAGCATACAACTAATAATACAACTCACACAATCAGCAAGATTAAAATAAAACAATTCAATAGTATCAATCAAGAGAAAGAAATTCAAAACCAATATTTGTCTCACAAAAAAAAATTTGGTGTCAAAACTACTAAAAAAATAAGACCAATCAACTAATTTTAATAACAAAACAATAGTTAATAGAAAAGAAATAATAAAATTTATATTTAGTAAATAGAATTAAATCCACTAAAACTTTAGTGAAAAGAGATGCTACTAAAATTATAAATTTTTATAAAACTCCACTTAATGTAGATACTAGAGTTTCCTATAGTATTTGAGTATGAAACAAAATTATTATTATTATTATTATTATTATAAACAGAACATCACTTAATAGAAAAGAATTACTAATATTCTTTATTAGAAGACAGAATTAAATCTCCTAAATGTTTTGTGAAAAGTAAAACTAAATTGCTATATAAAACTATACCTAATGGAAAGGAATGAAGATTTCCTATAACAATAAGGTATAAAACTAAACAATTATTTTTATTAACAGCAATTTATTTCACCTAATGTTGAAACAATAGAACCTAATGAAAACTAAAAACAAAAGTTAAACTAACTCAGATTCAAACTAAACTAAAATCAAATTAACTAAGCTCTATTAAGAACTAAACAGATTCTGTTTTTGTTAAAAACACTAACCAAATTTATCCTAAAAATTCTCAAACTTTGTAGGATGATGGGTATAACTAATACAAACCAGTGGCAAAAAGATTCATACAAAAATATATTTTTAAACTCTAGTTATACAGATTTTAGTAATTTAAGCAAATTTGGTTAGATTCAAATTTAAAAGTTCAAATTTGAACTCTAAGACTACAGGATGAAACTACATGAAATTTGTGACCTAATGCAAAAAGAATAAATTAAAAACACTAATTAGTTTAAAAGTTACAACTAAAACAAAAACAAAAAACATTCTGTTTTCTAAAACAAAACAGAAAAGAACAAAATTCCTAGCGAACGGACAGGGCTACGTGGCGTGCTGTGATTTGCCGAGGTCGTGAGCGTGTGGGGTGTTTGCGGCGGACGACCGAAAACTAACACGTACCGGTTCGTTTTTATAAAATTTATAATCTGGAGCGTAGATCCTAGATCTGACGGTTCGGGTGGAGGTGGCGGCTTACAGAGGAGGGTGTCGGAGTTCCGGCGACATCGACGGCGGTCGGAGGTCGGAGATGCTCGGGGATGGTGCTGCGATGGTTGAGGGCGGCGTCCGAAATGCTCAGGCGACGGTAGCAAAGATACGGCGGCGAATGGTGGCGTCAGAGGGGAGTGGGGGTGAGTGTGGCGACGACCAGGGGCTCTGGGGTTTTCGGGTGGAGTCAAAACTCCGACGAGGTGGCGCGGTGGCATTCTGGCGAGGGTAGAGGGGGGTAGCGGGGTGGAATGGAGAGCGGCGAGGGCAGGGCTTTTTATAGGCCAGGTTCGGGGTCGGGATAGGGAGAGAGGAGGGAGATCCGGAGAGGAGAGATCTCCGACGACGTGGTCTGGCGCGAGGAAGGAGACGGGCTCGCGGATGACGCTGTCTAACAGTGGGTCCCGCGTGATAGTGAGAGAGGGCGACGTTAGCGCGTCGGTGACCGATCCGGAGGGATCTCGGGGTTTAAAGGTTGTGGGCCGGCCGGTTTTCTAATTAAACGCTTTAAATCTGTTTCCTTTTCTATTTTTCCAGAGCGTTTAAAACTCTTTAATGCATTCAAATCATTTCCACACATAGGGAATATATATATCGAAATGGTCAGGGGAATAAATGCTATTTAATGAACATTTTTCCTCTGTCAAAATGAATACTTTAAAATTTTATTTTTTTCAAAAAAATGCCTAATTGATTTTAAATTCTTTTGAGAAAAACTTTCAAATAACCCCCTGGTTTTATTGTTCAAATAACTCACCAAGATGCCCCTGGTGTCGAGTGTCATATTACTCCTCTCTTTTTATGAATATTCCAAGGGTTTTCAAATAGGAGGAAACAAGTATAAGAAGAAATTGAAATGGCCTTTCAGAATTCCAAAAGAAAAACTTCAACAATTCACTTCATTCAAACAATGTGATGATGATGCATAGCTATATATCATAACGTTCCAAAAATGAAATTTTGGGATGTTACAAACCTACCCACCTTAAGATGAATCTCGCCCTCGAGATTCGGGTTGGCTAGAAAATAGGTACGGGTGGTCTCTATGAAGATCTTCTTCGCGTTCCCAGGTGGCTTCTTCTTCGGTGTGGTGACTCCACAGAACCTTACAGAACTTGATGGTCTTGCTATGGGTAACTCTGTTGGTAGTCTCGAGGATTCTGACAGGCTTCTCCTCGTAGGTCAGGTCACTGTCAAGTTGTATGGCCTCTAGGGGCACTATGTCTCTCAAAGGAATATCAGCCATCTCAGCATGGCATTTCTTCAGCTGGGAAACATGGAAAACATCATGAACTCCGGACAATCCTTCTGGCAATTCCAGCTTGTATGCAACTTCGCCTCTATGTTCAAGAATTTTGTAGGGGCCTATGAAACTGGGTGCTAACTTTCCTTTAACACCAAACCTCTTGATTCCTCGAAGTGGGGACACATGAAGATATGCTCGGTCTCCCACTTCATACGTCACCTCCTTGCGTTTGCTATCAGCATAGCTTTTCTGCCTGGATTAGGCTATCTTGAGTCGGTCTTGAATCAGTTTGACCTTTTCTTCAGAATCTCGGATAAGATCGGGACCAAAAAGTTGTCGGTCTCCAACACCATCCCACATCAATGGTGTTCTGCACCTCCTTCCGTATAAAGCTTCAAAAGGGGCCATCTTCAGACTCGTTTGATAACTGTTGTTGTACGAGAACTCTGCGTAAGGTAAGTTGTCATCCCAACTAGACCCATAGTCTAGCGCGCAAGCTCTCAACATGTCCTCCAGAATCTGATTGACTCGCTCGGTCTGTCCATCGGTCTGCGGATGAAAAGTTGTACTGAATTCCAGCCTTGTACCCAAAGTTTCATGTAACTAATACCAAAACTTTGAGGTAAATTGTGTTCCTCTATCTAACACGATAATCCTCGGAACTCCATGCATACATACGATCCTGGTCATATATATCTTGGCTAACTTAGCACTGGTGTAGGTGGTCTTCACCGGAATGAAATGAGCTACCTTGGTCAAGCGATCGACTACTACCCAGATGGAATCATAACCTGAACGGGTCCTGGGTAATCCTATGATGAAGTCCATACCAAGCTTATCCCATTTCCACTCGGGTATCAACAAAGGTTGGAGTAACCCTGCTGGTTTCTGATGTTCCGCCTTTACTCGCTGACAAACATCACATACCGCAACATGTTCAGCAATATCCTTCTTCATACCTGTCCACCAGTAACTTTCCTTCAAATCCAGGTACATCTTGGTGTTGCCTGGGTGTATCGAGTATGGTGAATCGTGGGCTTCTTGAAGTATCAACTTCATGAGCTTTGGGTCATTGGGCACATAGATTCGGTTCTCAAACCACAGAGTTCCTTGTTCATCTTCACGAAAGTCTTTAGCTTTTCCATCCTTCATTCTTTGGTTTATTCAGCTATCTCCTTGTCCAATTTCTGGGCTTCACGAATTCTTTCGGTCAAGGTGGACTAGATATCTAGTGTGGCAACATATCCTTTTGGAACTATCTCTAGACGGAGCCCTCTGAGATCATCGGTTAATACCTAGGGTAATCCTCCTGCTATGAGTGTGTTCACATAACTCTTCCGACTCAAAGCATCTGCTACAACATTTGCCTTTCCTGGATGGTAATGCAGTCTCATGTCATAGTCCTTGATTAACTCTAACCATCTCCTCTGTCTGAGGTTCAACTCCTTCTGTGTGAAGATATACTTTAGGCTTTTATGATCAGTGTAAACATCACAACTATTTCCGATAAGGAAATGTCTCCAGGTCTTGAGTGCGTGCACTATGGCTGCTAGTTCCAAATCATGGGTGGCATAATTCAACTCATGGGGTCATAGTTGTCTGTATGCATAGGCTACAACTTTTCCTTCCTGCATGAGTACTCCTCTAAGTCCTTGACGTGATGCGTCACAATAAACCTGGAAGTCCTTCCGAATGTTTGGCAGTATCAACACTGGGGCTGTGACCAAACGTTTCTTCAACTCCTAGAAACTGGCCTCACATTCCTCAGTCCAGATATACTTAGACTCTTTCTTCAACAATTCCTTCATGGGTTTGGCAATCTTTGAGAAATTCTCAATGAATCTCCGGTAATATCCGGCAAGTCCGAGAAAATTGCGGATCTCCTTAACTAAGGTGGGTGACTTCCACTCAGTGACTGCTTCAACCTTACCGGGGTCTACTGCTATTCCTTCTCCGGAAATAATGTGTCCAAGGAATCCGACTTCCGTCAGCCAGAATTCAAATTTACTGAACTTGGCATATAACTGATGGTCTCTAAGCTTCTCCAGAACTAAACGCAAGTGTTCCTTGTGTTCTTCCTCGCTCTTGGAGAATATCAAAATGTCATTGATGAACACCACGACAAACTTGTCCAGGTATTCCATAAACACCTTGTTCATCATATTCATGAAGTAGGCAGGAGCATTAGTCAAACCCAAAGACATGACTATATACTCATATAAGCCATACCTTGTGGTGAAGGCTGTTTTGGGTATATCCTATTCACGAATTTTCAATTGGTGATACCCTGATCGAAGATCGATCTTGGAGAATACTTTGGCTCCTACTAGCTGATCAAACAAGTCATTAATCATCGGCAGAGGGTACTTGTTCTTGATAGTCACCTCGTTCAATGCACGATAATCGACTACCATCCTCAAGGTTTTATCTTTCTTCTCCACCACAAGAACTGGGGCTCCCCAAGGTGAAGAACTTGGGCGAATATATCCCTTATCCAATAACTCCTTAATCTACTTCTTGATTTCTACTAAATCATTTGCGGGCATCCGATAGGGTCTCTTGGAAATTGGGGCGGTTCCTGGTAGTAACTCTATCAGAAATTCAATCTCTCTATCTGGTGGCATGCCTGGTAATTCCTCCGGGAATACATCTGGAAAGTCTTGTACCACCGGCACTTCCTCCTGAACAACCCCTGTGAGGAATTTAACCGAGCACTCATCCGTGTGCGTCGGGATACATACTTAATCCTCTTGTTCTCTGGGGTGGTGAGTAAAATAGACTTGCTGGGGAAATCAAGATTTCCTTCATACCTGGTCATCCAATCCATGCCTAGGATTACATCCAATCCCTGGGATTCTAATACGATGAGGTCGGTGGGAAAAACATGGTTTCCTATATGGAGTTTCAAGGCGTGGCATCCTATCCCTGCCATCATCATACCTCCTGGGGAATTGACCTTAATGGGCTGACTAAGGGTTCTGGTGGGTAAACCATACTTTTCCACAACTACCCTTGATATGAATGAGTGAGTTGCACCAGAATCAAAAAGTACCATAACTGGACGTGAATGCAATAAAAACTTACCAACCATAGTCTCGGGCTGATCATAGACTTCTTCCACATCAATGTGGTTCACCTAAGCACGAGGAAAAGGATTTGGCTTCTTAGCTACGAAGTTGCCGTTGTTGTTGCCGTTTCCATTTCCTTGCTTGTTCTGAGGGCATTCAATGGCATAGTGCCCTATCTTATGGCACTTGAAGCAGGTGATATGATTCAGATCCTTCTGGGCTGGAGCAGAACGGTGCTGGTTGCCATTCCCACTTACATTGCCATTCTTGAAGTTGCCATTGTTGAGACGATTATTCTTATTTCCTCCATGGTTGTGCACGTGATGAGTGTGTCCTCCATACTTACCGGTCCCTGGTCCAGTATTTCCTGAGTACGGGGAGTAGCGGGGCTTCTGTTGAGCTCCAGAGTGAGACTTCCCCTGTCCATACTTCCTCTTGCGGTTTTCGATTTGCTGCTACTTCCCCTCCAAGATGAGGGCCTTTTCTACCAGCTCCTAGTAGTTATTGAAAGTAGCCACCATCAGCTACACGCTCAACTCATCGTTGAGTCCTTCCAGGAACTTCTCCTGTTTGGCTGCATCATCGGCCACATCTCCTAGTGCATAACGAGCCAACATGCTGAAATCATCCACATACTGGGCCACGGAGCGGTTCCCCTGGCGTAAGTTGCGAAACTCATGCTTCTTCAGACTCATGGCTCCAGCTGAGACATGAGTAGTGAGGAAAGCTAGCTTGAACTGCTCCCAAGTCACACTAGCAATGGGGTACGTGGTGGTGTATTTCTCCCACCATGAAGCTGTTGGTCCCTCCAGTTGATGGGCGGCAAAGCGCACCTTTTCAGCCTTAGTGCATCCAGCGGTGGTGAGTTCCCTCTCCATCTTGCGGAGCCAATCATCTGCCACAATGGGCTCAGTGTTGCTGGAGAAAGTTGGTGGATTCAGCCTCAGAAAACGGGTGAGGTTGTCGCCTTGAGGTGGAGGGTGGTTGTTGTGGTTGTTGGTCTGGTTCTGGATCAACAGCTGCATCAGGGCATTCTGCTGTTGGATAAGTTGTGTGAGTTCTGATGGGAAGGTGAAGTCGGGCTCACGTCGCGGAGGCATCTTGCTGTTTTCAGAGGGGTGAGAATTAGAATAGAACAAGGACCTAAAAGGAAATTTCACTACCCATATGTAATGCAACAAACATATCACACCAAACACTCATTCATTTATTCAACTCAAGGTTCAAACATCGAGATACAAATCTCCAAATCAAACTAAGCATCGACCTACGCTTTAACGACAAAAATAAAGATACATGGGGGCATAACTAAAGTTCTCCTCAAAAGTACATGGTGAAGTGGCCTCCTTCGGTGACGCTCTCCTCATAGTCATCATCGTTGCTGATCAAGGGAGCCATGTCTCCTTCTGGGTGAAGATTTTCCCCCATGTCCAACTGTTCCTCCAGAGTTGCAATGCGAGTGTTCAGCTTATCAATCCTCTCTAAGAAATCCTTCACTTCATGCTCATGCTCGTACTTGGCTTACCGTAGGTCAGCTTCGAGGTCAATCTCGCGGTTCATCAGCCTCTTGATCGTCTTCGTGTCGGCACGTACCCGAAGCTCCAAGGTCATGATGTGCGTCTCCAAAGTCTGGATATAGGAAATGGTGGAGTCTTTAGTGGGAGTGTTTATGATATTTCCATTGGCATCCCTGCGACAAACCATGCTGAGTCCTGGTGAAATGGGACCACCCCTGTATTCCTCCTGAATATGTCCAAGGGCACGGTGAATTGCCATGTCCCTCCCAAGAATCCAGTTGAGTGCCACAAACTTGAAGTCGATGGGTTCCTTACGATTTCCAAAGGTCTTTCCGGGGATGTGCACCTCGATCCTGTAGGGACCGTCTTGTGGAAAAGACATGATAGGAGTCCCGGTGATGCTTGGCAAAGCAATCCTTATGTCCCTGGCAATCTTCACCAGCTCCTTGCCAAAGGGCATCGTCGCGTCAGGCTGACAAAACTCCATGATTAAAACTGGGATGAAGGTGGCCATCTATAAATTTTGAAATAAATCAGAGGGAAGTCAGAAACGAGCAGATGAGAGTATAAGAATTTTAAAGAGAAATAAATCCTAAGGCTTTTCCAATCCTAGAGGTTACGTCCTATGCTCAGCGTGTGCTCTGATACCATCTCTGTAGCGACCCGACCTGAAAGGTCGAATCTCCGGTGTTTCCGTACCATCCCAAGATCATGCTGGTACACACACGGTACATCAATGTATATATCAAAGGGAAATCACACAGCTTTATAAATCGAAATCTCATATCGAGTCCTTTATTACAATAAGAATTACAATAAAGTGGCTGAAGGCCAACTCATGAGAATAACTAATCTTGCGGAAGCTTCAAAGGTAGTTGAGTCTATCTGACTCCAAGGGCATCTCAGCGAGCATAGAGCGTGTCCTCACTCCTGGTCAGAAAAATACTCTGCAACATGATACGTTGCAGCCATGTAGGTCAGCATACTGAATATGCCGGCAATGTCATAAAAGAGGGGGTGTCAAGTAAATCATCTATTCTATATGCATATCTAGCAGGTGGGGTAGTAAGTTTTGCATAAAGCCAAAAAATTTCCTACTACAAGAGGGGGGGAAATTATTACTACAATGTTGGTTGATTAATGAGATGGTTCCACCAACCAATTCTCATACCCAAGTTGTCATTTATACCCACATCAATATCATTATTTGTGTTGAGACTTCCAGATAGTTTCAGTTCCTTTGGCTCAAGTTGTCCATGACCATGGACACGGCTAATCGATTAGGTTTGGGTACTCTGCAGAGTTTTGCACACGTTCCCCACAAGATAGGATTACTCCGTTGGATTTCTCGCACTTCTGGGTGTTTGAGAAATGGATGACCAAAACATGGTCTTCTAAAGGGTTTCCCTGAGACTCTATCAGTGCCCATCCTTTCCTACCGTTCTTCTACATCTCGTAGCACTGCCTGTCCAGGGTCACCACGATATCCAACCAAGCCAATGCCCATAATGGCTTGTGGCTGTGCAGGTAAGCCTTGGGTCTTGAAGCATCCATTCATCTCTTTGTGCCTGGGTGGACCTTTCTGCGTGAATACTGGCACTTCTCCAGCAACACCTAGCCTAACCACTAGTTTCTCCAGGGCAACGTTCAACCATCATCCACCCAGAGGTATGTTGAAAACTCGGGTCTTGAAGTCTTGATCATCTTGTAGGTCTTGAAATTATTATCTCAAAACTCTCATGAATCACACAACCAACCCCGTCTACTATTAGCATAGCAAAATATAAATCAACGTTTCCCGGGGCCAATGTGCAAAAGGGTTGAGGGGATCCTACCACATGATACTATATCAAGTAACCAAGTTTCCAAATTACCTAATTTGCATGCAATTGGGGAGATGGTAGAACTAATGCAATAAAAACATGGGTAAACATGATCAAAGTGACTTGCCTTGTTGACGATCCTCGTACTCAAGTGACTCTAGATAACAAGCTTCGCAATCCGGATGATATAACGAATCAAACAAAGCACACAATAAGCATACAACAAATAATACAACTCACACAATCAGCAAGATTAAAATAAAACAATTCAATAGTATCAATCAAGAGAAAGAAATTCAAAACCAATATTTGTCTCACAAATTTTTTTTTGTGTCAAAACTACTAAAATAACATAAGACCAATCAACTATTTTTAATAACAAAACAATAGTTAACAGAAAATAAATAATAAAAATTATATTTAGTAAACAGAATTAAATCTAATAAAACTTTAGTGAAAAGAAATGCTACTAAAATTATAAATTTTTATAAAACTCCACTTAATGTAGATACTAGAGTTTCCTATAGTATTTGAGTATGAAACAAAATTATTATTATTATTATTATAAACAGAACATCACTTAATAGAAAATAATTACTAAAATTCTTTATTAGTAGACAGAATTAAATCTCCTAAATGTTTTGTGAAAAGTAAAACTAAATTGCTTTATAAAACTATACCTAATGGAAAGGAATGAAGATTTCCTATAACAATAAGGTATAAAACTAAACAATTATTTTTATTAACAGCAAGTTATTTCACCTAATGTTGAAACAACAGAACCTAATGAAAACTAAAAACAAAAGTTAAACTAACTCAGATTCAAACTAAACTAAAATCAAATTGACTAAACTCTATGAAGAACTAAACAGATTCTGTTTTTGTTAAAAACACTAACCAAATTTATCCTAAAAATTCTCAAACTTTGTAGGATGATAGGTCTAACTAATACAAACCAGTGGCAAAAAGATTCATACAAAAAAATATTTTTAAACTCTAGTTATACAGATTTTAGTAATTTAAGCAAATTTGGTTAGATTCAAATTTAAAAGCTCAAATTTGAACTCTAAGACTATAGGATGAAACTACATGAAATTTGTGACCTAATTCAAAAGGAATCAATTAAAAACACTAATTCGTTTAAAAGTTACAACTAAAACAAAAACAAAAAACATTCTGTTTTCTAAAACAAAACAAAAAAGAACAAAATTCCTAGCGAACGGACAGGGCTACGTGGCGTGCTGTGATTTGCCGAGGTCGTGCGGGGTGTTTGCGGCGGACGACCGAAAACTAACGTGCACCGGTTCGTTTTTATAAAATTTCTAATCTGGAGCGTAGATCCTAGATCTGACGGTTGCGGGTGGAGGTGGCGGCTTACAAAGGAGGGGGTCAGAGTTCCGGCGACGTCGACGGCGGCCGGAGGTCGGAGATGCTCGTGGATGGTGCTGTGGTGGTCGAGGGCAGCGTCCGAAATGCTCCTGCTACGATGGCGAAGATACGGCGTCGAATGGTGGCGTCAAAGGGGAGTGGGGGTGAGTGTGGCGACGGCCAGGAGCTCTGGGGTTTTCAGGTGGAGTCAGAACTCCGGCGAGGTGGCGAAGTGGCGTTCCGGCGAGGGTAGAGGCGGTAGCGGGGTGGAACGGAGAGCGGCGAGGGCAGGGCTTTTTATAGGCCAGGTGCGGGGTCGGGAGAGGGAGAGAGGAGGGAGATCCAGAGAGGAGAGATCTCCGGCGACGTGGTCTGGCGCGAGAAAGGAGACGGGCACGCGGATGACGCTGTCAGACAGTGGGTCCCTCGTTTCATTGAGAGAGAGGGCGAGGTTAGCGTGTCAGTGACCGTTCCGGAGGGATCTCGGGGTTTAAAGGGTGTGGGCCGGCCGATTTTCTAATTAAACGCTTTAAATCTGTTTCCTTTTCTATTTTTCTAGAGCGTTTAAAACTCTTCAATGCATTCAAATCTTTTCCAAACATAGGGAATATATATATCAAAATGATGAGGGGAATAAATTCTATGTAATGAACATTTTTCCTCTGTCAAAATGAATACTTTAAAATTTTATTTTATTCAGAAAATGCCTAATTGATTTTAAATTCTTTTGAGAAAAACTTTCAAATAACCCCCTGGTTTTATTGTTCAAATAACTCACCAAGATGCCCCTGGTGTGGAGTGTCATATTACTCCTCTCTTTTTATGAATATTCCAAGGGTTTTCAAATAGGAGGAAACAAGTATAAGAAGAAATTGAAATGGCCTTTCATAATTCCAAAAGAAAAACTTCAACAATTCACTTCATTCAAACAATGTGATGATGATGCATAGCTATATACCATAACATTCCAAAAATGAAATTTTGGGATGTTACAGCAATACGTGCCATGTCCCTTTCTATCACTCGGATTGAGCACCACAAGATTAAACCCACTACAAGGCACCTCTCCCACTTAAGATAACTCAATCTAGTTGGCCAAACTACATCAATAGATCGGAGAGAACTAGGAAACTATCAGATAATCATGCTTATATATGAAAAGACCAGCAAGGAACTCAATATAATCCCATGAATAATCTGAACATAAACCCACAATTCATCGGATCCCAACAAACGCACCGCACAAAGTGATTACATCGAATAGATCATCGCAAAGATGCGATGAACTTCGTATTGAAGAACATAGAGGGAGATAGCCATCTAGGTACTAACTATGGACCCGTGGGCCTGTGGTGAACTACTCACAGATCACCATGGGAGCAACAAGGTTCATGTAGAGGCCCTCTGCGATCAATCCCACCTCCGACAGGGCACCAAAACAAGGCTCCAGATGGGCACACGGCGGAACAGAGACATGCGACGGTTGAAAAACTGTTTCGGGGGGCTCCCTTGTTTTTTATGGTTAATGAGAATGTATAGGCCTGAGGACAACGCTAGAGGGCCAGGAAGGTAGCCCCAAGCCATCAGGGCGCGGCCACCCCCCTGGGCGCACCTAGGGGGTGGGCACGCCCTATTGGCTTGGGGGCACCCCGTGTGCCCTTCATGTGCCCTCCGGTCTTCCTCCAAAGCTTACAGGTCCTTGTTTTGTCCAGAAAAATCATCAAAAAGTTTTAGGGTATTTGGACTTCATTTGGAGCAGTATTCTTGAAAAGCCAAAAACATGCGGAAAACAACAACTGGCACTTGACCCTGGGATAATAGGTTAGTGCTCAAAAATACTACAAATCAGCAAGTAAATGTCTAAAAGGCATCCTAGAATGATAATATAATAGCATAGAACAATAAAAAATTATAGATACGTTGGAGATGTATAAGCATCCCCAAGCTTAATTACTATTCGTCCTCGAGTAGGTAAATGATAAAAACAGAATGTTTGATGTGACATGCTACCCAACATGTAATCTTCTGCAGGTATGATCATTGAAAAATGATGGATCAATAAATAACAACATAGTAATATCCATAAACAGAAGTAACATAATCATCGATTTTAAAAATGTACGATCCTTAAAGAATGTTTACCCCCATTCATTTTATCATATTATCATGGCATGGCTCCGTATTCACCACATAAATACAAATGTCAAGCACCACGGGGTCAAGTCAGGCAATTGGATCATACTTTTTAACGCGCTTTAGCTTTTTATTACTCACCCAATACATGAGGGTGAACCATGGATATAGCATATCGGTGGAATAGAATATAGTGGTAGGTTTCAAAGCGGTAAAAAATAGAGAAGAAAGTCTCGCATCAACTAGGCGGATCAATGGGCTATGGAGATGCCCATCAACCAATATCAATGCGAGGAGTAGCGATTGCCATGCAATGGATGCACTAGAGCTATAAGTGTATGAAAGCTCAACTCAACCTAAGTGGGTGTGCATCCAACTTGCTTGCTCATGAAGACCTCGGGCATTTGAGGAAGCCCGTCATCGGAATATAAAGGCCAAGTTCTATAATGAAAAATTCCAACTAGCATAAGAAAGTGATACATCTCCAACGTATCTATAATTTTTTATTGTTCCATGTTGTTATATTATCAATCTTGGATGTTTTACAATCATTTTATAGCAAATTTATATCGTTTCTTGGGACTAACCTATTGACATAGTGCCAAGTGTCAGTTGTTGTTTTTTACTTTGCGGAATATCAGTACCAAACGAAGACCAAACACCATGAAAATTTTTGGAGATTTTTTTTGCCAGAAGACATCCAGTAGGCCAAAGAAGTGCCAGATAGGAAGGCCGAGGAGGGCACAAGACACCAGGGCACGCTAGAGGCCCCTAGCACGGCCTGGTGTATCGTGCCCACCTCGGGACGCCTCTCCACCGCCTATCAGCTCTATAAATACCCAAATATTCCAAAAAACCTAGGGGAGTCGATGAAACACAATTCTAGCTGACGCAAGTTCCACAACCACGAGACCCAACCTAACACCATCACGGAGGGGTGCATCGTCTTCATGGGTGCCTCTCCAATGATGCGTGAGTAGTCTACCATAGACCAATTGGTCCGTAGGTAGTAGCTATATGGCTTTGTCTCTCTCTCTCTCTCTTGATTCTCAATACAATGGTCTCTTAGAGATCTATTTGATGTAATGAATTTTTGCGCTGTGTTTGTTGGGATCCGATGAATTTTGAGTTCATGACCAGTTTCTATCCATGAATATTATTTGATTATTATTTTATCTCTTATATCCATGATTACTTATAGCCTCATATTTCTTCTTCGAATCTTTGGTTTAGTTAGGCCAACTAGATCGATTTTTCTTGCCATGTGAAGAGGAGCTTTGTGATGGGTTCGATCTTGTGGTGTCCTTTCCCAGTGACAGAAGGGCAGCAGGCACACATGTATCGTTTCTATTAAGGATAACCAAATGGCGTCTATTCCTACATGAATAGATCTTGTCTACATCATGTCACCGTTCTTATTGCATTACTCCGTTTTTCCATGAACTTAATACAATAGATGCATGCTGGATAGCGGCTGATACGTCCATTTTGCATCATGCTTTTATATTGATATTTATTGCATTATGGGCTGTTATTACATGTTATGGTACAATACTTATGTCTTTTCTCTCTTATTTTATAAGGTTTACATGAAGAGGGAGAATGCCGGCAGGTGGAATTCTGGACTGGAAAAGGAGCAAATCTCATATACATATTCCGCACAACTCCAAAAGTCCTAAAAATTTATGGAGAATATTTTTGGAATTAATAAAAAATACTGACGCAAGAATCAACCAGAGGGGGGCCACCAGCAGGCCACAAGCCTGCTAGGCGTGGCCACCCCCCTAGTTGTGCATAGCAGGCTTCTGGGGCCCATGTGGCTCCTCCGACACCCATCTTCTGCTATATGAAGTGTTTTGACCTAGAAAAAATCATAAGAGAGCTTTCAGGATGAAGTGACGCCGTCTCGAGACGGAACTTGGGCAGAACCAATCTAGAGCTCCGGTGGGGCTATTGTGCTGGGGAAACTTCCCTCCCGGAGAGGGTAATCGAAGCCATCGTCATCACCAACGATCCTCTCATCGAGAGGGGGTCAATCAACATCTTCACAAGCACCATCTCCTCTCCAAACCCTAGTTCATCTCTTGTATCCGATCTTTGTCTCAACACCTTAGATTGGTACTTGTGGGTTGCTAGTAGTGTTGATTACTCCTTGTAGTTGATGCTAGTTGGTTTACTTGGTGGAAGATCATATGTTCAGATCCTTTATGATAATTAATACTCCTCTGATCTTGAACATGACCATGCTTTGTGAGTAGTTTCATTTGTTCCTAAGGACATGGGATAAATCTTGTTATAAGTAATCATGTGAATTTGGTATTCGTTCGATATTTTGATGAGATGTATGTTGTCTCTCCTCTAGTGGTGTTATGTGAATGTCGACTACATAACACTTCACCATTATTTGGGCCTAGGGGAAGGCATTGGGAAGTAACAAGTATATGATGGGTTGCTAGAGTGATAGAAGCTTAAACCCTAGTTTATGCGTTGCTTCGTAAGGGGCTCATTTGGATCCACATGTTTCATGCTATGGTTAGGTTTACCTTAATTCTTCTTTCGTAGTTGCGGATGCTTGCGATAGGGGTTAATCATAAGTGGGAGGTTTGTCCAAGTAAGGGCAGCACCCAAGCACTGGTCCACCCACATATCAAATTATCACAGTAACGAACGTGAATCAAATGAGCATGCTGAAAACTAGCTTGACAGAAATTCCCATGTGTCCTCGGGAGCGCTTTGCTTTATATAAGAGTTTGTCCAGGCCTGTCCTTTGCTACAAAAAGGATTGGGCTACCTTGCTGCACCTTTGCTACACTTGTTACTTGTTACTCATTATGAATTATCTTATCACAAAACTATATGTTACCGATAATTTCAGTGCTTGCAGAGAATACCTTATTGGAAACCACTTGTCATTTCCTTATGCTCCTCGTTGGGTTCGATACTCTTACTTATTGAAAGGACTGCGATAGTTCCCATATACTTTTGGGTCATCAAGACTCTTTTCTGGCGCCGTTACCGGGGAGTGAAGCGCCTTTGGTAAGTGGAATTTGGTAAGGAAAAATTTATATAGTGTGCTGAAATTTACTGTCACTTGTCACTATGGAAAGTAATCCTTTGAGGGGCATGTTCGGGATATCTTCACCTCGACTGGAAACACAAAGAGTTGTCCCTCAACCTACTGAACCTACTGAAAATATTTATTATGGAATTCCTTTGGGTATGATAGAGAAACTGCAGGCTAATCCTTACGTAGGAGATGGAACACTACATCCTGATTTGCATCTAATCTATGTGGATGAAGTTTGTGGATTATTTAAGCTTGCAGGTCTGCCCGAGGATCGCGTTAAGAAGGTTTTTCCTTTATGTTTGAAGGAAACGGCATTGACATGGTATAAGCTATGTGATGACATTGGATCATGGAGCTACAACCGATTGAAGATGGAATTTCATCAGAAGTTCTACCCTATGCATCTAGTTCATCGTGATCAGAATTATATTTATAATTTTTGGCCTCGTGAAGGAGAAATAATCACTCAAGCTTGGGGGAGGCTTAAGTCAATGTTATATTCATGCCCCAATCATGAGCTCTCGAGAGAAATTATTATTCAGAATTTTTATGCTCGGCTTTCTCGTAATGATCAATCCATGCTCGATACTTCTTGTGTTTGTTCCTATATGAAGAAAGATATTGATTTCAAATGGAATTTATTGTAAAGAATTAAATGCAACTCTGAAGATTGGGAACTCAAAGAAGGCAAGGATTCAGGTATGAACCTTAAGTTTGATTGTGTTAAATATTTCATAGACACCAATGTTTTTCATCAATTTAGCACTAAATATGGGCTTGACTCTGAGATAGTAGCTTCTTTTTGTGAATCTTTTGCTGCTCATGTTGATCTCCCAAAGGAGAAGTGGTTTAAATATCATCCTCCCATTGAAGTGAAAGTAGTTGAACCTATTAAAGTTGAAGAGAAAACTATTACTTATAATGTTGATCTTGTTATCCCCACTGCTTATATTGAGAAGCCACCTTTCCCTGTTAGAATTAGGGATCATGCTAAAGATTCAACTATGGTTCATAAGAGCTATGCTAGAACACCTACACCCCTTGAGCAAATTAAAGTCGAAACTAGTATTGCTATGGTTAAGGATCTCTTGGTTGATAATATTGATATCGCACCAGCTGAGTTAGAGGAAATTGATGTTATAATTAAACTTGCTAGTAGAGATACTATATCATCAGTTGGGATTATTAAAGATGTTGAAGTCTTGTGTGGGAAAATAAAATATCCTACTAATTTTCTTGTTCTTGGTTCCCCACAAGATGATTTCTGTCCCATTATATTTGGTACACCCTTATTGAATACCATTAATGCCAGGATAGATTGTGAGAAAGAAACGATTACCGTAAGTTTTGGGGATGCGTCTCATGAGTTTAATTTCTCTAAATTTCTTAGACAACCCCATGATAAAGAATTGCCTAGTAAGGATGAAATTATTGGTCTTGCCTCTATTGGTTTGCCTCCCACTGATCCTTTAGAGAAATATTTGCTAGACCATGAAAACGACATGCATATGAATGAAAGGAATGAAATAGATAGGATTTTCTTTGATCGGCATCCTATTCTGAAACACAACTTGCATGTTGAAATACTTGGGGATCCTCCTCCACCCAAGGGTGATCTCGTGTTTGAGCTCAAACAATTACCAGATACTTTGAAATATGCTTATCTTGATGAAAAGAAGATATATCCTGTTATTATTAGTGCTAACCTTTCAGAGCATGAAGAACAGAGATTATTGAAAACTCTGAAGAAGCACCGTGCTGCTATTGGATATACTCTTGATGATCTTAAGGGCATTAGTCCCACTCTGTGTCAGCATAAAATTAAAATGTAGCCTCATGCTAAACCAGTTGTTGATCATCAACGACGGTTGAATCCTAAAATGAAGGAAGTGGTAAGAAATGAAATATTAAAGCTTCTAGAGGCAGGTATCATTTATCCTATTGCTGATAGTAGATGGGTTAGTCCTGTTCATTGTGTCCCTAAGAAAGGAGGTATTATCGTAGTTCCTATTCCTAATGATAAAAATGAATTGATCCCGCACAGAATTGTTACAAGTTATAGAATGGTAATTGATTTTAGGAAATTGAATAAAGCTACTAGAAAAGATCATTATCCTCTAGCTTTCATCGATCAAATGCTAGAAAGATTATCCAAGCACACACATTTCTGCTGTCTAGATGC
Organism: Hordeum marinum; assembly: GCA_022496015.1. Classification (NCBI taxonomy): domain Eukaryota; kingdom Viridiplantae; phylum Streptophyta; class Magnoliopsida; order Poales; family Poaceae; genus Hordeum; species Hordeum marinum. The sequence goes on from CM039676.1 coordinate 418,862,310, forward strand.
TTATTCTGGTTTCTCTCAAATACCTATGTCAAAAGAGGACCAAGAAAAGACCACCTTTACCTGCCCTTTTGGTACCTTTGCTTATAGACATATGCATTTTGGTTTATGCAATACACCCCTACCTTTCAAAGATGCATGACTACTATATTCTCTGATTTCTGTGAAAGGATTGTTGAGGTTTTCATGGATGATTTTTCCGTTTACAGAACTTCTTTTGATGATTGTTTGAGCAACCTTGATCGAGTTTTGCAAAGATGTGAAGAAACTAATCTTGCCTTGAATTGGGAGAAGTTCCACTTTATGGTGAATGAAGGCATTGTCTTGGGACACAAAAATTTTGAAAGAGGTATTGAAGTTGACAAGGCTAAAGTTGATGCTATTGAAAAAATGTCGTGTCCTACAGATATCAGAGGTATAAGAAGTTTCCTTGGTCATGTTGGTTTCTATAGGAGATTTATTAAAGATTTCTCTAAGATTTGTAGGCCTCTCACTAATCTTTTGCAAAAAGATGTTCCCTTCGTTTTTGATGATGATTGTGTAGAAGCTTTTGAAATTCTCAAGAATGCTTTGATTTCTGCACCTGTTGTTCAACCACCTGATTGGAACCTACCTTTTGAAATTATGTGTGATGCTAGTGACTATGCTATTGGTGCTGTTCTAGGACAAAGAGTTGATAAGAAATTAAATGTTATTCATTATGCTAGCAAAACTCTAGACAGTGCTCAAAGAAACTATGCTACAACTAAAAAGGAATTTTTAGCAATTGTGTTCGCTTGTGATAAGTTTAGACCCTATATTCTAGATTCTAAAGTAATTGTTCACAATGATCATGCTGTTATTAAATATCTCATGGAAAAGAAAGATGCTAAACCTAGACTTATCAGATGGGTTCTTCTACTACAAGAATTTAATTTGCATATTTTTGATAGAAAGTGTGCTGATAACCCCGTAGCAGATAACTTGTCTAGGTTAGAGAATGTTCTTGATGACCCACTACCTATTGATGATAGCTTTCCTGATGAACAATTATTTGTCATAAATGCTTCTCATAATGCTCCTTGGTATGCTGATTATGCTAATTACATTGTCGCTAAATTTATACTGCCTAGTTTCACATACCAACAAAAGAAAAAGGTTTTCTACGATTTAATACATTACTTCTAGAATGACCCACACCTTTATAAAGAAGGAGTAGATGGTGTTATTAGACATTGTGTACCTAAGCATGAATAGGAATAGATCCTATGGAAGTGTCATTTCGAGGCCTACAGAGGACACCATGATGAGCATAGTTGCCCGAAACACAGAACGGTGTCACGTCCCCTATACCGGGAACATCGACCCGAATCGAGAGTCGGGGTCGATCCAGGGAACGACACGATTCAGTGATGGGAATGTGACCCCGAAAATGTAGGTTCACAACTTCGATTCAACAATCCCAAATACTATTGGATCTCATCCAAAATTGTCAACAAACGGCAGGCCAACTGGATAGAGTTGAGACTTACCTGGAGTCCATGGCATCAACCTTCCCCAATCGACCAAAACTAGTGCCGAAGGTTGGTGTGGATGTGCGGACGTGGTGCCCGGCAGCACCGGCGGCCGGTGCCGATGTGCGAACTGTGGATGCGGTACTCAACGAGAGACTGCGGACGGGCGCTCGACGGTCGGACGGCGCCGTCGGCTGGTGTGGACCTGCGGATGCAGTGCGTGTGGACGTGGTTCCCGACGACGCTAGTGGCTGGTGTTTACATGCGGACTGCGGACGTTGTGCTCTATGGCTAGACCACGCCACCGGCTAGTGTGGACCTGCGGATGTGGTGCCCGGCTTCTCGCTGCCTATCCTCATGATTGGAGTCTGGCAATCATACGTAGCAAAATTTCTGGAGTAGATTACTTTCTGTTGGCAAAACATTCAGCGAGATATTTTCACACTTTCCTTCCCTGCGTGTCATCTTCCAAAAAACAAAATGTGCTTTCCTATATATTCTGTGAAAGATGGGTAATTTGACAAGGGTCGCGTTTCTCGACCCGCCATTTCGTTCCGGGATCATCGTTCCCAAATTAGTTGGGTCGTGTTTCACCTATTGACCGGTTCGTTGGAAAGATGTATACCCCCATCATTCCCTACTATTGGCCACTTATGATTCTCGACCCTCGTTCCCGTCCCTCGTTCCCGCCATCCCGGGAACTTGGCAACTATGTGCTGGAGATAGAACTGCACATAAGGTATTACAGTATGGTTTTTATTGGCCTACTCTCTTCAAGGATGCTCGTGAGTTTGTCTTGTCATGTGATGAATGTCAAAGAATTGGCAATATTAGTAGACGTGAGGAAATGCCTATGAATTACTCTCCTGTTATTGAACCATTTGATGTTTGGGTTTTTGATTATATGGGACCTTTTCCATCGTCCAACGGGTATACTCATATTTTAGTTGATGTTGATTATGTTACTAAGTGGATAGAAGCCATTCCAACTAGTAGTGCTGATCACAACACCTCTATTAAGATGCTTAAATAAGTTATTTTCCCTAGGTTTGGAGTACCCAGATACTTAATGACTGATGGCGGTTCACATTTTATTCATGGTGTTTTCTGTAAATTGCTTGCTAAGTATGATGTTAATCATAGAATTGCATCCCTTTATCATCCTCAGTCTAGTGGTCAAGTAGAATTCGGCAATAGAGGAATTAAATTGATCTTGCAAAAGACAGTTAATAGATCTAGGAAGAATTGGTCTAACAAACTTGACGATGCATTATGAGCTTATAGAACTGCTTATAAGAATCCTATGGGTATGTCTCCGTATGAAATGGTTTATGGTAAAGCATGTCACTTACCTGTAGAGCTAGAGCATAAAGCTTATTGGGCAATCAAGGAGCTCAACTATGATTTCAAACTTGCTGGTGAGAAGAGGTTATTTGACATTAGGTCACTTAATGAATGGAGAACCCAGGCCTATGAGAATGCCAAGTTGTTTAAAGAAAAAGTGAAGAGATGGCATGATAAAAGGATACAAAAGCGTGAATTCAATGTAGGTGATCATGTCTTACTATACAATTCTCGGTTAAGATTTTTTGCATGTAAAGTCCTCTCCAAATGGGAAGGGCCTTATATCATCAAGGAGGTATATCGTTCTGGTGCCATCAAGATAAACAACGTTGAAGGCACAAATCCAAAGGTGGTAAACGGGTAAAGAATCAAACACTATATTTCAGGTACTCCCATTAATGTCGAAACCAATGTTATCAATACCATAACTCCTGAAGAGCATATTAGGGAGACTTACCAGAACGTTTCAGACGCTGAAAAGGAATAGGTACGTGGTACGGTAAGTAAACCAACTCCAAAACTTTCCCAATAGCAATTTTATTAAGTTTTGGAATATTTTAAAAAATAGGAAAATAAAAGGCAGTCCAAAGGATGCACGGGGTGGTGACAAGCCTCCTAGGCGTGGCCACCCCCCTGGCCGCACCTTGGGGGCTTATCATCACCCCGTGCGCCCCCCGGACTCTGTTTTCTTGTGGAACATCCCTTCCGGTCGGTAAAAATTCATTATATAATCTCCCGAAGGTTTCGACTTTCGTATCACGAATATACCTCCTGTTTTCGTTTTGAGTTGTTTTTACAGCAGATTTAGATTGTCATGGTGTCCCCCGGTGCTCCGAAGGACAAGTTTTTCGAGAAGGTCATCAACCCATATCTTGGGGAGGTGCTGCAACACCCTCAAACCATTGAGATGTGTGAGGGGGTGTTGCACATACGTGACGTTGAGGGCCGAAGAAGACTGGAAGCGTGGAAACAAGGCTCGAGTCAATGGAGCAGCAAGTCTTCAAGTGCCAAGCGATGGTGGAATGTGGACTCAATGCCAATCATATGATGATCTTGGAGATTACCCATAAACACAAGTTGGACACCAAGGACATCGGAGAGCACATCTTCAAGCTTTACGAGAAAATTGAGCATCGCCAAGCCCAGATCTATGATCTGCAAAACCAAAACTTTGAGTATGAAAACAGATTTAAGAGAATGAGTTTGGCTACAGATTTGAGGATTTCGGAGACTCGTTCATCTTTTTATGATGGTGGGCCTATGCCTTGGAAGACGGAGGACAAGCCTCCAACCTCCTCAACAACTCCACCACCATCAACCCCGAAGAAGGACACCTTAGTACATGGGTATGGGCACCCCTTGGCTTGTGCCAAGCTTGGGGAGGTTCCCCGGTATCGTATCACATCACACCTTTTTCCTTTTTCCCTTTTGTTTTTCCCTTTCCTAGTTTGATCATTTTTTCTTTGCTTTGATCTAGTAGAATAAAAGTTTTTAGTATGATCTACCCCTTTTAGTTTTTTGCTTTTGCTCCCCTTATGTAAGCAAGTCCGAAAGTTATATAATAAAAAGTAGTTTTGATAAGAGGGCTTTGCTAGATTACTATGTTGTCGAAAGTAATGAATCAAGTATAATAGAACATAAGCTAAGAGAATACATAGTGATCTTATGGGGAGTGATGACTTCACATATAAAAAGTATGGTGATTGAAATTTGTTGGGGGTTAACAAACATAGTAATTGGTCATTGGTGCAATTGAAAGGAAGTGATAAAGAAAGAGAGATTCACATATAAATATATTATCTTGGACATCTTTTATGATTATGACCACTCATTAAAATATTACATGCCAATAAGTTGATGTTGGACAAGGAAGACAACATAATAGGTTATGTTTGCTTGCATCCGGATAGAAGTTATATGGTTTTAGATCCTCCAACATGTCATGCTTGCTTCCACCTCATATTAGCCAAAACCTCTGCACCAAGTAGAGATACTACTTGTGCATCCAAACACCTCAACCCAGTTTTGCCATGAGAGTCCACCATACCTACCTATGGATTGAATAAGATCCTTCAAGTAAGTTGTCATCGGTGCAAAAGGCAATAAAAATTGCTCCTAAATATGTGTGATCTTTTATTGTAAGGGAAATAAGCGTTATACGAACTTGTGATAGTGAAGAAATAAAAGCGTCAGACTGCATAATAAAGTTTGCTATCACAAAGGGCAATACAACACGACGTTCATCCGCACTAAGAGTTTGTGCATCCAAAAATAAAAAGTGCATGACAACCTCTACTTCCCTCTGCGAAGGGCTTATCTGTTACTTTTACTTTTACTTTCTAGTACTTACCCTTATGCAAGAGTCATGGTGGTCTTCACCACTTCCTATATTCCATCTCACTTGGCAAGCATTATGTGTTGGGGAATGATCTAGACTTATATATCCGCTTGGATGTGGGTGATCATGAGTTATTATTGTTGACATCACCCTTGAGGTGAATAGTTGGGAGGCAAAATTATAAGCCCCTATCTTTCTCTGTGTTTGACTAAACCTTTGACCTCGTGGGTACCGTGTGAGCGCTAGAAATTGTGAAAGACTAAAAGATGATTGAGTATGTGGATTTGCTTTACAAGCGCTTATATTGACTCTTTCTAATGTTATGATAAATTGTCATTTTCTTCAATGACTGAGATCATAGTTTGTTGGTTGTCAATAGAGTTCTTGGTTCATACTTTATCTTGTGAATGAATTATTAATATAGTATAAATAATCTCATACAATGAGTATTGTTGTTCTAAAGTTGATCATGATGCCCTCATGTTCGTATTTTATTTTTATCGACACCTCTATCTCTAAACATGTGGACATATTCATCAATCTCGGCTTTCGCTTGAGGGCAAGCGAGGTCTAAGCTTGGGGGAGTTGATACGTCCATTTTGCATCATGCTTTTATATTGATATTTATTGCATTATGGGTTGTTATTATATGTTATGATACAATACTTCTGCCTTTTGTCTCTTATTTTATAAGTTTTACATGAAGAGGGAGAATGCCGGCAGCTGGAATTCTGGACTGGAAAAGAAGAAAATCTGAGATGCCTATTCTGCACAGCTCCAAAAGTCCTGAAAATTTACGAATAATATTTTTGGAATTAATAAAAAATACTGGCACAAGAATCAACCGGAGGGGGGCCACCAGCAGGCCACAAGCCTGCTAAGCGCGGCCACCCCCTAGCTGCGCATAGCAGGCTTCTGGGGGCCCTATGGCTCCTCCGACGCCCATCTTCTGCTATATGAAGCATTTTGACCTGGAAAAAATCAGAAGAGAGCTTTCAGGACGAAGCGCCACAATCTCGAGGCGGAAATTGGGCAGAACCAATCTAGAGCACCGATAGGGCTGTTCTGCTGGGGAAACTTTCCTCCTGGAGGGGGAAATCAAAGCCATCATCATCACCAAAGATCCTCTCATCGAGAGGGGGTCAATCTCCATCAACATCTTCACCAGCACCATCTCCTCTCCAAACCCTAGTTCATCTCTTGTATCCGATCTTTGTCTCAACACCTCAGATTGGTACCTGTGGGTTGCTAGTAGTGTTGATTACACCTTGTAGTTGATGCTAGTTGGTTTACTTGGTGGAAGATCATATGTTCAGATCCTTTATTATAATTAATACTCCTCTGATCTTGAACATGAACATGCTTTGTGAGTAGTTCCGTTTGTTCCTGAGGACAATGGATAAGTCTTGTTATAAGTAATCATGTGAATTTGGTATTCATTTGATATTTTGATGAGATGTATGTTGTCTCTCCTCTAGTGGTGATATGTGAATGTCGTCTACATAACACTTCACCATTATTTGGGCCTAGGGTAAGGCATTGGGAAGTAATAAGTAGATGATGGGTTGCTAGAGTGACAGAAGCTTAATCCCTAGTTTATGTGTTGCTTCGTAAGGGGCTGATTTGGATCCACATGTTTCATGCTATGGTTAGGTTTACCTTAATTCTTCTTTAGTAGTTGCGGATGCTTGCGATAGGGGTTAATCATAAGTGGGAGGTTTGTCCAAGTAAGGGCAGCACCCAAGCACTAGTCCACCCACATATCAAATTATCAAAGTAACGAACGCGAATCAAATGAGCAAGATGAAAACTAGCTTAACAGAAATTCCCATGTGTCCTAGGGAGCACTTTGCTTTATATAAGAGTTTGTCCAGGCTTGTCCTTTGCTACAAAAAGGATTGGGCTACCTTGCTGCACCTTTGCTATACTTGTTAGTTGTTACTCATTATGAATTGTCTTATCACAAAACTATGTGTTACCGATAATTTCAGTGCTTGCAGAGAATACCTTACTGGAAACCGCTTGTCATTTCCTTCTGCTCCTCGTTGGGTTTTACACTCTTACTTATCGAAAGGACTACGATAGATCCCCTATACTTGTGGGTCATCAGTAGTCAATGTGTGGAGTAATAGTAGTAGATGCAGAATCATTTCAGTCTACTTATCTTGGATGTGATGCCTATATAATGATCATTGCCTTGGATATCATCATGATTATATGATCTTCTATCAATTGCCCAACAATAATTTCTTTACCCACCATGTGCTATACTCATGAGAGAAGCCACTGGTGAAACCTATGGCCCCCGGGTCTACTTTTCCAACATATTGCTTTTCGATCTATCTTATTGCCGCTTTTGTTTACAGAAATATTAATCCAAAAAATACAAAAATACCTTGATGCACTTTTTATTTGCCTCTTTTAGTTTTTGTTCTTGTGAGATCTATTTGCCCAACCTATTACAAACTAATCTATCTTTTTACCGTTGAGAGATTGACAACCTCTCTTACGCATCGGGTTGCAAGTATTTGTTCTTTGTGTGCAGGTACCATTTACATAGCGTTGCGTGGTATTGCTCCTTGGATCGATACCTTGGTTTAATAACGAAGGGAAATACTTACCGTAGCTTTGTTTCATCATCCCTTCCTCTTTGGGGAAAAACCGACGCAGTCTCAAGCCATGTCAAAGGAATTTCTAGCATCGTTCCTGGGGAGGAGGTGCGTAAGCAGTCTCTCTTTTGCGTGCCAATCTCTGGCGCCTGGGAGACATCATCAACATCTATCAGGTTCCTAATCACAAATCTCATCTCCTTGCAATTTACACTATTTTCCATTTGCCTGTCATTTTCCTCTCCCCCACTTCACAAAACTTGCCGTTTTATTCGCCTTTTTTTTCTTTCATTTGGCGTTTTGTCGTCAAATCTCTTGTTTGCTTGCAATCTTGTTTGCATAGTCACGATGAATCAAGAAAATACCAAATTTTGTGATTTTTCCAATACCAATAATAATGATTTTATTAGCACTCCGATTGCTCCTCCCGCCACTAGTGTGGAGTCTTCTGATATTAGTGCCGCTTTGTTGAAACTTGTCATGAAAGATTGACGTGGCTTGAGACTGTGTCGGTATTTCCCCAAAGAGGAAGGGATAATGGAGCACAACTACGGTAAGTATTTCCCTCAGTTAAGAAACCAAGGTATCAATCCGTAGAGGAAGACCAAGCAACTATTTAAACGGCACCTGCACACAAAGAACAAATACTTGCAACCCGACGTGTAAGAGAGGTTGTCAAGCTCTCAACGATGAAAAGATAGATTAGATTGTAATAGGTTGGGCAAATAGATCTCACAAGAACACAAAATAAAATAAGTAAACAAAAAGTGCAGAAAGGTGGATTTTTGGACTAACAGATCTGAAAACAAACACGGCAAAAAGATAGATCAAAAAGAAATATGTTGGAAAAGTAGACCCAAGGGTCGTAGGTTTCACCAGTTGCTTCTCTCATGAGTATAGCACACGGTGGGTGAACAAATTATTGTTGGGAAATTGATAGAAGATCAAATAATCATGACGATATCCAAGGCAATTATCATTATATAGGCATCACGTCCAAGATAAGTAGACCGAAATGATTTTGCATCTACTACTATTACTCCACACATCGACCGCTATCCAGCATGCATCTAGTGTATTAAGAGCCAAATTTCCAACACAATTGAAAAAATCTTGGATGGTTTCCTTTCCTATAACATTCCCTTTCCCCAAAACAAAAGTTTTAGAATCCATATTACCAGAACGTCCGATTTTGGAGTCCTGCCATCATCTGTTTTTGCCCCAAATCTTGTAGTCCTGCCATCATCTGTTTCTCCCATACCAAAATCACTCATGGTGACAAGTAACCAAAAGATCGAATGGAAAATTGGCAAACGAGAATGAGAGCGAATAAAATGACAACTTTGTTAAGTGGGGGAGAGGGAAAACGAGAGGCAAATGGCAAATAATGTAAATTGCAAGGAGATGAGATTTGTTATTAGGAACCTGATAGATGTTGGTGTTGTCTCCCCGGTGCCAGAGATTGGCACGCTGAAGAGATCGCTTCCTCCCCAGTAGCGGCGCCAGAAATTCCTTTGACGTGGCTTGAGACTCCCACGGTATTTCCACGAAGAGGAAGGAAAGATGCAACATAGCTATGGTAAGTATTTCCCTCAGTTAAGAAACCAAGGTATCAATCTGTGGAGGAAGACCAAGCAACTATGTAAACGGCACCTACACACAAAGAACAAATACTTGCAACCCAACGCGTAAGAGAGGTTGTCAAGCTCTCAACGATAAAAACATAGATTAGGTTGTAATAGGTTGGGATAATAGATCTCACAAGAACACAAAATAAAAGAAGTAAACAAAAAGTGTAGCAAGGTATTTTTGGATTTTTGGATTAATAGATCTGAAAACAAACACGGCAAAAAGATAGATCGGAAAGCAATATGTTGGAAAAGTAGACCCGGGGGCCGTAGGTTTCACTAGTGGTTTCTCTCATGAGTATAGCACACGGTGGGTGAACAAATTACTGTTGGGCAATTGATAGGAGATCAAATAATCATGACGATATCCAAGGCAATGATCATTATATACGTCCAAGATAAGTAGACCGAAACGATTCTGCATCTACTACTATTACTCCACACATTGACCGCTAACCAACATGCATCTAGTGTATTAAGTTCATGGAAAAATGGAGTAATGCAATAAGAATGGTGACATGATGTAGACAAGATCTATTCATGTAGGAATAGACCCCATCTTGTTAACCTTAATGGCAACGATACATGTGTGCCTTGCTGCCCCTTCTGTCACTCGGAAAGGACACCGCAAGATCGAACCCATCACAAAGCACATGTTCCCATGGCAAGAAAAGTCGATCTAGTTGTCCTAACTAAACCAAAAATTCGAAGAAGAAATATGAGGCTATAAGTAATCATGCAAATAATATATCAAAGAAGACTCAAATAATATTTATGGATTGAAACTAATCATGAACTCAAAATTCGTTGGATCCCAACAAACACACCGCAAAAGGTCATTACATCAAATAGATCTCCAAGAGACCATTGTATTGAGAATCAAAAGAGAGAGAGAGAGAGAGAGACACAAATCCATCTAGCTACTGCCTACAGACTCGTAGGTCTATGGTGGACTACTCACGCATCACCGAAGAGGCACCCATGAAGGCGATGCACCCCTTTGTGATGGTGTTAGATTGGATCTCGCGGTTCTGGAACTTGCGGCGGCTGGAATTGTGTTTTGTCGACTCCCCTAGGGTTTTCTGAATATTTGGGTATTTATAGAGATAATAGGTGGTGGAGAGGCATCCCGAGGTGGGCATGACCCACCAGGGCGTGCTTGGGGCCTCTGGCGCACCCTGGTGTCTTGTGCTCGCCTTGGCCCTCCTTTGTGGCACTAGTTTGGCCCACTGGATGTCTTCTGGCCCGAAAAAAATCTCCAAAAAGTTTCACGGTGTTTCGGCTTCATTTGGTACTGACTGCGAAGTAAAAAACAAGCAAAAAACAGCAACTGCCACTTAGGATTATGTCAATAGGTTAGTCCCAAAAAAATGATATATAGTTGATATAAAATGATTGTAAAACATCCAAGATTGATAATATAATAGCATGAAACAATAAAAAATTATAGATATGTTGGAGATGTATCAACATCCCCAAGCTTAATTCCTACTCATCCTCAAGTAGGTAAATGATAAAAATTGAATTTTTGATGTGGAATGCTGCCTAACATGTTCATCACATATTCTTTTCTTTTATAGCATGGACATTTGGACTTTTAGATGGTTCAAAGCAATAGTCTAGTTTTGACATAGAGACTTTAATACTCAAGCATATCAACAAGCAACCATGTCTTTCAAAATATCAACACTAAAGAAAGTTATCCCTAGCCCATCATGCTCAATCATTGATCCATTCATGAAACACACTCAAATATTAGCTACACCTAATGCTCAAGTACGATCATAGTGCCCCCTAGTTGGGCTTTATAAGACAAGATGGAGACTCAAGTAAAAAAATGAAAATTGCATAAAGTAAATAAATAGGCCCTTCGCAAAGGGAAGTAGGGATTTGTTGAGGTGCCAGAGCTCAAGGTTTAAATTGAGAGAGAGAAAATATTTTGGTTGGCATGATTTCCTGTCAACGAAAATGACCGAGAGCTTTCAATACATTTACATGCGAGATATATCATAAATGGTTCCCAAAGAGAAAATAAATTTTACTCCTTTTCCACCATTCTTTCACTTTCTATGGCTAGCCGAATCCACGGTTGCCTTCCACACCAACACTTTCCAAGGAATTTATTATTTGACAACATAAAGTAAATTTCTTTTTCATTTCAGCACTGGGCATCCCTATTACCGCCATGCTCACATGCAATGACAAGTGAATAAATACTCATCTTTAGAATAACACATCTAGCATGGAAAAACATGGTCACCCCCTTCCGCTTCATGCGCCGTACGAGCCCATAAGAAGGAACATTCATTTGAAAATTACAGATGGCACATACAAATTTGCTTGGAACATCATGGAAATACCGCATATAGGTTGGTATGATGGACTCATATGGCAAAACTGGGTTTAAGGATTTTGGATGCACAAGTAGTATTTCTACTTAGTACAAGTGAAGGCTAACAAATATATTGAGAAGAAACCAACCAAGAAACAAAATTCACATAAGCAAGTATTAAGGATAACTAACACCAAATAATGCACCATAAGTAGGATGTAATCTCATTGCACAACAATTGACTTCCGTGCTTGCATATGGAATCACAAACCTTAACATCGGTATTCTTACTAAGCATAATTACTCACCAACATAACTCACATATTACTATCATCATGTCTCAAAACTATTACAAAGAATCAAGTTTAATTTGTCCAATGATCTTCATGAATTTTTTTATTATATCCCTCTTGAATATCTATCACTTTGGGACTAGTTTCATATATTGCCATTGCTTTTGACAAGATCACATAAATTTAAGTGAAGATCATGAGCATAAAAGTTTCATCTCTCAAAATAATATAAGTGAAGCATGAGAATATTTATTCAAAATTTATTAACCCTCAAATTAGTCTAAGTGCAGCATGAGAGCATTTCTTCAATAAGTTAAAGCACGCCATGCTCAAAAAGTTATAAGTGAAGCACTAGAGCAATTACATATCTTAAAAAATTTAAGTGAAGCATATAGAGCAATTCTAACATATGATGGCCTAATATTGGATCTATCAAATAGGTGTGTCTAGCAAGGATAAAAATCAAATCAAGCAAAGACTCATATAATACAAGATGCTGCTAGCAAAACTCATGATATGTGACGAATAAAAATATAGCTCCGAGTAAAATACCGATGGTTGTTAGAAGAAAGAGGGGATGCCACTCAGGGCATCCCCAAGCTTAGTTGCTTGTTCCTCTTTGGATATTATCTTGGGGTTCCATGGTCATCCCCAAGCTTAGTCTCATCTTACTCCTTATTCCTTCATCCATCGTGATCTCACCCAAAACTTGAAAACTTCAATCACACAAAACTCAATAAAATCTTCGTGAGATCCGTTAGTATAATAGCAAATTACGACTCTAAGTACTGTTTAAAACCCATTAGTATTTTACTATTTCATTATATCTACTGTATTGTAACTTTAGCATGACTTATACCCTCCAATACAAGCCATAGATTCATCAAAACAAGCAAACAATGCAACGAAAATAGAATCTGTCAAGAACAAAACAGTCTGTAGAAGTTTGTACTTTACCCATACTTATGTAACTCTGAAAATTGTGAAACATTGGGAAAACTTAAATAATGTGTATATAAATATTGTGTTAAAATTTCAGCTCATTATCACGCTCTGGTAAAAAATAAAAATCTGCGCACTAGAGTCAAAGTTTATGTTTCAGATTCAGCATTGTTTCTACTTATCTTATGAATCATCTTAAATGTTCTAGTTGGCACAAACAACAAATAAAACATAAAAACACAATCATAACAGAGGCATAATTGTGTAAACACTCAAAAACATAAAGGAAAAGATAAATTAAATTTTATTCATTGGGTTGCCTCCCAACAAGCGCTATCGTTTTACGCCCCTAGCTAGGCATAACGCATAGATTCAAGTATTGTGATCTTTCTTTCTTTCTTTCATAGATGTATTTTCGTCAAGAGGCTTTGTAAATATAACTTGAAACAAATTATCCATAGAATTTTTAGCACTATCAAGTTGTCCATCTATGTATCTTCTTTGATTACCGGCTACAATCCAAGAATATTGTTGATTAACATCATTAAAAGTTTGTTGGATCATATCTAAAATGGGGGCTTCCTTTTTAAGGTTTTCATAAAAAATTGATTGTTACCAAGCAAATGTATTAACATGTAGTCTCTTTCATAAAGGATCTCATCTATTACCGGTTTCTCGTAGCTCTTACCAAAATGATCAAAAAATTCCCTAGCTTCTCGTACTATGTGATCAAATTCATTCATAAGAACAAGGGTAGCTAACTTTTTAGCTTTAGGATCCTTTAAAACGGGTATCTCATAAAAAATATTTGCAAGGTAGGATGTGTGCGGATAAACCTATTTTCAAGTTTTAGAACTAGTGCTGAAATAACTTCCGCATAAGTTTTAGTTCTTTTAAGTATCGGAGCATCGTCAAGAGTCAAATTTCCAACACAATTGAAAAAATCTTGGATGGTTTCCTTTCCTATAACATTCCCTTTCCCAAAACAAAAGTTTTAGAATCCATATTACTAGAACGTCCAATTTTGGAGTCCTGCCGTCATCTGTTTTTGCCCCAAATCTTGTAGTCCTGCCATCATCTGTTTCTGCCATACCAAAATCACTCATGGTGACAAGTAACCAAAAGATCGAACGGAAAATTGGCAAACGAGAAAGAGAGCGAATAAAACGACAACTTTGTTAAGTGGGGGAGAGGAAAACGAGAGGCAAATGGCAAATAATGTAAATTGCAAGGAGATGAGATTTGTTATTAGGAACCTGATAGATGTTGGTGTTGTCTCCCCGGCGCCAGAGATTGGCACGCTGAAGAGATCGCTTCCTCCCCAGTAGCGGCGCCAGAAATTCCTTTGACGTGGCTTGAGACTGCCTCGGTATTTCCCCAAAGAGGAAGGAATGATGCAGCACAACTAAGGTAAGTATTTCCCTCAGTTAAGAAACCAAGGTATCAATCAGTGGAGGAAGACCAAGCAACTATGTAAATAGCACCTGCACACAAAGAACAAATACTTGCAACCCAACGCGTAAGAGAGGTTGTCAAGCTCTCAACGATAAAAAGATAGATTAGGTTGTAATAGCTTGGGATAATAGATCTCACAAGAACACAAAATAAAAGAAGTAAACAAAAAGTGCAGCAAGGTATTTTTGGATTTTTGGATTAATAGATCTGAAAACAAACACGACAAAAAGATAGATCAGAAAGCAATATGTTGGAAAAGTAGACCCGGGGGCCGTAGGTTTCACTAGTGGCTTCTCTCATGAGTATAGCACACGGTGAGTGAACAAATTACTGTTGGGCAATTGATAGGATATCAAATAATCATGACGATATCTAAGGTAATGATCATTATATACATCCAAGATAAGTAGACCAAAACAATTATGCATCTACTACTATTACTCCACACATTGACCGCTAACTAACATGCATCTAATGTATTAAGTTCATGGAAAAACGGAGTGATGCAATAAGAATGGTGACATGATGTAGACAAGATCTATTCATGTAGGAATAGACCCCATCTTTTTAACCTTAATGGCAACGATACACGTGTGCCTTGCTGCCCCTTCTGTCACTCGGAAAGGATACCGCAAGATCGAACCCATCACAACGCACCTCTTCCCATGGCAAGAAAAATCGATCTAGTTGGACTAACTAAACCAAAGATTTGAAGAAGAAATATGAGTCTATAAGTAATCATGCAAATAAGAGATCAAAGAAGACTCAAATAATATTCATGGATAGAAACTAATCATGAACTCAAAATTCATCGAATCCTAACAAACACACTCCAAAAAGTCATTACATCAAATAGATGTCCAAGAGACCATTGTATTGAGAATCAAAAGAGAGAGACAAAGCCATCTAGCTACTGGCTACGGACCCGTAGGTCTATGGTAGACTACTCACGCATCATCGGAGAGGCACCCATGAAGACGATGCACCCCTCCGTGATGGTGTTAGATTGGATCTCACAGTTCTGGAACTTGCAGCAGCTGGAATTGTGTTCCGTCGACTCCCCTAGGGTTTTCTAAATATTTGGGTATTTATAGAGCTGATAGGCGGTGAAGAGGCATCCTGATGTGGGCAGAACCCACCAAGGCACGCCTAGGGCTTCTAGCACGCCCTGGTTTCTTATGCTCACCTCGGCCCTCTTCTCTGACACTTCTTTGGCCCTCTAGATGTCTTCTGGTCCAAAAAATCCTCCAAAAAGTGTCACGGTGTTTGGGCTTCATTTGGTATTGATTTTCTGGGAAGTAAAAAACAAGCAACAACAACTAGCACTTGGCACTATGTCAATAGGTTTGTCCCAAAAAAATGATATAAAGTTGCTACAAAATTCTTGTAAAACATCCAAGATTGGTAATATAATAGCATGGAAGAATCAAAAATTATAGATACGTTGGAGACGTATCACCAATGCAGGCTAAAGACCTGTTCGACCTATCACACAACCTGAATGCTAAAGCAGGTCAGACAAGCCGGTGAGTGAGCCCGACAATTCTGGAATCGATTCCTGACCAAGAAAATCAAATTGTCAATTGTTCGGACGCCGAGGCACTAGCCTCCTTTAGGATAATATCTGGGATGAATGGCTAGCCCGTCAACTCAAGGAGGATAGGCCGAGAACAATGTCAGCCCTTTCCTCAATTATGACCCGCTTTTGCACAGGCGGAGATAGCTGGCTAGGCCGTTGGAGCAATCCCCTAGAAACCCTGACACTTCTAAAGTTCGGGACAGCAATGGAAAACCATGATGCAATCAGAACAAGCATTGGCACAACAGCGGTGAGTCTGAAGACACTGCAGTCAACTCTGGATTCACCAATTGAAAATCATCACATCGGAAGAAACCCTCTAAAGGGAATAGGGATGGACCTACTCAGCTGGAGAAAATCATGGATAGGCCCTGCCAGATCCACGGCACGCAAGACAAGTCCGCCACCCACACCAACTGCGATTGTTGGGTGTTTAAGCAGGCAGGAAAATTCATAGACAAGGACCAAGGCAAGGGCCCCCATAGCGAGGATGATGAAGAGCCTCGCAGGCCAAACAATGGAGGCCAGAAGCAAATCCCCCCCCCCCCAAGGTAAAAAATGTGAACATGATTTATGTCACACACACACCAAAGAGGGAGAGGAAGCGAGCACTCGAGGATGTCTACGCCATAAAGCCTGTAGCCCCGAAGTACAACCCATGGTCGGCATGTCCGATCACTTTCGACCGCACTAACCACCCGACCAGTATTCGACATTGCAGATCGGCGGCCTTGCTACTTGAATCTATAGTAGAGGGTACCACCTCACAACAGTCCTAATGGATGGAGGCAGTATTCTAAATCTCATCTACGTAGATATGGTGCAGAAAATGGGCATCGGTCCATCAAGGATCAAATCCAGTAACACCACCTTTAAAGGAATAATCCCTGGCGTTGAGGCCCGTAGTTTGGGCACCATAACTCTAGAAGTAGTGTTCGGCTTGCCCGATAACTTCCGCAGTGAGGACTTGATCTTCGATATCATCCCTTTTCGCAATGGCTATCACACACTTCTTGGGCGAACAATGTTCGCCCGCTTTAATGTCGTCCCCCACTATGCCTATATGAAGCTCAAGATGCCCGGACCCAAGGGGGTCATCACCGTCAGCGGCAACACGGAGCGTTCGCTCCGAACAAAGGAACACAACGCGGCTCTAGCAGACAAATTTCAGCTTGGCAATGAAACACCGAACTCCCAATCCATCAAGGCACGAAAGGTAAGTAAGTGGGCCCGAGCTCTATTTTAGTTCCCGAAGCCTCACGCTCCAAACAAATAGGAATATGCTCCCCCACAGTGCGGTTCCACTACCCGTAAGGTATATACCTCGAAGGCACAATTTCGCGCTTAAAATACCATGGGAAGCTGTGGGGACTTCCATCCAAAGGCCTAGTGTTCGACTTGACCGAACTATGGGCAAACATGTCTTTGGACGATATTAGGTACCATCAAGGACCTACTTAGGAGCGTCAAGCTATTATGATTTGTGACTTTTCAAGACCTTCTCTTACAAAGGCATTATCGTCGGCTACCACATCCTCTAAAGAGCACCCTCCAGAGAACAAAGGTGTAGACGTGCAGAAGGGCACAGTAAAGGACATCAAGCAATTTGTAAAGGTCTCGTGTAATCCTTTTTTATCCGTAAATTTATTTTTACGTATCTGTAATAGTTGCTCGGACAGATCGGAGTGTACAGATAATACCAGAAATAAAGATCAATTTTTACGGTCCTACGACAGTCCTTTATCTTGCACAAGCCTTTATGTTCCCCTCTTTTCTTCATCACTCCCCGGCATCAAAACAAGCCAGTTCGATACATACTTTAGATGCGACCGGCTAATTGACCGGGGGCTCGACCATTAAGCTCGCCCCAATCATCACTCCGACACAATAGTTTTTTCGTGTGTTCGACGTCTTGGATATTGCGTTATATGCATTGGTTCCGAATTATGTCTTGGGTCAAAAGTTGAGTTCCCGGCTCCTGTGTTTACCCCTTTAGGTTCCGCTTGTTTGGCTAAAATGGTAAAGGGAGAAATGTTGCAATTGTACTTCTAGTTTGTCTAGTTACGTACCTAAGTGGAGAAAGCCGAAAACTGACTGGCATAATAAGCGTGAACCGGTCTGCGATCCGATGACAAGTGTTAAACTAAGAATTGATAGAAACTTACCATGTTATACGAAGGATTTGAAGTTACCCAAACTATGTGATAATAGTTTTTTAAACCTCGGTCTATCCAAACATCACAAAATATAGCGGGCTAATACTTAGTCCCCGCAATCAAGCTCCTACGGCTAAGTGAAAGCATTAAAACCGCATAGTCGGATTGCCTTGTTTTCTTTTGCATTACTGCCTCCGGGCACCAAGACGTTGGCTAAGGGTAATAGTGCGGATATTGGAAACACCCCTTCTAGTATCTACAAGGGGGTGGAAGCCGACGATTGGTAACTTCCAGATTAAAAACGGCCACACAGGAGTCAAAATAAAACGAAGGAAAGCATGATATATACCATGCAAAGTAACACACACCAAAGTTTCACTATCAACACAAGATAGTATTTTCACTCAAGAATTACATCCTTCGGGCACAAGGCTTCTATTGCCCGAGCACCATCCATAACGGCGGGGAAATGCATCTCGGGGCGCCTATGCTCTTTCCCGAGTGGTGGCCATCTCAATCAGCTTTAACCTCGGCCAGTGCACCATGGTCTTCGCGAATGCCATCCGAGCTCCCTCAATGCATGCAGAACGCGTCAGGGCGTCACGATAGCGATCAGCCTTTGCACCAAGCCGAAGTAGCTTCTTGGCAATGGCTCTGTAGGCCACAACCTAACGTAGAGGTCCTTCATGGATGGCTCCGCCAACCGATGCAACTCCATCAGTTGTTCCAGCTGATCAGAGACAAGGAGAGGTTGCTCAAGGGCCTGAAATTGAGCCCAGAACAGCCTCATCTCAGCATCTCCTTCCTGGGATGCATAGTGTCGTGCCACATCCACCGCACTCTTCGGGAGGTCCGCAAACGCGCCTAGTGAATGCCAAATTCGGGTAAGCAACACAAACCTTTTCCCATCAAAGGGACATTGCAGTAAATATTGCTTACCCTCTGCAATTCGGGTGATCTGCTGGAGCTCCTTCTAGAGGATTTGAGTTTCCTTCCTTGCCTCCTGGATAGACAAGGTGGAAGAGGACAGTTTGGAAGCTTGATCATTATTTTTCTGCTCAAGGGCCTCACATTTTGTGATGGCGTCCTTGAGCTCTTGCTGCAGTTCAGCTACCGTGTCATCATGCTTGTCTCTGGCAGATTTGGCCAACAACAGATCGGTCGCTGCTTGTTCGGCCGCCATTTTCTGTTCGGCAACCTCTTGCCTCGCCTTGCTTAGCTTGGCCTTGAGTCTCTCGACGTCTGCGGCGACAACTACAGTTGTCACATAAAACAATTCACACTTAAGGACAAAAGCAACATTACCTAGCCTAAACGAGGAAAATATAGATAAGTAGTCTAATTCGGACTTATCTTGTGCATCATCAAACCGCTTGTTAAGACGATCGAGCTCATCCTCGGAGCTCTTCAGCTTTCGGTTCATTTCCGCCCATTCAACGGTGTTGGGGGCTGCTATTGAAGACGAGGCCTACATAGATAGTTCATATGCGTTAGACTCCCAAGTTATTTGATTTTTAACCCTCCCTCGGGTTTTTCTTTCATCCTGTTAGAGTCTTGGGGGCTGGGACTCATTTTCAAAATGGAATTATAAGTGTCTTTTCTTGCACAATTTTACCCTCGCATGAATTTTTCAAGCTCGCGCAGGTATCGCGGGCTACTAAATATGGGGGTTTCATATAAACCCATAAAGTAAAATTACTTTGTAAAAAAGAATATTTCATAATTTACCTTAAAGCCTGTTAACAGGCTGCTGAAGCTTCCTTCAATCCGCTGTTAACGGATCGAATGCCTTGTAAAACCACACACAGAAGACTGCGGTGCTCTTCGCCGATGGTGGATTCATCTAAGCTCTCCTCCGTCATGGTCGTCCTCCCAATTTTGGGCCCCTCTGTCATGGATGGCTCCGAGTGCGGCATTGCAGCTTCTCCCCTTGGAGAAGCTAGAGTAGATGACTCTGGAGGCTTGGAGGCCTCTGGAACTGCCTCCGAAGAGAGCTCGGGTTAACCGAGTACTCCTCCTTTGCTTGCCAGGAGGGACTCACCCTCCCGGTATTCGGGAACCGAGGTGTTAACCTCGGCCATGACTTCATCATCCCTGCCCCTTGTATCCAACTCGAGGAGGGTCTTGTCGGCCACCACCTCCTCGATGGCCTAGGGAAGGGAGTTGTGGGACGCGGTCCCACTCTCCGCCAGTTCGGCTGGCAGAGATTCCCCTTCCGAGGCTTGGTCGGTGGGAAAGTCGCCTGGTGTGCAATGGGAAAAAGCATGTGTATAGCTAGTAACAAAAACCTTCAAAGTGAAAAGATGATATAATCTTCGGATTCATACCTTTGCGCCCGGGGCTTGACTCCGAGGGTCCTTCGTGGAACCCTTTCAAAATCCTCGGACTCCCTGTTGGAGTCCAGAACATCATCAAACAGGGCCACTTTGGCCCTACATTGCCTTTTTGGGGCAGTGGGAGCTAGATCTCCCTCGTCGTCTTCGGACACCGCCCTCTTCTTTGTGTGGGAGGACTCACTCTCCTCCTCGTCCTCTTCCTGCTCTCCTTCAAGAGCATAAGGAGCATGTGTATCCTCGGACCCGGTGTCTAGAGGACCTTTTAAACGAAGACCTCGAGTCCCCTTCTTCTCTTCCTTCTTCTCTTCTTTGTTCTTCGGCATCATGTATGGATTTTCGACCATCATGGCCGTTAATAAGGTTGTCCTGGGGTCTTCGGGCAACAGTGCCGGGTAGTTGATCCGCTTGGATTTCTCCAACCAGATCTACGGATATGGAAGAAAGAGGGGTAAGAACCTTATCAAAAGAGAAAAATCCGAACACAAGTAATAAAATCTTACCGCTCCATGAGGGTTCGAGGCTTCGATGCCCATGTCTTCCTCCTTAGCTGGTCAAGTCTTTTGTAGCTTGAACAACACCTTCCAGAGCTTGTTATGTTCGATGCGAAAGAAGTGATGCACAGTGACCAGGTCATATGGACTGTAGTCCCACATAGGGGCAGCCCAATCTTGATAGGGGAGGAGGCGGCGGTGTAGGATCACCTGAACTATGTTGGCCAGCTCAATCTTCTTTGACAATAGGATGGATACACACCTTTGCAACATCGTCACTTCTGCAGCTTCCCCCCATTCGAGCCCATTCTTTATCCGGAACACCAATCTGGTGGGGGATCCGAATTTGAATCCGGGGGAACCTATCCACCCTATGCCGCGTGGTTCGGTGATGTAGAACCACTCCTTCTGCCAGACCTTGGTGGTAACTATGAATGAACCGTCCGACTATTGTACCAGGGGAAACTATGAATGAATGAACCCCTATAGTCTGCCTGCTCGCCGCTAAATACCTTCGGCTTGACGTTGAACACTTTCAACCACAATACGAAGTGGGGATGGACCCGCAGAAAGGCCTCGCAAATAGTGATGAAAGCAGAAATGTGCATAAAAGAATTCGGGGGGAGGTCATGGAAGTCCAACCCGTAATAAAATATCAAGCCCCTCACGAAAGGGTGGAGGGGGAAGCCGAGGTGCCGGAGGAAGTGAGGGATAAACACCACCCTCTTGCCTTCTTTAGGCGTGGGGACGACCTGGCCTTTCTTAGGAGCGCGATGAGCTATGTCCGCCAATAGGTAGCCGACGAGCTTCAACTCCAAAATGTCCTTGTTGGTGACACTAGAGGCCTCCCACTTGCCCCTAGAGCCCGTGTCGTCCATAGCCGAAGAAGGGAAGGGATTGAAGAGATCGGGGGAAGATGGGACTTGGGATCTTGGAGCTCAGAAGTTTAGGGAAGGCAATGGCGATATGAGATATCGAAGGCGTATGGAGGTTGTGGTGGCAGTTTCCTTCTTATAAGCCATTGTAATACCAAGAGCCCATCTGTTGCACCACAGAACTCTCCACTTCCCGATAATTTGTGCAGTTATATGCACATGGGATAACCCAAATCATAAATTGTATCCCTTAAAAAGCGGGGCACGATCTCCATATTAATGGGACGTGCCAAGGCTGCCTCGAACCATGGATCGAGTTTTTTTGTAAACCAGTCAGTAGCTATGACTGGTCACGACCTTTCATTAAAAAGTTGTTAGGAAGAAATGCTATTTACGCTCGAACGGTTGGCCTTCAAGGTTAAGTCACATATATGGCTCGGAAACAAAGAAGTCTTCGGTGGCCGGACTGGTATCATCTAGTTGTGAACAAGGAGAGGAACTCGCCCTGCAAGCCGAAGACCATGGATGCTAGGAGCTGCTAGGGATTAAGGCTACGCCGTTGGAGGCCAGTTCGGGGGCTGCTGAGGGAGTCCTGGACTAAGGGGTCCTCTAGCCGCCGGCCTGTCTGATGGTTCGGATAGTGGGCCACTCGGTGACCGTCATTAAAGAACCGAAGACTATGGTAATATCGTGACCAGGATGGAAACTTCTCAAACCGTGGCGCATACTCCAAGGACAGGATGATAGATTGGGCCTGTTCTTTCTCTGATGTAATCGACATTGTGTAACCCTAGACATCCCTGTATCTATATAAACCAGAGGGTTTTAGTCTGTAGGGTAGATTATGATCATAACTCCTAGGGTTGGACCATAACATACGATCTCGAGGTGTATCAACTCTGTACTCGATACTTCACCATCAATACAAACAAATCAGGACGTAGCGTTTTACCTCCATCAAGAGGGCACGAACCTGGGTAAAACATCGTCTCCCTTGTCTCATGTTGACCATGAATCCAAGATCCACAGTTCGTGACCCCCTAGCCGAGATCTGCCGGTTTTGACACCAACGATGTTCCCAGTGTCCGCGCATGTTCAGTGCCGGAGAGATGTTTGTTGTACGGACGAGACGGATATCTACCATGTTGGTTCAATGTCCGTTCATCCGTACGCCACCACTAAGCAGGCTTGCGGGCTGAGGAACAAACTCCGGCACCGCGCATTGATGCACCCGGATGCTTGACCTCACCGGAACCTGCTATTTAAAGGCGACCACACCCGGCTAACTCCACACCACAACACTTTCATTCCACCATCTCCTCCTCTGCTCCACATCTGCCATGACCGTGAGTAGGAACACTCTGTGGGATAGTCTTTCATTAGAGATGAAACATGAGGTGACCGCCTGGCAGTCCCGTTGCACAAGGCAGATCGAGCAAGACATGTCGGCTAGCTTGCCCGAGGTCTCAGACGACGATCCCATGATGGATATGGGCTCGAACAACGACATCACGTCGGACCTCGCACCGATGCATGCCGGCTTGACCATGGAGCAGGCGCACTATGACGCCGCCATGGCAGAGGACGAGTAGCCTGTGTTGTCTCCTATGTCGGCATTCCAGCGGTCGCAGGAGGAGCATAGGTACAACATGTTTCTCCTCGAGCAGCACCGGTGGCGGAGGGCCAGATTTATGATGAGGGTGCAAGGAGGAGGTCGTGGCCGCCATGGTCACGACGAACCCGAACTTCAATGTGAAGCAACGGGTGCTCCGCTAGGCCGCGTGTGCTCAACGCGCCGCTTGCAACAAACAGCCGGCACAGGCGAACGCGGAGGCGGTAGCACGTGTGCATGCACTGACGATCGAAGACGAGAACGCCACCAGCTACACATCATACGCACTGTCCAACATTTGCGGGCGCATGTAGCAGGTGACGGATTGTCCACGTCCTCACGTTCAAACACTGGCGACAGATAGGTCGCGGACTCCTCTAAGGATGAGTAAGGCATGGGAGGCAACACGATCTTGTGTCCCATGTGGGCCGGTCCGTCTCCCATGTCATACTATTCCTGGCGAGATACCGCATCTTCATTGCACGGGTCTTAAACTTCGCCAGCGCTCATGAAGATGGCGGATGGAGGACACGGTCATGATGCGAAATAAAAAGAAAGTGAACGACCGACGCCGTCATAGGATAGATTTAGATCCAGACGCTCTTTTTTAATAAAAAAAATTCTCGAACAGTAATGAATATGCTCCAATTTGTATAAATGTCAGCCGGTTTGCATTAAGTTTGTTTGTTTAAAAAGTATTTGAAATGTATGCGGTCTGTGGATTAGTCCGACAAAGGATGCAGGAGCAAATATATGGGTAAGGCTGGAGATTCCCTAAGAGCAACTCCAACCGGGCAATCCATTTCGTCCGCGTGCGTCCGTTTGGGTCGCCGCGGACAGAAAACACGGGCCAATGCGCCGACACAAATGGACGCGTGTCCGTTTTTTGTCCGTCCGCGACCCATTCTAGGCCTAATTTTGGGCCGCTTTGGCATCGGCGCGGACACGAAGCGGACACGCGCCTCACCCGCGAGCTCCTTCCCCGGGCCCGCTAGTCGGGGGCATAGTCTCCTTTTCTTATCCCCTTTCCCACCCCGTCGCCTCCAAAGCGCGCAAATCCTAGGCCGACCCCATTTTTCCAGGACACCTTGGTCTCCAGCTTCCTCCCTCCACCCAGCACATCCACCGGCGGGGTGCCTCCCTCAACCCGGTGCGGGAGGCCTACTGGTAGATCTGCAGCGGTGGCGACGAGATTTTGGCGCATCCCGTCAACGGGATTTGTCGCATCCTGCCGGCGGCGGACTGCTCTTGCCATGGATTGGACGGGAGCCAGTCCACCTAGCCTGGGAAAAGCCTCGGTGTTGCATGCAGGCACTCAATCCGCCTCTAGCCGCTCTTATCTGTACCATCGTTGGTCCGTCGGCAAAGCCACGCCCGGCTGGCGTCCTGGGTCGACGCTAGCCCAGAGGCTAGCCGGCTCACCGTTGCCACTCATAAAGTGCGACGATTGCAAGCTTCATGTCGTCCGACGCATTTCTTGGACGCCAAAACATCCCGATTGGGTGTTCATCAACTGCATAAACGATGGGGTATGCTTTTCATGCTGCCTTTTGCTCTTTGAATCGATGAAATTTCGATAGCTTATTTGCTCACTTTTTTGTGTAGGACGGAAGCAAATTTTTGTTTAGGAAAGAAGAATACAGTGATCTTTTGCTCTTACGAAAATTGCTAGATGTTTGTTCGCTCCTAGCTAGACTTTAAGCTATAAATGAAAGTAAAGAAGAGACCAACAGGGAAGCAACGTCTAATTCTTTACAAAAGAAGAAAAACGTTGTTAAACTCAAGAATCCGCATATCAATAACAAAGACACGGAAAAAAATCTTAGTCCAACTAGTGGGAGCAGTTAGGAAAGTTGAACGGCTTTTAAAATATCTAATTGTGATTCTTGTTTTCTTTGATTTTGTATTCGTAACGAAAAATGGGTCGGCTTGTTGGACGCACGGTCGATCTATTTACAAAAGGGGGCGAAAAGCCGACCCAAACAATCAAAATGCGAACAAATCGTGCGTCCATGTTTGGGTCACGGTTGAAGTTGCTCCAAGTGCGCATTCATGTACGCAACAGCGCCACAGGCGATGATAAGCATCGTCTTTTGTAGCCTTGCAGGAAATTTACGGCCGTAAACGCTGAGCAGCCACGTGAAGTGGAGGCGAAGAAAGGAAGCGCAGGTTGAGCCTCGTGTTTCAATCATACACAAATCCAGCAAAAGTTGCAGCTTTTGACCTGCATGATTGTACTACCCTAACCCCCAACGATGCAACAGTACAAGCAGGGGCCGGTGCTTTGCAAAAGCAGGATCCACATGCAACCTCCACGTAGGGGTACTCTCTCCGATTCAAAAAAAAAGAAAAAAGGAAAAGGAAAGGAGAGAACTCAATCATACTACTACAAGGCAGCACTGCAGTAGAAGCCTGTGTGTACAACCAACATACATATATTTGCTGAAACAAGCAGAAATGAAAAACAAGCAAACGAAATGAGAAATGAAACAAACGAGTGTACATGTTTGTCATCAGAAACGAAAAATCAAACTGCACAGCAGCACAATCACTTGTTTCAGCAGTTAGAACAGCATAAGAAGATGGCAAAAACATAAGCAAAACCAAGAATGGACAACACAACAGCACCAATGGCAACCGGCAACCCCGCGAGCATGCACAATGGGAATGTCGAAACACGCCGTCAACCTGATGCACAATCTTTTTACCGAAAAAATTACTATGTACGGATATAAGGCCTGCACAAGTGGAGAAACAACACGCCAGGAATGGAACGGAACAGATCTGCCCAGGTCAGATTGGAAATGGTGGCATGTGCAATCAGGCCTGCAGTTCGACTTGTTTTCGGGCTTGGTTAGGCGCGTTAGCCCGTGGTTTCGGGTCGGACTTGGCACTGCTGGATCGGTTCATCGGATCTCTGTTGGTTGCCCCGTTCGCTGCTCCCCTGCCGACTGTTAGACACATCAAAACTGGCTAGATTATGTACTGCTGGTTCATGGAAATGCATGGCAGAAAAAGTACATAGAAAGTGAGAGTCTAGTATTTGAAAGCATGCTAGAAAGTGAGTTCATGGAATTACAACTAACAAAAGGAGAAATCCTTTCAGGATTCAAGCATGTATGCTAAGAAAATAATGAAAATGGTGGATGGGATGTGACTATTGTGTATTTTACCGTTATTTGGCAGGGACAGACGCTTCTTGGCCAATGTATTCAGCTGCCCGCGCCTTTCTTTCTGATTGAGGACGGCCAAGGAAGCTATATCTGTGGGCTGGGAGCTGACTTCCTCAAAAGCATCATCCTCCAATTTCGTCTTCTGTTTGGATGTTCCCAGAGAAGTAGAAGGCGGTACACTTGACGATCGCCCAAATGAAGTGAAATTTATATCCGAATATGACTTCCTGTGGTTTGCACCTTTCTTCTTGCTCAGGCCATTAGGAGGAGTGACTGTGCTTGAAGTTGGCGCTTTGCCCTTTGGTGTGACCTGAGATTTTGTTTCCTCGTCCTGATTATCATCACACACTGCCATGCTCTCTTTGGCATTATTGTCAAGTAACCTGTTCTCCCATGGACGTGCAGCCACCCATCTTTCTACCCAGTTTGATCCCCAGTGGTCATCATCAAGTTCGGATCCTTGCAGGTTTGTAGGTTTCTGCTGCCTTAAACCAGCTTGCCGCTGGTCAAGAGAGTAACAGAAGTTAATGACTTTGGAGTGGTTAACAGATATCAAAAATTAGTACAGAATTGTCAGCTTCAGCATTTATCATCATCTACATGTTAAGATCGTTCTTAAAATGCTACCTATGGTTTCCTAGGCGCACTAACTCAAACTATTGTAGAACACACTAGTAATTTTTTTGCTGCATTATGTTAAACTAGCTACTGTAGATCCCTTAAAAAATAGTACTACCTCCAATCCATAAAAAGTGTCTCAGTTTTGAACTAAACCCAGTTCAAAACTGTGACACTTATTTTGGATCAGAGAAAGTAATATTTTTTCTCATGTAAGAATTGCACTTTCCATATTTAGTTGACCTAAACCATTTAATCTAGTCTCGCCAGAATAAGAAGAGTAATACTTTCTCGTTTGTCTCACTATTGAGCGAGTTTATGTGATATTTTCTGTTTTGTAGGAGTAGTTTATTATCCGAAGGAAGTGCTTTTAATCTTACCAGTTGTTTATATTCAAAAAACATATGCAGCAGTGCAGCACCCAGTGAAAAAATAACAACCCTCAGAGAAAAACATAAGCACATTAGATATATGGAATTACGGTTTGATTAGTTCCCACAATGGTGGGTTTAGTCGGATCATAGTTTTCTAAAACTTAGATTTACTATGAAAGTTGATGTCTTTTTTGCTAGACCGTTAAATAATTCACGAGCAGAGCAAGCATGAAACATATCTGCTAATTGACTTCTTGCTTGCGGCATTAACTTCCTGACCTGACTAATGGATAATGAACAAGTGTGCATTCAACAAACAGTTCGATTCTAGATCATCAAGTTAACCTCAATTGACATGTTCCAATTAGTTAATGTGTTCTGGTATGGTACCCTCCAAAATTACCTGATGGGTCAACGCATACGCCATCGCTCTCTCTCGTTTTGCAGCAGCTTCCTGCCTTTTCAGTACTTTAGCTTGCATTTCGGCCACAGAACCAATACCGCCACACCAGCCTTCCTGCATTTGTTGTTGCAGAAGTAAACAAAGTTATCCCTTAAACAGCATCTAGTCAATACACAAAATTATGCCACCCATGTATGACTTGCTCTACTTTTGCATTTCAGAAAAAACAACTGGTTACCAAGAAAATGTTAATGAGCAACAGATCTAATGGCAATGTATATATTATTGCTGCAATAATTGGTAGAATATCAAAGGGTTGAAGAAAAATCTCGTTCATTCAGGACATACAGCTAGGACAGAATGCACAATAATTAAATGGTTGGTGGTTAGGAGCAAGTCAACCCTTGAAAATAATATGTTCTTGTTCCTAGTCCAGGTCAGCAGATGAACCGTGTTTAGTGCGATGGCATGTATACTTCCATCCTTCAACATACCACTTGTAATTAAATTTAATACATTTAATTTATAAAACTAAACTCTAATATTTCCAGTTTATCTTCTTCCATGACTTGCCCTTGTAACATGTACTTATGTCTTAACGTGTAGTTTGTGTAACTGAATGATAGATCGGGATTTAGGGACATAGAGCAACATATTTATTTCTGAGGGATTAGGTTGCCTACCTCAATTTCTCGAACATGGTTCTCACAATCATCTTGCTCAGGGACCTTTTTCCGTGCCACTTGGTTTTCTAATGCAACACCGGCTTGCCTTGCTCTGACACGAGCTTCGGCCCTTACCAGCTCGTGCATACACTGAAGTGTTTCTGCTGTCTGCTTTCTCACAATATGGCCCCTCACAAGGGCCTGGAGTAGAACTATACCTTTCAGTGCTCGTAAAGCCCGCCTAGCCTATTATGTATAGAAGCAACAAGAGATCAAAATGTCAGAACCAGCGAACTACGATATATGCTTGAAACCATGAGCTAAAATATTACACGAATAAGAAATAATTTTATATATAGACAACTATAATTTTAATTCAGGGATAAGATTTGCTTTCACTTGGTCGTTTCCTGATCATTGAAGAACAAATCTCTATTGCCCTTTGTATTGGCGGACAATCTCCGGGTTTAGTTAAATAAATAATAGAAACATGAATATGGGCAAATTCACTATATGAGAGTGGTGACATTGCTTTATCGACGTGGCAAAGAGAGTACATGATGCTATGCATTGTTTAACACACGATGCTCAAAGAAATAGCATACCAAGAATGCCCGAAATGCAGACTGAATAACTGTTGCAGCCAAATCCCCTTCTCTAGGAAGTTCTTCGGTCTGAGAAACATGCGCATCACGTGATGCACTTTCTGATGAAATGGAATTTGAACCTAACTGTGTGTTGGTGCCATCCGTCGATGTTTCACTAGGTACTGCAAGTTCTTCAACTGCAGGATCCAGAGAATGCTTTCGTTTGTGTAGCTGTCGAGCAGAAGAGCTCTGCAGTATTTATCAAAACCATCATGATCGAAAACTAGAGCAGTAACACTTGTAAGTCAAGTGGGAAGATGTTCTAAAAAATCAAAACATTAATAGTGTACACTGCAAACTAGGAATTTATGCTTGGAAAGTAACACTATAGTGTGAGGTACATGACAGACTAGAATACATATCACACGCATACTTAAGGTTGATTTAAGTGGACACAGAATGAAGTTGTGTATCAGAACTCTTACATCAGCTATATGTAAATGAAATACTAGCAAAGTCCTTCAGTGGCTGGAAGTTTAGTTTGGTCAAATTTACAAACTGACGCCCTGAGAACTAAAATAAATAAGATATTTCGAAAAATAAAGACATTACTTGAAAGAATAAAGGACAATGCAATCATCTAGTGGTGCACAAATCAACCAGCTATCTGTTACAGACAAGTTAACACATTAAAAACTTGGTACCAAAATTTGAACCACAGTTAGACAGATTGAAGTCAACCATTTTTTAGCAGCCCTACCTATCTGAATGGTATTTATTTATAGTGTTGATACAACACTGGCATGCACAGAGTAACCCTGATTTTGGAACTATTGACAGTGGAGCAGAGCTGTTGAGCATCAAGCCCATGACAAAGACATGCCAACAACAGCACTTGTGTGGCATCTGACAAACCAAATTTGGTACACCATCCACTTCTGCAGTTTTGCTCATTCGTTAAGTTTTGTCATGTTCCCAAATCCCCCATAGAAAGACAAAAACCAAAAGCATGCGCACCTATCAAGCTGTGCTCATAAGAGAAGAAAACAAAAACAAAAGACAAACAAACTAATCATAGGTTCACGCATCATAGTTCAGCCATTCATTATGATTACGCGCAATAAACCCAAGGAGGATACCATGACTTACGGCTTCGCTGCTCTCGGCATTTTCTGCATTTTCTTGATTTTCTGAACTCCGCCCCTTTTCCTGCTTTCTTATGCGAACCAGTGATTTAATCCACTTGGCTGAAATGCCCATGGTAACCCAGCCTTTCCTTTCTTCCAATCAGAGAGCCTAAGACCTGCATTCAGAGTATTGTAATAATGTTACTGTGCTAAACAAGCAAAGCTGCTTCTGCTTGGAACTTAAGTAAAAGAACAAAGATGACTCATAGCTTAAAACCAAGAAAAACTAAATAAAAATTACTAGAATCTCGAGCAATGCATCGTGGAATAAGATTTAGCCCGTGCAAGTTGCTTCCAATGATTAGTGGCAGTCCAGTAAAGAACCTAGGTTGTATGATAAGGTCAGTTGGAAGCAACAAAAATATTCTGTCATTCTTTCGCTGGTGGTTTGCCATAAAAGTATAGGATACCAGTCCAGACTACGGCAGCAAACTAGCAGAGATGCTGATAGGTAATCCTACTCCACCACCTAAAATACAGTACACGCAAGAATTTTCTGCACGCTAGGCCAAAATTGAAGAACAGTTCAGCAAACTAGTATCAAACCCAGAAAGGGAGAGAAACAGACTTTCAGAAACTCCGGCATGGTTCTGCAAAACGTAAGCAACATTTGTACTCTGCGAATGCAGCTAAAAACTGAGCAAAACTCAAATAATTCCCCAAGAGGGGGGATACATTCCAAGTTCCAACACGAAGATTTCAAGGGCTGCATTGCAGGCGACCCAAAAATGTAAGAAGTCGCAGAACTCCGGCATAAGAAGACCCAGCCAGCAAGCACCTTGAAAGTTCACCGTGAACTTTACAGCGAACGAAGGCACGGGCAGCCCCCAAAAGAAACCCAGCTTTTTGAAGGAAAGAACGGGAGGGGGGGGCGGAGATTGTCAACAGAACCTCTTTACGGCACCCCGTATAAATCTTGCGAAAGTGCGACGACTTCGATGGCACGCGGATTCCATGAGAAAATTCAACAAAAACACACCATTGTACCCGCAACGGCAGCTCCAACTTCCAAGCCACCGAACGCGCGCACAAATCAGAACCGCGGGCCGCGAGACGAGCGAGCAGAGGGACGCAGAGCTCGGACGTTACGAAATTTCCCCCCGAAATATGGTGAAAACGGGACTCGGATCAAAGAGCAGGCCCGTCAATCATTCAGTCGGGGGTCTCGAAGTGGACTAAATCGCACCCCAGAGACACCGGGGATGAACGCGCGGCACAGAGGCGCTCGTCGAAATGCCTGCCGGATGGGGGATTCTGGACATGGGATAGGCTGGGAACCTAGGGCTCACCTGGGGGGCGGAGACGGGAGCCTGAGACCGCCAGGAAGCTGGAGAGTGGAGAGCATTCCCTCCGTCCGCTCCGCCGCTCGCCTCTTCCGTCGCGCGTCGTGAGCCCCTCTTCTTTTCTGCCTCGGGGCGTACTCTTCTTCTCTCCCTCTTGTTTAAGCACTTTTCGTTCCTTCGAAGCAAATAAATAAATAAAATAGGGACAGGAAATCACATAGAAATGGTCTGTTGAGTGCTGACATCGAAAAGTCTGAAGCCTCAGTTTTATCTCTTGCCACCCAATTTTATGGGGAAAGGTGTTAAGTAAACAGTAGTAGTACTGTTTTACCCAAATTACCCGGGTTTTTTTACTAAGTGCATCTTCAACGCGGACCTCTAAATCGCTTGCAAACGTCCCAACATCTTCCCGACGCAATTTGTCATTCAACACGGTTATGTATTTTATTCGTGGACAGTTCTGGCTATCAAAAATCTCATAAGTCGAACGCAAACCAGGAAGGGCTTTGCGGGAGTCCAGATCTCCGCCGATAGGACTATGACACCCTTAGCCCATCAAAAACAAAGACGGAGTCCACTCGGTTGGAGCGGTCTGCATTGTTTTTGCGCCAAAACCCCCATTCCTCGCCCTCTCCTCTCCGATCGTTGTCGTCCTCCTTCCCAATTCCCACGCTTTTCGCCTTTCGTTGTCGTCTGGACCCGTACGAAGAGCTATCAGACCTATGGAGGTGGAGGATCAAGAGAAGGTGGTCGCCCACACGATCAACTCAATAGCGCGGCAAGCCTGGCGCCTCAGAAAGAAGGTAGAAGATCAAGAGGCGGAGAGGGGGGCAAATACGGTGACAGAGACGGAGGGTCATGCACACGCACCCTGGCTGTAGTAGTTTCAACCGCCCTACTTCCATGCTACCAAGCAGTTCGATCGTCAGCAGTAGTCCACGAACATCGGCGTTGGATACATGTCGTATTATGTCGACGTCAACGCGGTGCTGCTCCATTTCGGGGAGTTGCCATCATCACGGCTTGTCTGGTCACGGACATCGGGTGTGGATCAGCCTGGTGCCGACTCTTTGTTCCCAATATGTTTCAACCGAACGAGACAACATATGATGTGCGGACAGGGAGTTGATGAAGATTATCCAAGATGGACGCAAAGGCGGCTTCGAGGACAGATAAGTGGATGACTTGCAAACAGAGGCATACGCCTAGGAGCCGAGCATGTATATCTAGCAATCGAACTTGAACACAAGGCAGTCGGAGCAGGATGCCGATGAGACGAAGGATTAGACGGACGGTCCAAATAAGAGGGTGGAGGAGAAAGTTTCAACATGAGGGCGGATGAATTGTCTTGCGATGCGTGGTTAGCCATCGAGCTGATGGCATTGATGATGTTACGCACATCATTTGGGAAATAACTATGTCATACTTGGAGAAGGTTGGATTGTACATGTCCCTAACCTGTTCATGTAGCCAAGCCGCCTGCTTGACCGACGTCTCATAATGGTGTGGGGAACAGATACGTTTGTCTTGTTTGGTAGATCGTCCAAGGAACCACGTCCTCAGGCGGGGTCCAGCACCTCTCCTTTGGGAGGGGACCCGACCTCCTCATGTGTCGGGATGACAAGCAACCCACGTCGCCCTGGCCCGCACCATGACCCGCACCATGAGTCGTGCCCTGGCCAACACCATCGCCATACACGCGAGATTTGTAGGCCCTCCAATGGTACCTCTCCACCGAATCGTTTCTCTCCGCCTCCATCATCGCCTAATAGGTGAAATCCACCGGAAGAGAGGGGTTTAGGAGCATGGCGGATTTCTCCTCCTCTGTGACACAACCGGCGATGCTGACTGTCTCCTCGTGGACCACCATCAAGTCAGGGAATCACAAGCATATCTCGCACAGTCGGGCGAGCTTCTTTGTATTGTCGGCGACCACCTAAAGGAGGATTGCCGCCAGCGAAGGAGTGATCTCCATTGTGGCTTAGAGATTAGACGAGAATGGTTGGGAGATCGATGGCGAGGATTAGGGATCTGGGCGAGATGAGAAATTTTGGAGACGGGGAGAAAGGAGTGGTGGAGTGGAGGTGACTAGCTTATTGAATAAGGCATCGACAATTTGCCTACTCGGTGCATGCGACCAACATGCGAGCCTGAGACGACGACCTTGCCTCATGGGGCCACGGTGGAGTATGTTTTTTCCTAGAAAAGCAAGGGGGGTCCCCCAAAGAAGATGCGCTACGCATGGCACGCCAAAAACGCGGTACTATCCTCACGGCGGCTCGAGGGCCTCGATAAGGATATAAGCGCATTTCGGGTCGCTTCGCAAGAATGGAAATCATCACAATACATGTAAAGAAGAGATGCGTACATGGAGTTGGATTACATTCGCCACATGCTACAACATAAATATCTCAAAACATCAATAGATAACAATCATCATACATAAGAGCATGATCCGACTATGGATGAAATCAAACAAAAAAGAAGACGACGCCCACCTTGCTAATCCTAGGTTGTCGACTGTACCCTTCCTATGATCAATGATGAAGAAGAAAAGCTCCAAATAGAACAATCATCGCTCTCACATCAAAGCATCGTAGTACCTGTACCTGCACATGTTGTTGTAGGAACTTGCGAGACATAAGGACTCAACAATCTCATTATCAATAGTATCAAGACTAGCAAAGCTTAATGGGTGAGGTATGGTTAAGTGGTGAGGTTGCAGCAACACTAGGCATTTTATTTGGCTAACTTACGAGTACAAGAATAAGAAGAGTGATCTATGCATAAACAGACGTGAGCTAGTAATGATCAAGAAGTAATCCTAAACACCTACTTATGAGTCAAACATAACCCCACCATGTTCGAACCAAGAAAGGACGGTCACGATTACGCACACGGTTGGTGTATTTTAATCGAGTTTACTTTAAGTTTTCTATAACTGGGTATTATACACGGCTTTTTGAAAGATTTGACCTTGCAGGGGTGCTCCAACTCGTCCATCACAAATTAACCACAAGCTGCGTTGAAAGACCTCAACCGCGGGACAACCCGAAGTGTCCTCGGAATCCCAGTGCACAAGACATTCATCAAAGGTAAAACAAATCCAATAAGACCTCCCGGCAGGACAAATCCTGATAGGAGTCACGCGTATCTCGTTCTCAGGGCACAACCGGATGGGCAAGACATCGGGTTGGCTAGGTCTAGGTGTTTGGTTACCGAACTGAGAAACCGGACCGAAATTAACCGAACCGCAACCACACATCCGGTTAGTTTGGTTTCTGGTTAGCGATACGGTTCAGAAATCAGGAACCGTTGAAGCTTTGGTTTCGTCTGTTAGAAACCAAGGAAAATTGGTACCAACCAAGTAACCATAAAGTAGACAGGCCCCTCGGTGACTCTGGTTGATTTGGATGTTGGCCCTACCCAATTAGGCTTCTAGTGGAGCACAAAACGTCAAAACCTATCGCAAAGCAAAAATGGCTCCTCCCCGCAACGCACGCGATAGCGGTAAACCCTAGTCGCGGTGGCTAAGGACGCAGCAATGCCCGATTCGAGCGCAGCAGGGGCACAACGACGGACAGACTTGGCGAGGAACAATAGTGTCGCGTGAAGGAGAGGCTGGGAACTAGTCGGTGGTGTTGGAAATATGCCCTAGAGGCAATAAATAAAGTGTTTATCATTATATTTACTTGTTCATGATAATCTTTTATTATCCATGCTATAATTGTATTAATTGGAAACACATTACATGCGTGGGTAAATAAACAACACTCTGTCCCTGGTATGCCTCTAGTGAACTAGCTCGTTGATCAAAGATGGTCAAGGTTTCCTAGCCATTGACATGTGATGTCATCTGATAACGAGATCCCATCATTAGGAGAATGATGTGATGGACAAGACCCAAACTACAAACGTAGCATATGATCGTGCCAGTTTATTGCTACTGTTTTCTGCATGTCAAGTATATGTTCCTATGACCATGAGATCATGCAACTCACGGACATCGGAGGAGTGCCTTGTGTGTATCAAACGTCGCAACGTAACTGGGTGACTATAAAGGTGCTCTACAGGTATCTCCGAGGGTGTTCGTTGAGTTGGCATGGATCAAGACTGGGATTTGTTACTCCGTGTGACGGAGAGGTATCTTAGGGCCCACTCGGTAATACAACATCACAATAAGCCTTGCAAGCAATGTGACTAACTGTTAGTCACGGGATCTTGTATTATGGAACGAGTAAAGAGACTTGCTGGTAACGAGGTTGAACTAGGTATGGAGATACCGACAATCGAATCTCGGGCAAGTAACATACCGAAGAACAAAGGGAACATCATACGGGATTAACTGAATCCTTGACATAGAGGTTCGACCGATAAAGATCTTCATAGAATATGTAGGAACCAATATGGACATCCAGGTCCCGCTATTGGTTATTGATCGTAGAGGTGTCTCGGTCATGTCTACATAGTTCTCGAACCCGTAGGGTCTGCACACTTAAGGTTTGGTGACGTTTCGGTAGTATAGAGTTATGTATGGTGGTGACCGAAGGTTGTTAGGAGTCCCGGATGAGATCCCGTACGTCACGAGGAGCTTATGAATGGTCCGGAGGTAAAGATTTATATATAGGAAGTCCTGTTTTGGTCGCCGGAAAAGTTTTGGGCTCATCGGTAGTGTACCGGGAGTGCTGGTAGTGTACCGAGAGGCCTCCGGGAGGAGTATTTCGACACAAGAGGCTACATGGGCTGTGGAAGAGTGAATATAAGCCCTTATTGGTCTGGTGGAAACTCCCACACAAGGCCCATGTGGCTGGAGAAGAAAACCCAATAGGAAAAGGTGGAAAAAAGGCAAAAAAGGAGCAATCCTAGTCCTACTAGGATTGGAGGAGGAGTCCTCCTCTCCTAGTGGGTTCGGCCGAATCCAAGGAACCTTGGCCCTTGTGCCAAGGCTCTCCTCCTCTCCTCCTATATATACTGGTGGGTTTTAGGGTTTTGCACTAGTTTTTTCAGCCACGTGCTACCCGTTCCTCCAGTGCATAGTTTCTCCTCTAGATCGGATTTCTACAGTGCTTAGGCGAAGGCCTGCCGGAATTGCTCCACCACCATCGCCGGAGCGCCATCACGCTACCATAGAACTCTTCTACCTCTCCGCTCTCTCTTGCTGGATCAAGACGGCGGAGATCGTCATCAAGTTGTACGTGTGCTGAACGCGGAGGTGTCGTCCGTTCGGCGCTAGATCGGAAGGATCGTGATCAAGCTCGTGGGATGGATCGTGATCAAGTTCGTGGGATGGATCGTGATAAAGTTCGTGGGACGGATCGTGATTAGATCATGGGACGTATCTTGATTGGATCGCGGGACGCTCAGTGATTTGGATCGGGAAGACGTTCGGCTACACCAACCGCGTTTCTTAACGCTTCCCGCGTAGCGATCTACAAGGGTACATAGATCCACTCTCCCTCTCGTAGATGCTCATCACCATGGATAGATCTGCGTGTGCGTAGGAATTTTTTTGTTTCCCATGCAACGTTCCCCTACAGTGGCATCATGAGCTAGGTCTATGTGTAGATGAGATCTCGAGTAGAACACAAAAGGTTTGTGGGCTTTGATGCTTAGATTGCTTCCTCCCTTGGTCGAATTTTGGTTCAGCGATATTGCGAGATGAAGCGGCCCGGATCAACATTACTCGTACGCTTACGAGAGACCGGTTCCCTCGACCGCAACTTTTTGCATAGATGGCTTGCGGGTGCCAGTTTCTCTCACTTTAGTTGGATCGGATTTGACAAAGGCGGTCCTTGAGAAGGTTGCAAAGCAACTAGTGTATCACCATTGTGGTTTTTGCGTAGATGAGAATTGTTCTTGCTAGATACCCGTAGCATCCATGTAAAACATGCAACAACAATTAGAGGACGTCTAACTTGTTTTTGCAAGGTATGTTGTGATGTGATATGGCCAATTACATGATGTGATATATGTGATGTATGAGATGATCATGTGATGTATAGATTATCGGGACTTGCATGTTGATGAGTACGGCAACCGGCAAGAGCCATAGGGTTGTCTTTAATTATTGTATGACCTGCATGTCAATCATTAAGCGCTACGTAATGCTTTACTTTATCGCTAAACGGTAGCAATAGTAGTAGAAGCATGTTGGGCGTGACAACCCCGATGGCGACACGTTGATGGAGATCAAGATGATGGAGATCAAGATGATGGAGATCATGGTGTCCTGCCAGTGACGATGGAGATCATGTCGGTGCTTTCAAGATGGAGATCAAAAGCACAAGATTCATGGCCATATTATGTCACTTATGATTTGCATGTGTTGTTAATCCTTTTATGCACCTTGTTTTGCTTAGGATGCCGGTAGCATTATAAGGTGACCCCTCACTTAATTTTAAGATAAATTGTGTTCTCCCCGAGTGTGCACCATTGCGAAAGTTCGTCGTGTTGAGACACCACGTGATGATCGGGTTTGATAGACTCTACGTTCACATACAACGGGTGCAAGCCAGTGTTGCACACGCAGAACACTCGGGTTAAACTTGACGAGCCTAGCATGTATAGACATGGCCTCGTAACACAAGAGACCGAAAGGTCGAAAATGAGTCATATAGTAGATATGATCAACATGAGATGTTCACCATTAAAGCCACCTCAACTCACGTGATGATCAGACTTAAGTTGGTGAATTTGGATCATGTGACACTCAGATGACCCGAGGGATGTCGATTTGAGTGGGAGCTTTAGTAATTTGATTAACTAAACTCATTATCTTGAACAATAGTCTTAGTAAAATTTGCATATTTATGTTGTAGATCAATGGCTCGCGCAGTAGCACCCCTAAATTTTAATGCGTTCCTAGAGAAAGTTAAGTTGAAAGATGATGGAAGTAACTTTGTTGACTGGGCCCGTAATCTAAGGATTATCCTCATGGCTTCCCAGAAATCATATGTCCTTGATGCACCGCTTGGTGACCAACCAGAAGACATGACCTCCGAAGATGTTAAGAACGCTTGGGAGGCACGTACTGGAGATTACTCAATAGTTCAGTGTGCAATATTGTATGGCTTAGAACCGGGACTTCAAAGATGTTTTGAATGTCATGGAGCATATGAGATGTTCCAGGAGTTGAAGTTTATCTTTCCGAAGAATGCCCGGATCGAGAGGTATGAAACCTCCGATAAGTTCTATGCTTGCAAGATGGAGGAGAACGGGTCTATCAGTGAACATATACTCAGAATGTCTAGGTATTCAACTCGTCTAGAGGAGTTGGGAATTGCCCTTCCGCCAGAGGCGATCACTGACAAAGTTCTTCAATCACTTCCACCTAGTTACAAGAGCTTTGTGATGAACTACAACATGCACGGGATGAACAAGTTAGTCGCCGAGCTGTTTGCGATGCTAAAAGTTGATGAGTCTGAAATCCAGAAAGAACATCAAGTGTTGATGGTCAAGAAAACCACTAGTTTCAAGAAAAATGGCAAGGTCAAGGGCAAGGGCAAGAAGGGTAAAACCAAGAAGGATGGAAAAGCAGTTGCCACTCCTGTAAAGAAGCCCAAGCATGGACCCAAGCCAGAAACTGAGTGCTTTCA
Source organism: Hordeum marinum (assembly GCA_022496015.1). Lineage (NCBI taxonomy): Eukaryota > Viridiplantae > Streptophyta > Magnoliopsida > Poales > Poaceae > Hordeum > Hordeum marinum. Next base: position 418,901,675 of record CM039676.1, read on the forward strand.
TTGCAAGGGAACTGGTCACTGGAAGCGGAACTGCCCCAAGTACCTGGCTGACAAGAAGGCGGCCAACGACAAACAAGGTATATATGATATACATGTTATTGATGTGTACCTTACTAGCTCTCGTAGTAGTGCCTGGGTATTTGATACCGGTTCGGTTGCTCATATTTGCAACTCAAAGAAGGAACTACGGAATAAACGATGGCTAGCAAAGGACGAAGTGACGATGTGCGTGGGAAATGGTTCCAAGGTTGATGTGATCGCCGTTGGCACGCTCCCTCTTCAATTACCATCGGGATTAGTGATGAACCTGAATAATTGTTATTTAGTGCCTGCGTTAAGCATGAACATTATATCTGGATCTTGTTTATTGCGAGACGGTTACTCATTTACATCAGAGAATAAAGGTTGTTCTATTTATATGAGTAATATCTTTTATGGTCATGCACCCAATGTTAGGGGTTTATTCATATTGAATCTTGATAGTGATGACACACATGTTCATAACATTGATGCCAAAAGATGTAGAGTTGATAATGATAGTACCACTTGTTGGGGAACGTCGCATGGGAAACAAAAATTTTCCTACGCACACGCAAACCTATCCATGGTGATGAGCATCTACGAGAGGGAGAGTGGATCTACGTACCCTTGTAGATCGCTAAGCGGGAAGCGTTAAGAAACGCGGTTGGTGTAGTCGAACTTCTTCGCGATCCAAATCGCCGAGCGTCCCGCGATCCAATCACGAACTGTCCCGCGAACACATCATGATCCGTCCCGCAAACTCATCACGATCCGTCTCACGATCTTGATCACGGTCTGTCCCGCGAACTCATCACGATCCGTTCCGTGATCACATCACGAACCGTCTCGCGATCTCGATCACGGTCCTTCCGATCTAGCGCCGAACGGACGGCACCTCCGCGTTCAGCACACGTGCAGCTTGATGACGATCTCCACCGTCTCGATCCAGCAAGAGGAGGTGGAGAGGAGAGAGAGTTCACCGGCAGCGTGACGGCGCTCCGGTGATGGTGGTGGAGTGATTCCGGCAGGGCTTCGCCTAAGCGCTGCAGAAAACCGATCTAGAGGAGAAACTGTGCACCGGTGAAACGGGTAGCACGTGGCCGGAAATTCTGTCCAAAAACCACCCAATACACTAGTATATATAGGAGGAGAGGAGAGGATAGGCAGCCAAGGCCTTTGGGTCGGCCGAAATAGGAGGTGGGAAGCAATCCTACTTCACCTCCAATCCTAGTTGGAGTAGGATTGTCTCCTATTGGCTGATTTTCCACTTTTTTCTTTAGGACTTTCTCTCCTGCGCCATGGGCCTTTGTGTCTGTTTTCCCAGCCCACTAAGGGCTGGTTATTATTCTCCCACAGCCCATGGACCTCTTGGGGTCGAAATACCCCTCCCGGAGGCCTCCCGGTACACTACCGATGAGCCCGAAACTTTTCCGGAAACCAAACTGGGACTTCCTATATATGAATCTTTACCTCCGGACCATTCCGGAGCTCCTCGTGACGTCCGGGATCTCATCCGGGACTCCGAACAAACTTCGGTCACCACCATACATAAATCTACACTACCGAAACGTCACCGAACCTTAAGTGTGCAGACCCTGCGGGTTCAAGAACTATGTAGACATGACCGAGACACCTCTACGGTCAATAACCAATGGCGGGACCTGGACGTCCACATTGGTTCCTACATATTCTACGAAGATCTTTATCGGTCGAACCTCTATGTCAAGGATTCAGTTAATCCCGTATAACGTTCCCTTTGTTCTTCGGTATGTTACTTGCCCGAGATTCGATCGTCGATATCTCCATACCTAGTTCAACCTCGTTACCGGCAAGTCTCTTTACTCGTTCTGTAATACAAGATCCCGCAACTAACAATTAGTCACATTGCTTGCAAGGCTTATTGTGATGTTGCATTACCGAGTGGGCCCCGAGATACCTCTCCGTCACACGGAGTAACAAATCCCAGTCTCGATCCATGCCAACTCAACAGACACCATCGGAGATACCTGTAGAGCACCTTTATAGTCACCCAGTTACGTTGCGACGTTTGATACACACAAGGCACTCCTCTGATATCTGTGAGTTGCATGATCTCATGGTCATAGGAACACATACTTGACATGCGGAAAACAGTAGCAATAAACTGACACGATCATATGCTACATTTGCAGTTTGGGTCTTGTCCATCACATCATTCTCCTAATGATGTGACCCCGTTATCAAATGACATCTCATGTCCATGGCTAGGAAACCTTAACCATCTTTTGATCAACGAGCTAGTCTATTAGAGGCATACTAGGGACATGGTTTTGTCTATGTATCCACACATGCATCTAAGTCTCCGATCAATACAATTATAGCATGGATAATAAACGTTTATCATGAACAAGGAAATATGATAATAACTAATTTATTATTGCCTCTAGGGCATATTTCCAACAGTCTCCCACTTGCACTAGAGTCAATAATCTAGTTCACATCACCATGTGATTCGCATTGTTATGAATCTAACAGCCAACGAGTTTTGGGGCTCGATCATGCTTTGCATGTGAGAGAGGTCTTATAGTCAACGGGTCTGTAACATTCAAATCCGTGTGCACTTTGCAAATACCTATGTCAAACTGTAAACACTGCTACCACACTCCGCTCGGTACTATTCCAAATGGCTGCTCCACTATACGTATCCAGATTGCTACTACGAGTCATCCGGATTAGTGTTAAAGCTTGTATCGACGTAACTCCTTACGACGAACTCTTTATCACCTCCATAATCGAGAAACATCTCGTCAGTCTCTTAGTTACTGAGGATAATCTTGACCGCTGTCCAGTGATCCACTCCTGGTTCACTCTTGTACCCCCTGACGGACTCATGGCAAGGCACACACAGGTGTGATACACAACATGGCATAATATAGAGCCTATGGCTAAGGCATAGGGGACGACGTTCGTCCTTTCTCTTTCTTCTGCCGTTGTCGAGCTTTGAGTCTCACTCAACTTTCACACCTTACAAATCAGGCGAGAACTCTTTCTCTGACTGATCCATTTTGAACTCTTTCAAAATCTTGTCAAGGTATGCACTCATTGAAAGTCTCATCGAGCATCTTGATCTATCTCCATAGATTTTGATGCTCAACAATTAGGTAGCTTCATCGAGGTCTTCCTTTGAAAATCACTTTCCAAATGACCATTTTATGCTTTCGAGAAACTCTACATTATTTCTGATCAACAATATGTCATCCACATATAGTTATCAGAAATTCTATAGTGCTCCCACTCACTTTATTGCAAATACAAGTTTCTCGTAAACTTTGTATAAACATCAAAACTTTGATCACCTCATCAAAGCGTATATTCCAACTCCGAGATGCTTGCTTCAGTCCATGGAAGGATCACCGAAGCTTGCACACCTTTTAGCATCCTTAGGCCTGACAAAACCTTCTAGTTGTATCACATACAACCTTTCCTCAAGTAAACCGTTAAGGAAACGATGTTTTGACATCCATCTGCCAGATTTCATAATTGAAAACACATCAACTGCTAACATAATTCCAACAGACTTTAGCACCACTACGAGTGAGAAAGCCTCATCGTAGTCAACTCCTTGAACTTGTCACAAACATCTTTGCAACAAGTCGAGCTTTACAAAAAGTGACATTCACCATCAGTGTCTGTCTTCATTTTAAAGACACATTTGTACTCAATGACCTGCCGTCCAACGAGCAAGTCTACCAAAGTTTACACTTGGTTTTCATACATGGATCCTATCTCGGATTTCATGGCCTCCAACCATTTGTCGGAATCCGGGCCCATCATCGCTTCTCCATAGCTCGTAGGTTCATCGTTTGTCCAACAACATGACCTCCAAGACAGGGTTGTCGTACCGCTTAGGAGCAGTACACATCCTTGTCGACCTATGAAGTTCGATAGTAACTTGATCCTGAAGCTTCATGATCATCATCATTAACTTCCTCTTCAACTAACGTAGGCTTCACAGAAACAACATCCTGCGCTGCGCTACTCTCTGGTTGAACAAAGTTTAAACAACCTCATCAAGTTCTATCTTCCTCCCACTTAATTCTTTTGAGAGAAACTTTTCCTTGAGAAAGGATCTGTTTTAGTAACAAACACTTTGCACTTGGATCTGAGATAGAAGGTTCACCCAACTGATCTTAGGGTATTCTATGAAGATGCATTTGTCCGCCTTGGGTTCGACCTCATTAGGTGAAAACATTTTCCACACAAGTGTCGCAGCCCCAAGTATTAAGAAATGACAGCTTAGGTTTCTATCAAACCATAATTCACATGGTGTCATCTCAACGGATTTAGATGGTGCCCTATTTAAAGTGAATGTAGTTGTCTCTAATGCATAACCCCAAAATTATAGTAGTAAAACAACAAGAGATATCATAGCACGCACTATGTCCAATAGAGCATAACTATGATGTTTGGACACACCATCACACTATGGTGTTCCAGGTGGCGTTTAGTTGTGAAACAACTTTCACATTGTCTTAAGTTGTATGCCAAACTCGTGACTCAGATATTCACCTCCACGATCATATCGCAGTCATTTTTATCTTCCTGTCACGATGATCTTTAAACTTCACTCTGAATTTGCTTGAACCTTTCAAACGATTCAGACTTGTGTTTCATTAAGTAAATATACACTATATCTACTCAAATCATCAGTGAAGGTAAGAAAACAACGATATCCACTGCACGCTACAAGACTCACTAGATTGCATACATCAACATGTATCATTTCCACTGAATCACTTGCCCGCTCCATCCAACGGGGTCCTTTAGTCATCTTGCCCAAGAGGCATGGTTCGCATGTCTCAACCGATTCGAAATTGAATGAGTCCAAATATCCATCACCATGGAGTTTCTTCATGCGCTTTATACCAATATGACATTTTGCAACAGTGCCACAAGTATGTGGTACTATCATTATTTAACTTTGTATCTTTTGACATCAATGTTATGAACATGTGTATTACTACGATCAAGATTTCAACAAACCATTCTCACTGGGTGCATGACCATTGAAGGTATTATTCATGTAAACAGAATAACTATTATTCTCTGACTTAAATGAATAACCGTATTGCAACAAACATGATCTAATCATGTTCATGCTCAACGCAAAACACCAAATAACATTTATTTAGGTTCGTCACTAATCCTGAAGGTAGAGAGAGCGTGCCATGTTGATCACATCAACCTTGGAAACATTTCCAACACACATCGTCACCTCACCCTTAGCTAGTTCTCCGTTTATTTCGTAGCTTTTATTTCGAGTTACTAACATTTAGCAACCGAACCGGTATCCAATACCCAGGTGCTACTAGGAGTACTAGCAAGGTACACATCAATAACTCGTATATCAAATATACTTCTGTCGATGTTGCAAGCCTTCTTATCTACCAAGTATCTAGGGTTGTTCCGCTTCAGCGACCTCTCACCTCATAATAGAAGCACTTAGTCTCGGGTTTGAGTTCAACTTTGGGTTGCTTCACTGGAGCAGCAACTGACTTGCTATCCATGAAGTTTCCCTCCTTGCTCTTGCCCTTTTTGAAACTAGTGGTTTGATTAACCATCAACACTTGACGCTCCTTCTTGATTTCTACCTTCGCGGTGTCAAACATCGCGAACAGCTCAGGGATCAATACTTCTATCCCTGGTGTATTATAGTTCATCACTAAGTTCTAGTAGCTTTAGTGACAGTGACTTGGAGAACTATATCAATCACTATCTTATCTGGAAGATCAACTCCCACTTGATTCAAGCGATTGTAGTACCCAGACAATCTGAGTACATGCTCAACGATTGAGCTATTCTCCTTCATCTTACAGGCAAAGAATCTTGTTGGAGATCTCATATCTCGCAACACAGGCACGAGCCTGAGATCACAATCTCTGCTCCTAGAACATCTCATATGTTCTGTGACGTTCAAAACGTTTCGGAGCCTCAATTCTAAGCCGTAATGCATGACGCACTAAACTATCAAGTAGTCATCGAAACGTGCCTGTCAGATGTTCACAACATCTATAGACGACGCTAGAGGGGGTGGCGCACCGAGCGGTGCATTAAGGACATAAGCCTTCTATGCAGCAATGAGGACAATCCTCAGATCACGGACCCAGTCCGCAATATTGCTACCAACATCTTTCAACTCTATTTCTCTAGGAACATATAAAAATTTAAGGGAGCTACAGCGCGAGCTAGTAATCTACAACATAATTTGCAAAGACACTTTGACTATGTTGATGATAATGAGTTCAATTAATCATATTACTTAAGAACTCCCACTCAAATTGACATCCCTCCGATCATTCGAGTGATACATGATCCAAATTCACCAACTCAAGTCCGATCATCACGTGAGTTGAGGTGGCTGCAATGGTGAACATCATTATGTTGATCATATCTACTATATGACTCATGTTCGACCTTTCGGTCTCTCGTGTTCCGAGGCCATGTCTGTATATGCTAGGCTCGTCAAGTTTAACCCGAGTGTTCTGCACGTGCAAATCTGGCTTGCACCCGTTGTATGTGAACGTAGAGTCTATCACACCCGATCATCACGTGGTGTCTCAACACGATGAACTTTCGCAACGGTGCACACTCGGGGAGAACACAGTTCATCTTGAAATTCAAGTGAGGGATCACCTTATAATGCTACCGCCGCACTAAGCAAAACAAGGTGCATAAAAGGATTAACATCTCATGCAATTCATAAGTGACATGATATGGCCATGAACTTGTGTTTAAGATCTCCATCTTCGAAACACCGGCATGATCTCCATCGTCACCGGCACAACACCATGATCTCCATCATCTTGATCTCCATCAATGTGTTGCCATTGGGGTTGTGGCGCCATCCCTGCTTCTACTTCTATTGCTACCGCTTAGCGATAAAGTAAAGCATTACATAGCGCTTAATGATTGACACGCAGGTCATACAATAATTAAAGACAACCCTATGGCTCCTGCCGGTTGCCGTACTCAACGACATGCAAGTCGTGAAATTCTATACATCACATGATCATCTCATACATCACATATATCTCATCATGTAATTGGCCATATCACATCACAACATACCCTGCAAAAACAAGTTAGACGTCCTCTAATTGTTGTTGCATGTTTTACGTGGCTGCTATGGGTATCTAGCAAGAACGATTCTCACCTACGCATAAACCACAACGGTGATACATAGATTGCTTTTCAACCTTCTCAAGGACCACCTTTGTCGGATCCAATCCAACTAAAATGAGAGAAACTGTCACCCGCAAGCCATCTAAGCAACAAGTTGCATCGAGGGAACCGGTCTCTCGTAAGCGTACGAGTAATGTTGGTCCGGGCCGCTTCATCTCACAATCCCACTAAACCAAAATCCGACCAAGGGAGGAAGCAATCTAAGCATCAACGCCCACAAACCTTTTGTGTTCTACTCGAGATCTCATCGAACCATCAACCTAGCTCATAATGCCACTGTTGGGGAACGTCGCATGGGAAACAAAAAATTTCCTACGCACACGCAAACCTATCCATGGTGATGAGCATCTACGAGAGGGAGAGTGGATCTACGTACCCTTGTAGATCGCTAAGCGGGAAGCGTTAAGAAACGCGGTTGGTGTAGTCGAACTTCTTCGCGATCCAAATCGCCGAGCGTCCCGCGATCCAATCACGAACTGTGCCGCGAACACATCATGATCCGTCCCGCAAACTCATCACGATCCGTCTCACGATCTTGATCACAGTCTGTCCCGCGAACTCATCACGATCCGTTCCGTGATCACATCACGAACCGTCTCGCGATCTCGATCACGGTCCTTCCGATCTAGCGCCGAACGAACGGCACCTCCGCGTTCAGCACACGTGCAGCTTGATGACGATCTCCACCGTCTCGATCCAGCGAGAGGAGGTGGAGAGGAGAGAGAGTTCACCGGCAGCGTGACGGCGCTCCGGTGATGGTGGTGGAGTGATTCCGGCAGGGCTTCGCCTAAGCGCTGCGGAAAACCGATCTAGAGGAGAAACTGTGCACCGGTGAAACGGGTAGCACGTGGCCAGAAATTCTGTCCAAAAACCACCCAATCCACTAGTATATATAGGAGTAGAGGAGAGGAGAGGCAGCCAAGGCCTTTGGGTCGGCCGAAATAGGAGGTGGGAAGCAATCCTACTTCACCTCCAATCCTAGTTGGAGTAGGATTGCCTCCTATTGGCTGATTTTCCACTTTTTGCTTTAGGACTTTCTCTCCTGCGCCATGGACCTTTGTGGCTGTTTTCCCAGCCCACTAAGGGCTGGTTATTATTCTCCCACAGCCCATGGACCTCTTGGGGTCGAAATACCCCTCCCGGAGGCCTCCCGGTACACTACCGGCACTCCCGGTACACTACCGATGAGCCCGAAACTTTTTCGGAAACCAAACTGGGACTTCCTATATATGAATCTTTACCTCCGGACCATTCTGGAGCTCCTCGTGACGTACGGGATCTCATCCGGGACTCCGAACAAACTTCGGTCACCACCATACATAACTCTACACTACCGAAACGTCACCGAACCTTAAGTGTGCAGACCCTGCGGGTTCAAGAACTATGTAGACATGACCGAGACGCCTCTACGGTCAATAACCAATGGCGGGACCTGGACGTCCACATTGGTTCCTACATATTCTATGAAGATCTTTATCGGTCGAACCTCTATGTCAAGGATTCAGTTAATCCCGTATAACGTTCCCTTTGTTCTTCGGTATGTTACTTGCCCGAGATTCGATCGTCGGTATCTCCATACCTAGTTCAACCTCGTTACCGGCAAGTCTCTTTACTCGTTCCGTAATACAAGATCCCGCAACTAACAATTAGTCACATTGCTTGCAAGGCTTATTGTGATGTTGCATTACCGAGTGGGCCCCGAGATACCTCTCCGTCACACGGAGTAACAAATCTCAGTCTCGATCCATGCCAACTCAATAGACACCATCGGAGATACCTGTAGAGCACCTTTATAGTCACCTAGTTACATTGCGACATTTGATACACACAAGGCACTCCTCCGATATCTGTGAGTTGCATGATCTCATGGTCATAGGAACACATACTTGACATGCGGAAAACAGTAGCAATAAACTGACACGATCATATGCTACGTTTGCAGTTTGGGTCTTGTCCATCACATCATTCTCCTAATGATGTGACCCCATTATCAAATGACATCTCATGTCCATGGCTAGGAAACCTTAACCATCTTTTGATCAACGAGCTAGTCTATTAGAGGCATACTAGGGACATGGTTTTGTCTATGTATCCACACATGCATCTAAGTCTCCGATCAATACAATTATAGCATGCATAATAAACGATTATCATGAACAAGGAAATATGATAATAACTAATTTATTATTGCCTCTAGGGTATATTTCCAACACCACTTTCTTGTGGCACTACCGTTTAGGTCATATTGGTGTAAAACACATGACGAAGCTCCATGCTGATGGACTTTTGGAGTCACTTGATTTTGAATCACTTGACACATGTGAACCATGCCTCATGGGCAAGATGATTAAAACGCCGTTCTCTGGAACAATGGAACGGGCGAGTGACTTATTGGAAATCATACATACTGATGTGTACGGTCCAATGAATGTTACAGCGCGTGGTGGATATCGTTATTTTCTCACCTTCACTGATGACTTAAGTAGATATGGGTATATTTACTTGATGAAACACAAGTCTGAAATGTTTGAAAAGTTCAAGCAATTCCAGAGTGAAGTTGGGAATCATCATAACAAGAAGATTAAATTCCTGCGATCTGATCGAGGAGGTGAATATCTGAGTTATGAGTTTAGCAGTCATTTAAGACAGTGTGGAATTGTTTCACAGTTGACACCGACCGGAACACCACAGCATAATGGTGTGTCCTAACGTCGTAATCGAACCTTATTAGATATGGTGCGTTCTATGATGTCTCTTGCTGATTTGCCACTATCGTTTTGGGGTTATGCATTAGAGACAGCTGCATTCACTTTAAATAGGGCACCATCGAAATCCGTTGAGACGACGCCATATGAACTGTGGTTTGGCAAGAGGCCAAAGTTGTCGTTTCTTAAAGTTTGGGGATGTGATGCTTATGTCAAAAAGCTTCAGCCTGAAAAGCTGGAACCCAAAGCGGAAAAATGCTTCTTCATAGGATACCCGAAAGAGACAGTCGGGTATACCTTCTATCTCAGATCCGAAGGCAAAGTGTTTGTCGCTAAGAACGGAACATTTCTTGAGAAAGAGTTTCTCTCAAAAGAATTGAGTGGGAGGAAAATAGAGCTTGATGAGGTTATTGAACCTTTACTTCAACCAGAAAGTAGCACAACGCAGAAAGATGTTTCTATGGAAACTACGACGGTAGAAGAGGAAGTTAATGATGATGATCATGAAGCTTCGAATCAAGCTACTATTGAACCTCGTCGGTCGACAAGGCCGCGTACTACTCCTGAGTGGTATGGCAACCCTGTCTTGGAGGTCATGTTGTTGGACAACAATGAACCTACGAGCTATGGAGGAGCAGTGATGGGCCCGGATTTTGAGAAATGGTTAGAGGCCATGAAATCCGAGATGGGATCCATGTATGAAAACAAAGTATGGACTTTGGAAGTATTACCTAAAGGGCAAAAGGCCATTCAGAACAAATGGATCTTTAAGAAGAAGACAGAAGCAGATGGTAATGTCACCGTCTATAAAGCTCAACTTGTGGCAAAGGGTTTTTCACAAGTTTAAGGAGTTGACTACGATGAGACCTGCTCACCCGTACGATGCTTAAGTCTGTCAGAATCATCTTGGCAATAGTTGCTTATTTCGACTATGAAATTTGGCAGATGGATGTCAAAACAGCATTCCTCAGTGGTTTCCTTGAGGAAGAGTTGTATATGATGCAACGAGAAGGTTTTGTCGATCCAGAGAATGCTGACAAAGTTTGCAAACTCCAGCGATCCATTTATGGGCTGGTGCAAGCATCTCGGAGTTGGAATAAGCATTTTGATGAGGTGATCAAAGCGTTTGAGTTTATACAGGTTTATGGAGAAGCTTGTATTTACAAGAAAGTGAGTGGGAGCTCTATAGCGTTTCTAGTATTATATGTGGATGACATATTGCTGATTGGAAACAATATAGAAATGCTGGAAAGCGTGAAGGAATATTTGAACAAGAGTTTTTCAATGAAGGACCTAGGAGAAGCTGCTTTCATATTAGGCATTAAGATCTATAGAGATAGATCGAGATGCTTAATAGCACTTTCACAGAGCACATACCTTGATAAAGTTTTGAAGAAGTTCAAAATGGATCAGTCCAAGAAGGGGTTCTTGCCTGTGTTACAAGGTGTGAAGTTGAGTAAGACTCAATGCCCAGTGACTGCAGAAGATAGAGAAAAGATGAGTGTCATCCCCTATGCTTCAGCCATAGGCTCTATCATGTATGCAATGCTATGCACAAGACCCGATGTCAGCCTTGCCATAAGTATGGCCGAAAGGTTTCAAAGTGATCCTAGAATGTTGCACTGGGCAGCGGTCAAGAATATCCTTAAGTACCTGAAAAGGACTAAGGAAATGTTTCTTGTTTATGGAGGTGATGAAGAGCTCGTCGTAAGGGGTTACGTCGATGCAAGCTTTGACACTGATCCAAATGAATCTAAGTCACAAAACCGGATACGTATTTATTCTCAACGGGGGAGCGGTAAGCTGGTGCAGTTCCAAGCAAAGCGTGGTAGCCAATTATACGTGCGAAGCGGAGTACATCGCAGCCTCGAAGGCCGCGAAGGAAGGTGTCTGGATCAAGCAGTTCATGACAGATCTTGGAGTAGTGCCCAGTGCACTGAATCCAATGAACCTGTTCTGTGACAACACTGGTGCCATTGCTCTGGCCAAGGAACCAAGGTTTCACAAGAGGACCAGACACATAAAGCGACGCATCAACTCCATCCGCGATTACATCAAGGAGAAGGACATAAATATTTGCAAAGTGCACATGGAACTGAATGTTGCAAACCCATTAACTAAAAATCTTCCAAGGGCTAAACATGATCAACACCAGAGCTGCATGGGTGTTCGATTCATTACAATTTAAATCACATAGTGATGCGAACTAGATTATTGACTCTAGTGCAAGTGGGAGACTGTTGGAAATATGCCCTAGAGGCAATAAATAAAGTTTTTATTATTATATTTCCTTGTTCATGATAATCGTTTATTATCCATGCTATAATTGTATTAATTGGAAACACATTACATGTGTGGGTAAATAAACAACACTCTGTCCCTAGTATGCCTCTAGAGAACTAGCTCATTGATCAAAGATGGTGAAGGTTCCCTAGCCATTGACATGTGATGTCATTTAATAACGAGATCACATCATTAGGAGAATGATGTGATTGACAAGACCCAAACTACAAACGTAGCATATGATCGTGTTAGTTTATTGCTACTGTTTTCTGCATGTCAAGTATATGTTCCTATGACCATGAGATCATGCAACTCACAGACATCGGAGGAGTGCCTTGTGTGTATCAAACGTTGCAACGTAACTGGGTGACTATAAAGGTGCTCTACAGGTATCTCCGAGGGTGTTTGTTGAGTTGGCATGGATCAAGACTGGGATTGGTTACTCCGTGTGACGGAGAGGTATCTCAGGGCCCACTCGGTAATACAACATCACAATAAGCCTTGCAAGCAATGTGACTAAGTGTTAGTCACGGATCTTGTATTACGGAATGAGTAAAGAGACTTGCCGGTAACGAGGTTGAACTAGGTATGGAGATACCGACGATTGAATCTCAGGCAAGTAACATACCGAAGAACAAAGGGAACATCATACGGGATTAACTGAATCCTTGACATAGAGGTTCGACCGATAAAGATCTTCATAGAATATGTAGGAACCAATATGGACATCCAGGTCCCGCTATTGGTTATTGACCATAGAGGTGTCTCGGTCATGTCTACATAGTTCTCGAACCCGCAGGGTCTGCACACTTAAGGTTTGGTGACGTTTCGGTAGTATAGAGTTATGTATGGTGGTGAACAAAGGTTGTTCGGAGTCGGATGAGATCTCAGACGTCAAGAGGAGCTCCAGAATGGTCCTAAGGTAAAGATTTATATGTAGGAAGTCCTGTTTTGGTTGCCGGAAAAGTTTCGGGCGCATCGGTAGTGTACCGGGAGTGCCGGTAGTGTACTGGGAGGCCTCCGGGAGGGGTATTTCGACCCAAGAGGCTTCATGGGCTGTGGGAGAGTGAATATCAGCCCTTATTGGGCTGGTGGAAACTCCCACAGAAGGCCCATGTGGCTGGAGAAGAAAACCCAATAGGAAAAGGTGGAAAAAAGGCAAAAAAGGAGCAATCCTAGTCCTACTAGGATTGGAGGAGGAGTCCTCCTCTCCTAGTGGGTTCGGCCGAATCCAAGGAACCTTGGCCCTTGTTATAAGGCTCTCCTCCTCTCCTCCTATATATACTGGTGGGTTTTAGGGTTTTGCACTAGTTTTTTCAGCCACGTGTTACCCGTTCCTCCAGTGCATAGTTTCTCCTCTAGATCGGATTTCTGCAGTGCTTAGGCAAAGCCCTGCCAGAATTGCTCCACCACCATCGCTGGAGCGCCGTCATGCTGCCGGAGAACTCTTCTACCTCTCCACTCTCTCTTGCTGGATCAAGACGACGGAGATCGTCATCAAGCTGTACGTGTGTTGAACGCGGAGGTGCCGTCCGTTCGGCGCTAGATCGGAAGGATCGTGATCAAGCTCGTGGGACGGATCGTGATCAAGTTCGTGGGACAGATCGTGATCAAGTTCATGGGACGGATCATGATCAAGTTCGTGGGACGGATCGTGATTGGATCACGGGACGCTCGGCAATTTGGATCGCGAAGACATTCGACTACACCAACCGCGTTTCTTAACGCTTCTCGCTTAGCGATCTACAAGGTTTTTTAGATCCACTCTCCTTCTCATAGATGCTCATCACCATGGATAGATCTGCGTGTGCGTAGGATTTTTTTTCCCATGCAACATTCCCCTACAGGTGGTAGCTTGATCTCGCTGGATCCGGGCAAGGGGTGGACAAATCTAGTTGTGGTTGACGTGAAGATGGCAGACGCGTCTCCTGGAGCCATGGCTTGATCCTATTGTACGAGAGAGAGGAAGAGGTGAGACGATGTAGAGAGAGGTAAGATTGGAGGAGAAAGTTGTAGGGGCGCAGGGACCTGGCTGAGTGGCCCCGCCTGCGGGAGGAGGTGCTCAGAGCAGGTGGGGTTGTGGTGAGCTCGGGGCGAGGAGGGACATGGAGAGCACTAGCTGGTTGGGACCGCTGGTTGGTTCGATGTGAAAATTGAGGAGGAAGGAGGAGACACGCTGGATCAAGGAGAGCAGCGGGGTGCTCTACTTGGAGGCTTGAATCGGGAGGAGATCCCTAGGTGGATTATGGCGACGCAATGGGTGTCATGCCCAAGATGCGATCCTATCCTTATTTTGGCACGAGGGCCTCGACAGGGATAGAAGCGCATCTCGTCGTGTTGCAAGAATGGATATCATTACAAGAACATTTACAGAAGCGAGTATATGGAATTGGCTTACACTCGCCACAAGCTACATCAAGATCACATCAATACAACAACATATTCAAACATCAATAGAAGAGCAGGGTCCGACTACGGACGAAATCAAACGATAAAATGACATCCACCATTGCTATCCCAGGTTGTTGCCTGGAACCCATCCTAGATCGATGAAGAAGAAGAAGAAGGAGAACTCCAAATCAAACAAGCATCACGCTCACGTCAAATCATCACATTACCTGTACCTGCAACTGTTGTTGTAGTAATTTGTGAGCCACAAGAACTCATCAATCTCATTTCCAAGGGTATCAAGACTATTAAAGCTTAATGGGTGAGGTATGGTTAAGTGGTGAGGCTGCAACAAGCGACTAAGCATTTATTTGAGTGTCTAACTTACGAATACAAAAAGCAAAGTATGATGGCCTACGCATAATGGACGTGAACTGGTTATGTTCACTATCTGATCTTGAACACCTACTTACGTCAAACATAAACCCACCATGTTCTCTCCCGAATAAGGACTCACGAGAAGAGACAATCACGGTTACGCACACAATTGGTGTATTTTATTTGAGTTTACTTCAAGTTTGCTATGACCGGGTGTTAAACAAAGTTTCCAAGTTGCCACATAACCGCAGGCACGGCTTTCCGAAAGATTTAACCCTGCAGGGGTGCTCCAACTCGTCCATCACAAATTAACCACACGCAGCGGGAATAACCTCGACCACGGATCTCGTGATCTTCCTAGGCAATTCCACAGGAAATCCGCCACCTCGAGATAGCCCGAAGAAAAAATAGAATTCCTCACTCAAGACGTTCGAGAAAGGTAAAACATATCTAGCAAGGCCGCCCGACGTGTCGACGAACCCGATAAGAGTCGCGTATCTCGTTCTCAAGACACGACCATATGGGACTAGCTATGAGGAAAACCAATCCCTGAGTTTCCTCGAGGCAGCCTCGCAGGCAGCCCGTTTTGGACTAACACTCATGAGGAGCACTGGCCCGGGTTGTTGATTAAATTATTCGCGGGTGCCAGCGGGTCCCTATGCATTTTATTAGTTATTAGGCAAATGTAGTACCAATGTTGGTCCTTGCCAGACAAGCTTTATCCTAAAACGAAAATCAAGGGGGTCCCCATAACAACCCCGAGCATGTTAGGAGCGCTCAATTATGGAACATAACACCGGTTCACAAGTAACTAGGGTGGCAAGAGTGGAACAAAACACCGAGCAAAAGGCCAAGCCTTCCACCTATCACCAAGTGTATATGTGCATTAAATTAAATAGCAACAATATTGTGATATCAAAAAGTCCATGTTGTCACATGGACGCAATTGCACCTGCAGCTAGAAACGCTATAGGAAGGCTGAGCAAGCGTTAACATAGCCAAACAATGGTTTGCTAGGATGCGGAGGGGTTAGAGGCTTATCAAGGCAATGTTGGGAGGCTTTACATACAAATGGTAGGTAACGAGACATAACAATAAAAGCGGGACAACTAGCATAGTAATGATAATAGTGGTATCCAGGGAAATGTGTCATCTTGCGTGAGATCCCGCTTGGAAGAAGAACGAGTTCGTGAAGAAGACGAACCAACGTAGTCGAACGAATCCTCACACTCCGAACGCTTTCGAGACTCTATCGACAAGAAGCAATCCAGAACAAACAATCAACACATGAAACACCACAACATATGCATGATATGATGCGCAAACAAATATGATGCAAGGAGGCTGGGGCTCGGGCGCGGGATGCACCCCGCCTCCATCTCCACGCGTGCAGCGGCAACCCAAGGAGGAGCTCGAGCCGCCGTAATGGTCCACGGCACCGTCATTTATAGGAGGAGCGTGGGCTGCAGGGAAGGTCGGCTTTGTCTGGCTTTCGCGTTGTCGTCCATCCACCCTGGAGGTCACTCCCCACCTCCTCGTCTCCATCCTCTCTTGCTGTCATGCACGCTCCCCCCTCCATCCTCTCACTGTTGGAAATATGCCCTAGAGGCAATAAATAAAGTGTTTATTATTATATTTCCTTGTTCATTATAAACGTTTATTATCCATGCTATAATTGTATTGATTGGAAACACATTGCATGTGTGGATAAATAGACAACACTTTGTCCCTAGTATGCCTCTAGTGAACTAGCTCATTGATCAAAGATGGTCAAGGTTTCCTAGCCATTAACATGAGATTTCATTTGATAACGGGATCACATCATTAGAAGAATGATGGGATGGACAAGACCCAAACTATAGACGTAGCATATGATCGTGTCAGTTTATTGCTACAGTTTTCTGCATGTCAAGTATATGTTCCTATGACCATGAGATCATGCAACTCACGGACACCAGAGGAGTGCCTTGTGTGTATCAAATGTCGCAACGTAACTGGATGACTATAAAGGTGCTCTACAGGTATCTCCGAGGGTGTCTGCTGGGTTGGCATGGATCAAGACTGGGATTTTTTACTCCATGTGACGGAAAGGTATCTCAGGGCTCACTCGGTAATACAACATCACAATAAGCCTTGCAAGCAATGTGACTAAGTGTTAGCCACGGATCTTGTATTACGGAACGAGTAAAGAGACTTGCCGGTAACAAGGTTGAACTAGGTATGGAGATGCCGATGATCGAATCTCGGGCAAGTAACATACCGAAGAACAAAGGGAACATCATACGGGATTAACTGAATCCTTGACATAGAGGTTTGACCGATAAAGATCTTTTTTAGAATATGTAGGAATCAATATGGGCATCTAGGTCCCGCTATTGGTTATTGACCGTAGAGGTGTCTTGGTCATGTCTACATAGTTCTCGAACCCGCAGGGTCTGCACACTTAAGGTTTGGTGACGTTTCGGTAGTATAGGGTTATGCATGGTGGTGATCGAAGGTTGTTAGGAGTCCCGGATGAGATCCCGTACATCGCGAGGAGCTCCAGAATGGTTCGGGGGTAAAGATTGATATATAGGAAGTCCTGTTTTGGTCACCGAAAAAGTTTCAGGCTCATCGGTAGTGTATCGAGAGTGCCAGGAGGGTACCGGGGGACCATCGGTAGGTGTATTTCGACCCAAGAGGCTACATGGGCTATGGGAGGATGAATACCAGCCCTTAGTGGGCTGGCCGAAGTCCCACAGAAGGCCCATGCGTCTGGGAAGAAATTCCAAAGTGGAAAAGATGGAAAAAGGCAAAAAGGTGGAAATAAGGAAGGAGTCCTAATCCTACTAGGAGTGGAGGAGAAGGACTCCTCCTCTCCACTTCGGCCGAAGCCTCCTAGGGCTGGCCCTTGCGCCAAGCCTCCTCCTCTCCTCCTCCTATATATACTAGAGGTTTTAGGGGTTTTGCACTAAGATTTTCAGCCACGTGCAACCCTACCCTCTAGTCTGTAGTTTCTCATCTAGATCTGTTTCAGCAGTGCTTAGGCGAAGCCCTGCTGAAATTACTCCACCACCATCGCCGCAATGCCGTCACGCTGTCGGAGAACTCATCTACCTCTCCACTCCCTCTTGCTGGATCAAGAAGTCGAGATCATCATCAAGCCGTACGTGTGCTGAACGCGGAGGTGTCGTCCGTTCGGTGCTAGATCGGGACGGATCGTGATTGGATCACGGGACGCTCGGCGATTAGGATCGCGAAGACGTTCGGCTACATCAACCACGTTTCTTAACGCTTCCTGCTTAGCGATCTACAAGGGTACGTAGATCCACTCTCCCTCTCGTAGATGCTCATCACCATGGATAGATCTTGCGTGTGCGTAGGAAATTTTTTGTTTCCCATGCAATGTTCCCCAACAGTGGCATCATGAGCCAGGTCTATGTGTAGATGAGATCTCGAGTAGAACACAAAAGAGTTTGTGGGCCTTGATGCTTAGATTTCTTCCTCCCTTGGTCGTGTTTTGGTTCAACGGTATTGTGGGATGAAGCGGCTCGGACCAACCTTACTCATACGCTTACGAGAGACAGGTTCCATCGACTAACGTGTAACTTCGTTGCACAAAGATGGCTGGCGGGTGTCTGTTTCTCCTACTTTAGTTGGATCGGATTCGACTAAGGCGGTCCTTGAGAAGGTTGAAAAGAAACTAATGTATCACCGTTGTGTTTTATGCGTAGGTGAGAATTGTTCTTGCTAGATACCCATAGCAGCCACGTAAAACATGTAACAACAATTAGAGGACGTCTAAATTGTTTTTGCAGGGTATGTTGTGATGTGATATGGCCAATTACATGATGAGATATATGTGAAGTATGAGATGATCATGTGTTGTATAGAATATCACAACTTGCATGTCGATGAGTACGGCAACCGGCAGGAGCGATAGGGTTGTCTTTAATTATTGTATGACCTGCGTGTCAATCATTAAGCGCTATGTAATGCTTTACTTTATTGCTAAACGATAGCAATAGTAGTAGAAGCATGGTGGGTGCGACAACCCCGATGGTGACACGTTGATGGATATCAAGATGATGGAGATCATGGTGTCGTGCCGGTGACGATGGAGATCATGTCGGTGCTTTCAAGATGGATATCAAAAGCATAAGTTCATGGCCATATCATGTCACTTATGATTTGCATGTCATGTTAATCCTTTCATGCACCTTGTTTTGCTTAGGACGACGGTAGCATTATAAGGTGATCCCTCACTTAAATTTCAAGATGAATTGTGTTCTCCCCGAGTGTGCACCATTGCGGAAGTTTGTCATGTCGAGACACCACGTGATGATCGGGTGTAATAGACTCTACGTTCAGATACAACAGGTGCAAGCCAGTGTTGCACATGCAAAACATGTTGGGGAACATTGCATGGGAAACAAAAAAGTTCTTACGTTCACGCAAGACCTATCCATGGTGATGAGCATCTACGAGAGGGAGAGTGGATCTACATACCCTTGTAGATCGCTAAGCGGGAAGCGTTAAGAAACGCGGTTGGTGTAGTCGAACGTCTTCGTGATCCAAATCGCCGAGCGTCCCGCGATCCAATCACGATCCGTCCCGCGAACTTGATCATGATCCGTCCCATGAACTCGATCACAGTCCTTTCGATCTAGCGCCGAACGGACGGCACCTCCGCGTTCAACACACGTACGGCTTGATGACGATCTCCGCCATCTTGATCCAACAAGAGGGAGCGGAGAGGAAGAAGAGTTCTCCAGCAGCATGACGGTGCTCCGGCGATGGTGGTGGAGCTATTCCGGCAGGGCTTCGCCTAAGCACTGCAGAAATCCGATCTAGAGGAGATACTATGCACTGGAGGAATGGGTAGCGCGTGGCTAAAAATTATGTGCAAAAATCCTAAAACCTCCAGTATATATAAGAGGGAGGGAGGAGAGGACTTGGCACAGGGTCCAAGCCTCCTTGGTTCGGCCAAAGTGGGGAGGAGAGGAGGACTCCTCCTCCAATCCTAGTAGGACTAGGATTCCTCCTTTTTGGCCTTTTTCCACCTTTTTCCCTTTGGGCTTTTCTTCCCTAGCCGCATGAGCCTTGTGTGGGACTTCCACCAGCCCACAAAAGGCTGGTATTTATTCTCCCACAGCCCATGAAGCCTCTTGGGTCGAAATACCCCTCCCGGTGGTCTCCCGGTACACTATCGGCACTCCCGGTACACTACCGATTAGCCCAAAACTTTTTCGGCGACCAAAACAGGACTTCCTATATATGAATATTTACCTCCGAACCATTCCAGAGCTCCTCGTGACGTCCGGGATCTCATTCGGGACTCTGAATAACCTTAGGTCACCACCATATATAACTCTATACTACCGAAATGTTACCAAACCTTAAGTGTGCAGACCCTACGGGTTCGAGAACTATGTAGACATGACCGAGACACCTCTATGGTCAATAACCAATAGCGGGACCTGGATGCCCATCATCTCAATGAGACCAAGCAGGAGTAGGGGTTTTACCTCCCACGGAGGGCCCCGAACCTGGGTACATCGCGTGTCAGTCACCGTTTGTGCCTAACGCCGTTCCTGGAGTCCACCGGCGTCCTTTCGGTCCCTCTCGATTAGCCTACCCATGGCATCTGCCGTGACAAAACCAAAACAGTTGGCGCCCACCGTGGGGCCGTCCGCGGCGCCGGCCGGAGTTATGCTCCGGGCGGGGCCCTTCACCACCTCCCCCGGCCGCCCCGCGTTCGGGCGGAACTGCATGCTCGTGGGGTTTGCTCCGGCAGGTCCTATGGGCGGCGCGGCCGGCCCCTCCGACGGTTGCCCTGGCCGCGGCCTCACGCCCGACGACGACGCGCTCGCCGGGCTATTTAGCAAACTCAGCCTCGCCCACGAGGCGCCGGCCGACGAATACCCTCGCGGGGTGCTCGACTGCTCCGATCCCCCCGCGTCCGTAGGCGCTCTTGCCAACGGCGACGCGATCGGCTCCCATGCCCCCGCGGGAGTAATGGTCACCGCTTCCTCCACCACTGTGGGCCGTGTGCGTGCGGTCGAGGCCGGCGTGGCTGTCGCCCGCGCCGGCACCTCCGACCCTCTCGCCGCCACCCTCCGGGGTCTCGGCACCCCTGTCACCACGACGGTGGATCCGGCCGCCGCAGAGCCGAGCTGGAGGCGGCCCGCCGCCGGCTGTTCGAAGATGCCAGCGCCCTCACTACCGAACGACGCCGGATGGAGGCCGCTCAATGGGAATACAACTCCACGTACGGCCTCACCCCGGCTGGCCCCGAGCCCAGCCGGCGCGGCGCCGTGCGGGAACGCGGCCGCGTGGTCGCTGAGATCCTAGGCGGCCGCCTCCCCGTCTACGACAACCCCGCCGCCAACCTGCGCGCTGCCAAGGTTGCCTACGAGGACCTGGCAACCTTGGAGGGCGAGGAGCAGGCCGCACGCGAGCGACACATTAAGGACCTCATCGACACTGCCAACGCGTAGCAGGTCGCCCTCACTCCCGGAGGGGCCATCTCCGAGTCCCCCCGTCCCGAGGGCGAGAGCTCTGATGCTGTTGACCTTCGGCAGGCTCAGCATTCTAGCACCCCTCGTCCCTCCGGCCGGAACGCTCGGGGGAGCAACGCTCAGCGTCCCCCGTCGCGGGGGAACGAACAGCCGGCTGTGAATAGCCGGCACAGCAATCGCCCGGCTGGCGGAAGCCGGCGCAGCAGCGAACACACCCCGTCTCCACGACAGGAACCGGCGCGGTCCATCCCGCCGGCCGTCCGACCTGAGCTCGCGGCCCGGCTCGGGCCGCGCGTTCCCCACTGTGACAACGACGCCCGACTCCACCTCGATCGGTTGGCGCAGTCGGCTCTCCTCGAGGAGGAGGGCTCGATTGGCCCGGCCTGCTTCGGCCCGCGGATCCACAACGAGCCATTTCCGCCCGGCTTCACGCTTCCCCGCGACACCCCCGAAGTACACGGGGACCGCCAAGCCGGAGGACTGGCTGGCAAACTACACCACCGCCGTCGACATCGCCAGGGGGAACAAGTGCGTAGCCGTCCTCTACGTTCCCCTGATGCTGATCGGCTCTGCCCGCACCTGGCTAAACAGCCTGGCCGCCGGCAGCGTCAACACCTGGACGGACTTCGAGGAAGCCTTCGTCCGCAACTTCACCGACACCTACAAGCGACCCGCTCGCCCCCGCGAGCTCGCCATGTGCGTCCAGGGCCGGACGAGCCCCTCTGTGACTACCTCACGCGCTGGACCGAGCTCCGCAACTCCTGCGAGGGCGTGCACGAGGTGCAGGCCATCCAGTACTTCATCGAGGGCTGTCGTGACGACACGCACCTCAAGCACAAGCTCTTGTGCTCCGAGCCAACCTCCCTGGCGGACTTGATGTCCAAAGCGGACAAATACGCCATGACCGACTCCTCCATGAGGATGAAAGCCAAGGCACCAACCAAGCCGGCTCCGGCCGCCGACAACCGGCAATAGCCCAACGGCAAGCGCAAGAACGACCAGCCCGATCTCCGATCCGGGAGCCGGCTCATTGCCTCCATCGAGGAGGAGCAGCCGGCTGGCCAGGCCTCGGGCAAGCGCCAGCGCACCGGCAAGGCTGCCTGGCAGCCCAAGCTGACTTTCGAGCAGCTGTTGGACCTCCCCTGCAAGAACCACTCCGGTGCCACACCGGCCACGCACACGCTTCGGTAGTGCAGCTTCTCATGGCGCCTGGCCCGGGGCGACGGCCTCCCGGCCCCTCCCGCACCGCCAGCCCGTGGGCCGGCTCCAGCCCAGGATCCGCCTCTGGCCCCCCAGCCGGCCCGCGCGCCCCCAGCCCTGACGCGAAGCAACGGCCGGCTGCTGGACCAATACCCCGAGCCCGACGGCTGCTACGTCGTCTTCACGAGTGAAGAGATGGACAAGCACGCCCAACGCCGGCTCCATCGCGAGGTGAACGCCACCGCGCCCGCGACTCCCCAGTTCATGCACTGGTCCGAGAAGCCGGTCACCTGGAGCCAGGCAGACCATCCGGCTGTGATGCCAGACCCGAGCAGCTATGCCCTCGTCCTCGACCCCACCATCGCCTCTGAGAGCGCTCTTGCCGTTTTTTGCGGGTGCTGGTCGATGGCGGTAGCAGCATCAACATCCTCTACCTTGACACCCTGCTCAAGCTAGGACTCAAGGTGAAGGACCTGAAGGCAAGCCGGACCGTGTTCCACGGCATCGTCCCGGGCAAGTCCTGCACCCCCCCTCGGCAAGATCCGGATCGACGTCCTCTTCGGCAATGCCGTCCACTTCCGCCGCGAGCCGATCTGGTTCGAGGTGGCGGACCTGAGCAGCCCCTACCACGCTTTGCTGGGCCGGCCCGTGCTCATCAAGTTAATGGCGGTTCCCCACTACGCCTACCTCAAGATCAAGATGCCGGGTCCCAAAGGCATCATCACCATTGCCGGCAAGTACCAGGTGTCCATGGCGTGTGCGCGCGATGGCAGCCGGCTGGCCGAGGCCCTGGAGATAGCGGAGGAGAAGCGACAGCTCGACCGACTGGTGGCTCTCGCCTCTGCCCAGCCGGCCGTGCTGGCTCCTCCATCTCAGTCTGACGGCGAGGGCTCTTTCCGGCCGTCCAGGGACACCAAGCAAGTACCGCTCAATCCGGCCAACCCCACCCAGTGCGTGACCATCGGTTCGCGCCTCGATAGCAAATAGGAAAGCGAGCTCGTCGACTTCCTCCGTGAGAACCGGGACATCTTTGCATGGTCCCCCAAAGACATGTCGGGTGTCCCGAGGAAGTTCACCGAGCACAAACTACACGTCCGGACGGATGCGAAGCCGGTCAAGCAACCCCTGCGTCGTTTCTCTGAGGAGAAGCGGCACACCAACGGAGAAGAGATCGCCCGGCTGCTCGCAGCCGGCTTCATCATGGAAGTTTTCCACCCGGACTGGCTGGCCAACCCAGTCCTGGTGCTAAAGAAGAACAACACTTGGCGCATGTGTATCGACTACACGAGCCTGAACAAGGCGTGCCCGAAGGACCCGTTTGCCCTGCCACGGATCGATCAAGTCGTCGACTCTACGGCCGGCTGCGACCTGCTGTCTTTCATGGACGCCTACTCCGGCTACCACCAGATCAAGCTGGACCCGGAGGACGGGCTCAAGACCTCTTTCATCACGCCCTTTGGGGCCTACTGCTACATCATCATGCCCTTCGGCCTGAAGAACGCAGGCGCCACCTTCCAGCGCTGCATGCAGAAGTGCCTCCTGCCTCAGATAGGCAGGAACGTCCATGTCTACGTCGACGACATCGTCGTCAGGTCCAAGAAGCATTTTAGCCTCCTCGACGACCTCCAGGAGACGTTCGCCAATCTGCGCGAATACAAGATCAAGCTCGACCCGGAGAAGTGCGTTTTTGGCGTCCCTGCCAGCCAGCTTCTGGGTTTCTTCGTGTCCGCTCGCGGTATCGAAGCCAACCCCAAAAAGATCCGGGCAATCGAGCGCATGCCCAAGCCGGTCCGGCTTCGCGATGTTCAGAAGTTCACCGGCTACCTCGCCTCCCTCAGCCGGTTCACCAGCCGGCTTGGCGAGAAGGCCTTGCCCCTCTACGGACTCCTACGCAAGTCAGCCTTGGTCGAGCCGGGCCGAGACCTCTCGAAGAAGCCGGCCCTATTCGACTGGCCCAGCGAGGCGGACGCGGCGTTCCGCGACCTCAAGCGGGCTCTCACCAGCGCGCCCATTTTGGTCACGCCGGCTGAGAAGGAGCCCCTGCTCGCCTACATCGCGGCCACTACGCGCGTCGTCAGCATCATCCTGGTGGTAGAGCGGCCGGAGGAGGGCAAGGCGCTGCCGACGCAGCGTCCGGTCTACTACCTCAGCGAAGTCCTCTCCGCCTCCAAACAGAACTACCCCCACTACCAGAAGATGTGCTACGACGTCTACTTCGCCACCCAGAAGCTGAAGCATTACTTCCAGGAGCACGTCGTCACTGTCGTGAGCACAGCACCGTTAGGCGAAATCATGGCCGGCCGGGATGCCACCGGCCGGATAGCCATATGGGCCATCGCCATGGTCGACTACGAGATCCGGTACGAGCCGCGCACCGCCATCAAGTCCCAAGCGATGGCCGACTTCCTCGTCGACTGGGCCGTGACCCAGTTCGTACCGCCTCCAACCGACTCCACACACTGGCGCATGCATTTCGATGGCTCCAAGATGAGGACCGGCTTGGGTGCCGGCATTGTCCTCTCCTCCCCGAAAGGTGATCAACTCAAGTACACCCTCCAGATCCACTTCGCCGCCTCCAACAACGTGGCCGAGTATGAAGCCCTCGTCCACGGCCTCCGGCTCGCCAAGGGGATTGGCATCCGGCGCATACTATGCTTCGGCGACTCAGACCTCGTGGTCCAGCAGTTTTCTGGCGAGTGGGACGCCAGAGACGCCAACATGGCCAGCTACCGCTTCCTCGTCCAGCAACTCATCGACTTCTTCGAGGGCTGTGAGTTCCATCACGTCCCCCGGGCGGACAACGAGGCAGCCGACACGCTGGCCAAAATCGGCTCCACCCGGCAGGCCATTCCTGCCGGCGTCTCCCTCGAGCGGCTGTTGAAACCCTCGATCAAGCCGTCTCCCGAGTCGGAATCCATCTTCATACCGACGGGTGCGGTCAACTCTGCGGTTGCGCCGGCTGCCCTGCCGGCCCCATTGATCGCGGCCGCCTCGCCGGCCCCGGCGCCACCCACCGCTCCAAACCAACCGGCCTCGCCGGCACTCGACACCGTCATGACGACGGCCGACCTTCCTGCCGCCACTTCACTCCCGGGGACTGACGAACCGGCCCTGGGTACTTACGTGCCGGCCTCGGGGGCTGGCGTGCTGGTCCCGGGGGCTGTCGTGCCGGCCCCGGGGGCTGCCGCCTCCGACGTCCCGCTCGTGCCCGAGCCGGCTCCCGTCTCGGCCCCATCGTGGGCTCTGCCCATCCTAGCGTTCCTCGAGCGCAGCGAACTCCCCCTGACGAGGCCACCGCAAGGCAAATCCAACGCCGGGCCTTGGCCTACGGCATCATCAACCGCGAGCTCGTTCACTGCAGCATCACGGGCGTTTTCCAACGCTGCGTCGAGCCAGAGAAGGGGCTGGAGATTCTCCTCGACATCCACCAAGGCGAGTGTGGGCATCATGCTGCCTCCAGGTCCTGGTGGCCAAGGCGTTCCGCTATGGTTTCTACTGGCCGACTGCCCTGGAGGCGGCCAAGGACTTGGTCGACAAGTGCGAGGGCTGCCAACGCTTCCGCGCGCAAAGCCACCTGCCGGCTACCGCCCTCCAAACCATCCCCCTCTCATGGCCTTTCGCCGTCTGGGGGCTGGATATGGTGGGGCCCTTCAAGACCACCCGGGGCGGCATGACGCACCTGTTGGTCACCGTCGACAAGTTCACCAAGTGGATCGAGGCGCGACCCATCAAGAAGCTGGACGGCCCCACTGCCGTCCGGTTCATCGAAGACATCACAGTTCGCTACGGCGTCCCCCATAGCATCATCACCGACAACGGCACGAACTTAGCCAAGGGCGCACTGGCGTGTTTCTGCTCATGACAGGGCATCCGGCTAGACCTAGCGTCCGTCGCCCACCCCCAGTCCAATGGCCAGGTCGAAAGGGCGAACGGTCTGATCCTGGCCGGCATCAAGCCCCGGCTCGTCACACCGCTGGTCCGGTCGGCCGGCTGTTGGGTCGAGGAGCTGCCGACCGTCCTGTGGAGCCTGCGGACCCGCCCAACCGGTCGACTGGCTTCACCCTGTTCTTTCTCGTTTACGGGTCTGAGGCGATCATCCCCACCGACATCGAGTTCGATTCACCTCAGGTCACCCTATACACCGAGAAGGATGCAAGAGAGGCAAGGGAGGACGGCGTCGACCTCCTCGAAGAAGCCCGCGAGCTAGCCTTGAGCCGGACGGCCATCTATCAGCAAAAGCTCCGGCACTACCACAGCAAGTGGATCCGGCCACTCTCCTTCCGCGAGGGGGACCTGGTGCTCAGGCGGGTTCAACGAACGGCCGGCCAGCACAAGCTGTCCTCCCCATGGGAGGGCCCATTCGTCATCAGTCAGGCTTTGCACAACAACGCCTACTACCTGATAGACGCCCAGAAGCCGCAGAAGCACAAAAGAGACGCGTCCGGCGAAGAAACGGAGCGCCCGTGGAACGCGGCGCTCCTCCGCCCGTTTTACTGCTAAAAAGCCAGTGTACGTACTCCGTATTTTTGCCCCTTCGGGCCCATGAATGCAATGGGGACCTCAAGCCGGCGCTTGAGGAACACCCCTTTTCGGTTTCTCCAAGTCTCTTCCTACCATCTGAGGCCCGGGCCTGGCTCACGGTCCCGGGGGCTCACCCAGCTCCCCTCCGAGGCGGACGAATAAGTGTGAGCGAGCGGCCTTTCGCCTCCCCCGCCCTAACTAGCCACAGACCAACCCCGGATGTCCGGCTGAAGGGACCGAGGGGTACGAAGGAGCTTCTCACACAAAGGTCCGCCAACGCGCGGTAGCCGGGCTAGCCCAACCATGCTACGTCACTCCCCGTGGCCGGCCTCTGCCGGCTCGACCTAGTCCTAGCCGGTTGACTCTAAGAGCCCGCTACCTTTTCCCTAAGGGTGAAGCCCCGTCCCTGTCCCAGGCCGGCTCCCGGCTGGTCGCCAGGCGGGGCAGAAGCCAGAAGGAATCCTAGCGCACACGAACAAGTCAACAGGCAAAAGGCGAAAGTAGAACCGGCACGCACTCCTTTCTACTTCTGATAACAAAACATCGATTGAACATGATAAAAGGCCCACGGCCGCAGGTTCATTACAATACGTCTTAAATACACCCCCGGTGGGTGGAACTCCGGCACTAAAATGAAATGCAGACGAAAATGTACAACGAGGAGCGATCTTGAGCCGTCTCGCCTCCGGCTCCGGCACCTCAAGGGCCGGCTGCGTTCACGCCGACGGCGCTGGCGCCTTCGAGGCTGGCTCTCCCAGGGCGGCTGAGGTGGAGGTCCCCGCGTCATCAGTAGGCTCGGACGGAGCATAGTCGCCGGTGTCAGACCCATCGTCGATCGTCTCGCACTCGCTCCCCTTCGGGTCGTCGAGGGCAAGGCCGTACGAGTCTTCTGGGATGGCCGCGCCGTCCGCACCACGCTTCGGGACGTACTCATCCCACGTGGCGAAGGATGCGAGCTCGCTCGCTCGCCTCTGCAGCTCGTCCGCCACCGCCGACAGCTCCGCTTCGGTGCCGGCACGCTGGGCCGTGAGCAACCCTAGGTCAAGCCCAGGATACCATGACCTGGCAACGCGGAGCGCCATCTCCGTGCCGGCGCGCCGTGGAGGCCCTCCAGGCGTTCGCCCGCGCAGTCTTGGCTTCTAGCCACCGGGCAAGCCGGGTATAGGAGCCCGGATCCACAGCCCGGGGCCAGAGGGCCCGGACCAGCGCCGTACCGGTCTTCCGAAACCATGTCAGGGTGCGGATGACCATCTCCAGGCGCACCTCGGCGGCAACCCCCACATCCTCCAGCGTCCAGGGGGCGCCCGGCTCGACGACCTGTCCCCGGGCCCGCTGGTCCTCACGATCGAACTCCACGGCCGCCTCGGCGCTCTCTTGGGTACCGGGGAAGAGCCCTAAGAAAAGGTGAGGAAAAGGAGAAGGGGGCGCACAAAGAAATAAGGAAGAGGAAGGCCGGGAACTTACGACGTAGCATCTGGTCCACCTTGTGGCCCTGCTCCACCAGGTTCGCCTCCCGGTCCGCCGCTTTTTGGCGGTAGTGCTCAGTCTCGTCCTGAGCCGCGAGTTTCTCCTTGAGCGCCGCCGTCAGCGCGGCATCCTGGGCCTCCAGCTTGTCGCGGAGCAACTTCTCCCGCTCCTCTGCCTCCCAGCGGAGCACCGCCTCCCGGTCCGCCAGTTCCCGGCTACGGGCCTCCTCGAGCCTCTTTCGGTCTGCCCTCAGCCCCTCCGCCCTCTCGCGGAACTTCCGGCACTCTGCCACCACGGTGTCCCGCTCCCCGAGGAGCCGGACCACCTGCCCCCGGAGGCCGACCGCCTCTTTGTGGGCGGCTGCACGGAGAAGATTTGATCAAGTTAGAAGGAAGGAATGACAAGGGAATCGTCCCGCCTCCACGGCAGCCGGCTTGGCCCTCGGGGGCTCTCCTCACCAAGGACGCAGGGACGCGTACCTTGCAGGTCTGCTGTCACGGCGGCAAGGCGGCTCTCCGCCCCCCTGAACAGCCTCAGCAGGGTATTGTACTCCTCCGCCCGGCAGTCGTGGGCCGCCTGCAAAAAACAAAGAGGAAGATAGCGCTTTAGGCTCGACCCGCCTGCGGCCCAGCCGGCTCGAGCCTCGGGGGCTACACCCAGTGGGTGCGCTAGCGCGCCCCCACTGGAAGAGAAGAGAGAGAAAGGAGAGACAGGGCGCTTACCGCAACCGCCCGCTCCAAGCTCACCAACCGCTCGCTGGCGGCCCGGGCCTCCTCCATCGCCTGGGCGCGGCAGGCCGCGAAGAACTCCGAGGCGGCGGCCACTGCGGTCCCAAGGGCGCTCGCGGCTCCCCGGAGGCTGGGCTCCTGGCCGTCGCCCACAGCCGCTGGGGCCGGCCCCCGTCTGCGGGCCTTCCTTCGTGGGAGATGACGATGGTGCCGGTCCCCGTCGCCGTCGTCGTTTCGGGGGTCACCGACGACGTGCTCGCCGCGGCCGCCCCCTCGGTGGCCGTGGCCCCCGTCGTGGATTCTCCACCACCGATGCTCCCTGGCCGGCTCGCGTCCGGTGCCGGCATGTCAGGAGCCGGCGCCCCCGTGGCCGGCACCTCCGACGCCGGCGCCCCCGTGGCCGACGCCTCCTGCGTCGGCGCCTCCAAGTCCACCACCTCCGCGCCCGGCGGCACGACGCTCGCCTTTGGTGGCGCGTCGTCCGACGCCAACAGCGCGTCGTTCCCAGCCGGCTGGGAGGCTTGGCGGCTCTTCTCCGCCAAGTCCTCCGCGGCCTCCCCGCCGTCTCCCGCGGGCCGGTCGGCACCTTGGCGGCTCGGCGACGTCTCCTACGAGCCGTGGGGGAATGCCTCCCACGTTTGGCCAGCGGCCTCCCCGCTGGCCACCCCCGCCTTTGCCGCCACCTCCTCCCACCGACGGTGCTCTTTCTCACGCAGCTCCCGCTCGGCCTTGTCGAGGTCGAGCCACGCCTGGCGCTCCATCTCCTCGGCCATCGACGGCGGCGCCGCTTTCGTTGTCCCGCCGCCTGGCTCTCCGCCCAGCGAGCGTACCTCCCTGATGGCGGCAGGGCATTAGACGAGGAAGGGGGCAAAACCAGGATTCAAATCAACAAAAGATCAAGACTTACCCCACCATGACTGGCACCGCCCGCCTGGAGGGCCCAGTCGGGTTCCCCCTCTGCCTCTTGCTCCCTCCGGCGTGGCTACCGCCCGGCTGCGTGGCAGCCGCGCGCTTGGGCGCCGGCTGGAGGGCCGCCGGCCCCTTCCCCTTATCCACCTCGGTCGGGTCGCTGGCGCCCCGTGGCCGGCGCCCCCGCGGCGCCGTGACCTCCCCCTCCGAGAACTTCGTCGGGTCTTCTGCAGCAAGGGTCGGCTCCCGCTCAGCATCGTCGTCGGGCCAATCCCTTAACGACGCCCGGAACGAAGACTCACCCGATGGCTCGGCATCGTCGTCCTCCTCCTCCTCCGCCTCGTCGTCCACCTCGCCGGCTCGCTCGGTGGCGGCCGGCTCCATGTCGACGTCGTCCTCGACCTCTTCCGGGTCGGACTCCACCGAATCCGGCGCCGGCCTCGCGTAGTCCTGCAGGAGCGCGAACTTCTGCAGGCAAACCGGACGGTGCTGTTAGACCGAAGGGGGGATTGCGACCCAGCGGCCACAGGCTGGGAGGCGGAGCCGGCTGTTCACTTACCCGTGGTGCCGGGTGACTCCGGCTGTAGGGATCTTCCCCCACTGCCACTCCCCCTCCTTCATCTTCGCCGTCGACACGGCGTTGACCTTCCTCGCCACGTGAATCGGCCTCAGCTCCTTGGTGGAGAGACGGCAGGGGTCATGGCGCCCTCCCATCTGGCAAATAAGATGCGGCCGGCGCTGTAGCGGCAGCACCCGGCGCGCAATCATCGCCGCCAGCAAATCCGTGGCTGTGAGCCCCTCCGTCCCGGTCAGCTTGCGGAGGCGGGCGCTGAGCCGGTCGGCCGTCTCGGGCGCCGAGGTCGGCGTTGCCCGCAAGTTCTGCATGGCAACCGGCGGGTGGTTGGCGAAGTCGGGGAGGTTGATGTAGTCCTCCTCCGGCTTCACGTTTTTCACATAGAAGAACCCCCGCTGCCATCGCTTCACCGACTCGTGCAGCGGGAGTTTGGGGAAGCCGGTCCCCTGACGAACCTGGACGGAGGCGCCCCCGCAGGCGGTCATCACCATCCTCTGGGTCGCCGGGTCCTTCACCGTCTGCCACTTGAAGTAGAAGAGCCGGCACCAGAAGTCGAGTCTGGGCTCGACTCCCAAATACCCCTCGCAGAGGACGACGAACGCCGCCAAATGCAGGACGGAGTTGGGGGCGAGGTGGTGAGGCTGCAGGCCGAAGTGTGTCAGGAACCGTCGGAAGAAGGTGCTCGCCGGCAGCCCCAATCCGCGGTGGAAATGGTCGGCGAAGACCACGACCTCGCCCGGCCGGAGCGCTGGGGAGTTCTCCGCCCCCGGCGGGCGGACCTCCAAGTTCTCCGCCGCCGGGAGCTTGCGGCGCGTGCGGAGGTACTCGATGAAGGTGGCGTCGATATCGCTGCCGTCCCAGGCGCCTTTGGTTACTACCTCCATGGCGACGGCGACGGGCGACGGCGGCGCGGGGATCGACCGACGGGCTATCCCCTTCGCGGCGGCGGGCGGCAGCACAAGCTCGTTGTCCCTCTCGAACTACCCTTTTCCCTTCTCGCTCTTTCCCTCTCGACGAGGGGGCGGGGGAAGGAGCGAAGCGACGGAGGCGAGGAAACGGGCTCTTCCCCCTCGCCTCCCCTCCCTACCTATACCCCGCGCGGGCGGCGGTAGCGGAGGCGCCCCTCGCGCACACGTCCCCCACGATCCCCGAGGCGCACGAGGCGGACATCAGGGCGCCCCGAAATACCAAATGTCCGCCCACTGCGCGTGGAATCTTCACGGGCGGTTCAAGGCCACGGTCGTGGCGGC
The DNA here is from genome assembly GCA_022496015.1 of Hordeum marinum. Taxonomy (NCBI): domain Eukaryota; kingdom Viridiplantae; phylum Streptophyta; class Magnoliopsida; order Poales; family Poaceae; genus Hordeum; species Hordeum marinum. Next base: position 418,933,820 of record CM039676.1, read on the forward strand.
CCCCGCCTAGTCGCCAGGCCCGAACCGTCGCTCGGCCCACCAGGCTGCTGCCCGCTCCGTCCTCCACGCAGCGCGGTTTCCCCGCCAGGTGGGGCGACACCGACGGCCCGGGTGGCCCCGGACGCCTACGGAGCCGGGCCATCACGTGCTGGCACCGCCCGGCTCCCCAGGCGCTTCCAGTGCTTGAACATTCTTCAAGCCGGCGCGGTCCGCCGCATCCTGTCGGCGGGCCCCCCGGCTTCGGGGACTACTGACGGGGGGATGACCCCCGGGTAGCCTCAAACACTCCTTATGCTTCGGGCCCGTCCATAGGGCAAATGGGCGGGCCGCCTTCGAGGAGCCGGCCCGGCGACGCCCCGCCGGCTCCAACCCCCCGGCACGGGCGCGCCGGCTGCTCCTTCACCAACCACTGTGTGCTAGCCGGCTGGGGCCTCGCCGCCCGGCTCCTTCACCAGCCGGCCATGCATCTGATGCCCCTGACGGGCCCTGCGTGGTGACAGTGGGCCCCGTCCCATCGGTGGTCAGTGCCCGCATGGCCACAGTGGCCCCTATCCCGTCGGTGGTTAGCGCCCGCATGCCCGCAGTGGCCTCTCGCCGCTGTTGGATGGCGACCAGGCCTCCAATAGTGGCAGCCTGCCCCCAACCACTCCGCCATCTACTCCAGCATGGCTACAGGACAGTCGGCCGGCCGCTGACTTTGGCCGACCCCGCAAGACGACGCCGCTCGTGGTACCTCGTGCCGCGGCGTGACCGGGCTCGGGGCCCGCCCGCGACAAGACCGAAGCTGGTGGCCTCCGCAGCCGGCCGTAGAGGCTGCCGGCTGGGTCCCCTCACGGCCATTATATTCATATTGTAAGCCGGGGGGTTGGTCTATAAAAAACCCCGGGCCTCCCCCATGCAAAGGGGACACAGAGAAGGACGACAGACAGACGCGGCGAAGAAGAAGAACGGCGAGAGCACCACCCACATAGCATCCCCCACGGGGAACCTCTCGAGCCTGGGCGCTTAGCTCCCACCTCTGTCCATACAGCTCCAGGAGCACGATTGTAACCTTCACCATCATCTCAACGAGACCAAGCAGGAGTAGGGGTTTTACCTCCCACGGAGGGCCCCGAACCTAGGTACATCGCGTGTCAGTCACTGTTTGTGCCTAACTCCGTTCCCGGAGTCCACCGGCGTCCTTTCGGCCCCCTCTCGATTAGCCTACCCATGGCATCTGTCGTGACAAAACCACGACAGTTAAGCATGAACATTATATCTGGATCTTGTTTATTGCGAGACGATTGCTCATTTAAATCAGAGAATAATGGTTGTTCTATTTATATGAGTGATATCTTTTATGGTCATGCACCCAATGTGAGGGGTTTATTCATATTGAATCTTGATAGTGATGATACACATGTTCATAACATTGATGCCAAAATATGTAGAGTTGATAATGATAGTACCGCTTTCTTGTGGCACTGCCGTTTGGGTCATATTAGTGTAAAACGCATGAGGAAGCTCCATGCTGCTGGACTTTTGGAGTCACTTGATTTTGAATCACTTGACACATGTGAACCATGCCTCATGGGCAAGATGACTAAAACGCCGTTCTCTGGAACAATGGAACAGGAAAGTGACTTGTTGGAAATCATACATACTGATGTGTGCGGTCCAATGAATGTTGCAATGCGTGGTGGATATCGTTATTTTCTCACCTTCACTAATGACTTAAGTAGATATGGGTATATTTACTTAATGAAACACAAGTCTTAAACGTTTGAAAAGTTCAAGCAATTTCAGAGTGAAGTTGAGAATCATCATAACAAGAAGATTAAGTTCCTATGATCTAATCGAGGAGGTGAATATCTGAGTTGTGAGTTTGGCAGTCACTTAAGATAGCGTGGAATTGTTTCACAGTTGACACCGCCTAGAACACCACAGCATAATGGTGTGTCCGAACGTCGTAATCGAACCATATTAGATATGGTGTGTTCTATGATGTCTCTTGCCGATTTGCCACTATCGTTTTGGGGTTAAGCATTAGAGACAGTTGCATTCACTTTAAATAGGGCACCATCAAAATCCGTTGAGACAACACCATATGAACTGTGGTTTGGCAAGAGGCTAAAGTTGTCGTTTCTTAAAGTTTGGGCATGTGATGCTTATGTCAAAAAGCTTCAGCCTGAAAAGCTGGAACCCAAAGTGGAGAAATGTGTCTTCATAGGATACTCAAAAGAAACAGCTTCAGATCAAGTTACTATTGAACCTAGTTGGTCGACAAGGGTGCGTACTGCTCCTGAGTGGTACGGCAACCCTGTCTTGGAGGTCATGTTGTTGGACAACAATGAACCTACGAGCTATGGAGGAGCGATGATAGGCCCGGATTCCAAGAAATGGTTAGAGGCCATGAAATCTGAGATGGGATCCATGTATGAAAACAAAGTATGGACTTTGGAAGTATTACCTGAAGGGCGAAAGGCTATTCAAAACAAATGGATCTTTAAGAAGAAGATGGGCGCGGATGGTAATGTCATCATCTATAAACTCGACTTGTGGCAAAGGGTTTTTCACAAGTTCAAGGAGTTGGCTACGATGAGACCTTCTCACCCGTAGTGACGCTTAAGTCCGTCAGAATCATGTTAGCAATAGCTGGATATTTCGACTATGAAATTTGGCAGATGGATGTCAAAACAGCATTCCTCAACGGTTTCTTGAGGAAGAGTTGTATGTGATGCAACCAGAAGGTTTGGTCAATCCAGAGAATGCTGACAAAGTTTGCAAACTCTAGCGATCCATTTATGGACTGATGCAAGCATCTCGAAGTTGGAATAAGCGCTTTGATGAGGTGATCAAAGCGTTTGGGTTTATACAAGTTTATGGAGAAGCTTGTATTTACAAGAAAGTGAGTGGGAGCTCTATAGCGTTTCTAGTATTATATGTGGATGACATATTGCTGATTGGAAACAATATAGAAATGCTGGAAAGCGTGAAGGAATATTTGAACAAGAGTTTTTCAATGAAGGACCTAGGAGAAGCTGCTTTCATATTAGGCATTAAGATCTATAGAGATAGATCGAGACGCTTAATAGCACTTTCACAGAGCACATACCTTGATAAAGTTTTGAAGAAGTTCAAAATGGATCAGTCCAAGAAGGGGTTCTTGCCCATGTTACAAGGAGTGAAGTTGAGTAAGACTCAATGCCCAGTGTCTGCAGAAGATAGAGAGAAAATGAGTGTCATCCCCTATGCTTCAGCCATAGGCTCTATCATGTATGCAATGATGTGCACAAGACCCGATGTCAGCCTTGCCATAAGTATGGCCGAAAGGTTTCAAAGTGATCCTAGAATGGAGCACTGGACGGCGGTCAAGAATATCCTTAAGTACCTAAAAAGGACTAAGGTAATGTTTCTCATTTATGGAGGTGATGAAGAGCTCGTCGTAAAGGGTTACGTCGATGCAAGCTTTGAAACTGATCCGGATGACTCTAGTCGCAAACCGGATACATATTTATTCTCAACGGGGGAGCAGTCAGCTGGTGCAGTTCCAAGCAAAGTGTGGTAGCCGACTCTACATGCAAAGCGGAGTACATCGCAGCCTCGGAGGCGGCGAACGAAGGTGTCTGGATGAAGCAGTTCATGACAGATCTTGGAGTAGTGCCCAATGCACTGAATCCAATGGCTCTGTTCTGTGACAACACTAAAGCCATTGCTCTGGCCAAGGTACCAAGGTTTCACAAGAGGACCAGACACATAAAGCGACGCTTCAATTCCATTCGCGATTACATCAAGGAGAAGGACATAAATATTTGCAAAGTGCACACGGATCTGAATGTTGCAGACCCGTTGACTAAACCTCTTCCAAGGACTAAACATGATCAACACCAGAACTGCATGGGTGTTCGATTCATTACAATGTAAATCACATAGTGATGTGAACTAAATTATTGACTCTAGTGCAAATGGGAGACTGTTGGAAATATGCCCTAGAGGCAATAAATAAAGTGTTTATTATTATATTTCCTTGTTCATGATAAATTCTTATTATCCATGCTATAATTGTATTGAATGGAAGCACATTGCATGTGTGGATAAATAGACAACACTTTGTCCCTAGTATGCCTCTAGTGAACTAGCTCGTTGATCAAAGATGGTCAAGGTTTCCTGGCCATTGACATGAGATGTCATTTGATAACGGGATCACATAATTAGGAGAATGATGGATGGACAAGACCCAAACTATAAACGTAGCATATGATCGTGTCAGTTTATTGCTACAGTTTTCTGCATGTCAAGTATACGTTCCTATGACCATGAGATCATGCAACTCACGGACACCGGAGTAGTGCCTTGTCTGTATCAAATGTCGCAACATAACTGGGTGCTATAAAGGTGCTCTACAGGTATCTCCGAGGGTGTCTGCTGGGTTGGCATGGATCAAGACTGGGATTTGTTACTCCGCGTGACGGAAAGGTATCTCACGGCCCACTCGGTAATACAACATCACAATAAGCCTTGCAAGCAATGTGACTAAGAGTTAGCCATAGGATCTTGTATTACAGAACGAGTAAAGAGACTTGTCGGTAATGAGGTTGAACTAGGTATGGAGATGTCGACGATCGAATCTCGGGCAAAGTAACATACCGAAGAACAAAGGGAACATCATACGGGATTAACTGAATCCTTGACATAGAGGTTCGACCGATAAAGATCTTCGTAGAATATGTAGGAATCAATATAGGCATCCAGGTCCCGCTATTGGTTATTGACTATAGAGGTGTCTCGATCATGTCTACATAGTTCTTGAACCCGCAGGGTGTGCACACTTAAGGTTTGGTGACGTTTCGGTAGTATAGAGTTATGCATGGTGGTGAGCGAAGGTTGTTCGGAGTCCCGGATGAGATCCCAGAAGTCACGAGGATCTCCGGATTGGTCTGGAGGTAAAGATTGATATATAGAAGTCCTGTTTTGGTCACCGGAAAAGTTCCGGGCTCATCGGTAGTGTACCGGGAGTGCCGGGAGGGTACCGGGGGACCATCGGGGGGTGTATTTCGACCCAAGAGGCTACATGGGCTGTGGGAGAATGAATACCAGCCCTTAGTGGGTTGGCCGAAGTCCCATAGAAGGCCCATGCAGCTGGGAAGAAATTCCAAAGTGGAAAAGGTGGAAAACGGCGAAAAGGTGGAAATAAGGAAGGAGTCCTAATCCTACTAGGAGTGGAGGAGGAGGACTCCTCCTCTCCACTTCGGCCGAAGCCTCCTAGGGCTGGCCCTTGCGCCAATCCTCCTCCTCTCCTCCTCCTATATATACTAGAGGTTTAGGGGTTTTGCACTAAGATTTTCAGCCACGTGCAACCCTACCCTCTAGTCCGTAGTTTCTCCTCTAGATCGGTTTCAACAGTGCTTAGGCAAAGCCCTGCTGGAATAACTCCACCACCATCGCCGCAACACCGTTGCGTTGCCGGAGAACTCGTCTACCTCTCCGCTCCCTCTTGCTGGATCAAGAAGGTGGAGATCATCATCAAGTCGTATGTGTGTTGGACGCGGAGTTGCCATCCGTTCGGTGCTAGATCAGGACGGATCGTGATTGGATCGCGGGACGTTCGGCGATTTGGATTGCAAAGACGTTCGACTACATCAACCGCATTTCTTAATGCTTCCTGCTTAGCGATCTACAAGGGTACGTAGATCCACTCTCCCTCTCGTAGATGCTCATCACCATGGATAGATCTTGCGTGTGCGTTGGAATTTTTTTGTTTCCCATGCAACGTTCCCCAACACTCATGCACACCCTCGTGGTTGGATATTTGGTACTTTCTTTTCTGAGCATAGATAGATAGTGTGCCCCCACCTGTTTGTTGTTTTGCCCAGCTGGAAGGTGGATCAAATATGAACGATGTGAACGTTTAGTAGTGTGAAAAGCAAGTCCTCGCCTTGTCGAAGTTCCATTGGATTTATGTGATACGTAAGAATTACCAATGCTCATATTTTGTAATTTTCTCTCCACAACTTTCAGCCACGGGTTCTTGAGGAAAGCAGATAATGCATTTTGTTTGTGTCAACTTTACTGAATCTTCCAAGTCTTTCTGTGTGCGGAGAAATTCACACTTTGCATTAGTTGCAAAAGGTGTCGATTTTAATCTTAACAACTGCTTTTTACCGCGCTGTCAAAAATCCAACCGCTTATCTCTCTACACGTCACTTTTTCCTGCTCACGTGAATGTCAGGTGGGCCTTCTTTGCCGGCTGGCCCTACTTTACGGTGAACCTTGCGTGTATCCTACGTGAGAAAAGAGGGAATGTACATCAAGCGCGGGGTTCGCACGGTGAAACCCTAGCAGCCAACAATCGCTCGCCTATGGAGCCCCGCATTTCCTCCTTCATTCTATCGACCCCCACTGCGCCGCCTCCTCCCTCTCCGCTTCTCTCCTCCTCTGCTATGCTGCTGACTCTGAGACTGACGCGGGAGAGGAGCCATGGAGGGCAACACCCCACCTCTCCCGTCGTGGCCGCATCCCCTTCTACCCGCCTCGAGCCAACCGCCACCATGGAGTCGTCGTGGCTAACCCTAGCAGAGATAGAAGATGAGAGGGACAGATAGAAGGAAGGAGAGGAGAGGTGGGAGAAAGAGATAGGAAAGAGGAGAGGGAGGTGTGGCGGCTGATGGGAGAGGGTCACCGGCCGGCGTTGGCCTTCGCCGGCGAGGTCGGGTGCGAGCTGGCGGCTGGCGACAGCTCGATCCATTCTTGGATCGGGAGCTGCATGAGGAGGCCGGGGTTCGGGCGCGGGATGCACCCCGCCTCCATCTACACGCGTGCAGCGGCAACCCAAGGAGGAGCTCGAGCCGCCGGGATGGTCCACGGCACCATCGTCGATAGGAGGAGCGTGGGCTACAGGGAAGGCCGGCTTTGTCTGGCTTTCGCGCTGCCATCCATCCACCATGGAGGTCAGTCCCCGCCTCCTCATCTCCATCCTCTCTTGTTGTCACGCATGTTCCCCCTCCATCCTCTCACGCACGCCCTCGTGGCTGGATATTTGGTACTTTCTTTTCTGAGCATAAATAGATATTGTGCCCCCACCTGTTTGTTGTTTTGCCCAGCTGAAAGGTGGATCAAATATGAACGATGTGAATGTTTAGTAGTGTGAAAAGCAAGTCCTGGCCTTGTCGAAGTTCCATTGAATTTCTATGATACGTAAGAAGTAACAATGCTCATATTTTGTAATTTGCTCTCCACATCTTCCAGTCACGGGTTCTTAGGAAAGCAAATAATGCATTTTGTTTGTGTCAACTGTATTGAATCTGCTAAGCCTTTTTGTCTGCGGAGAAATTCACACTCTGCATTAGTTGCAAAAGGTGTTGATTTTAATCTTAACAACTGCACTCTGCATTGGTTGCAAAATATGCTGATTTTGATCTTAACAACTACATGAAAACTACAGAGAAACTTGCACAGTTTGGGCAGCATGCAGAGTTGTTGTTCAAGTAGTAGCAGGCCACCAGCACGCGGACGAGGAGATCCAGGCCACGGGCCATCCCCATTCAGGTAAGCTTGCCTTCTAATTATGTGTTTTTGTTTGATGATTTTCTTGAGGGCTTCTTTGATGAATTACTCACATGTGAGGACATTGCATGCCATAATCAGGTTGTATTTGTGTTCATTGGTGTGAATTTACAACTGCTAGTTCCTAACTACTAAATCTGCAATTTATTTGGTCCCTCTATTTTTTCAGATCTATCTCAGTTAGAAACTCCACAAGGAAATTGCAAACTTTAGGATCGACCGGGCATGTTAGTGACTAGAACGGGATAGCAATGATAGTAGCGGTATCCAGGGAAATGTGTCATCTTGCCTGAGATCCCGCTTGGAAGAAGAACGAGTTCGTGAAGAAGACGAACCAACGTAGTCGAACGAATCCTCACACTTTGAATGCTTTCGAGACTCTATAGAGAAGAAGCAATCCGGAACAAACAATCTATTGGGGAACGTTGCATGGGAAAAAAATACTATGCACACGCAAGATCTATCCATGGTGATGAGCATCTACGAGAGGGAGAGTGGATCTACATACCCTTGTAGATCGCTAAGCGGGGAGCGTTAAAAAATGCGGTTGATGTAGTCGACGTCTTCGCGATCCAAATCGCCGAGCGTCCCATGACCCCATCATGATCCATCTCGCGATCAAATCAGGATCCGTCCCGTGATCCCATCACGACCCGTCCCGCAATTCAATCATGAATCGTCTCGCGATCTTGATCACGGTCCTTCCGATCTAGCGCCGAACGAACGACACCTCTGCATTCAGCACACGTACAGCTCGATGACGATCTCCGCCTTCTTGATCCAGTAAGAGGGAGCGGAGAGGTAGATGAGTTCTCCGTCAGCACAACGGCGTGGTGGCGGTGGTGGTGAACTAATCCTACAGGGCTTCGCCTAAGCACCGCAGAACTAATCTAGAGGAGAAACAGATCTAGAGGAAGAAGAGGGAAGCACGTGGCAATTAGGGTTGGCTTTCCCCTCTAAATCCTCTAGTATATATAGGAGGGAGGAAGGGGAGGAGGCATCTTCAATTCCTCAAGGTTTGGTCGAAATTGGAGGTGGAGGAGTCCTACTCCAATCCTATTAGGAGTAGGATTCCTCCTTTCCACTTGGAAACTCTTTCCACCTCTCCACCTTTTGGGTTTTTCCCACCTTTAGCCGCATGGGCCTTAGTGGGGCTTAGACCAGCCCACCAGGGGCTGGTTTGTCTCCTCCCACAGCCCATGAGGCCCTTTGGGTCTAGACACCCCACCCGATGGTCCCCCGGCACCCTCACGACACTCCCGGTACACTACAGATGAGCCCGAAACTTTTCCGGCGACCAAAACATGACTTCCTATATATCAATCTTTACCTCTGGACCATTCTAGAGCTCCTCGTGATGTCCGGGATCTCATCCAGGACTCCAAACAACCTTAGGTCACCACCATACATAACTCTATACTACCGAAATGTCACCGAACCTTAAGTGTGCAGACCCTGCGGGTTCGAGAACTATGTAGACATGACCGAGACACCTCTATGGTCAATAACCAATAGCGGGACCTAGATTCTCATATTGGTTCCTACATATTCTACGAATATCTTTATTGGTTGAACCTCTATGTCAAGGATTCAGTTAATCCCGTATGTTGTTCCCTTTGTTCTTCGGTATGCTACTTGCCCGAGATTCGATCGTCGGCATCTCCATACCTAGTTCAATATCGTTACCGAAAAATCTCTTTACTCGTTCCATAATACAAGATACCATGGCTAACAGTTAGTCACATTGCTTGCAAGGCTTATTGTGATGTTGTATTACCGAGTGGGCCCTGAGATACCTCTTTGTCACACGGAGTAACAAATCCCAGTCTTGATCCATGCCAACCAAACAGAGAACCTCGAAGATACCTGTAGAGCACCTTTATAGTCACCCAGTTACATTGCGACGTTTGATACACACAAGGTACTCCTCCGGTGTCAGTGAGTTGCATAATCTCATGGTCATAGGAACAGATACTTGACATGTAGAAAACTATAGCAATATACTGACACGATCATATGCTACGTCTATAGTTTGGGTCTTGTCCATCACATCATTCTCCTAATGATGTGATCCCGTTATCAAATGACATCTCATGTTCATGGCTAGGAAACCTTAACCATATTTGATCAACGAGCTAGTCTACTAGAGGCATACTAGGGACATGGTGTTGTTTATGTATCCACACATGTATCTGAGTTCCGATCAATACAATTCTAGCATGGATAATAAACAATTATCAGGAACAAGGAAATATTATAATAACTAATTTATTATTGCCTCTAGGGCATATTTCCAATAGTCTCCCACTTGCACTAGAGTCAATAATCTAGTTCACATCACCATGTGATTCACATTGTTATGAATCTAACACCCAATGAGTTCCGGGGCTCGATCATGCTTTGCATGTGAGAGAGGTCTTTTAGTCAACGGGTCTGGGACATTTTGATCCGTGTGTACTTTTCAAATCTCTATGTCATACTATAAACGCTGCTACCATGCTCCACTTGGAGCTATTCCAAATGGCTACTCCACTATACGTATCTGGATTGCTACTAAGAGTCATCCGGATTGGTGTTAAAGCTTGCATTGATGTAACCCTTTACGGTGAACTCTTTATCACCTCCATAATCAAGAAATATTTCCTTAGTCCTATAGTTACTAAGGATATTTTTGACCGTTGTTCAGTGATCCACTCCTGGATCACTCTTGAACCCCTTGACAAACTCATGGCAAGGCACACACAGGTGCGGTACACAGCATGGCATACTATATAGAGCCTATGGCTAAGGCATAGGGGACGACGTTCGTCCTTTCTCTTTCTTCTGCCCTGGTCAAGTTTTGAGTCTCACTAAACTTCACACCTTACAAATCAGGCAAGAACTCTTTCTTTGACTGATCCATTTTGAACTCTTTCAAAATCTTGTCAAGGTATGTACTCATTGAAAGTCTTATCAGACGTCTTGATCTATCTCTATAGATCTCGATGCCCAACAATTAAGTACCTTTATCCAGGTCTTCCTTTGAAAAACTCTTTTCAAACAACCGTTTATGCTTTATAGAAATTCTACATCATTTCCGATCAACAATATGTCATCCACATATGCTTATCAGAAACTCTATAGTGCTCACACTCACTTTATTGTAAATACAAGTTTCTCATAAACTTTGTATAGACTCAAAAACTTTGATCACCTCATCAAAGCAAATATTCCAACTCCGAGATGTTTTCTTCAGTCCATAGAAGGATCACTGAAACTTGCACACCTTTTAGCATCCTTAGGACTGACAAAACCTTCTGGTTGTATCTCATACAACCTTTCCTCAAGGAAGGAAACGATGTTTTGACATCCATCCGCCAGATTTCATAATTAAAAAATGCAGCAACTGCTAACATAATTCCAACAGACTTTAGCATCGCTACGAGTGAGAAAGTCTCATCATAGTCAACTCCTTGAACTTGGCGGAAACTTCTTTGCGACAAGTCGAGCTTTATAAATGGTGACATTCACCATCAGCATATGTCTTCATCTTAAAGGTCCATTTGTACCCAACGACGTGCCGTCCAACGGGCAAGTCTACCAAAGTCTATACTTGGTTTTCATACATGGATCCTTTCTCGGATTTCATGGCCTCTAACCATTTGTCGGAATCCAGGCCCGTCATCGCTTCTCCATAGCTCGTAGGTTCATCGTTGTCCAACAACATGACCTCTAAGACAGGTTTGTTGTACAACTCAGGAGCAGTACGCATCCTTGTCGACCTACGAGGTTTGATAGTAACTTGATCCTAAGCTTCATGATCATCATCATTAACTTCCTATTCAACTGACGTAGGTTCCACAAAAACATCTTTCTGCGTTGCGCTACTCTCTGGTTGAACAAAGGTTCAAAAACCTCATCCAGTTCTATCTTCCTCCCACTCAATTATTTTGAGAGAAACTCTTTCTCGAGAAAGGACCCAGTTTTAGAAACAAGCACTTTGTACTCGGATCTAAGATAGAAGGTATACCCAACTGTTCTTAGGGTATTCTATGAAGATGCATTTTTCCGCTTTGGGTTCGAGCTTATCACACATAAGTGTCGCATTCCCAAACTCTAAGAAATGACAGCTTAGGTTTCTCCCAAACCATATGGTGTCATCTCAACAGATTTGGATGGTGCCCTATTTAAAGTGAATGTAGTTTCTCTAATGCATAACCCCAAAATGATAGTGGCAAAACGATAAGAGACATCATAGCATGCACCATATCCAATAGAGCATGACTATGACATTCGAACACACCATCACACTATGGTGTTCCAGGTGGCGTGAGTTGTGAAACAACTTTCACATTTGTCTAAAGTCGTATGCCAAACTCGTAACTCAGATATTCACCTCCACGATCATATAGCAGACATTTTTATCTTCTTGTCACGATGATCTTAAACTTCACTCTGAATTTGGTTGAACTTTCCAAACGATTCAAACTTGTGTTTCATTAAGTAAATATACACTATATATACTCAAATCATCAGCGAAGGTAAGAAAATAATAATATCCACCGCACGCTACAAGACTCATTGGATTGCATACATCAACATGTATGATTTCCAATAAATCACTTGCCCGCTCCATCAAACCGGAAAACGGGGTCCTTAGTCATCTTGCCCAAGAGGCATGGTTCGCATGTCTCAACCAATTCGAAATCGAATGAGTCCAAAGATCCATCAGCATGGAGTTTCTTCATGCGATTTATACCAACATGACATTTAGCGGTAGTGCCACAGGTATGTGGTACTATCATTATTAACTTTGCATCTTTTGGCATCAATGTTATGAACATGTGTATTACTATGATCAAGATTCAACAAACCATTCTCATTGGGTGCATGACCATTGAAGTTATTATTCATGTAGATAGAATAACCATTATTCTCTGACTTAAATGAATAACTGTATTGCAATAAACACGGTCTAATCACGTTCATGCTCAACGCAAACACCAAATAACATTTATTTAGTTTTGTCACTAATCCCGAATGTAGAGAGAGCGTGATGTTGCTCACATCAACCTTGGAAAAATTTCCAACACACATCGTCACCTCACCCTTAGTTAGTCTTCGTTTATTCCATAGCTTTTACTTCGAGTTACTAATATTTAGCAACCGAACCGGTATCCAATACCCAGATGCTACTAGGAGTACTATCAAGGTACACATCAATAACACGTATATCAAATATACTTTTGTCGATGTTTCCAGCCTTCTTATCTACCAAGTATATAGGGTTGTTCTGCTTCAGCGGCCGCTCTCCTCATAATAGAAGCACTTAGTCTCGAGTTTGGGTTCAACTTTGGGTTGCTTCACTGGAGCAGAAACTGACTTGCCATCCATGAAGTTTCCCTCCTTGCCCTTTCCCTTCTCGAAACTAGTGGTTTTACTAACCATCAACACTTGATGCTCCTTCTTGATTTCTACCTTCACGGTGTCAAACATCGTGAACAGCTCAGGGATCATCATTTCCATCCGTGGCATAATTATAGTTCATCACGAAGTTCTAGTAGCTTAGTGATAGTGACTCAGAGAACTATATCAATCACTATCTTATCTGGCAGATCAACTCCCACTTGATTCAAGCGATTGTAGCACCCAGATAATTTGAGCACATGCTCAATGATTGAGCTATTCTCCTTCATCTTGCAGGCAAAGAATCTTGTTGGAGATCTCGTATCTCACAACACAGGCACGAGCCTGAGATCCCAATTTCAGCTTTCAGAACATCTCATATGTTTCGTGATGTTCAAAACGTTTTCGAGCCTCAATTCTAAGTTGTAATACATGACGCACTAAACTATCAAGTAGTCATCAGAACGTGCCTGTCAGATGTTCACAACATCTACAGACGACGTTAGAGGGGGTGGCACACCGAGCGGTGCATTCAGGACATAAGCCTTCTGTGCAGCAATGAGGACAATCCTCAGATCATGGACCCAGTCCGCAATATTGCTACCATCATCTTTCAACTATATTTCTCTAGGAACATATAAAAATACAAGGGAGCTACAACGTGAGCTAGTAATCTACAACATAATTTGCAAAGACACTACTGACTATGTTCATGATAATGAGTTCAATTAATCATATTACTTAAGAACTCCCACTCAAATTGACATCCCTCCGGTCAATACATGATCCAAATTCACCAACTCAAGTCCGATCATCACGTGAGTTGAGGTGGCTTCAATGGTGAACATCATCATGTTGATCATATCTGCTATATGACTCATGTTCGACCTTTCGGTCTCTTGTGTTCTGAGTCCATGTCTGTACATGCTAGGCTCGTCAAGTTTAACCCGAGTGTTCCGCATGTGCAACACTGGCTTGCACCCGTTGTATGTGAACGTAGAGTCCATCACACCCAATAATCACATGGTGTCTCGACACGACAAACTTTCGCAACGGTGCACACTCGGGGCAATTTATCTTGATATTTAAGTGAGGGATCACCTTATAATGTTACCGTCGTCGTAAGCAAAACAAGGTGCATAAAAGGATTAACATCACATGCAAATCATAAGTGACATGATATGGCCATGAACTTGTGCTTTTTATCTCCATCCTTAAAGCACCAGCATGATCTCCATCGTCACCGGCATAACACCATGATCTCCATCATTGTGTCGCCCTCGGGGTTGTAGGAAATTTTTTGTTTCCCATGCAACGTTCCCCAACATGTTTTGCATGTGCAACACTGGGTTGCACCCGTTGTATGTGAACGTAGAGTCTATCACACCCGATCATCACGTGGTGTCTCGACACGACAAACTTCTGCAATGGTGCACACTCGGGGAGAACACAATTTATCTTGAAATTGAAGTGAGGGATCACCTTATAATGCTACCATCGTCCTAAGCAAAACAAGGTGCATAAAAGGATTAACATCACATGCAAATCATAAGTGACATGATATGGCCATGAACTTGTGCTTTTAATCTCCATCTTGAAAGCACCGGCATGATCTCCATCATCACCGGCATAACACCATGATCTCCATCATTGTGTCACCATAGGGCCTGTCGCGCCCACCATGCTCATACTACTATTGCTACCGTTTAGCGATAAAGTAAAGCATTACATAGTGCTTAATGATTAACATGGGTCATACAATAATTAAAGACAACCCTATGGCTCCTGCCGGTTGCCGTACTCATCGACATGCAAGTCGTGATATTCTATACAACACATGATCATCTCATACATCACATATATCACATCATGTAATTGGTCATATCACATCACAACATACCCTGCAAAAACAAGTTAGACGTCCTCTAATTGTTGTTGCAAGTTTTACATGGCTACTACGGGTATCTAGCAAGAACAATTCTCACCTACGCAAAACCGCGACGGTGATACATAAGTTGCTTTTCAACCTTCTCAAGGACCGCCTTTGTCGAATCCGATCCAACTAAAATAGGAGAAACAGACACCCGCCAGCCATATTTGTGCAACGAAGTTACACGTCGATCGATGGAACCGGTCTCTCATAAGCGTACGAGTATGGTTGGTCCGGGCCGCTTCATCCCACAATACCGCTGAACCAAAACACGACCAAGGGAGGAAGCAATCTAACCATCAACGCCCACAAACTCTTTGTGTTCTACTCGAGATCTCATCTACACATAAACCTGACTGTGATACCACTGTTGGGGCACGTTGCATGGGAAACAAAAAAATCCTACGCACACGCAGGATCTATCCATGGTGATGAGCATCTACGAGAGGGAGAGTGGATCTACATACCCTTGTAGATCGCTAAGCGGGAAGCGTTAAGAAACGCGGTTGATGTAGTCGAACGTCTTCGCGATCCAAATCGCCGAGCGTCCCGCGATCCCATCACGATCCGTCCTATGATCCCATCACGATCCGTCCCGCGATCCAATCACGAATCGTCTCGCGATCTTGATCACGGTCCTTCCGATCTAGCACCGAACGGACGGCACCTCCGCGTTCAGCACACGTACAACTCGATGACGATCTCCGCCTTCTTGATCCAGCAAGAGGGAGCGGAGAGGTAGATGAGTTCTCCGGAAGCACAATGGCATGGTGGCGGTGGTGGTGAACTAATTCTGCAGGGTTTTGCCTAAGCACCACAGAACTAATCTAGAGGAGAAACAGATCTAGAGGAAGAAGAGGGCAACACGTGGCAATAAGGGTTGGCTTTCCCCTCTAAATCCTCTAGTATATATAGGAGGGAGGGAGGGGAGGAGGCAGCCTCAAATCCTCAAGGTTTGGTCGAAATTGGAGGTGGAGGAGTCCTACTCCAATCCTATTAGGAGTAGGATTCCTCCTTTCCACTTGGAAACTCTTTCCACCTCTCCACCTTTTGGGTTTTTCCCACCTTTAGCCGCATGGGTCTTAGTGGGGGCTTAGACCAGCCCACCAGGGGCTGGTTTGACTCCTCCCACAATCGGTGAGGTCCTTTGGGTTGAGACACCCCTCCTGATGGTCCCCCAGCACCCTCCCGATGGTCCCCCGGCACCCTCCGGGCACTCCCGGTACACTACCGATGAGCCCAAAACTTTTCCGGCGACCAAAACAGGACTTCCTATATATCAATCTTTACCTCCGGACCATTCTGGAGCTCCTCGTGACGTCCGGGATCTCATTCGGGACTTCGAACAACCTTCGGTCACCACCATACATAACTCTATACTACCGAAACGTCACCGAACCTTAAGTGTGCAGACCCTGCGGGTTCGAGAACTATGTAGACATGACCGAGACACCTCTATGGTCAATAAACAATAGCGGGACCTAGATGCCCATATTGGTGTTGGGGAACATAGTAGTAAATCGAAAAAATTCCTACGACCACCAAGATCTATCTATGGAGAAACCAGTAACGAGTAAGGGGAGATTGCATCTTCATACCTTTGAAGATCGCTAAGCGGAAGCGTTACAAGAACGTGGTTGATGGAGTTGTACTCGCAGTGATTCAAATCATGGTGGATTCCGATCTTAGCGCTGAACAACGGCGCCTCCGTGTTCAACACACGTGCAGCCCGGTGACGTCTCCTACGCCTTAATCCAGCAAGGAGGAAGGAAAGGTTGAGGGAGAGCTCCGGCAGCACGACGGCGTGGTGACGGTGGAGCTGCATGGTCTCCGGCAGGGCTTCGCCAAGCACTACAGAGAACGCGGAAGAGGAAGGGTAGGGATGCGCCGAGAGAGAGAGAGAGAACTCGTGTGTTTGGTAGCCCCAAACCCTCCACTATATATAGGAGGAAGGGGAGGGAGGGCGCAGCCCTAGGGTTCCCACCCTAGGAGTTGCGGCCGTCCCTAGATGGCTTTCTGGCCGGCAGCCAGAGAGGGAGAGGGGTGCAGCTGCCCTAGGGTGGGCCTTAGGGCCCATCTGCCCTAGGGGTTGCCCCCTTCCCACCTTCAGTTGCGCCTTGGGCCCTTGTGGGGGCGCACCAGCCCACCTAGGGGTTGGTTCCCTCCCACTTGCGGTCCATGCAGCCCTCCGGTGCTAGTGGCCCCACTTGGTGGACTCCCGGAACCCTTCTGGTGGTCCCGGTACATTACCGGTAATTCCCGAAACACTTCCGGTGACCAAATCCTCACTTCCTATATATCATTCTTTACCTCCGGACCATTCCGGAACTCCTCGTGACGTCCGGGATCTCATCCGGGACTCCGAACAACCTTCGGTAACTGAAAGTGCATGTAGTCCCCATGTGTGGTTTTGGTAATTGATGACAATCCTAATGGACTAATGTTTGCATTAAGTTATACATTTGAAGGAAAGTTCCATTTCCAATGCATGAAGAATATTGGATGAATTTAAAGATGTTTGTTACAAGGTTGATGCAAGAAGGAGATTGAATGGATTCGGAATGAATGCCATATACATATAGTTGTGCATCAAGGTTGAGCCATGATGGATCATGATCTTGGGAGAATGATTAAAGAGAAGAACTCTACATATGGCTTGAACATAGGATCATGATGTACTCATATATTGAGTCATGGATGATTATGTCATGAAGCAAGTAATTCATGTGAAGAATTCTTGTGCCTCTCAAGAGATTGTGATGGAGCGTGAAGGAGAACAAATGATGACCAATATGGTATTCATGGATAAACTCTATATGGTCATATGATAATTGAGATATGGGTAATCATGTCTTGAAGAAATGAAGCATAGTGAAGAATTCAATATGGCCTTCAAGGCATCAATATTAAGCATGGAGTAAAGATAAAGGTTGACCAAGATAAAGATCAAAGAATCAAACTTTAAATGGTCAACACACAAGTGCAAACAATGCATCATATAGGATCTTGTGGTATGATAAGAAATTGTCAATTGCACTTTGTGTACTAACCCATGTTGTGTGTTGTCTATGTTTATGAGGGTTAGGTTATTCTCATGGGCTCGCATCAAGAGAGATATTTCAAGTGTCCATGAGAGGATGACATCAAGTGTTCATGATCATGGTTGACAAGGGCAAGTTCAATATGACCATCCCGAAGGATCACATGCTTGAAGCTTGTCGATGATCACATGATGGACAAAGTGAAGATGAATACAAAGCAAAGCTTCCCACATTGTGTATGGAAGAGCTACTTGAAGACTTCACCAATGTCTTGCCTTGAACTTGAGCCAAGAAGAAACATCAACATCAAGCTCAAGTGAAAGGCTCGAGTCAAAGGTATTAGTTCCTTTGGCGTTAGTGTTGTGGGGTGATGACCGCCGAAGAAACATATACACTCAAGTATGGATTCTCGATAGCTATGTAGTGTAGCTCTTTTATGATTCTTGAGTTATAGGATCCCGCACTATTAAGAGGGGATCAAAGGGGTTCGTGATGGAATTGCTCAAGTCAACATGTTCTATTTCTACTTCCTCACATCATATTCGAACATAGGCATATTTCACTCCTATCCAGTACAAATACAATATGCCTATACATCTATCAAAGAAAATCCAAAGCCAAATAGGTTACCCAAATACATGATAAAATCTTTGCATAATTTGCATCCTCCATTTTGGTTCATCTTGGGTGGTTCTCTATGTGAGGACCTGGGCTTTTTCCATAGCTTCAAAACGAGCCCAAGATCATCAAAATCGGAGTGCGGATGTGAAAGTTATGCATGTTTTAGTTTTGGGGTTCCTCATGTTTTTCTTTGGCCGGATATCCGGGACTTGGCCACATGTCCAGGCTGTCGGGTCACCCCGGATGTCCGGGATCCTCCCGAAAATCCGGCCCGACTATGTCCAGGACCTGTTCGAAATGTTGGTTGTGCCTGCCGGATGTCCGGCATTTGGCCGGATGTCCGGGGACCCAAGTTTGGCCAGATGTCCGGGCCTTGGCCAGATGTCCGGGCCCTGTACTCTGCCCTCTGTTTTTCATATACGTGTGCACACTTTAGAGCTGCTGGATGTCCGGCCCTTGGCCCGGATGTCCGGCCCCACACAGCCACTTACACTACAACGGCCATATTTCCACCCACACTATATATACCCCTTCACCACTTCATGGAGGGGTTGAGCAACACATTCATATGAACCCTAGAACACAAAAAGGCTCCCTCTCACTTTTCCTACACCAAATCTCAGATCCCGGAGAGATTCGTGAGAGTTCTTGAGAGATTTTCCAATCAAGTGATAGATCCACTCCCTCTCCCTCTCGTGACCAAAGGAATTCGTGATTTGAGCAAGTCTTGAGCATTTCCCCCTAGATCTTGTTACTCTTGGAGGTTGGATATGTTGGAAATATGCCCTAGAGGCAATAATAAAATGGTTATTACTGTATTTCCTAGTTCATGATAATTGTCTATTGTTATTCTATAATTGTGTTAACCGAAAACCGTAATACATCTGTGAATACATAGACCACAATATGTCCCTAGTAAGCCTCTAGTTGGCTAGCTCGTTGATCAATAGATGGTCACAGTTTCATGGCCATGGACATTGGATGTCGTTGATAACGGGATCACATCATTAGGAGAATGATGTTATGGACAAGACCCAATCCTAAGCATAGCACAAGATCGTGTAGTTCGTCTGCTAAAGCTTTTCAATGTCAAGTATCGTTTCCTTAGACCATGAGATTGTGCAACTCCCGGATACCGTAGGAATGCTATGGGTGTGCCAAACGTCACAACATAACTGGGTGGCTACAAAGTTGCACTACGGGTATCTCCGAAAGTGTCTGTTGGGTTGGCACGAATCGAGATTGGGATTTGTCACTCCATGTGACGAAGAGGTATCTCTGGGCCCACTCGGTAAGACATCATCATAATGAGCTCAATGTGACTAAGGAGTTAGCCACGGGATGATGTATTATGGAACGAGTAAATAGACTTGCCGATAACGAGATTGAACAAGGTATAGAGATACCGACGATCGAATCTCGGGCAAGTATCATACCGATTGACAAAGGGAATTATATACGGGATTGATTGAATCCCCGAAATCGTGGTTCATCCGATGAGATCATCGTGGAGCATGTGGGAGCCAACATGGGTATCCAGATCCTGTTGTTAGTTATTGACCGGAAAGGTGTCTCGGTCATGTCTACATGTCTCCCGAACCCGTAGGGTCTACACACTTAAGGTTCGATGACGCTAGGGTTATAGGGAAATGTTGTACGTGGTTACTGAAGGTTGTTCGAAGTCCTGGATGAGATCCCGGACGTCACAAAGAGCTCCGGAATGGTCCGAAGGTAAAGATTGATATATAGGAAGTCCAGTTTTGGTCACCGGAAAGTTTTCGGGCTCATCGGTAGTGTACCGGGAGTGCCGGGAGGGTGCCAGAGGACCCCCGGGAGGGGTGTAACGACCAAAGGACTTCGTGGGCCCTTAGAAGAGGTGTACCAGCCCTTATTGGGCTGGCCAAGACCTTCCAGAAGGGCCCATGCGGCTAGGGATAAGAGATAGGGCTGAAAAGGATTTAAAAGGAAGAGATCCTCGTTCTCCGTAGCACTTGGCGAAGCCCTACCGGAGTCCATGTAGCTCCACTATCACCACGCCGTCGTGCTGCCGGAGCTCTCCCTCAACCTCTCCTTCCTCCTTGCTAGATCAAGGCATAGGAGACGTCATCGGGCTGCACGTGTGTTGAACGCGGAGGCGCCGTTGTTCGGCGCTGAGATCGAAATCCATCACGATCTGAATCGCTGCGAGTACGACTCCACCAACCGCGTTCTTGTAACGCTTCCGCTTAGCAATCTTCAAAGGTATGAAGATGCAATCTCTCCCCTCTTGTTGTTGGTTTCTCCATAGATAGATCTTGGTGACACGTAGGAATTTTTTTGATTTACTACTACGTCTCCCAACAGTGGTATCAGAGCTAGGTCTATGCGTAGAATCTATGCACGAGTCGAACACAAGTTGTTGTGGGCGTCGATTTTGTTAATATGCTTACCACTACTAGTCTTATCTTGATTCGGCGGTATTGTGGGATGAAGCGGCCCGGACCGACTTTACACGTACGCTTACGTGAGACTGGTTCCACCGCCTGACATGCACTTGTTGCATAAGGTGGCTAGCGGGTGTCTGTCTCTCCCACCTTAGTCAGATTGGATTCGATGAAAAGGGTCCTTATGAAGGGTAAATAGCAATTGGCATATCACGTTGTGGTTTTGGTGTAAGTAAGAAAGGTTCTTGCTAGAAACCTATAGCAGCCACGTAAAAACTTGCAACTACAAATTAGAGGACGTCTAACTTGTTTTTGCAGCATATGCCTTGTGATGTGATATGGCCAAAGAATGTGATGTGATGCATTGTGATGTATGAGATTGATCATGTTCTTGTAATAGGATTCACGACTGGCATGTCGATGAGTATGACAACCGGCAGGAGCCATAGGAGTTGTCTTATTTTATTGTATGACCTGCGTGTCAATCATAAATGCCATGTAATTACTTTACTTTATTGCTAATCGTTAGCCATAGTAGTAGAAGTAATAGTTGGCGAGACAACTTCATGAAGACACAATGATGGAGATCATGATGATGGAGACCATGGTGTCGTGTCGGTGACAGTGATGATCATGGTGCCCCGAAGATGGAGATCAAAGGAGCAAGATGATATTGGCCATATCATGTCACTATATTGATTGCATGTGATGTTTATCATGTTTACATATTATTTGCTTAGAACGACGGTAGTAAATAAGATGATCTCTCAATAAAATTTCAAGAGAAGTGTTCACCCTAACTGTGCACCGTTGCTAAGGATCGTCGTTACGAAGCACCACGTGATGATCGGGTGTGATAGGTTCTAACGTTCGCATACAACGGTTGTAAGCCAGATTTACACACGTGGAACACTTAGGTTGACTTGACGAGCCTAGCATGTATAGACATGGCCTCGGAACAAGGAAGACCGAAAGGTCGAACATGAGTCGTATAGAAGATACGATCAACATGGAGATGTTCACCATGGATGACTAGTCCATCTCATGTGATGATCGGACACGGGCTAGTTGACATGGATCATGTGTCACTTAGATGACTAGAGAGATGACTATCTAAATTGGAGTTCATTAAATAATTTGATTATGTGAACTTAATTATCATGAACTTAGTCTAAAAATATCTTTACAATCTATATTGTAGATCCAATGGCCAACGCGAATGTCACCCTCAATTTCAACGCGTTCCTAGAGAAAACCAAGCTGAAAGATGATGGAAGCAACTATGCGGACTGGGTCCGTAGCTTGAGGATCATCCTCATAGCTTCCAAGAAATTGTATGTCCTTGATGCACCACTAGGTGACCCACCCCTTCTCCTAGTAGAGCAAGATGTTGCGAACGCTTGGCATTCTCGCTGCAATGATTACTCCCTTGTTCAGTGCGGCATGCTTTACAGTTTAGAACCGGGGCTCCAAAAGCATTTTGAGCATAACGAAGCATATGAGATGTTCCAAGAGCTAAAACTGGTTTTCCAAGCTCATGCCCGGGTCGAGAGATATGATGTCCCCGACAAGTTCTTCAGCTGTAAGATGGAGGAGAATAGTTCTGTCAGTGAGCACATCCTCAAGATGTCTGGGCTACACAACCGCTTGACTCAACTGGGAGTTAATCTCCCGGATGACTCGGTCATTGACAGAATCCTCCAGTCGCTTCCACCTAGCTACAAGAGCTTTGTGATGAACTACAACATGCAAGGGATGGAGAAGTCCATTCCTGAGTTGTACTCGATGCTGAAATCAGCAGAAGTCGAGATCAAAAAGGAGCATCAAGTCTTGATGGTGAATAAGACCACTAGTTTCAAGAAAGGCAAGGGTAAGAAGAACTTCAAGAAGGATACAAAGTTGTTGCCGCGCCCGGTAAGCAAGTTGCCGGGAAGAAGAAGAACAAGAATGGACCCAAGCCTGAGACTGAGTGTTTTTATTGCAAGGGTACCGGTCACTGGAAGCGGAACTGCCCCAAGTACTTAGCGGATAAGAAGGACGACAACATTAAAGGTATATGTGATATACTTGTTATTGATGTGTACCTAACCAGGGCTCGTAGTAGCTCCTGGGTATTTGATACCGGTGAAGTTGCTCACATTTGTAACTCCAAGCAAGAGCTGCGGAATAAGCGGAGGCTAGCAAAGGACGAGGTGACGATGCACGTCGGGAATGGTTCCAAGGTCGATGTGATCGCCGTCGGCACGCTACCTCTACATCTACCTTCGGGATTAGTGTTAAACCTTAATAATTGTTATTTAGTACCAGCTTTGAGCATGAACATTGTATCTGGATCTCGCTTGATGCGAGATGGCTACTCATTTAAATCTGAGAATAATGGTTGTTCTATTTATATGAGAGAAATGTTTTATGTTCATGCCCCGCTGGTCAATGGTTTATTTTTGATGAATCTCGAACGTGATGTTACACATGTCCATAGTGTGAGTACCAAAAAGTGTAAGGTTGATAACGATAGTCCCACTTACATGTGGCACTGCCGCCTGTTGGGGAACATTGCATGGGAAACGAAAAAATTCCTACGCACACGCAGATCTATCCATGGTGATGAGCATCTACGAGAGGGAGAGTGGATCTACATACCCTTGTAGATCGCTAAGCGGGAAGCGTTAAGAAACGCGGTTGGTGTAGTCAAACGTCTTCGCGATCCAAATCGCCGTGCGTCCCGCGATCCAACCACGATCTGTCCCGCGATCTAATCATGATCCGTCCCACGAACTTGATCACGATCCGTCCCACGAACTTGATCACGATCCGTCCCACGAACTTGATCATGATCCGTCCCACGAACTTGATCACGATCCTTCCGATCTAGCGCCGAACGAACGGCACCTCCGCGTTCAGCACACGTACAGCTTGATGACGATCTCCACCATCTTGATCCAGCAAGAAGGAGTGGAGAGGAAGAAGAGTTCTCCGGCAGCGTGACGGCGCTCCGGCGATGGTGGTGGAGCAATTCCGGCAGGGCTTCGCCTAAGCACTGCAGAAATCAGATCTAGAGGAGAAACTATGCACTGGAGGAACGGGTAGCACGTGGATGAAAATCTAGTGCAAAAACCCTAAAACCTCTAGTATATATAAGAGGAGAGGAGGAGAGGCCTTGGCACAAGGTCCAAGGCCTCCTTGCTTCGGCCGAAGGAGAGAGGGAGAGGTGGAGTCCACCTCCAATCCTAGTAGGACTAGGATTCACCCTAATTTGCCTTTTTTCACTTTTCCTCTTAGGCCTTTTTCCTCCAGCCGCATGGGCCTCTTGTGGATGTTCCACCAGCCCACTAAGGGATGGTTTACACCCTCCTACAGCCCATGTAGCCTCTTGGGTCGAAATACCCCTCCCGGTGGCCTCCCGGTACACTACCAGCACTCCCGGTACACTACCGATGAGCCTGAAACTTTTCCGGCGACCAAAACAGGACTTCCTATATATGAATCTTTACCTCCAGACCATTCCGGAGCTCCTCGTGACGTACGGGATCTCATCTGGGACTCCGAACAACCTTCGTTCACCACCATGCATAACTCTATACTATCGAAACGTCATCGAACCTCAAGTGTGCAGACCCTGCGAGTTCGAGAACTATGTAGACATGACCGAGACACCTCTACGTTCAATAACCAATGGAGGGACCTGGATGTCCACATTGGTTCCTACATATTCTACGAAGATCTTTATCGGTTGAACCTTTATGTCAAGGATTCAATTAATCCCGTATGATGTTCCTTTCGTTCTTCGGTATGTTACTTGCCCGAGATTCGATCGTCGGTATCTCCATACCTAGTTCAATATCATTACCGGCAAGTCTCTTTACTCGTTCCGTAATACAAGATCCCGCAACTAACACTTAGTTACATTGCTTGCAAGGCTTATTGTTATGTTGTATTACCGAGTGGGCCCTGAGAGACCTCTCCGTCACACGGAGTAACAAATCTCAGTCTTGATCCATGCCAACTCAACAGACACCTTCAGAGATACCTGTAGAGCACCTTTATAGTCACCTAGTTACGTTGCGATGTTTGATACACACAAGGCACTCCTCTGATGTCCGTGAGTTGCATGATCTCATGGTCATAGGAACATATACTTGACAAGCAGAAAACAGTAGCAATAAACTGACACGATCATATGCTATGTTTGTAGTTTGGGTCTTGTCCATTACATCATTCTCCTAATGATGTGATCTCGTTATCAGATGACATCCAATGGCTAGGAAACCTTGACCATCTTTGATCAACGAGCTAGTTCACTAGAGGCATACTAGGGACAGAGTGTTGTTTATTTACCCACACATGTAATGTGTTTCCAATTAATACAATTATAGCATGGATAATAAACAATTATCATGAACAAGGGAATACAATAATAAACACTTTATTTATTGCCTCTAGGGCATATTTCCAACAGTCTCTCACTTGCACTAGAGTCAATAATCTAGTTCACATCACTATGTGATTTACATTGTAATGAATCGAACACCCATGCAGTTCTGGTGTTGATCATGTTTAGCCCTTGGAAGAGGTTTATGTTGGAAATATGCCCTAGAGGCAATAATAAATTAGTTATTATCATATTTCCTTGTTCATGATAATCGTTTATTATCCATGCTATAATTGTATTGATCGGAGACTTAGATGCATGTGTGGATACATAGACAAAACCATGTCCCTAGTATGCCTCTAATAGACTAGCTCGTTGATCAAAAGATGGTGAAGGTTTCCTAGCCATGGACATGAGATGTCATTTGATAACGGGGTCACATCATTAGGAGAATGATGTGATGGACAAGACCCAAACTGCAAACGTAGCCTATGATCATGTCAGTTTATTGCTACTGTTTTCCGCATGTCAAGTATGTGTTCCTATGACCATGAGATCATGCAACTCACAGATATCGGAGGAGTGCCTTGTGTGTATCAAACGTCGCAACGTAACTGGGTGACTATAAAGGTGCTCTACAGGTATCTCCGATGGTGTCTGTTGAGTTGGCATGGATCGAGACTGGGATTTGTTACTCCGTGTGACGGAGAGGTATCTCGGGGCCCACTCGGTAATGCAACATCACAATAAGCCTTGCAAGCAATGTGACTAATTGTTAGTTGCGGGATCTTGTATTACGGAACGAGTAAAGAGACTTGCCAGTAACGAGGTTGAACTAGGTATGGAGATACCGACGATCGAATCTCGGGCAAGTAACATACCGAAGAACAAAGGGAACGTTATACGGGATTAACTGAATCCTTGACATAGAGGTTCGACCGATAAAGATCTTCGTAGAATATGTAGGAACCAATGTGGACGTCCATGTCCTGCCATTGGTTATTGACCGTAGAGGTGTCTCGGTCATGTCTACATAGTTCTCGAACCCGCAGGGTCTGCACACTTAAGGTTCGGTGACGTTTCGGTAGTGTAGAGTTATGTATGGTGGTGACCAAAGTTTGTTCGGAGTCCCGGATGAGATCCCGGACGTCACGAGGAGCTCCGGAATGGTCCGCAGGTAAAGATTCATATATAGGAAGTCCCGGTTTGGTTTCTGGAAAAGTTTCGGGCTCATCGGTAGTGTACCGGGAGTGTCGGTAGTGTACCGGGAGTGCCGGTAGTGTACCGGGAGGCCTCCGGGAGGGGTATTTCGACCCCAAGAGGTCCATGGGCTGCGGGATAATAATAACCAGCCCTTATTGGGCTGGTAAAACAGCCACAAAGGCCCATGGCGCAGGAGAGAAAGTCCTAAAGCAAAAAGTGGAAAATCAGCCAATAGGAGGCAATCCTACTCCAACTAGGATTGGAGGTGAAGTAGGATTGCTTCCCACCTCCTATTTCGGCCGACCCAAAGGCCTTGGTTGCCTCTCCTCTCCTCTCCTCCTATATATACTAGTGGATTGGGTGGTTTTTGGATAGAATTTCCGGCCACGTGCTACCCGTTACACCGGTGCATAGTTTCTCCTCTAGATCGGTTTTCTGCAGCGCTTAGGCGAAGCCCTGCCGGAATTGCTCCACCACCATCACCGGAGCGCCGTCACGCTGCCGGTGAACTCTCTCTCCTCTCCACCTCCTCTTGCTGGATCGAGACGGTGGAGATCGTCATCAAGCTGCACGTGTGCTGAACGCGGAGGTGCCGTCCGTTCGGCGCTAGATCGGAAGGACCGTGATCGAGATCGCGTGACGGTTCGTGATGTGATCACGCAACAGATCGTGATGAGTTCGCGGGACAGATCATGATCAAGATCGTGAGACGGATGGTGATGATTTCGCGGGATGGATCATGATGTGTTCGCGGGACGGTTCGTGATTGGATCGCGGGACGCTCGGCGATTTGGATCGCGAAGAAGTTCGACTACACTAACCGCGTTTCTTAACGCTTCCCGCTTAGCGATCTACAAGGGTACGTAGATCCACTCTCCCTCTCATAGACGCTCATCACCATGGATAGGTTTGTGTGTGCGTAGGAAATTGTTTGTTTCCCATGCGACGTTCCCCAACAGTTTAGTCAACGGGTCTGCAACATTCAAATCCGTGTGCACTTTGCAAATATTTATGTCTTTCTCCACGATGTAATCGCGGATGGAGTTGAAGCGTCACTTTATGTGTCTGGTCCTCTTGTGAAACCTTGGTTCCTTGGCCCGAGCAATGGCACCAGTGTTGTCACAGAACAGGTTCATTGGATTCAGTGCACTGGGCACTACTCCAAGATCTGTCATGAACTGCTTCATCCAGACACCTTCCTTTGCCGCCTCCGAGGCTGCGATGTATTCTGCTTCGCATGTAGAATCAGCTACCATGCTTTGCTTGGAACTGCACCAGCTTACCGCTCCCCCGTTAAGAATAAATACGTATCCGATTTGCGACTTAGAGTCGTCCGGATCAGTGTGAAAGCTTGCATCGACGTAACCCTTTATGACGAGCTCTTCATCACCTCCATAAACTAGAAACATTTCCTTAGTCCTTTTCAGGTACTTAAGGATATTCCTGACCGCTTGCCAGTGCTCCATTCCAGGATCACTTTGAAACCTTCCAGCCATACTTATGGCAAGGCTGACATCGGGTCTTGTGCACAGCATTGCATACATGATAGAGCCTATGGTTGAAGCATAGGGGATGACACTCATCTTTTCTCTATCTTCTGCAGTTACTGGGCATTGAGTCTTACTCAACTCCACACCTTGTAACACAGGCAAGAACCCCTTCTTGGACTGATCCATTTTGAACTTCTTCAAAACTTTATCAAGGTATGTGCTCTGTGAAAGTGCTATTAAGCGTCTCGATCTATCTCTATAGATCTTAATGCCTAATATGAAAGCAGCTTCTCCTAGGTTCTTCATTGAAAAACTCTTGTTTAAATATTCCTTCACGCTTTCCAGCATTTCTATATTGTTTCCAATCAGCAATATGTCATCCACATATAATAATAGAAACGCTATAGAGCTCCCACTCACTTTCTTGTAAATACAAGCTTCTCCGTAAACTTGTATAAACTCAAACGCTTTGATCACCTCATCAAAGTGCTTATTCCAACTCCGAGATGCTTGCACCAGTGCATAAATGGATCGCTGGAGTTTGCAAACTTTGTCAGCATTCTCTGGATCGACAAAACCTTCGGGTTGCATCATATACAACTCTTCCTCAAGGAAACCATTGAGGAACGCTGTTTTGACATCCATCTGCCAAATTTCATAGTCGAAATAAGCAGCTATTGCTAACATGATTCTGACAGACTTAAGCATCGCTACGGGTGAGAAAGTCTCATTGTAGTCAACTCCTTGAACTTGTGAAAAACCCTTTGCCACAAGTCGAGCTTTATAGACGGTGACACTACCGTCCGCGTCTGTCTTCTTCTTAAAGATCCATTTGTTCTGAATGGCCTTTCGCCCTTCAGGTAATACTTCCAAAGTCCATACTTTGTTTTCATACATGGATCCCATCTCGGATTTCATGGCCTCTAACCATTTCTCGGAATCCGGGCCCATCACTGCTCCTCCATAGCTCGTAGGTTCATTGTTGTCCAACAACATGACCTCCAAGACAGGGTTGTCGTACCACTCAGGGGTAGTGTGCGGCCTTGTCGACCTACGAGGTTCAATAGCAGCTTGATCTGAAGCTTCATGATCATCATCATTAACTTCCTCTTCTACCATCGTAGGTTCCACATAAACATCTTTCTGCGCTATGCTACTTTCTGGTTCAAGTAAAGGTTCAATAACCTCATCAAGCTCTATTTTCCTCCCACTCAATTCTTTCGAGAGAAACTCTTTCTCAAGAAATGCTCCATTCTTAGCGACAAACACTTTGCCTTCGGATCTAAGATAGATGGTATACCCGACTGTCTCTTTCGGGTATCCTATGAAGACGCATTTCTCCGCTTTGGGTTCTAGCTTTTCAGGCTGAAGCTTTTTGACATAAGCATCACATCCCCAATCTTTAAGAAACGACAACTTTGGCTTCTTGCCAAACCACAATTCATATGGCGTCGTCTCAACGGATTTTGATGGTGCCCTATTTAAAGTGAATGCAGCTGTCTCTAATGCATAACCCCAAAACGATAGTGGCAAATCAGCAAGAGACATCATAGAATGCACCATATCTAATAAGGTTCGATTATGACGTTCGGACACACCATTACGCTGTGGTGTTCCGGGCGGTGTCAACTGTGAAACAATTCCACACTGTCTTAAGTGACTGCCAAACTCATAACTCAGATATTCACCTCCTCAATCAGATCGCAGGAACTTAATCTTCTTGTTACGATGATTCTCAACTTCACCCTGAAATTGCTTGAACTTTTCAAACATTTCAGACTTGTGTTTCATTAAGTAAATATACCCATATCTACTTAAGTCATTAGTGAAGGTGAGAAAATAACGATATCCACCATGCGCTGTAACATTCATTGGACCGCACACATCAGTATGTATGATTTCCAATAAGTCACTTGCCCGTTCCATTGTTCCAGAGAACGGCGTTTTAGTCATCTTGCCCATGAGGCATGGTTCACATGTGTCAAGTGATTCAAAATCAAGTGACTCCAAAAGTCCATCAGCATGGAGCTTTCTCATGCGTTTTACACCAATATGACCTAAACGGCAGTGCCACAAGAAAGTGGTACTATCATTATCAACTCTACATCTTTTGGCATCAATGTTATGAACATGTGTGTCATCACTATCAAGATTCAATATGAATAAACCTCTAACATTGGGTGCATGACCATAAAAGATATTACTCATATAAATAGAAAAACCTTTATTCTCTGATTTAAATGAGTAACCGTCTCACAATAAACAAGATCCAGATATAATGTTCATGCTTAACGTAGGCACTAAATAACAATTATTCAGGTTCATCACTAATCCCGATGGTAATCAAAGAGAGAGCGTGCCGACGGCGATCACATCAACCTTGGAACCATTTCCCATGCGCATCATCACTTCGTCCTTCGCCAGCCTTCGTTTATTCCGTAGTTCCTGCTTTGAGTTGCAAATGTGAGCAACCGAACCGGTATCAAATACCCAGGCACTACTACGAGAACTAGTAAGGTACACATCAATAACATGTATATCATATATACCTTGTTTGTCGTTGTCCGCCTTCTTGTCAGCCAGGTACTTGGGGCAGTTCCGCTTCCAGTGACCAGTTCCCTTGCAATGAAAGCACTCAGTTTCTGGCTTGGGTCCATGCTTGGGCTTCTTTACAGGAGTGGCAACTGCTTTGCCATCCTTATTGGTTTTACCCTTCTTTCCCTTGCCCTTGACCTTGCCATTTTTCTTAAAACTAGTGGTTTTGTTGACCATCAACACTTGATGTTCTTTCTGGATTTCAGACTCAGCGACTTTTAGCATCGCAAACAGCTCGGCGACTGACTTGTTCATCCCGTGCATGTTATAGTTCATCACAAAGCTCTTGTAACTAGGTGGCAATGATTGAAGAACTCTGTCAGTGATCGCCTCTGGCGGAAGGGCAATTCTCAACTCCGCTAGACGAGTTGAATACCCAGACATTCTACATATATGTTCACTGATAGACCCGTTCTCCTCCATCTTGCAAGCATAGAACTTATCGGAGGTTTCATACCTCTCGATCCGGGCGTTCTTCTGAAAGATAAACTTCAACTCCTGGAACATCTCATATGCTCCATGACGTTCAAAATGTCTTTGAAGTCCCGGTTCTAAGCCATACAATATCGCACACTAAATTATTGAGTAATCTCTAGTACGTGCCTCCCAAGCGTTCTTAACGTCTTCGGAGGTCATGTCTTCTGGTTGGTCACCAAGCGGTGCATCAAGGACATATGATTTCTGGGAAGCCGTGAGGATAATCCTCAGATTACAGGCCTAATCAACAAAGTTACTTCCATCATCTTTCAACTTAGCTTTCTCTAGGAACGCATTAAAATTCAGGGGTGCTACTGCCCGAGCCATTGATCTACAACATAAATATGCAAAGTTCACTTAGACTATTGTTCAAGATAATGAGTTTAGTTAATCAAATTACTAAAGCTCTCATTCAAATTGACATCCCTCAGGTCATCTGAGTGTCACATGATCCAAATCCACCAACTCAAGTCCGATCATCATGTGAGTTGAGGTGGCTTCAATGGTGAACATCATTATGTTGATCATATCTACTATATGACTCATGTTCAACCTTTCGGTCTCTTGTGTTTCGAGGCCATGTATGTACATGCTAGGCTCGTCAAGTTTAACCCGAGTGTTCTGCGTGTGCAACACTGGCTTGCACCCATTGTATGTGAACGTAGAATCTATCACACCCGATCATCACGTGGTGTCTCGACACGACGAACTTTCGCAACGGTGCACACTCGGGGAGAACACAATTCATCTTGAAATTTAAGTGAGGGATCACCTTATAATGCTACCGTCGTACTAAGCAAAACAAGGTGCATAAAAGGATTAACATCACATGCAATTCATAAGTGACATGATATGGCCATGAACTTGTGCTTTAGATCTCCATCTTGAAAGCACCGGCATGATCTCCATCGTCACCGGCACGACACCATATATCCATCATCTTGATCTCCATAAATGTGTCGCCATTGGGGTTGTCACGCCCTGCATGCTTCTACTACTATTGCTACCGTTTAGCGATAAAGTAAAGCATTACATAACGCTTAATGATTGACATCCAGGTCATACAATAATTAAAGACAACCACATGGCTCCTGCCGGTTGCCATACTCATCGACATGCAAGTCATGATAATCTATACATCACATGATCATCTCATACATCACATATATCATATCATGTAATTGGCCATATCACATCACAACATACCCTGCAAAAACAAGTTAGACGTCCTCTAATTGTTGTTGCATGTTTTACGTGGCTGCTACGGGTTTCTAGCAAGAACGATTCTCACCTACGTATAAACCACAACGGTGATACATAATTTGCTTTTCAACCTTCTCAAGGACCGCCTTTGTCGAATCCGATCCAACTAAAGTGCGAGAAACTGGCACCCGCAAGCCATCTATGCAACAAGTTGCGGTCGAGGGAACCGGTCTCTCATAAGCGTACGAGTAATGTTGGTCCGGGCTGCTTCATCTCACAATACCGCTAAACCAAAATCCGACCAAGGGAGGAAGCAATCTAAGCATCAACGCCCACAAACCTTTTGTGTTCTACTCGAGATCTCATCTACACATAGACCTAGCTCATGATGCCACTGTTGGGGAACGTTGCATGGGAAACAAAAAATTTCCTACGCACACGCAGATCTATCCATGGTGATGAGCATCTACGAGAGGGAGAGTGGATCTACATACCCTTGTAGATCGCTAAGCGGGAAGCATTAAGAAACGCGGTTGGTGTAGTCGAACGTCTTCACGATCCAAATCGCCATGCGTCCCGCGATCCAATCACGATCCGTCCCGCGATCTAATCATGATCCGTCCCACGAACTTGATCACGATCCGCCCCACGAACTTGATCACGATCCATCCCACGAACTTGATCACGATCCGTCCCACGAACTTGATCACGATCCTTCCGATCTAGCGCCGAACGGACGGCACCTCCACGTTCAGCACACTTATAGCTTGATGATGATCTCCACCGTCTTGATCGCGCCATTGACTACATCATATTCA
Organism: Hordeum marinum; assembly: GCA_022496015.1. Lineage (NCBI taxonomy): Eukaryota > Viridiplantae > Streptophyta > Magnoliopsida > Poales > Poaceae > Hordeum > Hordeum marinum. The sequence goes on from CM039676.1 coordinate 418,966,917, forward strand.
TATAGAAGGAGTTGAGAAAGAATCAATCACAAGCGGTCTTTACTGAAGGAAACCCCCAATCTGCGGAATTCGACTCGAATAGTTCGGTCGAGCACTGGGCTCCTTGCCCTTAATAGTTATACTTATGCTGGGGCCCACGATGAACGGCGCATCAACGAATCCTTCCAAACTATGCCACGGACCGGGCGTGGGGCTGTGGTGGGGCCCACTCTGAAGGGGGGCAGCCGGCCTACTACTGAAGGGGGCCAGCCGGCCTGCTGATACCCTTTGGGGGTTCACGTGCTGTTAAAAGAGCGACTGATTGATACCTTCCCTGCCTTACCTATTTCTTCTTGCCTGCTTCTATCGGGGTTCATAGAACCAAGGTGGTGCTACACTCTCGTCTTGAATGGAACTTTCTCTAATAGCATTCCCGGGTGTGATCTACCAAATAGAGCCCCTCCTCCTGCCCACAGAACAAATAAAGCAAGCCTTTGCTGGCAAAAGAGTAGGATTTTCTCAACCGGAGGATAAGGTTTACTAATCATGCGAGGGCTGCACCCACAGTTGACTTTACTTTTATTGCCATATCGCTTTATGCCACGATCTGTGATGTGGCCATTCTACATATGGATTTCTCCTACCTTTTCCCCTGCATCATAGGGTCTCTCTGACTCCGTTTCTCTATTTCTTCTTTGGAATTGGGGGCTCTGGTCGGGGACGAACTTTGATCTTTTCTGCCTTTTTTTAGGATAAAGCGCTTGCTGCGCCTTTAATAGCTTCTGTTGGGGGAGAGATAGAAGCATCTGCCGGCTATTCATATCAATAGATTCTTTTGCAAAAGATGAAGGTCCTGGAGTGCTATATTCACAAGGAAAAGAGGCGAGAAGTATTTGTGGGACTTCATACGCCTTGTATCTACCTGACCTAGCTTTATTGCTTTAAACTACTGCAGGGAGGAGGGAACTACTAGTGTTGGTATGTATTATGAGCATTGAACGCTGCACAGAAAGTAAAGGGAAGGCGTTTTCAACATGAAGTTTAGGCAAAAGAAAAGTAGCGGAGGAAATGGATTGGATATGTGATCTACCGGAAATATGTTAATAATAAAAAAGAAAAATAAAGAGGATCCTGTCTAAATCCATCCTCGATTCACTAATTTCTGGCGCATAAAAACAAAGTCAGATTCTCCGAGAAAACCACCTGCAAAAGCTCTGCCACGATTCCTTGTCTAATAATAAAGGCATTGGGATGAAGCGGTGAGTGGCACACATGACCTACCATCCGCGGGAATCTACTAACCACAAGGGCGTTAAGAGAACTCTTACTGGACTGGAAAGGGCTAGTGCACGTCGAATTTTAGAAAATGTTACGTGAGAGTGCTTATGGCTCACCTTCCTGCTTCCTATATTTTCTCAGATTTCACTAATAAGAAGCGCCCTCTTGCGGGAGAAAGTCGCCCATCCTATCTATAGTATAGAAGAAGACCCCCAATCCTGCGATGCCATCCACGTCGCGCGCTTGATTCCTTTCTGTTCAAAACCATATCCTTTCTTTGCCTATTTCGTGCCACAACCATCTCTTTTTATAGGTTCTACGGACCGATGCCTCCTGCTTCATCTGGTAAAAAAGAGTCATAGATATGCCTGTAATTAGAAGGAAGAACCGCCATAAAAATCTTCCTCGTGTATCGTCTGTAGCAGAACTATGAACGGGAGCTAGCAATCCGGACCGTATTGAAAAGGTTCCTAAGACACAGCATGGAAGAGTCAAAATATTCAGAAGCGAGGTCCAAGAATGAAGAAGGGGTAGAATTACTAAATGAATACGAGTTGTGGCTAATACCCGAGGCATAAAAGACGTATTTTCTACGGGATCCCGAAACCACCAGCCCCCCGACCTAATTCATGATGAGCCCACCAACTTCCTGGCGAGATGCCTAGGAGACGTACACTTAGGTGTTCCGGCTAAACAAGACCCATACTACCAAAACAAAAGGCAGGTATAGAACACATATAGGGAAGACAGACACAAATGCATAGACACATTGTCCGGGGGTGTCACCGTTTGCATCGTATCAGTATCATAAGAAAAGATTGATTGTTGTGAGTGATTTTACTACCCTTCCAGACTTAGCAGGTAATGAAGCTGGTGACGAGGGAGGAAATGTCCGTTGAAAATAAGGCGAACCAGTGGGACTTAAAAGTCACTCTTTTAATAGTTTTTTAGACTGTTAAGTTGTCAATCTTTCCAATGATGGGGCTCCAAAGTTTATTAGTTTCCTGGTCTGCCGAGGACAGCACTAGATTGATTGCTTACCGACTTTCATTCAGATACCAACCCATCTTTTTATCAAAAGCATGGAAACTATCTAATTGAAGTACGAATTCACGCCTGTGAAAAGTAAGCAATTTCATCATTTTCCTTCGCAACACAGCTCACTCAATTGTAGAGATACCGAACAGTTTGAGTGATCGATCGACCTTGTCGCACGATGAGCCCATTCCCTCTCCTCCATCTCGCCTTCTGAACCGAACCCTGGAGAAAGACTTCTTGAACAGAACAGAGCAGCAATTCTAGAAACTTCCCTTTTCCATTGATCTGGGTGTTGCTATTAAAAGTGGGTCTACCCGCCCCGGCGTGACTCACACTTGACCAACCACTTCTATCTAAGAAAATACTTAGGTAGGGTCAATCTCCCTTCGGGGTTTACGCGTCCTAGTCTGAACCATTGGATCGATCAGAAGAAGAAAGGCAAAGGAATTGAAAGGTAGAGTAAGAAGCATCGCCCAGCAGAGTGGTTGAGGGAGTCTTCCCCAGCCCAATGGTCTTATTTTTGAACTTCCATAACTCCATGGATGCCACCTGGACATGCCATAGCCATAGACCAAGCATTATCCCACTTTTTAGGATCTTCGGAATTGAATGAAGCAATAGAAAGATCAAACCGAAGGGCGGGGTCAAAGAGGCCTCACATAAGCTTCTTCTCACAGTGTCAATCGGTGGAACCAACCGTTCGATGCACTCATTACTGCTTTCTTTAAATAGAATATTTCAAGCTGTCTTCTTTAGAGCCTTCTGGATGAATTGGCAAGTGCGGCTAAGGGCATGGCTTGCTTGATAAGTACCCCAGAGGAGGTGTCCTAACGCAATAGGTCAGTTCAAATGACGAATTGAGACAGAAACCAATGGATTCCAGTGGCTGGGGGATCCTATGTCTATAGATAGATTCAAGTACCATCCTACCCCCTTCCTCCGCAGCATTGGAACCCAGTTGGCATAGCCTTAAGAATATTAACTTACAGGCAGGCCTACTTAATTGACTACGGTACTCTATCTAGACGACTCCTGAATAGCTTACCTATGCTCCCTAACTTATGCCGCCTTGCCTTTTTTTCTAGATGGGACTTGTGGGTAATCTCCCGCATGGACAGCGCAGGCAGCAGCTGCAAAAACCACTTCTGTCACCTATAAGGGTATCTGATCCTTCTTCTATGGCTGAATTCGGAGCTTCTAACCAACTTTAGCTACCTTGTAGATCGATCAATTAATTTCTAGGTCGATTAATTTGACGGATTTTTAGCATCGTCCACGTACATCTCACGTATCAATAGCTCATCGCTGCCCTACTCTGTTCTCCTGTAAATGAAGGTGCTGAGTTCCATCTTTCAGCAGACAGCACGTACAAGATTGAACAACTGATGTATGTATATAGACAAGTAAAGCTTCCTCTATTATGTATGACATCCTCCAGTAAATTTGGTTTTGCTTTGGCTGACTCTCTCGAACGTCCAGGCAGCATCTATATTTAAGTCCTTGGTTTTGCCCACTCTAGTGTATGTCGGCAGATAAGAGTTGTACCGACCGAGTCTGCATTACGATTCCATGGCTACGCTCGCTTGTTCTTGACTCTGTTGTATGCCTGCCTAACTCTTTTTGTAGTGCTAGCTAGTCAGCAGCAAATCGTAGGATTGATTCCTTGTGATCGATGAAATTATGCAACCGGCAGTGAAATCAGCAATGGCCATATATGCTATCACTGCTAATTCGAGAAGGCAAGGAAGACGAAGAACTAAGAAGAAATGGCGAAGTGGAGTCGACCTTTGGGAGGTATGTTGAAACTGAATGTTGATGCTGCTTTTAATCATGATACCAATGCTTGTGCAACCGGAGTTGTTATAAGAGATGAAAAAGGAGGCTTCATTACAGCTAGAAGCAATAAAATTGACCATGCTTTTGATGCTTTGATGGCGGATCCAGAGAAATGGGAACGAGGCTGACCCACATGAGGTGAAAGCTCCCTTTTTGTGAACCTTTTTTCTTCCACTCCTTCATCTGAAGCCGACTAGTTGCCATTCCAATCGCCTATTCCTATTGCATGCGGTTTTGTTCAAAGGGACTAAGCTGACCAATTACCTCTCTAGGTGCCTCAATTCTTCCTATTTTCATAACTTCTACAAGTTGCTCTTTGCTTTGGGGTCCAAAGAAGGATACCGTAGTTGGGGACAGTTATGCTCTATTCTTATAAGTTCCATACGATTAAGTTCCGAGGTTCTATAAGGATATCTTGCCCCTTTCTGGCCAAAAGAAAAGAAGAGGTATGTGCTTTACCATCACCACATAACGATTCCATTCCATTCCTTTAATAACATGGGGTTTAAATGATCAAGCATCGGAGTACCCATGGGAAACCCTGCGCATCTAGTTAGTACTTATGGAGCTTAAAAAATCCCTGATTTTGAGCTCTTTTTCCATTCGATTCCTTCAATGCTTCACCGTACTGACTCAAACCTTCGGACCAAATCCTGCAAGGATACAGGTACTCTTTCGAGTATCTATAGTACGCGCCAACTACTACCTAAGCACTCGAATATTCATATTTCATTTCGAATGAATCAATAAAACAAATAGAAAATGTTCATGATCCATTGACAAAAAGCAAGAGGGCGATCAAGGCACTCATTCCTTTCGCTTACTACATTCGCTGTTAGAACTGTCTATAGACATAGCCCTTTAAAGGCAATATTTACTGGACCTGCACCCTTTCCTTTGAGCATTTCTCACAAACTAGAAAAAGGTCAAGGCCTCGGAACACAAGAGACCGAAAGGTCGAACATGAGTCATATAGTAGATATGATCAACATGATGATGTTCACCATTGTAACCACCTCAACTCACGTGATGATCGGACTTGATTTGGTGAATTTGGATCATGTATCACTCGGATGCCCAGAGGGATGTCAATTTGAGTGGGAGTTCTTAAGTAATATGATTAATTGAACTCATTATCATGAACATAGTCAGTAGTGTCTTCGCAAAATTATGTTGTAGATTACTAGCTCACGCATATTGGTGTCAAACGCATGAAGAAGCTCCATACTGATGGACTTTTGGAGTCTCTTGATTTTGAATCATTTGACACGTGTGAACCATGCCTCATGGGCAAGATGACCAAGACTCCGTTCTCCGGAACAATGGAGCAAGCAACTGACTTGTTGGAAATAATACATACCGATGTATGCGGTCCAATGAGTGTCGAGGCTCGTGGTGGCTACCGTTATGTTCTCACCCTCACTGATGACTTGAGTAGATATGGGTATGTCTACTTAATGAAACATAAGTCTGAAACTTTTGAAAGGTTCAAGGAATTTCAGAGTGAGGTAGAGAATCAACATGACAGGAAAATAAAGTGCCTACGATCTGATCGTGGCGGAGAATATTTAAGTCACGAGTTTGGCATGCACCTAAGGAAATGTGGAATTGTTTCACAACTCACGCCGCCTGGCACACCTCAGCGAAATGGTGTGTCTGAACGTCGTAATCGCACTCTATTAGATATGGTACGATCTATGATGTCTCTTACCAACTTACCGCTATCATTTTGGGGATATGCATTAGAGACTGCCGCATTCACTTTAAATAGGGCACCGTCAAAATCCGTTGAGACGACACCGTATGAATTATGGTTTGGAAAGAAACCTAAGATGTCGTTTCTAAAAGTTTGGGGATGCGATGCTTATGTGAAGAAACTTCAACCTGAGAAGCTCGAACCCTAAGCGGAAAAGTGCATCTTCATAGGATATCCCAAAGAGACTATTGGGTATACCTTCTACCTACAATCCGAGGGCAAAGTCTTTGTTGCCAAGAATGGATCCTTTCCCGAGAAAGAGTTTCTCTCGAAAGAAGTAAGTGGGAGGAAAATAGAACTTGATGAGGTAATTGTACCTCCACTCGAACCAGAGAGTAGCTCAGCACAGGAAGTTGTTTCTGTGGAGCCTGCACCGGCTGGAGAGGAAATTAATGATGATGATCATGAAACTTTAGATCAAGTTACCGTTGAACGTCGAAGGTCCACTAGGAGACGTTCCGCACCAGAGTGGTACGGCAACCCTGTCCTAAAGATCATGTTGTTGGACAACGGTGAACCTTCGAACTATGAAGAAGTAATGGCGGGCCCGGATTCCAACAAATGGCTTGAGGCCATGAAATCCGAGATAGGATCCATGTATGAGAACAAAGTATGGACTTTGGTGGACTTTCCAGATGATAAGCAAGCCATTGAAAATAAATGGATCTTTAAGAAGAAGACTCACGCGGACGATAATGTGATCGTGTACAAGGCTCCACTTGTCGCTAAGGGTTATCGACAAGTTCAAGGAGTTGACTACGATGAGACTTTCTCACCCGTAGCGATGCTGAAGTATGTCCGAATCATGTTAGCAATTGCCGCATTTTATGATTATGAGATCTGGCAAATGGACGTCAAAACGACATTTCCTTAATGGTTTCCTTAAGGAAGAACTGTATATGATGCAGCCGGAAGGTTTTGTCGATCCTAAAGATGCTAACAAAGTATGCAATCTCCAACGCTCCATCTATGGGCTGGTGCAAGCATCTCGGAGTTGGAACATTCGCTTTAATGAGGTGATTAAAGCATTTGGGTTTATACAGGTTTATGGAGAACCCTGTATTTACAAGAAAGTGAGTGGGAGCTCTCTAGCATTTCTCATATTATATGTGGATGACATACTAATAATGGGAAATGATATAGAACTTTTGGAAAGTGTAAAGGCCTACTTGAATAAGTGTTTTTCAATGAAGGACCTTGGAGAATCTGCTTACATATTAGGTATTAAGATCTATAGAGATAGATCGAGACGCCTCATAGGTCTTTCACAAAGCACATACCTTGAAAAGATATTGAAGAAGTTCAATATGGATCAATCCAAGAAGGGGTTCTTGCCTGTGTTACAGGGTGTGAGATTGAGTACGACTCAATGCCCAACCACGACAAAGGATATAGAAGAGATGAGTGTCATGCCCTATGCTTCAGCCATAGGCTCTATTATGTATGCCATGCTGTGTACCAAACCTGATGTGAACCTTGCCATAAGTTTGGTGGGGAGGTACCAAAGTGATCCCGGGGCGAAACACTGGACAGCGGTCGAGAATATCCTGAAGTACCTGAAAAGGACAAAGGACATGTTTCTCGTATATGGAGGTGCCGAAGAGCTCGTCGTAAAGGGTTACGTCGATGCTAGCTTCGACACAGATCCGGACGACTCCAAGTCGCAAACCGGATACGTGTATATTTTGAACGGAGGGGCAGTCAGCTGATGCAGCAGCAAGCAAAGCGTCGTGGCGGCATCTACATGTGAAGCGGAGTACATAGCTGCTTCGGAAGCAGCAAAGGAAGGAGTCTGGATGAAGGAGTTCATCACCGACCTAGGAGTAATTCCAAGTGCGTCAGGCCCGATGACTCTATTTTGTGACAACACTGGAGCTATTGCCCTTGCGAAGGAGCCCAGGTTTCACAAGAAGACAAGACACATCAAGCACCGCTTCAACTCCATCCGTGATTAATTCAGGAGGGAGATATAGATATTTGTAAAGTGCATATGGATCTGAATGTCGCAGATCCATTGACTAAACCTCTCTCACGAGCAAAACATGATCAACACCATAATGCTATGGGTGTCCGATTCATCACGATGTAACTAGATTATTGACTCTAGTGCAAGTGGGAGACTGTTGGAAATATGCCATGGAGGCAATAATAAAATGGTTATTATTGTATTTCCTAGTTCATGATAATTGTCTATTGTTCATGCTATAATTGTGTTAACCGGAAACCGTAATACATCTGTGAATACATAGACCACAACATGTCCCTAGTAAGCCTCTAGTTGGCTAGCTCGTTGATCAATAGATGGTCACGGTTTCATGGCCATGGACATTGGATGTCGTTGATAACGGGATCACATCATTAGGAGAATGATGTGATGGACAAGACCCAATCCTAAGCATAGCACAAGATCATGTAGTTCGTCTACTAAAGCTTTTCAATGTCAAGTATCGTTTCCTTAGACCACGAGATTGTGCAACTCCTGAATACCGTCGAATGCTTTGGGTGTGCCAAACGTCACAACGTAACTAGGTGGCTACAAAGGTGCACTACGGGTATCTCCGAAAGTGTCTGTTGGGTTGGCACGAATCGAGACTGGGATTTGTCACTCCGTGTGACGGAGAGGTATCTCTGGGCCTACTCGGTAAGACATCATCATAATGAGCTCAATGTGACTAAGGAGTTAGCCACGGGATGATGTATTACGGAACGAGTAAAGAGACTTGTCGATAACGAGATTGAATAAGGTATAGAGATACCGACGATTGAATCTCGGGCAAGTATCATACTGATAGACAAAGGGAATTGTATACGGGATTGATTGAATCCCCGACATCGTGGTTCATCCAATGAGATCATCGTGGAGCATGTGGGAGCCAACATGGGTATCTAGATCCCGTTGTTGGTTATTGACCGGAAAGGTGTCTCGGTCATGTCTACATGTCTCCCGAACCCATAGGGTCTACACACTTAAGGTTCGATGACGCTAGGGTTATAGGGAAATGTTGTACATGGTTACCAAAGGTTGTTCAGAGTCCCGGATGAGATCCCGGACGTCACGAGGAGCTCCGGAATGGTCTGAAGGTAAAGATTGATATATAGGAAGTCTAGTTTTGGTCACCGGAAAGTTTTCGGGCTCATCGGTAGTGTACCGGGAGTGCCGGGAGGGTGCCGGAGGACCCCCGGGAGGGGTGTGACGACTAAAGGACTTCGTGGGCCCTTAGAAGAGGTGTACCAGCCCTTATTGGGCTGGCCAAGACCTTCCAGAAGGGCCCATGCGGCTAGGGATAAGAGATAGGGCTGAAAAGGATTTAAAAGGAAGAGATCCACCTCCCTTGTGGGAGGTGGACTCCTCCCTAGGTTCGGCCGAACCTCTCCTCCTTGGAGGAGGGGCCAAGGAAGCCCTACCTCTCCCTCCTCCTATATATACCCAAGGGTTTGGGCTGATTTGAGACACGACTTCTCTCTCTCTCTCTCTCTCTCTCTCTCGGCGCAACCCTACCCTTCCTCTTCCTCGTTCTCCGTAGCGCTTGGCGAAGCCCTACCGGAGTCCACGTAGCTCCACCGTCACCACGCCGTCGTGCTGCCGGAGCTCTCCCTCAACCTCTCCTTACTGCTTGCTGGATCAAGGCTTAGGAGACGTCATCGGGCTGCACGTGTGTTGAACGCGGAGGCGCCGTTGTTCGGCACTGAGATCGGAATCCACCGCGATCTGAATCGCTGCGAGTACGACTCCACCAACCGCGTTCTTGTAACGCTTCCGCTTAGCGATCTTCAAAGGTATGAAGATGCAATCTCTCCCCTCTCGTTGCTGGTTTCTCCATAGATAGATCTTGGTGACGCGTAGGAATTTTTTGATTTACTATTACGTCTCCCAACAGGAGACTCCTAGGCGGTAGGAGTGCTCCGGTGAGGAATCAACTTGTGATGTGTCCCTCGGAAAGTTTGTGAAGGTTTGGAGGCCGCCTCAAGGTCTACCACTAGTGGTTGAGAATCGCCTTCATGGTGATATCTCAAGGGGAGAATAGGGTGAGCCTTCGTGGCGTTGGTGTGCCTTCATGGTAACATCCACCTCTCTAACGGTGACTAGCTTCCCTCCAAGGAAGTGAACATCGGGATACATCCTCGTCTCCGTGTCTTCGGTTATTTCTAACCCTAGCCACTGCTTGTGGTTTACTTTGGCCACTTGACCTTGCATTCATTATATATATTGTTGTCCTCATTATATTGTGTTGGTTACCATATCATAGAGATTATTTAGGCCAACACTTTATAGTCCGCAATTCATACTTGCTACTATTGATATATCTTGTGCTTAGTGTGAATTGCTAGCTTGTAACATTCATTTCCATATATTGTGATATATATTGAGTAAGTTTGTGTAACTTACTTGTGCTTACTCATATCCTCGTTGTTCTCATCTTGTTTATCCTATGTTGTTGGTGCACTTAGTGAGCCTAGTATATTTAGGATTTGTGCTTGAAAAGTATCCACTTAGTTTATTTCTGCATTAGGATATAGCCAAATCCATAAAAGATTTTAAAATGCCTATTCACCCCCCCTCTAGGCGACATCGTGGTCCTTTCAGTAACCACGTACACTATTTCCCTATAACCCTAGCGTCATCGAACCTTAAGTGTGTAGACCCTACGGGTTCGGGAGACACATAGACATGACCGAGACACTTCTCTAGTCAATAACCAATAGCAGGATCTGGATACCCATGTTGGCTCCCACATGCTCCACGATGATCTCATCGGATGAACCACGATGTCGGGGATTCAATCAAATCCGTATACAATTCCCTTTGTCTACGGTATGACACTTGCCCGAGATTCTCGGTATCCCCATACCTTGTTCAATCTTGTTACTGGCAAGTCTCTTTACTCGTTCCGTAACACATCATCCCGTGGCTAACTCCTTAGTAACGTTGACCCCATTATGATGATGTCTTACCGAGTGGGCCCAGAGATACCTCTCCGTCACATGGAGTGACAAATCCCAGTCTCGATTCGTGCTAACCCAACAGATACTTTCAGAGATACCTGTAGTGTAACTTTATAGCCACCTAGTTACGTTGTGAAGTTTGGCACACCCAAAGTATTCCCACGGTATCCGGGAGTTGCACAATCTCATGGTCTAAGGAAACGATACTTGACATTAGAAAATCCTTAGCAGACGAACTACACGATCTTGTGCTATGCTGAGGATTGGGTCTTGCCCATCACATCATTCTCCTAATGATGTGATCCCGTTATTTATGACATCCAATGTCCATGGTCATGAAACCGTGACCATCTATTGATCAACGAGCTAGCCAACTATAGGCTCACTAGGGACTTGTTGTGGTCTATGTATTCACACATGTATTACGGTTTCTGGTTAACACAATTATAGCATGAACAATAGACAATTATCATGAACAAGGAAATACAATAATAACCATTTTATTATTGCCTCTAGGGCATATTTCCAACGATTGGTTCCTACATATTCTACGAAGATCTTTATCGGTTGAACCTCCATGTCAAGGATTCAGTTAATCTCGTATGTTGTTCCCTTTGTTCTTCGGTATGCTACTTGCCCGAGATTCGATCGTCGGCATCTCCATACCTAGTTCAATCTCATTACCGGCAAATCTCTTTACTCTATCCGTAATATAAGATCCCATGGGTAACACTTAGTCACATTGCTTGCAAGGCTTATTGTGATGTTGTATTACCGAGTGGGCCCTGAGTACCTCTCCGTCACATGGAGTAACAAATCCCAGTCTTGATCCATGCCAACCCAACAAACATCCTCGGAGATACCTGTAGAGCACCTTTATAGTCACCCAGTTATGTTGCAACGTTTGATACACACAAGGTACTCCTCCGGTGTCATTGAGTTGCATGATCTCATGGTCATAGGAACAGATACTTGACATGCAGAAAACTGTAGCAATAAACTGACACGATCATATGCTACGTTTATAGTTTGGGTCTTGTCCATCACATCATTCTCCTAATGATGTGATCCCGTTATCAAATGACATCTCATGTCCACGGCTAGGAAACCTTAACCATATTTGATCAACGAGCTAGTCTATTAGAGGCATACTAGGGACATGGTGTTGTCTATGTATCCACACATGTATCTGAGTTTCCGGTCAATAAAATTCTAGCATGGATAATAAATGATTATCATGAACAAGGAAATATGATAATAACTAATTTATTATTGCCTCTAGGGCATATTTCCAACACAATCAACACACGAAACACCACAACATATGCATGATATGATTCACAAACAAATATGATGCATGTCCGGTTTAATCATGCAAGGCATGTTGGAAATATGCCCTAGAGGCAATAATAAAATGGTTATTATTGTATTTCCTTGTGCAATAGAGGAAATATGCCCCCAAGGCATGTTTCGGGCATCACTGGTAACGTACCGGGACCACCAAAAGGGTTTCGGGGGTCCACCGTGTGGGGCCACAAGCACCAGAGGGCTGCATGGGCCGCAAGTGGTAGGGAACCAGCCCCTAGGTGGGCTGGTGCGCCCTTCACAAGGGCCCAAGGCGCAACACAAGGTGGAAGGGGGGGCAAACCCTAGGGCAGATGGGCCCTAGGCCCACCCTAGGGCTGCCACACCCCTCTTCCCTCCCTTGGCCGCCGCCCCAAGGCCAATCTAGGGCTGGCCGTAGCCCTAGGGTGGGAACCCTAGGGGTTGTGCCCTCCCTCCTCCTCCTCCTATATATAGTGGGGTTTTGGGGGCTGCCATCTACAGAAGTTTCTTCCTCTCTCGGCGTAGCCCTACCCCTCCTCGTCCTCGTCCTCCGTAGCGCTTGGCGAAGCCCTGCCGGAGTACCACGCAGCTCCACCGTCACCATGCCGTCGTGCTATCGGAGCTCTCCCTCAACCTCTCCTTCCTCCCTGCTGGATCAAGGCGTAGGAGACGTCACCGGGCTGCACGTGTGTTGAACGCGGAGGTGCCGTAGTCGGCGCTTAGATCGGATTCCACCACGATCTGAATCGTTGCGAGTACGACTCCACCAACCACGTTCTAGTAACGCTTCCGCTTTGCGATCTTCAAAGGTATGAAGATGCACTCATCCCACTCGTTGCTGGTTTCTCCATAGATAGATCTTGGTGACACGTAGGATTTTTTTTGATTTACTACTATCTCTCCCATCAAGGCATGGCATGACAAGAACAACAAACAACTACTACACATTAAGTGAAGTTCAATATGCAACGAGTTGCATATTGATGAAACTCCACGTTCGAATTATTTAGTTCCCTCTCGTTTAGATACTCATAAATATTAAATGTTGTTTAACATGGCAAATGGTGAAGCATACAACTACATCACCTAGGCACTTTAGATGAGGCCGGAAGCAACATATAGCATTTCCAAAATGACCCCACATGCATATTATGAATTTGGTCCAGATCTGTACTAAACATGTTTTAGAGTTGTTAGACAACAAAATAATTGGCACCATGAGATTCTACACATTTTTCTAGTCAAATTACATATGTAAAACATTTTTATCGAAACTACGGTTTGGTAGTTATGAAATAAATCATTTTACATGACATTTATGCAAATTAATGCAAACAACAATGTTAAACATTTTAAACACATATGAAAGTTGAATATTGTGAATTTACACGAAATTCTAGTCATCTTACATATATAAAGTTTTTACACAATGATGCACGGTTTGAAAGTTATTAAATGTATGAACAAGATTTTTTTTGCAATTTTTATAATTCACTGGATAATTAGCAAAATTTGCAGGATTGAAAAAAACATTCATGGGCCGAATCTGGACAGAAACTGCGCGTAGCATATTATGAAGTGCACAGGGGCGACGGGTAACGCTGGAGCTCACCATGAGGCTTTGGGCCTGCAGGAGGCTGGGCCGAGGCGACGCACTGGGGCTTGGCGGTGGCTGGCCGGTCCAGGCGAAGGCCATGCGCGGTCAACGGGCGCTCGTCCCTGTCTATGCTTGCTCGAGCAGGGAGGACGGCGGCGCTGAACGAGGCCACAGCCGCCCGGTAGGACGCGATGGCTGGCGGCGGGCACGAGGATGGGCAGATCCGGGCATGGGATCCCCGAATCCGACGGCGGAGGTCGAAGGGGCGCCCGACGAGGGAGTTCTCCAGCCGGCGGCGGAGCTTCGAGGCGGCGGCACCATGGAGCTCGTGCTCGGGGCGACGGGCTAGCGAGGCTGAGCGGCGCGGCTGCAAGGCGGCGGGGCTCCGGCGAAGGGAGCGCATGGGAGCCAGCATGTCCGATGGCTGCAGGGATGCGGTGTACGGGCGGCGGCGGTGCTGTGGTCGTCCGGACATGTCCGGGTTGGCCGCGGACATTTTCCGGTAGGTGGGGATTTGGGCGAATCTGAGGGCCAGATTTGGCTGGGGAGGTGGGATTTCGGGATCTGAAGGATTTGGGCTAGCAGGTGGGGTTTTCTAGGGGTGTGGCTGCAATTTTACATGGGGGCAAACACTAGAGAGTGAGAGGGCTCTCTCCATAGGATGGTTATACATAGGGGAGGTGGCTGGTGGGATGGATCTCGTCCGTCCGATCACAATCCGATGACCACGAACGGAGGGGCAAGCTAGGTTGGGCTAATGGGCTGTGTAGTGGGCCTTGGTCTGAGATGAGAGGGAAGGTGGCAGCCCGTGACAAGAGTTTGAAACACCGAAAACATCCGATGAATAACCCGATGACGGTGCCGCTACGGGCAACCGTTGGGGTATCAAACGACCTCTGATTGTGATGAAATTTGGCACGCGGTTCACCTACAATATAACAAGACCGCATGCCAAGTTCCAACCCAATCCAAGAATATTTAAAATGCACTTTGAAAACAATATTTTTATTGATGCCGTGGGCGCGTGCGTGTGTGGTTGGTCTCGAAACGGTCAACGTCAGGAACGGAGAGAACCGACAACTAAGAACGAACTCACGTTTTCAAAAACGAGTGACAATGTCATGCAGATGATGCGAATGATGCGATGATGAATGCGACAACCAAACAAATCTCACGACAGCAATGGAATAAAAGTGGAATCTTTTGGAGCATCGGTCCTGGGCTGTTACAATGGGGCTGGACGAGGATTTTTAGGGATTAGGTCTAGGCTGTCCAGAAATGGAAGGATAACACTCCTTTAAATAGGAAGGGCTCATCTTCGAGGGTTTCAGGCAGATCTGGACCCTCAATTCAGATCGGACGGTCCAGGTTTTCGGTTAGGGGTGGTCTATTGGAGAAACCGAAGATGTCTGGGGTATTTCGGGGTTGAATCGGATCCATCGGTCATGACTCGGCGATTCGGGTTCGGGGAAATTATCGGCACACACAAAGGGGTATGTGTACTGTGCAGAGGGGCTAGGCATTTAGCAGAGAGGGAAACGGGCAACCCATCAACAAGTTTTAATTTACGAAAAACATATGCGATTTGACCAACTATAGTGCCGCTATCATTATTCGTTGAGGGTATCAAACAAACTCCGAATGTGACAAAATTTGACACGCGATCTACCTACAAAATATTAAGACGACATTGCCAACTTTCAACCCATTTCGAGAACATTTTATTCCTGCTTATAAAAACATTTATTTAGCGATGTCGCAGGCGTGTGCAAATGTGTTTGGTCTCGCAACGGCCAAGGACGAGAACGGGGAGAACCGACAACTATAAACAGATGCAAGTTTTAGAAAACGATAGTCACGGAGTGCGGATGCAATGTGAATGATGCGATGATGAATGCGGCAAACAATAAATCACATGGCGATAACGAAATAAAACAAGAATCATTTGGAGTGTCGGTATCGGGCTGTTACAACGCGACGACACCAATACGACACACCATCGAGGGGACTATATATTGGACCATAGATGTTACGTATTTTCATGTACATGGATCACACTATAGTGTTTTTCGAGTTGAGATACTAAACTGTTATGCGTGAGAGAGTTTAAGAACGAAATGTGTATTTTTTTTTCTCATGCTCGTGTATATTGCGCTGGGGCGTGCACAAAGTACAAACAAGTATCAAGAGATTCCAATGTGTCTATCTATGAGCGTGACCCTCGGCTTTTATCACATATCGGGAGGGTTACAGATCCTAATCATCCACGTAAGGTGAAGGCAGAGTCCTCAACGACTCCATCTTCTTGTCTTGTATGACAAGTCTTGTAAAGCCTTCGTGTAATCCGCAATTGGCTACCCAAGGTGACCCAACCGACCGAGGAGTCCTTTGCCCGGCCCTTCAGGCCGAAAATCGACTTGGTGAGAGATTCCTTGGCGAGGACACCGATGGTGGTGCAAGCATAAATGGAGTTTCCATGAACATGTCCACACGGTTTAAATTTTCTACTCCATGAAGATGATTTTCTTAGCCACACCCAAAATATTTAACTACTCTGTACTGTATTTTCTCCAGCCAATAGCCTTTCCGATGCCGAGGGGTCCGTTGGCTTTTGTCTTTTGGAACTGTTCCTGGCCAGCTGGCCTCCTGCCTGAATCAGCCGGCGGGGGCATCAGGCACAGATGCAGAGCAGAGACCAGGCGGGTGGGCCCCGGTGCTAAATCGTCAGGGCTCTGGACGTACGACGCTGACCGATCACGGAGGAGTTCTGGCCCATACGATGGCGCATTTGGGCTGGAATCTCTGGCCGGGGACCGAACCTGGCCCAACAATCCAGGGCCCGGCCTCCCCTCCATAGCAGTAAACAATTCTGGTCCGCGTCCCGGCCCGCGATAGAGAATACGCCTCCGCAGCCAGCTCACGTACTCCGTTCTCTACATTAGCCCTGGCGTATCGAGCGGGGCGAAACCCTCTCCCTCACTCGCCCGGCCGCCCGACTTTGACCGCCTCCTCGTCTCCGCTCCCACGCCCGCTCCGCGGGAGAGAGGCGACCGGCGGCGCGCGAGGAGGGCCTACACACCGTCCGACTCACCCACCGCCGGCGAAGATGTTCGGCCGCGCCCCCAAGAAGAGCGACAACACCAAGTACTACGAGGTCCTCGGGGTGCCCAAGAACGCCGCCCAGGACGACCTCAAGAAGGCCTACCGCAAGGCCGCCATCAAGAACCACCCCGACAAGGGCGGAGACCCCGAGAAGGTCCGACCCCCCCTCCCTCTCCCCTCGCCCCGGCGCGATCGCCGCATCTTCGCTGCTACTTTTTGGGTCGTTCGGGCGCGATCTGGTGATCTGATCTGCTCTGGTAAAGGTAGATAGATCGAGGGCATAAAGTTCGTGTGGTGCAGGGAGTCGTCTACGTAGGAGCATCTGTGATCTGGTTTTGCTGGGGGTTGTAGTTCCCGTCGCGGCTTCGAGGATTTGCCCTGTGTCTAGTCAGGGAGTGCTCGCCCTGGTTGTTGTGGTTTGATGTGAGCTTGTGAAGTAATCATGATCGCGGTCTTGTGGGATGGGTATTGCGTTCTGCCAAGTGCTGACTATTGGTAGGTGTATGAAAGTTTTCCTGAGCGTAAATTTGGCAGTATCTTGTGTTATAGGTGTAGGAAAGTTTCCCATGTTAGTTTGGCTAGTTTCAGGGAGGTGATGTTATTTGTATGTCTTTCCAGGGCCAGTTATTTTGCATCTTCGTTGGTAAGTACTCCATCTGTAAACAAATGACCTAAAGTGTCTTACATTTGTTTACAAGAGGGAGTAAGATTTAGTAGCCTAAAAAGTGCTCATGTTTGGATAGTACTCATCTGGTGATTCATCTCGGGATAATGCGTATTTCAAGACGTCTTTTCTAGTTATAAGGTGGCAACCGTTTTGTTAGTGTCATGGGAAGACATCTGATGATTCTTCTTGTTTCTCTGATATCCCCGTGAGTCATACATGAGTATTGTCACCTCACACACCACGATTGCACCACCCCTCTACAGTCTCTGTGCCTAGTTGTTACTTGTTAGGAGTGCATCAATAGGTCAGCAGTGTCGGACAAGCAACAGTCCCCTATCATGGAAGCCCATCCTTCAGCTAGCTTATCAAATCTCCCTGCTGATAATTGTGTATGGGAGAGTGTCCAATGCCATGCTGAAGACAGAAAATGATATGCGTTTAGTCTGTATTTCATACCAAGGATCATACCTTATCTGTTTTTGGACTTTTTTGATGCTTATTGTATGACATCTATGTGGAACTTGTGATTTCCTACAGCACCCCAATTTTACCTCTGATGCAGATTCCCATGCTAAATGTGGCCAGTTTGTTTGGACAATGTTTGCTGGTTTATTTATTATACTTCTTGCTTATCTGTGATATATCGTATGGTTGATCTGCTTGACAACTCTAATCTCTTTATTCTGCTACTCTGCTGTAGTGGAGTGATACAAAATTTGCTTTTTTGTGTTGCCTATGTTGTTTAATATGATATTTATTGCTTTGATGTAAATTTAACAAATTTTACTCTTTGAACTGTTAAAGAACTTGTTGAAATGTATCTAGTGAGGGCAAATATATAATTGTTGTTTTTCTGTACTGTTTTAGTTCTCATGCTTAATTTATTTGCTGATTTACCATGATCTGCAGAATGAAAGGCTTATTTCAGGTGTATCTGTTGTTTAAATTTTATTTCAGTTCAAGGAGCTGGCACAAGCCTATGAGGTTTTGAGTGACCCTGAGAAGCGTGAGATCTATGATCAGTATGGTGAAGATGCTCTCAAGGAAGGAATGGGTGGAGGAGGAGGTGGTGGAGTTGATCCATTTGACATCTTCTCATCATTTTTCGGGCCCTCTTTTGGAGGTATTGTTTGAAGGCAACCTATTTTCTTGTTTGACCGTCAAACTCTGCTATATGGTGGATGACGTCTTGATGTAATAAATTGCATATGTATATTTTGTGCACAGGTGGTGGTGGTGGCAGCAGCAGGGGCAGAAGGCAAAGGAGGGGAGAGGATGTTGTCCATCCACTTAAAGCTTCTCTAGAAGATCTTTACAATGGTACCTCGAAGAAGCTCTCTCTTTCCCGTAGTGTCCTCTGCTCCAAGTGCAAGGGGTAAGTCTGGTTTTTCCCTTCCCAGTAACCCGGTTGACCATGTGTTTCCTGCAGTGCTGTTCTTGAACATAATTCCTTGTTTATTTCAGCAAGGGCTCCAAGTCTGGTGCTTCCATGAGGTGCCCAGGTTGCCAGGGTTCAGGCATGAAGGTGACTATTCGTCAGCTGGGGCCTTCCATGATACAGCAGATGCAGCAGGCCTGCAATGATTGCAAGGGCACCGGGGAGAGTATTAATGACAAAGATCGCTGCCCAGGCTGCAAGGGTGAGAAGGTTCTCCAGGAGAAGAAAGTTCTGGAGGTTCACGTTGAGAAGGGGATGCAACACAACCAGAAGATCACCTTCCCTGGTGAAGCTGATGAGGCGGTATGCTTGTTCAGTCTGTTATTCTTCACTCTGCTTTGCTTTGATGCTTGTTCAATCTATGTTATTCTTCATTCACTGGCTTTGTTTTGATGTCCACAAACTAACAGTGTATTTTGTTTTCAGCCTGACACTGTTACTGGAGACATTGTATTTGTTGTCCAGCAGAAGGAACACCCGAAGTTCAAGCGAAAGGGCGATGATCTCTTCTACGAGCATACCATATCTCTCACTGAAGCTGTTTGTGGGTTCCAGCTTGTTCTGACCCATCTGGACAACAGGCAGCTGCTCATTAAATCAAACCCTGGTGAAGTTGTCAAGCCTGGTAAGGCCTCGTAGACCAATCTGTACTCGTGCCAAAATGTACCTGTTGATAACCTTTGGTTTTGAAATTTGATCAGATTCATTCAAGGCAATCAGCGACGAGGGAATGCCGATGTACCAGAGGCCTTTCATGAAGGGCAAGCTCTACATTCATTTCACAGTGGAGTTCCCTGACTCGCTGGCACCGGATCAGTGCAAGGCTCTCGAGGCTGTGCTTCCACCAAAGCCTGCATCCAAGCTGACCGACATGGAGCTTGACGAATGCGAGGAGACGACAATGCACGATGTCAACATGGAGGAGGAGATGCGTCGGAAGGCCCATGCTGCTGCTCAGGAGGCGTATGACGAGGACGACGAGATGCCTGGAGGCGGTGCCCAAAGAGTGCAGTGCGCACAACAGTAAGCTAGGTTGGGCAGCAGCAAGCAAGCCTTTTTGGGACCCAAGATGAAGATGCCTGCCTGCTCCTGCTCTCTGGGGTTTTGTTGGTGTTATGGATGAGGCTGATTTTTGCCGGTATGGCGCCGGGACTGTATCCATGTCTTTTAAAAAATTGCTATGTGGCTACTTGTGATGTAGTGTGATACTCGTATAAAAGCAAGATCTGTTTGTGAAAACTAACGCACGCTGTCCGTCTGAATACGTCGCCTAAGCAAGAACCGTTGACAATTTTGCAAAGCATGTTTGTGGTTTGTGCCAGGCATCATTATGATCCGTTTCCATCATCTTGGAATAACGTACATTTGAAAGGAGGTTAGTGCAAACATTGCAGAGCCGAGAGGTTTTGTGGCGGTCTAGTCTGGCTGCTGGACGACGACGTAGAACTTGACGCCCAGGGAGCAGTAGTTGCCGACGGTGCAGATGTAGTAGTTCACGTCGGCGATGTCCAGGCGGATCACGGCGGGGCTGCTCTTGAAGGTGTCCGAGTAGGGGTCCTCCGCCGTGCACCGGTCGTACTCCCACCGCGCCACCTGCACCACGTCGTACATCCCCGCGTCGAACCTGAACACTGCACGCATTCTCGTCGTCAGCGAACAAACACCAACAGCACGTCACATCACACTCGAGAGGGAGCGGTGGTGGCCGGCTCACCGAGGTTGTCGCCGGTGAAGATGGTCCTGTTGCCCGCCCAATTGCGGTAGTGGTCGCTGCTCGTGGGGATGGACCAGATCGAGCCCCCGACGACGTGGTCCGCCGCCGTCACGGCGCACCGCGGCACCGGCACGGCCAGGAGGACGCAGCCGGCCAGGAGCGCCGCCAGAAGAGACGGGATCGCCATCGCCATCGCCATCGCCAACGGTGATCTGCCGGAGGGAGACGGAAGACGACGAGCGAAGAAACGAGCAACTGCTCCCCTCGGCAACAGGCGGGCGTTATACTCTCCTGTCCTGTCCAAGAAAAAAAAAAGATTAGAAACTGGCCGAAAGAAGCCCAACAGCGGGCACCCTTCCCCAGCCCACTCGTCCCGCGGCCCAGCAAGCAGCCAGGCCCGCGCCCCCGTGTATATAAGCGCCACCACGCTGCCTCCCATCCCTAGCCCTTTCGCCCGCCCGCCCGCCCGTCAGCGCCGCCGCCGCCTCCTTCCGCAGGAGCCCTCTCCTCGCAGGCGAGATGGTACGTTCGATCTCCCCCTCCCCCTCGTCCTCGTCCTCCATGGGTGCTGGTTTGATCACCGCGCGCGTGGTAGCGACCCGTAGCTTCTTGCTTTCTTGATCCTTCACCGCAGGAATCGTCGCCTAGGTTTATGAATTTTCTTTCATAGCTTGCGCTACCCAACTCAGGGCTTAACGGTTCAGCGCTTCCTAGTCAGATCTGCGCGGCTTCTGCTCTGTGCCGTGGAGAAATCGTCCAAGAACCTGTTAGATCTGGACTTGTGCTGCCTCATAAGATTATATTGCCCGCGAATCATGCTTTGGTAGTATCGCCTGCTCTAGTTGTCTTGCAACTGATGTGACTAGAAGTTCCCATTTCTTAGACCAGATTCATCATTGTGGTTAAGTAGAACGCCGTTTTGTTTCTGCGCGACTGTAGACTGTGTGCTATGTAGGCAATATTTGTGATTACTCCTAAGCTCAGACTGCATGATGTTTCTCGTCATTTAATGTATCTATATGAACCACCTAAATTCTTGTCTCAATCTTTTGGTTTGCGCCGCCTGGCTGGTTACTAGTATATCCTGGGTAGCACTAATGTTTCAAACCTAGGTGTACTCATGTGCTTTACTTGGATATGTCTTTCAGGTGTTCATCAAGAACCAGAAGACCAGGGCGTACTCCAAGCGTTTCCAAGTCAAGTTCAAGAGAAGGCGCCGTACGTCCTTAACACTTTCCACTCCATGAATCTGCTGCTTCTGCCATTTGACAGTGATTCTGATTGGGTGATTTACCTTTTTTCCTTGTTTTCTCAGAGGGGAAGACTGACTACAGGGCCAGGCTGAGGCTCACGAACCAGGACAAGAACAAGTACAACACCCCCAAGTACCGGTTTGTTGTGCGATTTGTATCCTTCAAAGTGTTGTCATTATGCTATCTATGTGCACTTGTCAATCATCTATATGCTGCTTATTATTATCATGGAAGCATATTGTATCACTTAACAATAGTACTTTAGACCAACAAGGATGTCACTGCCCAAATTGTTTATGCTACCATTGCTGGTGATATCGTGATGGCTGCGGCCTACTCCCATGAGTTGCCTCGCTATGGTCTTGAAGTTGGCCTCACCAACTATGCTGCAGGTTGGTTTTGTCTACTGAATGAATGCCAAATGCATGCTGCGATCTTGAAGCATTACTCTTATGTAATTTCGTTTTCTGCATATATTATGTAGCCTACTGCACTGGTCTGCTTTTGGCTCGACGTGTGCTCAAGTACCGTGATCTGGATGAGGAGTATGAAGGCAATGTTGAGGTATAATTTGATTGCAACATAATTTTTTCAGTCAAATAACCTGAGTTGCTCTGCTTCTGATGCAAACACATGATCTATGTCTGTGCTCAGGCCACTGGTGAGGACTTCTCTGTTGAGCCTTCTGATGAGAGGAGGCCTTTCCGTGCTCTCTTGGATGTTGGTCTTATCAGGACCACCACTGGAAACCGTGTGTTTGGTGCACTTAAGGTATGTGATGTTATGAATGCACAATTTTATAATTGCAGATTGACACTCAATGTCACAAGCCTTTGAATGAAAAACTCTTGGCAAATCACTGTTGGTCGTTCCTCTTTAGCTGCCTCACAGTTTGAGTTCGTTAATTAGCCCGGAACATATTTTGTTTTTGATTCAGGGGCAACCCTTTTGTGCTTTTTTTGCCCCTGGTGTAATGATTTTTTGTCCTGCAGGGAGCTTTGGACGGTGGTCTGGACATTCCCCACAGTGACAAGAGGTTTGCTGGCTTCAAGAAGGATGCGAAGTCTCTTGATGCTGAGATTCACCGCAAGTACATCTTTGGAGGACATGTTGCTGACTACATGAGGGTGAGTTGGAAGCCATTTCATTTCTTGCTGTTTTACCTAGATCCTGTTCATCTCTTATTTAACATTTGCCTTGCTCTTATTCCAGTCACTAGCAGATGAGGAGCCTGAGAAGTACCAAACTCACTTCAGCGAGTACATCAAGAGGGGAATCTCAGCTGATGACATGGAAGCGGTTTACAAGAAGGTCCACGCTGCCATCCGTGCTGATCCCAGCATGGTGAAGTCAACCAAGGCGCCTCCCAAGACTCACAAGAGGTGTGTATAGCCATTCAGCTCTTCATCTTGCTGTCTCCCAGTCTCTTTACCACTGTTTTCTTTGCCCCTGGTTGCGAGTTGCATTCTAAATTTCGTCTTTTGGATGCAGGTACAACCCCAAGAAGCTGACCTATGAGCAGAGGAAGGCCAGCCTCGTGGAAAGGCTCAACGCCCTCAACAACTCTGCTGGTGCGGATGACGAGGACGACGACGAGTGAAGAGCGTTCTTGTCCACCTCCCCAGTGTAGTCTTGCAACGTGCGTTTTTGTTAAAGTCTGGCACTATGCACAACGGACCTGTTACTTTCTGTCTTGGGTATCTTGCTGGAGTTATAGATTGTTATCTGGATTATGTGCCGTGCTGGCATTTGGATCTTAATCTTTATAATTCGTTGTCTGGCACCCTTTCTTCATGTTGTTTCTAAAGCTGGCCTTAGGTTGCCATTTTCATTATTATTATGTCATTTCAGCGTTTTCCTAACCTATGCAGGTAATTATTTTACCGTGGCTGTGACCTTAGACTAGTAGTCATAGTGGGGAGTAACTTAGACTAACACTTCATTTATTAAGTTAGACTCATCTTATTATGTTACTTTGTTCGTCTTGGTTTATAAGTCATGCGTGTCGGTCTAGATTGACAATTTAACTAGCTAGATATGTACCCTCTGTAAACTAATATAAGAATGTTTATAAAATAATGATCACTTTCGGGTGTGAGAGTTCCGCACAAAGCTACTTTCTTGACTTCTCAAATAAGTTTGAGAAACTCCCACCACAACCCGGTGAGCGGAGAGAGAAACTCCCAGGCATTTGTTCGGGAACGACGAACAAGTGAGATGGAATGAGGTGCCGAGCGACGGCTACACAGAGGGGAACAACATATGTCATCGGCATCGACCAAAGCCGGCAGGGTTTTGTCTGCATAGCCGCATTGCCATAGAAGCTGCCTATGAACAGTAGCACATTATGCCTCAAAGTGTGATATTACGTTTGTAGACATAAACTTTTAACAGCCTTATTAAAATAAGGTGACAGTAAATAAAAGTAGCAAAGGTAATTACAGAATTGCTGCAACTTTAACCAACCACGTGGGGAAAAGAAAAGGAAAAACAACACACGCACAAGTGGATACTGTACACCTGAAGATTCCAACGTAGCCGATTTGATCACCGGGAAAAAAGGAAATTTGCCGACATAGTAATATTCTGTGAAACAGTCAGCTCGTACTACAGAAAGCAGATAGCAGAGCACGAGCCGAGCGAGGCGAGACACGGAAAAGAAGGCCACCGAGATGGCCCATTAATCTGGCTAAGCTGAATCCAATGGGAGAGGACACACGCTGCGCATAGAAGGTTGCGGTCGCGCCCTGCCGTTGGTTCGACCGATCACGCCAAAGGAAGACATGAACCCCGCCTTGGCGCTCGATCTCGAGGTGGCGGCGGTGGTCGCCGTGGCGGTGCTCATCGTCGCCCTCGCCGCCGCAGCCTCGGGCGCCTGCCGCGACGACGCCGGAGCCTTGGCGGCGGCGGCCGAGGACGTGGAGCGCGCGCTGGGCGAGGCGACGCTGGTGGCGTACGCGGAGGCGGGCGAGGCGGCGAGGGCGCGGCAGCGCTGCTGCGCCTTCTGCCAGTCGGAGTACGCCAAGGCGCCCCACGAGCTGGTGCGCGTGGTGCCGGCGTGCGGCCACTTCTTCCACGCCGCGTGCGACGCCGACCGCTGGATCCGGACGCGCCGGACGTGCCCGCTCTGCCGGGGCGCGCTCTGGCCGCCGCGCCCCGCCGCCGCCGTCGCCGTCGTCGTCGTCGTGGCAGCATAGTCGATCATTTTTTTTATCCCTATCAGCTCCAGCTGCTTGCTATTCTAGAAAGATCAAGGATGAATTGTACAGCTTCGTTTAGTTAGGCATGTCAGCTTGCTGCCGAGATGTAACAGTCCTCCTTTGCTCCGAGAACCTTGCTGGCTCCGGTGCGAATTTGTTACGGCGCGTCAAGCATCATGCCAACGGCTTAATTAATCGGGATTAGGTGATAACGTGTCCAATTCATAGCATTTCATATTTCTGATACGTTTATCACAGGTAGGCAAATTAGAAACCACTGCCGATAGCGAATTAGGTGAGAAGAATCCATGCCACAGTTGCATGCAAAGATCATCTGCACCGGTCGATTTTGTCCCCGCTGTTGAACTAAAATATATGAGCACGACACCCCAAACCTTTCTCAATAATCAGTCAGAAAACCAGATTAAGTTGGGCGCCTCAAATTAGCCTTAAATGCTCGGTCTCACCGATATTTTTTATATTCAGTCCAAATGCGAAACGGATATAAATAGGTTCAAGCAAGTCCATCACGTTGAATCTCACAGTCCTAAACCATTATAAATTGCACCAAATCAACCAAACCTTCCCACCCAACCCTTTCGCCTTCCTCCACCTTTTCATGCGTGCGAGCCCTTGCCGCTCGCCATCCTTGCTCTCGATCCTCGTCACCGGTGCCGATCTGCCGTGTGAGATGTCGTCATGCTCGTCCCCAAACGTGCGACCGTGGCTGCGTCTGCCTTGTCCATCGACATCTCGCAAGCCGGAGAACATCGCCCAAAGGGACCTACGACGGAGGCAGTGGCAGAGGGAATCGGCAGCGTCCCAGGGAGCGGATGCGGACATCGACGAGCACATTCCCCCCTTGCCGCGCCCAAGACCTCGCACCCCAACCATCCAGCCGCCGACAAGGATCGCGCCATCGGACCGGTTTGGTACAAAGGAGGATCTGATAACCTGTTGGAGCATTCCGGAGAGCCTTTTGCCCACGCAGATGCCGTCGATGGACGTCAGTCAGTCGCCGCAGCTCGTTCGGGCACCCTCCAACCCAGACCTAATTGGGCTCTGTCACCACCGCGACCGCCCCGGAAAATCCCTCTAAATCTCGTCGGGCACCAGATTTTCTCCGACGAGCCCACACCCTCCACCCAAACTTGTCAACCTTGACTCCCCTTCACTTGTGTCGCCGTCTTCGTGTCGTCGTCGGTTTCAGGTCGCTCCCGTCCGATGCCTCGCCGGGGTCCCCTCAGGGCTTCTCTGCTCCTTCCACTCGTCTCTCTACGCGTTTTGTAAATAGTCAGCAGAACCGTCAAGTTCATTATCAACATGTTGAAAACATCACCATCATTCTACCAACACTTACAGGGAGGGTACTGGCTTCCTCGGTTGACTTTTGACGTGTTTTAAGTTGTAACTAGGCTATGCTCTCCTCGCGACTCAGCTGAGAAGGTCGCATGGATTCTTTCCAATGGGAAGAGGAAGGAGTCGGACCCGAGAGATGTCGGCGTGAAACGACATGTCATCAGAGTCAAAGAGCTTACAATCACAAGGATACATGTATTCCCTCTGAAAACTAATATAAACGCATTTAGATTACTATTTTAATGATCTAAACGTTTTTATATTAGTTTACGGAGGGAGTACGTTCTAGAAGCGAGAAGGGTTTCCTCGACTGGGGCCGGTCTGTGACACAGCTGAAAAGTTCGACGATTTTGCTGCGAATTTCACCGTGGAGTATTTATAAGCCAAAACGTTACTGTCCGAGGAAACGCAGAGCTACTCAGTGCGAGTTGACACAATCTTGGCCCTTTTTGCTTTTCTACTATGCGCATGTAGTCGGCAGTCGGCACGCGAGCGCATCAACTAATCATGTGGGCATTGGTATAAATCCTCAATCTCGTCAGATCCTCAATCCCTCTAAATCCACAATCAATTTTAAGAACAGTTCTTTGTATGTAACCCAATGTGCATCCCCCGCAAAAGAAAAAGAAAAACCCAATTTTAATTGAAAGAATAATAAACATGATTGGATTTTAAGAAGAAGCAGAAGTCAACTGATGAACAAACAGTTTTACTACTAGTCATAACCAGTGAGGCTGTCTTAAATGGAAGACAGCGACGTTGTTTTCCGTTAAATTAAGAGAAGCAAAGGGATGCAAGTTACACGGCAATCACATCTTGATTCAAAAAAGAGAGAGAAGAAGAAGAAGACAATTGAATCAAGTCCAAAACCGGACTAGTGAAACAAGATAGCCGCGCGGGAATTGTCCACCGGAAGAAGAAAGGAAATCGGCTGAAACATTCTGGGAAACCTCAACCCCCTGCCTTTCCCACACACTGCCGCCTGACTTGGCCGAGAAGGCTCCCGACCGGGCCGGAGCCTCCTATACATAGGCTGGACTGGAGCGATCGTTCGCTGGCACTGGCATTGGCCAAGCAGGCAACGAGCATGGATCCTGACGTCGCGCTCCACCTGGAGATCGCCGCGGTGGTCCTGATGGCGGCGCTCATCGTCGCCGTGGCCGTCATGGCCTCCGGCGGAGCCTGCGACGACGCGACCGGGGGCGCTGCGGTGCACGACGCCGACGTCGAGCGCGCCCTCGGCGACGACACGCTCATGACGTACGAGCAGGCGATCGCCGGGAAGGAGAAGGGGAAGGAGAAGGAGAAGGAGGAAGAGGAGGAGCGGTGCGCCTTCTGCCTGTTGGAGTACGGCGAGGGCGAGGCCAGCGAGCTGGTGCGGGTGGTGCCGGCCTGCGGGCACTTCTACCACGCGAGCTGCGGCGTCGACAAGTGGCTCCGGAAGCAACGGACGTGCCCGCTCTGCCGCGGAGGGCTCGGGCCACCGCCGCCGCCGCCGCTGCCGGGGTTGCCGCGGCCGGAGTGCCCGCCGATGCCGCCGAGGATGCCGCCGTCCCATTAGCTTAGCGTGTCCTCTTCTTCGACGATTGCTTGTTACTCTACCTGTTAGGATTTGCATTTTTCTGCGGATTGCATAGATGTTGCAGTATTATTATCTGTTATCCGTCGATTCCAAGGAGATGTTTGTGTCGACGCGAATTCTGTCGCAATGCATTGTGCAAATCGGCGATTAGATTGATGCCATTACAATATACGAAAGCAATTTTAATTCAAGTGTTCGAGAGAGAAAGTTGGTGCCAAGAACGAGCCGACATCGAGTTTTTATTGGGTAAGCAAAGACAAAGACCAACACGTCGACTACTACCATCACTAACAAGAAAATGGACCTATCATATCATCAATCGTCTTCTAAGCTGAGCAGTGTGGACGGAGTACTGGTCTTTGCGTGGACTTTGACACGTTCTAGCAACAGGATATATAGGCCTGCCCTTGTATTTTGACTCTCGAAATCAGCTTTGAGAATTCAACTCCTCGGATTTTAAGAGTTTGAACTTTTTGGCGCATAGTCCTTCCTTCAAATTTAACTTCCCAATCACAAATGTGCACAAACTACTCATTTCAAACGCGACTAAGCTAACAAAGTGCATAGTTGTACATAAATGGACAAATTGAGCCAAAAAGTACTCGAACTCACCTAAGCTACCACTTAATTGAGCTAAAGTACCTCTCGACGGGCTCGTGCCCCTTGCTGGAGCCTTACGACAAGGCATAGTTGGTGCCCTTTGACGTGTACTCCTCGTCACAGGAGGAAGAGCCGTCGACGCCGAGATAGGCATAGACTGGAGCTATCAGCCTCTTCCTTGCCGCGTATGTGACAGGGCGACAGTGCCGAGCGATGCCTCAATGGCGAAGTGCTCCTCAACCGCCCTTGGGTGATTACGGCTAGCTAGGCGTGTGTTGTGACAAGGTGCTCCTTGGGTTTCTTGATAACTCAATGTTTCAACACTTTCACATGGGTATTTATTTGGTTTCCCGAAAAGCTTTTGCGGTTTCTCGCCTCTCTTTTTACGTTAATCCTTCAAGAACAAAGAAACCGTGCTTTTCAACTTGACGTGCAGGAACAAACACTTTTGGAAGGAAGTAAATCAATGCCCAAGTCATTTGAGAAATCTAGAGCAACCTACCTTTGGCACATTGTCATTTGGCGCACGAGAGAAGAAGACGGTGTCTGGTACGAGCATGGGTGCTCGTAGATCAGTCGTACCATCCGACACCGCCTCCCCGATATCATCCAAGCAACTTTTGTAAAAGGACATTCGTGACCAGAGACAACCAGAGGGGAGATTCCACCACCTGAAGAGGAGAGAAGAGATCCGGGAGAGAGGAGCTTCACTTAGATTCATTCAGGTCTTCTCTGATCTTCACCCCTATTCATTCACCGGCAACGCAACCATTGAGAGAGTTATACCAATTTGTAAGGCTAGGGTTTGCATCTCTATTCATAATATTTCAGAGATTGAGATCAAATCGATCATTCATAATATTGTGGTTCTTTTGCGGTATTATCAATATGGCTCCTCTACGTTTGATCTCTTATTAGTTATTCCCCTCTCATGTGCGAGTAATTCCCCTTATTAGTAGGAGATGTAGGATATTGGTGAGATTCATTTAGTATTCATTTTATATGTCGCTGTTTGTGAAACTACTCCTATGATTGATTATTAAGTTGTTTATCTGTGGCAAGCGCAATATGTGTTCTCCAATTTAAGGACCCATGCAACATGATCAAAAGACATACACAGGTAACTAATATGTCTCCATCGTTTATAGTTTTCCAAATACTTTTGTTCTTGTTTTGGACTCTAATTTCAATGATTTGAATGAAACTAACCTAGACTAACATTGTTTTTAGCAAAACTATCTTGATGTTGTTTTTTGTGCCAATAAAAATTCTCAGAATTGAACAAAACTTGAAAGATATTTTTTATTGAATATATGAAAAATTCTGGTGCAAATATCTACTGGAGGGGCCCCACCACCTGCCCACGAGGCAGGGGGTGCGCCCGGCTGCCTTGTGGGGCCCTCCGGCCTCCCTTGGCCTAATTCCAACTCCATATATTTTGTCATCCCGAGAAAAAAATCAAAGAGAAATTTTAATCGCGTTTTACCATATGGATCCTCCGTCGCCTCTTGTTCTTTGCCAGGAGCCTGATCTGGCATCCGTTCGGGGCTCCGGAGATGGCAAATCGTCGTCGTCATCATCGACAACCCTTGTTCATCAACACCCTCATGATGCGCATCACCGAGAGTGAGTAATGTCATTGTAGGCATACTGGAGGTAGATGGAGATGAATGAAATTTCTCATGTAATCGAGTGAATTTGTTAGGGCCTGATCCCTAGTATTCACTATGTTTCGAGATTGATGTTGCTATGACTTTGCTATGCTTAATGCTTGTCACTATGGCCCGTGTGCCATGATTTTAGATTTGAACCTATTATGTTCATGAATATATTTGAGTTCTAGATCGTATCTTGCAAGTTATATGCACGTGTTATTGTTCTGAACCGTGGACCCCAAGGTGACAATAATTGGGATACTCTCCGGGGATGATTATAATTTGAAGGGTTTATGTTTTCATTATGTGTTAATGCTTTGTTCCGGTTCTCTATTAAGAAGAGCGCCCTAGTTATCCTTAGTTTTCATTAGAACCGCGCTGCCACGGGAGGGTAGGACAAAAAGATGGCATGCAAGTTCCTGTTACAAACACGACTATATACGAAAGACATGCCTACATATGATTGTGAATTAGAGGTATTGTGTAACGCTCTATGTTATGACTGTTATATGTTGAATGCCATCCAAATATCCGTCGCTACTCCATGCCTATGCTTTCTCGTAATATTTTGTTGCTTGAATCACTATTGTTGCTACAGTTCCAATTACCAAAACTGCTACTGTTACTACTACTATCAAAAGTATCATATTACTGTGCTACTAATACTTTGCTACAAGGAAATAACTTCTTACGTGTCATTAAATTAACAACTCCATTGCTAAGGTTTATAGATATTCTTTGAATTCCTTTGTGTTGAATCAATAAATTTGGGTGAAATAGTACCGTCGAAGACTGTTGCGGTCCCCTATACTTGTCGGTCACGAGTAACACATATCATTCAGCGAATACATGACCTCCGAATGAAATGTGTTGGTATCTATGAGGAGAAAATATTATATACGAAAAACATGAATACACGATGTTACTTAAAGCATTGGTCCGACCTCACAATCTTAATTGTTGAAACGACCATTCATATAGAAACGTTGATACATGACAATAGAGGGGAACGATCCCTGCATGGAGGAGTTCGACTACTCAAGGGTGAACCGCCTACCAAATGATGTAGTGGAATCACATAAAAAGGTAACCGGTATTACCATTGTACTGGCAAAATTGATGTACACCATGAACCGAAGTTTCTCCGTGCCTAACCTTCCTATTGTAGTCAAACAACCCGTTTATTTTCAGTCTTTTACTTTTACATTCTTTACTTTAGTTATCTTCACTTTCTTCCGTGTGCAACCAATTCCGATGCCCGTTGGTATATTTATGTCTTTAGAACAATATTGATCCTTGCAAGTGTTCGGAAAGTTAATTCACACAAGACCCGTGATAGCTTGTGTGTGTGACAGAAACGACAAAATTAATACTCCCCTTCACCCCTCGTGGGAAACGATAACTAATTGGATACTTACACAAATTTTGCTCAACTATCATGTGTGTCTTGCCAGCCGTCACTCCTCCTCCCCCAGCTCGCATTCATCCCCCTCCAATGGATCAAGCTTCGTGTACTGTGATGTTGTCGGCATCGCCATGTCTATCTCGTTCCCCCCCGATTTGTAGGATTGGTATCCTTGGAAAATCTTCCTAAGAATAGTTTTGCATTCTATTTTGGAATAAAATATCTATCCACTCAAACCTTTTGGTGTACTTTTTTGTTTTTCCTATCGCATCAAAGACTCTTCATCCAAATTCCCATGGTTTTTTAATCCTACAAAACTCAAGAGAACATGCAACTCCAACTCTTATGTTTTCATGCTTCATGCATTTATGAGTCATATGGTTCTGAAGAATTGATACCATTATAACAAAACACTGTGCATGTTTATTATAAGGGGTGATACTATGGAATTTAAAGGTGCACTTGGAGTGTGAATGAGAGAAAATAAAATACAACCGTGGAATCATTATAAAGGTAACAAGGAAATAATCTCACTATATGCACAACACTGGATACAAATTTAAAATAGAATAAATATTTTCAAATATTATGATGGGAAATATTCCACTCAACTTGTAATATATATTAAGACCATGTCTTTTAGGGGATATCCTATAGGATTGAATGATATACAACAGATTAACACGATCGTCGTCCCATAATGACACCCTCAAATCCCCCTCCCCCACAATAAATATTAAGTCATATAGTCTTTTTATAAAGTAATAACCACTTATGCAAGAAAGCACATTCTTATTCATGTTGCGAATTGCATTTGGAATCCTCTTAGCTCAATCGTCCCCCTCTACCTCCTAGGCGATTAGGGTTTCCGCCCCCTTGTGAGTGCCACCGCCACCTAATGTCTATTACATTTTTGTTTTTACTATTTATTGGTCCTTAAGATTGTAATGTTGCATCTAGAGGTTCATCTAAAATAAATGTAAGCCAATACCCCCTTTCTTTTCATTTTTAACATGATACTAGTCATTTTTCCTTCTTCAAAATCCGTCTGTTAGAACTATGGGAGTATTAAATGGGTGGGATGTATTAGAGCATATTTATCCCTTCTTAAAATCATTAATTTCGCTAAAATGGTTTGAGGGATTATCGCCCACCTAGCCTTTCCCCACAACCTTTAGCGCCCTAAAGAACACCCCCTTCTCCCGCTAGCCTACTATTGGTAAATATAGGGAGATGCTCACTACTCGGCTGGGCAAGATCACCACTGCCCACCGTAGCCTCCTCCTCCCTATGTTTCCGGTGAGATTCTGATGATCTTATTTTCTTCCTTTTTGTCTTCCCCATACTCTCCGACCATGGAGGTGCCCCTTCCCGTCATTCTTGGCCATGAGCAAAGCTGCACTTTGGATGGAGAAGCAAGTACACGGAAAAAAATATCATGTAAAGGGGAATACTTGGTCCATCCTGATTAATCATATTGTTCCAAATCGAGGCGTGTGGAGGCCGAATTTCCTCTACTTTCTCGCAAGCATACTTCGTGTTTGGCAAGCCTCTAACAAATTATTTTTGAGGATCATCTATCCTAGGACCATGCTATCTCATGGACGTCATCTACTGGTGAGAAGTCATTGTTGGCTACATGAATGGTAGAGGAGAAAGAAGGAAGAAGATGACAAAGAGAGTCTTACACGTGGGTCAAGTTTGATCGAGGGATTAAGTTTAGGAAACAAGCTAGGTGCACAAATTTATTTTCTCAAATTTTAGGAGATTAAAGTACATGTTCAGAATATTAAATGATGAGAGAAGGACTAGAGATGCTCTTAGATACAATATGTACTTGGTATATGAAAGAGCATGGTGCCCCCATGTGTGGTTTTGGTAATTGATGACAATCCCTATGGACTAATGATTGCCTTGAGTTATATTTGAAGGGTTTGTACATAGGCATTGCTTGAAGCCACTTGTTGGTTTCAAGGTTGTTAGAAGAAGAATATGTGTTGACCAAGGTGCTATTCATGGTTTTATCCAAAGATTGGTCATGTGAGAGTTGAGCCTATTGCGAGAATGTCTTGAAGAAGAAGATTGTGTGAACATTCATGTTTACCTTCAAGACATCATCCTAGTAAATAGAGTTGGAAAGATACAAGGTTGATCAAGACTAGGTACAAAGAGCGATTTAAGTTGATCAACACACAAAGCATAGAAGATGTACCTAGTGGGATCAAGTGATTTCATGGGATGGTAAGCATTGTCCATTGCTCTTTGTGTACTAACCCATATTCTATGTGAAGTTCTTTGCGGGGTTAGGTTATCCATGGTTGTGCATCAAAAGGAAGGTATCATATAACCTATAGAGGATGACATCAAGTGGTGATCGTCATCAAGTTTGCGGTTTGCAAGTTCAAGTGGAGCATCACAAAGAGATAACGTCCTTGAAGCTTGCCGTCCATTGTGGTGACAATGGACTTATGAAGATGTGCCGAAGAGTGGCTTAGCCATAGTGGAGTATGGGGGAGCAATCAACTAGCCTTCATTGAGCCAACGCAATCAAGAAAGGTGGTCCAACTTGAGGAAGTCAACATCATCATCATTTAGCTCAAGTGGACTATGTGCAAGGTATAGATTTTCCCTCGACAGTTTTTCTATTTTACCGATTTCATGGTGTTAGTTGGGAGATCGGGTTATAGGATCGATTGCCGTACTATCAAGGGGGATCTCAAGTGAATAGCTTGATCGTATTGTTCGTACAGAGCTCAAACCATTGCATGCTCGCATCATATTTCTTGGTTCTTGTTTCGTATTTATCTAGGTGATATTTGGAGCTTATAGTCATCTTCATAACAAGCTCGAGTTCATCGACAATGGAGTTCACATGCATCTTCAATGATGTTTTCGATGTTGGGGTTTTTGCGGGTTCTTCGTTCATAGAGGTTTCACACCTCTATATCATTGGCATTTTTCTACTGCCTCTTCTTACTATAACCCCCAAGGGTTGCCAAAGTGTACGGGTTCAATGATCACCCCAAGGGTTGCCATTTGTACGGGTTCATTGACCGCCCTCAAGGGTCCCTTAGTGCAGTCACGTCATTTTGCATTGTGCGAGGGTGTGAGGAGATTACGGTGGCTCTAGTGGCCTCTTGGGGAGCATTGTGCCTCCATATAGCTCCAAACGGAGATTAGCATTTGCAAGGGTGTGAACTTCGGGATACATCATCATCTCCGCATGCCTCGGTTATCTCTTACCAGAGCCCTTTACTTATGCACCAGTCGCTCCCCTCTCCAGCCCAGACCCACCCACGAGAGCTCCGTTGCACCATAATTCTGATGTCGTGGAGGCAAGACCAAATGGTGTATCTCGCGGACGGCAACGAGGTGCAGCTGCGGTGGTTGCGAGAGATCGACTGCTGGTTCCCAATGGCACAAAGGCTCAACGATGCGGCATTTGCAGTGCGTGTGAGGATGACTATGTGGAGTTATTCCGGTCCTTCCCGAGCTTCCAAGCATAGCCGATGATGGGGGTAATTCCGTGGGCGATGCTACAGGTGGAATCTCCAGATCCACATCAGCGTCGCAAGTGGAAGGTCTAAAATTCCATGCGGTTCAAAGTGCATCCACAGTAGGAGACGACTACGCCGATGGCGGCGGTGACGGGACTGCCGACACCGGGCTCGGTGGGGATGCCCATAGAAATCATGGCGACGAGCAGGAGATGGAGCCGGTGAAGAAGAAATTGAAGGCGGTGACGGGGCTTCTGCGGTGCTCGCCTCGCTTCCCCCACTGCTCTCCATGACTCAAGACCCTCTCTTGACTCCAGTAGGGGGCTCTCCGGCTGGCAGCCACTTCTGGTTACTGGCTGGGGAGATCTCTGGCTACGAGAGGGAGAGTTCGTTGGATTCTACCTTAGATAAGTTTTGTGATCCACTTAATCTCAATGTTCTGCTCTCATTCTCCCTACTTGCGACATGATTCGCTGAATTGTGGGGGGCCGTCGAGCAAAGAGGTAAAAAAACACTGACACATTGATTGTGTTAACCATAGAAATAAGCAGAGGATGGATGAATATGTCCATAGCATGTTATTAGATGATGTTAATAAGAATATAGGTGCAGAAAATAATAAGGAAACAAACAAAGAGGGAGAAGGATTTCAATTTCCATGTACCGAGCTCCCGAATTGGGGAAAATATCATATGGCTAGGATAGATTTAACTTCAATTAGAATGACACCTCTCATGCCTCGACCTGAAGATTTGCGCGTTATTCCGAATGTCTTTGATGGGATTGAAGGTGATGATCACTTTGCTATTAACAAAGTGATAGGCATTGAAATTAAGAATGATTTTTTTGATAGAAATTGCATGGGTGAGATTAATATTCATGTCAATGAGATCTTTGAGTTATCTTGGAGTGAATTGGGGGATGAATATGCCCCATATGGAGAAGAAGGAGTGGGTGAGGTGTTTGATTTCAAATGGTTTGGGCAAAGATTAGAGGGGTAAAGGAAGGATATGGGCTTCAACATGTGACACATGGAGTGGAAAAAGCCCATCTCGCCTGTGGCCTAGCTAGGGTGGGGATGTGTGGTTTGGTGTATATAAAGCAACCATGCACATACCTTCCCTAACCCTTTTTTATTTCTTCCACCACACCATTCAGAGGAGGAGGGGTGGCGATAGAAGGACTTGGAGAGGAAGACGACGCTCGGGCAAGCTTTGAAATGAAGATGGCTAGAAGAAATCGGCCATAGCCATGATCAAATAGTGGTTGTTTTAGAGCTAGGAATAATTTTTCCACTGATAGATCTGGGATTTCTGCTAGCAATTTCTTTGAGAGATAGGATGAGATGGAATTTGATCATTCTGAGCGCAGAAATAGAGAAGAGTGATTCATAGGTGGGTCAAGGAAAACCATAGTGGATCTAGCAGTGGTGGATATGCTCAAAACAGGTTTGGGAGCATTGTTTCCCAGGCGGAGGGGTAGATCTAGGGGGGTAACAACATAGATTAGGGAGGGAGAGGGGTTTACAATCAACATAGAGAGATATTTGTTGGCAGTGGGGCTTTGGGGCACAACAGTGAGGGGTCTGGGAGGCAACAACATGATAGAGAACATGGTAGTGTGTATCAGGTACATGGAGGGGGTCTGCATAAACACCCTGGCCAGAATTTGTTGGAAATATGCCCTAGAGGAAATAATAAATTTGTTATTATCATATTTCCTTGTTCATGATAATTGTTTATTATCCATGCTATAATTGTATTGATCGGAGACTTAAATGCATGTGTGGATACATAGACAAAACCATGTCCCTAGTATGCCTCTAATGGACTAGCTCATTGATCAAAGGATGGTTAAGGTTTCCTAGCCATGGACATGAGATGTCATTTGATAACGGGATCACATCATTAGGAGAATGATGTGATGGATAAGACCCAAACTACAAACATAGCATATGATCGTGTCAGTTTATTGCTACTGTTTTCTGCATGTCAAGTATATGTTCCTATGACCATGAGATCATGCAACTCACGGATATCGGAGGAGTGCCTTGTGTGTATCAAACATCGCAACGTAACTGGGTGACTATAAAGGTGCTCTACAGGTATCTCCGATGGTGTCTGTTGAGTTGGCATGGATCGAGACTGGGGTTTGTTACTCCGTGTAACGGAGAGGTATCTCGGGGCCCACTCGGTAATGCAACATCACAATAAGCCTTGCAAGCAATGTGACTAATTGTTAGTTGCGGGATCTTGTATTACGGAACGAGTAAAGAGACTTGCCAGTAACGAGGTTGAACTAGGTATGGAGATACCGACGATCGAATCTTGGGCAAGTAACATACCGAAGAACAAAGGGAACGTTATACGGGATTAACTGAATCCTTGACATAGAGGTTCGACCGATAAAGATCTTCGTAGAATATGTAGGAACCAATGTGGACGTCCAGGTCCCGCCATTGGTTATTGACCGTAGAGGTGTCTCGGTCATGTCTACATAGTTCTCGAACCCGCAGGGTCTGCACACTTAAGGTTCGGTGACGTTTCGGTAGTGTAGAGTTATGTATGGTGGTGACCGAAGTTTGTTAGGAGTCCCGGCTGAGATCCCGGACGTCATGAGGAGCTCCGGAATGGTCCAGAGGTAAAGATTCATATATAGGAAGTCCCAGTTTGGTTTCCGGAAAAGTTTCGGGCTCATCGGTAGTGTACCGGGAGTGCCGGTAGTGTACCGGGAGACCTCCGGGAGGGGTACTTCGACCCCAAGAGGTCCATGGGCTGTGGGAGGGTATTAACCAGCCCTTAGTGGGCTGGGAAAACAGCCACAAAGGCCCATGGCGCAGGAGAGAAAGTCCTAAAGCAAAAAGTGGAAAAATCAGCCAATAGGAGGCAATCCTACTCCAACTAGGATTGGAGGTGAAGTAGGATTGCTTCCCACCTCCTATTTAGGCCGACCCAAAGGCCTTGGCTGCCTCTCCTATCCTCTCCTCCTATATATACTAGTGGATTGGGTGGTTTTTGGACAGAATTTCCGGCCACGTGCTACCCGTTACACCGGTGCATAGTTTCTCCTCTAGATCGGTTTTCTGCAGCGCTTAGGCGAAGCCCTGCCGGAATTGCTCCACCACCATCACCGGAGCGCCGTCACGCTGCCGGTGAACTCTCTCTCCTCTCCACCTCCTCTTGTTGGATCGAGACGGTGGAGATCGTCATCAAGCTGCACGTGTGCTGAACGCGGAGGTGCCGTCCGTTCGGCGCTAGATCGGAAGGACCGTGATCGAGATCGCGAGACGGTTCGTGATGAGATCGCGGAACGGATCGTGATGAGTTCGCGGACAGATCGTGATCAAGATCGTGAGACGGATCGTGATGAGATCGCGAGACGGATCGTGATGAGTTCACGGGACGGATCGTGATTGGATCGCGGGACAGATCGTGATGATGTCGCGGGACGCTCGGCGATTTGGATCGCGAAGATGTTCGACTACACCAACCGCGTTTCTTAACGCTTCCCGCTTAGCGATATACAAGGGTACGTAGATCCACTCTCCCTCTCGTAGATGCTCATCACCATGGATAGGTTTGCGTGTGCGTAGGAAATTTTTTGTTTCCCATGCGACGTTCCCCAACAGTGGCATCATGAGCTAGGTTGATGGTTCGATGAGATCTTGAGTAGAACACAAAAGGTTTGTGGGCATTGATGCTTAGATTGCTTCCTCCCTTGTTCGTATTTTGGTTCAGCGGGATTGTGAGATGAAGCGGCCCAGACCAACATTACTCGTACGCTTACGAGAGACCGGTTCCCTCGACGCAACTTGTTGCCTAGATGGCTTGCGGGTGACAGTTTCTCTCACTTTAGTTGGATCGGATTCGACAAAGGCGGTCCTTGAGAAGGTTGAAAAGCAAACTAGTGTATCACCGTTGTGGTTCATGCGTAGGTGAGAATCGTTCTTGCTAGATACTCGTAGCAGCCACGTAAAATATGCAACAACAATTAGAGGACGTCTAACTTGTTTTTGCAGGGTATGTTGTGATGTGATATGGACAATTACATGATGAGATATATGTGATGTATGAGATGATCATGTGATGTATAGATTATCACGACTTGCATGTCGATGAGTATGGCAACCGGCAGGAGCCATAGGGTTGTCTTTAATTATTGTATGACCTGCGTGTCAATCATTAAGCGCTATGTAATGCTTTACTTTATAGCTAAGCGGTAGCAATAGAAGTAGAAGCAGGGCTGGCACCACAACCCCAATGGCAACACATTGATGGAGATCAAGATGATGGAGATCATGGTGTTGTGCCGGTGACGATGGAGATCATGCCGGTGTTTCGAAGATGGAGATCTTAAACACAAGTTCATGGCCATATCATGTCACTTATGAATTGCATGAGATGTTAATCCTTTTATGCACCTTGTTTTGCTTAGTACGGCGGTAGCATTATAAGGTGATCCCTCACTTGAATTTCAAGATGAACTGTGTTCTCCCCGAGTGTGCACCGTTGCGAAAGTTCGTCGTGTTGAGACACCACGTGATGATCGGGTGTGATAGACTCTACGTTCACATACAACGGGTGCAAGCCAGATTTGCACGCGCAGAACACTCGGGTTAAACTTGACGAGCCTAGCATGTACAGACATGGCCTCGGAACACGAGAGACCGAAAGGTCGAACATGAGTCATATAGTAGATATGATCAACATAATGATGTTCACCATTGCAGCCACCTCAACTCACGTGATGATCGGACTTGAGTTGGTGAATTTGG
Organism: Hordeum marinum; assembly: GCA_022496015.1. Classification (NCBI taxonomy): domain Eukaryota; kingdom Viridiplantae; phylum Streptophyta; class Magnoliopsida; order Poales; family Poaceae; genus Hordeum; species Hordeum marinum. Next base: position 419,006,917 of record CM039676.1, read on the forward strand.
ATCATGTATCACTCGAATGATCGGAGGGATGTCAATTTGAGTGGGAGTTCTTAAGTAATATGATTAATTGAACTCATTATCATGAACATAGTCAATAGTGTCTTTGCAAATTACGTTGTAGATTACTAGATCGCGCTATAGCTCCCTTAATTTTTATGTCCTAGAGAAATAGAGTTGAAAGATGTTGGTAGCAATATTGCGGACTGGGTCCGTGATCTGAGGATTGTCCTCTTTGCTGCACAAAAGGCTTATGTCATTAATGCACCGCTCGGTGCGCCACCCCCTCTAGCGTTGTCTGTAGATGTTGTGAATATCTGACAGGCATGTTCGATGACTACTTGATAGTTTAATGAGTCATGCATTACGGCTTAGAATTGAGGCTCCAAAACGTTTTGAACGTCACGGAACATATGAGATATTCTAGGAGCTGAGATTGTGATCTCAGGCTCGTGCCCGTGTTGCGAGATATGAGATCTCCAACAAGATTCTTTGCCTGTAAGATGAAGGAGAATAGCTCAATCGTTGAGCATGTACTCGGATTGTCTGGGTACTACAATCACTTGAATCAAGTGGGAGTTGATCTTCCAGATAAGATAGTGATTGATATAGTTCTCCAAGTCACTGTCACTAAGCTACTAGAACTTGGTGATGAACTATAAATTGCCAGGGATAGAAATAATGATTCCTGAGCTGTTCGTGATGTTTGACACCGCGAAGGTAGAAATCAATAAGCAGCGTCAAGTGTTGATGGTTAATCAAAACCACTAGTTTCGAGAAGGGCAAGAGCAAGGAGGGAAACTTCATGGATAGCAAGTCAGTTGCTGCTCCAGTGAAGCAACCCAAAGTTGAAGTCAAACCCGAGACTAAGTGCTTCTGTTATGAGGTGAGCAGTCGCTGAAGCGGAACAACCCTAGATACTTGGTAGAAAAGAAGGCTGGCAACGTCGACAGAAGTATATTTGATATACGAGTTATTGATGTGTACCTTGCTAGTACTCCTAGTAGCACCTGGGTATTGGATACCGGTTCGGTTGCTAAATGTTAGTAACTCGAAATAAAAGCTACGGAATAAACGGAGAACTAGCTAAGGGTGAGGTGACGATGTGTGTTGGAAATGTTTCCAAGGTTGATGTGATCAACACCGCACGCTCTCTCTACCTTCAGGATTAGTGACGAACCTAAATAAATGTTATTTGGTGTTTTGCGTTGAGCATGAACATGATTAGATCATGTTTGTTGCAATACGGTTATTCATTTAAGTCAGAGAATAATAGTTATTCTGTTTACATGAATAATACCTTCAATGGTCATGCACCCAGTGAGAATGGTTTGTTGAAATCTTGATCGTAGTAATACACATGTTCATAACATTGATGTCAAAAGATACAAAGGTAAATAATGATAGTACCACATACTTGTGGCACTGCCGCAAAATGTCATATTGGTATAAAGCGCATGAAGAAACTCCATGGTGATGGATATTTGTACTCATTCGATTTCGAATCGGTTGAGACATGCGAACCATGCCTCTTGGGCAAGATGACTAAAGGACCCCGTTGGATGGAGCGGGCAAGTGATTCATTGGAAATGATACATGTTGATGTATGCAATCTAGTGAGTCTTGTAGCGTGCAATGGATATCGTTATTTTCTTACCTTCACTGATGATTTGAGTATACATAGTGTATATTTACTTAATGAAACACAAGTCTGAATCGTTTGAAAGGTTCAAGCAAATTCAGAGTTAAGTTTAAAGATCATCGTTACAAGAAGATAAAAATGACTGCGATATGATCGTGGAGGTGAATATCTGAGTCACGAGTTTGGCATACAACTTAAGACAATGTGAAAGTTGTTTCACAACTAAACGCCACCTGGAACACCATAGTGTGATGGTGTGTCCGAACATCATAGTTATGCTCTATTGGATATGGTGCGTGCTATGATGTCTCTTATCGTTTTACTACTATAATTTTGGGGTTATGCATTAGAGACAACTACATTCACTTTAAATAGGGCACCATCTAAATCCGTTGAGATGACACCGTGTGAATTATGGTTTGACAGAAACATAAGCTGTCATTTCTTAATGTTTGGGGCTGCGATGCTTGTGTGGAAAATGTTTTCACATAATAAGCTAGAACCCAAAGCGGACAAATGTATCTTCATAGAATACCCTAAGAACAGATGGGTATGCCTTCTATCTCAGATCCGAGTGCAAAGTGTTTGTTGCTAGAACTGGGTCCTTTCTCGAGAAAAAGTTTCTCGAGAAAAAGTTTCTCTCGAAAGAATTGAGTGGGAGGAAGATAGAACTTGATGAGGTTGTTAAACCTTTCTTCAACCAGAGAGTAGCGCAGTGCAAAAAGATGTTTCTATGAAGCCTACGTTAGTTGAAGAGGAAGTTAATGATGATGATCATGAAGCTTTAGGATCAAGTTACTATCAAACTTCGTAGGTCGACAAGGATGTGTACTGCTCCTGAGCGGTACGACAACTCTGTCTTGGAGGTCATGTTGTTGGACAACGATGAACGTACGAGTATGGAGAAGCGATGATGAGCCCGGATTCCGACAAATGGTTGGAGGCCATGAAATCCGAGATATGATCCATGTATGAAAACCAAGTGTAGACTTTGGTAGACTTGGTCGTTGGACGGTAGGTCGTTGAGTACAAATGGATCTTTAAAATGAAGACAGACACTGATGGTGAATGTCACTATTTGTAAAGCTCGACTTGTTGCAAAGATGTTTGTGACAAGTTCAAGGAGTTAACTACGATGAGACTTTCTCACTCATAGTGGTGCTAAAGTCTGTTGGAATTATGTTAGCAGTTGCTGTGTTTTCAATTATGAAATCTGGCAGATAGATGTCAAAACATCGTTTCCTTAACGGTTTACTTGAGGAAAGGTTGTATGTGATACAACCAGAAGGTTTTGTCAGTCCTAAGGATGCTAAAAGGTGTGCAAGCTTCGGTGATCCTTCCATGGACTGAAGCAAGCATCTCGGAGTTGGAATATACACTTTGATGAGTTGATCAAAGCTTTTTAGTTTATACAAAGTTTACGAGAAACTTGTATTTGCAACAAAGTGAGTGGGAGCACTATAGAATTTCTGATAAGTATATGTGGATGACATATTGTTGATCGGAAATAATGTAGGATTTTTGGAAAGCATAAATGGTTGTTTGGAAAGTGATTTTCAATGGAAGACCTGGATAAAGCTACCAAATTGTTGAGCATCAAGATCTATAGAGATAGATCAAGATGACTTGATGAGACTTTCAATGAGTACATACCTTGACAAAGATTTTGAAAGAGTTCAAAATGGACCAGTCAGAGAAAGAGTTCTCGCCTGATTTGTAAGGTGTGAAGTTGAGTGAGACTCAAAGCTCGACCATGGCAGAAGGAAGAGAAAGGACGAACGTCGTCCCCTATGCCTTATCCATAGGCTCTGTATAGTATGCCATGGTGTGTACCACACCTGTGTGTGCCTTGCCATGAGTCTGTCAAGGGGTACAAGTGTGGTCCAGGAGTGGATCACTGGACAGCGGTCGGAATTGTCCTTAGTAACCAGAGGACTAAGGAAATGTTTCTTGATTATGGAGGTGATAAAGAGTTCGTCGTAAAGAGTTACGTCGATGCAAGCTTTAACACCTATCCGGATGACTAGTAGTAGCAATCTGGATACGTATAGTGGAGCAGCCATTTGGAAATAGTACCAAGTGGAGTGTGGTAGCAGTGTTTACGGTTTGACATAGAGATTTGCAAAGTACACACGGATCTGAATATTGCAGACCCGTTGACTATAAGACCTCTCTCACATGCAAAGCATGATCGAGCCCCAGAACTCATTGGGTGTTAGATTCATAACAATGCGAATCACATGGTGATGTGAACTAGATTATTGACTCTAGTGCAAGTGGGAGACTGTTGGAAATATGCCCTAGAGGCAATAATAAATTAGTTATTATCATATTTCCTTTTTCATGATAATCATTTATTATCCATGCTATAATTATATTGATCGGAGACTTAAATGCATGTGTGGATACATAGACAAAACCATGTCCCTAGTATGCCTCTAATGGACTAGCTCGTTGATCAAAGGATGGTTAAGGTTTCCTAGCCATGGATATGAGATGTCATTTGATAACGGGATCACATCATTAGGAGAATGATGTGATGGATAAGACCCAAACTACAAACATAGCACATGATCGTGTCAGTTTATTGCTACTGTTTTCTGCATGTCAAGTATATGTTCCTATGACCATGAGATCATGCAACTCACGGATATCGGAGGAGTGCCTTGTGTGTATCAAACGTCGCAACGTAACTGGGTGACTATAAAGGTGCTCTACAAGTATCTCCAATGGTGTCTGTTGAGTTGGCATGGATCGAGACTGGGATTTGTTACTCCGTGTAACGGAGAGGTATCTCAGGGCCCACTCGGTAATGCAACATCACAATAAGCCTTGCAAGCAATGTGACTAATTGTTAGTTGCGGGATCTTGTATTACAGAACGAGTAAAGAGACTTGCCGGTAACGAGGTTGAACTAGGTATGGAGATACCGACGATCGAATCTCGGGCAAGTAACATACCGAAGAACAAAGGGAACGTTATACGGGATTAACTGAATCCTTGACATAGAGGTTCGACCGATAAAGATCTTCGTAGAATATGTAGGAACCAATGTGGACGTCCAGGTCCCGTCATTGGTTATTGACCGTAGAGGTGTCTCGGTCATGTCTACATAGTTCTCGAACCCGCAGGGTCTGCACACTTAAGGTTCGGTGACGTTTCGGTAGTGTAGAGTTATGTATGGTGGTGACCGAAGTTTGTTCGGAGTCCCGGATGAGATCTTGGACGTCACGAGGAGCTCCGGAATGGTCCGGAGGTAAAGATTCATATATAGGAAGTCCCAGTTTGGTTTCCGGAAAAGTTTCGGGCTCATCGGTAGTGTACCGGGAGTGCCGGTATTGTACCGGGAGTGCCGGTAGTGTACCGGGAGACCTCCGGGAGGGGTACTTCGACCCCAAGAGGTCCATTGGCTGTGGGAGGGTATTAACAAGCCCTTAGTGGGCTGTGAAAACAGCCACAAAGGCCCATGGCGCAGGAGAGAAAGTCCTAAAGCAAAAAGTGGAAAATCAGCCAATAGGAGGCAATCCTACTCCAACTAGGATTGGAGGTGAAGTAGGATTGCTTCCCACCTCCTATTTCGGCCGACCCAAAGGCCTTGGCTGCCTCTCCTCTCCTCTCCTCCTATATATACTAGTGGATTGGGTGGTTTTTGGACAGAATTTCCGGCCACGTGCTACCCGTTACACCGGTGCATAGTTTCTCCTCTAGATCGGTTTTCTGCAGCGCTTAGGCGAAGCCCTGCCGGAATTGCTCCACCACCATCACCGGAGCGCCGTCATGCTGCCGGTGAACTCTCTCTCCTCTCCACCTCCTCTTGCTGGATCGAGACAGTGGAGATCGTCATCAAGCTGCACGTGTGCTGAACGCGGAGGTGCCGTCCGTTCGGCGCTAGATCGGAAGGACCGTGATCGAGATCGCGAGACGGTTCGTGATGAGATCGCGGAACGGATCGTGATGAGTTCGCGGGACAGATCATGATCAAGATCGTGAGACGGATCGTGATGAGATCGCGGGACGGATCGTGATGAGTTCATGGGACGGATCGTGATTGGATCGCGGGACGGATCATGATGAGATCGCGGGACGCTCGGCGATTTGGATCGCGAAGATGTTCGACTACACCAACCGCGTTTCTTAACGCTTCCCGCTTAGCGATCTACAAGGGTACGTAGATCCACTCTCCCTCTCGTAGATGCTCATCACCATGGATAGGTTTGCGTGTGCGTAGGAAATTTTTTGTTTCCCATGCGACGTTCCCCAACAGAATTTTCCTCATATGTTGCCAATTGGTTTGGGAATGGGACAACTTTCACTACCACAGGATGGTCCAAAGAGGACACATCAATCAGAGAGCCTTCAACAAAGCTGTGTGCGATGCATGAATCGCAAACGGTATAGTTATAGCTCCGTAGCCAATAACGAAAAATGTGTGCGATTGCGGACCCATCAAATATGATTTAGAAAAAAAATTGTGTATGCAATTTGTGGAAAACAGTTTAACAAGATAAACTATTTGCGATGGGACAAAATAACGCAAATGATTCAAAAAATACAAGTGTGTGCGATGTACGACATACAGTTAACCCTGATAAACTGTTTGCGCTGATCCAGCATAACACAAACGATTGGCCAGATGATTATGTGTGCGATAGACGACATATAGGCCAGCCGGATAAATTGTTTGCGATGACATAAAATAACACAAACATTACCAAGATCAAGACGTGCGAGATAGATGGCAAACACGTTGCCCATATGAACTGTTTGCGATGAGACAAAATGACACAAATGGTTGCTCCGATCAAGATGTGTGTGATGTACAACGGACATGTCACTCTCGGATGTGTTGTGGGAAAACGGTTGCCGGTAAAGAACTGTCAGCGATTGATGAAATCATCACGGACCTATTCGGTAGTTTAATCTGTATGCGGTGTGATTTGCTCAGTCTGCGCACAAACATCTATGCTCCGTGTTGAAGAACATGATTGCATAACGAAATTAAACATCCAAATACATAAGTGACTATACACATAACATTGGCACACCTCAATAAATAATTACACACATAACAACATGATTGCATAACCTAATTAAGCATCCAAATACATAAGTGACTACACACATAACACTGGCGCACACCTCAATAAACTATTACATGCATAATAAACTTAGCCCACTAAAACTATAAATATTTCGACAGAGAGTGAGTATGGAAAACGATCATCAAATCATCTAATTCATGTGAGGCTTTCCGCCATCGCTCTGCTTGTGGCTCGATCCCTCGACATCTTCAGGTAGGAGGCACTTCCTCATGTCAACGATCCGCCTCAACATCTCGTAGCATGTGTATGCTTCCTTGGCCACGGTCTGGAGGTGATGTTCATCCAGTCTCTTCACCCAGGCCCTGTGCCAGGCAGCCTTGTTCTCTCGCACTCAGCCTTCATGCCTCCATAGTAGGGGTCGATGATGGCCTCAACCAGGTAAACATGGGAATCCACGTCCTTCTTGCCGCTCCACACCTTGTAGTGGCCTCGGATGTCGACAAGCTTCTGGCAAGCCAAGCCTGAAGTCTTGAGCACCTTTGGATCATTGGTGGTGTCCACCATAGCGACCATGTAGTCGGGGATGTTGACAAACCTGGTGAAACGCTTGCAAGGCACTATGCCAGGCCGTAGTGGTAGATGAGGACGTGATGGCGCACGCACAACTGGGCGACGACAACCTTCTGATCATGCCTGGCATGACCACCGATGTAAGCGAGGACGAATCTGACCACTTTGTACTTGTGATTCGCAGCAAGCAACCGCTCCATAGTGTTGATGGAGTCCTTGACCATGACCAGGTCATTGGTGTACACTGCCATGAGGTCCGTCTTCCTCATGTGGGTCTCCACATCTTGTACGCCGAACTCCATTGGAGCGCCGCTGTATATCCTCTCTGTATGCGTTATCGAGGGTGTGCTTATTTTGTTATGGGCGCGATCCAAAGCGTGAAGAGACTATGGTTAATGGCCGCGGGTATAAATGGGGATCGAACATCCTGGAAAACCTGCACGTTCAGATGGCTGTTTTTGCAGCGCGTGATTCTGTCGTGGAGCACGTAACTGCATGGGGTGACACGCATGGCGCAACCGCATGCATATGGCACCCCAAACATGATCGTGGGCTGGCCCCAACCGCTGGTAGAGTGCGCACGCAGGGGGGGGGGGAGCAGAGCACGCAGAGGGATGCGAGAACAGAGCACCCGGAGGAACGCGAGGTCGAACCCGACCACTTTCTATTTTTCCATGTTAAGCAACATGTCCATAACATTAATCGTCAATTGCATATTAAGGTACATATATTAATCATCTATTGCATACTATGGAAAAAATAGTACTACCAAAATACGAGTCTCATACGATGCCATTTGAATGATTGTATCACAAATGACAGAAATAGTACAAAGATTCAAATTTCAGCATTACAAGGCTCAAATTCGAAGATTACAAGGTTCAAACTGATAATAGAAATGAAATTCAGCTTATGCAGAAACTTTGTCATGTAGCTCTAGACGCCCACGTTGATCAGCTGAACATGAACATATGAGAGGTTCATGTTGATATTACAACTAGTTTCGCAACTTCAATATTTTTGCAAAGGGATCCGTCACTGACATCTCATGTATGGGTTTGACATAAGGACTTCCGAATAGTCTGTCAGCTGAAGTTGCAAAATGAAATTGAACTTTTGCAGAGCCTTTTCCATTATGTCCTAGTCACTGGAGCTGATCAGTAAACCATTCATTTTTGTGGAGTAAATCTAGGGAAAATCTCATTATCTTTAGCATACTTTCTCTCACAACAAAGAACTTGGCAAATATAATCTCCGGTAAGGTCCCTCGATAAGAGTTCAAAGTAATTTCTAAGAGATGGAAATCGAGGCATTAGATGGGATTGTTATATTGTATCACATTATCCACTACCTGGCCTAAGCATATCTGCAAAAGAAGAAAAGGTATTAGTGCTTGGACACACAAGGGACCTATTTGATTTGCAGGGTTTTCAAAATTGAACTCCCTTGTGGTTAATATTTAACATGAACGGATCGTCACCTCGATATATAGCTTCTCCGGGCATGGAAAGCATCTCAGGAATCTAACAACTTGGTCCAGGTCGGGGCCGATAGATTCTAGTGCCAAGACCTTCACTATGTGCAGAAATGGGATCGAGCTTGTCAGAATCATTTTCTGGATGACAGACAAACATACATCTTGAATAGTGAAAATAAATGATAATTTCAAGAAGGAGAGGAAGGCAACCGTTGTACCTGGACAGTTATGGATCCAATAACAAGTTCAGAGAAGTTGACGGGCAAGTAGCCAAACACTGTCAACTTCGGCGCATAAATGACCCTGATTCTTGTTGGACCTTGTTGATCAACTACAAGTAATCTCTCAAGTAAAGGCATGTGCTCAATGGCCATTTGGTGATTCACCTTGTGCGATCTCTTGTTGCAGTACAAGAAATACACACAAATTGGCCAGAGACTCATGGAGGCGATGTGGAGGCTACTCAACCCATTGATCACGTGAATATGAAGGTACTCGAGCATAGTACAACCACGGAGTAGGCGCTCCATGTCTTCATTGGGGATGCATGCAGCGACGAGCTCGAGGTGCTTCAGTCGAGGTAGCAAAAGAGCGGGATCTACGTTAATCTGGGGGAAATGGCGGTTCATGAATGTAGAAGCGTTGGCATGAGGCACAACACGGAGGGTCGCAGCGAGCGCATATGTCCATCATTAAAAGTGAGCTCCTCGAGCTGATCTAGGGCGGTTGATAAGAACGACTCCTCAAGCTTGGCTCCGTCCTTGCTGTTGGAACGGAACTTTCCCATAGTAAGGCCTCTGGTTGGGCCATAGTGTGTGTAGAGGATTTGGGACAATGCATCCACGCATTTGCGATAGCCATTGTAGAGGATGTGCTCGTTGAGGAGGTCGTGAGGGGCACAAAGCCATAGGGGGCTCCACCGCCGAGAGAGGATGGTTGTGCGCATGCCATCTTTGATTGGGAGGTGGGAGATGATGAGTGTCAACATATCGCCGGGGAGGCTACTGATGAAGTCTAGGCCTACCGGAGGCACTTGTGTTTCTGGCTCAGCCCCCCTCCGCTTGTTGGCAACCTCATCCTCCACCTCTAGAGTATCGGCGGCGGCGGCACTTTCTGTCATGAGTAGAGCAGTGGGAGCATAGTGATTATGTAGCTAGATCAGGGCAGAAGACTAATGCGTTGGTAATTACAAGTAACTAGGTAGGAACAGATTTAACAGATCCAAAAAATGAAATCCCAATTGGTTGCGAAAATACTACACAATTACTTTGATATTGCTACCCAAGTCAACATGCAGATACAAGAAAGAACACTTACTTCCAATAAAGTATGGACGGATGATGTCGACATGGAAGTTAGCATTTATCGTATGGCCAGGCTCTTTTAGATGCAGCGCAATTTTAGTGCCACTTTCAGTACATAAAACTTCGAAATTTCCGGCCAAAGTCCTATATCAAAATAGGAGTGACAATCTTCATTAAGTTTTACAGAAACAACGATTGTTTCCATTGTTTGTGCTCAATATGACATCCTTGGAGTCTTCAGTTATGTAAAGGCCAGGATTTAGGGCTACAGTTGTTGTTGCAAAGCAAAGGATGTACTGCAGGAATTGATAAGATTGTTGAAGAACAGGGTAACATGGTAGTGTGGGAGTAGTTAAAAGAACAACACATAAGTTGATATGAAAGGACAAAAAAATTTAAGTAAACAAATAATATAACCATGATGTGATGCAAATATATATGAGAGTAGATGAAAGAACAATACAACATTAATTTTCCTAATATAATTTTCCTAATATAGAAGAAGAAGAAGAAGAAGAAGAAGAAGAAGAAATCACCTATGATGTATATGCTGCATGTGGCACCTTTTATCCAAATGTAGCAATATATAGTATATGTTCAAAAAAGTATAGGCCATGTCAACCCAGGTAGTGTGAGATTGAACATACTATGCACTTCATGAAGTTGTCTGGTACGGTGAGATGGAACTCCTCGGTTGTATGGCCGAGGCCACATAGCCCTAATGTGTCCTTGCACTGTACACTCTATGAATGAAAACCCTTGAATCATCTAGAAGAAACATGAATCCATGATGATTTCGGACATGTGATTAAAAGTGGCGGACGGACTGGGATAATAGATGAGCAGAAATATTTCAATAGATTAGTTACCTGGTTCTCCATGGAAAAAAATAGTACCAAAGATTCCCCAGTCGAACGAGCTTGGGTTGACGGAAAGCAGCGTCGAGAAAGTCAGTGCCGATAGGCTGCGACAAGCGATGGTGGTGGAATGTGGTGGCGTTTGGCGGCACCCGGCGGCGGCGACAAGCGTCGAGCTAAGTGGTTGCCGTAGGGATAGGAGGTGACATGGAGAGTCGCAGAGGAGTGTAGGTGCCACTCGAGATGAGGAGGGGGATGGGGCGAGTAGGGGGAAGGGTTTTCTGACGTGTGGGTGTTGAGGGTTTTCTATCCTAGAATAATGTGCTTCCAAGGCAATGGATCGTAGACCCAACCATGTGTGATAAAGCATAAATATTACTACTATACTCCAGAATAATTTTCTTAGGAGGCAATGGTTCAGTAGATCCAATCGTGTGTGATAAATCGTAAATATCACTCTAAAAAAACTAGCAGCCCGATCTGATGGAGATATGGGCATCCGTCCGATCTGTGTACATCCTGTGGTTCATATGTGCGATCCTGGGGATGCGTGAGAACACAAGTCACGCGGCACAATGAAAGTCATCGCACACAGTTCCAATCTGGGAAAAAATACAAACACTAAACATTCACCCTATAATATGCACCGTACGTGTTCACATTTTTTGCCAAACGGTTTCTATTATAAAATTATGTGGAAGGACTTAAAGGAACACAAAGTATTCACGATAATAAGCTGTGTTTGATGTGGGCAATCATAAGTTGGTCTAATTAAGAGATGCATAAAATCGAATAAACCAGACTGATTGCAGCTCAAGACTGCAATTACATTGCACTATTAGTTCATTACACACAGTCTCACCGGCATGTAGATTCAACCGATAAAAATATATACTCAAGCATAGATATATTACACACAAACTAGATAAATTCAACCCAACATATCATCTCTATGCTTGATCGTTAAGATTCTCCAGGAACTCGGCGTTCTAGTGTGCGCAATCCCGTGATAATACTTATGCTTGAAGGAGCCATCGGCTTGTCCTCTTGCATGTCCCAGAACACTAGAATACGTGTTGTAATCTTATGGTTGCAGAAAGGTCATCCATAGCCCCCGTTCTTCTAGACACACCTGTTCTGCTTTCCAGCCTTAAGCTCCTTGGGTGTTTGCCTCTTGAACCTCTCCTGGAAGTCTTCATCCTCACTGTCGACATCGCCAGATAGCACCTATACATGGTAAAATGACATTCATCTATGTAGGACATTCAAATGGATTGTAAGGTATGGCTAAGAATTATTAGCACAATCACTTAATCTAGTCAGATTATTAGCAAAATCATTTGTACATACAGTTTGTAACTAGAGAAAACCTAGCTACAATGTATTTACCAAAAACGGGTATAGATGACCAACCGGTTCTCCGTCAGAGTCGTTGTCGACGCCAGAATGGTCGTCGGAGTCGTTGTGGACCACCAGCTCCGGCTGGGGAAAGCACGATGACACAGACAACATCAAGGCCACGCTGCTGTCCGTGTGATACATCATCTGCGGCGATGACAATCTCTTTGCCCAGCTTCACACTGTGCTCTGGTGCTTCGCCGCCCTGACGTGGTCACTCCCTCCCATGGTGCACTTAGGGGAGGCTGCTGATGACGACTAAGAACAACGACGAGGATGAAGGGGGAGAGGATTGTGTGTGTAGCAAGAATGGGGAGTGCAGCTGCCTGCTAACCAACAGCTCGGGCACAGTTAATAGAGCAGTTGGGAGGGAGGTGGGCGACAGTTCAAAGGGACGTCTCGCCTCCTGGTGAGCATGCGTACTGTCAATTCACATACCTGACGGCATGTTTCTCGGTGAGACTGCGCAGCGAACACACCTCCCATCAATTCACGCACCTGTTCGCACGCTGCCTGGTCAACCTGCACATCGGCCTGCTAGCATGCTTCCCGTCAAATTAGATATGCTCACACGAATCGCGGGGCGTGTATTGTTTGTCTTTTTTGAGGATTAATTCTACTGCTTTATTATTACTTAACCGAAGCTACATCACGTACAATGTTGTTGTAACAGTAATGGGTTGGATTAATAAACCATTTGTGATGTTACCGTGTCAGTTTTGTGTTGCATGTATTAAGCTTAGATGAAAACTTGTCTCAAATTGTACGACTTATTTACCATGACCGATTGTTTCATATCATGAAATAATGTCAATGTTTCATGAATTCTAGCTTAGTTGGTAATTTGCTGGAATTTGAAAATCAAGACTCTGTTTGCGGCCGAGCCACGATGTCGAAATGTTTGAAATTTATTGCCTTTCCTTGCATGGGGACTAAACATGCATCCAAGACGTAAATTTTGATTTTCTAATCCATTTTGGCACACAACCGCATGTGCTTAGTTCAAATTTGAAATTTGTAAATTAAATCCTAGGGAATCAATTTAATGCATTAAATGTATTAATGTTCTCTAAAAAATCAAAATTTACCACGACACTTTGATTGTCACATGTTCACTACAGAAAAACTTGGACATGGTTGCCTCGAAGTGGCGGTGGTGTGTGGTGGGACGGGTTGGGGTGGGGTGGGGGGGGGGGGTCCGGCACACTATGTATCGTGAGCCACCTTATGGGGTTGTGCAGTTTGTGAGGCACGTGCCAAATCAAAAGTCGTGCATTGTGTATTTAAAGCATCTCATGCCCTTTTTTCATGCATATGTTTGTGTCACAAGTGGTGGTGGTCCTCATACACTCGCTCGTGCGGTTATCAGCGACACACCCATTCGATGTGCCCCGCGCAGTCTATCGCTTTGAACGGTGCGGCAGGGGGATTTGATCAAAGGTAGATTCGTCTTGGTATGTGTTTCGGTGTAGATCATGGTGAGATTCCACATGAAAGTTTGAGCACATGCTCCCACTGGCTACAAGTAAGTGTACACGCCGTGCACCTCCGTGCGCGCGGGGGGGGGGGGGGTCCGGTTAGCGAAGGTGACACATCAAAGGTGTGCATTAATTGGGTATTCAAAACATCACACACATCACCTCCGTACATATGTTAGGACAACATGGAAGCGATGGTTGTCGCCGAACATCACCCCTTTGCACAGTTATCAGCGTCGCTCCCATCTATAGCCTTGTGTGTGGTCCATCACTTTGACTTCAACGAGAGAGATTAATTACCATGGATTATTTTTTTGGTTTGTGTTTGCGGTAGGTCATGGTGTGAGATTATCACATGGTATAATTTGAGTGCATGTGTACGCATTAATGCCTCCCGTCGGATCGAATTGGGGAGGGGGGGGCATATATATACTATGTGTCATAAACCTCGCTCCATGTGGGGACTTTGTGATTAGCGAGGGTGCCACATCTAAGTTTGTGTGTTGGGTATGTAAACATCACACAATATTTCCATGTATATGTTGATCCACGCTTAGACACTGGTTGTCTTCGGACACTCCATCATAAGGTTGTCGATGGGAAGCCATTCATGGGCCCGCGTGGATGTCCATCACATTGACTGATAACGAGAGAGTGGTTACCATGGTGGATTCTTCTTGGTTTTTGTTATGATATATATATATATATATATATATATATATATATATATTAGGTCAGTGAGTTACCTAATCACCAAAGTCTGAGCGCACGGCCACGTACGTGTGAATCGTTCCCATCGGCGCTCGACAGACTAGCTATACATGCCATGAACCCTCACTCTTGTGTGTGTGGGGGTGATTTTCGGTTCCAAAGCATGTGCCATCAAAGTTGCGTATCATATATATGTATAAATTAATTCAAATGCAACACAATACTTCTATATATATGTGTGTGCCACATGCACGTGATGGTTGTCTTTGGACACTCCGCGTGGTTATCGGCAATACGCCCCATTCGTGGGCCTCGGTGGATGTCCATCACTTCGACCGACAAGGAGAGAGGTTTGACCAAGGTTGATTCTTTTGTCTATGTTAGAGAAAGTCTTGGTGACATGCCCACCAACCGACTCGAAGTCTCTCTCTCCCTCTCTCTCTATGGGGGGACTATAATGCGTGTACGTCATGAACCTTAGTGGGGTCGAGGATGTCTGTGTTGCGAAGCACATGTGCACCGTCCACCTTCGACTAGAAGCGAGGCGGGGGTGGTTTGACCATGATGTATTCATGTAGGTTTCGTTTTCGTGTTATTACAGGGTGAGACGCGAGACCTAGTTGGGGGCATGTATTCGTACCTATGATTCCCTTCGTGTCGGCACACGAGGCATGTGCCACATCAAAGTTGCACATTGGGTATTTGAACATACCAAACCACCCTTTGCATACATATTTTTGTTCCACATGCAAGTGTGTTTGTGTTCTGACCCATTTCCCGTATTTTTTGGTGAATTGTTCATTTATATCATTATTATAGACGTAAATAACAGAAGATTCAAACAACATGACTATTTGCGATTGTACGCTCAACAAACACCATTCCTCCTAGGCTCCGACTACCCGTGTGTCATGGCGGTGCCCTGTCACATCAGCACGGTCACATGATTGGGCTCTAGGAGACCTCCCTCACAATCTAAAAAATATCTATCGCCTTGAGCGATTTGAAAAATGGCGGTTCAACGGGTTTTTCCTATTTGATAGCACACACTTATTATGTTTGGGCAGTGTGCGATGTTTGTTGCTCCCACGCGGGCCGCGCCTCTTCAATCCCGTAATATAAATTTTTAGTAGCCCCGGCACCTCGATATTCACTCGTGCCTGGTAAAATTTTCAGTAGCCATGGCATTTGCTCAAACACCACCTGCGCTCCCCCACCACAAAAACTTTGCTTAGATTACGTTAAAAAAGAAGAGGAAAACCTCCGCTCACAAACACCACTCCTCCCTCGCTCGAACCCTAGCTAGCTCGCTGCCGCTGCCACCAGGCCCGATTGTCCTCATGAAGATCCATCACAAGGGGTTGGACTAGAGTTGTGTGTGCATTCGACAGTAGTGCTCACCCATGTCGAATTCACGCACCACCCTAGTCCAACCCCTTGTGTCGGCCTGCGAAACGCCCCCTTTCCCAAAGATCCCCATCCCCACCCCCACCCCCACTCCAAAGCGTTGCATCCTAAGCCCGTCTACGCTTCCCGGGGAGCTCAAGGAGCGAATGCCAAAAAAGAGGTATATCAAGGCTTGTCCGCTGGACGATGGCAAGGTGGCTGTCGAGCCCCCAGGGAATCTCACTACAATGATTGGTTGGGGCCTTTAAATCAGCAGGCTAGCGCATGTCTATATGTCACCGTAGCCATCAACGACATCGATCTCCCAGCGACGGCTTGATGCAGGCTATGCCATAGGTTAAGTGGCTCACCCCACCCCTCTGGTTCAACCCACGTGGATCTCCTCCATGGCCCCGCCGCTGATATACTCTGCTTTGTTGTCAGGAATTTGCCTTCATTTCCGAAGGTCGCGTTCCATGGCGGTGTCTCGACATAGTCAGCTGCCAAGTCATGCCTCATCGACGACGACAATGACGATAGGGGCGCCCTATCCATCTCTTCCAAGGGGAAATAGCCCATCCGCGACATCAAGGAGGGCACCATGCAATCATGCTCTTCCAAAGGGAAGGAGCCAAGTGATGCGTCTCCAACGTATCTGTAATTTTTGATTGTTCCATGCTAATATATTATCAATCTAGGATACTTTTAGGGTATTTATTTACCAATTTATAACATTTTTGAGCACTAACCTATTGAACCAATGCCGGTTGCTGTTTTCTGCGTGTTTTTGCCTTTTCACAGTTACAGTACCAAACGAAGTCCAAGTGCCACGAAACTTTTTGACAATTTTTTCTAGACAAATAGAAGACCTAGAAGTTTCAGAGGAAGACCGGGAGCTGTATGAGGCCCCACCACGCAACAGGGCATGCCACCAAGGGGTGCACCATGATATGTGGTGGCCCCCTCGGTTGCCTCCTTATGTCGTTCTCTGGCCTATAAATTCACATCTACCCTAAAAACTCCAGGAGCGCTCCTGAAACACTTTTTCCGCTGCCGCAAGTCTTTGTTATGATGGGAGACCATCTACACCTCCGTTCCAGTACCCTGTCGGAGGGGAGATTGATCACGGAGGGCTTCTTCATCAACCTTGCTACCATCACCATGATGTGTGAGTAGTTCAGCATAGACCTATGGGTCTGTAGGTAGTACCTAGATGGCAATCTCTCTCTCTCTCTCTCGATCTTCAATATGATGTTCATCACAACTTTGCCTTGATCTATCTGGTGTAATCCCTTTGTATGGTGTGTTTGTTGGGATCCGATGAATTGTGAGTTTATGTTCAAATTATTTAGGAAAAGTATTTGAGTCAAATCTGAATACTATGGTTCTTATTTGCACGATCATCATAGCTTGGTAATGCTCTTCGATCTATTGAGATAGTTTGGCCAACTATATTGATATTTCTTCGGTGGGAGTGGTGCGTTGTAGTAGGTTCAACCTGGCGAGTTTCTATATCCCATTGATAGAAGGGGACAAGTTGCGTCTTTGTGTTGCTGCTATTAAGGATAAAACAATGGGGTTTATTCATATTGATTGAGTTTACTTTGTCTACATCATGTCAATGTTCTCCAAACATTGCTCTGTTTTACTTAATACTCTATATGCATGCTGGATAGCGGTCAATGGGTGGAGTAATAGTAATAGGTGCAGGCAGGAGTCAGTCTATTTTCTTATGGACATGATGACTATATACACATGATCATTGCCGTGAAAATCGCATAACTATTCGCTTTTCTATCAATTGCCCAACAGTAATTTGTTTGCCCACCATATGCTTTGCTTATGAGAGATGCCACTAGAGAACTCTACAACCCCAAGGTCTATTCCCAAACGCTATCATTACCTTTCTATTATTTATTTGCTTTTATTTTATTTTGCACTTTACTATTATCTACAATTATCTACACAACTCACTTGCTTGCAAATAACGAGATCAAGGGGATTGACAACCCTCTTGCCGATATTGGGTGCAAGTTGTTTGTTATTTTGTGTACAGCTGCTGAAGACGGTTGAGGATTCGTATTCCTATTGCCTCAATAATCCCTGGTTTCATAATTGAGGGAAATACTTACCCACTTTATGCCGCGATAACCCGTTCCTCTTCACGGAAAACCCAACGCAGATCACGAGTATCAGGAAGGATTTCTGGCGCCATTGCCGGGGAATACCATCACCAACTATCAAGTAACTTCGCACGAAATTTCATTCATCTGTTCTTCTTTTTATTTCCTGTTATATTGAGTGTGTCTCATAAGAATCAGAAATACAAGATGCTAGTTACTTGTTACTTCTAGGTTGCTTCTTTGTCTTGCTAGTTTACTTGTCTTTCTTGTTGCTTTGCTTGTGTGGTCACCATGTCTCAAGATACTACTAAGTTGTGTGATTTCTCAAATACTAATAGTAATTATTTTATTAGTACTCCTATACCACCCGCCACTAGTGCGGAGGCATTTGATATTAATGATGCATTGCTGAATCTTGTCACGAAAATCAATTTTTTGGAAGTCCTAAGGAGGATCCCGCGTCACATCTTAATACCTTTGTTGAATTATGTGATATGCAAAAGAAAAAGGATATGGATAATAATATTGTGAAATTAATTATTTCGTTTTTTACTAAGAGATAAAGCTAAAACTTGGTTTTCATCTTTATCTCGTAATAGTATTGGAACGTGGGATAAGTGTAAAGATGCTTTTATTGCCAAGTATTTTCCTCCTACTAAGATCATCTCCCTTAGAAATTAAATAATGAATTTTAAACATCAAAATAAAGAGCATGTTGCAAAATCCTTGGGGAAGAATGAAATTGATGATAATAAATTGTCCAACTCATGGCTTAAACTTGTGGATGATTATCCAAAATTTCTATGTTGGAGTAAACTTTGTGTCTAGAAATCTTATAGATTCTGCTGCAGGTCGTACCTTTATGGATGTGACATTAATAGATGCCGCAAAACTTCTGGACAACATTATGACAAATTATTCTGGATGGCATACTGAAAGAGCTCCAAGTGGTAAGAAGGTAAATTATGACGAAGAAATCACTACTTTGAGTGAAAAAGTGGATGCTCTCATGAGTATGGTGTTGGAAATATGCCCTAGAGGCAATAATAAAATGGTCATTATTGTATTTCCTTGTTCATGATAATTGTCTATTGTTCATGCTATAATTGTGTTAACCGGAAACCGTAATACATGTGTGAATACATAGACCACAACATGTCCCTAGTGAGCCTCTAGTTGACTAGCTTGTTGATCAATAGATGGTCACGGTTTCATGACCATGGACATTGGATGTCATTGATAACGGGATCACATCATTAGGAGAATGATGTGATGGACAAGACTCAATCCTAAGCATAGCACAAGATCGTGTAGTTCGTTTGCTAAAGCTTTTCAATGTCAAGTATCATTTCCTTAGACCATGAGATTGTGCAACTCCCGGATACCGTAGGAATGCTTTGGGTGTGCCAAACGTCACAATATAACTGGGTGGCTATAAAGGTGCACTACAGGTATCTCCAAAAGTGTCTGTTGGGTTGGCACGAATCGAGACTGGGATTTGTCACTCCGTGTGACGGAGAGGTATCTCTGGGCCCACTCGGTAAGACATCATCATAATGAGCTCAATGTGACTAAGTAGTTAGCCATGGGATGATGTATTACAAAACGAGTAAAGAGACTTGCCGGGAACGAGATTGAACAAGGTATAGAGATACCGACGATCGAATCTCGGGCAAGTATCATACCGATAGACAAAGGGAACTGTATACGGGATTAATTGAATCCCCGACATCGTGGTTCATCCGATGAGATCATCGTGGAGCATGTGAGAGATAACATGGGTATCCAGATCCCGCTATTGGTTATTGATCGAAAAGGTGTCTCGGTCATGTCTACATGTCTCCCGAACCCGTAGGGTCTACACATTTAAGGCTCGATGACGCTAGGGTTATAGGGAAATGTTGTACGTGGTTACCGAAGGTTGTTCAGAGTCCCGAATGAGATCCCGGACATCACAAGGAGATCCAGAATGGTCCGTAGGTAAATATTGATATATAGGAAGTCCAGTTTTGGTCACCGAAAAGTTTTCGGGCTCATCGGTAGTGTACTGGGAGTGCCGGGAGGGTGCCGGAGGACCCTCGGGAGGGGTGTGACGACCAAAAGACTTCGTGGGCCCTTAGAAGTGGTGTACCATACCTTATTGTCCTGGCAAAGACCTTCCGGAAGGGCCCATGCGTCTGGAGATAAGCATATAGGGCAAAGGAGTTTGAAAATGAGGAGATCCACCTCCCTTGTGGGAGGTGGACTCTCCCCCTAGTTTGGCCGAACCTCTCCTCCTTGGAGTAGGGTCCAAGGCAGCCCTCCCTCTCCCTCCTCCTATATATATGCAAGGGTTTGGGCTGATTTGAGACACGACTTCTCTCTCTCTCTCGGCGCAGCCCTACCCTTCCTCTTCCTCATTCTCCGTAGCGCTTGGCGAAGCCCTGCCGGAGTCCATGTAGCTCCACCGTCACCATGCCGTCATGCTGCTGGACCTCTCCCTCAACCCCTCCTTCCTCCTTGCCGGATCAAGGCGTAGGAGACGTCATCGGGCTGCACGTGTGTTGAACGTGGAGGCGCCGTTGTTCGGCGCTGAGATCGGAGTCCACTGCGATCTGAATCGCTACGAGTACGACTCCACCAACCGCGTTCTTGTAACGCTTCCGCTTAGCGATCTTCAAAGGTATGAAGATGCAATCTCTACCCACTCGTAGGAATTTTTTTGATTTACTACTACGTCTCCCAACATATGGATGGTAATAAAAAATACTAATGTTCATCCCAATGATATGCCTTTTTCTACTTTGATTGAGCAAGATACTTATGCTATTGATGTGAACTTCATCTCAGAAATAATTTCAATAACAATGCTTATAGAAGAAATTTCAAGGCTAGACCGTATCCCGCTCCGACAACTATGGAAATTCTTATGGGAATTCTTATGGAAATTATTATACAAATAATAATAGGATACCTTCTTATCTTGATAACCCAATTAAATAATTTATTAATTCTCAAAAGGTTTTCAATACTACGGCAGAAGAAAAGTTGCATGTGATTGACACTTTGGCTAAAAACTTGGATATAATTGCTTTTGATATTGAAACTCTCAAAAATAAGTCTTTGCCACCCAAGCATGATTTTAATGATACTATTAAATCTATACAATTATCTATCAATGAAACTAAGGAGAGGATCGCTAAGTTGAGAGCTAAGCGAGAATTCTTAGAAAAAGCTCTTTCACCCGGTTTTTACCGGAATCATGATGAAGATCTTAAAATGATTGGTGTTTCTCCTATTTAATCATTGTTTACTTATCTTAATATGAATGATAAAGGGACTGTAGATGAGTCAACTTTAGTTGAGGAGCGTCCCGTTTGCTTGGAGGGTGATGATTTTAATACTAAAACTAGAAAAACTGGGTTTGGAGAGGTCAAAACTTTAACTGGTGATGTGCCCACTATCTTGGATTACAAGGACCTTAATTATGATAAATGCTCTTTAGTAGAATGTATTTATTTGCTGCAATCCATTATTAGATCATCCAATTATTATGAACAAAACAAGGCTTTTACCGAACATATAGTAGAAGCTATGATAAAAGCTTATGATGAGAAACTTGAGCTTGAAATTTCTATTCCTAGAAAATTGCATGATGAGTGGGAGCCTATTATCAGAATAAATATAAATAAATATGAATGCAATGCTTTGTATGACCTTGGTGCTAGTGTTTCAACCATACCTAAAACTTTATGTGATGTGCTTGGTCTCACTAATATTGAAGAGTGTTTCCTAAACTTGCATCTTGTAGATTCTACCATCAAGAAACTTTTAGGTAGAATTAATGATGTGCTTATTATTGGAAAAAATTATGTAAATATATATTTCATTGTGCTTGATAGTGACTGCAATCCTTCTTGTCCCATAATACTTGGAAGGCCATTCTTACGAACTGTAGGTGCAATTGTTGATATGAAAGAGGGAAACATAAGATTCTAATTACCATTAAAGAAATGGATGGAACAATTACCTAGGAAGAGAATTAAACCACCTTATGAATCAATCATGAGAGCCACTTATGGGTTGAGTGTCAAAGAAGACAACACTTGAAACTATGCATTATGCCTACCTAGGGGCATAAAACAATAGCGTTTGTTGGGAGGCAACTCAGTATGTATCTTTTTTTATTTAATGTATGTTATTTTGTGATAACATTATTGTTTCCCCAGTAATGATTATGTTTTAATTATTGTTTGTGCCAAGTAAAACCTTTGGGATGACTCATAAGATGAGTAGAAACGATGCTGAAACATAACAGAAACTTTGACTCTGGTGCAGGAATTTCAATTTTTACTGGAGCGTGATAATGATCTGAAATTTTAACACAGTATTTCTATACAAATTATTTATGTTTTACTAATTTTCAGAATTTTTGTAGTTTCAGTAGTATGGGTCCTCTTCAGATTGCTACAAATTGTTCTGTTTTAAATAGATTCTGTTTTGCTTCCATAGTTTGCTTGTTTTGAATATGTCGTGGACTATATTGGGAAAAAGCCATGTATAATTTAGAATACAGTACCTATTATGCAAAAGTTAATTAAGAATCAATTTATCACAGTAACTCAAGTAACTCAAGTTTTGTTGAGTTTTGTGTGATTGGAGTTTCCAAGTTTTGGGTGTGATCACGATGGACTACGAAATAAGGAGTAGAAAGAGCCTAATCTTGGGGATTCCCAAGGCACCATGAGTACAATTATAAGGATACTCGAGCATCTAATCTTGGGTATGACCCGGAAGGCATCCCCTCTTTTGTCTCAATCCATCGGTATGTCACTTGGAGCTATATTTTTATTCATCACATGATATGTGTTTTGCTTGGAGCGTCATTTGCTTTTGTTTGCTTTTACTTTCAGTTTGTCACAATCATCATTTGCTGGACACACCTATTTGAGAGAGATACACCTTCATGATAATTTGCTAGAATACTCTATGTGCTTCACTTATATCTTTTGAGCTTGACAGTTGCTCTAGTACTCCACTTATATCTTTTTAGCATGGTGGCGTGTAGATTTTATAGAAATAATATGCTCTCATTCTTCACTTATACTTGTTTGAGAGATGAATAAATAGTGATGGTAATTTGCATGGATCATAAGACTAGTCCAAGAATATTAGGTATTCAACGAATGATAATCAAAACCATCGTGTATCACATATAGAGAAGTTGTGGGTTAATGACATTGATGTAGTAACATGAAAAAGGTGTGAGTCCAATTTTTTTGATTTGTAGAAGTGTCGATATTAAGAGGTGTTAACTTGTTATTCATATAAAAATTAAAGAGTCATGGTGATGATGTGTGAGCATTTATATTGCTCGTGTAAATCCTAGTGTTGTTTTGAGTCGGGGGCACGCGATGGTTAACTCCTACCACATTCCTCCCTCTGGGCATGCGAGGAGTACTATGATTTGTGATCAAACTAATAAAACTTTGCAATAAGTATGTGAGTTCTTTATGACCAATGTGACACTATGGACATACGCATCTTCACCTTCTCATATTTGCTACCCTCTTCGGTACCGTTCATAGCCCATTCTCACCTCGAGGATCGGTGCAACTTTCGTCGATGCGTCCAAACCCCGTGACATGATACGCTGTGTTGCACATAAGCCTCATTATATATTCCTAAAAACATCCACCATACCTACCTATTATGGCATTTCCATAGCCATTCCGAGATATATTGCGATGCAAATTCCACCGTCACTCCACATGACTAGTTCGTTCATCATCATAATGCTTTGCATGATCATACAGATATGACATGGTATTTGAGGCAAAGCCACCGTTCTCATATTTTTGATACATGTCACGCTAGATCATTGCACATCCTGGTATGCTGCCAGAGACATTCATAGAGAGTCATATCTTCCTATCAGTCCTTCATGTTGAGTTGTAAGTAAATAGAAGTGTGATGATCATCATTACTAGAGCATTATCCCAGTGAGGAAAGGATGATGGAGACTCTGATTCCCCCACAAGTCGGGATGAGACTCCGGACGAAAAATGAAATGAAAATGGGGGAGGCTAAATGAGCCCACCATATAAAAAATTGAATGGGGGGGGGCAAAAAAATAGAAAAGCCCACCATAAAAAAATAAAAATGAGAGAAAAGACAGAAGGGACTTTGCTACTATCCTTTAACACATGTGTGCCTCAAATTGACACCATGTTCTTCATATAGAGAGTCTCCTATGTTGACACTTCCATATGCTAGTGGGAATTATATTTTCACATAATAAACTTGGCTTGTATATTCCGTTGACGGGCTTCCTCAAATTCTTGAGGTCTTCATGAGCAAGCAAGTTGGATGCACACCCCACTTAGCTTCAATTGACCTTTCATACACTTATAGCTCTGGTACATCATTTGCATGGCAATCCCTACTCCTTGCATTGACAAATATCGATGAGCATCTCCATAGCTCGTTGGTATGCCTAGTTTATGTGAGACTATCTTCTCCACTTTTTACCCCTTTTATATCTATAACCATATTCTATACCACCTATATGCTATGTCCAAGGGTTCACGCTCATGTATTGCGTGAACAATAAAAGTTGACGCATATTGAAAAAGTACGATCCAATTACCTGACTTGGACACCTTGGTGCTTAACATTTGTATATATGTGGTGAAGACGGAGTCATGCCTTGTTAATATAATAAGATGAGTAGGGGTAAACATTCTTTTAGGATCGTACACTTTCAAAAATCAATGATTTTGATTCTTATACTTATAAATATTACTATGTTAGTTAATTCATCATTTCGGGCATTCTTCTTACAGATAAACTCCAACTCTTGGAACATCTCATATGCTCCATGACTTTCAAAACGTCTTTGAAGTTCCGGTTCTAAGACATACAACATTGCACATTGAACTATTGAGTAATATCCAGAGCATGTCTACCAAGCGTTCTTAACGTCTTCATATGACAGATCAGCGGGTCGGTCACTAAGCGGTGCATCAAGGACATATGCCTTCTGGGAAGCCATGAGGATAATCCTCAGATTACGGGCCTACTCCACAAAGTTACTTCCATCATCTTTCAACTTAGCTTTCTTTAGGAGCGCATTAAAATTCAGGGGTGCTACTGCGCGAGCCATTGATCTACAACATAAATATGCAAAGTTTACTTAGACTATTGTTCAAGGTAATGAGTTTAGTTAATAAAATTACTAAAGATCCCACTCAAATTGACATCCCTCAGGTCATCTGAGTGATACATGATCCAAATTCACCAACTCAAGTCCGATCATCACGTGAGTTGAGGTGGTTTCAATGGTGAACATCATCATGTTGATCATATCTACTATATGACTCATGTTTGACCTTTCGGTCTCTTGTGTTTCAAGGCCATGTCTGTACATGCTAGGCTCGTCAAGTTTAACCCGAGTGTTCTGCATGTGCAACACTGGCTTGCACCCGTTGTATGTGAACGTAGAGTCTATCACACCCGATCATCACGTGGTGTCTCGACACGACAAACTTTCGCAACGGTGCACACTCGGGGAGAACACAATTTTATCTTGAAATTTAAGTAAGGGATCACCTTATAATGCTACCGTTGTCCTAAGCAAAAAAAGGTGCATAAAAAGGATTAACATCACATGCAAATCATAAGTGACATGATATGGCCATGAACTTGTGCTTTTGATCTCCATCTTGAAAGCACCGGCATGATCTCCATCGTCACCGGCATGACACCATGATCTCCATCATCTTGATCTCCATCAACATGTCGCCATCGGGGTTGTCACGCCCGCCATGCTCATACTACTGTAGCTACCGTTTAGAGATAAAGTAAAGCATTACAAAGCACTTAATGATTGACACGCATGTCATACAATAATTAAAGACAACCCTATGGCTCCCGCCGGTTGCCGTACTCATCGACATGCAAGTCGTGATATTCTATACAACACATGATCATCTCATACATCACATATATCTCATAATGTAATTGGCCATATCACATCACAACATACCCTGCAAAAACAAGTTAGACGTCCTCTAATTGTTGTTGCAAGTTTTACGTGGCTGCTACAGGTATCTAGCAAGAACAATTCTCACCTATGCAAAACCACAACGGTGATACATAAATTGCTTTTCAACCTTCTCAAGGACCGCCTTTGTCGAATCCGATGCAACTAAAGTAGGAGAGACTAACACCCGCTAGCCATCTTTGTGCAACAAAGTCACACGTTAGTCGATCGAACCGGTCTCTCGTAAGCGTACGAGTAATGTTGGTTTGGGACGCTTCATTCCACAATACCGTTAAACCAAAATACGACCAAGGGAGGAAGAAATCTAAGCATCAACGCCCACAAACTCTTTGTGTTCTACTCGAGATCTCATCTACACATGGACCTAGCTCTGATACCACTATTGGGGAACATTGCATGGGAAACAAAAAAATTCCTACGCTTCACCAAGATCAATCTAGGAGATGAGCATCTATGAGAGGGGAGAGTGGATCTACATACCCTTGTAGATTGCTAAGCGGGAAGCATTAAGAAACGCAGTTGATGTAGTCGAACGTCTTCGCGATCCAAATCGCCGAGCGTCCCGCGATCCAATAACGATCCGTCCCAATCTAGCACCGAACGGACGACACCTCTGTGTTCAGCACACGTGCGGCTTGATGATGATCTCCACCTTATTGCTCCAGCAAGAGGGAGCGGACAGGTAGAAGAGTTCTTTGGCAGTGCGGCGGCATTGCGGCGATGGTGGTGGAGCTATTCCAGCAGGGCTTCGCCTAAGCACCGCTAAAACCGATCTAGAGGAGAAACTACGATCTAGAGGAGAGGGTAGCACGTGGCTGAAAATCTTGTGCAAAAACCCTAAAACCTCTAGTATATATAAGAGGAAGAGAGGAGGAGGCTTGGCCCAAGGGCCATCCCTAGGAGGCTTCAGTCGAAGTGGATAGGAGAGGAGGAATCCTCCTCCAATCCTAGTAGGACTAGGACTCCTTCCTTTTTTTGCCTTTTCCCACCTTTTTCTCTTTGGGCTTTTCTTCCCAGCCGCATGGGCCTTTTGTGGGACTTCCATCAGCCACAAAGGTCTGGTATTTATCCTCCCACAGCCCATGTAGCCTCTTGGGTCGAAATACACCTCCCGATGGTCCCCCGGTACACTACCGGCACTCCTGGTACACTACCGATGAGCCCGAAACTTTTCCGGTGACCAAAACAGGACTTCCTATATATCAATCTTTACCTCCGGATCATTCCGGAGCCCCTCGTGACGTCTAGGATCACATCCAGGACTCCGAACAAACTTCGGTCACCACCATACATAACTTTATACTACCGAAACGTCACCGAACCTTAAGTGTGCAGACCCTGTGGGTTCGAGAACTATGTAGACATGATCGAGACGCCTCTATGGCCAATAACCAATAGAGGGACCTGGATGCCCATATTGGTTCCTACATATTCTACGAAGATCTT
The DNA here is from genome assembly GCA_022496015.1 of Hordeum marinum. Classification (NCBI taxonomy): domain Eukaryota; kingdom Viridiplantae; phylum Streptophyta; class Magnoliopsida; order Poales; family Poaceae; genus Hordeum; species Hordeum marinum. The sequence continues at coordinate 419,034,392 of CM039676.1, forward strand.
TATCGGTCGAACCTCTATGTCACGGATTCAGTTAATCCCGTATAATGTTCCCTTTGTTTATCGGTATGTTACTTGCCCGAGATTCGATCGTCGGTATCTGCATACCTAGTTCAACCTCGTTACCGGCAAGTCTCTTTACTTGTTCCATAATACAAGATCCCGTGACCAACACTTAGTCACATTGCTTGCAAGGCTTATTGTGATGTTGTATTACCGAGTGGGCCCTGAGATACCTCTCCGTCACACGGAGTTACAAATCCCAGTGTTGATCCATGCCAACCCAGCAGACACCCTCGGAGATACCTGTAGAGTACCTTTGTAGTCACCCAGTTACGTTGCGACGTTTGATACACATAAGGCACTCCTCCGATGTCCGTGAGTTCCATGATCTCATGGTCATAGGAACATATACTTGACATGCAGAAAACTGTAGCAATAAACTGACACGATCATATGCTACGTTTATAGTTTGGGTCTTGTCCATCCCATCATTCTCCTAATGATGTGATCCCATTATCAAATGGCATCTCATGTCAATGGCTAGGAAACCTTGACCATCTTTGATCAACGAGCTAGTCTACTAGAGGCATACTAGGGACATAGTTGTGTCTATGTATCCACACATGCAACTTGTTTCCAATCAATACAATTATAGCATGGATAATAAACGATTATCATGAACAAGGAAATATAATAATAACTATTTTATTATTGCCTCTAGGGCATATTTCCAACAGATACATCTCCAACGTATCTATAATTTTTTATTGTTCCATGCTAATATATTATCATTCTAGCATACTTTTTGGGTATTTATATACCAATTTAATTTTTTTAGCACTAACCTATTGACCCAGTGCCTAGTGCCAGTTGTTGTTTTCTGTGTGTTTTTGCCTTTTTCAAAGTTACAGTACCAAACGAAGTCCAATTTCCACGAAACTTTTTAACGATTTTTTCTGGACAAATACAAGACCTAGAAGCTTCGGAGGAAGGCCGGAAGCAGCACTAGGTCCCCACCACGCAACAGGGTGCGCCACCAGGGGACGCCCTGATATGTGCTGGCCCCCTCGGCTGCCTCCCGACGTCATTATCTGACCTATAAATTTAGATCTACCCTAAAAACTCTAGGAGCGCTCCCAAAACACTTTTTCCGCCGCCTCAAGTCTCTGTTGCGATGGGAGGCCATCTATACCTCTGTTCCGTTACCCTGCCGGAGGGGAGATCGATCACGGAGGGCTTCTTCATCAACCTTGCTGCGCTCACCATGATGTGTGAGTACTTCACCGCACACCTACGGGCCCGTAGGTAGTACCTACATGGCAACCTCTGTCTCTCTCTCTTGATCTTCAATACAATGTTCATCACATCGTTGCCTTGATCTATCTGATGTAATCCCTTTGTATGGTGTGTTTGTTGGGATCCGATGAATTGTGAGTTTATGTTTAGATTATTCATGAAAAGTATTTAAGTCAAATTTGAATACTATGATTCTTATTTGCAAGATCATCATAGCTTTGTAATGCTCTCCGATTTATTGAGATAGTTTGGCAAACTAGATTGATATTTCTTTGGTGGGAGTGGTGTGTTGTAGTAGGTTCAACCTGGCGAGTTTCTATATCCCAGTGACAGAAGGGGACAAGTTGCATCTTTTGTGTTGCTGCTACTAAGGATAAAACAATGGGGTTTATTCATAATGATTGAGTTTACTTTGTTAACATCATGTCAATGTTCTCCAAGCATTACTCTGTTTTACTTAATACTCCAGATGCATGCTGGATAGCGGTCGGTGGGTGGAGTAATAGTAATAGGTGTAGGCAGGAGTCGGCCTATTTGCTTATGGACGTGATGCCTATATACAAATGATCATTCCCGTGAAAATCGCATAACTATTCGCTTTTCTATCAATTGCCCAACAGTAATTTGTTTACCCACCGCATGCTTTGCTTATGAGAGATGCCACTAGAGAACTCTATGACCCCCGAGTATATTCACAAATGCTATCATAAGCTTGTTGTTATTTATTTTATTTTATTTTATTTTGAACTTTAATATTATCTACACAACTCACTTGCTTGCAAATAATGAGATCAATGGGATTGGCAACCCTCTTGCCGGTGTTGGGTGCAATTTTTTTTTCTTTTGTGTGCAGCCACTGAAGACGGTTGAGGATTGGTATTCCTATTGGTTCGATAATTGAGGGAAATAGTTACCCACTTTGTGCTGCGATAATACGTTCCTCTTCACAGAAAACCCAACGCAGATCACGAGTATCACCAAGCTACAACAACAGGGAGTGCACGGTGCGCACCCAACGTTTGGGCTCTTCCAAGGGGAATGAGCCCATATGTGACAACTGAGGAAACCCATGATTTGTTTGTCGTGCCTTCTCAAAGGGGGAAAAACTTTATATGATTGTGCTTGTAGCTTTTGCCATGCTAGGTTTTAACCAGGTCGTGTTAAAAAAATTTAGTCATGCAAAATGTAATGTTCAAAAGTGCAATTTGATATGCTAGAGTGTGAATTATTCAGTTCAACTTCATGAATGCATATGTTTGGTTGTCTATAGTGAGCATATACATTGTTTAGCTATTTTTGGTTCTTTGTAGTGAACATATGTCTAGTTTCAATCACTATATTTGGTTGTACAATCATACACTTGGTTCCTGTTAATGCTGGTGTAGTTAACAAGCCCCTGTTTATTTCAGTTTTCTCACAATGTGATGTTCAATCAAACAATCTGATGTCTAAACACATGGTACATTCTATGCATTTTCAACAATAGCGATATGAATAACTATTTGGTTGCTGTTAAGTTTGTTGTAGTGAGCATATGCCTCCTTTAAAGGTTTTTGGTTGTTTATAGCATGCCTTGTTTATTTAGTTATTCACAATGTGCAGTACAATTTGATCAATACCAGTTCAATGGCCATATTTGTTTCATGTTAAGCCTGGTGTATCCAATACACCCCTGTTTTTTATCACTATGTGATGTTCAATTATACAATTTGATGTTTAAGTACAAGCTTTATTTTATGCAATCTCAATAGTGCCATTATGAATGACTATATTTGGTTATTGTTAAGCTGTTATAGTGAGCATATGCCTATTTTGGTTTTTGGTTCCCATGGCTATATTTGTTTCCCATGTTATACTCCCTCCGCCCCATAACATAAGATGTTAATACATCCAATATGTTAGTATATTGGATGTATTTAGATCTTATATAGTGGTTCAGAGAGAGTATTGTACTACATCATTGTGCAATTGCAGTTTACCTTGTAATATTGCTTGTTGCTTGTAGGTACATATGTCAGTGGTAAATATCGGTGCTTAGACCCTTTTTGTGTATGGAGCAATGAGATATTGATAGATCAGCATCATGCGAGGTAAGTAATAAAGATTGTTAGGACAATGAGTCAAAATGTGGAAATTAAACTATTTATTTACAATTTGTCCAAGACAACAATGATATGCAGTATATGAACTCAAAACTCTGTAGCCTTTTTACTACCCATAATGAGTTTTTAGCTGACAATGTCTATATCTTTTTCCTTTGCAGTGGTTCCCAACACAGTTTACTCAAGAGCACCTCTCAAACTACATGATTGTTGGACATGCAAATGTACATGTATTTCTCCCAGATTACAGTGACTACCTGGACGTCCTCATGAAGATATTGAAGGATGGGTGGTCGACCATCACAAGGGGTTGGACTATAGTTGTTTGTGCATTCGACATGGAGGAGGTCACACTACAGGCAGTTTGCTTCACCTTTTACAGCAACCAAAATATCTTTTGGGTCTTCCTTTACCGTCTTTAATACAAGTAGTCAACCGTCGTTCACCGTTCTTTATTTGGAGCTTACGTAATTCGTTTGTTGACGTAATTCTTGAACTCTGTACGTGTGAATCGAATAATGCATTGGTTGTTGAACCTATCTATTTGTGGATATGTAAAAATCTATTCCCTACTTTCAAATTCAAATTATGTACAATTCTAAATTGTAGCGATTAAAATAGAAAAAGGTGCTCCGTGGGCCATTACGCCGCACGCGGTTTCTAAATTTCAACGTTTGTGAAATACCTCATAATCTGACATGTTTCACAGATAGGAAACATGTGCGACCACGCACTCAATTACCGTTTGCAAACCGTATGTGATGAATAACAATATCGCAAACGGTGCAATCGAATTCAACGTTGGTGATAGAATCTCCGTCGCACACAGTTCAAAATTATAAACTGTTTGTGATGTAATACGCATCGTAAATGTTGCACCACAGAATTGCGCGTGCAATATTTATCCTGTTTGACATGAGTACGACATTCAGACGTTTCTTAAACTTATCTGACACTCATACGACGGTGAAATTATCTTCTTAGTTAGAAATCGCAAACGGGCCAGAAAATGTGTGTGTTTGTGATATACTCCTTATCCTACACGATTTACAATCATGAACTATTTGTGATGCGACGCGCATCGTAAACACTTCATCACAGAGTAGCGTGATACGTCTCCAACGTATCTACTTTTCCGAACGCTTTCGCTCTTGTTTTGGAATCTAATTTGCATGATTTGATTGAAACTAACCCGGACTGACATTGTTTTCAGCAGAACTACCATGGTATTGTTTTTGTGCAGAAATAAAAGTTCTCTGAATCGAATGAAACTTTTTGGAGATTTATTTCAGAATAAATATAAACTACTGGATCCGAAAACCACCAAAGGAGGGGGCCTGGCTGGACATGATACACCAGGGCGCGCCAGCCCCCCCCCCCCATGCCCTGGTGGGTTGTACTCAACTTGTGCCCCGCTGACCCTAATTCCGGTACTATAAATTCCTATTTCTGGAGAAAAAAATCAAGGAGAAACTTTTATCGCGTTTCACGAGACGAAGCCACTACCACCCCTTGTTCTTCATCGGGAGGCCAGATCTGGAGCCCGTTTGGGGCTCCGGAGAGGGGAATCTTCGGTCTTCGTCATCATGAACCCTCCTTCATCAACAATTCCATGATGCTTCCCACCCGGAGTGAGTAATTCCTTCGTAGGCTTGCTGGTCGGTGAGGAGTTGGATGAGATTCATCATGTAATCGATTCAGTTTTGTTAGGGCTTGATCCCTAGTATCAACTATGTTCTAAGATTGATGTTGCTATGACTTTGCCATGCTTAATGCTTGTCACTAGGGCCCGAGTGACATGATTTCAGATCTAAACCGTTTATGTTGTCACCATTATATCTATGTTCTTGATCCGATCTTGTTAGTCATATGCACCTGCTATGTGTTATGATCCGTAAACCCCGGGGTGACAATAGTCGGGATACTTTCCGGTGATGGACATGATCCAATTAGTGATAGAAGGATGTTAGTCAATGTATCTGCTGGTATATCCCTATATGCAAAACTCTAGAAATTCATCTATACCTGGTGAGTATTGTGTACGTACTTTCTCAAGGAAATCACAATAGTAATTTGGTGGATTCTAAATCCATTACACACCGCATCAAAATAAAAAAATATTACAGCAGTTGTAACCATGAATGAATATATGATTTTGTTAATATATGATTTGCGATTTAAGTTCCTATCGTCTTACAACATAAATTCACAATTATATATATTTTTGAAAATGCAAGGATCCTCCTCCAGCCATTGCAACATAGCCAGGCAGAATTTTCTTCAAACATTGTAAAAAAAGGCTAGTATAGTTCTTCCACTATGCATACTAGTCGTCAACCCTTGCACGAGCTAACATTTTTGTGTTTCGTTAGCTGGGAATAACTACTATGGTGATATGAAGATGTTATCTCAGATCTGACATCAGTGATGGTTTCTCCTTATGCTATTTCTCTTAAGAAAAAGACGAAATTAGAAAGAAATTATGTATGCTTGGAGGCTAGATGCCTCCCTAGCTGATGACGTTGGCGAAAGGAGGTGCTGAAGAATACACTTATTAGCATGCTTGGTCAGTGTGTGTGTGTGTGTGTGTGTGTGTTGCTAGCGTTGGCTAGGAACTTAATTAACGAAATAATAAAATAATTTTGGCTAAGCTTCTACATGACCTTTTAAATTATCACCACCACAGATAATTATTATTGTGTTTGTCCTTCATCAACAAAAGCAAATATATTTTCACATTCAACGAAACAAGCTATGAAGAAACTGACCTTGTCAGATCAAATATGAGATAGAATTGGCAACTATCAAGTTCATCCTCTCCTCTGCTCGAATGCCACATACCTGCATTGGTACAAAGTGCTAATTTGTTTTCTTTGAAACTGACAAGAAACCATGATATTTTGTGTGCTGGAAATACACTAGAATAGCATATATTTTTTTGATACATAATGACATCATTTTTATAGATTGCATAGATAATTATAATTTTAGATGTACCTCAAAATATTAAGAAAGCTACATAAAAGATGTACCAAACTTAAGCACCATCATAATTTTTATATTGTGAGCTTATGCTTTTGCACATAAATCACACAGGCTAGTGAGACTATATACATATATAATTATATTAACTGCTCAGTATAAAGAAATAGCCACCATGCTGATATTAAACCAATCATGCACCTGCAGACATGTAGGCACTCACACATAAACTCGAGCATTGCACATTCAAGTTAATTAGGCTACTATTATGTATGCCTTTTAATAGACCTAGCGCTTATACCATGGGTGGATGCGGACTAATGCGACCAATTAGACCTCCCACAAGATATGATTACAAAGAAGAGAGCCCATTGTGTAACAAACAACGAAGTAACGGTGATCATACCTGAGTAGACTCGCGGATGTGCTCACTTATACAACAACTCCACGCGTAATTCTCACTTCTACAACAACTCACTGGAACATGTGAAAACAGCTACCTACTTCAGCTGTAGCAAGCTACAAAAAAGAGGATTTTCCCAATAGAAATATGACTATATGATGAAGTGACTGATCAGGCCTACAACTTGACACGTAAGCAGAAAATGGAACCTTGAATCATCAACATCAACCACGAGACTAAGACAGCAAACCTTATTATAGAATCAGTCAATCACATAATCAACGACGGCAACCAACGACTGCGCAATCAAGTTTCACTTCCACAAGCTCGTGAAAGGCTCTTAGGCCATAACTAAAATCAATTCTATCACATAGAGAGCCTTCAGCTACAATCTCCTGTATGCACCAACCATCTATGATTCAACCTGTCGGTCATTATCAGGGACTGTCAAGTCGTAAGTAGAAATTCTCAACTATACTGAATTGAAACAGAGCAAGATGGGGAAGATTAAACTGGGAGAAGAGAAGCGGTCCCGGTGACCACGGCAGTGCGCTCGCGAGGTTGGTTGTAGCAGCAACTCAATCCATAGCCACAGGCCCTGGTGTGGAGGTAGTAGATGCAGTTCATCGTAAGCGAGTGGTGATGAGGGGCAGCACACCGGGAAGCAGATTCGTAGGGGAGTGTTCACTAGGGATGGCGGACCAGGATGGAGGATCGCAATGGGGAGTAGTGAGGGGTAGCATGCTGCGGGACGGAGCATCGTAGGGGATTGGTGAGGGGCGGCGGTCAGGGATGCAGGTAGGTCGTGGGGTGGCAGCCGGCGTGCGAGTCTATAGGATCGAGAGGAATAGGGAGGCTGGGGAAAGGTAATGACCTAGATTATTCGTGAAAGCTAGCTTGGGGGCCGGGCTAGTGCGTTGGGATCTTTACATGGAGTTGTGGCCGGTGGCAATCTACTGCAACGCATATGCTACAATGCTTATATTCGTATCTACTATAAATCTTACAACATATGGTCAAAACATTGTAGAATATGTGTTGCTTTACGGGGGGGTTTCCTTGTTGAATAATAATACGAATGATCATGCTATTAGAGTAGTGACTAGAGGAGGTAGAATGACCCAAGAACCTCTTTATCCTTAAGGTCATCCTAAAATAATTGAACAAGACTCTCAAAGAATTATGTTGATACACCTAGTCCTTCTAAAAGGAAAAAGAAAAAGAAAAATGATAGGACTTTGCATACCTCTAGTGAACCTGAGATAGAAAAACCTCCTGAAGATAATGATGTCTCTATTTCTGATGCTGAAACTCAATGTAGTAATGAACATTCACCTAGTGATAATGATGATGAGGTTCATGAAGATACTCGACCAAACAATGATAAAGAACCAGATAATGATGTAGAAATAGAACCTGTTGTTGATCTTGATAAACCACAACCTAAAAATAAACGATGTGATAAAAAGAACTTTATGGCCAGAAAACATGGTAAAGAAAGAGAGCCATGGGTTCAAAAACCCATGCCTTTTCCACCTAAACCATTTAATAAAAAGGATGATGAGGAATTTGAATGCTTTGCTAAAATGATTAGGCTAGTCTATTTGCATACACGCTTAATTGATATCTTAAAGATGGCCCCTTATGCAAAATACATGAAAGACATCATCACTAATAAAATAAAGATACCTGAAGCTAAAATCTCCACCATGCTTGCTAATTATGTTTTAAGGATGCAGTACCTAAAAAACTTGGAGATCCTGGAATACCAAGTATACCTTGCTCCATTAAGAGAAATATGTCAAAACTGCTTTGTGTGATTTGGGAGCTAGTGTTAGTGTTATGCCTTTCTCTTTATATAAAAGACTTGATTTGAATAAACTCACACCTACTGAAATATCTTTGTAAATGGCTGACAAATCAACTGCCATACCTATCGGTATTTGTGAGGATGTGCCCGTTGTTGTTGCAAATGTTACTATCTTAACACACTTTGTTATTCTTGAGATACTCGAGGACGACAACGTGTCGATTATCCTTGGTAGACCTTTTTTAATACTGTAGGGGTTGTTATTGAATACAATAAAAGCAAAGTCACTTTTCATGTCAATGGTAATGAGCAAACGGTACACTTTCCGAAGAAACAATTCCAAGTGAATGGTGTGAATGTTATTGCTCTCCAACACTCACTATTGGAAGCTTTCAACTAACTCTACCTACTGCCAAAAATAAATATGATATAATTATGGTTGGGGATATGCATATCCCCGTTGAGGTAACTTAGTGTTTTACGAAAGTTCTTCGGTTTCGTGATAATCGAAAGTGGTTGTTAATAAGACTTGATCAACCTTATTAATGACTCATTTTTGATAGGTATGAAGTTGATGAATCTAGAAGACACCACCTTATGTATCCTTTTTTTGCTTTTTGTTTTCTTAGTTAAATAAAATAAGATGCCATGTTTATCCTATTTCATGATTTTTCCGTGCAGTAAAAAAATGACCCAAAAATAAAAGTTCTCAGAATGTCCTGAAAATTTAACACGGTTTTTTCTGAATATTTGTGAATTTCTTGTGCAAATAACATCACAGGGGGGTGCACCTGGTGCCCACATGACACCAGGGCGTGCGAGCAACCCCGCGCGCGCCCTGGTGGGTTGTGATCCCCACGTGGATCCCCTCATTTACCTCTTTAGCCCATGTCATCTCATACCTCCAGAAAAAAAATCACTATAGCTCTCTTTCTCGCGTTCTTGCTCACAAACCCGTGGATTTCGATCTCTTTGCTCGAAGCTCCATTTTTTAAACTGTTTTGGGGAATTGCTTTTTGGTATGTGACCCCTCATTGCTCCAATTAGTTTTTGATTTAGTGGCTTATTTTCGGAATAATTAGCTACTCTTGGTGCTGTTGTAAATGAGCTTGCATGTTGAATTCTTAGAATTCTAAGTAGTTTGAATGCTTGCTATGGCCTCTAGGCATCCATTTCAGTAGTTGCTATCAATCTTGTGAAGTTTTGTTAACAACTTTTTGTGTCCCAATTTTTTCCAGAAATTGTTCACAAATAAAAATGTAATTCTTTAGGAGTTCTTCAAGGAGAAGATCCTCGGGGGCATCGTCAAGTGGAAGCTCTGTCCAACAATCTTATGTTGAACCAAGTGCAAGCTCAATGCGGGACGCCGACACCAAATCTTGACTTTGGCCGTGTAATACATTCATGGAAGGTACAGGTATCAAGGAAGAATTTGAACAGTATGTTCAAAACGCCGATCTCGCCCCTTCATTGAAGATAAGTGCACCCAACACCTCAACCTCACAGAGACGTTTACTAAGAAATTTAAATATTTTCCTCGTGAGTCTAGAGTTTTATTTAGCCTTTATAATAATGCTTTCACCATGCCCTTAGATGTGTTCTGTGAAGCATGCAAAATTCCATATTTGGGTTCTCTAGACAAACCACCAAAATCTGAGCGTAACTCATTTTTGATTAATATTTGTTATGGTGAAGTCAGAGGAGTGACACAAGGTAGAATAAAAAGCATCCATTTCCGTCTATACAATATTTTGCACTCTTTAATGGAAAATGCATCGTAGGCAAACAAGATTGCAGCACACTATGTGCTCCTGATTTGAGTCTTATACACACTGCTATAACAAGAGTGAAATGTTATAATCTAGGAGCAATTGTTGCATGGAGATTGAATCACAATGCTAATAGTGGTCACTTTTATGGTGGGATTTATGCCTCTTGTCTAGCTACGAAGTTGGGTGTGTCCCCTTGGCCTAATGATCCTATCTTACCTAATCAGTACTTAGACTTTGAGGCCATGAAACGCCTTAAATTCCTTAAGCACATAGTCACTAATTATACTTACAACTTGAGGTTTGATAACGTCCCATTGTACCTATCGTATTGCCTGCTCCTGCTCTCTTTGGTTATCACAGGAAGGGAAGATATTATGTCCTTGAGAGCGAGGCCCGGATGTACAATGCGGAGGTTGAAGCTGCGAGAAGGGCTGAGGAGGTTGCGCCAAGAGCCTCGGTGGGCTATCATTCAGTTTACTACCCAGGCTACGAATGGTGATTACCAAGCTAGCCCAAAAGCCTAAGCTTGGGGGAGTACGTGTTTCCACCGACATTATATTCATGTTCACACATTTCATCCCAGTTGTTGGTGTCCATAGTTTTTCATTGTATTATCCATGCTAGATTTATTTTCTTGCTTTATTTTTGTGTGTTTGAAAAACTTTGAGAAAATCCAAAAATATTTCTTGCGTCTTTTCAGTTTTTCTTCTTAGTTTAATTAGATGTATCATTAAAAGAAAACCCAAAAGATTTCTTGTTCCTTCTTTTGCTTGTTGGGAGTTCTCCCGTGTAAATAGTTTTTATCGTTTTCGTTTCTCTCTCTTTAATTTGCTTTATTCAAGAAAAACTAAAAACTCTAAAAATATTTTAGTGTGTTTCTCTGAGATTCTCTTCTTTTTATTGAGTCATACCAAGGAGAAGACCACGATGAAAATGTTGAGTGGCTCTCATATGCACCACTATTGATCTAACAAAGAGCCTATATTACTTTGTCTTCTCCTCTTGAATAAAATGCTTGCTGATTCCAGCTTAGTCCACGACACTCTTGCACTATTATTATTTTCATATTATTCGGCCGTGCAAGTGAAAGGCAACAATGACGATATTTGATGAAGTGATTGTGGCAGAGAGAAGCGGGTATGAACTCAACTTGTTTTCTTTTTGTAAATATGTGTAACCTAGTATCCATGATTTAGCGTATTATGATCAAACATGTTTGCAATGACAATTAGATATTATAGTTGCTCATACCATGATCAAGTAGCTAGGAGTGGACAATGATTTATCTTTGATGTCAACATGCATTAAAATGGTTGTGATGTAATATGATGATATGGTATCCTCCTATGAATGTTTCAAGTGGCTTGACTTGGCACATGTTCACGCATGTAGTTGAATCAAAACCAACATAGCCTTAACAATATTTATGTTCATGGTGTCCATATCCTACTCATGATAGCATTCAATGTTTATTATTCATAATGCATGTTCATGACCGGCTTCGCTTTCTAGTTGGTCGCTTTCCAACCTATTTGCTAGCCTTCACCTGTACTAAGCGGGAATACTACTTGTGCGTCAAAATCCTTAAGCCAAAGTTATTCCAGATGAGTCCACTATATCTACCTATATGAGGTATTACCCTGTCGTTCCAAGTAAATTTACATGTGCCACCTCTAAAATTTCAAATGAACATCTATTTTGTATGCCTGGACCGCTCATGGAGCAAGAGGGGCGGTCAGTATCTTCCATGTTAAGGGGGTTATTCTCATGATGAGTGTTTATTCAGTCGTCCTTGCACGAGAGGGGTGGAAATAGGGATTCCTAGTCCCGAAATCAAAGAAATACAAATAATTAAACAAAACTCCCCCAGGAATTGTTGGTATGTGTAGCGACCCGACCTGAAAGGTCAAGTCTCCGGTGTTTCCGTACCATCCCAAGATCATGCTGGTACACACACGGTACATCCATGTATATATCAAAGGGAAATCACACAGCATTATATTAATCGAAATCTCATATGGAGTCCTTTATTACAATAAAAATTACAATAAAGTGGCTAAAAGCCAACTCATGAGAATATCTAAATCTTGCGGAAGTGTCGAAGGTAGATGAGTCCATCTGACTCCAAGGGCATCTCACTGAGCATAGAACGCGTCCTCACTCCTGGTCGGAAAAGTACTCTGCAACATGATACGTTGCAGCCGTGTAGGTCAGCATATGGAATATGCCGGCAAAGTCACAAGAGAGGGGTGAAAAGATAATCATCTAGTCTATATGCATATATGGCAAGTGGGGTGGTAAGTTTTTGCGTAAAGCCAATTTTTCCTACATCAAGAAAAGGGGCTAAACAAAACATTACTAAGTTGGTTGATTAATGAGATGGTTCCACCAACCAATTCTCATTCCCAAAATTATTAATACCCACATCATCATATTAATTGTGTTGAGAGTTCCGGAAGTTTCAATTCCTTTGGCTCAAGTCGTCCATGACTGTGGACACGGCTAATCGATTAGGTTTAAGTACTCTGCAGAGTTTTGCACATGTTCCCCACAAGATTTGGTCGCCTCCGTTTGATTTCTCGCACTTCAGGGTGTTTGAGAAACGGATGACCAAAACATGGTCTTCCAAAGGGTTTCCCTGCGACTCTGTCGGTGCCCATCCTTTCCTACCGTTCTTCTACCTCTCGTAGCACCGCCTGTCCAGGGTCACCACGATATCCAACCAAGCCAGAGCCCATAATGACTTGTGGCTGTGCAGGTAAGCCTTGGGTTTTAAAGCATCCATCCATCTCTTTGTGCCTGGGTGGACCTTTCCGCGTGAATACTGGCCATCTCCAGCATCACCTAGGCAAATCCACTGGTTTCTCCAGGGTGCCGTTCAACCATCATCCACCCAGAGGTATGTTGAAAACTCGGAGTCTTAAATCTTGATCATTATGTAGGTCTTGAAATTATTAACTCTCTCAACTCTCATGAATCACACAACCAACCCCGTCTACTAATAGCATAGCAAAAGGTAAAACAACATTTCCCGGGGCCAATGTGTCAAGAGGTTGAGGGGGGTACCTACCACATGATACTACTACAATGTAACCAAGTTTCCAACTAACCTATCTTGCATGCAATTGGGGAGATGGTAGAACTAGTGCATATAAAACATGGGTAAACATGGTCAAAGTGACTTGCATGATTGATGATCTTCGTATGTGAGTGACTCTAAGTAACAAGCTTCGCACTCCGGATAATCTAACGAAGCAAACAAGCACTCAATAAGCATACAACAGAATATTGTAACTCACAAACATCAACCAAGAACTAGTAAACAATCAAGACAAAACAATGCACAAATCTCAAGTAAGAAAACACACAAAGTTTTGTTTTCAAAAGGTGAGGAATGAAAACACTACTAACATAATGAAACCATTTGTAATAACAAAACAATTGTTGTCAGCAAGGAAACAATAGAATATTTTATTAATAAACAGAATATAATCAATTTAAGTTTGTTGGGAAAAGTTTAGTAAAGTTTATACAAGTTTGTGATAAACACTATATGAATCAACTATAGTTATATTAACAAAAGAATGAAAAACTAAACTTATTATTTATTTGTAAAACATGTTCTTAACAGGAAGTAATTTACAATTAAATCTGTCTTAGAAAACAGAATTAAAATATACAAAACGTTGTTTGAAAACAAAACTATTACTAGTTAGTTGTTTTAATCAAAATAAACCTATTTGAAAATAAGTTGTGATTCCTATGTTAAATAAAATTAAACTAAGCAAATTTATATTTTTATTATCAGTGAGTGAAAACACTAAATGTTTACTAACAGAACCTAATAAACAAATAAAACCAAATTCTAAATCAAACTAATTAAAATTAAGTTTATAAAACTATATTATAATACTAAGCAGATTATGTTTATAGCTAAAACACTACTCAAGTATATCCTAAAAATCTTCAAACTAAGCATGAAGTTAGTCCTAACTAATACCAAACAGTAGCAAAAAGATTCATATCAAAATCTATTTTCAAACTCTAGTTATTCAGATTTGAAGATTTTGAGCAAATTTGATTAAATTCAAATTTTATAGTTCAAATTTTAAATTTAAAAGTACAGGGTGAAACTACATGAAAAATGTGAGCTATTGCAAAAAGAATCAATTCAAAACACTAAATAGATTAAAAGATATAAGCAAAACAAATTTTGAAAACATTCTGTTAATTAAAACAAAAACAGAAAAAGAAAAAATGATTTGCGACGGTCAGGGGGGGTTACGTGGCGCTGTCCGATTGGCTAAGGGGTGTGTGCGCTCGGGGGTTACGGGCGGGCGACCGGTCCGTAAAGGAAAACGGTTCGGATTAAATCCGATCTAATCTGGGTCGTCGATTACAGATCGAACGAGTGGGGATGCTCACAGTGTTAAGAGGTCGCCGGCGTTGGGGTCTCCGGCGAGTCCGGAAGCGGCGAATGCGACGGCGAGGCGCTCCGGTGGTCGGGGAAGACGGGGAAGTGGTCCGGGCGACAGCGACGGTTCTCCGGAGTCGATTGGTGGCAACAGTGGGTGGAATGGTGGACGGAATCGGTGGCTACGGTCGACGGCGAGGTCCGGTGATGGTGGGAGCTCCGGCGAGCAATTGCGTAGCCTTCCGACGAGGGACAGAGGGGGCTAGGGGGGGGAATGAAGAGAGGGGCTGGCCGGTACTTATAGGGGTGCGGGGAGCGAGAGGGATTTAAGAGAGGAGAGAGATCCGGCGAGGGGAGGAAATGGCCGGCGTCGGGTCCGGCGCGCGCGGGGGGGGGGGGGGGAAGGAGATGACCGTTCGGTCATTACGAGCGAACGAGGTGGGGCCCGGTGTCAGCGAAAGGGGACGTGTCCGTTACGCGCGGTCGGCCGGTCGGTAGTAAAAGCGCGAATAACTGCCGTGGGCCGTCCCGTTTAATACCGGAAACGGTTACCGTTTCTTTTTAATAATTTTCCAGAGACATTCAAAAGCTTTTAAAGCATTCAAATCGTCTCTAAATATAGGGGTATTATATATCAAAATTAACAGAATAATAAATGCTATTTAATGAACATTTCTATTCTGTCATTTGAACACTCTGAAAAAAATAATATTTTCAGAAATTGCCTAATTGTTTTTAAACCCTTTTTGCAAATATTTTCAAAATAACCCCTGGTTATTATTGTTCAAATAAACCACCAATCAGTCCCTGGTGTGGAGTGTCATGTTCCTCCTCTCTTATTTGAACTTTTAACCAAAATTTCAAATAGGTGAAAGCAACTTAGTGAAAAGTAGAAAGGACTTTCTGGAATTCAGAAGAGGCATTTCAACTAACACATACAATCAAGTAATGATGATGATAGATGCATAGCTATAACATAACATTCCAAAATAGAGTTTTGGGATGTTACAAACCTACCCACCTTAAGATGAATCTCGCCCTCAAGATTCGGGTTGGCTAGAAAATAGGTGCGGATGGTCTCTACGAAGATCTTCTTCGCGTTCCCAGGTGGCTTCTTCCTCGGTGTGGTGACTCCACAGAACTTTGCAGAACTTGATGATCTTGCTGCGGGTAACCCTGTTGTTAGTTTCAAGGATTCTGACAGGCTTCTCCTCGTAGGTTAGATCACTTTCAAGCTGTATGGCCTGTAGGGGCACGGTGTCTCTCAAAGGGATATCAGCCATCTCAGCATGGCATTTCTTTAGCTGGGAAACATGGAACACATTATGAACTTCGGATAATCCTTCCGGCAATTCCAGTTTGTATGCAACTTCGCCTCTACGTTCAAGAATTTTGTAGGGGCCTATGAATCTGGGTGCTAATTTTCCTTTAACACCAAACCTCTTGATTCCACGAAGCGGGGACACACGAAGATAAGCTCGGTCTCCCTTGTGCTTGTTGTCAGCATAACTCTTCTGTCGAGATTGAGCTATCTTGAGTCTGTCATGAATCAACTTGACTTTCTCTTCAGAATCTCGGATAAGGTCACTTCCTTGCGCTTGTTGTCAGCATAACTCTTCTGTCGAGATTGAGCTATCTTGAGTCTGTCACGAATCAACTTGACTTTCTCTTCAGAATCTCGGATAAGGTCGGGACAAAAAAGTTGTCGGTCTCCAACACCATCCCACGTCAGTGGTGTTCTGCATCTCCTTCCGTATAAAGCTTCGAAAGGGGCCATCTTTAGACTGGTCTGATAACTATTGTTGTACGAAAATTCTGCGTAAGGTAAGTTGTCATCCCAACTAGATCCATAATCTAGCGCACAAGCTCTCAACATGTCTTCCAGAATCTGGTTGACTCTCTCAGTCTGTCCATCTGTCTGCGGATGAAAGGCTGTACTGAACTCTAGCCTTGCACCCAAAGTTTCATGTAATTGATGCCAAAACTTTGAGGTAAATTGTGTTCCTCTATCTGACACGATACTCCTCGGAACTCCATGCAAACATACGATCCTGGTCATATATATCTTGGCTAGCTTAGCACTGGTATAAGTGGTTTTCACTAGAATGAAATGAGCTACCTTGGTCAAGCGATCAACCACTACCCAGATGGAATCATAACCTGAACGGGTCCTGGGCAATCCTGTGATGAAATCCATACCAAGCTTTTCCCATTTCCACTCGGGTATCTGCAAAGGTTGGAGTAACCCTGCTGGTTTCTGATGTTCTGCCTTTACTCTCTGACAAACATCACATATTGCAACATGTTCCGCAATATCTTTCTTCATACCTGTCCACCAATAACTTTCCTTTAAATCCAGATACATCTTGGTGTTGCCTGGGTGTATCGAGTAAGGTGAATCGTGGGCTTCCTGAAGTATCAACTTCCTGAGCTCTGGGTCATTGGGCACATAGATTCGGTTCTCAAACCACAAAGTTCCGTGTTCATCCTCACGAAAACCTTTAGCTTTACCATCTTCCATTCTCTGTTTAATCTCAGCTATCTCCTTGTCCGATTTCTGGGCTTCACGAATTCTTTCGGTCAAGGTGGACTGAATTTCCAGTGTAGCAACATATCCTCTTGGAACTATCTCTAGCTTGAGCTCTCTGAGATCATCGACTAACTCTTGAGGTAATCCTCCAGCTGTGAGTGTGTTCACATAAGTTTTCCGACTCAAGGCATCGGCTACAACATTAGCCTTACCTGGATGGTAGTGTAATCTCATGTCATAGTCCTTGATTAACTCTAACCATCTCCTCTGTCTGAGGTTCAACTCTTTCTGCGTGAAGATATACTTCAGGCTCTTATGGTCGGTGTAAACATCACAACTATTTCCGATAAGAAAATGTCTCCAAGTCTTGAGTGCGTGCACTACGGCTGCTAGTTCCAAATCATGCGTGGCATAATTCAACTCATGAGGTCGTAGTTGTCTGGATGCATAGGCTACAACTTTTCCATCCTGCATAAGTACTCCTCCAAGTCCTTGACGTGAAGCATCACAGTAAACCTGGAAGTCCTTCCGAATATTGGGCAAAATCAACACTCGGGCTGTGACCAAAAGTTTCTTCAACTCCTGAAAACTGGCTTCACATTCCTCAGTCCAAATATACTTAGATTCTTTCTTCAACAACTCTGTCATGGGCTTGGCAATCTTTGAGAAATTCTCAATGAATCTCCGGTAATATCCGGCAAGTCCGAGGAAACTGCGGATCTCCTTAACTGAGGTAGGGGACTTCCACTCGGTGACGGCTTCAACCTTAGTAGGTTCCACTGCTATTCCATCTCCGGAAATAACATGTCCAAGGAATCCGACTTCCATCAGCCAAAATTCACATTTGCTGAACTTGGCATATAGTTGATGCTCTCTCAGCTTCTCCAGAACTAAACACAAATGTTCCTTATGCTCTTCCTCGTTCTTGGAGAATATCAGAATGTCATCGATGAACACCACAACAAACTTGTCTAGGTATTCCATGAATACTTTGTTCATCAAATTCATGAAGTAGGCAGGAGCATTAGTCAATCCAAAAGACATGACCGTATACTCATACAAGCCATACCTCGTGGTGAAAGTTGTTTTGGGTATATCCTGTTCACGAATTTTCAACTGGTGATACCCTGATCGAAGATCGATCTTGGAGAATACTTTGGCTCCAACGAGCTGATCAAACAAATCATTAATCATCGGTAGAGGATACTTGTTCTTGATAGTCACCTCGTTCAAGGCACGATAGTCAACTACCATTCTCAAAGATTTATCCTTCTTCTCCACCAAAAGTACCGGGGCTCCCCAAGGTGATGAACTTGGGCGAATATAACCTTTGTCCAATAACTCCTTAATCTGCTTCTTGATTTCCAACAGATCATTTGCGGGCATCCGATAGGGTCTCTTGGAAATTGGAGCTGTCCCTGGCTGTAGCTCTATTAAGAACTCAATTTCCCTATCTGGTGGCATTCCTGGTAATTCTTCCGGAAATACATCCAGATAATCTTTTACCACAGGTACTTCCTCCTGAACAACTCCCGTGAGGGCATTTAACCGTGCACTCATCTGGGTGCGTCGGGATACATACTTAATCCTCTTGTTCTCCGGGGTGGTGAGTGAAACAGACTTGCTGACGCAATCAAGATTTCCTTCATACTTGGTCATCCAATCCATGCCTAGGATTACATCCAGTCCTTGTGACTCTAAGACGATGAGGTCGGCGGGAAAAACATGATTTCCTATATTGAGTTTCAAGGCATGGCATCCTATCCCTGCCATCATCATACCTCCTGGGGAACTGACCTTAATGGGCTGACTAAGGGTTTTGGTGGGCAAGCCATACTTATCCACAACTACCCTTGATATGAATGAATGAGTTGCACCGGAATCAAAAAGTACTGTAACTGGACGTGAATGCAATAAAAACTTACCAACCACAGTCTCGGGTTGATCATAGACTTCTTCCACGTCGAGATGGTTCACCTGGGCATGAGGAAAAGGGTTTGGCTTCTTGGCTGCGGAGTTGCCGTTGTTGTTGTCGTTTCCATTGCCTTGCTTGCTCTGGGAACACTCAGTAGCATAGTGCCCTGTCTTCTGACACTTGAAACAAGTAATGTGACTCAGATCCTTCTGAGCAGGAGCGTGACGGTGCTGGTTGTTGTTCCCATTCCCATTGTCAGTCTTGAAATTGCAAGGTTGAGACGGGCATTCCCATTTCCTCCATGGTTGTGGCTTCCATGGTTGTGCACAGCATGAGTGTGCTTTCCGAACTTACCGGTCCCTGATCCGGTATTCCCTGAGTACGGGGAGTAGCGAAGCTTCTGATGATCTCCAGAGTTGAACTTCCCCTGAGTGTACTTCCTCTTGCGGTTCTCAATCTGCTGCTGTTTACCTTCCAGGATAAGTGCCTTAGCCACCAGCTCTTGGTAGTTGTTGAAATTAGCCACTACCAGCTGCATGCTCAACTCATCGTTGAGTCCTTCCAGAAATTTCTCTTGCTTGGCCGCATCATCGGCCACGTCTCCTGGTGCATAACGTGCCAATGTGTTGAAGTCGTCCACGTATTGGGCCACAGAGCGATTACCCTGGCGCAAGTTGCGAAACTCGCGCTTCTTTAGACTCATGGCTCCAGCTGAGACATGAGCGGTGCGGAAAGCAAGCTTGAACTGCTCCCAAGTCACATCTGCAATAGGATAAGTGGTGGTGTAATTCTCCCACCATGATGCTGCTGGTCCTTCCAGTTGATGTGCGGCAAATCGCACTTTCTCAGCGTCAGTGCATCCAGCGGTGACAAGTTCTCTCTCCACCTTACGGAGCCAGTCATCTGCCACAATGGGCTCAGTACTGCTGGAGAAAGTTGGAGGGTTCAACCTCAGAAAACGGGTGAGATTGTCAGTCTGGGGTGGATGTTGGTGGTTCTGGTTGTTCTGATTGTTGGTCTGATTCTGAATCAATAACTGCATCAGTGCATTCTGTTGCTGAAGGAGTTGAGTGAGTTCCGGCGGGAAAGTGAAGTCGGTCTCACGTCGTGGAGGCATCTTGCTGTTTTCAGAGGGATGAGAATTTAGAATAGAACAAGGGTCTAGAAGAAGAAATCACTACCCATATGCAATGCAACAAACATATCACACCAAACACTCATTCATTTATTCAATCAATGTCAAACATCGGGAATACAAATCTCAAACAACTAAGCATTGACCTACGCTTTAACGACGAAAATAAAAGATACATGGAGGGCATAACTAATGTTTTTCCTCAGAAGTGCATAGTCGTAGGTCCTCCGGTGGTGCTTTCCTCATAGTCTTCATCGTCGCTGATGAAGGGTGCCATGTCTCCTTCAGGATGAAGGTTTTCCCCCATGTCTAGCTGCTCCTCCAGAGTTGCGATGCGTGCATTCTGCTCATCAATCCTCTCTAGGAAGTCCTTCACTTCATGCTCGTGTTCATAGTTGGCCTCTCGTAGATCAGCTTCAAGGTCCAGCTCGCGGTTCATCAGATTCTTGATTGTCTTCGTATCAGCACGAACTCGAAGCTCCAGAGTTCTGATGTGAGTCTCCAGGGTCTGGATATAGGAAATAGTGGTGTCTGCAGTGGGAGGAGTTATGATGTTTCCATTGGCATCTCTGCGACAAACCACGCTGAGTCCTGGTGAAATGGTTCCACCTCTGTATTCCTCCTGAATACGTCCAAGGGCACGATGAATGGCCATGTCTCTCCCAAGTATCCAACTGGGTGCCACGAACTTGAGGTCGATGGGTTCCTTCCGATTCCCAAAGGTCTTCCCTGGGATGTGCACCTCGATCTTGTAGCGTCCATCTTGGGGAAATGACATGATAGGAATCCCGGTGATGCTCGGCAAAGCAATCCTTACGTCCTTGACGATCCTCATCAGCTCCTTACCAAAGGGCATCGTTGCGTCAGGCTGGCAAAACTCCATGATCAACACTGGGATGAAGGTGGCCATTTATAAATTTTGAAATAATCGGAGAGGACTCAGAAACGAATAGATGAGAGTATAAGATATTTAAAGACAAAGAGAAACAATCCTAAGGCTTTCCAATCCTAGAGGTTACGTCCTACGGTCAGCGTGTGCTCTGATACCATTTCTGTAGCGACCCGACCTGAAAGGTCAAGTCTCCGGTGTTTCCGTACCATCCCAAGATCATGCTGGTACACACACGGTACATCCATGTATATATCAAAGGGAAATCACACAGCATTATATTAATCGAAATCTCATATCGAGTCCTTTATTACAATAAAAATTACAATAAAGTGGCTAAAAGCCAACTCATGAGAATATCTAAATCTTGCGTAAGTGTCGAAGGTAGATGAGTCCATCTGACTCCAAGGGCATCTCACTGAGCATAGAACGCGTCCTCACTCCTGGTCGGAAAAGTACTCTGCAACATGATACGTTGCAGCCGTGTAGGTCAGCATATGGAATATGCCGGCAAAGTCACAAGAGAGGGGTGAAAAGATAATCATCTAGTCTATATGCATATATGGCAAGTGGGGTGGTAAGTTTTTGCGTAAAGCCAATTTTTCCTACATCAAGAAAAGGGGCTAAACAAAACATTGCTAAGTTGGTTGATTAATGAGATGGTTCCACCAACCAATTCTCATTCCCAAAATTATTAATACCCACATCATCATATTAATTGTGTTGAGAGTTCCGGAAGTTTCAATTCCTTTGGCTCAAGTCGTCCATGACTGTGGACACGGCTAATCGATTAGGTTTAAGTACTCTGCAGAGTTTTGCACATGTTCCCCACAAGATTTGGTCGCCTCCATTTGATTTCTCGCACTTCAGGGTGTTTGAGAAACGGATGACCAAAACATGGTCTTCCAAAGGGTTTCCCTGCGACTCTGTCGGTGCCCATCCTTTCCTACCGTTCTTCTACCTCTCGTAGCACCGCCTGTCCAGGGTCACCACGATATCCAACCAAGCCAGAGCCCATAATGACTTGTGGCTGTGCATGTAAGCCTTGGGTTTTAAAGCATCCATCCATCTCTTTGTGCCTGGGTGGACCTTTCCGCGTGAATACTGGCCATCTCCAGCATCACCTAGGCAAATCCACTGGTTTCTCCAGGGTGCCGTTCAACCATCATCCACCCAGAGGTATGTTGAAAACTCGGAGTCTTAAATCTTGATCATTATGTAGGTCTTGAAATTATTAACTCTCTCAACTCTCATGAATCACACAACCAACCCCGTCTACTAATAGCATAGCAAAAGGTAAAACAACATTTCCCGGGGCCAATGTGTCAAGAGGTTGAGGGGGGTACCTACCACATGATACTACTACAATGTAACCAAGTTTCCAACTAACCTATCTTGCATGCAATTGGGGAGATGGTAGAACTAATGCATATAAAACATGGGTAAACATGGTCAAAGTGACTTGCCTGATTGATGATCTTCGTATGTGAGTGACTCTAAGTAACAAGCTTCGCACTCCGGATAATCTAACGAAGCAAACAAGCACTCAATAAGCATACAACAGAATATTTTAACTCACAAACATCAACCAAGAACTAGTAAACAATCAAGACAAAACAATGCACAAATCTCAAGTAAGAAAACACACAAAGTTTTGTTTTCAAAAGGTGAGGAATGAAAACACTACTGACATAATGAAACCATTTGTAATAACAAAACAATTGTTGTCAGCAAGGAAACAATAGAATATTTTATTAATAAACAGAATATAATCAATTTAAGTTTGTTGGGAAAAGTTTAGTAAAGTTTATACAAGTTTGTGATAAACACTATATGAATCAACTATAGTTATATTAACAAAAGAATGAAAAACTAAACTTATTATTTATTTGTAAAACATGTTCTTAACAGGAAGTAATTTACAATTAAATCTGTCTTAGAAAACAGAATTAAAATATACAAAACGTTGTTTGAAAACAAAACTATTACTAGTTAGTTGTTTTAATCAAAATAAACCTATTTGAAAATAAGTTGTGATTCCTATGTTAAATAAAATTAAACTAAGCAAATTTATATTTTTATTATCAGTGAGTGAAAACACTAAATGTTTACTAACAGAACCTAATAAACAAATAAAACCAAATTCTAAATCAAACTAATTAAAATTAAGTTTATAAAACTATATTATAATACTAAGCAGATTATGTTTATAGCTAAAACACTACTCAAGTATATCCTAAAAATCTTCAAACTAAGCATGAAGTTAGTCCTAACTAATACCAAACAGTAGCAAAAAGATTCATATCAAAATCTATTTTCAAACTCTAGTTATTCAGATTTGAAGATTTTGAGCAAATTTGATTAAATTCAAATTTTATAGTTCAAATTTTAAATTTAAAAGTACAGGGTGAAACTACATGAAAAATGTGAGCTATTGCGAAAAGAATCAATTCAAAACACTAAATAGATTAAAAGATATAAGCAAAACAAATTTTGAAAACATTCTGTTAATTAAAACAAAAACAGAAAAAGAAAAAATGATTTGCGACGGTCAGGGGGGGTTACGTGGCGCTGTCCGATTGGCTAAGGGGGGTGTGCGCTCGGGGGTTACGGGCGGGCGACCGGTCCGTAAAGGAAAACGGTTCGGATTAAATCCGATCTAATCTGGGTCGTCGATTACAGATCGAACGAGTGGGGATGCTCACAGTGTTAAGAGGTCGCCGGCGTCGGGGTCTCCGGCAAGTCCGGAAGCGGCGAATGCGACGGCGAGGCGCTCCGGTGGTCGGGGAAGACGGGGAAGTGGTCCGGGCGACGGCGACGGTTCTCCGAAGTCGATTGGTGGCAACGGTGGGTGGAATGGTGGACGGAATCGGTGGCTACGGTCGACGGCGAGGTCCGGTGATGGTGGGAGCTCCGGCGAGCAATTGCGTAGCTTTCCGGCGAGGGACAGAGGGGGCTAGGGGGGAATGAAGAGAGGGGCTGGCCGGTACTTATAGGGGTGCGGGGAGCGAGAGGGAGTTAAGAGAGGAGAGAGATCCGGCGAGGGGAGGAAATGGCCGGCGTCGGGTCCGGCGCGCGGGGGGGGGGGGGGAGGAGATGACCGTTCGGTCATTACGAGCGAACGAGGTGGGGCCCGGTGTCAGCGAAAGGGGACGTGTCCGTTACGCGCGGTCGGCCGGTCGGTAGTAAAAGCGCGAATAACTGCCGTGGGCCGGCCCGTTTAATACTGGAAACGGTTACCGTTTCTTTTTAATAATTTTCCAGAGACATTCAAAAGCTTTTAAAGCATTCAAATCGTCTCTAAATATAGGGGTATTATATATCAAAATTAACAGAATAATAAATGCTATTTAATGAACATTTCTATTCTGTCATTTGAACACTTTGAAAAAATAATATTTTCAGAAATTGCCTAATTGTTTTTAAACCCTTTTTGCAAATATTTTCAAAATAACCCCTGGTTATTATTGTTCAAATAAACCACCAATTAGTCCCTGGTGTGGAGTGTCATGTTCCTCCTCTCTTATTTGAACTTTTAACCAAAATTTCAAATAGGTGAAAGCAACTTAGTGAAAAGTAGAAAGGACTTTCTGGAATTCAGAAGAGGCATTTCAACTAACACATACAATCAAGTAATGATGATGATAGATGCATAGCTATAACATAACATTCCAAAATAGAATTTTGGGATGTTACAGTATGGATGGTACCCGTGGATTTGGCTAGCCGCGGAGTGTGTTTGTTGGTGGAGGGGGAGTAAACCTTTACTTTTACCGCTTGGGAACCGCCGCTAATGTGTTTAACAAGGAAGATATTGATAACTCTTGGTTGTAACGTTGACATGAAGGGTGCACCTCCCAAAATTATATTTATCTCTGATTTAAACTTTGAGCTCTGGTACCTCTGCAAATCCCTGCTTCCCTTAGCGAAGGGATCATCTATTTATGATTATGATTGAGTCATCGCCTTCTCAAATAAGTGCCAGATCTGATAGCACTATTGTCATCCTCATGCATTGCGTATAGTTAATGTTGGATGCATAATGATGGATCTTTCCTACCATGAATTACAATATTTAGTCGCTGCTTGAACTTCGGAGGTGCTCTGCATTTATGTTTTGCGGTCTCAGAAAGGGCCAGCGAGATACCACTATTGTCATATTATATCATGATTGTTTTGACAAAGTGTTTGCATTTGAGATATTTTATTATTGCTCGCTAGTTTCTTATGTCATTGATATGAATTAATATAATCTTTAAGAGTTAGTGTTGACATGGTTAGTCATAATCTTTGCTGAAAACCTAGGTGCTACTTAAGCATATGTATGTAAACAAGAACAAAAGCGTTCATAAAAGTTTTTCTTTCTCACTTTAAGTTTGTCAACTGAATTGCTTGAGGATAAACAATGGTTTAAGCTTGGCGGAGTTGATACGTCTCCATCGTATCTACTTTTCCTAACGCTTTTGCTCTTGTTTTGGACTCTAATTTGCATGATTTGAATGAAACTAACCCGGACTGACGCTGTTTTCAGTAGAACTACCATGGTGTTGTTTTTGTGCAGAAATAAAAGTTCTCTGAATCAAATGAAACTTTTTGGAGATTTATTTCAGAATAGTAAAAATACTGCAGCCGAAAACCACCGAAGGAGGGGGCCTGGCTGGGCACGATACACCGAGGTGCGCCAGCCCCCCCCCCCCCCAGGCGTGCCCTGGTGGGTTGTGCCCACCTCGTGGCCCCACTACCCTAATTTCGGCACTATATATTCCTATTTCCGGAGAAAAAATCAAGGAGAAATTTTTATCGCGTTTTACGAGACGAAGCTACCGCCACCTCTTGTTCTTCATCGGGAGGCTAGATCTGGAGCCCGTTTAGGGCTCTGGAGAGGGGAATCTTTTGTCGTCATCATCAACCCTCCTTCATCGCTAGTTCCATGATGCTCCCCACCGGTAGTGAGTAATTCCTTCGTAGGCTTGCTGGTCGGCGAGGAGTTGGATGAGATTCATCATGTAATTGAGTTAGTTTTGTTAGGGCGTGATCCCTAGTATCCACTATGTTCTAAGATTGATGTTGCTATGACTTTGCCATGCTTAATGCTTGTCACTAGGGCCCGAGTGCGATGATTTCAGATCTGAACCATTTATGTTATCACCATTATATCTATATTCTTGATCCTATCTTGCTATTCATATGCACCTGCTATGTGTTATGATCCGTAAACCCCAGGGTGACAATAGTCGGGATACTTTCCGGTGATGACCGTAGTTTGAGGAATTCATGTATTCACCATGTGTTAATGCTTTGTTCCGGTTCTATATTAAAAGGAGGCCTTAATATCCCTTAGTTTCTTTGTGGACCCTGCTGCCATGGGAGGGTAGGACAAAAGATGTCATGCAAGTTCTTTTCCATAAGCACGTATGACTATTTACGGATGCATGCCTACATTGCATTGATGAACTGGAGCTAGTTCTGTGCCGCCCTAGGTTATGATTGTTATATGATGAATATCATCCAACGATTACACCGATCCAGAGCCTACGAGTTTTTCCACTTATTGTTCTTGCTAAGCTACTACTACTGCTATCATTGTTGCACTTGCTACAAAACTATTACTACTACTGTTACTGTTACCACTGCTATCAAACTATCATATTACTATGCTACTGATCACTTTGCTGCAGATACTTAATCTCCAGGTGTGGTTGAATTGACAACTCAGCTGCTAATACTCTCAAATATTCTTTGGCTCCCCTTGTGTCAAATCTATAAATTTGGGTTGAGTACTCTACCCTCGAAAACTATTGCGATCCCCTATACTTGTTGGTTATCATAGCGCATGCGATGGTAATGCGATCTCACACGTGTAGCAAAGATGAGTTGTATGGGAAGTGTGACATATCTCAAACGGTTGACCGTTGACTCTCGTTTGTGATAGATGCGGACATCCCATACACTTAGTTTTGTCAATCGTTTGTGTTCATCGCTCTCCATCGCCGACGATTTTTCCGTTTCATGTGGGATGGACCCCCCCCCTATCGCCCACATAGGCAAGGCGACGGTTTAAAACTACATCGCGGAAAGGGGTTAAAAACCTTTTGTATAGCACATCGCTGCACCAGTGTTTGCTTCCTACCACCTGAACAATTTGCTTAGCGGTATTACTACGTGTTAGCTAAAAATCCAAAAAGCAATATGCTACCGCTTATTGGTGATGATAAGGGAGGAAATGACAAAGGCAATGGACATAGTGGACAAGGAAGTGGTGCAAGGGAGCAAATATGTGGCAAGTGTAAGGGAACAGGGCATGGAACAAAGTGTGAAAGAGCAATATCTTATGTGTGGTTTGTGAGAGAGGTTCGCATAGAATAGAGGCTTGTACTATCTCGAGACAACCTAAACCTATTTTCAAATATGTAGGTTATGGTGCTATAGGCTTGGGGGTCCTTGCTGGTTCAAACTACCAAAGAGATATATGTAGCTGAACATGCTAATCCCATGGAAATGGTTATGGTGCATTCTGGTCAGCTTAATGAGACTACCTTCAAGGGTTTAGTAGAATGTTTGAATGTGGTTGGAGTTGGAGAGCTAAGTTTCAGAGCCCCAACTCTTTTCTAATGAGGTTCCCCAATAAAGAAAAATTATTGGATTTTTTTAGAAACTCACTTTCTTAGGATCCGGTGATATGGTTGAGGTGGACTTTTGGAGCCCTGATGATAAAGCTAAAGGTAAATTGCACACCATATGGATATAAATGACTGGTGTACCTGACTCCCTGAGACATTACCTAGGGGTCTATGAAATTGGATTTGCTTTGGGTCCTGTAGTGGAAGTTGATGTGGAAAACATACACAATGATGAGATCAAGGTGAAAGTTGGGGCGAGGGATCTGCACAAAATACTGTTGGAACAGAGATAACTACAAAATAATTGTTGCTATATGACATTTGATTTAAGTTGGAATCTATGGCTGAGCTGGGATGGTAAAATATGGATGAGGGAAATAACAGAAAAATCTTTGACTTTATCATCCTAGAAGATGTTATTGATGCATCAGTGAATGATCGGAATAAAAGAAGCAAAACACAAGTCATGATGGAAACCACATCACCTTGGGTGGGATGTCACTACAATAGTATAAAAACGTGGTGGGAAAAATGGGGAAGGTGTGCTCTTGAATGGAGAATGTAGTAATAGCAAGGTTGCCAAAAAGGTAAGAAGACAGTGGAAGTGGAGAAGCTTTGTCAGAAAAGATACTTGTTGATCTGGGTTTCTGCAACAAGGGGTGGATACCTAGATCATGTGGACTACACAGCAAGCCAGGAGCAAGATTCTTTCGAGACCATGGTTAAAAAAGCTGAGAGAGGAGAGCTTGATCAAAAAATCCTAGAGATGTTGAGAAGGTGTGTGACAGACACAAAGAGGAGGAATTTAATATAGAAGGTCTAGCTAAGAAGAGGGTTGCGAGGAAGATGAATATGATAAGGCAAAAATCCTAGATCTGCTACTTTCCTCAAACATATCATAATAGGATTGCTGACAGAGTGGGGGTGAATTTGGGTGACAAAATTGGCATGATTGACTATAATGTCAGTCTTATTAAAGTTGTGGAAAAAGCCACGCTAGATCTATGGGTTGGCACTAATAATAATATGACTAATAAAAATGTGTGGGGACAAGATGTGGTCCCTATGATAGACTCAAGGGAACATAGTTTGGAGGATTTGGTCTCTGAGGAAAACAATAGTGATATAGATGAAGAAACAGAAGGGTGGGAGTAGTTTAGAGAAATGTTTACCCATAAAAAACATACACATAAACATAGATCCCCCAAGATTTCTAGGAGGAAATCTATTGTTTCCTTAAGAATATAGAAGACTCGGGAAAAAAGGTAAGAAGAAAAAATGAGAGGTTTTTTTGGAATATGAGAGGATTTGGTGGGTATGTTAAAAAAAATTCCTTAGAGAAATGGTGATGGATATGAAAGTGGATTTCCTGGGAGAATAGCAAACCATGAGGCAAGACTTTTCCAGAACTGGCCTACAAGGAATCTGTGCTGGAAGAGATTTTCATTGCCATCACACTCCTGTCAAAGGGAGGTCTGGAGGGTTGTAGGTAGGGGTTAATTATACTACTTTAGATGTGATAACACAGAAGAGGGAGACTATTACATCAAAATGACAGTGCATGACACAAAAGATAAATTTCTATTAGATATGGTGATGATTTATTGGGATGCATAGCCTGCTAGTAAAGCTAGAGTTTTGGTTGAATTGCCTAGGATTTTCCAAAGTAGTGTTAACCCCAACCTTATAGGAGGGGATTTTAACATTATTAGAAATGCTTCTTAAAAAATAAACCTTGGACTCTTGGACACCAGAGATTTTTGTTTAATGCAGTTCGAATAGGTTGGGGTAAGGGAGCTGGAGATGCATGGCGGGAAATATACTTGAAGAAATTATCTACCTAAACCTACTTTTGAAAAATTTAATAGCGCATTTTGTGTACCGTTGACTGGGAAGAAAATTATCCCTTGGCTAAGGTCTCTGCCTTAATTAGAGAGAAATCGCACCATGTCCCCTTGTTGATAGACACTGGAGATATTGTTAAAACTGGTCCCATTTTTTTATTTGAGAACTCTTGCTTCCAGAGAGAGGGTCTAGATAAAATTGTTGTTGATGTATGGAATGGTACACAAATTAGAGGCTCTAGCATTGATAAGTGGCAACATAAACTTAGGAACTTGAGACCCAAATTGAAAGGATGGAACAGAAATATGAATGCTTGGTATAGAGAATTAAAGAAAGATATCCTAGGGAAATTAGATAGAATTGATGAATATTGTGAACAATTTGGTTCTCTGTTGAAGATAGATAAGAATAAAAAAAACTTAGAGCTCAACTCGACAAATTGCAAAGTCAGGAGGAGGTTGTTACTAATTTTTACAAGCAGTTGTTTGGACATCCTGAAGTATCTACTGTATCTCTAAACATTGATAACGCGACTATGATACCTGAAAGTGCTTAAAAATAATTAATAGATGAATTCACTATGGAGGAGATTGAAAAAGGTTTTTTCAAAATGGCACATAACAAATTACCTGGGACGGATGGCTTTATTGCTAATTTGTATCAACACTTTTGGGATTTGGTTAAAAATAATCAAAAAGCCATGTTTGATGATTTTCACAGAGGGACATTAGATATCAGGAGATTAAACTATTGGGTTATTACCCTGGTACCAAAAGGAAAAGTTCCAAATCAAATATAGAAATAAAGACATAAATGCCTGTTAAATGTTAGTTTCAAAATCACTAAAGTTCTGATTGAATAGGCTAAATAGGGTGGTTAGGGAAATTATTTCTCTAGTACAAATTGCTTTTGTCAAAGGGAGGTACATGGAAGTCGTCCTTATCTTCCATGAAGCCTTAAACATTGTTCATAAGAAGAAGAAAAACAGAATGCATTGAAGTTTAAGGTGGATTTTGAAAACGTTTATGATAAAGTAAAGTGGCCCTTTGTTCTACAAATGCTTAAAATGAAAGATCTTCCTAACCAATTTATTGGTAGGGATTAAGAAAACCATTAGAGGAGGTAATGTTTGCACTAAAGTAAATGGTAACTTGGGACATTATTTCCCCACACATAAAGGCCTGAGACAGGGAGTCTTTGTCTCCTTTAATTTTTGATATTGTTGTTGATGCATTAGCCATTTTGATGAATAATGCAAAAGGTGAAGGCCTGGTAAAAGGGTTACTAACTGATAACCTGGGTGGTGGAATCAACATGTTGCAATATGTTAATGACACAATTTTCTTGTTACGGGATGATTCTGAAAGTGGCTCACAATTTGGAATATATATTATGTCTTTTTGAACACATGTATGATTTGAAAATTAATTTCCACAAGAGTGAATTATTCCTGTTTGGTGAAGTTGTCAACAAAAAAGAAGAATATGCTAGAATTTCTACCTGCCCTATTGGGACACTTCCTCTGTAATACCTCGGATTGCCACTAGATGAAAAATAATTAGGAATGAACATTGGAAACCTCCTGAAGATAAATGGAGAGGAAATGCAACATTTGGCAGGGTACGCTAGTGGCAACAACTGGGAGGTTGGCCCCGATTCAATCTTCCCTTATTGGAATCCCTTATTTCATGATGTTCTTTTATGGGTTGCGTGTGGGGTTAAATAGGAGTATTGAGTTTTTTTAGAGCTAGATTACTATGGCATGAGGATGTTAGCAAAAATAAATATCACCTGGTCAGATGAAGTGATGTGTGTAGACCAAAATATATGGCAAGCTTGGGCATTAAAAACCTAACCTTGATGAACAAGGCTCTGATGTGTAAATGGTGGTGGAAAATCTACAATATAGAAGGGCTATGGTAGCAATGTTAGGTTAAAATAAGTACCAACAAGATCGGTGCCTCACTAGTATCAAGCACGGAGGGACTCACAATTTTGGACCGATTTATTAAAACACAAGGAATTCTTCTTCTCCTTATGTAGATTTACTGTGGGTGATGGTAGGAATGTTAGGTTTTGGGAAGATTAGTGGATAGGACCAAAATCCCTACAAAACAGTTTCCCTGGATTATACAATATATGTTTTGACAAAAACAAGTATGTGGTAGAGATACTTGAAAAAGGTCTCCAAAATGTCGATTTAACAGAACCTTATATGGGGAATCTTTGAAACTCTGGGAACACATACAAAGTGCCTGTGAGAATGTTATTTTGACTGATCAAAAAGATTTGATCAAATGGTCATTAACTAAAAATGAGAATACATAGTTAAATCTTGTTATCTATTTTTGATACAATCTGGATACAAATATCCACACAAGTTTTTGTGGAAAGTTAAAATGCCCCCACGTGTTAAGGTGTTTATGTGGTTAGTACTAAGGAACGGTTTCCTTACCAAAGATAACCTGATTCGTAGGGGGTGCTCTGGGGACAGTATTTTAATCGTCTGTTCTTTAATTGTTCTATAGCCAGATTACTTTGGAACATTATGAAGTGTGCTTTCAATCTATTTAATATTCCTGATAATGTGAAAGATTTGTTTGACATATGGATTAAAAAAATCAGCATAAATGATAGAAATCTTATGGATGTTGGTATTTCTGCAATCTTGCAATCTTTTGGAATTTATGGAAATTAAGTAATAGAGTAGTGTTTGATAACAACAGGGTCACTGATCCCTGAGTTCCTGTTAATTTGATCATATAAAATCTGCATGATTGGAATGTCTTGCAGATAAACCAAGAAAGGCAAAGAAAAATGATGGTGGGTAAGGCAGGTTGCGTGGGTAGCGGAAGAAATCTCCAGAGCAGCACATGGATGGAGAACTCGCGCTGGGAGGATCACAGGATGAAAAAAAAATGGAGTGGTGCTGTCGAAGATGGACACTGCGAGTTTCCTGCTACGAATCTGTTATTTCCCGAGGGGGGGGGGGGGGGGGGATTTGTTTTTCTTTTCTTCAGTATGTAAGAGACAGGGATGCTTTCTTTTATATGAAATCGGAGTGGGGAGCTCTCTTTTATCAAAAAAAAAAACTACATCTTATAAAATGTTACAAAGGGAGTATACTGTACTGTCTCCAGTTTTTACTGACAACTGATAAAAGCCAGTACAGTACACGCCCTTACATCACTAGCTGTAGCCCAAGCAAAGGCCACCTAAATTTACAAGGCCGAAGAAGTATGACCGATGATCATCCACACTCATATAGTAGGTTAATATCTATCACATGTACCAATTATATTCCTTGAATCATTCTCATCTGGTAATAATGCCACGAAGCAACCATAACTAAGCTCTGTCCCGAAGAACAGAAGAGTCAAAAGTATTCCTGGCCCAAGACTTTGCCACCAAAGAAGAGGTTGAGGCAGAGCAGGCACCCAGCCAGCAGAACGCCCGGGATCCACCAGCTGCCGCCCTCCTCTGAAAACATGGCGCACAGCACCAGGCAGAGCAGCAGCAGCATGTAGAACCCCAGCCCGCAGCCCCAGCCTGTCCAGTCACCCCCGGCCCCGGCGAAGCCGCCGCCGTAGCCCTGCTGAGGCGAGTAGTAGTAAATTCCAGCCAAGTACGCCGCCAGCAGCAGCAGGAGCGCCGCCACGACGACGTTTTGGATCAAGAGCATGACCAGCACCAGCACCACTGGCACCAGGACAACCTCCATCTGGTTGCTGAGGAGGACGACGGCGAGCAGCAGCAGCCCGGCGGCGAGGATGAAGAACATCGCATTGTCGGTCACCGTGTCCCGCACCTCAGTCACCTGCTCGTACCACCCCAGCAGGGTCTCGTTGTAGATGACCCATCCCAGGGCCAGCACCACCATGAGGGGCACCATCGGAGACGGCCCATGGCGGGCCGCCCCCCACGCCGGCGAGGTACCTGAACCTCCCCAGTAGCTCATGGCAGCCTCTTCGTTCAGCTTTCTCTCTATGTCGCTTCTGATCTTGCAACTAATAAGTAGTGGTGGGCTAGCTGCAGAAGATGGCAATGCAAGGCTCTATCAGCTTCTTCTGGTTCCAACTAATTCTAACTACCTGCTTGTGTGTGCTGATGTCCACTGTCCTGGAGTATAGTGGAGGCAGTGGGCCTACTTTAATCTGGTAGATGAACAAATCCTAGAGAAATATGGCATATAAATAGGGTGCTTACAGCCTTGTAGGCCAGGTCATTTTCATGCATTTACGACACTATTTACTCATCAGGCTAAGCGTCAGAAAATCGGTCATAAGACACATGAGTCGTCAGGCAAACTAAACATGTGGAAAAGCTGATTCCAGCTAATGGAACTAAGAAAAAACATGTCTCATCTTACCTGTTCTTCAGAAGACTTGGGTAGGAAGTACCTATATGCATCCACAATCTAGCCTGGAGGATTAAAGGTGGCATGTCATAGACATATATAGAGGCCCAAAAGAAAACTCGGTACCGACCAGGGACTATCTTGATCATACCTTTCTGTGAGTGAATCAGTCAACTTTCGGCCAAGCCAAGGCGGCACCAGCCTCTTCGGCATGCGCTTCACATCAATATCATCACCATCCCTGATTTCATCATGCCAAAATGAAATATTTTTGCAAAGATCTAAGGATCAAAGAGAACCCACTCCATCTTACAGGGAAATTAATTTCCTAAAATTCAGACTTGAGACTGATCTCTGAACAAACTAACTATGAACAAACTAACTCTGTACCAAATCAACGACACTTATTTTGGAACGGAGGGAGTACAAAGTAAACAGAGTCTGGTTTTGCCTGGATGGCTGCCTTGGTGAACCCCAGCTTGTCTGCCAGCCAGAGTTGATAAAAAAAACTGATTGTGTTGAGCACTTGGCCACTTGTCAGAGCTGCAATCCCTCCAGACTCCACACCCCACCATGATTAGATCCCAAACCAACCAACTTTGATCCCAGTTGCTAACTGTAGCTGTTCCTTGTATGTTTTTTTACATCACACATCAATAGTACTGTATATCAGAAGCAGCTAAACCTGTGTCATGATTCAGATCATATATTTTTCTTGAAGAAAAGGAGACGACATTCAGTCTTGGCACCATATTAGGGTCGAAATTTACAAAAAAAAAATGAGAGGTAAAATGGCTATGCAATGGAGTGTTGCAGCAATCTTGATATTTCTTTCAACTTCAGATTCAAAATGTGTTCTTCATTTCCTTTTTGCCAGATTTCCTTATATACAGGCGCGGTAATCTTGGGAAAACATATATTTTTTTCCTTGGGCTTTTCTCATGAAGACTTGGGACACCAAACTGAAAAACAAATGTCAAGGGAGAACATGGAACCAGGAGTGTCATCTGGATGATCACTAAAGCAAGCATCAATTATGGGTGCAGGAAACAGGAGCCAACGAAAACACAACAGCTACGTCTTGCGACTCAGAAAAAAAAACACGTTACAAATGGTTAGCACCATTGTTTCATGGGGGAGCATGACTCCTGGCTCAACTTCCACTCTACAACCACACAAAGCTACACAGCAGATATCTCTTGACTCCATCGAGTAACCAGAGAAGCTCAATGGTCATTGCAGCTCTGACACGCAGAATTCCATTCCTTCAGCTGCAAAACGAGTCCCAGGAAATCAAATAAAAACAGGAAGGGTAATGAGAAGGAAGCACGACAGAAACATAGACCTAAAGTAAGACCTTCGTGAGAACATCTTTTGTGTCATTGAAATCCTCCCCTTGCTTCAAGGGTTCGATTCGGGCCTTCATGGCATTATTCCTTTCTTGAGTCTGCGTTATTGGTGTGAGCAGGAAGCTAGTTAGTATTAGTTTGAGATGAAGATAAATTGCTCTGTCTGCGCTTCTTAAGGTGACCATCATGTAACACTTACAGCAGTAACAGCACCACACCAAAAAAACAAACTAAATACCATGTTGGGGACCATGGAGTGACAAGAACTCAACTGCATTTTAGTCAAAAACTTAAAATACTATAATTCAAAACTCAACCACAGGGCAGGGAGTGCTGAAGCCCATTTTGAAGATAAACTTAAAGGCTATCACACCTATATTCTGCAAAACTGCTTTTTAGACGGATAATACCTTTTCTAGTAAACCTTTTAAAAGTTCAATTTCATCCTTCTTCTCCTTTGATATCCTTTCTTTGATGTCTTCAATGCCAGTCCTGTAAATGAATGAGCTGTCATCCCAAGTAAACTATCTTGTGTGACTTTTAAGTTTTAACAAACTTCCAGAAAGAACATATTCATGCATTTATATATGTTCATAATTAACTCCGCCTATGTTGTCTCAACATAGCCGGTCCCAAGCCCGGGTAAAGGAGGAGGGTTGTGATAGGCTTGGCGAGTCAACGTCAAAACTCAGCCACTCTTATGGAGATGAAACCCAAAAGATTTTCGTTGGGGCGTAACCCTCTCAGCGACGCGCCACATCGGAACCCGGGTGTGGTGGAAAATGGGCAAGGGCCGGGCCATCACCCCCCAGGTGGCGCGCCGTATCGTGATCTGGATACGGTGGCAAGTGAGCGAGGATCGGGTCGTCGCATCCTTAGTGGCGCGCTACATCGGCGCCCGGGTGTAGTGGAAATTGAGCAAGGGTCTTTGCATTTGACTCGACGAGTGCGAAGGGTAAGGAAGCTAGCCGAGCCTAGGAGGATTCGCTTAGGTAGCTGGAACGTAGGGTCTCTGACAGGTAAGCTTCGGAAGGTAGTTGATACAGCGGTGAGGAGAAGCGTTGATATCCTTTGCATCCAAGAGATCAAATGGAGGGGACAGAAGGCGAAGGAGGTGGAGGGGACCGGGTTCAAGCTGTGGTACACGGGGATGGTTGCAAACAGAAATGGAGTAGGCATCTTGATCAGCAAGAGCCTCAAGTATTGAGTGGTAGGCGTCAAGAGACGTGGGGACCGGATTATCCTGGTCAAGCTGGTAGTTGGGACCTAGTTCTCAACGTTATCAGTGCGTATGCCCCGCAAGTAGGTCACAATGAGAACACCAAGAGGGAGTTCTGCGAAGGCCTAGAGGACATGGTTAGGAGTGTACCGATTGGCGAGAGGCTCTTCATAGGAGGGGACCTCAATGGCCACGTGGGCACATCTAACACAGGTTTTGAAGGGGTGCATGGGGGATTTGGCTATGGCATCAGGAATCAAGAAGGAGAAGATGTCTTAAGCTTTGCGCTAGCCTACGACATGATCATAGCTAACACCCTCTTTAAGAAGAGAGAATCACATCTAGTGACTTACAGTAGTGGGCAACACTCTAGCCAGATTGATTTCATCCTCTTGAGAAGAGAAGACAGGCGTGCATGCCTAGATTGTAAGGCTGGAGAGAGTGTTGTCTCTCAGCATAAGCTTGTGGTTGCTGACCTCCGCTTTTGGATTCGTGTCCAGCGGGACAAGCGTGCCAAAGTTGCTAGAACGAAGTGGTGGAAGCTCAAGGGGGAGGTAGCTCAGGCGTTCAAGGAGAGGGTCATTAAGGAGGGCCCTTGGGAGGAAGGAGGTGATGTAGACAACATGTGGATGAAGATGGTGACTTGCATTCGTAAGGTGGCCTCAGAGGAGTTTGGAGTGTCCAGGGTTAGTAGAAGAGAAGCTAAAGATACCTGGTGGTGGAACGATGATGTCCAGAAGGCAATTAAGGAGAAGAAAGATTGTTTCAGACGCCTATATCTGGATAGGAGTGCAAACAACATAGAGAAGTACAAGATGGCAAAGAAGGCCACAAAGCGAGCTGTGAGTGAAGCAAGGGGTCGGGCGTATGAGGACCTCTACCAACGGTTAGACACGAAGGAAGGCAAAAGGGACATCTATAAGATGGCCAACATCCGAGAGAGGAAGACAAGGGATGTTGACCAAATCAAGTGCATCAAGGACAGAGCAGATCAACTCCTGGTGAAGAACGAGGAGATTAAGCATAGATGGTGGGAATACTTTGACAAGCTGTTCAATGGGGAGAGTGAGAGCTCTACCATTGATCTGGACGACCCCTTTGATGATACTAGCAGGCGTTTTGTGCGGCGAATCCAAGAGTAGGAGGTCAAGGAGGCTTTAAAGAGGATGAAAGGAGGTAAG
This sequence comes from Hordeum marinum, assembly GCA_022496015.1. Classification (NCBI taxonomy): domain Eukaryota; kingdom Viridiplantae; phylum Streptophyta; class Magnoliopsida; order Poales; family Poaceae; genus Hordeum; species Hordeum marinum. The sequence continues at coordinate 419,072,211 of CM039676.1, forward strand.
GCGATGGGCCCTAATTGTATCCACATTGAGGTGTGGAGAGGCCTCAAGGACATAGCGATTGTATGGCTAACCAAACTTTTCAACCTCATTTTTCGGGCAAACAAGATGCCAAAAGAATGGAGACGAAGTATATTAGTACCAATCTTCAAGAACAAGGGGGATGTTCAGAGTTGTACTAATTACCGTGGAATCAAACTGATGAGCCATACAATGAAGCTATGGGAAAGAGTCATTGAGCACCGCTTAAGAAGAATGACAAGCGTGACCAAAAATCAGTTTGGTTTCATGCCTGGGAGGTCGACCATGGAAGCCATTTTCTTGGTACGACAACTTGTGGAGAGATATAGGAAGCAAAAGAAGGAACTGCATATGGTGTTCATTGACTTGGAAAAGGCCTATGATAAGATACCGAGGAATGTTATGTGGTGGGCCTTGGAGAAACACAAAGTCCCAACAAAGTACATTACCCTCATCAAGGACATGTACGATAATGTTGTGACAAGTGTTCGAACAAGTGATGGCGACACTGATGACTTCCCGATTAAGATAGGACTGCATCAAGGGTCAGCTTTGAGCCCTTATCTTTTTGCCTTGGTGATGGATGAGGTCACAAGGGATATACAAGGAGATATCCCATGGTGTATGCTCTTTGCAGACGATGTGGTGCTAGTCGATGAGAGTCGGACGGGGGTCAACGGGAAGTTGGAGTTATGGAGGCAAACCTTGGAATCGAAAGGTTTTAGGCTTAGTAGGACTAAAACCGAGTACATGAGGTGCGCTTTCAGTACTACTAGGCACGAGGAGGAGGATGTTAGCCTTGATGGGCAGGTGGTGCCTCAGAAGGACACCTTTCGATATTTGGGGTCAATGTTGCAGAAGGATGGGGATATCGATGAAGATGTGAACCATCGAATTAAATCCGGATGGATGAAGTGGCGCCAAGCTTCTGGCATTCTCTGTGACAAGAGGGTGCCACAAAAGCTAAAAGGCAAGTTCTATAGGACGGCGGTTCGACCCGCAATGTTGTATGGCGCTGAGTGTTGGCCGACTAAAAGGCGACATGTGCAACAATTAGGTGTGGCGGAGATGCGCATGTTGAGATGGATGTGTGGCCACACAAGGACCGAATCCGGAATGATGATATACGACATAGAGTTGGGATAGCGCCAATTGAAGAGAAGCTTGTCCAACATCGTCTGAGATGGTTTGGGCATATTCAGCGCAGGCCTCCAGAAGCCCCACTGCATAGCGGACGGCTAAAGCATGCTGATAATGTCAAAAGAGGTCGGGGTAGACCGAACTTGACATGGGAAGAGTCTGTAAAGAGAGATCTGAAGGATTGGAGCATCACCAAGGAACTAGCCATGGACAGGGGTGCGTGGAAGCTTGCTATCCATGTGCCGGAACCATGAGTTGGTCACGAGATCTTATGGGTTTCACCTCTAGCCTACCCCAACTTGTTTGGGATTAAAGGCTTTGTTGTTGTTGTTGTATATATGTTCATAATTGAATGAGCTTTCATCCCAAGTGAACTGTATTTGGTTAACTCTGGATAAAGGATAAAAACAAGAAAAGTTGTGCTAGGTTTCCATTTATATAGGTTTGGGTAATGAGTAGCATGCAAAAGAAAACCTCCACTGCAATTGCGAATCCTAACCAGCCTATCCATACCGTGCGATCATATTTCTTAAAAGAGTAAAGACTACTTAGAACCCAGAAATTCCACAACAGAATCTCGAAGGCAAAGGAAAAAGTTCATACTTGTCTGAAGATAATACGTCCAGGGTTTGTTCTTCGACAAATTGATCTACCTTGTCAAGGGCAGTAGCAATCTAAAACAATTGATAGTCATGTCATTAAACATTTAAAAATGCTGCTACAAATCACAACATTTGTGCAGGTGTTAATAAACTTGAAGCAGATTATGTTGAGCCCAAAAGTGTGCTCAAAATCTATCAGCATCGTGAGGAAGTATTGCTCAAGAAATTACTTCTATTTCGTCGCAGACATTTCGGAACTCCTCCTGCAGCATGAACAGGTATCACTTCAATACAATGGCATTAATACAGTGCTAGTGCATGCAAGAAATAAATAAAACATCATCAGGTTCAGCAAACGTAACATAGGATATATCAGCTTCGTAGTTCAGGAGCAAATGCAAAAAGTGAACAAATTAAGCGCCCAAGTCCGCTCAAAATATCGTGGTTAGGCACATGGAAAGGGCATGAAGGAGATGCTAGCAAATTTGACATTACTAATTATGAACTAATCCTGCACTATAATACAGTTATTAGCTCATCACCTTCTTTTTAACCACTGAAATGGTGTTCGATAGCCTAGACATTGAGTATGTCTTGCAATGCCCTAAGGCGCATAGTAAAATGAAATGACAAATTCCTGAATAATTGCACAGTTTGCAAGTAATACAATGCCATGAAAAAAAAAGGACAGGACAAGGTGCTGGATATTTCTGTTTGTGAAGATAAGATTGTGTCACCAGCCAGTTAGCACCACACATATCTACACGTGCACGTAATGTATGGTTTTTTCAACATATGCAGGAGTCGATCAACCAGTTAAACTCTGCTAGAAATTAAGTGTTCAGTGCAGTCTTAAATATTTGCATCATACTAGAAACCAGCTTGGGCACAATAACCGTACCACTATGTTGCCATGCAAAGACTTGATCACCTGAGATAAAATAAAAAGGGAAACAGACAAGAAGTTAAGAGTCACATTCAGATACAGATACACAATCCAAACTTTTAATGGCGTATGACTTGCGAGTAGGGCAAAGATTGACAGATTTAGCAGTAATTGTGAACTGAGGAAAGATTGGAACACTCACATAGATGAACATTTGGTACAGACGCTCCCTTTCGGCGTCAGTGAATGATGGGAAAGCATTGTTAAGATCCTAAGATTAAAGAATAACGCGGGTCAATTCATCTCAAGGGCACATAAGTCGAACGGATCCCACTCACGGCGAGGGCCCGAAGCTTTTTCACTAGGCACGCGCCCTGGCGTCGTTGAGGGTGGGAAGGGAACCAACCTCGCGGGAGAAGGCGGTGAGTATGGAGCGAGTGGCAAGCTTGAATGACTTGTCGAGCTTGCCGTACGTCCCCGCAGAGGTCGCCATCGACGGTGGGTTCAGGCGAGGTTGAGGCGCCGCGACTGGTTTTCCGATTCCGGCGGGATGGTGGGCTATTCTGCCTAGATTCCGGTTGTTGCCTGCAATAAGAGGGGATAGCTGATAGGGTCAGCACGCAGCCGCTCCGTCTCTCACAAGGTCGCCCCTTGCCACTTTTTCTCAGATCGAGGGAGGGGGGGAGGTTGACCTGCGGGAGGGAGAGGCGCGTCGGAGATCCGCCGGTCCGGCGAGCGTGGAGCAGCTAAGAGGGGAGGCGCAGGGGCGGCAGATCCGTCCGGCGCGGGCTGTTGGCGGCGGGGGGACGAAGCGGTGGCCAGGAGAAGCGGAGAACTCACTGTCTAGGGGGGAAACTGAAAATGCGATGTCAAATTGAAGCATTTGAACTGGGGTTGGAGTTGACAGCTTTTAAAGAATAATATTTTTTACGTATTTTATTTTATCTTTTATTGCGAAAAAGGGCTATATACATCAAGCTTCACGCAACCTTTACAAACATTGATATACAGAAAAAAAACATTCAAAGCCTTGACACAGCAAACTTTTTAGACCCGCGACCTTATAGAAGGGCGGCTGCTACAAATCAGACGGATGATTTTTTAGAGAAATCATCCGCCTGTTTAGCCGTCCGATCAGCTCGTTGGGGGTCGTTGCATCACAGCAGGCAGCAACGAGCGCGGCAGTTTAGACGCAACACCATCGCAGCCACCCACGGAGCACCAACGCAGCACGAACAGCGTCCAATGAGCTCCACTGGAACTCGATGGAGCTCGAACCCACACTCACACTCCGGCGAAGCTCCCTTACAACTCCGACCGAGCTCCATAGGAGCCCCGGTGGAGCTCCAACACAGCAACGACGCTCCGGCAAAGCTCCATTGCAGCCCCCGCGGAGCTTCCAGCGGCTCCGGCGAAGCTCCGTTGAAACGCCGGACGAGCTCCATTGCAGCCTGGACTGAGCTCCAAAGAAGCACAGACGGTCCGGCACGACTCCGTTGCAACTCTGGCCGAGCTCCATTGCAGCACCGGCAGCGTCGCCATCCTCAACTTGTCGTGCCGCCGGCATCAGCGCCCCCCGCTGCATTGCAGCATCGTCGGCAACAGCAAGGAGACGGAGACGTGCCCGCGCCACCGAACGTGCTGCATCGGCGCGCTCTACTCCGACGCCACATGAAACATTGCATCGGCACGCTTTACCAACAATGGGCGCTCCCCCGTAGCACCAACGCGCTCAGAAAACACCGGCTGCAGCGAGCCAGCGCAGGGGAGCTGCAAGTCAATAAGGATGTTGCAGTTCGCCGGCGTATGGAGCAGGTCGATGCAGGTGTGCTGCAAATTGCCGACCGCTAGAGTGCTACGACAGCACCTCGTCCGACAGCATCGGAGCGGTCGGATGGCGGGAGCTTCGCAGCAGGACGCGACCGGGCATCATCTCCGGCATCTCCCGTGCACAAACTGAGTTGGCGAATGAAGATGAGGGTAGCATGCTGCTTCGATGAAGTAGACAACCATGAGGAAAGTGAGAGGGGGCGATGGGAAGAGAGGAAGAGGAAGAATCGGGACGAGAGGATAAGATTTCAACGGTGGGGAACGAGGGGTTCAGGAGTGCGCATTTCCGGGGCCACACGTCGATAGGACGAGGCGGTTTATGAGCTGCTTAGATCAGTCGGTCAAAAATGGGCGTTTTCCTTATAGAAGCAGCAGTAGGGAAGTCATCGATTCAGCTCAGGTGACCTCGGCGATCGCGATTTGCAAAGCAAATCGCCATCCCAGAGAAGGGAACGCTGATAAGGGCATGTATAAACTCCAATGAACACATCAGTCGGCCGAATCCAGATGAATCCATCGAAAATTTAAATCGAATGTGTCCTGAAAGACCTGCCGGAGACAAAATACCACACGTCACCGTCAGTGATAAGCGCATCAACGAAACGGGGATAAGGCGAGGAAGGCATTATTCAATTCTAGAAAAGTGTCTCCAACGTGTACAAAACCAAACATGAAGATTCCCAATAAAAACCTGACAAAATATCCACGCCGATGTACACCAAGTTTGGATTTGAGATCGAACTCGTCATTGCAAGAGCATGCATCGACCACGTCTTCTCTTGTGGCCCAACCAGGTCGAGCGGCCCTAGAAAAGCATATCGTTCTTGATTCGTCTGATGGTCGTCGTCCTTACCAACGCAGTCCTCGAGCACCGCCTGACGAAGATCTTCTCTTGAGCACCCATCACCTTATGTGACCGCAGCAGCCTTCCAGGCCTTTCCTGAAAAACTGCCCCGAACCGGACCTCCTCGTTGTCGCCAGTGCCGCCCGGGCATTGCTTCTCCATGCACACTGGTTATGGCGAGTGGGGTTGGTGTTAGGTGGTGGCTACGACTTCCTAATTGCTTGCCATCACCCCTCTTTAGAAATATTTCGTAACAATGAAGTATCATTTGTAAGAAGTCCATGGTTTTGAGATCTAGGAGAGAAATCATAGGGGACCGATGGATTTTTCCCTTAGCTCTGCCAACTAAGAAAATGTCACACATTACCATTGATCATGTTCATTGATATATGGCACAAATGAGAGGGGGAGACACAAAAATACTAACCAAAACAACAAATGAATTTTTGGCACGTGTCATCTCATTTGGATGCAAAAAAAAGATGGCTTCTCTAAATATTTGGTTGGTTTCGGCTCTGAATGATATAATGCTTTGGGCTCTGGGACCCCGAGTCCCTATGTTAATTCTAGTTTCGGTACTAGACATGTTGAGCTTCGGAGTCTAGACCTCTCGGATCTTTGGGATACGCCAAGTGAAGGATTAATGGCTAGATTTTGCGTTGACCATGAAACCCATTATTGTACCTCCAACAATATCCACAGAAATTTAGCTTCAACGTGTATAAAACCAAGCATGAAGATTCCCAATAAAACTTTGAGATCGAACTCGTCATTGCAGGGGCATGCGTCGACCACGTCTTTTCTGGTGGCCTAACCAGGTCAAGCGGCCCTAGAAAAGCATGTCGTGCTTGATTCGTCCGATGGTCGTCGTCTTCATCAACGCAGTCGCCGAGCACCGCCTGATGGAGATCTACTCTCGAGCCCCATCACCTTATGTGACCACAACAGCCTTCCAGGCCTTCCCTGAAAAACTGCCCCGAACCGGACCTCCTCGTTGTCACCGGTGTCGTGCGGGCATTGCTTCTCCACGCACACTGGCTGTGGCGAGTGGGGTTGGCGTTAGGTGGTGGCTACGACTTCGTAATTGCTTGTCGTCGCCCCTCTTTAGAATTGTTTCGTAACAATGGATTATCATTTGTAAGAAGTCCACTGTTTCAAGATCTAGGAAAGAAATCATAGGGACCGATGGATTTTTTCATAGCTTTGCCAACTAAGAAAATGTCACAAATTACCATTGATCATGTTCATTGCTATATGGCACAAATGAGAGGGGGAAACACAAAAATACTAACCAAAACGACAAATGAATTTTTGGCACGTGTCATCTCATTTGGATGCAAAAAAATGATGGCTTCTCTAAATATTTGGTTGGTTTCGGCTCTGAACGCTCTAATGCTTTGGGCTATGGGACCCCGAGGTCCCTATGTTAATTCTAGTTTCGGTACTAGACATGTTGAGCTTCGGGGTCTAGACCTCTCAGATCTTTGGGATACGCCAAGTGAAGGATTAATGGCTAGATTTTGAGGCGACCATAAGACCCATTATTGGACCTCCAACATTATCCACAGAAATTTGGCTCCAACATGTACACGACCAAACATGAAGATTCCCAATAAAAAACTGACAAAATATCCACGTCGATGTACACCAAGTTTGGATTTGACATCGAAATCGTCATTGCAGGGGCATGCATCAACCACGTCTTCTGTGGTGGCCCAACCAGGTCGAGCGGCCCTGGAAAAGCATGTTGTGCCTGATTCGTCCGATGGTCGTCGTCTTCACCAACGCATTCGTCGAGTACCGCCTGGCGGAGATCTTCTCTCGAGCCCCCATCACCTTATGTGACCGCAGCAGCCCTCTCGGCCTTCCCTAAAAAACGGCCCCGAACCGGACCACCTCGTTGTCGTCGGTGCCCTGCGAGCATTGCTTCTCCATGCACACTGGTTGTGGTGACTAGGATTGGTGTTAGGTGGCGGCTAAGAATTCGTAATTGCTAGCTGTCTCCCTTCTTTGGAACTGTTTCGTAACAATGGAGTATCATTTGTAAGAAGTCCACGGTTTGGAGAACTAGGAGAGAAATCATAGGGGACCGATGAATTTTTCCCTTAGCTTTGCCGACTAAGAAAATGTCACACATTACCATTGATCATGTTCATTGCTATATGGCACAAATCAGAGGGGGGGACACAAAAATACTAACCAAAACAAAAAATGAATTTTTGGCACGTGTCTCTCGTTTGGATGCAAAAAAAATGATGGCTTCTATAAATATTTGGTTGGTTTCAGCTCTGAACGCTCTAATGCTTTGGGCTCTAGGACCCCGAGTCCCTATGTTAATTCTAGTTTTGGTACTAGACATGTTGAGCTTCGGGGTCTAGACCTCTTAGATCTTTGGGATACGCCAAGTGAAGGATTAATGGCAAGATTTTGAGGCGACCATAAGACCCATTATTGTACCTCCAACATTATCCACAGAAATTTAACTCCAACGTGTACAAAACCAAACATGATGATTCCCAATAAAAACCTGGCAAGATATCCATGCCCATGTACACCAAGTTTGGATTTGAGATCAAACTCGGTATTTCCGGGGCATGCGTCGACCACATCTTCTCTGGTGGTCCAACCAAGTCGAGCGGCCCTAGAAAAGCATGTCGTGCTTGATTCGTCTGATGGGCATGGTCCTTACCAACGCAGTCGTCAAGCATCGCCTGACGGAGATCTTCTCTTGAGCCTCCATCACCTTATGTGACCGCAACAGCCTTCCAAGCCTTCCCTGAAAAACTGCCCCGAACCGGACCTCCTCGTTGTCGCCGGTGTCATGTGGGCATTGCTTCTCCACGCACACTGGTTGTGGCGAGTGGGGTTGGCATTAGGTGGCGGCTAAGACTTCGTAATTGCTTGTCGTTGCCCCTATTTGGAACAGTTTCGTAACAATGAAATATCATTTGTAAGAAGTCCACGGTTTTGAGATCTAGGAGAAAAATATAGGGGACCGATGGATTTTTCCCTTAGCTTTGCCAACTAAGAAAATATCACACATTACCATTGATCATGTTCATTGCTATATGGCACAAATGAGTGGGGCAGGCACAAAAATACTAACCAAAACTACAAATGATTTTTTGGCGCGTGTCATCTCGTTTGGATGCAAAAAATGATGGCTTCTCTAAATATTTGGTTGGTTTCGGCTATGAATGCTCCAATGCTTTGGGCTCTAGGCCCGAGTCCCTATTTTAATTTTAGTTTCGGTACTAGACATGTTGAGCTTCGGGGTCTTGACCTCTGAGATCTTTGGGATACGCCAAGTGAAGGGTTAATGGCTAGATTTTAAGGCGACCATAAGACCCATTATTGTACCTCCAACATTATCCACAGAAATTTAGCTTCAATGTGTACAAAACCAAACATGAAGATTCCCAATAAAAACCTGACAAAATATCCACGCTGATGTACACCAAGTTTGGATTTGAGATCGAACTCGTCATTGCAGGGGCATGCGTCGACCACGTCTTCTCTGGTGGCCCAACCAGGTCGAGCGGCCCTAGAAAAGTATGTCGTTCTTGATTCGTCTGATGGTCGTCGTCTTCACCAACGCACTCGTCGAGCACTGCCAAATAGATATCTTCTTGTGACACCCTGGAATTATGCTACAATGGTCATTGTAATTAAGCTACACTAATGGCCAAGTTAAGGTAATCCATTTTTGCTAAATAGTGCATGATCACAATGGAGTCATATCTCATTTCAAATTCCACCTCAAAATGCCTTGAACTTTATGGTGATAAAATAAAGTTGCAAATAGTATAAGAGAAATGTTGCACACTTGTTAAAAATCTCAAAACTAATGTTGTTAAGGAAAACAACATCACCTTGATGTGGTGTGGACCCCACTATCCAAAACAGTACCATGTTGCATTTTTAAGTGTTTTAAAATCCATTTGGAAAATGCAAACAGATTCCAAAAAAACCCAAACTTTTTGTGACCATATGGAATATTGCAAGGTATTATTTGGAACAAGTGGTACAATTTTGCTGAGAGAAAATAATGTAAAAAAAGGAAATAAAATAAGAGCTGTGGAGAAAACAGAAAAAGGAAAAGGGAACTAAAAAAGGGAAAGAAAGCTACTGGGCACTGTGGCAACCGAACGCCATCGAGCATCCCCAGCCCCCCCCCCCCTCCGAGGATAAGACCGACCCCCATGGCGCCCTCTCTCACTCTCGCAAACCTAGAACCCCTCCTGTAGCCCCCTTGTCCCCCTCTCGCTCATGTTCGAGCTCACCTGAAGCGGATCCATGGACGCGCTGTGGTGAGACCGTGGCCACCGCCCGCCTTGGTCCTCTCCGTAGAGTCCAGAAGCCCCGCATCGTCTGCCTCGTCCCTCCTGAGCTCTGGATCGGACTGGAGCGGCACCAAATCGTCGCCATTGCCGAGCTCCTACACGCCGCCGGCCCTCCAGGACCTCTCCCTATCACCGCAGTGAGCTCCTCCTCTGATCCATTCCTCTTTTTGCAGCTATTCGAGGCCGTAGGAGTCGTGCCTGAGCTCCCGAGCTCCGGTTGTTGTCGGGCCCGCTCGCCGTCGTAGCCACCGTAGCTGCAGCCGGCGTCCAAGCTCGCCTGCGTACTCCTGGGGTCCCAAGAAGCCCATACATGCCCTCTGTGTCGCCTGCCATGCCCTACGTCGACGACCTCGAGCTCGTCCGAACGCCACCGCCACTGGCCGTGCTTGGTCTGGCTGGCCGCTATAGCCCCCATCACCACCGTCGTTCGACGCGCAAGCTCGCCCGCGGCCGAACGAACCAAACCACGCTCGAAATGGCCAACGAAGGGTGATTCCCGAGCCACTCCCGTGCCTACGCCGTGAATGTGGTTGCCGGCGGCGAGTCACCGACCATCGCTGACCTGGCTAGCCTGGGGCCACCCCTTGGGTCACAGCCAGCGGGCCCCACGGGCCCCGTTGACTGGTTTGACCAGTCAACGCGCCGACGTGGCATCACAGTGCCACTGACATACGCCCCCCACCGCATAATTAGCTTAATTAAAAGGTTTGTATAAATAAACTTAATTAATTTAACTAACTAGACACTGACACGTGGGGGCCACTTTAATTAGTTTAATTGAACCCCTCTCTTAACTTAACAAAGTATGACAGGTGGGGTCCCTGTTACTATTCCTTTGGATAAGATCTGCTGACTGGGCTGTTGATTCAGCCCCTGGCCCCACATGTCATTGAGTGTGGCTGGCTGGCTCTCGGTATAAAAAGTAATTCTACTATTTTGGATAACTCGAATTTATAAATAAAAGAAATTCCAGAAATTAATAAAAACTTTAGAAAATCATATCTTTTAAATCGTAACTCGGATGAAAATAATTTATACATGAAAGTTACTCAGAAAAATCCCATGAATCTAACCGTGCTACATGTTGCCATGTCGGGACCCTCTACGTAGGTGAACCCGGAACTTTTCGCCTGTTTCCAGCAAATGAATAATGCATAACTACCGACTATTAATTCCAATTTTAATCCTAAAATAGCTAAAATGGTTTAGACATGATTTTAGGCAACCCTGCACTGCATCCTAGCTGTCCCATGCCTCGAACACTGCAAACCTGGAGCATTCCCCCCCTCCGGTCATATGTCCGATATTTGTCCAAAACCGGGAAAACTTTCTCGAATGGGTTCCCCCTTTCTCGGTATCGAGTAACACTGCGTTAGATCACACCCGGCACAACTGATTGCCATGCTATGCTTTGAGTTACATTGATTGCTTTCTATTTATTGTTTCTTCCCCCTCCTTCTCTATCCGATAGACGCTGAGACTACCGATGATACTGCTATGTACGACTACGCCCCTGACGAACCAGCCTTTTTCAGCAAAGCAACAAGGCAAGCAAAAGCCCCCTTGAGCATTCCGATATCGTCTAATCTTTTCCCTCTTATTCTTGCATTAGATTTTGCTACTGAATTAGCTAGCTCCTATTTCTGATGCATAGCCTAATTTTGATAAACTACTACTACACTTGCAACTATATCAAATGCTTAGCATAGGTTGATCAGTGAACCCCTGAGGCCCCTTAGTCCCAGTTTGCCCCTGCCTTCATCGACGATATCGAGGACTTGAAGACAATAGACTCAGTCGTCTTGACCGTCGAGCCAGGCTCCTCACATCACCGCACACCCCTTTAGTATGACACTACAGAGCTACTACCGTGTGCCGAGGGTGATACCTCACTTAGCACTCCCGGTGTTAATTATGTAGCGTAGTTAATCGATCGTGGGTATCGAGGGTGATTCCTCCTTCCCATTTATCGGTAGAGACTCTTGTCATACACTTACCTCGAGTGGGATCCATCGAGGGTGATTCCTCGGATATCCACTTGGCGTATAACCACACAGTTACTATTGACTTGACATTGTACTAACATGATGGGACCAAAGGGATAGGAGGTACCACTCTGTTGAGGTGGACCTGAGTTCCTGACAGTCTTGAGACGGGTCAGCCCCAAGGGTACCCGTGTGTAAGATTTGGTGGGATGCGTCGTAAGGCATCCGTGAGATGTGGTGGGGTGCGCCGGTAAGGCACTCGAGAGTTATTGACGGGGCAACGGACTATCTTTTGGTTCGCGCTTGCCCCGCACTAATAAATTTCTAACGGGTTAGGTATTTGATGTGAGTTGGTCGTTTGACCTTTTTCTCACTAAACCTTCACGTGGGAATAGTTATGGGTACTCAGCGTTGTTGCATCAGCCGAAGCTCTTCGGACGTCAGCAATGGAGTGGCACGCGCCGGATTGGTCTGGAACGCATCGCGCTTGTTATTAAGGGGTGCTAGGACTATTTCCGGCTATGTGCGCATCATGCAGGAGTGCAAGGGCAAGTGGGCCCACGAACCTGCGCGCTTAGGATTTAGACCGGCGGGCTGGCCTCTTCGTTGAGCCTAGGTGGGGCGACGAAGTTTTGGATCTCGAGGCCAGGCATTACCTAGGAAAGTGTGTCTGGTCGGAGGTGATCAAGCGTGTTGGAAATACGATGCACCCCTGCAGGGAAGAACTTATCTATTCGAATAGTCGTGTCCACGGTAACAAGATGACTTGGAGTTGTACCTTGACCTTATACAACTATAACTGTGATTGAAATGAAATGAATTGTGGCTCCGGGATTGCTTCCTCGCAGGGAGTCGAGGAAGAATCTCTAGGCATGGTTACTTAATAAAATTGTTACAATAATATGATTATAAGTGATTACCGGTCTACTCTCTTCTTATGTTGCAAGATGCTGAAGATGCTAGTCTTCGATAGGACTAGGCCTTCCCCTTATTCTTGCTTTCTGCAGTCAATCCAGATATAACCCCACTCCTTGATAATGATGCATATTTAGATTAGTTTTGAAGTAAGTCTTGCGAGTACTTTGGATGAGTACTCACCGTTGCTTTGCTTCCCTTTTCCCCTTCGATACGGTTCTGCGTTCAGACGATAGAGTCCAGGAGATGGAGTACGCCGAAGACGACTACTACACCATCGTTGGAGCCTACTACTACGTGGAGAACGCTGACGCTCATGAGTAGTTAGGAGATTCCCAGGCAGGAGGCCTCGCCTCTTTCGATCCGTTGTTTATGTTTGTGCTCGCCTTCTGAAGGCAAAACTTGTTTAACTTATGTCTGTACTCAGATATTATTTGCTTCCGCTGACTCGTGCTCGTCGAGCTTTGTATTCGAGTCTCGAGGCCCATGGCTTGTAACATGAAGCTGTATGACTTTAATTTGTGTCTAGAGTTGTGTTGTGATATTGATTAGTGAGCCCCTAATCTTGATCGTACGCATTGCGTGCATGATTAGCGTACGGTCAAAATTGGGGGCGTCACACTTCTCTTGAGCCCCCATCACCTTATGTGACCGCAGCAGCCCTCCAGGACTTCCCTAAAAAACTGCCCTGAACCGGACCTCCTCGTTGTCGCTGGTGCCATGAGGGCATAGCTTGTCCACGTACACTCGTTGTGGCGAGTGGGGTTGGTGTTAGGTGGCGGCTACGACTTTGTTATTGCTTGTCGTCGTTGAGGGAGTCCTAGTTTAAGGGGTCCTCGAATAGCCGACCTGCTTTTCATGGGCCCGACTATGTGGGACGCCGGATGAGCGTTGGGTGATCAAAGGCCCCGTCGCCAGGGTGGAAGCCTCAAGGAGCCGTGGTGTGACCTCCAAGTTTTCGACAGTAGATAGGCATGTTTTTCCTTCGATGTGTAACCAACCATGTGTAAACCCTAGGTACCCTCGGCGTCTATATAAGCTGGAGGGTTTTAGGTTGTAGGACAGAGAACAACTCATCTAGGGTTTAGCTACTCAATCTTGAGGTAGATCAACTCTGTAACCTTCATATCATCAATACAATCAAGCAGGACCTAGGGTTTTACCTCCATAGGAGGGTCTAAACCTGGGTAAACATCGTCTCCTTCGTCTCCTATTACCATCGATCCTAGTCTCACAGCTTGGTACCCCTACCCGAGATCCGCCGGTTTTGACACCAACCTTGGTGCTTTCATTGAGAGTTCCGCTGTGATCGCCAAAGGAATAGATGGCTCGCTTTTTCAGAAGCAGCAAGATATGCAACCAGGGTATTCTCAACCTTGATCAGATCCTCACGAGCGATGACATCTCGTCGCACTCCGACCCGATCGGCCACCTTGGCCACATCGGAAACTTTCCCCCGATCAAGGAATCAAGTTCGGAACCCTAGAGTCCATCGTTGATTCACGGGGAGAACTTGTCTTGGTAGAACCCTCGACTCTTATCGAGGGGCTCACAGATCCCGATGCCTCAACGCCGAAGACATTGGGCCCCGCTTCTGATAAAGTCGTTACCTCCGGGCTGTCTAGAACGCCAAATTCGACCGTTGTGACCGGATCCACCATGGCTAAAGGACCCGGATCCGCTTTCGTGTGGCTCCGGAACTGCAATGCCGCATATCGACTCCACTCACTTTAGTGACACGCATCCTACCATCGCCTCATTTCTAAACGAGCTATTTGATCGAATTGAGACCATGCGTATGACTGATGACCAGACCCCGATCTATGACCGGCTTGGGCTTAAACCCGACGACATGGAGATTCTCATCCCCACAGTCACCCACCTAGTCGCCACCGTCGAGTGTCCGGTTGGGGGTTCGTCCCCCCAGCGACCGGAATTAAAAATGGTTTATACCCTAGTCTCCGATCACCGAGACCTCACTTGCAACCCATACACTGGAGTTCGCTCCAGAGACAGACTGGTATCGGTCCCTGATCCAGCACACAATTCGGAGCCCGTGATTCCGAGCTCACATCGTGGTGTGGAGTCAAATCTTTTCCCACCCACCACCCAAGCCGATCACTCAAGCATCATAGCAGAGCCCAAGTCTTCGAACTTACGGGACGTGAAGCAGTTACCATGAGAGTCGGTTCATCATTATTGGGCTAGACTCCTCCTCACTAGAAACAAAATACGGGGCCTCAGTGATCAGGAGATAATGGCAACCTTCAATCGCAACTACCATGACGAAGGGATTCCCAACGCCCTGGCTCGTTGGCACATTCGTGACTTCACCGAGCTGTCATACTTGGTACAAAAATATAGTGCCATGGAAAGCGCTTGGCAAGCCTAACGGCTATTTTTGGAACCAACCCTCACCAAGTACCCTAGAGGAGATCGGAAGAAGAGGATACCTCCGAAGTGTCCAGCCAGACTCGAACCCGCCGAAAAGAGAAATAGGCCCCTTACAGGGGTCAATACTGTCCTTGACGGGCTATTGGACAAACCATGCCCTATACATTCTGTATTGCTGAACACAAGCCCGACTCATAGCCTTAGAGCTTGTTGGGTCGTCACGCAAGTCGCAAAAAGCGGTGAAGCCATTCTTGAGGCACTACGGCCGAATAGGTGCTCCACATCACCACTCGAATACAATGCCGAAGTCCTGACAATCTACGAAACGTTCCCCTCAAGGAACATGAGGAAAAGAGTTGTTAAAGAACTCGAACAGGTCTATCATGCGGCAGCAACAAGTGCATGGGTAGACATACCCATTACCTTCAGAGATGCTAACCGACCAGCCACTAGTCCTGGTTATATACCGATCGCACTAGTCCTAAACCCCATTGTCGATGGCTTCAGGTTACACAAAGTGTTAATGGATGGCGGCAATGGTTTAAACCTTATCTACGAAGATACCCTGGAATAAAATGTAGTTTGACCGATCACGCATCGAGCATAGCAACACGACATTCCGGGGTAAGAGGCGCGTTGTTCAGGATGTATCATCCTGGACGTAGTGTTCGGCACGCCCAAAAACTACCGATCCGAAGAAATCCTCTTCCATATCGTTCCCTTCCCCAGCGGCTACTATGCCCTATTGGGACGTGACGCCTTCACAAAAATCCGGGCTATACCACATTACGGGTATATGAAACTCAAGTTGCCAGGACCAAATGGGGTAATCACAATCACTAGTGATCCGAATATAGCCCTTCGAGCCGAAAACAAAATAGCAGCGCTCGCCGTCGAGGCACTAGCTAAGACCTTTGTTGCAGAAGAGCTGACCGCACTTCGGTCAAAAGTAGACAAGGACGATGTGTTCCTTAGCAAAAGTCCCAAACCCACGTCCTTTAAACCTACAGATGAAATCATTAAATTCAGGTGCACCCGATGGACCCCAACAAGACATCGTCCATCGGAGCTCAGCTCAATCCCGTAGTGGACGAAGCATTGCGAATATTCTTACGAGAAAATTGGGATATCTTTGCCTGGCATCCTTCTGATATGCCCGGAATCCCACGGTGGCTAGCAAAACATAATCTAAATATCATCGCAAGCTTTAAGCCCGTTAAGCAGATTCTGCGCTGCTTTTCCGAGCCTAAACGACAAGCTATGGATGAAGAACTAGCCAAACTACTAGAGGTCGGATTCATTCGGGAGATCAAGCACCCTGAATGGTAGGCAAACCTAGTGATGGTACTAAAGAAAGACAAATCCCGACGGTTGTGTGTCGACTTTAAAGACCTCAACAAGGCCTGCCCTAAGGACCCTTTCCCCCTACCACGCATAGACCGGATTATTGACGCCACAACCAGACACGACTCATTGTGTTTCCTTGACGCTTATTTTGGATACCATCAGATTAAAATGAAGGAATCTGACCAAGCTATAACTGCATTCATCACCCCTTACGGGCCATTCTGCTTCAACACAATGCCCTTTGGGCTAAAAACGTCGGGGCTACGTACCAGCGCATGATCCAGACTTGTCTCCCGAAACAAGTCGGCAAAACAGTCGAGGCATACGTGGACGACGTGGTAATCAAAACCAAACACGTTAGCCAGTTGATCGACGACCTAAGGCAAACCTTCGCCAGCCTACGTGAGTACGATATACGACTCAATCCGAAGAAATGTGTATTCGGAGTTCCCACTGGTAAACTGCTCAGATTCATCATCTCCCATAGAGGAATAGAAGAAAATCTGGCTAAGATCCACGCCCTATCAGAACTTGCAATTCCCATAGAGCTAAAGCATGTCCAGAGGTTAGCTGGTTGCATGGCGGCGCTAAGCCGCTTTATCTCCTGCCTCAGGGAAAAGGCTTTACCGCTCTATAGGCTGCTGAAATGGACGAACAATTTCAAATGGACCGATGAAGCAGCGGCTGCGTTAAAAGAAATTAAAACACTGCTGGCAAGCAATCCCATGCTCACAGCATGAGGCGCTGGTGAACCCATGTTATTATACATATCGGCTACTAGCCAAGTCATTAGCGCAGTGCTCATTGTCGAACGAGAGGAGGAGGGACACAAATTCCGGACACAAAAACCGGTCTATTACGTGTCATAAGTACTAACGCAGTGCAAGTCCAAATACCCGCACTACCACAAGATAGCCTATACAGTATTTATGGCATCACGGAAACTCAGACACTACTTCCAGGAGTGTTCAGTTATGGTGGCATCCGAAGTACCCCCTAAACCATATAATCAACAACAGGGATGCCACCGACCGCATAGCCAGATGGGCTATTGAGCTCCTTCCCTTTGAAATTACCTACAAGCCATGACGAGCTATAAAATCTTAGGTACTGGCAGATTTCCTTGCCGAATGGACAAAGGCCAAGCTCCCCAGGGAATATAGTACATACTCCCATTGGACGATGTACTTTGATGGATCTAAAACTTTCGTTGCACTGGGGGCTGGAGTTATCCTCACATTCCCCACATGCGACAACGTTCGATACGTGATGCAGATCATGTATGCCGATTCCAACAATGCATCCGAATACGAAGCACTCTTGCATGCTCTTCGGATGGTGGTATCAATGGGCATACGGCGGTTGGAGGTACGGGGAGACTCCAACTTGGCCATCTCCCAAATCAATGGCAAATTCGATGCCAAAAACCCGAAGATGGCGGCATACAAAAACGCTGTCCTCAAGATATCCGCACGGTTTGAGGGGCTAGAATTTCACCACGTCGCTAGAGACAACAACCAAGCCGCCGACGTACTGGCCCTCATGGGGGCAAAACGCGACCCTGTCCCAAAAAACATTTTCTTGGAATGGCTCTTGAAGCCATCCATGGTTTGGCCGAAAGATCATAAGGGCGCCGGTCTAACCAGTGCGGAAGAGGTTGTTCCCCCTATAAATGAACCAGATGACCAAATCATCGGTGGCTCCGTAATGGACGAAATGCCTTCAGCTCATGAGGTTATGGCAGTAATCGTGCCATGGACCGAGCCCTTCCTTGCCTACCTTCTCTGCAAAGAACTTCTCGACGATCAGACGGAGGCGCGACGCATAGTTCGGCGATCCAAAGCCTACAAAGTACACGAGGGTGAGTTATACAAGAAAATCACCACCGGAATATTAGAGCGGTGCATATCTAAGGAAGAAGGACGACATCTCTTAGACGAAGTCCACACAGGGATGGGCGGCCATCACATCGCAGCAAGAGCCTTAGTTAGCAAGGCCTTCCGGGTTGGGTTTTTCTGGCCCACTGCTCGAGCGGACGCCCAGTCACTTGTCAAGCACTATGTGGGGTGTCAACTATTTGCAAATCAAAGTCACATGCCCCCAACAGCTCTTCAAACTATTCTGATTACCTGGCCCTTCGCGGTCTGGGGGCTAGATATGGTCGGACCACTTAAAGGGGGGACCAAGAAGAATAAATACCTACTGGTCATGGTCGACAAGTTCACCAAATGGATAGAGGCAAAACATGTCAAATCAGCCAAGTCCGGACCAGTAATCGACTTTATATCCGGCGTGGTACACCGTTACGGCGTTCCGCATGGTATAATAACGGACAATGGATCCAACTTCACAGCCCAAGAGGTCAAAGACTGGTACACAAAAATGGGCATCAAGCTCGACGCATCGCTGTATCATCCGCAGACCAATGGCCAAGTCGAACGAGCAAACGACCTCATCATGAGCGATATTAAACCACGTTTGGTCCGATCTCTTCATGAGTTCAACTGTCATTGGGTGGAGGAGCTCAACTCCGTTCTATGGGGCCTGCGCACCACCCCGAACAGATCAACGGGATACACATCGTTCTTCATGGTCTATGGGGCAGAAGCAGTCCTCCCCTATGACATTATTCACGACGCACCAAGGTTGTGCATGTACGAGGAAAAGGAGGTCGAGTTAGATCGGCAGGACGACCTAGATGCCTTAGAAGGAGAATGCGACATAGCTCGGGCTCGCCCTACTTTTTACCAACAGCAGGCCCAACCTTACCAAAGTAGGGAGGTCAGGGCAAAAGCGTATAACGTGGGTGAACTCGTGTTACGGATCCCAGAGATGCATAAGCATAAACTCAACCCCAAATGGGAGGGGGCCTTCATAATCGACGAAGTACTCGTGGGAGGGGCTTACCATCTTCGGAACCCGTTGGACAACCGCCTTGAACCAAACCCATGGAACGCATCTCGTCTTTGGTGCTTCTACGGATAAACCAGTGTCGTCACATTCTTTACCCTTTACTTATTTTTTTCTTTACTTTTTCCTTTCCCTCCCACCTTGTTGTTTGGTAGGTTCGAATTCTTCCCTTTTTCCCAAATCTATGTTCGGTTCAACAGATCTTGTATTAACATTTTCGGCTTACACCCTTGATTATTAAATCCGAACACAACACCTGGGGGCTTCTTTCTGAAGCCAATGGAACTAACATTTTTGCCAAGCTAGGTTGCCTTGCTCTTGTGCTTGCCCACTGCGTTCCCGATTGTTCGGCTAGAGGGTAAAGGGTGTTGGGGAACGTTGCATGGGAAACAAAAAAATTCCTATGCTTCACCAAGATCAATCTAGGAGATGAGCATCTACGCGAGGGAGAGTGGATCTACATACCCTTGTAGATCACTAAGCGGGAAGCGTTAAGAAACGCGGTTGATGTAGTCGAATGTCTTCGTGATCCAAATCGTCGAGCATCCCACGATCCAATCACGGTCCATCCCAATCTAGCACCGAACGGACGACACCTCCGCGTTCAGCACACGCACGGCTTGATGACGATCTCCGCCTTCTTCATCCAGCAAGAGGGAGCGGAGAGGTAGAAGAGTTCTCCGACAGCGCGACGGTGTTGCGGCGATGGTGGTGGAGCTATTCCGGCAGGGCTTCGCCTAAGCACTGCAGAAAACCGATCTAGAGGAGAAACTATGCACTAGAGGAGAGTGTAGCACGTGGCTGAAAATCTAGTGCAAAAACCCTAAAACTGTTGGGGAACGTTGCATGGGAAAAAATTCCTACGCACACGCAAGATCTATCCATGGCAATGAGCATCTACGAGAGGGAGAGTGGATCTACATACCCTTGTAGATCGCCAAGCGGGAAGCGTTAAGAAACGCGGTTGGTGTAGTCGAACGTCTTCGCGATCCAAATCGCCGAGCGTCCCATGATCTCAACACGATCCGTCTCGCGATCCAATCATGATCCGTCCCCCGAATCCGTAATGATCTGTCCTGCGATCTCATCATGATATGTCTCGCGATCTTGATCACGGTCCTTTCGATCTAGCACCAAACGACGGCACCTCCGCGCTCAGCACACATACAGTTTGATGACGATCTCCGCCTTCTTGACCCAGCAAGAGGGAGCGGAGAGGTAGAAGAGTTCTCCGGCAGTGTGATAGCGCTCCGATGATGGTGGTGGAGCTATTTCGGCAGGGCTTCGCCTAAGCACTGCAGAAATCCGATCTAGAGGAGAAACTGTGCACTAGAGGAACGGGTAGCACGTGGCTGAAAATCAAGTGCGAAAACCCTAAAACCCTCTAGTATATATAGGAGGAGAGGAGGAGGAGGCTTGGCCCTCAAGGAGCCAGCCCTAGGCTTCGGCCGAACCAGGAGGGAGGAGTCCTCCTCCTCCACTCCTAGTAGGATTAGGACTCCTTCCTTATCTAGCCCTGTTTGCCTTTTTCCACCTTTTTCCTTTTGGGCTTTTCTTCCCAGCCGCATGGGCCTTGTGTGGGACTTCCACCAGCCCACTAAGGGCTGGTATTCATCCTCCCACAGCCCATGTAGCCTCTTGGGTCGAAATACCCCTCCTGATGGTCTCCCGGTACACTACCGGCACTCCCGATACACTACCGATGAGCCCGAAACCTTTCCGGCGACCAAAATAGGACTTATTATATATCAATCTTTACCTCTGGACCATTCTGAAGCTCATCTTGATGTCCGGGATCTCATCCGGGACTCCGAAAAACCCTCGGTCACCACCATACATAACTCTATACTATCGAAACGTCACCAAACCTTAAGTGTGCAGACCCTGCGGGTTCGAGAACTATGTAGACATGATCGAGACACCTCTACGGTCAATAACCAATAGCAGGACCTGGATGTCCATATTGGTTCCTACATATTCTATGAAGATCTTTATCGGTCGAACCTCTATGTCAAGGATTCAGTTAATCTCGTATGATGTTCCCTTTGTTCTTCGGTATGTTACTTGCCCGAGATTCGATCATCGGTATCTCCATACCTAGTTCAACCTCGTTGCTGGCAAGTCGCTTTACTCGTTCCATAATACAAGATCCCATGACTAACACTTAGTCACATTGCTTGCAAGGCTTGTTGTGATGTTGTATTACCGAGTGGGCCCTGAGATACCTCTCCGTCACACGGAGTAACAAATCCCAGTCTTGATCCATGCCAACCCAACAGACACCCTCGAAGATACCTGTAGATTACCTTTATATTCACCCAGTTACGTTGCGATGTTTGATACACACAAGGCACTCTTCCGGTGTCACTGATTTGCATGATCTCATGGTCATAGGAACAGATACTTGACATGCAGAAAACAGTAGCAATAAACTGACATGATCATATGCTACATTTGTAGTTTGGGTCTTGTCCATCACATCATTCTCCTAATGATGTGATCCCATTATCAAATGACATCTCATGTCCATGGCTAGGAAACCTTAACCATCTTTTGATCAACGAGCTAGTCTTTTAGAGGCATACTAGGGACATGGTTTTGTCTATGTATCCACACATGCATCTAAGTCTCCGATCAATACAATTATAGCATGGATAATAAACGATTATCATGAACAAGGAAATATGATAATAACTAATATATTATTGCCTCTAGGGCATATTTCCAATAGTCTCCCACTTGCAGTAGAGTCAATAATCTAGTTCACATCACCATGTGATTCACATTGTTATGAATCTAACACCCAATGAGTTCTGGGGCTCGATCATGCTTTGCATGTGAGAGAGGTCTTATAGTCAACGGGTCTGCGACATTCAGATCTGTGTGTACTTTGCAAATCTCTATGTCAAACCGTAAACACTGCTACCACACTCCACTTGGAGCTATTCCAAATGGCTGCTCTACTATACGTATCCGGATTGCTACTAAGAGTCATCTGGATTGGTGTCAAAGCTTGCATCGACGTAAGTCTTTACGACGAACTCTTTCTCACCTCCATAATCGAGAAACATCTCCTTAGTCTTTTAGTTACTAAGGATAATCTTGACTGCTATCCAGTGATCCGCTCCTAGATCACTCTTGTACCCCTTGACGGACTCATGGCATGAAACACACAATTGCGGTACACACATGGCATAATATAGAGCCTATGGCTAAGGCATAGGGGACGACGTTCGTCCTTTCTCTTTCTTTTGCCGTTGTCGAGCTTTGAGTCTCACTCAACTTCACACCTTACAAATCAGGCGAGAACTCTTTCTCTGACTGATCCATTTTGAACTCTTTCAAAATCTTGTCAAGGTATGTACTCATTGAAAGTCTCATCAAGCATCTTGATCTATCTCTATAGATCTTGATGCTCAACAATTAGGTAGCTTTATCCACGTCTTCCTTTGAAAATCACTTTTCAAACAACCGTTTATGCTTTCCAGAAATTCTACATTATTTCCGATTAACAATATGTCATCCACATATACTTATGAGAAATTCTATAGTGCTCTCACTCACTTTATTGTAAATACAAGTTTCTCGTAAAGTTTGTATAAACTACAAAACTTTGATCACCTCATCAAAGTGTAGATTCCAACTCCGAGATGCTTGCTCCGGCCCTTAGATGGATTGCTGGAGCTCGCACACCTTTTAGCATCCTTAGGACTGACAAAACCTTCTGGTTGTATCTCATACAACCTTTCCTTAAGGAAGGAAACGATGTTTTGACATCCATCTGCCAGATTTCATAATTGAAAAATGCAGAAACTACTAACATAATTCCAACAGACTTTGGCATCGCTATGAGTGAGAAAGTCTCATCGCAGTCAACTCCTTGAACTTGTCGGAAACTTCTTTGCGACAAGTCAAGCTCTATAAATGGTGACATTTACCATCAGCGTCTGTCATCATCTCAAAGGTCCATTCGTACTCCACGACCTGCCGTCCAACAAGCAAGTCTACCAAAGTCTATACTTGGTTTCATACATGGATCCTTTTCAGATTTCATGGCCTCTAACCATTTGTCAGAATCCGGGCCCATCATCGCTTCTCCATATCTCGTAGGTTCATCGTTGTCCAACAACATGACCTCCAAGATAGGGTTGTCATACCACTCAAGAGCAGTACGCATCCTTGTCGACCTACGAGGTTCGATAGTAACTTGATCCAAAGCTTCATGATCATCATCATTTACTTCCTCTTCAACTGACGTAGGTTCCACAGAAACATCTTTCTGCGCTGCGCTACTCTCTGGTTGAAACAAAGGTTCAACAACCTCATCAAGTTCTATCTTGCTCCCACTCAATTCTTTCGAGAGAAACTTTTTCTCGGGAAATGACCCGTTTTAGCAACAAACACTTTATGCTTGGATCTAAGATAGAAAGTTCACCCAACTGTTCTTAGGGTAATCTACGAAGATGCATTTGTCCGCCTTGGGTTCGAGCTCATTAGCTAAAACCATTTTTCCACACAAGCGTCGCAGCCCCAAACATTAAGAAATGACAGCTTAGGTTTCTATCAAACCATAATTCACACGGTGTCATCTCAATGGATTTAGATAGTGCCCTATTTAAAGTGAATGTAGTTGTCTCTAATGCATAACCCCAAAACTATAGTAGCAAAACGATAAGAGACATCATAGCCCGCGCCATATCCAATAGAGCATGACTATGACGTTCGGACACACCATCACACTATGGTGTTCCAGGTGGCGTGAGTTGTGAAACGACTTTCACATTGTCTAAAGTTGTATGCCAAACTCGTAACTCAGATATTCACCTCCACGATCATATCGCAGACATTTTTATCTTCTATTCACGATGATCTTAAACTTTACTCTGAATTTGCTTGAACTTTTCAAATGATTCATACTTGTGTTTCATTAAGTAAACATACTCTATATCTACTCAAATCATCAGTGAAGGTAAGAAAATAACGATATCGACCGCACGCTACAAGACTCATTGGATTGCATACATCAACATGTATCATTTTCGATAAATCACTTGCCCGCTCTATCGGAAAACGGGGTCCTTAGTCATCTTGCCCAAGAGGCATGGTTCGCATGTCTCAACCGATTCAAAATCGAATGAGTCCAAAGATCCATCAGCATGGTGTTTCTTCATGCGTTTTATACCAATATGACATTTAGCGGTAGTGCCACAAGTATGTGGTACTATTATTATTAACTTTGTATCTTTTGCCATCAATGTTATGAACATGTGTATTACTACGATCAAGATTCAACGAACCATTCTCACTGGGTGCATGACCATTGAAGGTATTATTCATCTAAACAAAATAACCATTATTCTCTAACTTAAATGAATAACCATGTTGCAATAAACACGATCTAATCACGTTCATTCTCAATGCAAAACACCAAATAACATTTATTTAGGTTCGTCACTAATCCCGAAGGTAGAGAGAGAGTGCGATGTTGATCACGTCAACCTTGGAAACATTTCCAACACACATCGTCACCTCACACTTAGCTAGTATCCATTTATTCCGTAGCTTTTACTTCGAGTTACTAACATTTAGCAACCGAACCGGTATCCAATACCCAGGTGCTACTAGGAGTACTCGCAAGGTACACATCATTAACACGTATCTAGGGTTGTTCCGCTTCAGCGACCGCTCTCCTCATAATCGAAGCACTTAGTCTCGGGTTTGGGTTCAACTTCGGGTTGCTTCACTGGAGCAACAATTGACTTGCTATCCATGAAGTTTCCCTCCTTTCTCTTGCCCTTCTCGAAACTAGTGGTTTGACTAACCATCAACACTTGACGCTCCTTCTTGATTTCTACCTTCGCGGTGTCAAACATCGCGAACAGCTCAGGGATCATTATTTCTATCCCTAGCGTTTTATAGTTCATCACCAAGTTCTAGTAGCTTAGTGACAGTGACTTGGAGAACTATATCAATCACTATCTTATCTGGAAGATCAACTCCCATTCGATTCAAGCGATTGTAGCACCCAGATAATCTGAGCACATGCTCAACGATTGAGCTGTTCTCCTTCATATTGCAGGCAAAGTATCTTGTTGGAGATCTCATATCTCGCAACACGGGCACGAGCCTGAGATCCTAATTTCAGCTCTTACAACATCTCATATGTTCCGTGACGTTCAAAACGTTTCGGAACCTCAATTCTAAGCCGTAATGCATGACACACTAAACTATCAAGTAGTCATCAGAACATGCCTATCAGATGTTCACAACATCTACAGACGACGCTAGAGGGGTTGGCACACCGAGCGGTGCATTAAGGACATAAGCCTTCTGTGCAGCAATGAGGACAATCCTCATACCACGGACCTAGTCCGCAATATTGCTACCATCATCTTTCAACTCTATTTCTCTAGGAACATATAAAAATTCAAGGGAGCTACAGCGCGAGCAAGTAATCTACAACATAATTTGCAAAGACACTACTGACTATGTTCATGTTAATGAGTTCAATTAATCATATTACTGAAGAACTCCCACTCAAATTGACATCCCTCCGGTCATTCGAGAGATACATGATCCAAATTCACCAACTCAAGTCCGATCATCACGTGAGTTGAGGTGGTTTCAATGGTGAAAATCATCATGTTAATCATATCCACTATATGACTCATGTTCGACCTTTCGGTCTCTTGTGTTCCGAGGCCATGTATGTACATGCTAGGCTCGTCAAGTTTAACCCGAGTGTTCTGCATGTGCAACACTGGCTTGCACCCGTTGTATGTGAACGTAGAGTTTATCACACCCGATCATCACGTGGTGTCTCGACACGACGAACTTTCGCAATGGTGCACACTCAGGGAGAACCCAATTTATCTTGAAATTAAGGGAGGGATCACCTTATAATGCTACCATCGTCCTAAGAAAAACAAGGTGCATAAAAGGATTAAAATCACATGCAAATCATAAGTGACATGATATGGCCATGAACTTGTGCTTTTGATCTCCATCTTGAAAGCACCGGCATGATCTCCATCGTCTCCGGCATGACACCATGATCTCCATCATCTTGATCTCCATCAACGTGTCGCCATCGTGGTTGTCGCGCCCACCATGCTTCTACTATTGCTACCGTTTAGCGATAAAGTAAAGCATTACATAGCGCTTAATGATTGACACGCGGGTCATACAATAGTTAAAGACAACCCTATGGCTCCTGCCGGTGGCCGTACTCATCGACATGAAAGTCATGATATTCTATACAACACATGATCATCTCATACATCACATATATCACATCATGTAATTGGCCATATCACATCACAACATACCCTAGAAAACCAAGTTAGACGTCCTCTAATTGTTGTTGCATGTTTTACGTGGCTGCTACGGGTATCTAGCAAGAACAATTCTCACCTACGCAAAAACCACAACGGTGATACATAAGTTGCTTTTCAACCTTCTCAAGGACCGCCTTTGTCGAATCCGATCCAACTAAAGTAGGAGAAACAGACACCCACCAGCCATCTTTGTGCAACGAGGTTACACGTCAGTCGATGGAGATCATGGTGTCGTGTCGGTGACAGTGATGATCATCGTGCCCCGAAGATGGAGATCGAAGGAGCAAGATGATATTGTCCATATCATGTCACTATATTGATTGCATGTGATGTTTATAAGGTTTACATCTTATTTGCTTAGAACGACGGTAGTAAATAAGATGATCTCTCAATAAAATTTCAAGAGATGTGTTCACCCTAACTGTGCACCGTTGCTAAGGATCGTTGTTCCGAAGCACCACGTGATGATCGGGTGTGATAGGTTCTAACGTTCGCATACAACGGGTGTAAGCCAGATTTCCACACGCGAAACACTTAGGTTGACTTGACGAGCCTAGCATGTACAGACATGGCCTCGGAACACGGGAGACCGAAAGGTCGAATGTGAGTTGTATAGAAGATACGATCAACATGGAAATGTTCACCATGGATGACTACTCCGTCTCACGTGATGATCGGACACGGGCTAGTTGAAGTGGATCATTTGTCACTTGGATGACTAGAGAGATGTCTATCTAAGTGGGAGTTCATTAAATAATTTAATTATGAGAACTTAATTATCATGAACTTAGTCTAAAAGTGTCTTTGCAAATTATGTTGTAGATAGCTCATGCTATAGATCCCCTGTCTTATTGATACGTTCCTAGAGAAAAGTAAGTTGAAAGTTGATGGTAGCAATAATGCGAACTGGGTTCGTGATCCGAGGATTGTCCTCATTGCTGCACAGAAGGCTTATGTCCTTGATGCACCGCTAAGTGCACCACTCCCTCAAGCGATGTTTGTAGATGTTGTGAACATATTGACAGGCACTTTCTGATGACTACTTGATAGTTCAGTGCATCATGCATTACGACTTAGAATTAAGGCTCCAAAACGTTTTGAACGTCACGGAACATATGAGATGTTCTAATAGCTAAGATTGGGATCTCAGGTTCATGCATGTGTTGAGAGGTATGAGACCTCCAACAAGATTCTTTGCCGGCAGGATAAAAGAGAATAGCTCAATCGTTGAGCATGTGCTCGGATTGTCTGGATGCTACAATCACTTGAATCGAGTGGGAGTTAATCTTCTAGATAAGATAGTGATTAATATAGTTCTCCAAGTCACTGCCACCAAGCTACTGGAGCTTCGTGATGAACTATAAAATGCCAGGGATGGAGATAATGATCCCTGAGCTATTCACGTTGTTTGACACTGCGAAGGTAGAAATCAAGAAGGAGCATCAAGTGTTGATGGTTAAGTGAAAACCACTAGTTTCAAGAAGGGCAAGGGCAAGAAGGGAAAAACTTCAGGAATGACAAGCCAGTTGCCGCTCTGGTGAAGAAACCCAAGGTTGAGCCCACACCCGAGACTATGTGCTTCTATTATGAGGAGAACGGTCGCTGAAGCGGAACAACCCTAGATACTTGGTAGATAAGAAGGCTGGCAATGTCGACAGAAGTATATTCGATATACATGTTATTGATGTGTACCTTGCTAGTACTCCTAGTAGCACTTGGGTATAAGATACCGGTTTAGTTGCTAAATGTTAGCAACTCGAAATAAAAGCTACAGATTGAATGGAGACTAGCTAAGTGAAAGGTGACGATGTGTGTTGGAAGTGTT
The DNA here is from genome assembly GCA_022496015.1 of Hordeum marinum. Taxonomy (NCBI): domain Eukaryota; kingdom Viridiplantae; phylum Streptophyta; class Magnoliopsida; order Poales; family Poaceae; genus Hordeum; species Hordeum marinum. The sequence goes on from CM039676.1 coordinate 419,100,587, forward strand.
TTCAAGGTTGATGTGATCACCATCGCACACTTTCTCTACCTTTGGGATTAATAATGAACCTAAATAAATGTTATTTGGTGTTTGCCTTGAGCATGAACATGATTGGATCGTGTTTAGTGCAATACGGTTATTCATTTAAGTTAGAGAATAATGGTTATTCTGTTTACATGAATAATGCCTTCAATGGTCATGCACCCAATGGGAATGGTTTATTGAATCTTGATCGTAGTAACACATATGCTCATAACGTTGGTACCAAAGATACAAAGTTAATAATGATAGTACCACATCTTGTGGCACTGCCACAAATGTCATATTGGTGTAAAGCGCATGAAGAAACTCCATGCTGATGGATCTTTGGACTCTGTCGATTTCGAATCGGTTGAGACATGCGAACCATGCCTCTTGGGCAAGATGACTAAGACCCCGTCTTCCGGTATGATGGAGCGGGCTAGTGGCTTATTGGAATTGATACATGTTGATGTATGTGTTCCAATGAGTGTTGAAACACGCAGTGGATATCGTTATTTTCTTTACCTTCACTGACGATTTGAGTGAATATGAGGATATTTACTTAATAAAACACGAGTTTGAAATGTTTGAAAGGTTCAAGGAGTTTCAGAGTGAAGTTAAAGATCATCGTGGCAAGAAGATAAAATGTCTACGATATGACCGTGGAGATGAATATCTGAGTTACGAGTTTGGTATGCAATTTTAGACAATGTGGAAATTGTTTCACAGCTCACGCCTCCTGGAACACCATAGTGTGATGGTGTGTCCGAACGTCGTAGTTGTTCTCTATTGGATATAGTGAGTACTATGATGTCTCTTATCATTTTGCCACTATCGTTATGGGGTTATGCATTAAAGACAAATCCATTCACTTTAATAGGGCACCATCTAAGTCTGTTGAGATGACACCGTGCGGATTATGGTTTGAAAAAATCCTAAGCTATCACTTTTAATGTTTGGGGTTGCGACGCTTATGTGAAAAGGGTTTTCACCTAGTGAGCTCGAACCCAAAACAGACGAATACATTTTCATAGAATACCCTAAGGAGACATTGGGTATACCTTCTATCTCAGATCCAAGCGCAAAAGTGTTTGTGGCTAAAAACGGGTCCTTTCTTGAGAAATAGTTTCTCTCAAAAGAAATGAGTGGGAGGAAGATAGAACTTGATGAGGTCTTTGAACCTTTGTTTCAACCAGAGAGTAGCGCAGCACAGAAAGATGTTTCTGTGGAGCCTACGTCAGTTGAAGAGGAAGTTAATGATGATGATCATGAAGCTTCAGATCAAGTTACTATCAAACCTCATAGGTCGACAAGGACACTTACTACTCCTGAGTAGTACGTCAAACCTGTGTTGGAGGTCATGTTGTTGGACAACGATGAACCTATGAACTATGGAGAACCAATGGTGGCCCGGATTCCAACAAATGGCTGGGAGCCATGAAATCCGAGAAAGGATCCATGTATGAAAACCAAGTATGGACTTTGGTAGACTTGCCCGTTGAACGATAGGTCGTTGAGTACAAATGGACCTTTGAGATGAACACAGACGCTAATGGTGAAATGTCACCATTTATAAAGCTCGACTTGTCGCAAAGGAGTTTCCGCCAAGTTCAAGGAGTTGACTGCGATGAGATTCTCTCATCCGTAGCGATGCTAAAATTCTGTTAAAATTATGTTAGCAGGTGCTGCATTTTTCGATTATGAAATCTGGTAGATGGATGTCAAAACAAGGCTTCCTTAACGGTTTCCGTGAGGAAGAGTTGTATGTGATACAACTAGAAGGTTTTGTCAATCCTTAGGATGCTAAAAGGTATGCAAACTCCAGCGATCCTTCTATGGACTGGAGCAAGCATCTCGAAGTTGGAATATGAGCTTTGATGAAGTGATCAAAGTTTTTGGGTTTATACAAAGTTTATGAGAAACTTGTATTTACAAGAAAGTGAGTGGGAGCACTATAGAATTTTTGATAAGAATATGTAGTTGACATATTATTGATCGGAGATGATGTAGAATTTCTGGAAAGCATAAATGGTTGTTTGGAAAAAATAGGGTTTTTCAAAGGAAGGCCTGGATAAAGCTACCTAATTGTTGGGCATCAAGGATTATAGAGATAGATCAAGATGCCTGATAATAATTTCAATGAGTACATACCTTGACAAGATATTGAAGAAGTTCAATATGGATCAGTCCAAGAAAGGGTTCTTGCCTGTATTAGAAGGTGTGAGATTGAGCACAACTCAATGCCCGACCACGGCAGAAAATAGAGAAAAGATGAGTGTCATCCCCTATGCTTCAGCCATAGGCTCTATATAGTATGACATGCTGTGTACCACACCTGTGTGTGCCTTGCCATGAGTTTGTCAAGGGGTACAAGAGAGATCCAGGAGTAGAATAATGGACAACAGTCAAAATTATCCTTAGAAACTAGAGGACTAAGGAAATATTTCTCGATTATGGAGGTGATAAAGAGTTCGTCGTAAACGACGATGCAAGCTTTAACACCAATCCGGATGACTCTTGGTAGCAATCCGGATACGCATAGTGGAGTAGCCATTTGGAATAGCTCCAAGTGGAGCATGGGAGCAGTGTCTGCAGTATGAAAAAGAGATTTGCAAAGTATACACGGATCCGAATGTCGCAGATCCGTTGACTAAAACCTCTTTCACGAGCAAAACATGATCAAACCCCAGAACTGATTGGGTGTTAATCACATGATGATATGATCACATGGTGATGTAAGTGTTAATCACATGGCGATGTGAACTAGATTATTGACTCTATTGCAAGTGGGAGACTATTGGGAATATGCCCTAGAGGCAATAATAAAATGGTTATTATTATATTTCCTTGATCATGATAATAGTCTATTGTTCTTCCAAAGGACTTCGTGGGCTGTTAGAGGAGGTGTACCAGCCCTTATTGGGCTGGCCAAGTCCTTCCAGAAAGGCCCATGCGGCTAGGGATAAAGAGATAAGGCTAAAGGAGATTCAAAAGGAAGAGATCCACCTCCCTTGTGGGAGGTGGATTCCTCCCTAGCTCGGCCGAACCTCTCCTCCTTGGAGGAGGGGCCAAGGCAGCCCTCCCTCTCCCTCCTCCTATATATACTTGAGGTTTCGGCTGTTTTGAGACAAGACTTGATCTCTCTCTCCCATGGCACAACCCTACCTCTCTTCTTCCTCCTCCGCAGTGCTTAGGCAAAGCCCTGCCGGAATACCTTGCTGCCCCACCACCACCACGCCGTCGTGCTGCTGTTGGATCTCTTCCCCAACCTCTCCCTCCTCCTTGCTGGATCAAGGCGCGGGAGACGTCACCGGGCTGTACGTGTGTTGAACGTGGAGGCGCCGTTATTCGGCGCTTAGATCGGAATCCACCGCGATCTGAATCGCTGCGAGTATGACTCCACCAACCGCGTTCTTGTAATGCTTCCTCTTAGCGATCTTCAAAGGTATGAAGATGCAATCTCTCCCCACTCGTTGCTGGTTTCTTCATAGATAGATCTTGGTGATCGTAGGAAATTTTTTGATTTACTACTACGTCTCCCAACAGCATGGGCCTTGTGTGGGACTTCCACCAGCTCACTAAGGGCTGGTATTCATCCTCCCACAGCCCATGTAGCCTCTTGGGTCGAAATACCCCTCCCGATGGTCTCCCGGTACACTACCGGCACTCTCGGTACACTACCGATGAGCCCGAAACCTTTCCCGCGACCAAAATAGGACTTCCTAGATATCAATATTAACCTCCGGACCATTCTGGAGCTCCTCGTGACGTCCGGGATCTCATCCGGGACACCGAACAACCTTTGGTCACCATCATACATAACTCTATACTATCAAAACATCACCAAACCTTAAGTGTGCAGACCCTGCGGGTTCGAGAACTATGTAGACATGACCGAGACACCTCTACGATCAATAATCAATAGCGGGACCTGGATGTCCATATTGGTTTCTACATATTCTACGAATATCTTTATCGGTCGAACCTCTATGTCAAGGATTCAGTTAATCCCGTATGATGTTCCCTTTGTTCTTCGGTATGTTACTTGCCCGAGATTCGATCGTCGGTACCTCCATACCTAGGTCAACCTTGTTGCCGGCAAGTCTCTTTACTCGTTCCATAATACAAGATCCCGTGATTAACACTTAGTCACATTGCTTGCAAGGCTTTTTTTGATGTTGTATTACCGAGTGGGCCCTGAGATACCTCTCCGTCACACGGAGTAACAAATCCCAGTCTTGATCCATGCCAACCCAACAGACACCCTAGGAGATACCTGTAGAGTACCTTTATAGTCACCAAGTAATGTTGCGACGTTTGATACACACAAGGCACTCCTCCCGTGTCAGTGAGTTACATGATCTCATGGTCATAGGAAGAGATACTTGACATGCAGAAAACAGTAGCAATAAACTGACACGATCATATGCTACGTTTGTAGTTTGGGTCTTGTCCATCACATCATTCTCCTAATGATGTGATCCCATTATCAAATGATATCTCATGTCCATGGCTAGGAAACCTTAACTATCTTTTGATCAACGAGCTAATCTATTAGAGGCATACTAGGGGCATGGTTTTGTCTATGTATCCACACATGCATCTAAGTCTCCGATCAATACAATTATAGCATGGATAATAAACGATTATCATGACCAACGAAATATGATAATAACTAATATATTATCGCCTCTAGGGCATATTTCCAATAAAAACCTCTAGTATATATAAAAGGAAGAGAGGAGGAGGCTTGGCCAAAGGGCCAGCCCTAGGAGGCTTCGGCCGAAGTGGATAGGAGAGGAGGAATCCTCCATCAATCCTAGTAGGACTAGGACTCCTTCCTTTTTTGCCTTTTTTGCTTTTTTCCACCTTTTTCTCTTTGGGATTTTCTTTCCCAGCCGCATGTGCCTTTGTGGGACTTCCACCAGCCCACTAAGGGCTGGTATTCATCCTCCCACAGCCCATGTAGCTTCTTGGGTCGAAATACCCCTCCCGATGGTCCCCCAGTACACTACCGGCACTCCCGATACACTACCGATGAGCCCGAAACTTTTCCGGTGACAAAAATAGGACTTCCTAGATATCAATATTTACCTCCGGACCACTCCGGAGCTCTTGACGTCCGGGATCTCATCCGGGACTCCGAACAACCTTCGGTCACCACCATACATAACTCTATACTACCAAAACATCACCGAACCTTAAGTGTGCAGACCCTACGGGTTCGAGAACTATGTAGACATGACCGAGACACCTCTACGGTCAATAACCAATAGTGGGACCTGGATGCTCATATTGGTTCCTACATATTCTACGAAGATCTTTATCGGTCGAACCTCTATGTCAAGTATTCAGTTAATCCCGTATGATGTTCCCTTTGTTCTTCGGTATGTTACTTGCCCGAGATTCGATCGTCGGTATCTGTATACCTAGTTTTAACCTTGTTACCGACAAGTCTATTTACTCGTTCCGTAATACAAGATCCCATGACCAACACTTAGTCATATTGCTTGCAAGGCTTATTGTGATGTTGTATTACCGAGTGGGCCATGAGATACTTCTCCGTCACACGGAGTAACAAATCCCAGTGTTGATCCATGCCAACCCAGCAGACACCCTCGGAGATGCCTGTAGAGTACCTTTATAGTCACCCAGTTACATTGCGACGTTTGATACACACAAGGCACTCCTCCGGTGTCCGTGAGTTGCATGATCTCATGGTCATAGGAACATATACTTGACATGCAGAAATCTGTAGCAATAAACTGACACGATCATATGCTACGTTTATAGTTTGGGTATTGTCCACCCCATCATTCTCCTAATGATGTGATCCCATTATCAAATGACATCTCATGTCAATGGCTAGGAAACCTTGACCATCTTTGATCAACGAGCTAGTCTACTAGAGGCATACTAGGGACATAGTTGTGTCTATGTATCCATACATGCAACGTGTTTCCATTCAATACAATTATAGCACGGATAATAAACGATTATCATGAACAAGGAAATATAATAATAACTATTTTATTATTGCCTCTAGGGCATATTTCAATAGTCTACCACTTGCACTAGAGTGAATAATCTAGCTCACATCACTATGTGATTTACATTGTAATGAATCGAATAACCATACAGTTCTAGTGTTGATCATGTTTAGCCCATGGAAAAGGTTTAGTCAATGGGTCTACAACATTCAAATCCGTGTGCACTTTGCAAATATTTATGTCCTCCTCCTTGATGTACTCGCGGATGGAATTGAAGCTTCGCTTTATGTGTCTGGTCCTCTTGTGAAACCTTGGTTCCTTGGCAAGTGCAATGGCACCAGTGTTATCACAGAACAGATCCACTGGGTTTAGTGCACTAGGCACTACTCCAAGATCTGTCATGAACTCCTTCATCCAGACACCTTCCTTTCCTGCCGCCGAGGCTGCGATGTACTCCGCTTCCCATGTAGAATCGGCTACCATGCTCTGTTTGGAACTGCACCATCTTACCGCACCCCCATTAAGAATAAATACGTATCCGTTTTCGACTTAGAGTCATCCGGATTAGTGTCAAAGCTTGCATCGATGTAACCCTTTACGACGAGCTCTTGATCACCAAACATTTCCTTAGTCCTTTCTAGGTACTTAAGGATATTCTTTACCGCTGTCCAGTGCTCCATTCCAGGATTACTTTGAAACCTTCTGACCATACTTATGGCAAGGCTGACATCGGGTCTTGTGCATAGCATTGCATACATGATAGAGCCTATGGTTGAAGCATAGGGGATGACACTCATTGTCTCTCTATCTTCTGCAGTCACTGGGCATTGAGTCTTACTCAACTTCACACCTTGTAACACAGGCAAGAACCCCTTCTTGGACTGATCCATTTTGAACTTCTTCAAAACTTTATCAAGGTATGTGCTTTGTGAAAGTCCTATTAAGAACCTTGATCTATCTCTATAGATCTTAATGCCTAATATGAAAGCAGCTTCTCCTAGGTCCTTCATTGAAAAACTCTTGTTCAAATATTCCTTCATGCTTTCCAGCATTTCTATATTGTTTCCAATCAGCAATATGTCATCCACATATAATATTAGAAACACTATAGAGCTCCCACTCACTTTCTTGTAAATACAAGCTTCTCCGTAAACTTGTATAAACCCAAACGCTTTGATCACCTCATCAATACGCAGATTCCAACTCCGAGATGCTTGCACCAGTCCATAAATGGATCGCTGGAGTTTGCAAACTTTGTTAGCATTCTCTGGATCGACAAAACCTTCTAGTTGTATCATATACAACTCTTCCTTAAGAAAACCGTTAAGGAACGCTGTTTTGACATCCATCTGCCAAATTTCATAGTCGAAATATGCAACTATTGCTAACATGATTCTGACGGACTTAAGCATCACTACGGGTGATAAGGTTTCATCGTAGTCAACTCCTTGAACTTGTGAAAAACCCTTTGCCACAAGTCGAGCTTTATAGACGGTAACATTACCGTCCGCGTTCGTCTTCCTCTTCAAAATCCATTTGTTCCGAATGGCCTTTTGCCCTTCAGGTAATACTTCCAAAGTCCATACTTTGTTTTCATACATGGATCCCATCTCGGATTTCATGGCCTCTAACCATTTCTCGAAATCCGGGCCCATCATCGCTTCTCCATAGCTCATAGGTTCATCGTTGTCTAACAACATGACCTCTAAGACAGGGTTGTCGTACCACTCAGGAGCAGTACACGCCCTTGTCGACCTACGAGGTTCAATAGTAACTTGATCCAAAGTTTCATGATCATCATCATTAACTTCCTCCTCAACTATCATAGGCTCCACAGAAACATCTTTCTGTGTTGCGCTACTCTTAGGCTGAAGTAAAGGTTCAATAACCTCATTAAGTTCTATTTTCCTCCCATTCAATTCTTTCGAGAGAAACTCTTTCTCCAAAAATGTTCCGTTCTTTGTGACAAACACTTTGCCTTCAGATCTGAGATAGAAGGTATACCCAACTGTCTCTTTTGGGTATCCTATGAAGACACATTTGTCCGCTTTGGGTTCCAGCTTTTCAGGCTGAAGCTTTTTGACATAAGCATCACATCCCCAAACTTTAAGAAACGACAACTTTGGCTTCTTGCCAAACCACAGTTCATATGGCATCGTCTCAATGGATTTTGATGGTGCCCTATTTAAAGTGAATGCGGCTGTCTCTAATGCATAACCCCAAAACGATAGTGGCAGATCAGTAAGAGACATCATTGAACACACCATATCTAATAAGGTTCGATTACGACGTTCGGACACACCATTATGCTGTGGTGCTCCAGGCGATGTCAACTGTGAAATAATTCCACACTGTCTTAAGTGACTGCCAAACTCATAACTCAGATATTCACCTCCTCAATCAGATCGCGGGAATTTAATCTTCTTGTTACGATGATTCTCAACTTCACTCTGAAATTGCTTGAACTTTTCAAACGTTTCAGATTTGTGCTTCATTAAGTAAATATACCCATATCTACTTAAGTCATCAGTGAAGGTGAGAAAATAACGATATCCACCGTGCGCCTCAACGCTCATCGGACCGCACACATCAGTATGTATGATTTCCAATAAGTCACTCGCCCGTTCCATTGTTCCAGAGAATGACGTTTTAGTCATCTTGCCCATGAGGAATGGTTCACATGTGTCAAGTGATTCAAAATCAAGTGACTCTAAAAGTCCATCAGCATGGAGCTTCCTCATGCGTTTTACACCAATATGACCCAAACGGCAGTGCCACAAGAAAGTGGTACTATCACTATCAACTCTACATCTTTTGGCGTCAATGTTATGAACATGTGTATCATTACTATCAAGATTCAACATGAATAAACCCCTCACATTGGGTGCATGACCATAAAAGATATCACTCATATAAATAGAACAACCATTATTCTCAGATTTAAATGAGTAACCGTCTCGCAATAAACAAGATCCAGATATAATGTTCATGCTTAACGCATGCACTAAATAACAATTATTCAGGTTCATCACTAATCCCGATGGTAATCGAAGAGAGAGCATGTCGACGGTGATCACATCAACCTTGGAACCATTTCCCACGCGCATCGTCACTTCGTCCTTTACCAGCCTTCGTCTATTCCGCAGTTCCTTCTTTGAGTTGCAAATGTGAGCAACCGAACCGATATCAAATACCCAGGCACTACAACGAGAGTTGGTAAGGTACACATCGATACCATGTATATCATATATACCTTGTTTGTTGTTGGCCGCCTTCTTGTCAGCCAGATACTTGGGGTAGTTCCGCTTCCAGTGACCAGTTCCCTTGCAATGAAAGCACTCAGTTTCTGGCTTGGGTATAGTCTTGGGTTCCTTCACTGGAGTAGCAACTGCTTTGCCACCCTTCTTGGATTTACCCTTCTTGCCTTTGGCATTCTTCTTGAAACTAGTGGTTTTATTGATCATCAACACTTGATGTTCTTTCTGGATTTCAGACTCAGCGACTTTCAGCATTGCAAACAGCTTGGCTACTGACTTGTTCATCCCGTGCATGTTATAGTTCATCACAAAGCTCTTGTAGCTAGGTGGCAATGATTGAAGAACTCTATTAGTGATCGCCTTCGGCATAAGGGGCATCCATAACTCCGCCAGACGGGTCGAATACCCAGACATTATGAGTATATGTTCACTGACAGACCCATTCTCCTCCATTTTGCAATCATAGAATTTATTGGAGGTCTCATACCTCTCGATCTAGGCATTCTTCTTAAAGATAAACTCCAACTCTTGGAACATCTCATATGCTCCATGATGTTTAAAACGTCTTTGAAGTCCCGGTTCTAAGTCATACAACATTGCACATTTAACTATTGAGTAATCTCCAGAACGTGTCTCCCAAGCGTTCTTAACGTCTTCGGATGACAGATCAGCGGGTCGGTCACCAAGCGGTGCATCAAGGACATATGCCTTCTGGGAAGCCATGAGGATAATCCTCAGATTATGGGACCATTCCACAAAGTTACTTCCATCATCTTTCAACTTTGCTTTCTCTAGGAACGCATTAAAATTCAGGGGTGCTACTGCACGAGTCATTGATCTACAACATAAATATGCAAAGTTTACTTAGACTATTGTTCAAGATAATGAGTTTAGTTAATCAAATTACTAAAGCTCCCACTCAAATTGACATCCCTCAGGTCATCTGAGTGATACATGATCCAAATTCACCAACTCAAGTCCGATCATCACGTGAGTTGAGGCGGTTTCAATGGTGAACATCATCATGTTGATCATATCTACTATATGACTCATGTTTGACCTTTCGGTCTCTTGTGTTCCGAGGCCATGTCTGTACATGCTAGGCTCGTCAAGTTTAACCCGAGTGTTCTACATGTGCAACACTGGCTTGCACCTGTTGTATGTGAACGTAGAGTCTATCACACCCGATCGTCACGTGGTTCTCGACACGACGAACTTTCGCAACGGTGCACACTCGGCGAGAACACAATTTTATCTTGAAATTTAAGTAAGGGATCACCTTATAATGCTACCATCATCCTAAGAAAAACAAGGTGCATAAAATGATTAACATCACATGCAAATCATAAGTGACATGATACGGCCATGAACTTGTGCTTTTGATCTCCATCTTGAAAGCACCGGCATGATCTCCATCGTCATCGGCATGACACCATGATCTCCATCATCTTGATCTCCATCAACGTGTTGCCATCGGGGTTGTCGCGCCCGTCATGCTCATACTAATATAGCTACCGTTTAGCGATAAAGTAAAGCATTACATAGCGCTTAATGATTGACATGCATGTCATACAATAATTAAAGACAACCCTATGGCTCCTGCCGGTTGCCGTACTCATCAACATGCAAGTCGTGATATTCTGTACAACAAATGATCATCTCATACATCACATATATCTCATCATGTAATTGGCCATATCTCATCACAACATACCCTGCAAAAATAAGTTAGACGTCCTCTAATTGTTGTTGCAATTTTTACGTGGCTGCTACGGGTATCTAGCAAGAACGATTCTCACCTACGCAAAACCACAACAGTGATACATAAGTTGCTTTTCAACCTTCTCAAGGACTGCCTTTGTCGAATCCGATCCAACTAAAGTAGGAGAGACACACACCCGACAGCCATCTATGTGCAACAAAGTCACACGTCAGTCGATGGAACCGGTCTCTCGTAAGCGTACGCGTAATGTTGGTCCGGGCCACTTAATCCCATAATACCGCTGAACCAAAACACGACAAGGGGAGGAAACAATCTAAGCATCAACGTCCACAAACTCTTTGTGTTCTACTCGAGATCTCATCTACACATAGACCTAGCTCATGATGCCACTGTTGGGGAACATTGCATGGGAAACAAAAAATTGTTGGAAATATGCCCTAGAGGCAATAATAAAATGGTTATTATTGTATTTCCTTGTTCATGATAATTGTCTATTGTTCATGCTATAATTGTGTTAACCGGAAACCGTAATACATGTGTGAATACATAGACCACAACATGTCCCTAGTGAGCCTCTAGTTGGCTAGCTCGTTGATCAATGGATGGTCACGGTTTCATGACCATGGACATTGGATTACGTTGATAACAGGATCACATCATTAGGAGAATGATGTGATGGACAAGACCCAGTCCTAAGCATAGCACAAGATCGTGTAGTTCGTTTGCTAAAGCTTTTCAATGTCAAGTATCGTTTCCTTAGACCATGATATTGTGCAACTCCCGGATACCGTAGGAACGCTTTGGGTGTGCCAAATGTCACAACATAACTGGGTGGCTATAAAGGTGCACTACGGGTATCTCCGAAAGTGTCTGTTGGGTTGCACGAATCGAGACTGGGATTTGTCACTCCGTGTGACGGAGAGGTATCTCTGGGCCCACTTGGTAAGACATCATCATAATGAGCTCAATGTGACTAATGAGTTAGCCACGGGATGATGTATTACGGAACGAGTAAAGAGACTTGTCGGTAACGAGACTGAACAAGGTATACAGATACCGACGATTGAGTCTCGGGCAAGTATCATACCGATAGACAAAGGGAATTGTATACGGGATTGATTGAATCCCGACATCGTGGTTCATCCGATGAGATCATCGTGGAGCATGTGGGAGCCAACATGGGTATCCAGATCCCACTATTGGTTATTGACCGAAGAGGTGTCTCGGTCATGTCTACATGTCTCCCGAACCCGTAGGGTCTACACACTTAAGGTTCGATGACGCTAGGGTTATAGGGAAATTGTATACGTGATTACCGAAGGTTGTTCGGAGTCCCGGATGAGATCCCAGACATCACGAGGAGCTCCAGAATGGTCCGGAGGTAAAGATTGATATATAGGAAGTCCAGTTTTGGTCATCGGAAATTTTTCGGGCTCATCGGTAGTGTACCGGGAGTGCCGGGAGGGTGCCGGAGGACCCCCGGGAGGGGTGTGACGACCATAGGACTTTGTGGGCCCTTAGAGGAGGTGTTCCAGCCCTTATTGGGCTGGCCAAGACCTTCTAGAAAGGCCCATGTGGCTGGGATCAAGAGATAAAGGGCAAAAGGGTTTTAAAAGAGGAGATCCACCTCCCTTGTGGGAAGTGGACTCTCCCCTTAGTTCGGCCGAACCTCTCCTCCTTGGAGGAGGGGCCAAGGCAGCCCTCCCTCTCCCTCCTCCTATATATATGCAAGGGTTTGGGCTGATTTGAGACACGACTTCTCTCTCTCTCTCGACGCAGCCCTACCCTTCCTCTTCCTCGTTCTCCGTAGCGCTTGGCGAAGCCCTGCCGGAGTTCACGTAGCTCCACCGTCACCACGTCGTCGTGTTGCCGGAGCTCTCCCTCAACCTATCCTTCCTCCTTGATAGATCAAGGCGTAGGAGACGTCATCGGGCTGCATGTGTGTTGAACGCGGAGGCGCCGTTGTTCGGCGCTGAGATCGGAATCCACCGCGATCTGAATCGCTGCGAGTACGACTCCACCAACCGCGTTCTAGTAACGCTTCCGCTTAGCGATCTTCAAAGGTATGAAGATGCAATCTCTCCCCACTCGTTGTTGGTTTCTGCATAGATAGATCTTGGTGATACGTAGGATTTTTTTTGATTTACTACTACGTCTCCCAACAGTGGTATCATGAGCTAGGTCTATGCGTAGGATCTATGCACGAGTAGAACACAAGTTGTTGTGGGCGTCGATTTTGTTAATATGCTTACCACTACTAGTCTTATCTTGATTCGGCGGTATTGTGGGATGAAGCGGCCCAGACCGACTTTACATGTACGCTTACGTGAGACTGGTTCCATCGCCTGACATGCACTTGTTGCATAAGGTGGCTAGCGGGTGTCTGTCTCTCCCACCTTAGTCGGATTGGATTCGATGAAAAGGGTCCTTATGAAGGGTAAATAGCAATTGGCATATCACGTTGTGGTTTTGGCGTAGGTAAGAAACGTTCTTGCTAGAAACCTATAGCAGCCACGTAAAAAACTTGCAATTGCAAATTAGAGGACGTCTAACTTGTTTTTGCAGCATATGCCTTGTGATGTGATATGGCCAAAGAATGTGATGTGATGCATTGTGATGTATGAGATTGATCATGTTCTTGTAATAGGATTCGCGACTTGCATGTCGATGAGTATGATAACTGGCAGGAGCCATAGGAGTTGTCTTATTTTATTGTATGACCTGCATGTCAATCATAAACGCCATGTAATTACTTTACTTTATTGCTAAACGTTAGCTATAGTAGTAGAAGTAATAGTTGGCGAGACAACTTCATGAAGACACGATGATGGAGATCATGATGATGGAGATCATGGTGTCGTGCCGGTGACAATGATGATCATGGTGCCCCGAAGATGGAGATCAAAGGAGCAAGATGCTATTGGCCATATCATGTCACTATATTGATTGCATGTGATGTTTATCATGTTTACATCTTATTTGCTTAGAACGACGGTAGTAAATAAGATGATCTCTCAATAAAATTTCAAGAAAAGTGTTCACCCTAACTGTGCACCGTTGCTAAGGATCGTTGTTCCGAAGCACCACGTGATGATCGGGTGTGATAGGTTCTAACGTTCGCATACAACGGGTGTAAGCCAGATTTATACACGCGATACACTTAGGTTGACTTGACGAGCCTTGCATGTATAGACATGGCCTCGGAACACGGAAGACCGAAAGGTCGAACATGAGTCGTATAGAAGATATGATCAACATGGAGATGTTCACCATGGATGACTAGTCCATCTCACGTGATGATCGGACACGGGCTAGTTGACATGGATCATCTGTCACTTGGATGACTAGAGAGATGTCTATCTAAGTGGGAGTTCATTAAATAATTTGATTATGTGCACTTAATTATCATGAACTTAGTCTAAAATTGTCTCTACAATCTATATTGTAGATCCAATGGCTAACGCGAATGTCACCCTAAACTTCAACACGTTCCTAGAGAAAACCAAGCTGAAAGATGATGGAAGCAACTATGTAGACTGGGTTCGTGGCTTGAGGATCATCCTCATAGCTTCCAAGAAATTGTATGTCCTTGATGCACCACTAGGTGACCCACCCCTTCTCCCAGCAGAGCAAGACATTGCGAATGCTTGGCATTCTCGCTGCGATGATTACTCCCTTGTTCAGTGCGGCATGCTTTACAGTTAGAACCTAGGCTCCAAAAGCGTTTTGAGCAACACGGAGCATATGAGATGTTCCCAGAGCTGAAACTGGTTTTCCAAGCTCATGCCCGGATTGAGAGATATGACGTCTCTGACAAGTTCTTCGGCTGTAAGATGGAGGAGAATAGTTCTGTCAGTGAGCACATCCTCAAGATGTCTGGGCTACACAACCGCTTGACTCAGCCGGGAGTTAATCTCCCGGATGACTCGGTCATTGACAAAATCCTCCAGTCGCTTCCACCTTGCTACAAGAGCTTTGTGATGAACTACAACATGTAAGGGATGGAGAAGTCCATTCCTGAGTTGTACTCGATGCTGAAATCAGCAGAGGTCGAGATCAAAAAGGAGCATCAAGTGTTGATGGTGAATAAGACCACTAGTTTCAAGAAAGGCAAGGGTAATAAGAACTTCAAGAAGGACAGCAAAGCTGGTGCCGCGCCCGGTAAGCAAGTTGCCGGGAAGAAGAAGAACAAGAATGGACCCAAGCCTGAGACTGAGTGTTTTTATTGCAAGGGTACTGGTCACTGGAAGCGAAACTACCCCAGGTACTTAGCGGATAAGAAGGACGGCAACGTTAAAGGTATATGTGATATACTTGTTATTGATGTGTACCTAACCAGCGCTCGTAGTAGCTCCTAGGTATTTGATACCGGTGCAGTTGCTCACATTTGTAACTCCAAGCAGGAGCTGCGGAATAAGCGGAGGCTAGCAAAGGACAAGGTGACGATAGGCGTCAGGAATGGTTCCAAGGTCGATGTGATCACCGTCGGCACGCTACCTCTACATCTACCTTCGGGATTAGTGTTAAACCTTTATAATTTTTATTTAGTACCAGCTTTGAGCATGAACATTGTATCTGGATCTCGCTTGATGCGAGATGGCTACCCATTTAAATCTGAGAATAATGGTTGTTCTATTTATATGAGAGAAATGTTTTATGGTCATGCTCTGTTGATCAATGGTTTATTTTTTATGAATCTCGAACGTGATGTTACACATGTCCATAGTGTGAGTACCAAAAAGTGTATGGTTGATAACGATAGTCCCACTTACATGTGGCACTGCCGCCTTGGTCATATTGGTGTCAAACGCATGAAGAAGCTCCATACTAATGGACTTTTGGAGTCTCTTGATTTCGAATCATTTGACACATGCGAACCATGCCTCATGGGCAAGATGACCAAGACTCCGTTCTCCGGAACAATGGAGCGAGCAACTGACTTGTTGGAAATAATACATACCGATGTATGCGGTCCAATGAGTGTCGAGGCTCGTGGTGGCTACCGTTATGTTCTCACCCTCACTGATGACTTGAGTAGATATGGGTATGTCTACTTCATGAAACATAAGTCTAAAACTTTTGAAAGGTTCAAGGAATTTCAGAGTGAGGTAGAGAATCAACGTGACAGGAAAATAAAGTGCCTACGATCTGATCGTGGCGGAGAATATTTAAGTCACGAGTTTGGCACGCACCTAAGGAAATGTGGAATTGTTTCACAACTCACGCCGCCTGGCACACCTCAGCAAAATGGTGTGTCTGAACGTCGTAATCGCACTCTATTAGATATGGTACGATCTATGATGTCTCTTACCGACTTACCGCTATCGTTTTGGGGATATGCATTAGAGACTGCCGCATTCACTTTAAATAGGGCACCGTCAAAATCCGTTGAGATGACACCGTATGAATTGTGGTTTAGAAAGAAACCTAAGCTGTTGTTTCTAAAAGTTTGGGGATGCGATGCTTATGTGAAGAAACTTCAACCTGAGAAGCTCGAACTCAAAGCGGAAAAGTGTGTCTTCATAGGATATCCCAAAGAGACTATTGGGTATACCTTCTACCTACGATCTGAGGGCAAAATCTTTGTTGCCAAGAATGGATCCTTTCTCGAGAAAGAGTTTCTCTCGAAAGAAGTAAGTGGGAGGAAAATAGAACTTGATGAGGTAATTGTACCTCCACTCGAACCAGAGAGTAGCGCAGCACAGGAAGTTGTTTCTATGGAGCCTACACCGACTGGAGAGGAAGTTAATGATGCTGATCATGTAACTTCATATCAAGTTACTGTTAAATGTCGAAGGTCCACTAGGACACGTTCCACACCAGAGTGGTATGGCAACCCTGTCCTAGAGATCATGTTGTTAGACAACGGTGAACCTTCAAACTATGAAGAAGCGATGGTGGGCCCGGATTCCAACAAATGGCTTGAGGCCATGAAATCCGAGATAGGATCCATGTATGAAAACAAAGTATGGACTTTGGTGGACTTGCCTGATGATAAGCGAGCCATTGAAAATAAATGGATCTTTAAGAAGAAGACTGACGCGGATGGTAATGTGACCGTCTATAAGGCTCGGCTTGTCGCTAAGGGTTATCGACAAGTTCAAGGAGTTGACTACGATGAGACTTTCTCACCCGTAGCGATGCTGAAGTCTGTCCGAATCATGTTAGCAATTGCCGCATTTTATGATTATGAGATCTGGCAAACGGACGTCAAAACGGCATTCCTTAATGGCTTCCTCAAGGAAGAACTGTATATGATGCAGTCAGAAGGTTTTGTCGATCCTAAAGATGCTAACAAAGTATGCAAGCTCCAGCGCTCCATCTATGGGCTGGTGCAAGCATCTCGGAGTTGGTACATTCACTTTAATGAGGTGATTAAAGCGTTTGGGTTTGTACATGTTTATGGAGAACCCTATATTTACAAGAAAGTGAATGGGAGCTCTGTAGCATTTCTCGTATTATATGTGGATGACATACTGATAATGGGAAATGATATAGAACTCCTGGAAAGTATAAAGGCCTACTTGAATAAGTGTTTTTCAATGAAGGACCTTGGAGAAGTTGCTTACATATTAGGTATTAAGATCTATAGAGATAGATCGAGACGCCTCAAAGGTCTTTCACAAAGCACATACCTTGAAAAGATATTGAAGAAGTTCAATATGGATCAGTCCAAGAAGGGGTTCTTGCCTGTGTTACAAGGTGTGAGATTGAGTACGACTCAATGCCAGACCATGGCAAAGGATAGAGAAGAGATGAGTGTCATCCCCTATGCTTCAGCCATAGGCTCTATTATGTATGCCATGCTATGTACCAGACCTGATGTGAACCTTGCCATAAGTTTGGTGGGGAGGTACCAAAGTGATCCCGGAGCGGAACACTGGACAGGGGTCAAGAATATCCTGAAGTACCTAAAAAGGACAAAGGACATGTTTATCGTATATGGAGGTGCCGAAGAGCTTGTCGTAAAGGGTTACGTCCATGCTAGCTTCGACACAGATCTGGATGACTCCAAGTCACAAACCGGATATGTCTATGTTTTGAACGGAGGGGCAGTCAGTTGGTGCAGCAGCAAGCAAAGCGTCGTGGCAGCATCTACATGTGAAGCGGAGTACATAGCTGCTTTGGAAGCATCAAAGGAAGGAGTCTGGATGAAGGAGTTCATCACCGACCTAGGAGTAATTCCAAGCGCGTCAGGCCCGATGACTCTATTCTGTGACAACACTCGAGCTATTTCCCTTGCGAAGGAGCCTAGGTTTCACAAGAAGACAAGACACATCAAGCGCCGCTTCAAAACCATCCGTGATTACATTCAGGAGGGAGATATAGATATTTGTAAAGTGCATACGGATCTGAATGTCGCAGATCCATTGACTAAACCTCTCTCACGAGCAAAACATGATCAACACCAGAATGATATGGGTGTTCGATTCATCACAATGTAACTAGATTATTGACTCTAGTGCAAGTGGGAGACTGTTGGAAATATGCCCTAGAGGCAATAATAAAATGGTTATTATTGTATTTCCTTGTTCATGATAATTGTCTATTGTTCATGCTATAATTGTGTTAACCGGAAACCGTAATACATGTGTGAATACATAGACCACAACATGTCCCTAGTGAGCCCCTAGTTGGCTAGCTCGTTAATCAATGGATGGTCACGGTTTCATGACCATGGACATTGGATGTCGCTGATAACGGGATCACATCATTAGGAGAATGATGTGATCGACAAGACCCAATCCTAAGCATAGCACAAGATCGTGTAGTTCGTTTGCTAAAGCTTTTCAATGTCAAGTATTGTTTCCTTAGACCATGAGATTATGCAACTCCCGGATACCGTAGGAATGCTTTGGGTGTGCCAAACGTCACAACGTAACTGGGTGGCTATAAAGGTGCACTACGGGTATCTCCGAATGTGTCTGTTGGGTTGGCACGAATCGAGACTGGGATTTGTCACTCCGTGTGACGGAGAGGTATCTCTGGGCCCACTCGGTAAGACATCATCATAATGAGCTCAATGTGACTAATGAGTTAGCCACGGGATGACGTATTACAGAACGAGTAAAGAGACTTGCCAGTAACGAGATTGAACAAGGTATACAGATACCGACGATCGAATCTCGGGCAAGTTACCGATAGACAAAGGGAATTGTATACGGGATTGACTGAATCCCCGACATCGTGGTTCATCCGATGAGATCATCATGGAGCATGTGGGAGCCAACATGGGTATCCAGATCCCGTTGTTGGTTATTGACCGAAGAGGTATCTCGGTCATGTCTACATGTCTCCCGAACCCATAGGGTCTACACACTTAAGGTTCGATGACGCTAGGGTTATAGGAAAATGGTATACGTGATTACCGGAGGTTGTTCGGAGTCCCGAATGAGATCCCGGACGTCACGAGGAGATCCGGAATGGTCCGGAGGTAAATATTGATATATAGGAAGTCCTGTTTTGGTCACCGGAAAGTTTTCGGGCTCATCGGTAGTGTACCGGGAGTGCCGGGAGGGTGCCGGAGGACCCCTGGGAGGGGTGTGACGACCATAGGACTTTGTGGGCACTTAGAGGAGGTGTGCCAGCCCTTATTGGGCTGGCCAAGACCTTCTAGAAAGGCCCATGCGGCTGGGATCAAGAGATAAAGGGCAAAAGGGTTTTAAAAGAGGAGATCCACCTCCCTTATGGGAGGTGGACTCTCCCCTTAGTTCGGCCGAAGCTCTCCTCCTTGGAGGAGGGGCCAAGGCATCCCTCCCTCTCCCTCCTCCTATATATATGCAAGGTTTTGGGCTGATTTGAGACACGACTTCTCTCTCTCTCGGCGCAACCCTACCCTTCCTCTTCCTCGTTCTCCGTAGCGCTTGGCGAAGCCCTGCCGGAGTTCACGTAGCTCCACCGTCACCATGCCGTCATGCTGCCGGAGCTCTCCCTCAATCTCTCCTTCCTCCTTCCTGGATCAAGGCGTAGGAGACGTCATCGGGCTGCACGTGTGTTGAACGTGGAGGCGCCATTGTTCGGCGCTGAGATCGGAATCCACCACGATCTGAATCGCTGCGAGTACGACTCCACCAACCGCGTTCTAGTAACGCTTACGCTTAGCGATCTTCAAAGGTATGAAGATGCAATCTATCCCCACTCGTTGCTGGTTTCTTTATATATAGATCTTGGTGATACTTAGGAAATTTTTTGATTTACTACTACGTCTCCCAACAAAAATTTCCTACGCTTCACCAAGATCAATCTAGGAGATGAGCATCTACGAGAGGGAGAGTGGATCTACATACCCTTGTAGATCACTAAGAGGGAAGCGTTAAGAAATGCGGTTTTTGTAGTTGAACGTATTCGTGATCCAAATCACTGAGCGTCCCGCGATCCAATCACGATCCGTCCCAATCTTGCACCGAACGGACGACACCTTCGCGTTCAGCACACGTACGGCTTGATGACAATCTCCGCCTTCTTGATCCAGCAAGAGGGAGCGGGGAGGTAGAAGAGTTCTCCGGTAGCGCGACGATGTTGCAGCGATGGTGATGGAGCTATTCCGGTAGTGCTTCGCCTAAGCACTGCAGAAAATAGATTTAGAGGAGAAACTATGCACTAGAGGAGAGGGTAGCAGATGGCTGAAAATCTAGTGCAAAAACCCTAAAACCTCTAGTATATATAAGATTAAGAGAGGAGTAGGCTTGGCCAAAGGTCCAACCCTAGGAGGCTTCGGCCGAAGTGGATAGGAGAGGAGGAATCCTCCTCCAATCCTAGTAGGACTAGGACTCCTTCCTTTTTTGCCTTTTTTTGCCTTTTCCACCTTTTTCTCTTTGGGATTTTCTTTCCCAGTCGCATGGGCCTTTGTGGGACTTCCACCAGACCACTAAGGGCTGGTATTCATCCTCCCACAGCACATGTAGCCTCTAGGGTCGAAATACCCCTCCTGATGGTCCCCCGGTACACTACCGGCACTCCCGATACACTACCGATGAGCCCGAAACTTTTTCGGTGACCAAAATAGAACTTCCTATATATCAATCTTTACCTACGGACCACTCCAGAGATCCTCGTGACGTACGAGATCTCATCCGGGACTCCGAACAACCTTCGGTCACCACCATACATAACTCTATACTACCGAAACATCACCGAACCTTAAGTGTGCAGACCCTGCAGGTTCGAGAACTATGTAGACATGACCGAGACACCTCTACGGTCAATAACCAATAGCGGGACCTGGATGCCCATATTGGTTCCTACATATTCTACGAATATCTTTATCGGTCGAACCTCTGTGTCAAGGATTCAGTTAATCTCGTATAATGTTCCCTTTGTTTATCGGTATGTTACTTGCCCGAGATTCGATCGTCGGTATCTGTATACCTAGTTTCAACCTCGTTACCGGCAAGTCTCTTTACTCGTTCCGTAATACAAGATCCCGTGACCAACACTTAGTCACATTGCTTGCAAGGCTTATTGTGATGTTGTATTACCGAGTGGGCCCTGAGATACTTCTCCGTCACACAGAGTAACAAATCCCAGTGTTGATCCATGCCAACCCAACAGACACCCTTGAAGATGCCTGTAGAGTACCTTTATAGTCACCCAGTTACGTTGCGACATTTGATACACACAAGGCACTCCTCCGGTGTCCGTGAGTTGCATGCTCTCATGGTCATAGGAACATATACTTGACATGCAAAAAACTGTAGCACTAAGCTGACACGATCATATGCTACGTTTATAGTTTGAATCTTGTCCACCCCATCATTCTCCTAATGATGCGATCCCATTATCAAATGACATCTCATGTCAATGGCTAGGAAACCTTGACCATCTTTGATCAACGAGCTAGTCTACTAGAGGCATACTAGGGACATAGTTGTGTCTATGTATCCACACATGCAACGTGTTTCCATTCAATACAATTATAGCATGGATAATAAACGATTATCATGAACAAGGAAATATAATAATAAATATTTTATTATTGCCTCTAGGGCATATTTCCAATAAAGGGAGCACCTCTACGATTGTTACGATCGGGTCATCCGGATACGTACCTCAAGCAGGTGAAGCAAAAAGCTAGCCATCTTCAGCAGACAATTGGTCGGCTACGACGGAAGCAACTGATAAAATTATGGTTGTTATCACCATTACTCGGTCTTCTTTTCTCAGAAAATCCATTAGTCGCATACTTGCAGTATACGGCCTTACTACCTATGATTAACGTAGTACCCTGAAGAAAGGTATCCATAGAGGTACTATTTTCTTTGGAAGATGTTTCTTATGCTAAGTAGTAATATAACATATCTCCTTGTGTGCTTTCTGTCTATTTGCACCAAATGGCCGGATTGTCTGGTTCCCCGAAAAAAATTCACTCTTCTCGGGTGATATTTTATAAGGAACACTCCTAAGCTCTTAGCACGGGAGGTCGAAGCCGATGACCGGTTAAGACAACGTTTACAACACAGATGGAGCAATTCCTCGATTATTAGTACATAGTCACATATAATCATACATCTAGCTGTTGATCGAGATTGTCTATTATGGCGTCCAGGGAGCAATCTTCTTGTGAGAGACGGGCAACGGGCATCACTTGGTCATACACTAGGTGGAGCGGCACTTCTTGCCCATTTGGCGCTGCTAGCACAACACGAGCCATACACTCGGGGTTAAGGCCGGTATAACGGGTCTTGATCATCACCCACGCCTCTCGAGCTCCCTCTCAGCA
Source organism: Hordeum marinum (assembly GCA_022496015.1). NCBI lineage: Eukaryota > Viridiplantae > Streptophyta > Magnoliopsida > Poales > Poaceae > Hordeum > Hordeum marinum. The sequence continues at coordinate 419,123,288 of CM039676.1, forward strand.
AGCCGATGTCTTCCAAATCTTGAACCTACTTCGGGCTCCCTTGAATCGATCAACCAATTCGGTCATCTCCTCCGGAGGTTGCTCGACGGGCCATAGCACTTTTACCATGCTCTTCATGGCCTTCCGCGCTCTCTCATGAAGGGCGGACAACTCCTTTAGAAGGTTGTCTTGGTAGGATCCGATATCTTCTTCGGGTCACCCAGACAAGAGACTTGTACATGAGGCAAGGCATGCCTATTATGCTTCATATATAAGAAGTACTTTCCGATGTTAGAATCACACTTACCGAACATGCCCCTCTGTAATTTCTGGTTCTCTTCTTGGGTCTGGGCCAATTGAGTCTTCAAGCTCTCAATTTCTTCGGTCTGTTGTTTGTTCTCCGCCTGAAGACGGTTCTTCTCCTCAATGTTTCATTGCAAAATATAGCAGCCGGCTTCATGCTAGGACTCGGCGTATCTCTAAGATTCTCGGGCTACGTCTAAATCTATTTGCAATTGCCTATTGATTTAACTGCTAAAGTACCCCTCGTCAGCATGGGAATATGTACTAAGGACAGCAGAACAAGTATACTCACCATGTGCCTCCCGGGTAAAGCTCTTCACTTGCTCCAATTCGGCCTTCACGGTTCCCACCTGTGTTCGACTTGTCTCTAGTTCCTTGGCTAGTTGCTCGCTCTGCTGCCTCGAGGCCTGCTTTAGCAGTAAAACAATACGAGGACCCTTAATTCGGTCGTTCTGACCAATTTAAGGTTTAGGGGCTACTGGGTTTAGACAAGTGATCGGACTCTTATAGCCGATTACTCACCTCTAGGCTGGATGATATCAGTTTCATTGCCTCCCCGAACCTAGATCGGGCTGCTCCAATGTGTGCGTCCGCCGAGCGTAGAGCATTGAACTCTTGTTCGGGCAATGCTGGGTGGCGTAGGGCTTCTCGTTGCCGCCAATGATTCATAGCGCTCTCTACCTCGGACTTGGTAACTGTCATCGCCTCCCCAGAGTTTTCAGGGGCCGAATTGACCGTAGGGACCTCCGCAACGGAATCGGCATGAGCCAAAGCTCTGGAATTTTGAGTGCCGCCAGACACCCTGGCAACCTCCTCGGCAGAAGAAGGATGAACTCTTTGCCTGAGTGTTTCGACATAGGGTCTCTTGTGAGGCTCTATTAGTCGTGATAATAAGTTAAAACAGCCGAACATAGTACCTTTGAGTTGAGCGAATGGGTGGGCTTGTCCCCATGGCCAGCTCATCTGACAGACCCCTATTACTTTCTAGTCTGGCCATTGGCGTCGTAGCCGATGCATGTCGCGTAGACCGACGATGCTTGGGAGGAGGAGCTGGTGCGTTTGGATCCTTGGAGGATACTTGCCTTTTGCGGGACGAGTTTTTCTTCTTCTTGCTTATCGCACGGGAAGGGAATGATCCGGGATAATAAACTATAATAGCCACCTTGGAGCGATCGAGGCCCTCCTAGTAGAAAACCCAGTCTTGAAGCTCGATTGTCAGATCCGGGTCGTCATGAAAGCCCGGATTGTCATCACGGGAATAGTCCTTGGGCTAGGGGCAGACAGTTAACTGTCTCGATGAAGCTCCTCCATTCCTGTCCACATAAAGTTAAAGGCTCCGGTCAAAAAGGGACAAATTGAAAACCCGAATGTGGTCACGGAGTTGAAAGGCTCACCCTGTTGGGAGACGTAGTAGTAAATCAAAAAAATTCCTATGATCACCAAGATCTATCTATGGGGAAACCAGCAACGAGTGGGGAGAGACTGCAAATTCATACCTTTGAGATCGCTAAGCGGAAGCGTTACAAGAACGCGGTTGGTGGAGTCGTACTCATAGCGATTCAGATCGCGGTGGACTCCGATCTTAGCGCCGAACAACGGCGCCTCCGCGTTCAAAACACGTGCAGCCCGGTGACGTCTCCCATGCCTTGATCCAGCAAGGAGGAGGGAGAGGTTGGGAAGAGCTCCAACAGCAGCACGACGGCGTGGTGGTGGTGGAGCAGCAAGGTATTCTCGCAGGGCTTCGCCTAAGCACTGCGGAGGAGGAAGAAGAGAGGTAGGGCTGCGCCGTGGGACAGAGAGATCAAATCTTGTCTCAAAACAGCCAATACCTCAAGTATATATAGGAGGAGGGAGAGGGAGGGCTGCCTTTTCCCCTCCTCCAAGGAGGATAAGTTCGGCCGAGCTAGGGGAGGAGTCCACCTCCCACAAGGGAGGTGGATCTCCTCCTTTCAAACTCGTTTTTGCCTTATCTCTTTATCCCTATGCGCATGGGCCTTTAGCAAAGGTCTTGCCCAGCCCAATAAGGGCTGGCACACTTTATCTAACAGCTCATATGGTCCTTTGGTCGTCACACCCCTCCCGGGGTCCTCCGGCACCCTCCCGGCACTCCCGGTACACTACCGATGAGCCCGAAAACTTTCCGGTGACCAAACAGGACTTCCTATATATCAATCTTTACCTCCGGACCATTCCGGAGCTCCTCGTGATGTCCGGGATCTCATCCGGGACTCCGAACAACCTTCGGTAATCACGTATACCATTTCCCTATAACCCTAGCGTCATCGAACCTTAAGTGTGTAGACCCTACGGGTTCGGGAGACACATAGACATGGCCGAGACACCTCTCCGGTCAATAACCAACAGCGGGATCTGGATACCCATGTTGGTTCCCACATGCTCCACGATGATCTCATCGGATGAACCACAATGTCGGGGATTCAATCAATCCCGTATACAATTCCCTTTGTCTACCGGTATGATACTTGCCCGAGATCCGATCGTCGGTATCTCTATACCTTGTTCAATCTCGTTAGCGGCAAGTCTCTTTACTCGTTCCGTAACACATCATCCCGTGGCTAACTCCTTAGTCACATTGAGCTCATTATGATGATGTCTTACCGAGTGGGCCCAGAGATACCTCTCTGTCATATGGAGTGACAAATCCCAGTCTCGATTCGTGCCAACCCAACAAACACTTTCAGAGATACCCGTAGTGCACCTTTATAGCCACCCAGTTACGTTGTGACGTTTGGCACACCCAAAGCATTCCTACGGTATCCGGGAGTTGCACAATCTCATGGTCTAAGGAAATGATACTTGACATTGGAAAAGCTTTAGCAGACGAACTACACGATCTTGTGCTATGCTTAGGTTTGGGTCTTGTACATCACATCATTCTCCTAATGATGTGATCCCGTTATCAACAACATCCAATGTCCATGGTTATGAAACCGTGACCATCTATTGATCAACGAGCTAGTCAACTAGAGTCTCACTAGGGACACGTTGTGGTCTATGTATTCACACATGCATTCTAGTTTCCGGTTAATACAATTATAGCATGAACAATAGACAATTATCATGATCAAGGAAATACAATAATAACCATTTTATTATTACCTCTAGGGCATATTTCCAACAGTCTCCCACTTGCACTAGAGTCAATAATCTAGTTCACATCACCATGTGATTAACACTTACATCACCATGTGATCATATCATCATGTGATTAACACCCAATCAGTTCTGGGGTTTGATCATGTTTTGCTCGTGAAAGAGGTTTTAGTCAACGGATCTGCGACATTCGGATCCGTGTGTACTTTTCAAATATCTATGTCATACTGCAGACACTGCTCCCATGCTCCACTTGGAGCTATTCCAAATGGCTACTCCACTATACATATCCGGATTGCTACCAAGAGTCATCCGGATTGGTGTTAAAGCTTGCATCGTCGTAACCCTTTACGACGAACTCTGTATCACCTCCATAATCGAGAAATATTTCCTTAGTCCTCTAGGTACTAAGGATAATTTTGACCGCTGTCCACATGGCAAGGCACACACAGGTGTGGTACACAGCATGGCATACTATATAGAGCCTATGGCTGAAGCATAGGGGATGACACTCATCTTTTCTCTATTTTCTGCCGTGGTCGGGCATTGAGCTGTGCTCAATCTCACACCTTCTAATACAGGTAAGAACCCTTTCTTGGACTGATCCATATTGAACTTCTTCAATATCTTGTCAAGGTATCTACTTTGAAATTATTATCAGGCATCTTGATCTATCTCTATAAACCTTCATGCCCAACAATTAGGTAGCTTTATCCAGGTCTTCCTTTGAAAACCCCTATTTTTTCAAACAACCATTTACGCTTTCCAGAAATTCTACATCATCTCCGATCAATAATATGTCAACTACATATTCTTATCAAAAATTCTATAGTGCTCCCACTCACTTTCTTGTAAATACAAGTTTCTCATAAACTTTGTATAAACCCCAAAACTTTGATCACTTCATCAATGCTCATATTCCAACTCTTAGATGCTTGCTCTAGTCCATAGAAGGATCGCTCGAGTTTGCATACCTTTTAGCATCCTAAGGATTGACAAAACCTTCTCGTTGTATCACACACAACTCTTCCTCATGAAAACCGTCAAGGAAGCATTGTTTTGACATCCATCTGCCAGATTTCATAATCGAAAAATGCAGCAACTGCTAACATAATTTTAACAGACTTTTACATTGCTACGGATGAGAGAATCTCATCGCAGTCAACTCCTTGAACTTGGCGGAAACTCCTTTGCGACAAGTCGAGCTTTATAAACGGTGACATTTCACCATTAACGTCTGTGTTCATCTCAAAGGTCCATTTGTACTCAACGACCTATCGTTCAACGGGCAAGTCTACCAAAGTCCATACTTGGTTCTTATACATGGATCCTTTCTCGGATTTCATGGCTCCCAGCCATTTGTTGGAATCCGGGCCCACCATCGCTTCTCCATAGTTCGTAGGTTCATCGTTGTCCAACAACATGACCTCCAACATAGGGTTGACGTACTACTCAGGATCAGTACGTGTCCTTGTCGACCTACGAGGTTTGATAGTAACTTGATCTGAAGCTTCATGATCATCATCATTAACTTCCTCTTCAACTGACGTAGGCTCCACAGAAACATTTTTCTGTGTTGCGCTACTCTCTGGTTGAAACAAAGGTTTAACAACCTCATCAAGTTCTATCTTCCTCCCACTCATTTCTTTCGAGAGAAACTATTTCTCGAGAAAGGACCCATTTTTAGCCACAAACACTTTTGCGCTTGGATCTGAGATAGAAGGTATACCCAATGTCTCCTTAGGGTATTCTATGAAGATGGATTCGTCTGTTTTGGGTTCGAGCTCACTAGGTGAAAACCCTTTTCACATAAGGGTCGCAGCCCCAAACACTAAGAAGTGACAGCTTAGGCTTCTGTCAAATCATAATCCACACGGTGTCATCTCAACAGACTTAGATGGTGCCCTATTAAAGTGAATGGATTTGTCTTTAATGCATAACCCCATAACGATAGTGGCAAAACGATAAGAGACATCATAGTACTCACTATATCCAATAGAGAACAACTACGACGTTCGGACACACCATCACACTATGGTGTTCCAGCAGGCATGAGCTGTGAAACAATTTCCACATTGTCTAAAATTGCATACCAAACTCGTAACTCAGATATTCATCTCCACGATCATATCGTAGACATTTTATCTTCTTGCCACGATGATCTTTAACTTCACTCTGAAACTCCTTGAACCTTTCAAACATTTCAAACTCGTGTTTCATTAAGTAAATATCCTCATATTCACTCAAATCATCAGTGAAGGTAAAGAAAATAACGATATCCATTGCGTGTTTCAACACTCATTGGACCATATACATCCAACATGTATCAATTCCAATAAGCCACTAGCCCGCTCCATCATACCGGAAGATGGGGTCTTAGTCATCTTGCCCAAGAGGCATGGTACGCATGTCTCAACCAATTCGAAATCGACTGAGTCCAAAGATCCATCAGCATGGTGTTTCTTCATGCGCTTTACACCAATATGACGTTTGTTGCAGTGCCACAAGAATGTGGTACTATCATTATTAACTTTGTATCTTTGGTACCAACGTTATGAGCATATGTGTTACTACGATCAAGATTCAATAAACCATTCCCATTGGGTGCATGACCATTGAAGGCATTATTCATGTAAACAGAATAACCATTATTCTCTAACTTAAATGAATAACCGTATTGCACTAAACACGATCCAATCATGTTCATGCTCAAGGCAAACACCAAATAACATTTATTTAGGTTCATTATTAATCCCAAAGGTAGAGAAAGTGTGCGATGGTGATCACATCAACCTTGAAAACACTTCCAACACACATCGTCACCTTTCACTTAGCTAGCCTCCATTCAATATGTAGCTTTTATTTCGAGTTGCTAACATTTAGCAACTAAACCGGTATCTTATACCCAAGTGCTACTAGGAGTACTAGCAAGGTACACATCAATAACATGTATATCAAATATACTTCTGTCGACATTGCCAGCCTTCTTATCTACCAAGTATCTAGGGTTGTTCCGCTTCAGCGACCGTTATTCCTGAAGTTTTTCCCTTCTTGCCCTTGCCCTTCTTGAAACTAGTGGTTTTCACTTAACCATCAACACTTGATGCTCCTTCTTGATTTCTACCTTCGCAGTGTCAAACAACGTGAATAGCTCAGGGATCATTATCTCCATCCTTGGCATTTTATAGTTCATCACGAAGCTCCAATAGCTTGGTGGCGGTGACTTGGAGAACTATATTAATCACTATCTTATCTGGAAGATTAACTCCCACTTGATTCAAGTGATTGTAGCACCCAGACAATCTGAGCACATTCTCACCGATTGAGCTATTCTCTTTTATCCTGCCGGCAAAGAATCTTGTTGGAGGTCTCATACCTCTCAACACGGGCATGAACCTGAGATCCCAATCTCATCTCTTAGAACATCTCATATGTTCCATGACGTTCAAAACGTTTTGGAGCCTTAATTCTAAGTCATAATGCATGACGCACTAGACTATCAAGTAGTCATCAGAAAGTGTCTATCAATATGTTCAAGACATCTATAGACATCGCTTGAGGGAGTGGTGCACTTAGCGGTGCATCAAGGACATAAGCCTTCTGTGCATCAATGAGGACAATCCTCAGATCACGAACCCAGTCCGCATTATTGCTACCATCAACTTTCAACTTACTTTTCTCTAGGAACGTATCAATAAGACAGGGGATCTATAGCATGAGCTATCTACAACATAATTTGCAAAGACACTTTTAGACTAAGTTCATGATAATTAAGTTCTCATAATTAAATTATTTAATGAACTCCCACTTAGATAGACATCTCTCTAGTCATCCAAGTGACACATGATCCATGTCAACTAGCCTGTGTCCGATCAACACGTAAGACGGACTAGTCATCCATGGTGAACATCTCCATGTTGATCATATCTTCTATACGACTCATGTTCAACCTTTCGGTCTTCCGTGTTCCGAGGCCATGTCTGTACATGCTAGGCTCATCAAGTCAACCTAAGTGTATCGCGTGTATAAATCTGGCTTACACCCGTTGTATGCGAACGTTAGAACCTATCACACCCGATCATCACGTGGTGCATCGGAACAACGATCCTTAGCAACGGTGCACAGTTAGGGTGAACACATCTCTTGAAATTTTATCGAGAGATCATCTTATTTACTACCGTCGTTCTAAGCAAATAAGATGTAAACATGATAAACATCACATGCAATCAATATAGTGACATGATATGGCCAATATCATCTTGCTCCTTTGATCTCCATCTTCGGGGCACCATGATCATCACTGTCACTGACACGACACCATGATCTCCATCATCGTGTCTTCATGAAGTTATCTCACCAACTATTACTTCTACTACTATGGCTAATGTTTAGCAATAAAGTAAAGTAATTACATGGCATTTATGATCGACACGTAGGTCATACAATAAAATAGGACAACTCCTATGGCTCTTGCCGGTTGTCATACTCATCGACATGCAAGTCGTGAATCCTATTAAAAGAACATGATCAATCTCATACATCACAATGCATCACATCACATCCTTTGGCCATATCACATCACAAGGCATATGCTGCAAAAACAAGTTAGACGTCCTCTAATTTGTAGTTGCAAGTTTTAACGTGGCTGCTATAGGTTTCTAGCAAGAACGTTTCTTACCTACGCCAAAAACCACAACATGATATGCCAATTGCTATTTACCCTTCATAAGGACCCTTTTCATAGAATCCGATCTGACTAAGGTGGGAGAGACAGACACCCGCTAGCCACCTTATGCAACAAGTGCATGTCAGGCGGTGGAACCGGTCTCACGTAAGCATACGTGTAAAGTTGGTCCGGGCCGCTTCATCCCACAATACCGCCGAATCAAGATAAGACTAGTACTGATAAGCAAATTAACAAAATCAACACCCACAACAACTTTTGTTCTACTCATGCATAGATTCTACGCATAGACCTAGCTCATGATGCCACTGTTGGGAGACGTAGTAGTAAATCAAAAAAAAATCCTATGATCACCAAGATCTATCTATGGAGAAACCAGCAACGAGTGGGGAGAGATTGCATCTTCATACCTTTGAAGATCGCTAAGCGGAAGCGTTACAAGAAAGCGGTTGGTGGAGTCATACTCGTAGCGATTCAGATCGCGGTGGACTCCGATCTTAGCGCCGAACAACGGCGCCTCCGCATTCAACACACATGCAGCCCGGTGACTTATCCCATGCCTTGATCCAGCAAGTAGGAGGGAGAGGTTGGGAAGAGCTCCAACAGCAGCACGACGGCGTGGTGGTGGTGGAGCAGCAAGGTATTCCAGCAGGGCTTTGCCTAAGCACTGCGAAGGAGGAAGAAGAGAAGTAGGGCTGTGCCGTGGGAGAGAGAGATCAAGTCTTGTCTCAAAACAGCCAAAACCTCAAGTATATATAGGAGGAGGGAGAGGGAGGGCTGCCTTGGCCCCTCCTCCAAGGAGGAGAGGTTCGGCCGAGCTAGGGAGGAGTCCACCTCCCACAAGGGAGGTGGATCTCTTCCTTTTGAATCCCCTTTAGCCTTATCTCTTTATCCCTAGCCGCATGGGCCTTTCTGGAAGGACTTGGACAGCCCAATAAGGGCTGGTAAACCTCCTCTAACAGCCCACAAAGTCCTTTGGTCGTCACACCCCTCCCGGGGGTCCTCCGGCACCCTCCCGGCACTCCCGGTACACTACCGATGAGCCCAAAAACTTTCCGGTGACCAAAATAGGACTTCCTATATATCAATCTTTACCTACGGACCATTCCGGAGCTCCTCGTGATATCTGGGATCTCATCCGGGACACCGAACAACCTTCGGTAATCACGTATACCATTTCCCTATAACCCTAGCATCATCGAACCTTAAGTGTGTAGACCCTACGGGTTCGGGAGACACGTAGACATGACCGAGACACCTCTCCGGTCAATAACCAACAGCGGAATCTAGATACCCATGTTGGTTCCCACACGCTCCACGATGATCTCATCGGATGAACCACGATGTCGGGGATTCAATCAATCCCGTATACAATTCCCTTTGTCTACTGGTATGATACTTGCCCGAGATTCGATCATCGGTATCTCTATACCTTGTTCAATCTCGTTACCGGCAAGTCTCTTTACTCGTTCTGTAACACATCATCCCGTGGCTAACTCCTTAGTCACATTGAGCTCATTATGATGATGTCTTACCGAGTGGGCCCATAGATACCTCTCTGTCATATGGAGTGACAAATCCTAGTCTCGATTCGTGCCAACCCAACAGACACTTTTGGAGATACCCGTAGTGCACCTTTATAGCCATCCAGTTACGTTGTGATGTTTGGCACACCCAAATCATTCCTACGGTATCCGGGAGTTGCACAATCTCATGGTCTAAGGAAATGATACTTGACATTGGAAAAGCTTTAGCAGACGAACTACACGATCTTATGATATGCTTAGGATTGGGTCTTGTCCATCACATCATTCTCCTGATGATGTGATCCCGTTATCAACAACATCCAATGTCCATGGTCATGAAACCGTGACCTTCTATTGATCAACGAGCTAGTCAACTAGAGGCTCACTAGGGACACGTTGTGGTCTATGTACTCACACATGCATTCTGGTTTCTGGTTAGTACAATTATAGCATGAACAATTGACAATTATCATGATCAAGGAAATATAATAATAACCATTTTATTATTGCCTCTAGGGCATATTTCTAACACACCCATTCGATGGGATTGTGACTTGAGTGTCCCTCCTTGGTCGGCCGCCGGATAAAATCTTCTTGCTCCCCTTTATACAGGTCGGCAAGTGCGGTGGCTAATGTTGTTTGATCGGCAGGGCCCAGTCTTCGGGAGCGAGTAGTGTCGCTTGTCCCGTTGTAATGCCACAAAGGGTGTATCCTCTGCTAAGAGGCTGAACGCACCGAGTGATGGCAGCGGCCATGACGTTTATCATGGTCAACTTGTGATGGGCTAGTACCCTCACATGGGCTGCCAAGCATTGCAGTTCAATGTTGTCGTCTTGGGATGAACTCTTTGGTCGCCAGTTGTACCTTTTCTTTAAGGGGGCGTCGTAGTATTTGGGAAAACCACTCCGAGCTGGGTCAAATAGGGGGACGTCCTCGATATAAAACCATTCCGAAGACCATTCTTCGAACTCCTTCGGTGTTCCCAGTGGATACCCCGTCCTCGCTATGCGGCATATTTTGGCTCTTCCGACCTCCAAAATGGTCTTGTCCTGAGTACGAGGGACGAGGCAGAAGTACTTCCTCCACATAGCAAAGTATGCCTCGCAGCCCAGGAACATCTCACAAAGGGCAACGAAGCCTAAGACGTGCAGAATAGACCCTAGGGTGAGATGATGAAGCTGGATCCCACAGAACTCCAATAACCCCCTCAAGAATGGATGAATGGGGAACCCAAGACCCCGCAAAAGGAAGGGCACGAAACATACACGATCCCCCTTTTCCGCGAAGGCTTCGCCGTTGAATGAAGACAAGCCAGCACGAGTAATCGCCAGATCCGAGGAGGGGAGATACCCTTGGGTCTCGAGGTTGCGTAATCGGAGAAGGGATACGAAACATCCTGTCCAATCCCCAGGACGAGAGCCGTAGGGGCGCGAGGAAGAGCTGGGGGCGCTCGCCATGTTCTTGTGGTGATCTCTCGTTGATCTAATGAGGAGGAGGAAGAGGATGTGGCTTAGACCACAATTCAGTTTGTTTAAATGGGGGCTACCTCCATTGCGGAGGGGCAGTCTTGTAAAAAGATGTTTAACTGCTTGTCTCCCCACGACATGTGAAAATCGAGAAACGCTGACGGTTATTACAATGGACCCGGCGAGCTCGTGACGCTTGGGATTTTGCCGATGACAGGATGGTTGCCGAACAAGAAGGAATGGAGGGACTCGCCTCGCAAGCCGAAGACTTTGACGCACAAGACTGTTCGGACATACCTCGGCGTTGGAGGCTAGTCTGGGGGCTACTGAGGAAGTCCTAGTTTAAGGGGTCCTCGGATAGCCGACTTGTTTTTCATGGGCCGGACTATGTGGGCCGCCGGATGAGCATTGGGTGATCAAAGGCCCCGTCGCCAGGGTGGAAGCCTCAAGGCGCCGTGGCGTGTCCTCTAAGCTTTCGACAGTAGATAGGCATATTTTCCTTCGATGTGTAACCGACCATGTGTAAACCCTAGGTACCCTCGGTGTCTATATAAGCCGGAGGGTTTTAGGTTGTAGGACAGAGAACAACTCATCTAGGGTTTAGCTACTCGATCTCGAGATAGATCAACTCTGTAACCTTCATATCATCATTATAATCAAGCAGGACGTAGGGTTTTACCTCCATATGAGGGCCCGGACCTGGGTAACATCGTCTCCTGTTACCATCGATCCCAGTCTCACAGCTCGGGACCCCCTACTTGAGATCCTCCGTTTTTGACACCGACAGTCGCCCCTCGTTAGAACTGTTTCGTAACAATGAAGTATCATTTGTAAGAAGTCCACGGTTTTGAGATCTAGGAGAGAAATCATAGGGGACGGATGGATTTTTCCCTTAGCTTTGCCAACTAAGAAAATGTCACACATTACCATTGATCATGTTCATTGCTATATGGCACAAATGAGAGGGGGAGACACAAAAATACTAACCAAAACAACAAATGAATTTTTGCCACGTGTCATCTTGTTTGGATGCAAAAAAAATGATGGCTTCTCTAAATATTTGGTTGGTTTCGGCTCTGAACGCTCTAATGCTTTGGGCTCTGGGACCCCAAGTCCCTATGGGTTAATTCTAGTTTCGGTATTAGACATGTTGAGCTTCGAGGTCTAGACCTCTCAGATCTTTGGGATACGCCAAGTGAAGGATTAATGGCTAGATTTTGAGGCGACCATAAGACCCATTATTGTACCTCCAACATTATCCACAGAAATTTAGCTCCCCCCGCCTCCCCCCCCCCACACACACACTATCCACCTTGAAAAAGGTTATCCCACTTTGATTCCTCCAACCAAATATCTCTAAACTTCAAGGATATAAAGAGCAACCTGAAATCAATGCTTCCACCCAAATAAATCATGATCCACTATCTTTGCTATACCAAACTTATTACTTTTGAAGTTGTTGGGCACCGTTCAATGGGACTTTAAGGCACAGTGGTGTGGTTTCTCCGAGAATACGTGAGTTCATTGGGTGTTGCTTCTTAGGGTTCTTTTAGTTGCGATTGGGCCACACATGTGCTTCTGCCCGGCTGCACGTGGGCGGCGTCCGGCAGCGCACTCCTGGTGCCTTGTTGGTGATGTGTAGTCCAGTTTTTTCTTTTGATCGGCTTGTACGAGAATTTCCTCAACACATTGTATCATCTAGTCAAGTGGACTTATTTCCATCTTGTCTAATCAAATACGAATACCATCTTATTGATTTAGTCAGCTTGCATCGGGGCAAATGTCTGTCTTGAGTGTCCCTACTCCCTTCGGTCCTTTTTACTTCGCGTATTAGATTTGTGTCAAGTTAAACTTTGCAAACTTTGATCAAATATATATTAAAAAATATCAACATCTACAATGTCAAGTATACATTCCATGAAACTACGTCTCGTAATGGATCTAACAATATTGATTTGGCATTATGAATGTCAATATATTTTTCTATAAATTTGATCAAATCAGTGATACTTTGACTTGAAGCAAAACTTATATACAAACTAAAAAGAACCGGAAAAAACCTTGAGAACGAGAACTAGGGGAGGAGCGGTCACTATCTTCGCCGAATCACAACGCATGATACGATCATCGCTACCAGGTTTATGACTGTAGCCTTTTCAGATGGAGGAAAGCATGAGAGTTCAGATTATTGATGAGGGTGTCAAGGCAATGTGAATTCATGAGGCCCCGTATCCTCAAAAAAAAAAAACTATGGGTCCTCTGAATTACAAGAGCCCACCCGCCCCCCTTCCCTCGGTAGCGAAAATGTTGTTCAAAGCTTTCATCATGAAATTATAGGTGCAAAATTTGGTTTACGAATGTTGCGTCATATAAAAATGAACAGAGGGAGCACTAGTAATTTTCGTGCCACACATCTCCAAACATGTGTGTTCTTCAATTCTTGCCATGCCGCTCCAAATACGCACCCAGCTTTTCTCTTCTTTTCGTTTCTAATAATAGTGGTTCATCCCAAAGAGCTCCGGGCAAAGGAACATCTTCTATCATTTTCTCGCTCCGTTTGGAGTTCTTTCCGGTGCACAAGGCAAAGGTTGACTGAACGATAACCAACCTATCAGGAGGCATCGACATCAGTTTGTTTCCGACGTAATGGCTTCAGCGATTTCACAGTTTTCAGGCTGAATCAATACAGAACAAGTCTGACAAAATTATAAGTATACTTGGGAATTCAACTCAGCAGCAGCAGTAATTGTGCAATGCAGATGCAGTAGCGTGCTGGCGTGCTGCAAATTGGGTGGTTCAGCTTGATGCAACAAATTATTAAGAAACGGCACATGATAAATTATACAGTAGCACTGTACGTACTTACTACAGGGTGAAATGATCGCAAAGAATTTCGCCGTCTCCTTGGTAATAACACACAAAAAGATTTACATGTTTGTCGGAGGATCGCCTCAGCTGCACAGGGGGCACGGCACGAGCCCGTTCTCGTTGCACCCGGGGCACGGCACGCGGTTGGCGGCGACGGCGACGGCGGCGGCCGAGCCGTCGTCATAGAGCCAATGACGGCCGCTGCACCCGCCGCACACGACGAACCAGGCGCCGCCGCACACCGCGCAGGCCGCGTCGCCCGCGCCCCGCCGCGCGGCGCGCCGGAGCATCGGCCGGAGCCGCGACCGCTCGTGCAGCGCCACCACCTCGTCCGCGCCGCCGACGTACCTCCCGTCCACGAACAGCCGCGGCGGCAGGGGCATGTTACCGCTGGCGCCGTCGCCGCCGGGCGGCGGCAGCAGCGCGCGGAGCTCGTCCCGGTAGGGCGCGTGCATGGACACGTCGCGCTCCAGGAAGGCAACGCGGAGCCCGTCGAGCAGCCGGCGCACGGTGGCGCAGTCCTCGAACGTCTTGCGCACCCCGCGCAGCGACGTGGTGTAGAGCACCACGGCGCGCTCCCCGCCGGGCGGGCACCGGCCCTCGAGCCCGGCCAGGGGGTCCTCGTCGCGGCCGCCGGCGTCCAGCGCGGCGGCGATGTCGTCGGCGTCGTCGTCGTCGACATCGTGGCGCTGGGTCTTCTCGAGCGCCTGGGCGTACGCGTCGACGACGCCGCGGAAGGCGGCGAGGAGGTCCGGGTCGAAGAGGCTCGGCGACTCGAGCTCCGGCCGGCGGTAGCGCCCGCCGGGCTCCCCAAGAGACATCGCCGCCGGACTCCCCAGTTCGCGGTCGGTGGTCACCTTCATCTTCTTGGCCTTCCGCGGGTTGGCCTCGGGCGAGAAGTTCTCCTTGTCGTCATCGTCGCCGTTGCCTCCCCGGCATCCGCCATCGGGGACGGCCGCCGGCTTAGGCGCAGCCTCCGATGGCGCGGGTGCGGCGGCGTCGGGCGGCGGGAGGAGGGCGTTGGACTGCGCGGCGGCGGCGCTGGGGAAGGACTGCAGGGTCCGGAGGATCCGCGATCTGAGGCCTCTCATCCTCCTCCCCGATCAATCCCCTCTCCCTCAGCTCACTGCGCGGCGGCGGCGGCGGCGGCAATGCGATGCGATCGTTCCCCTTGTTGATTCAGTGTGGCTGTGGGGTGGGGACACTGATTGCTGCTGCTTAGGATGCTTCCGCTTTGGTACACTGATAATTAAATTGTGGGCGCAAACGCCAAGATGGCAGGGGCGCAACGGCTAGAAAAGAGCAGGGGAAATGCGGGCTGCCGTTTTTTAAAGCATCGGCTGGCGGCCGATGGGACGGGGGAGGTGCAACGGCTACCGGAGCAACAACCAAGACCCGACCCACAGCCACGGCCACCGCAATTGAAAACAACAAAGGGCGAGCGAGAACAAAACTTTAAGTTGCGACGATGCGGAGCACGAAAGTAGGGGATGCAAAAGGTAATTGGCCCGAATTCACCGTGCCTACTAAAAGGGTGTTGCTACACGTACGATTTTCCTTTGTATACTTATTATTACGATTTTGGTACGACGCCGTTTCACAGCCGTTCATAATATTGCTTTTTGTTAGCTACTAACACAAATGTCCGTACGTTCCAACGAATATAAAATAAATAAACTTATTCTTAGAAACTATAAATAAAACTCAAACAACTTTGCAAGTAGCAACACATTATTAGAAGTATTGAAAAGTGCATTTTCTATGCCATGTTGAATGACCAATCTCATAATTCACATAGAAATATTTTTTAAATAATTATTTCATAATGAAATACATAAAAAATATGTGAATATTTTAGATAAAACAAAAAGGCAGTGTAGGTGCAAAGTTGCAGGTTGAGCATCACCAACATATTCTGAAGTTGTTGATGAAACATCATGTATCCGGATGGGAGAGGGGCAAGAAAAGGCTTCTATAGAAACTTTATATAATTTACATTCACCAAAAAGCGACAGAATATCACTATATCATATCATAGTATGTGCCAACACAATCTTTACTTTCTTGGTGCATCTGATCTGCATTTTATGGATCCCAAGTACAATTTATAGATAAGAGCAAATTAACTTAAACGGTTTTGTGACATATCTGGTCATCAACACATAGTTCATGATTCAGAACTTATGTTTGGAGATGTGCATTAGTTATTTCAGTTTATCGTAGAAAAAAAATCTGCAGCTAAAGACAACAACGTGGAGCCAAGATCTTTCTAATCAATAGAAGCTTATCATTGTTTGAACATGATGGAGCTACTAAGCTTAAGAGTGTGTAAGATCAATCAAAATATTTCAAATATGTTGATTGCAATGAAAATATATGATGAAGAATAAAAACTATTACTTTGTTATTTGTTACCATAATGATGAAGATACTCTATCATGATGGGAAAACCCACCAGCACAGAAAGCATGTCGATGGACTAAATAAAATCGTTAACCGACCTCTACAAATCCCCTAACAAAACATCTACGCAACCGACGATTTGTTTTGTTCATTATTTACATATCTGTTTCCATTTTTGTGAATATATTCATGGTTATTTTTCTGCAAATGATCGAATATGTTTCAGATATACGATCATTTTTTAAATCATGAACATTTTTTATTTGATGCTTCGTTTTTTGAAATCATGATTTTTTATAATATGAGAACAGTGTTTTACAATCAAGAATATTTATGACTTCTTGGTATATTTTTTAAAACTCGCAACTTTTAAAATTTTGGATTTTTTGAAAATAACGAATTAATTTTAAAAAGAAAGGAAAAACAGAAATGATAAACGA
Organism: Hordeum marinum; assembly: GCA_022496015.1. NCBI lineage: Eukaryota > Viridiplantae > Streptophyta > Magnoliopsida > Poales > Poaceae > Hordeum > Hordeum marinum. Next base: position 419,140,071 of record CM039676.1, read on the forward strand.
AAAAAGCAAGAAAATGAAATAAAAAACAGGGATGTCCACACCCCTTTTTGTTAATATATTTTTCTGCAAATGACCGAATATGTTTTGAATATACGATCTTATGTTTTGAATATACGATCATTTTTTTCTAAATCATGAACAGTTTTATTTGACGAACTTTTGTTTGAAATCTTTTTTTTATAATATGCAAACAATTTTTTGAAATCATGAATATTTCTCGGTATATTTTTCAGAACTCGTAAATTTTTGAAATTTAGAATTTTTTGGAAAAGCACAAAAATGAAATAAAAAACAGGAACGTCATGACCGACAAATGGGCCGGCCGGCCGATTACCACTTGCAGGGAGTAGGAGGCGCGGAAAGGGGAGAAAAATAAGGGAGAACCAGGGATCGAACCAGCTCTCACCTGTGGAAGACTGGCGCTTAAACCACTCCACGACATGTGTGTTCGTGATTTATCATTGTATCAGCGTATAAGAACCTGAAGCGTAGGATTTTTTTTTAAACCGAATCGTTTTCTTCACTTATAGGTGGCATGGTGAGTAATTTGTATCTACTTCAGAGGCAATTTCTGTGACGGACGATCAGAAACACTATTTGCTTTATTATTAGGTAGAGATATAACCCTCGAATCATGTTATCGTACATGAGTCGGATGAAAAACAGTCGTACGCGGAGCAATTTCGACTAGAAATAGGGCCACCAATAGAATTTATTTTTCAATTGTGAATGTTAACATTTTTTCCTATACATTATTTAAACTTTATAAAGTTTGACTTTGATCAAATTTTATACGGAGGGAGTACGAAGCTTCTCTCTTTCACATTCTCTCTTCCCTTACATCTTATATGTCATGGCTAGAGGGGAGGATCCCATGGCGAGACCCACACAACTGTTAGGGAATCGCGAGGACTTTCACGGACCGTTGCCTCATGCATCTTCCGTCGAACTCGATTGATGTTTGAAATCAGAGGGGCGACACAACCACAAAGTTGTAGCATCCTCGATATTCTCCGCACTCGCCATTCCTACACAAAAGAGAAGGCTGGCGTCGGCCACCGCAACAACACGGTTGTTGCAAGGCTCGAAGAGGGCGACTACATCCACTGCATGGGGTCATGTCCTAGGTGCCACCACCACACCTACACCCCCTGTTTTTTGCAGGCACACCACTATTGTGACGGCGGTCGTGCCCCTGCAGCAACGACGACAAATGCTATGATGTCGCATTGTGACAGTGAGGCAACAACTTTGATGATGTTGTAATAGGTAATTATTTTGTGTGACAGCAGGAGGGATGTCATGGGGCTTCGCTTTGCGATGCATATGCAGTCGCCGCGGGCATTGGTTCGCTTCTACACAAAATGCTACAATGCACCACACAAACATAGGTCATTGACACTTCAACGGGCAACCTGTGCTCCTTCGCTGCATCCTTGAAGGCCGTGTAGTTGCAAAAGCGACATTTCATGGGCAATGTTGCTAAGCAGCAACAATGGGGGCGGCGTAACTGCAAAGCAACATCCTATGCTGCATGAGCGACAACAATAGGAAACAACGTAACTATTACCAGTGACCGGATGACATTCACTACGACGACGAGGGACCGAGGCAAGAGGGCAACAGTGCCGCATGGCTAGTGATGGTGACGAGACGCGCTCGCAGCACGGGCGGCTACAAGAATAAAACTCACTGTGGACAACATGAGTTTTGTCGTTGCTGCTACTTGTTCAAATTTTTAAAAAATTTAGTGAGGTGCTTGAGCGACGAGCACTCCATGTGCAATGGGGCAGTTGGATCACAACGACGACGAAAAAATCTACCAGCTATAATGCATCGAATTGAGACAAATCAGGCGGCTAGGTAGGTCTTCCTCTAAGATCAGTCAACCAATGTGAAAATTTTAGTTTCAACCTATTATGTTCCCCGACCCACACAATATCACCCTACCCGCATTGTTTTTCATTTTCCTCCTTAACAATGCATTGTTTCTCTTCCTCATCCCCACCGCTAGCTCTATTACGTGTCCCCGCCACTTGCAACTAGAGGACATTGTAGTGCACCTTCTTGCCATACCCAAGTTGTTGTCATCACCCTTATGCAACCACCTTCCCTTCTACCCCCGTCCCCCTACCTCGCCTTCCCTTGAAAGCTCCCCCACCAGTAGACCCATTGTCGTTCCTCCACCACTGACACCACAACCAACAATGCCATCTCGTCTTCGTCGAGACACCGCCCATGTTGCGCTGGCTCAACCTCATGGACTACTCTCTACCACTACCGAATACAAACAATATTTCAACAAATAGCAAACGTGAATAACAATTAACATTCAGGATAAGTAGCAACGATGTTGCTAAGTAGCAGCAATGGGGGACGACGTAGCTGCAAAGCAGCATCCATGAAGGACACTTTGTGTTGCGTGAGTGACAATAATAAGGGACAACTTAACTGTCACCGGCAACTGGACGACATTCACTACGATGACGAGGGATCAAGGCAAGAATGCAGCAATGCCGCATGGCTAGAGATGGTGACGAGGCGCGCCCACAACACGGGACGGCTACAAAAATAAAACGCACTGTGAGCAACATGAGTTTGTTGCTACTGCTCGTTCAATTTTTTAGTGATGTACTTGAGAGACGAGCACTCCATGTGCAACACAAACGGGCACTAAGGCTATAATGCATCGAATTGAGACAAACCAGACAGCTAGGTCAGTCTTCGACTAAGTTCGGTCAACCGATGTCAAAGTTTTAGTTTCAATCTATTATATTCCCCGATCCATACAAACTCATCACACCCGCATTGTTTCTATCTTTCTCCTCAACAATGCAATGTTTCTCTTTCTCATCCCTGCCGCTAGCTCAATTGCATGCCCCCGCCACTCGTAACTAGAGGACATTGAAATGCGTTCACTTGCACTATCCAAGTTGTTATCATCACCCTTCTACTACCGCCTTCACTCCCCCCCCCCCCCTCCCACCCCAACCTTTCCTTGAAAGCTTCCCCACGAGTCGATCTGCTCTCGTTCCTCCACCATTGACATCACAACTAACAACGCCATCTCGTCTTCGGTGTGGTCCCAATGAGAACTCGTAGGCGGGATATCGCCCGTGTTGCGCCAGCTCGACCTCATGGACTACTCTACCACTACCAAACACAAACAAAAATTTCAACAAATAGCAAACGTGTATAGAAATTAACATTCAGGATATCCAACCTTTTACTTGCGGCACAACCGATAAGACTACTTGCGGCACAACCAGGAAAAAGCCATACGGATGGGGTTAGAACAAGACTGATATATTCACTTCGTAATATAAAAGTGTTTTTAACACTGGTTTCAATGAATTTACACTAGTTTTAGTGTAAAACTAGTGTAAAAAACACTCTTATGGGGAATAATTATCATCGACATTACGTTTCGATAACTAATTACTATTGTGTGTTCGGGCAATGAAACCAGAAACCATTTACGATATGCCACATAACAACGATGCAGTAGTACGAACACCCAAGAACAAACTTATAACTGAACCTAGCCAGGACTGACTGCTAGGGGAAACATCTGCAGAAGAGATTAAGTGTAACTCTACTCTACCGCAGCTAGCAAGCCAACAACATGTTCAAGCCAACATGGCTTATATTTATGAATAGCAACACGAGGAAAAGGGCATAAAGGTCAGGTTACAACAACAGCAACATAAGTATTATGTCTATGTCCTCCTGAGATTAATGTGCACTCTAACAAGTTACAAATGATAATAATGACCGAGGCGGCATAAGCCAGCCTGCTGCCCTGCAGCACCTCATAAGACAACAAGCTGTGAAGTATGCGGAGAAGAGGAGCCTACAATTACGGGCGCTGTCAGGTTAAACACGCTTACAGTTCTCAAAGCAAATGAGGGATTCCATCCTAAGCACACAGAGACCAAGTTTAAGTTTGTTCCCCGTTTCGCCTCGCCTCGCCTGTCGTCCACGCAACCTACCCTCAGGTGCATTTCACGGTGGAAGCACCCGGATGGATCTGTCCATTGTTGTCGGCGTTCGCGCTGGATTGTTCTTCGGCGTTACCCTGGTCATCCTTGTGAGCAGCCTTGTCTGCTGGATTCTCCGTGGCTTTTGCTGCCTCTGCCTCTGCTGCTGGAGCATCTGCCTTCACCTCAGCTGGAGGAGGGGTCGCTGGATTGATGGTGCTATCTGCCTCTTCTTTCTTCTCCTCTGAAGATGCTGGAGGTGGCACTATGGATTCGACTGCCAGGCCGTTTTCACTTTTCTCACCCTCCACTGGAGCTACTTCATATTCACTTTTCTCACCCTCCACTGGAGCTACTTCATATTCAGCCGGCTCTAATACAGGAGCAGACATATCAAACTCCACGGGGACTTCTTCGGATTCAGCTGGCTTCTCGTTCTCCTTGTTCTCTGATACAAGCTCAGACATCTCAAACTCCACGGGGACTTCTTCAAATTCAGCTGGCTTCTCGTTTTCCTTGTTCTCTGATACAGGGTCAGGCATCTCAACCTCCACGGGAGCTACTTCAGATTCAGCTGCCTTGGCTTCCGCTTCTTCAGTCTTCTCTGGGGCATCAGTAACGGGGGCATCTTTCTTCTCTTCTTGAGCAACAGTGTCAGCCTCTTTCTTCTCTTCTTGAGCAACAGTGTCAGCCTCTATCTTCCCTTCTTGAGCAGCAACAGTGTCAGCCTCTATCTTCTCTTCTTGAGCAGCAACAATGTCAGCCTCTTTCTTCTCTTCCTGAGAGAGAGTGTCGGCCTCTTTCTTCTCTCCAACGGAACTGCCAGCCTCTTCCTCTTTCTTCTCTTCCTGAGCATTGTCAGCTTCTTTCATCTCCAGGTCCAGGTCAGTGTCTTTGGCTTCTTCAGCATCTTTCATCTCCACTTCGGTGCCTTTGGCTTCTTCAGCATCAGCATCATCTCCACTTTCAGCTTCTGCGTCCTCTGCATCCTCCTGTTTCCCCTTTTTGCCTTTCTTGGTGCTTGATGACCTTGCCCGTTTGGAAGGTTTCTCATCTTCCGGGTTCTCGGTAGCCTTAGACTTTCCGCTTCGGCGTGAGGGTTTCTCGTCTTCCGGGCTCTCAGCCTTAGGCTTTGCGCTTAGACGTGAGGACCGTCTGGGAGTATTGCCTGCTTATGGATCTTTCAGTATAGGCAAGACTCTGATTGGATAATCCTACCTAAATTATAAATGAAGTAATCAAGGAATGATGAGATAAGGCATGTACCAGTTGCCCAGACGAACTCTGAAAGCGCAGGGCCTCCAGGGTGTGCCTTTAGGTATGTGGTTAAAGCTCTCTTGGTCTTGACCTCCTCACCAGTTGGTGCAACAAAAACAACCTCAAACTTCCCACCCCGAGTGGGATTAAGCTGCAATTGCACAGGAAGCAAAGATATTATTTAAGCACAATCATGGAAAAATGCTACAGAAACCTAAAGAGAATAAATTCCAATCCCACATGGCATCTGTCCATTTGTTCATACATGTACTGGTAATGCATATTCAAGTGTAAAAGAATATTTCAACTAATCCACTGGGAGAAGATAATAAGCAAACCATTCTAAATAACCAAACATCTTCCCTGAACAGAAAACAGATATTAACTCTCATCACCAAAAAAGGAACACCGAACCAGACAAACAGTGAACTTTGAGTGCAAGAACTTTGTAGGAAAGCAACTGGAGCAGAGGCACCAGATGAAGACCAACCAGGAGACTCAACACAAGAACATAATGCACTTTAGTGAGTGCATCTCCCTAGCTCATCAGTTGCACATTGTACCAAATGGCAGACAAAATAAACGTGATTATTCAGAGATATATTGTTCATGTGAGAATCAATTCGAAATTGTATACATACGCATGTCAGTAATCAGTAATGAGGTTAGTTACACCATATGTCAAGCCTAACTAGTTCTGCCTAGAACAGAGATCTGTGGCGTGCAGCTCCCAAAGTACTACCCTGTCAAATAAGATTCATTCTACACATGATTTTTTTTAGCGGCAATGTTTCCTTCAACATGTTATGATTATTTCCGCGCAATCCTCAAGAAGAATTCAGAAACACTAGATGAGTGATAAGGTAAAACTTCCAAAAATTACCAAGCCAGTGGCCTTAAAAGAGCACACCCAAAGAGTACATCCCAGCATGCAGGATCAATCTCCATGCAGTCCAATAAGTGCACAAGCTATTATTCAATTGAAACTGCAACTTCATAGATCATTTCACTTTCCAAGATGATCGCCAGGAGAAAAATAATGTTCATACACCAAAATACTATACTAAAAACATGGTCTAGTAGCCTAACTACCACGTGAATGCTTCACTTATAACATGGATTTCCATTAGCATCAACTATTAAGATAGTCCAACCAAGTCTTCAGTGCCTGGGTCCCAGAGAGGTATCACCCCTCGAGCATTCTCCAGTATTTGTTTAACTGGCTGCCACCATTATTTGAGAATCAACAAAGTAAATAAATGCAATTAAACAAGTCACGGAGAGATGTTTATTCATAACCAGCACATGCTACAGAATGACATCAACAGCTATGCTGATCTACCTTGAATATGAGTGGAGAAACAAAACAACAAGATAACCACAATAGACTATGCCAACACAGCAGCAGCACTCTTTCATGCTGACTGTTGCTGTGTGTATTTACCATTCAATCATAGTATTATTAAAGAAACAGTTCCAACACATTTTACTAAGCCTACAAATTGCACATGATACTTGTACCATAAGTCCATCCAAGCCTACAAATTGCACAACTTAATTTGAAAATAAATAAAAAGAGGAGGACATCTTATTTAAAGCATGGACAAGACTGGCCACATAATACTGTTGAATTTAATAATTTAGCAGTATAACAGCAGTAAGAGTAACAAACATGAATTCAAGATTAAATATTTTGAATTAAATATTTTGCAATATTGAATTAAATATTTTGCAAAGACATGATAGTAAGTATATCAATAGGATGGGTTGAGAAGCTTGATCTCAAGAGAATATAACAGCAGTAAGAGTAACAAACATGAATTCAAGATTACTGCAAATAGGGCAAATACATAGTACGCTGCAATCGTCATTGCAATCACACTAGCACTTTGTCCCTCCTTTCCAGTTTATAGGGCTTAAATCTGAAATCTCATCAACCAAGGTACATGATGAATGGAGGATTGTATCTCGTAGTTTACAAAATTACTTACACTTTGGTCTGCATTAATTACAGGGTATGGATGGATGACCACTAAATGGGTAGGAATGGTTACATGCATTGGTTGGTTTCTTTTAATCCTTGCATGCTTCAATTTAATGCACCTTGGAATGTGAACAAGTGGTGGAAAGAAGTGAAAATAAGACTATGGAAAACCCAACAAAATGAGATGAGCCCAATAACCGGAAAGGAGAGAGTACCAAATAGGGAAAACCAGCTTAGCGGACTCACAAAGATACAAAGTTAGCTGGATAACACAGAACCAGATTTGACTTGGAAATAACATCACAAATGGGTAGGTTTTATGGAGACTCTTAGTCACAAACAGAAAATCCCACCCCACCTTCGTAACACGGTCTCCCTTGATATCCAATAAACTTTCTCATCTACCACCTACGTCCAAGGCTGCTACCACATCCTCATAGAATTATAAGTATGTGGTGCCCTTTCTCACAGGCCATTGTATGTGACCTTATACCAGAATAGTAAACAATGAAGAAACTTAAGAAAATACTTGGATATCAGCACAGAGAAACAACATATGGTATAGTTTGAATAACAAAACGATATCATCATCGAGACGCTTTAAGAAATAACATCTTGCTATATCTATTCTATACAATCCCTGAACCCCACCCTGCTATACAAACACTAATTTGGTGAAGCAGACAAAGCTATACATGGTATAAATTAAACAAATGAGACCTGCACTACGAACAAATCAACAAACAGGACCACAACGCAACAAAAACTGGCTGGTTAGCACTTGGACATGTATAGGAGTGTCCGAATCGACTCTGGTTCAGGTACGACAAGGCAAATTTAACTCAGATATGGATGCAGGCTTCCGAATCAGACGCGGATTAAGGGCATCTTATGCAGCATAAGAAGTGGACACCCCTGTCCAAGTAAAACCATACTGGAGGTATAATTTTGTTGGACTGTCAAATCCCAGAAATGGCAGGTTAAACCCAGTTGTTATTTGCGAGTGACTGCCTGGCTGCTTCCAGGAGACTTGAGCAGACTCATTCATTCGAAGTGTCTGTGGGAGGATATTTCACAAGTTATACCAGAAACATGGTGAATCGCTAAAAGCTGCTGTTAGCTCGTGCAAAAGAAGGTACCAGTACATATGACTGTGAATCAAAAGCTCAAACATCACGATTCATACAGTTTCAGTAATGCTGAACGTGCGCTCTTCACCATGAACCAAAATAATGCAATTATAACCTAAACATAGCTATAGTAAAACTCGGAACCCTAAACCTCTGCCAATAGGGCTTATGAACCCTAAACTAGCTGCACATAGACTCAGTATCACAAATCCTGCCAGGGTCACATCAAAGCCGTACATCCATTGCTAGCTAAACGGACCGTGCACTACAAACCCTAGCTCGCAACAGTACTAGAAACCACAGGCCAAGGAACTACAAACCCTAACCTGGAAACGCCGCTGGCTAAACAGATCGTGAACTCACGAACCCTAGCTAAACAAATCGCAAAATACTAGCAATCCCAGGTCAAGGAACTAGGAACCCTAGCTAAGCTTAGGATGCAACAACCCGAGCTGGAAATCCGCGGAGCAAAAAGTCAACAAGCGCGCCCACATGACCAGCGGGGGATCCCAGCTCGACTTAGCTCCGAAACCCTAGAACGCGACCAGGAACGCGCAGGCTAGATTTCCCCCGCGCATCGAAGCGAGGGACCCTCGAACCCGAGCTCGAACGGCTCTAGAAACCCGGCGCCGGATTAGGGGAGCTGGAGCAGGCGGGGAAAGCGCGCTACCTTCTTGGTCCAGCCGGAGGGGGCCTGGAGCTCCTCGCCCTGCTCCCCCTCGCCCGCCTTCTTCAGCGGCGTCTGCTCGCCCGCCGCCGCCGCCGCCTCGTGCTCGCCGCCGCTGGCCATGCTCGCCGCTCGGGGCTGTTTCGAGTTTTCGCTTCCCGCTCTCGCCGCCGCCGCAAGGGAGAAGATGTGGATCCGCGAGGGGAGGGGAGGGGAGGGTTGGAGAGAGGGGGCTCTGGATTTGAGTTCCTCGCTCTGCGATTTGGGATTGTGGGGAGCGGGGGCACGGTAAAGATAACGGTTCCCCTCTGGTGGCCCGTGCGTGCCCGTCCTGCCGTGGCCTCATGCGCGCTACGCCACGCGGACGGCGTGACCGGGCCGCGAGCCAGCCTGCGCGCGGTCTACGCGCGCCTGAGGGAAACGTTGGTGCGGGGTCGCAAGTGTGGACCATGGACCGGGCGCACGGACGGTGCGCGGCCGACTGCGGGGGACAGACGGCGCGGAGGGCCGTGCCGCCTTCTGGACGGTTCCAGGCTGCTGTTAGGCGGTGCGCGCTCACCTGCACCTGGGCGGCGGAGCGGTCGCCTCGATGACGTGTGGGGACGCGGGCATGGGGCCGGCCGTGTCAGTGGGATCTGCTGGTCATGTCACGTCGGCTCGGGCTTTTGCTGCGGGGCGTGCGATGAAGGCCCTGCTCGTCAGCGGCGGCGACGTGGCGGGATCTGGATGGTGGAGTTTTGAACCGGAGGTAGTAGGTGTAACTGTGAGAGTTCCTATCCGGAGCGGGGGCTGGGGCAGGCACGTGCTGTGCGACGTGTCGAGCGGGACTAACGAGGGACACGTGGATACAGAGGCCAGACTTGCTTATTTTTTTTCAACAAGCAACAACAATTTTTACTTGCATAATAATTATTGATAGATAATGGTTTATTTCTGTGCACGGCGACGAGGAAGAAATCCCCAGGGCTGGTCATGTTCTTGCCACAAAGATGTGGTATAAGGTGTTTTAAATGGCTGCACCTCAGCTTCAGCTTTTCGGTCACGGCTAGCAATTACGGATGTACAAGTCCGAGGTCCGACAGCTGTAGTCGTGAAAGTTGTAGCCTACACGAACACGATCCAAGTCTAACAACTGACACGAGTTAGTCCCTGGCCAACGGACTTGAGCTTTGCCTGTTTTTATGAAATTGGGCTTCCGGATCTGGATCGTGTCCTTTGCCGCGCTCTTGTCGAGCCTAATCATGTGGATCGTATCGTTGGACCAGGGAGGTTTGGCGCCTGCAAACGGTATAGAGAAAATCACTTTGTATGGTAATTGATGATTATACAGCTATCATAAATGATCGTCGAGTACTAAATCTTTTATTGTACACCGCTATGCAGCGGTGGCATGTTGGGGGGTTAGAAATATCCATATTTAATAGTTAAACAATACGCAAAACTCCGGTCTTAAGACTTTAGAATTATGAGTTGCATCATGTCTGATGAACCAAATGGCCTTTGCACTACACTTTGCTTACCGAATGGGTAAAATTGGTGGTGTGTACATCCCGAATGCATCCCAAACCTACTTTGCCAACGTGATGAGGTGAACCTCGAAGGATTTGCCTTAGGCATTCTATAGCCATAACTTAGATTTTGTATGGTATGGCTCTTTAGCCTTATGGTATTTATATTCGGATGTTGCCTATGTGTTACTCCGAGTAATAAAAAATCACCTAGAAAATATATGGAGTTCATAGTTGTTTCTCACTTTAGTTCTCTCACCCGCATGCATTTAAAGGGAGTCCGTCACAGAGCTAACTTAACAATACAATTCATACATCATTACATATACATTTGGGTTAATTAGATAAATGCCACTCTAATTCTGACGATTTTAAAACATGCCACTGCAATTTACAAACTCTGAAAAATGCCACTTCAATGCACCAAGTAAAACACTTGGGAGTGGCATTTTTCGGAGTTTGTAAATTGTAGTGGCATTTTTCTGAATCATCAGAATTGGAGTGGCATTTGTCCTAAGGATTTTACTAGCTTTTTTTCTTGATTGTTGTCATCGCTTGTTGGTTAGCTCATATTTTTCATATGTACATTGTTATGAATCATGAAATTCTATATATGTACAAAACATGACAAAACTACCCATGTTATATGCAAAACATACCATCAACCAAAATAGGAGAACTTTGACGTTAGGTTGGGCGCCTTCCCGAACACTTTAGTGTTGTTGTGGTACAATAATTCTTCAATTGGTGTAACTATCTTTATATGAGAGGCTAATTAATTAGAAATTATATATGGTTGATTGTCTCAAACACTTGAATGTAGATTTGCTAATAGAGAGCCCATGCATTAGGCCATCTACTCGATAATGTTGCACGTCATTGAGTTTCCGCCAAGTCTAACAATCAATTTCTTGCTTTTTTCTCCTCAGGGAATATGCAACGATATTTTTCTTACTTGTGTAGACAAAAGGATGATTCATTTCTTTCCACTGTGACGAAAGGAATCCTCGAGCGTGTAAAAACGATAATCTTCAAAGCTGATTATATTCGGTGAGGAAGCCACGAATTCCATTTATGTGACACAAGTGTAGGGTATAGTGTTGCAGTGATCCCTCCAAGTCTAACAATTATACTCAGGTGATCTCAAGCGAACAAACTTGAGCTTTGCTTGTCTCCAAGACATTGGGCATCCAGTTCTGGACCATCTCCCTTGCCAAACTCTTGTTGGGCATAGCCAAGTGATTTTTTTCCTTAGCTCCTGACGTATGTAAAAAATACAAATAAATATTTCACGGTAATTTATGGATATACAATTACATCATAAGGAGGGATCGGGGTTGGGGCTGGCACCGACACGTGCTCCGTGACGTGTCGAGCGAGATTAGCGAGGGGTACGTGGATACAAAGGCGTGACTTGCCTTTTCTTTTCCATGGAACAGGCAACAACAACATGTTTCCTCGTGTAATATTGGCAAAACGATGGTTTATTTCTGTGCACGGTGACGAAGAAGATATCTTCATAGCCGGTGGAATGGATAATCACCGGAGCTGATTATATTCGACGAGGAAGCCATGGATGCCATTTTTGCGACACAAATGTACTTATATGGTGCTCCAAACGGAATGCGCCTTAACTCCAACTTTTGAACCATCTCTAGCAATTATAGTAGATCTTTTATTCTACTATAAAATAATGGTGGCATATTTAATAGTTAAATGATACGCAAACTCTGGTCTCGAAAGTTTAGAATTACAAATTGCATCATATCTAATAAAATGTACATAGGTTTTCCACTACTTTGCTTACCAAATGGATGAACTTGGTGATGTGCAAATCCCGAATGCATCCCAAACCTACTTTGTCAGCATGATGAGATAAACATCGAAATATTTCCTTTAGACATTTTAGTGCCATGACTTAGATGTTGTATGGCATGGTTGTTTAGCCTTGACGTATTTATATTCAGGTATTGCCTATGTGTTAGTAATAAAAGTTCCTGAAATCTAAATAGTACCTACGGCTATTTGGAGACAACGAGTGGCCGACTCGCACACATGCATGCATGCTGACGAGGAGTCCCTGAAGATAGAATCTTAGGCAAGGCCCACCTACCCTAGGTAAGGACACTACATGGAAGGACTTGAAGATCAAGCATGAACTTCCGAGTGAATCCCTGAAGACGTCCAAGGCCACTCGACAGTAATCCACTCGGAGCTCCTCCTCTCACTCGGCAGTCGCGTGACACTCGACAGACCTCGCTTCACTCGGCGGCAGAAGACCAGGAGCCATCATCAAGAGCCCAACGGGCAGACGCTGGCTTAATGGCCCTTAATAGCTTTTACTACGTACGTTACCTGTAACGGCAAACTTTACACCCCACGACCAGACCCTTTGATGCGGGGCCATTATGAGGGGCAGCGAACTCTATATAAACCGCCCCTCCCCTCCTGCACAAGGGTTAGAAACTATTGTAATCTCTACATTCCACTCGACATAAAGCTCCCGAGCACTCAGACGTAGGGCTATTACCTCCACGAGAGGGGCCTGAACTCATACATCTGTGTGTACACCCTCGCCGTAGCTAGGACTCTGCCCTCTCCATTCGTACCCCTACCATCTACTGTCAGGCTCGTTCCCACGACAGTTGGCGTCCACCGTGGGGCAGGCGTCTAAGCGACTTCCGACGAGGTTGCGTTTTTCATCCTTCAACATGTCTTTCGGCGGTGTTTTTGCTCTGGGCCACGAGATCCGTTTCGGAGCGCTCACTTTCATCGCCGACGATTCGGCATGGCTCCAGGGGGCGCCTCTCGATGTCAAGGCGCTCCCGGTCCACGGGGCCACGCATTTCCGCGCGAGTCCGTGTGGCGTGTTGCTGCGTCAGCCGCCGACCCCTTACGCATCGGCTCCTTTCGCCGTTCGCGGTCGCAAGCGGTCTGGCCGCTCACGACCCCAGTGGTGGGTCGAACACGCAGCGGCGCGTCAAGCTTCTTCGCAGGTTGTAGCACTCGAACCTGTCGAGTCCGTTCATGGCGTGTTCGAGTCGGATTCCGATCCGTCCGACGTGCCTTCCGAGTGCGAGAGCTGCGATCCCGCAGCGGAGGTCTTGATGGCGGGCTCTCATCAGAGCTCTCCGCCTGGCTTTGGTCGTGGAAAGCACAAGGCTGGTGGCCCGTCGAACGTGCAGTAGCGTCGCGATGAGAAGGTCCTTCATACCCTCATCGTTGGCGCGACCGCCGAGGCCCGGGCTTTGGAGGCCGCGCGCATTCGTCTAGAAGAGCTCCATGCAAAGATCGACGAGCGCGCCCGTCCACGCCCGCCAAGCCCTAGTCGATGTCAGTGACAGTTGTTCTCGACTGGATCTCACGATGGCGTCGAGGTATACCAAACTTCCGTGCTTAATGTTGTTGCTGCTGCTAGGATAGCAGATTCCATTCAGACGTCCCGGTCAGAGGCTGGTAGAGGGCTGTTGCAGATTAGAGCATTTTTAGATGCGCACAACGTCAGAATTCAGCAGTTTCTCAGTCTCATCACAAGATACACATCAATTCACCCAAGGTAGAGACCGTTCAATCGACACATAGTCTTGGGTCGCCCTTACGTCGTCGAGGCGGTGGTTATTATGAAGGGTAAGACAAAGATCAGCATCACCACGAAGACCACCGTCGAGTGCCCACTCCTCCGCAGAGTGGTCCGTACGCGCCCCGGCGCCAGGACGACAGGCACTCCTTCGGTAACGAGCGGGACGCAGACTTTGATGCCCGCGCATACCTTCTTCAGAAGCGGATCGACAAGAGCAGAGCCTACAGAGAAGGACACGGTAGAGATGTCCCAAGTGGAAGCTCAGCTGCAGTGTCTGGTCCAGAGTGTTTTAGTAGAGCTATACGTTCTGTGGAGATTCCCCCAGCTTCAGAATGGCGGCGGGGATCGGAAAGTTTTCTGGTGAAACAAAACCAGAGACTTGGCTAGATGATTACCGAGTGGCTGTGCAGATTGGCGGCGGGAATGACAATGTCGCAATGAAGCACCTGCCTCTTATGTTGGATGGTCCTGCTCGAGCTTGGTTGAATCGTTTGGCTCCTTCCAGCATTCATTGTTGGGAAGATCTTGCCCGAGTGTTTGTCCGGACCTTCGAGGGCACTTGCAAGCGCCCCGCAGGTCTGTTCGACTTACAACACTGCGTCCAGAAGCCCAGTGAAACCTTAAGGGACTATATTCAGCAATGGTCCACCCTGCATCATACGGTGGAAAATGTGTCGAAACACCAGGCTGTTTGTGCCTTCAAGGCCGGTGTGAGATACAAAGAGTTGTACTTGAAGTTCGGGCACACTGGTGACATTTCACTCGGCAAGATGATGGAAATTGCCACTCGCTATGCCAATGGCGAGGAAGAAGACCGCCTCCGTAGTGGCAAAGGAAAAGCGGTCGCCACGAGTCTGGCGGCGGCAACAATAGGAAACAAAAGCGGAAGGCTGAAGACCCAGCTCTGGCAAAGGCGGCAGCACTGGCGACTCAGTCGAAGAACAAGGGCAAGGCCAAAGCTCAGTATGCCCCCAAGAAGGGGAAGAGTCGGCCAAGAACCGATATCTTAGATCAGCCGTGTGTGATTCACACGAAGAAAGATGCAGAAGGCAACCTGATTTTGCCCAAGCACACCACTCGACAGTGTCGAACTCTCATCCAGCAGTTCAAGGCAAACCAGTCGAGTGGGAAATCTCCTGAAAAAGAAGATGAAGATGAAGAAAAGGAAACATTCCCAGATGTCAATGCTACACTGGTGATCTTTGTTGACGTCGAGAGCAAGAGCCGGCTGAAAGTCATAAATAGAGAGATCAACATGGTTGTGCCAGACACCCCCACCTACCTCAAATGGTCTCGGTATGTTGTCACATTCGACCAGACTGACCATCCTGCCCGTGTGGCCACACCCGGTCGATAGGCTCTGGCAGTTGATCTGGTGGTGCAAGGGACTCGACTCAGAAAGGTCCTCATGGACGACGGCAGCGGACTGAACATTCTGTATGCGAATACCCTGAAGGGAATGGGCATTCATATGTCCCATCTCAGCGAAAGCAGCATGCATTTCCATGGGCTCATCCCAGGAAAGAAGGCCAAGTCACTCGGCTAGATAGCATTGGATGTGACATTCGGAGATAGCAAAAATTTCCGAAAAGAAAAGTTGACGTTTGAAGTCGTGGATTTCAAGAGTGCTTACCACGCCATTTTGGGTCGACCCGCTTATGCACGTTTCATGTCCCGACCATGTTACGTGTATCTCAAGCTGAAAATGCTGGGCCCTAAGGGCGTAATCACGGTCACTGGCAATCGACAGCGGGCCGAAGAGTGTCTCCAGCAAGGGTCCAAGATCGCCGATCAACAGATGGCCATGGTCGAGCTGGAGGAGTACAAGAAAACCACTAACCCTGCTGATTTGCTCCGCGCAAAAAAGCCGGCTTCCGAGTCGGCATTTCAGTCGGTAGGAGAAGTGAAGAAGGTGCACATCCATCCGACGGATCCAACCGCTGCCCTGACGAATATCTCGACAACACTCGACAGCAAATAGGAAGCCGAGCTCATCCAGTTCCTCCGTGAGAACTGGGATATCTTTGCATGCAAGCCTGCTAACATGCCGGGGATTCCCAGGGAGCTGGCTGAGCATCGTCTGCGAGTGGATCCGAAAGCCAAGCCCGTCAGGGAGCATTTGCATGGATCCGCGGCTGAGAAGCGCAAGGCAATCGGAGAAGAAGTGGCCCGTCTCTTGCAAGCCAAGTTCATTCGGGAGATTTACCACTCTGAGTGGCTCTCGAATGTTGTGATGGTGCCCAAGAAAGATAAGTCGTTGCGCATGTGCATTGACTTCAAACATCTCAATAAGGTGTGTTCGAAAGACCATTTTCCGCTCCCCCGCATAGATCAAATTGTTGACTCGACAGCGGGGTGCGAGCGATTATCGTTTTTGGATGCCTATTCTGGGTACCATCAGATCCGTCTGTTTGGCCCAGATGAAATAAAAACAGCCTTCATCACCCCGTTTGGGTGTTTTTGCTACATCATCATGCCTTTTGGTCTCAAGAATGCCGGCGCTACTTTTATGCGCATGATTCAGAAATGTTTACTCAACCAGATCCCTCGGAATGTCGAGGCGTACATGGATGATATAGTGGTCAAGTCTCGCAAAGGTTCCGACCTGCTGGCTAACTTGGCTGAGACATTCGCCAATCTGAGGCGATTCGACATAAAGCTGAATCCGGCCAAATGTACCTTCGGTGTCCCTGGCGGCAAGTTACTCGGTTTTCTTGTTTCCGAACGAGGAATTGATGTCAATCCCGAGAAGATCAGCGCCATTACCCGTATGAAGACTCCCATGCAAGTGCACGATGTTCAGAAGCTCACAGGTTGCTTGGCGGCATTGAGTCGATTCATTTCTCGTCTTGGTGAGAAGGCTCTGCCCTTGTATCAGTTGATGAAGAAATCAGACACATTCGACTGGACTCCTGAAGCCAAAGCAACATTTGTTGAGCTCAAAGCACTGCTATCCACCCAGCCGGTGCTTGCTGCTCCTGCCAGCAAAGAGCCCTTGCTCCTGTACATCGCGGCCACAAATCAGGTCGTCAGTATAGTGTTGACTGTCGAGCGAGAAGAGGAAGGCAAATCCTATAAGGTTCAGCGGCCAGTTTATTATGTCTCGGAAGTTTTGTCCCCCTCAAAGCAGAGATATCCTCATTATCAGAAGCTGGTGTATGGTATTTACTTATCAGCGAAGAAGGTGGCACATTATTTCCAAGACCATTCGATCTCAGTCGTCAGTGATGCACCTTTATCAGAGATTTTCAATAATCGCGACGCATCAGGTCGAGTGGCTAAATGGGCAATTGAGCTGGGACACTTCGACATCAGATTCGAGGCCAAGAAGGTAATCAAGTCCCAAGCATTGGCAGATTTCATGGCCGAGTGGATCGAACAGCAATAGCCTATCCAAGTTCACTCGGCGCATTGGACAATGTTCTTCGACGGCTCCAAAATGTTGAATGGGTCCGGTGCTGGCGTTGTTTTGATATCCCCCAGAGGCGACAAGCTCAGCTATGTCTTGCAAATTCACTTTGATTCCTCCAACAATGAGGTAGAGTATGAAGCACTTTTGTACGGGTTACGCATGGCTATCTCGCTCGGCGTCAAGCGCTTGATGGTTTATGGCGACTCAGATTTGGTGGTGAATCAAGTGATGAAAGAGTGGGATGTTAGAAACCCTGCTATGACTGGATACTGTAATGCAGTCCGGAAGCTGGAGAAGAAATTTGAAGGTTTGGAACTTCACCTTGTTCCTCGACTGAAAAATCAGGCAGCTGATGAGCTATCCAAGATTGGTTCCACTCAATGGCCTGTCCCCAGCAGAGTGTTCCTGGAGCATTTGCACACTCCTTCGATTCAAGAGGATCCCTTCACTAAAGAGCCCCCGCAAACCTTAAGCTCCTCTGACTCGACTGAAGTCGATGTTCCTGCTGTGATTGACCTGGTCATGGAGGTGCTAGTTATCATTCCCAACTGGACTGTACCGTACTTAGCCTATATCCTCAGACAGGAGCTTCCTGAAGATGAATCAGAGGCTCGACAGATTGTGCGTAGGTCCAAGGCTTTCACTGTGATGGGAGATCAGCTATTCAGAGAAAGTGTGACTGGTGTCACCCAGCGCTGCCTCTCACCCAAGGAAGGTCGAATGATTCTAGATGAAATCCACTCGAGAACTTGCAGACACCATGCATCTTCAAGGGCGATCGCCGCTAAAGCATACCGAGCAGGTTTTTATTGGCCACGAGCTAATGAAATGGCTAAGGACATTGTTGATCATTGCGAGGGCTGTCAGTTCTATGCAAACCTGTCACACAAGCCAGCGTGTGCTCTGAAGACAATTCCACTCGCCTGGCCGTTTGCGGTTTGGGGGCTCAACATGGTTGGTCCTTTCCGACCCGGAAAAGGAGGATTCACCCACCTGTTGGTAGCAGTCGACAAATTCACCAAGTGGATTGAAGCCAAGCCCATCAAGAAGCTGAATTCCTGCACGACGGTCACGTTCATGAGGGAGATCATTATCCGGTTCGGCATTCCCCACAACATCATCACAGATAATGGCACTAATTTTGACTCAGAAGAATTCAGGAGATTCTGTAACTCCCAAGGCACCCGAGTGGATTACGCTTCCGTTGCACATCCTCAAACCAATGGGCAAGTTGAGCAGGCTAATGGTCTCATTCTGCAAGGTCTGAAGCCTCTGCTCATGCGCGATTTGGATCATGCAGCTGGTGCGTGGGTAACTGAGTTGTCGTCTGTTTTGTGGGGGTTGAGGACAACGCCTAATCGGTCGAATGGACGAACTCCTTTCTTCCTTGTCTATGGTGCTGAAGCTATACTGTCGAGTGACTTGGCCCACAATTCTCCTCGAGTGGAGCTATATTCTGAGGCCGAAGCCGAGCAGGCTAGACAAGATGGGGTAGATCTTCTGGAAGAAGAGCGTGAGATGGATCTGATCCGGACCACAGCCTATCAGCAAGACTTACGACGCTTCCATGCAAGGAATGTCAGAAGCCGAGCGTTCCATGAAGGAGATTTGGTGCTCCGAGTGAATCAGCACTGACCTCACAAGCTAGCTCCTACATGGGAAGGCCCTTTTGTAGTCACCAAGGTGCTAAACAATGGAGCCTAACACTTATATAATCTCATGAAGCAGATGGATGAGCCACGAGCTTGGAGTGCAGACCTGCTTCGACATTTTTACACTTGAGACATAAGTTTTCTGATATAATAAGAGTACTTCATCAATGCAATTTGTGTCTCTGCAATTAATACCTCGTCGATTCCAACCGTGCAGTTATTTACTTGGGGATACTCCGAGCGACGAGCAATCCTTGCACCCGGGGGCTTAGCTGTGAAACATGTTTCGCCTAAGTTAAAAACCCTGTCGGGTGGATAGCAGACCATTCACTCGACGGCCTATTTGCGAATCCGTCTTTGCTTGGGTTCAAAAAAAAAACTCGTCGAGGCGATGGTAATCCATTCACTCAACAACTTAGATGCGAATCGACATTCGCCTAAGTTCAAAAAACTCCGAGTGATGAGCGATCCTCACACTCGGGGGCTTAGCTGCGAATACATTTCTCCTAAGTTAAAAACCTCATCGACTGGATAGTAATCCATCCACTCGACAGCTTAGATGCGAATCGACATTCACCTAAGTTCAAAATACTCCGAGTGATGAGCGATCCTCATGCTCGGGGGCTTAGCTGCGAATACATTTCGCCTAAGTTAAAAACCTCGTTGACTGGATAGTAATCCATCCACTCGACAGTTTAGATGCGAATCGACATTCGCCTAAGTTCAAAATACTCCGAGTGATGAGCGATCCTCATGCTCGGGGGCTTAGCTGCGAATACATTTCGCCTAAGTTAAAAACCTCGTCGACTAGATAGTAATCCATCCACTCGACAGCTTAGATGCGAATCGACATTCGCCTAAGTTCAAAAATACTCCGAGTGATGAGCGATCCTCACGCTCGGGGGCTTAGCTGCGAATAGATTTCGCCTAAGTTAAAAACCTCGTCGACTGGATAGTAATCCATCCACTCGACAGCTTAGATGCGAATCGACATTCGCCCAAGTTCAAAATACTCCGAGTGACGAGCGATCCTCACACTCGGGGGCTTGGCTACAAAAGCACTTCACCTAAGTTAAAAACAAAAGCAGTCGAACAGACGATTGAAAGCCAAAGCGCGAGCAAAATCCAAAGGATAAAACCGCGGATAAACGTCTTGTGCAGAAGCAAATGTGCTCAGGCCTAAGGCCTGAATAAAATTTAAGGGATATAGTTCCACTCGGCATATCGAGGCAAATTTAACTATTTTTCCAAAGACTCAAGTTTCTAGGCAGGAGACGGACTGGCGGGCTCGACAAAAGTGTCCAGGTCGATGCCGTCGACGTGGTGGCCACCTCAATGAAGGTTTCCATGAAGTCCTCGAACTGGAGTTTCTTCGTGTTTACCACTCGGAGCTCCTTCAGCTTCTCCTCCCTCACGTCCCTACAATGGACCCTGACTAGTGACAACGTCACGTCGGGCCCGCAACGAGCAGCAGATTTTTTCCAAGCTTGCACTCGACTGGGAAGTTCGTTCAGGCGAGCCATCATGGAGTTGAGGTCGAGCTGAAGAGTGTCCTTAGGCCATAGCTCCTTGTCGATTCTTTCCATGGCAGATTTCAGTCGAGCGATATAGGCCTGGGCACCCTGGAGCCAAAAGTTGAGCCATAGCATGTTCATCGCCACCGCATCAGCAACTGGCGACTTGGTGGGGTCAAGCATGGGCTTAATCTCCTTTGTTTCCTTTTCAAAGTCCTGGCAGAAATTCTGTTGAAGAAGGGGAATGGTGAACTGCAACCCTCAAATTTTTTTTGCAAATGTCAGTCGACAAGAAATACCCACTGTCAAGCAGAAGATACATCTTCCTTGAGAATTTGCCCAGATGCTTCTCCAGGCCATTACTCCTCTTTGTTAGTTGCTCGGCCTTCTTGACAAGGTCTGTACGCTCCTGCTTCAGCTTGGTGTTCTCCTCTTCCAGCTTCTGGACGGCCGCCAACTTCTGCTCTGTAGCTTCAGTTTTGTCCTTGGCCACTTGTTAGGCGCCAGCAAGTGCTTTGTCCTTCTCCTCTAGTACCCTCTTCATGGAATCTACAGAAACAACATTGTTGAGTCGCGCTTGGAGTCGACGGTTTTCATTGCGCACGTCTATTCGAGCGACAACACTCGGTTCAAAACATGTAAAGGTGAAGATGGGAATGCTGATAGTCGGCACTTATTACATCCCAGAGACTTCAGCTCAACACGTGCTCGCTCCAGGGCGTTGTTGGCAACCGCCAAGTCCACCTGCAATTGGTTCTTCTCCTCCTCCATCTCCTTGTACTGCGTCCCAAGTTCGCAAGCCATCTGGAATCAACAAAATGTTGGAAATATGCCCTAGAGGTAATAATAAAATGGTTATTATTGTATTTCCTAGCTCATGATAATTGTCTATTGTTCATGCTATAATTGTGTTAACCGGAAACCGTAATACATGTATGAATACATAGACCACAACATGTCCCTCGTGAGCCTCTAGTTGACTAGCTCGTTGATCAATAGATGGTCATGGTTTCATGACCATGGACATTGGATGTCGTTGATAACGGGATCACATCATTAGGAGAATGATGTGATTGACAAGACCCAATCCTAAGCATAGCACAAGATCGTGTAGTTCGTTTGCTAAAGCTTTTCAATGTCAAGTACCGTTTCCTTAGACCATGAGATTGTGCAACTCCCGGATACCGTAGGAATGCTTTGGGTGTGCCAAACGTCACAACGTAACTGGGTGGCTATAAAGGTGCACTACGGGTATCTCCGAAAGTGTCTGTTGGGTTGGCACGAATCGAGACTGGGATTTGTCACTCCGTGTGACGGAGAGGTATCTCTGGGCCCACTCGGTAAGACATCATCATAATGAGCTCAATGTGACTAAGGAGTTAGTCACGGGATGATGTATTATGGAACGAGTGAAGAGAGTTGCCGGTAATGAGATTGAACAAGGTATAGAGATACCGACGATCGAATCATGGGCAAGTATCATACCGATAGACAAAGGGAATTGTATACGGGATTGATTGAATCCCCGACATCGTGGTTCATCCGATGAGATCATCGTGGAGGATATGGGAGCCAACATGGGTATCCAGATCCCGCTGTTGGTTATTGACCGGAGAGGTGTCTCGGTCATGTCTACATGTCTCCCGAACCCGTAGGGTCTACGCACTTAAGGTTCGATGACGCTAGGGTTATAGGGAAATGGTATACGTGATTACCGAAGGTTGTTCGAAGTGCCGGATGAGATCCCGGATGTCATGAGGAGCTCCGGAATGGTCCGGAGGTAAAGATTGATATATAGGAAGTTCAGTTTTGGTCACCGGAAAGTTTTCGGGCTCATAGGTAGTGTACCGGGAGTGCCGGGAGGGTGCCGGAGGACCCCGGGAGGGGTGTGACGACCATAGGATTTTGTGGGCCCTTAGAGGAGGTGTGCCAGCCCTTATTGGGCTGTACAAGACCTTCTAGAAAGGGCCATGCGGCTGGGATTAAGAGATAAAGGGCAAAAGGGTTTTAAAAGAGGAGATCCACCTCCCTTGTGGGAGGTGGACTCTCCCCCTAGTTCGGCCGAACCTCTCCTCCTTGGAGGAGGGGCCAAGGCAGCCCTCCCTATCCCTCCTCCTATATATATGCAAGGGTTTGGGCTGATTTGAGACACGACTTCTCTCTCTCTCGGCACAGCCCTACCCTTCCTCTTCCTCGTTCTCCGTAGCGCTTGGCAAAGCCCTGCCGGAGTCCACGTAGCTCCACCGTCACCATGCCATCGTGCTGCCGGAGCTCTCCCTCAACCTCACCTTCCTCCTTGCTAGATCAAGGTGTAGGAGACGTCATCGGGCTGCACGTGTTTTGAACGCGGAGGCGCCGTTGTTCGGCGCTGAGATCGGAATCCACCACGATCTGAATCGCTGCGAGTACGACTCCACCAACCGCGTTCTTGTAACGCTTCCGCTTAGCGATCTTCAAAGGTATGAAGATGCAATCTCTCCCCACTCATTGCTGGTTTCTCCATAGATAGATCTTGGTGATATGTAGGAATTTTTTTTGATTTACTACTACGTCTCCCAACACAAAAGACAGGAGTTCAATCAGCAAGTAGTTCTTGGACAGTCGACTGAGTTATTAAAATCGGCGAATGCCCATCTTGGAAGAATTCAAACAGAAAGTCCACTCGACATTTCGAGTGGCTCTGGCGCTCCACACGCCGTAAACAAATTCAAATAGAAAGCTATCTCTATTAAGACCCCTGCCGACGCAAGCACTCGACAGCGGTCTCGGGGACTACACCCAGTGGGTGCGCTAAGAGCGCCCCCACCGAGACGGTTAACTCTTGATCCGTCGAGTAACTCGTCAGAAAACACACTCGACAAGGTCAGCCATGTCGTGACACTCAACCCATCGAGTGACGCACCCACCCTACTCTATAGAGTGTAGCCTATCCTTATGCAGCGCCATATCATGGTTTGTAAATAATATCCATGAAATCTGCAAGGTAGATGCGGAATGGTGTGATTCAAGGCAAAGTGTATCCTGTATACAATAGACTCTAAGACCCCTGCCGATGCAAGCACTCGACAGCGGTCTCGGGACTACACCCAGTGGGTGCGCTAAGAGCGCCCCCATTGAGACAGTTAACTCTCGATCCGTCGAGTAACTCGTCAGAAAAAAAACACTCGACAAGGTCGGCCCTGTCGTGACACTCAACCCGTTGAGCGACGCACCTCCCCCACTCTATGAAGTGCAGTCGATCCCTATGTAGCGTCATATAATGGTTTCATAATAATATCCATGAAACCTGCAAGGTATCTATGGAGTGGTGTGATTCGAAGACAAAATGTATCATGTATACTCTAAAGACCCCCGCTGATGCAAGCATTCGATAGCGGTCTCGGGGACTACACCCAGTGGGTGCGCTAAGAGCGCCCCCATTGAGATGGTTATCTCTCGATCTGTCGAGCAACTCATAAAAAAAGACACTCGACATGTCGAGCGACAATAGTACCGCGTGTACTACCAATCCTAGTCCTACTCGACTACGATCCGATCTATTCGACTAGAGAAAGTTCAAACATTCTATGGCGATCACCCAGTGGGTGTACGGCAGCCAAGAAAAGACAAGAATTCAATCGACAATGGACTTACAACCGAACTTACTCGGACATTAGTGCGGAGGGCTCCGCTGACGTCAAAAGCCAGTTTGCTGGCCTCGTACGCCTCCTTGGTCCTCAACATGAGCTGCTCCGCCTGGATCATGGCTTCCTTTGCAGCTTCGGTTTGGTCTTCCGGGGTGCGATGCAGAGGGAAGGCCGTCATAGGTGGGGTCAGCATAGTCGTTGGAGCAGCTGAGGCAGCCTGAAGAGGTCCGGTCGGAGTCGACGTCATGACGGTCGAGACGGTTGGAGGAGCATGCGACAGAGGCGTTACAGGCTCAGCCCTGGGTCACGTCGAGTCACCTCTCCTCTGGGAAGACTCCGCAATTGAGCGCTGAGGTGCTTGTGACGATGACGCCCTTCGGGTGCAAGCGCGCAAAGTGTCCAGCGGCCCCTCGTCGTCCTCCACTTGAATGACCTCTGCAACAACCGACAACATCAACATCTGCATGTGTCGAGTCCTATTCGGACAAACTAACAACTTTCTTACCTCTATGAGAAGTGGCAGCGTCAGCGGTATCAACATCCATCATGTCTTCTTCATCTCGACGAGGCGAGGTCACAGATGTTGCAACTCTGATGGATTAGACAGCTTTCACTCAGATATAACTCAAGACTTCAGTCGACGGAACAATTCGGAAATGAACACTTACATGGAGACGACAGGTACGGCCACCCTCATGCGGGGCAGTGCTTTGCGAGGCTTGGAGGTGGCCTGCTTGGGCTGCTTGGCCAGTCTTTCATTCGACTCGACAATTAAGGGGCGGCTTCGTTTTGGGTTCTTCTCGCTTGGGCCCGGGCCTTGTCCTCAGCAGCTGCCGGATCATGGAGGGCCTTAGTGCGACCTTCACGACGAGGGGGTGACTCGACTCCTTCCTCTTCGCCGGAATTTTCATGTTCGTCCTCAGAGTCAGAAAGTCCGTCGCCGTCCACGCTGCCGCCCTCACTCGCCACGCTGTCACCCACATGGTTCCCGTTGGGAATGGGCGAGTGCATGTTCATCCATTCCTGCATAATCCAAACAAGAGATTTAGACTACAAGTCAATACATCACTCGACGATATAAATGTATCAGTCGACATCACATGTCTCACCAGGTTCTTCGGTGGGTTTTCAGCCAAGTAAGGCCGGATCCTCTTGGCTCCCGAGGGGTTGTCACAAGCCCCAGTGATGCTCCGAAGCCACTACTCGACAGTCTCCTATGTAACTTCTTTTGGATGCGTCCTGGTCGAGTCCCCCGGACCTGCGTAGTGCCACATGATGTGGTCTCTAGCCTGGAGTGGTTGAATACGTCGACCGAGGAACGTTTCAAGCAGATCCATGCCTGTCACCCCGCCACGGATCAGCTGCACCACTGCCTCGACTAAGATACCTACTTGGACATGCTCCTTGTCAGTCACCTTCAGGGACTTGGGGGCAGCGGGTCGGTTAGGTGAAAACGGGGGAAGACCAGTCGACATGTTGGGTGGCGCTACATCTTTGCAGTAGAACCAGGTCGACTGCCAGCCTCGGACAGACTCGGGAAAAGTAATGGCAAGAAAGGAACTACGTTGCCTTTTCTGGACCCCTAAACCTCCACACAACTGGAGCACGTGAGTCTTCCCGTCGGCGGCAAGGGCTTTCTTCACAGTCTGTGATCTGACCGTGAAGAGATGCTTAAACAACCCCTAATGGGGAGAGCACCCCAGGAAACACTCGCACAAGGTGAGGAATGCAGACAAGTACGCCATGGTGTTCGGCGGAAAGTGATGCAGTTGCGCACCAAAGAAATTCCAAAATCCCCGAAAGAATGGGTGGGGTGGCATGGAGAAACCTCTTTCTACATGGGAAAGGAGAAGAACTCGCTCCCCGTCACGCGACTCCGGCTCGCGCTCCTCCCCCGACAGCCTCCAGGCGCCGTCCGCCACTAGCCCATCAGAGACGAGGCCCTCGAGGTCGGCGCGAGTGACAACAGAGGGGAGAAAATCTCCCTGCATCCACCCCGCTGGCGCGGTGAACCGAGCAGTCGAGGGCTTCTTGCCCTTAAGCTTCGACGTCCCCTTCTTTGCGCACTCCAGCTTCTCCGTCGCGTTCTTCGTCATCGGAGCGGCGGCTCTGGTCGGAGGAGAGCGGTGTGCTGCGTTGGGGAGCAGAGGAGGCATAGGAATAGAGGGAGAATCGGCGGAAGGTACTGTGCAATACGCGGCTCAGGAAGCTTTATATGCTGCTGAGTGTCTCACTGACCAGTGGGCCTGCGAGATAACCGCACACGCCAACCACTGACGACGTCAGTGCATGGCGAGATGACCGGCACGAGAATCGAGGCGTCATGCCTCCACTTGCCCTGATCGTGGCGTCATCTTCGGGCGTGCGTGTGCTTCCCAAATTTTCGTATCCCGGAGAATCCGGGCCCATCAGACCGACCCGTCACCTCCCCAAGATGCGCTCGATTCACTCGGACACTTTTAAGTCTGAATGGATCCAGGCGAGCAGAGAAGAATTCAATCGACGTAATTTTCGTTGAAGACCCGAATATCATTCGGAAGATCTCGCATGTCGATCCTAAATAAATGCCGATGCTCAAAGTTCAATCGACACAAGTTTCATGGAAACCCTAAATACCATTTGGAGGATTCAATGCATTAACTAAAGGTTGACGTTGATACCTCCTTCCACCACTCGAACCCCGATCCATTCGGGGGCTAATGACAAGGATATGTACCTAGGATGGGGTCTTAGGCAAGGCCCACCTACCCTAGGTAAGGACACTACATGGAAGGATTTGAAGATCAAGCATGAACTTCCGAGTGGATCCCTGGAGACGTCCAAGGCCACTCGACAGTAATCCACTCGGAGCTCCTCCTCTCACTCGGCAGTCGCGTGACACTCGACAGACCTCGCTTCACTCGGCGGCAGAAGACCAGGAGCCATCATCAAGAGCCCAACGGGCAGACACTTGGCTTAATGGCCCTTAATAGCTTTTACCACGTACGTTATATGTAACGGCAGACTTTACACCCCACGACCAGACCCTTTGATGCGGGGCCATTATGAGGGACAGCGAACTCTATATAAGCCGCCCCTCCCCTCTTGCACAAGGGTTAGAAACTATTGTAATCTCTACATTCCACTCGACATAAAGCTCCCGAGCACTGAGACGTAGGGCCGTTACCTCCACGAGAGGGGCCTGAACTCATACATCTGTGTGTACACCCTCGCCGTAGCTAGGACTCTGCCCTTTCCATTCGTACCCCTACCATCTACTGTCAGGCTCGTTCCCACGACACATGCAGCCTTTTAGTTTAATTTTTTTCTTTATTCATGAGGTGGCATGTACTAATAGAATGGTTACGTGGGTAACTCCGCACATTTAATTTCATATCCATTGGATATGCATGTGCATTTATTCCGCTTTTCAATTTTTTAAAAAGTCATAACTTTTAAACCGCGCGTCGGAATTCAGATTCATTTTCATCATTGAAATTCTTGCGACGAGATCTTTGAAACTAGACCCCGCATGGGTATGTTTTGATGAAATTCTTTTGATGTCAACTTTGGTGCTATATGGTGCAACTTTAATACTGCATTGTACAACTTTAGTACTACATGGTGCAATTTTTTTCAAAACCAGTTTTTGGAGCTGCATGATCTAAGTTCGTATGAGGCTGCAACCTAGCAACCATGAGAACTTGATGTGAAACTAGTCTACTGTCTCGACCAACTATATAGTAGTCGATGTGCAACCCTTGTCCCTACTCGTGGATGTGTAATTTTTTTTACGGTTGATACACCCTATCCCACCTTCCCTACTAGTAATTTGTGCAACTTAGTCTGTTGTTCCAGCCAACTTTCTATTACTTGATGTGCAACTTCTTCCCCTAACTACTTGTGGATATGTAGTTTCGGTTGGCGGGGGGCAACAAACGGAGTTGCACAAAGTCTTCTAGGCAGTTGGCCGGAGCAACATATAAAGTTGCACATCTCACAAGCAGAGATGGCTGGATGGTGAATTTTTTGCATCCATGAGGGTAGCGAAAAGTTACATATTCATGAGGATAATAAAAGTTGGATATAAACGGGATATTAAAGTTGCACATCCCACTAGAGAGATGGTTCAGAGTGCTAGTAGGGAAATTACACATTCATGAGGTATAAGGGATAGTTGCACATCATTGGTAGGCAGTTGACAGTGTTAGTATCGGAAGTTGCACATCCACTGCTAGACAGTTGACCTATGCAGCAAACAATGAAAGCACAACCACGGGCAGAAGAAAAGTTACACATGAACTATTATGCAATTGGCATGGACAAAACACGAATTTGAACGTCTCACTAGGAGGATGTAGTTTGAAGGGGTGCCATCAGTGAAAACTACACTTCCACGGGGTAGGCAAAAAGTTGCACATCCACTGCTAGACAGTTGTACGTAGTTACGAAACAGAGACTAAGTTGCACAGAAAAAATATTCATCGAAATATACCCATGCGGGATCTAGTTTTGAAGATCCAACCGCAAAGAATCCAACAGTGAAGACGGATCTGAATTCCGACGCGCGATCTGAAAGATATGACTTTTTAAAAAATCGAAAAGTCCAAATTAAGTGCATTCACACCTGTTCACGTGGGTAGTTTGCATTTAATTTTTACTTTTTTTTCCACACATGTTCATTTTTCCTAATATGAATTTAGAGGACAAACTATTTCTATTTATAAATTATTAAAGGGATAAAATATATTATTTTTAGATTAAAAAGCAGAAATTTCTTTTTGGGCCGGCGCTCTGGAGTGCTAGGGAGCAGCCGGCTGCTCCCTAGACGTGTCCATGAAAATTCAACTAAAAAATATACTGAGTTTGTAGTTGTTTCTCACTTTAGCTCTCTCACTCCAATCGCATTTAAAGGGAGTCAATTATGGTCACAGAGCTAACTTATCAACACAATTCATATACCATCACATATATATTCTAGTTGTGCTAAGGATTTTACTAGCATTATTTCTTGATTGTTATCATCGCTTGTTGGCTACCTCATATTTTTCATATATACATTGTTATGAAATATGAGATTCAATATGTACAAAACATAGCAAAACTACCTATGTCATATGCATAACATGTCATCAACCAAAATAGGATATCTTTGATGTTATGCTAGGCGCCTTCCTGAACACTTTAGCTCTGCTACGGTACAATAATTCTTTAACTTTGTGGTACAAATTTTCTAAAAAGCTAAAAACACGCAGAAAACAAAAACCAACAATGGACACTGGATTAATACATTAGTCCATGAAAATTATATTAATACACACCAAAATCATATAAGAGCATCTCCAACAGTGGCCACAAAAATCGTGCGCGGGGCAAAAGCGGGGTTTATCGCGTGCCGAGCGATTTCGCGCACTCCGGTGGGCGTGGGAAACGCTCGCGCGTGCGAAAAGGCGCACGGCGCTTGGCGCGCTCTATAAAATCGAGTGCCTGCCATGCGCTCTCGCAGTCCTTCCCCCGCCCGCACTCGTTCTCCGCTCCTCTCGCGCTTTGCCGCCATTCTTATCGCACCTTCCTCGCCTCGCCGCCATGCCGTCGCGCCGCCGGGGAGCATCGGGCTACCACGGGGTCCGTCGGCGCCCCTCCGGCGCCTTCTCCGCCGAGATACGGTCCGACGACATGCGCCTCGGCCTCGGCACTTTTGAGACCGCCCACGAGGTCGCCCGCGCGTAAGACGCGAAGGGGTGGCGCCTCCGGCGGCCTCGTAGGGATATGAATTTCCCCGAGGTGATGACACGGGAGTGGGCGGAGAGTCTCGCACCTCCCCCGTGGCTTGTCACCGACGAGGGCTGTCGCGAGAACCAGAGGCAGGAGCGCCGCCTCGGCATCGCCGATACGGACGAGGTGGCCATGGCAGCATGGCGCGAACGCTTTCCGCAGGACATCATCGACGAGCGTGAGTTCTTCGCGTAGAGGAGGACGAAGCACGCCGCCTATCGCGAGGACAGGCGTACGCGAACGGCGGCTGCCGAATTCAACATCGAGCTTGGAGAAGCATCGACCTAGGACGCCAACGACGATCGGTATCTTGATGCCTTCCTTGAGACGAACTCGGGGGAGAACATCACAACCGAGTCAGAGACGGAGTCGGAAGAGGAAGAGGACGATGAGTAGCTTTAGGGTGTCTGCTATGTATTGTTTTTATTTTATTTATGCATGTTTTTATTTTATCTATGTATCATTGAATTTGTATGCGATGTACCATTCGAACTATCTTCTAGCTATGTTTGATCAAAATGCATTCTGCACCCGCTAGTTTTTAGCGCCGTGTGCGCTATATTTTGCGGTAGCCGCTGGAGCCAGCACTCATCCGCACGCTAAAATTTGCTATTTACACGCCGCAAAACCGCTTTTTGCGCGCCGCAGGTTGCGCGCTTGATGGAGATGATCTAAAATTGTAATAAACATGACATGTATATTTTATAAAGCATTGATACGTTAGAGACAAGTCAAGTACCTGTTAATTGTATCCACTAGATTGGACTGAATGGATGGTCCATATTCAGTTAGGGTACAATACGTGCCACCCACTCCAAGTCATCCACTAGTAATTTTGTTTTGTTAAGTCGCTCGCACGATCATATCGTCTTTAGTCGACATGAACGTCTTTTCTCACAAAATGCACATCCCTGGGAGATCTAAAATCAACTGTGGAACTTGAACTCTAGTGGACAGGGATACCACTGTCCTCCTAACCATTGAACCAATGAAAGCGAGCATAAATTTTTTTGAATAATAATTTTTTTCAAGAGATCATGACTGGGGCATGAATATAACATTGACTTAAACCTCCCCAAGCTAGAGCGATGCTTTCTCCTTCACGAGGCTAACAATTATATATATAATTTCGATCATGATGCACTAGATGCATAGGATAAAACTTTTGGTGGAATTCTAATTTCAATCGATTCCAGTTCCATGATCCAATATCATCACAACCTATACCATGTCAATGTTTGTCCCTTCAAAGATAAAGAGAAAACCTTCTTCTTAACTTGGTCTCTGGGTAAACCTGCAAGCTTAAATAATCTACAAATTTCATTCACATGTGTTAAATGCATATCAGGATGTTCAGTTTCGTCTCCTGCATAAGGATTAGTTAGCAATTGTTCTATCATACCCGAAGGAATTTTATGACCAATATTTTTAGTAGGTGCAGTAGGTTGAGGGACAACTAATTTTGGTTCCGGTCAAGGTGAAGATACTCCGAAAAAAAACCCTCAAAGGATTGTTTTCCATGGCAACAAGTGACAATAAATTTCAGCATGTAGTATAAGCTTTTGCTTACCGATTCCCACTTATCAAGAGCGCTTCACTCCCCGGCAACAGAGCCAAAAAAGTCTTGATGACCCACAAGTCTAAGGTGTCAATCAAAGTTCTTTCGATAAGAAATATTGTCAAACACAATGACGTTCGTGAAGGAAATGACAAGCAATTTTCAGCAAGGTAATTTCTGCAAGCACTGAAATTATAGGTAACAGGTAGTTTGATAGCAAGATAATTGGCAACTAGCAAGTAACGGTAACGGGTAATGGTGAATAAAGTGCAGCAAGGTATCCCAATCCTTTTGTGGGAAAATACATGCCAAAACGGTCTCTTATAATAAGAAAAGCGTTCTTGAGGGTACACGGAAATTCCATCTAGTCACTTTCATCATGTTGGTTTGATTCGCGTTTGCTACTTTGGTAATTTGATATGTGAGTGGACCGGTGCTTGGGTGTTGTTCTTACTTGAACAAACCTCCTACTTATGATTAACCCCCTCGCAAGCATCCGCAACTATGAGAAAAGTATTAAGAGAAAATCTAACCATAGCATTAAACATTTGGATCCAAATCAGCCCCTTGCAAAGTAGCGCATAAACTAGGGTTTAAGCTTCTGTCACTCTAGCAACCCATTATCTGATAACTACTCCACAATGCATTCCGTTAGGCCCAAAGATGGTGAAGTGTCATGTAGTCAACGTTCACATGACATTGCTAAGGAAATCACAACATTCATATCATCAAAATACCGAACACATATCAACTTCACATGATTACTTGCAACATGACGTCTTCCGTGACCTCAAGAACAAAAGTAACTACTCACAAATGATATTCATGCTCAAGATGAGAGGGGTATTAAATAGCCTAATGGATCTGAACATATGATCTTCCACCAAATAAACTATATAGTAATCAACTACATAATGTAATCAACACTACTAGTCACCCATAGATACAATCTGAGGTTCCGGTACAAAGACTGAACACAAGAGATGAACTAGGGTTTGAGAGCAGATGGTGCTCTTGAAGATGTTGATGAATATTGGCCTCCCAAATATGAGAGGGTTGTTGGTGATGATGATGGCTTTGATTTCCCCCTCCGGGAGGGAAGTTTCCCCGGCAGAATCGCTTCGCGGGAGGGGAAAAGTGTTGTAAGGGCATATTTTGGTGTTTTGATGACAATGCATTTACGGACTAATCGTGTTCATCGAGCATTTCAGATATCTCATGTCTAGACACAAGATGATTCAGTGCCCCTCGGAGTCTATCGAAGACGGTTGCTCTCTACGTTTCTTTTCGGTGGATTTGAGTCGTAGGAAAGCCGTACTATTAAGAGGGGGTCCGCTTCGGAAAGGTTTGGGTGGAATCAACACATACACATCTATTATTTTGCATCACATTTCCTTCGCTTCGATGGAGGCTTCAGAGGCCAGCGGTAGTACCGCTCAAGGCAACAGTAGTACCACAGGTGCCAGCGGTAGTACCGCAGGTGCTAGCGATAGTACCGCTCCAGTGAGCGGTAGTACCGCTATCTCCAGAACCTGTTTCGTGCACTTGCAGTAGTAGGCGCAGATGTAATTTTTTACGTCCGCCCTCAAGCGGTAGTACCGTGATGTATTTCTGGTACTACCGTGCCAGACTTTTGCACAGCTTCGCCCTTAGCGGAGGTAGGCACGGAAGTAATTTTTTTACTTCCGTGCATCTCATGTGCCAGATGATACCTACCATGCGGTAGTACCGTATTGGTGTGCGGTAGTACCGCTCCGGCGGTTCTACCGCTTGTTGCCCCGTGCAATAGATCTTTGTCTCGTCACTACCGTGCGAGCGGTAGTACCGCACCCTACAGCGGTAGTACCGCAGTCTCTTGCGGTAGTGCCGTGGCTTTGTGCGGTAGTACCGCAATGCGCGGGCTGAGAGTGGGGATAACGGTTGGATCTTTGCCCCCACTATATAAAGGGGGTCTTCTTCCCCAAGAAGACCACCTCTTCCCTTCCAAAGCTCCATTGTTGCTCAAAGCTCCATTTTCGCCGATCTTTCTCCCTAGCCAATCAAACTTGTTGATTTTCTAGGGATTGGTTGAGAAGGCCCCTATTTACACTTCCACCAAGAGAAATTTGATTCCCCCCACTAATCCCTTGTGGATATTGTTACTCTTGGGTGTTTGAGCACCCTAGACGGTTGAGGTCACCTCGAAGCCACATCCCATTGTGGTGAAGCTTCGTGGTGTTGTTGGGAGCCTCCAATTAAGTTATGGAGATAACCCCAACCTTGTTTGTAAAGGTTCGGTCGCCACCTTCAAGAGCACCACTAGTGGAATCATGGCACCTCGCATTGTGTGAGGGCGTGAGGAGAATAAGGTGGCCCTAGTGGCTTCTTGGGGAGCATTGTGCCTCCATAGCGCTCCAATGGAGACGTACTTCCCTTTACCGGGAAGGAACTTAGGTAACACATCCTCATCTCCATCGGTTCCACTTGTGGTTACTTCTTACCTTTACTTTGTGCAAGCTACCTATATTTTCTATCTTGCTTGCTTATCTTGTTGTTGTGTTTAGCATCATATAGGTTGACCTAGTTGCATATTTAGCCAACCTATTTGTTGCTAAACCTAATTTGTTAAAGAAAAGTTAAATTTTGGTAGTTGCCTATTCACCCCCCTCTAGTCAACCATATCGATCCTTTCAATCGGTATCAGAGCCATGTCTCTTTATTAAGGGTTTCACCACCCGAAGAGTATGGCTGGCGATGAGGAGCGATTGGTAGATCTTCCCAAGGCTGTGGGAGTGAACATGGTCTTTCGTGAAGATTTGAATGAGGCCATGTCCTCTCTCAAATCTTCCATGATGACTGAGGTCAAATCCATGTTCAAAGAATTCCTTTACCCTCTTAAACTTTCCACAGATGCGATGCAAGTGGTTAATCCCACTAACTCGACATCAGATGTCAACTCTGGTAAGGAGGGGGCTAGTGCTGATAAGGATAATCGTTCTCAAGGAATTAATGGGCCAGGAGCTTTATCTCGGTTCCCCCTCCCTTGGTCTATGGAGGACCGGTGCACCCACCTCATATAGTTAATCACGGTCCTCCTCCTAAACTTCTTAAGAATGATTTTGCTAATTGGGTTTTCTGTATCAAGTCTCATTTGGATCACAACTCAATTCAACTCATGAGAGTCATTGAAGAAGGATACTACCCTCATGATCCACGCAACCTCACTCCAAGAGAAGAAGCGGATAAACAACTAAATTCCTCCGCATTGTTCATTCTCCAAGTTGTTGTTCCTGTTGAAGACCTACCTCACCTACGACCCTTCACTGTTTCTAAAGAGTGTTGGGAACACATTGTCTCCATGTACAAGGGTAGCTCGAGCATTCAACGGTCAAACTATGAAGTTATCCTTGATCAGTCAGATGAATTTGTTATGCTAGAAGTTGATGAACCGCGTGAGCTCTGTAGGAGGGTGACTGCTCTTGCCGTTGCTCTCAAAGACCATGGTAACAAGTATGTGGATGACACCTGGATCAAGCATAAGTTCCTAAAGGCCATAATGCCCTACAACAAGGTCATGTCCGCCGTCATCCTTCAAAGACCGGACTTTCACACCTTGTCCTCTGGGGATGTGTTGGATGAATTTATTGCAATGAACATCTTGAACACAACCGCAGACAATGCCCTTGATCGCGTGCAACGGTCAAGGAAATCAATTCCCAACCTTGCTTTGAAGGCCAAGGTCCGTCAAGAGGAAGAAGAAGAAGAGGAAGAAGAAGAGCATTTCCCCGAGGATACCAAATATGCTTACCATGAGCACATGGCTCTAGCGTCTAGGCAATTTTGGGGCAACAAGAGAAACACCAGGCCTTACTTCTCCAAGAACAACTCAAGCGGGTCAAAGGGCAAGCAACGTGTGAGAACCTGCTACAACTATGGTAATGTGAGTCACTTTGTGGTGGATTGCCCATATGAGAAGAGGGAAGACAATGGTGGCAAGATCATTCGCAAAGATAAGGCCAAGTCCTTCCCCAACAAGACCAACTTCACCAAGAAGGCTCCTCACAAAGTATTGGTGGCTATGCCTCGGGTGATGATGTTGACGACGAAGACACAAGTGGTGAAGGAATGGCAATGGCATCTGTGGCAATTGCATCCTCTACCGCAACAAAGGTGTCTCTCTTCGATGCCCCCAATGAGAACCACATCGCTAGGTGCCTCATGGCAAAAGGTATCACCAAGGTAACCTCCAACGCCAAAACCTCAAACATCAAGACTTCTATTTCTTTCATCCGTCTTTGTTAGATTGTGTGGACGAACATGAGGAGGCGAAAGAGGGTAGAAATGAGTTTGACAAGTTCTTGTGTAAACTCAAGGGAGAATCCAAGAAGCACTTCGTTGCTCTCTTGGAACAACTTGGTGAGGCTAATGACACTATTGAGTCTCAAGAAGAATTTCTTGAGGAATTGAGAGGACATAGTCGTGATTATGCTGACGAGATATCAGATCTGTCTATTGCTCTCGAGGAAGAGCGAGGCCTTCGTATGACTCTTCAAGAGTCAAAAAATGATGACCTTGCTAAATTATGTAAAGATTATGATCATGCTATTGTTCTTAACCGTGTGCTTAAGTCTGAAAAGTTTGCACTTGGGGTTGGCCATGATCGACTCAAGGATGAGCTTGACACACTTGACAAAGCTCACAAGGCATTGTGATACGTCCATTTTGCACCATGATTTTATATTGATATTTATTGCATTATGAGTTGTTATTACACGTTATGGTACAATACTTATGACGTTTCACTCTTATTTTACAAGGTCTACATGAAGAGGGAGAATGGCGGCAACTGGAATTCTGGATTGAAAAAGGAGAAAATCCGAGATACCTATTCTGTAAAACTCCAAAAGTCCTGAAAATTTACGGAGAATGTTTTTGGATTTTAAAAAAAATACTGGCACAAGAATCAACTAGAGAGGGGCCATGTGCAGGCCACAAGCCTGCTAGGTGCGGCCACCACCCCCTGGCCGCGCCTAGCAGGCTTGTGGGGCCCCTGTGGCTCCTCTGACACCCATCTTCTCCTATATGAAGCGTTTTGACCTGGAAAAAAAAATCAAGAGAGACCTTTTAGGACGAAGCGCTGCCATCTCGAGGCGGAACTTGGACAGAACCAATCTAGAGCTCCGATAGGGCTATTTTGTTTGGGAAACTTCCCTCCCGGAGGGGGAATTCGAAGCCATCGTCATCACCAATGACCCTCCCATATAGAGGGGGTCAATATCCATCAACATCTTCACCAGCACCATCTCCTCTCCAAATCCTAGTTCATCTCTTGTATCTGATCTTTGTCTCAACACCTCAGATTGGTACCTGTGGGTTGCTAGTAGTGTTGATTACTCCTTGTAGTTGATGCTAGTTGGTTTACTTGGTGGAAGATCATATGTTCAGATCCTTTATGATAATTAATACTCCTCTGATCTTGAACATGAACATGCTTTGTGAGTAGTTATGTTTGTTCCCAGTACATGGGATAAGTCTTGTTATAAGTAATCATGTGAATTTGGTATTCGTTCGATATTTTGATGGGATGTATGTCGTCTCTCCTCTAGTGGTGTTATGTGAACGTAGACTATATAACACTTCACCATTATTTGGGCCTAGGGGGAGGCATTGGGAAGTAATAAGTAGATGATGGGTTGCTAGAGTGACAGAAGCTTAAACCCTAGTTTATGCGTTGCTTCGTAAGGGGCTGATTTGGATCCATATTTTCATGCTATGGTTAGGTTTACCCTAATTCCTATTTCGTAGTTGCGGATGCTTGCGAGGGGGGTTAATCATAAGTGGGAGGTTTGTCCAAGTAAGGGCAGCACCCAAGCACTGGTCCACCCACATATCAAATTATCAAAGTAACGAACGCGAATCAAATGAGCATGATGAAAACTAGCTTGACAGAAATTCCCATGTGTCCTCGGGAGCGCTTTGCTTTATATAAGAGTTTGTCTAGGCCTATCCTTTGCTACAAAAGGATTGGGATACCTTGCTGCACCTTTGTTACACTTGTTACTTGTTACTCGTTATGAATTATCTTATCACAAAACTATCTGTTACCGATAATTTCAATGCTTGCAGAGAATACCTTACTGGAAACTGCTTGTCATTTCCTTCTGCTCCTCGTTGGGTTCGACACACTTACTTATCAAAAGGACTATGATAGATCCCCTATACTTGTGGGTCATCAAGACTCTTTTCTGGCGCCGTTGCCGGGGAGTGAAGCGCCTTTGGTAAGTGGAATCTGGTAAGGTAAAATTTATATAGTGTGCTGAAATTTATTATTACTTGTCACTATGGAAAGTAATCCTTTGAGGGGCTTGTTCGGGGTATCTTCACCTCGACCGGAAACACAAAGAGTTGTCCCTCAACCTATTGAACCTACTGAAAAAATTATTATGAAAATCCTTCAGGTATGATAGAGAATCTGCTGGCTAATCCTTATGCAGGAGATGGAACACTACATCCTGATTTACATCTAATCTATGTGGATGAAGTTTGTGGATTATTTAAGCTTGTAGGTCTGCCCGAGGATCACGTTAAGAAGAAGGTCTTTACTTTATCTTTGAAGGAGAAGGCATTGACATGGTATAGGCTATGTGATGATATTGGATCATGGAGCTACAACCGATTGAAAATGGAATTTCATCAGAAGTTCTACCCAATGCATCTAGTTCATCGTGATTGGAATTATATTTATAACTTTTGGCTTCGTGAAGGAGAAAGAATCGCTCAAGCTTGGGGGAGGCTTAAGTCGATGTTAAATTCATGCCCCAATCACGAGCTCTCGAGAGAAATTATTATTCAGAATTTTTATGCTCGACTTTCTCGTAATGATCAATCCATGCTCGATACTTCTTGTGATGGTTCCTATATGAAGAAAGATATTGACTTCGAATGGGATTTATTGGAAAGAATTAAATGCAAATTTGAAGATTGGGAACTCGACGAAGGTAAGGAGTCAGGTATGAACCTTAAGTTTGATTGTGTTAAATCTTTCATAGACACCAATGCTTTTCGTGATTTAGCACTAAATATGGACTTGACTCTGAGATAGTAGCTTCTTTTGTGAATCTTTTGCTACTCATGTTGATCTCCCTAAGGAGAAGTAGTTTAAATATCATCCTCCCATTGAAGTGAAGGTAGTTGAACCTATTAAAGTTGAAGAGAAAACTATTACTTATAATGTTGATCCTGTTATTCCTGCCACTTATATTGAGAAACCACCTTTCCTTGTTAGAATAAAGGATCATGCTAAAGCTTCAACTGTGGTTCGTAAGAGCTGTGCTAGAACACCTACACCCCCTGAGCAAATTAAAGTTCAGTCTAGTATTGCTATGGTTAAGGATCTCTTGGTTGATAATATTTATGGGCATGTTATTCAATTTTTTGATGAAGCCGCTAGAATTGCTAAGCCTGATGCTAAAGATAAACATAGACCCATTGTTGGCACGCCTATTATTTTTGTTAAAATAGGAGATCATTGTTATCATTGTTATCATGGTTTATGTGATATGGGTGCTAGTGTGAGTGCAATTCCCTATCCCTTGTATAAAGAGATTATGAATGATATTGCACTAGCTGAGTTAGAGGAAAATGATGTTACAATTAAGCTTGCTAATAGAGACACTGTATCACCAGTTGGGATTATTAGATATGTTGAAGTCTTGTGTGGAAAAATAAAATATCCTACCGATTTTATTGTTCTTGGTTCCCCACAAGATGATTTTTTGTCCCATTATATTTGGTAGACCCTTCTTGAATACCGTTAATGTCAGGATAAATTGTGAGAAGGAAATGGTTACCGTAAGTTTTGGGAATATGTCTCATGAGTTTAATTTCTCTAAATTTTGTAGACAACCCCATGATAAAGAATTGCCTAGCAAGGATGAAATTATTGGTCTTGCTTCTATTGTTGTGCCTCCTACTGATCCTTTAGAGCAATATTTGCTAGACCATGAAAATGATATGCATATGAATGAAAGAAATGAAATAGACAGGATTTTCTTTGATCAACATCCTATTCTGAAACACAACTTGCATGTTGAAATACTTGGGGATCCTGCTCCACCCAAGGGTGATCCCGTGTTTGAGCTTAAAGAATTACCGGATACCTTGAAATATGATTATCTGGATGAAGAGAAGATATATCCTTTTATTATTAGTGCTAACCTTTCAGAGCATGAAGAACAAAGATTGTTGAAAACTCTAAAGAAGCACGGTGCCGCTATTGGATATACTCTTGATGATCTTAAGGGCATTAGTCCCACTCTATGTCAGCACAAAATTAAAATGGAGCCTGATGCTAAACCAATTGTTGATCACCAATGATGGTTGAATCCTAAGATGAAGGAAGTGGTAAGAAATGAAATATTAAAGCTTCTGGAGGCAGGTATCATTTACCCTATTGCTGATAGTAGATGGGTTAGTCCTGTTCATTGTGTCCCTAAGAAAGGAGGTATTATCGTAGTTCCTAATGATAAAAATGAATTGATCCTGCAAAGCATTGTTACAGGTTATAGAATGGTAATTGATTTTAGGAAATTGAATAAAGCTACTAGAAAATATCATTACCCTATACCTTTCATTAATCAAATGTTAGAAAGATTATCCAAACACACACATTTTTGCTTTCTAGATGTTTATTCTAGTTTCTCTCAAATACCTGTGCCAAAAGAGGACCAAGAGAAGACCACCTTTACTTGCCCTTTTGGTACCTTTGCTTATAGACGTATGCCTTTTGGTTTATGCAATGCACCTGCTACCTTTCAAAGATGTATGACTCACTACTGGAAACAGCAACTTTGCTGTCTGCCACATCTTTGCCGTCTGCTAGCGGACGACAAAGAGTGGATTTGCCATCAACTAGCTGAAAACAAACGGCAAACCTCTAGCAGACGGCAAAGGGTGGCTTTGCCATCTGCCAGCTGATGGCAAATATTCTTTGCCGTCAGCCAGCAGACGGCAAAGAGGTGGGGTGGGGCCATGTGGAGGCCATCTTATTGCAACGGCCCACCCCACCTCTTTGTCGTCTGCTAGCGGACGACAAAGAATCTTTGTCGTCTGCTAGCAGACGACAAAGAATCCACTACTAACGGCCCTAGCGGCCCACCGCTTCTCTCTCTCTCCCCGATCGCCCCCCCGTCGCGCTGCACCGCCGCCGCACCCCGCCCCTCCCCTTCCCCGGCCTCCTTCACCGGCCCCACCCTACCCCCTCCCCTGTGGTGCCGCCGCCCCCTCCCCTGCCCCCTCCGCTGCCGCACCCCGCCTAGGTCGCCGCCCCGCACCCTCCCGCCGGCGGTGAGTTTTTTCTTCTTTTTTCTTTTTTTTTGTTTTTTTTGTTTTTTTTGTTTTTTTAGATTTAGGTTTAGTTTAGTTTAGTTTATTAGGTTAGAAAAAATAAGTTAGTTAGTTAGTTTTTCTGTGAAGTTAGTAAATTAGTTAGTTAGTTAGTTAGTTTTTTAGGAGGAGGAGGAGAGGAAATGAAGAAGAAGAAGAAAAGAGAAGAAGAAGAAGAGGAGAAGAAGAAAAGAAGAAGAAGAGGAGGAGAAGGAGAAGGAGAAGGAGAAGAAGAAGAAGAGGAAGAAGAAGAAGAAGAAAAAGAAGAAGAAAAGGAGGAAGAGGAGGAGGAGGAGAAGAAAAGAAGAAGAAGAAGGAGAAGGAGAAGAAGAAGAAGAAGAGGAGGAGGAGGAGGAGGGGGAGGGGAAGGAGGAGAAGGAGAAGGAGAAGAAGAGGAAGAAGAATAAAAGAAGAAGGAAAAAAAGAAAAAGGAAGAAGAAGAAGAAGAAGAAGAAGAAAAGGAAAAGGAAAAAAAGAAGAAAAGGAAAAAGGAAAAAAAGAAGAAGAGGAAGAAGAAGCCACTGACCCCCGACCCCCGACGTCACTGACCCCGCGCCCCGACGCCACTAACCCGTGACCCTCGACGCCACTGACCCCTGACACCCGACGCCACTGACCCTGACCCCTGACGCCACTGACCCCGACCACCGACGTCACTGACCCCGACCCCCGATGCCACTGACCCCTGACCCTCGACGCCAGTGACCCCTGACCCCCGACGCCACTAACCCCTGACCCCCGACGCCACTAACCCACAACCCCCGACGTCACTGACCCCAACCCCCAACGCCACTGACCCCTGACCACCGACGCCACTGACCCCCGACCCCCGACATCACTGACCCCGACCCCCGACGCCACTGACCCATGACCCTCGACGCCACTGACCCCTGACCCCCAATGCCATTGACCCCTGACCCCCGACGCCACTGACCCTCGACCCCCGATGTCACTGACCCCGACCCCCGACGCCACTGACCCCCGACCAGCGACGTCACTGACCCCGACCCCCGACGCCACTGACCCCTGACCCCCGACGCCACTGACCCCTGACGCCCGACACCACTGACCCCTGATCCCCGACGCCACTGACCCCTGACCCCCGACGCCACTGACCCCCGACCCCCGACGTCACTGACCCTGACCCCCGATGCCACTAACCCCTGACCCTCGACGCCACTGACCCCTGACCCCCGACGCCACTGACCCTTGACCCTCGACGCCACTGACCCCCGATGTAAATTATGAGTTAGGTCATATATATATTCCGATTCTAGCTGTTATGAAAAACATCATATTTATGTTGATCGAGTTTCATTTCAATGTGCAGTTGTTTCGTCGATGCGAGGTCTGCTATTCGACGACCTCCCGTGCGTTCGACGAGCTCCGCCCCTGCGTTCATGGGTGAGCACACATCTCCTCCCCCCTTAATTTGCTTTGTTCCGGTCTTTGTGCTGATGAAACTTGCTAGCTATAGGTGTCTTTAATCATTAGGGCTATAGTATGCGTGACCAGTCTGCGTCTCCCGTTTGAAAGGGTGGCATCTATAAATATGCATGTCTTTGCATATTTATAACTGCCATCCTTTCGAATTGTCCAACGTTATCCATGGACATCCCGATATGTGTAGATTGGGTTCGTTTTCCCTTATGCTTTGTTCTGGAACCGATGCGGAATTTCGTCAGTGCCTCCCTATTGTTCTCCGGGTACACATCCTCTCTGCTTATTGCCGAGACGTGTATCAGGAGAACAGCGGGCAGGTGCTGTCGGAATTTTGCGTTAGATCTGGAGTAGAGCATGGGAAAACGAACCCAATCTACACATACTCAGGTGGGATTAGGACCTATCTTTACCTACAAGCGTCTAGGTTGCATGCACGTAATAAAACTAACAAACTCTATTAACTGATGAATATGATTTGCTGAATTATATATATATTTCTTGTGTGTCCAGTAGCTAGGCAAGATGAGTGATCATGGGTGGATGTACACCGGTCACACTAGTCAGAAAGACATGACCCATGAATGGATAACAAAAACAAAGGGGTTTGTGAGAGCCGCATTTGCAAATGGACAGAAACAACCTGGTGCCTCTGTGTCGATTGCGACAACTATCATAGGAGGTTAGACTTTGAAATGATCAAACACCTGCAAAAGTGGGGTTTTACGCCTAATTATATGGTCTGGACATTTCATGGTGAGTCTGCCCAACGTGCCAGAGCTGAGGTGTA
The DNA here is from genome assembly GCA_022496015.1 of Hordeum marinum. Taxonomy (NCBI): domain Eukaryota; kingdom Viridiplantae; phylum Streptophyta; class Magnoliopsida; order Poales; family Poaceae; genus Hordeum; species Hordeum marinum. The sequence goes on from CM039676.1 coordinate 419,183,286, forward strand.
TCGTCGTCGCACCGACGAGCATGGTACCGGGATCGAAGACATGGTGCAAGACTTTGATGATGCTCGGGATTCGTATGATGAGATGGAGGAATCTGCAAAGGCCTTCTATGAAATGTTGGAGTCTTCAAAACGTCCTCTCCACGAGCACACTAAGCTTTGTCAGCTGGATGCCATCGTGCAAGTAATGGCTCTAAAGGCTCAGTTCAACCCGGGCAGAGAATGCTACGACGCGATGATGACGATATTTGGACGCTTTCTACCCAAAGGCCATGTATTGCCAGCAAACCCGTACCAGTTAGACAAAATCCTATGTGCGCTTAAGATGCCCTATGAGAAGATAGATGCCTGTGAGAATGGATGTGCCTTATTTAGCTTGAGTATGCGGGCTTCAACTATTGTCCCATTTGCAAGTCTTCCAGGTATGTTGTGGTAGACAACGGTATGGGTGAGAAGAGTCAGACCAAAATCCCAGTTAATGTTCTTCGGTAATGCCAATCATACCAAGACTTTAACGTCTTTTCATGGTCGAAGAGACGGCCAGACAGATGACGTGGCATAAATTGGGCAAAATAACAGAACTAGATGCGGATGGGAATCCGATGTTGGGACACACTTCAGACGCTTTTGTGTGGAAGCACTTCGATGCATTACATAACGATAAAGTGGTAGATCCAAGGCATCCTCGAGTCACCATCAGCACGGATGTGTTCAATGTGTTTGGTATGACAACAACCCAATACAGTTGCTGGCCTGTATTTGCCATTCCACTCAATCTTCCCCCGGAGAGATTATGAAAAGAAAGAACATGTTCTTGATGTTGATAATTCTAGGGCGCAACTATTCAGGAAAGAATATGAATGTGTACATGCAACCGCTTAAGGATGAATTGCAAGAAGCTTGGGATAATGGGATCAAGACATATGACGCTGCTACAAAAACAAACTTCAAAATGCATGTGTGGTACATGTACTCGTCGCATGACTTGCCGGCGTATGCGCTATTCGCTGGCTGGTGTGTGCATGGAAGGTTCCCATGTCCCACATGTAAGGTAGCTCTTGAGTTTCGTTGGCTGCAGGCGGGTCGCAAGTATTCTTGCTTCGACTTGCATAGACAGTTCCTGGATCCTTGCCATAAGTTCAGAAAAGAGAAGAAGAATTTCATGAAAGGTAGAGTTGTCAAAAACTCTACACCACCTGCATTGACAGGCCAACAGATCCTGGATCAGATAAACGCTCTCGAGCCGGATCCAAATCGTCCAGGGTATTTCAAAGGGTATAATCTGAAACACGCCTGGACTCACAAGATATGCTTGTGGGATCTGCCTTACTTTAAAGACCTCCTTTGCCCACACAACATCGACGTGATGCACACTGAAAAGAATATTGCTGAGGCCCTTTTTGGTACATTGTTCGACATAGAGGGGAAGTCGAAGGATAATCCTAAGGCTAGAGTCGATCAGGAGGCTCTATGTGATAGACCGTTACAAAACGTGCGACAACCGAAAGGAAAGAAGAACTGGAGGAAGCCAAAGGCATGGTTCAATCTTGGAAGGCCAGCTATGAGGGAAATGCTCTTGTGGGTGAAAATGCAGTTTATATTCCCCGATGGGTACACAACGGATCTAAAGAGGGGAGCGAGTCTTGACAAATTGAAAATATTTGGTCTCAAGAGTCATGATTGGCACATATGGCTTGAGCGGGTAATGTCGGTGATGTTGCGTGGCTTTATCCTTGAGGACGAATGGCTAGTACTGGCAAAGCTGAGCTATTTCTTCCGTGCTCTTTGTGCAAAAGAACTATCGCCTGACGTGCTAGACGAGCTGGAAGAGTTGGCGCCGGAGTTGATCTACAAGTTAGAAAAGATCTTTCCACCGGCATTCTTTAATCCAATGCAGCATTTGATTTTGCATCTCTCGACCGAGGCAAAATTGGGGGGGGGGATGCAAAATCGTTGGTGCTACGCAACTGAGAGGATGCAGAAGATGCTTCGAGAAAAATGTAAAAATAAATGTAGAGTTGAAGCATCGATGGCCGAGGCATTCATTACTGAGGAGGCGACAAACTTCATGACAGCACACTACAAAGCCAAGAATCGTCATTTGCATAATCCGAAGCCTCGGTACAATGATGGCGACTGTGAAAAAGGTCGATCCAACCTCAGCCTATTCAAAGGGAAGCTCGCGCCAGCCGGTGCTTCGAAAGCAATAGCGTTGGATGTCGAAGAATGGCGGACCATTTCGTTGTATATCTTGAACAACCTAACAGAAGTGTGACTGTACATCGAGTAAGTTCTCTGTACATTGTTTCGCAACTTCTAATTCCTTTGAAATGCTCTTATTCCCGAATATGTGATACAGTCAATACGTCGCCAAATTCTCGGATGGAACGGTGATCCAAAAGGATTCTATCGAAGAGTATGAGCTTCTGGCAAAGCACGAAGGCAGCTATCCCGGTTTCATCTCTTGGTTCAAGGAAACGGTAATTTCCATTAGACCATTTCATTTCTTTGTCTAATTTGCGGCTAATGCAACAATCCTTTCGTATTAAACTTGTAGGCTAATGCAGAGTCTATGGACTCCGAATTGAGACAAGTCGCTAATGATTTTGACTATAAGGTCCGTTCATTTGACAAATACGACATCAACGGGTATCGCTTTTGTACTTTTGGAAAAGAGCTATCTATGGCCGACCGAAAGTCTACAAATTGTTGTGTCTCCGCTGTCGGGGAAGGAGGGGTCGAGTATTATGGAAGAGTTGAAGCAATTTATGAACTTACATTCTTTGGTGAAAACCCACCAAACGTCGTAGTCTTCAAATGTTATTGGTTCCATCCGAAGGATACTAGAAGGACTCATGAAAATATAGCGCTAGTCAGAATCAAACGAAGCACCCATTTAGATGTTCCCGATGTCTATATTACAGCTCAACAGGCGACCCAAGTTTTCTATCTACCGTGGGCCTACCAAACTGATCCAAATCTGAATGGTTGGGATGTCGTTTATGATGTGCCACCACATTTTAGACCACCTCCCCTCAATGAAGATGATTATGAACCTCACATTAACCCAGACACATATGAAGGAGAATTCTTCCAAGAAACACGTGTTTCCAAAAAATGTTTCAGGAACCGCTCTACTTCACCCCAGAACATTCAAATAGACAGCGAGAGTGAATCCGACTTCACCCCTGAGCTGTAACAAGAAGAGACGAAATAAGAAGAGGTTACTGCTGCAGATGACCTGTCAATGCTTAACCGATTACATAAAGGAGGCCTTCCACATGTTGATGCATTTATTGATGATGCTAATGAGCATGTCATTACTGATAGTGATGATGATTATGCATTTATTGATCCCGGAGCATATATAGACGATGAATATTAATATTAGTAATGTCAGGTATTCAATTATTATTATGTACATACATATTATTTAGTTCATGTTATTAGGTATTTGATTTTTTTATGTTGAACTAATTTTGTTTACTCTTTGTCATTGCAGGTGTTGACAGATGGTGGGCGCGGGTCGAGAGCGCTTCGAGCCTCCTTCCTCAACACGTGCTGGGAGGGGTGCTATTATTCCACTCGAGCACCTTCGGAGAGTGCTGGTACATAGTATGCAGACACCGGCGAACGCTTCTTCTTCGGGCGGGAGAGGTCGGCGAAAGACAAAGAGGGGTGCTAGAGGTAGGAAGGATGCTGCGCCTTCCTCGCCACCACCCCCAGCTGATTCTCTTGACCACAGGAGTGCTCCGTATCAGGTGGACCCGTCTGACTTGGACCCGTGTCGGACTCCAGTCCACGAGCCTCGGGCCGATGAGCCTCGGTTCGCTGAGCCTTCGTCCTAGGAGACTCCGGTCCCAGAGTCTTCGTCCCAGGAGACTCCGGTCCCAGAGTCTTTGTCCCACGTGACTCCGGAGGCTAGTGGCCATGCTGATGGTGGCGAGGACAACTTTCTGAGGATAGCTATAGCGAGGGTGAGCTGTTTCAGGAGGGCAAGAAGGTGTACCAGCGTGGTGGTACAAAGCTCCCGCCCGTGCCGGCGACCCGTGATTAGAGGTGGTTGATTGTGCCTAATGGGGAGAAGTAAGTGCATTTACTCTTTTTAACCTTTTGCCTTCATGTTTCTTCAAATTAATATCTAATGTGTTGGCCTTGTCATACTGCAGGGGTTGGAAACACGACCCTGGTGTCCGTAGGCCCAACCAGGTCCTTGGTGTGCATTGCCGGCAGCACTTCCTGGGGTGGGCCACGTTGCCCGGTGAGGGTGAGGTTCCACAGGTAGCGCTGAGCTAGGAGGTGTACGTGGCTGCCCCGGCCCTGCCAGAGATGAGGGTCAATGGTGTCTTGTGCGAGACGGTGGCAGACATTGTGACCCGACGGTTTTGGGTAATTTCTCCTTTACAGAATTAAAAATCAACAACACCTAGTGATTGTACTAATCAGTGTTGTCTTGTTTGATTGCAGACCTTCTACATGTGTCTTGAGGAACACGAGGCGGCCGCGGCTATTGTTCTCGTAGCCGAGTGCAAGCACCTACTTCAGAACTTACGGCATGAGGCTCGGGTGCAGGCTGTTCGAGACTACTATGCCTCGACTAACATTAAGAGGGCCAAGAAGAAGTGCCACCAAAATTTTCTGAGTAAGGAGAAGTACATGAAGGTAATTACCTATTCTTAAGGCCTTGTACTTAGTTTCCTTGATTTGATTCGTAGGCGTAGTGTTGAAATTTCTCTTGTCTAACTTAGGTGCCCCCGAGATGGTGTGCGGATAGGATGGACTGTTGAGAGGCATTGGTGGATGAGTGGTGCTCTCCCAAATGGCTAGCCGTCCACAACAAGGCCAAGGATAAGCATGCCCAAATGAAAGGTGTGCCACACCATCAAGGGAGCTCCAATCTGTTTGAGTACGGGGATCACTGGGTATGTGGTTTGCTTCATGATTCATGCAATTTCATTCTTCATGAAAGCTTGAGCCATTAACTAATATTTTGTTCCTCTCTTTTAGGCGCGACACAACAAGAAGGAGGTGCCACCGCTGTTCGACCTCTATGCCATGGCCCATACTGCCCCGTACAAAAAGGCCAAGGCATTCTCTGATGATGACCTCGATCATCCAGAGAGCTTCAGCAACATCTCCTCCCACAACAAGCTCGTGAGGTACAAAGATGAGGGGAAGACGAGGAAAGGGGAGGACTTCAACCTAAGGCAGAGTCCTTTTCATCCAGAGCTCGTGATGATATCTGGTGGTGGGAGGCCCCATGGCTCGATAGCCATTGGGGATGGACTGATACATTGTCCTAGAACTCTCCCGGAGATCAAGAAACGGCAGACGAGCTCCGATCCTGAGATAAGGCCTCGTCCATGGCCAATGGAGCTCACCATCGAGGCTAGGGCCTAGGAGCTTCTGGCGGAGGCAAACAGGTAGGCGGCGGAGAGGGAGAGGGACATGAAGGAGAGGACAATTAGGATGTTGGAGGAGGAGACGAACTGGAACGATGCGTCTCACCGGGCCCTTTACGAGCTCCTCGTGGTAAGTTTCTCCTGCATATTAGCCAAATCATGCACGTAATGTTCGTTTCATCACTAACTAATATGACTGACTTGTGAAAACAAAATGTGCAGACCGTGTGCCAGAACAACGGTCAGACCCCTCCGCCGATGCCCTAGATTGGTATAGCGCCCACGGCGAGTTTCATTTGAATGGTCATTAGTGACTAGTATTCACATTTGAGTTGCATCATGCTAACGAGACATTGAAAATGATCTTTGGTGCAGCATGCCTCCCGACAAGCATTGACCGATCCTTCTGTGTCTGCCGCAACCCCGACCGGTCCTTCTCTATCTCACCCTGGCGCAAACCCGACCGGTCCTTCACCTCTGTGATGATGGTTTCCCAAGTGTTTTGCTTAAAAATGCATAATTAGCTTAAGAAATGACCAATTTAGCTCCAAAATGACCTACACTTAGCTTCTTTAGTTCATTTATGACATACTAAGCATACTTAGGTAAAAATGGCATGATAACCTTGGTTTAGCTCCAAAATGACATAGACTTAGCTTATTTTCCTCCAAAATGATAAAATAACCTTACCTACCTCCAAAATGAATGATTATAACTAGGATAGCTCTAAAATGACCTACACTTGCCATTTCGTCCTCCAAAATGAATAAATATGACTAGTTAGCTCAAAAATGGCATAACTACCTAGGTTAGCTAAAAAATGACCTATATACTTAGCTTCTTTAGTTCATTTATGACATACTTAGCATACTTAGGTAAAAAATGGCATGATAACCTTGGTATAGCTCCAAAATGACATAGACTTAGCTTATTTTCCTCAAAAAGGACATAATAACCTTACGAAGCTCCAAAATGACCGATTATAACTAGGATAGCTCTAAAATGACCTACACTTGCCATTTTGTCCTCCAAAATGAATAAATATGACTAGTTAGCTCAAAAATGGCATAACTACCTAGGTTAGCTCAAAAATGACCTATACTTAGCTTCTTTAGTTCATTATGACATACTTAGCATACTTAGGTATAAAATGGCATGATAACCTTGGTTTAGCTCCAAAATGACATAGACTTAGCTTATTTTCCTCGAAAATGACATAATAACCTTACAAAGCTCCAAAATGACCTATTTACCTAGCTTAGCTCTAAAATGACCTACACTTAGCATTTTTACCTAGCTTAGCTAAAAAATGGCTTTTTTGCCTACCTTAGTTAGAAGAAGAAGAAGATAAAGAAGAGTAGAGGAGAAAAAGAAAGAGAAGAAATTTCTTCTTCTTTTTCTTTTTCTTCTTTTTTTCTTCTTCTTCTATCTAGTCTTCTTCTTCTTCTTCTTCTAACTTTCTTCTTTCCCAATTTGCAGATTTGCTTTAGATGAGGAAGCTTGCGTTGATGGAGTCTACTCTTCTCCTTGTGCTTCATTTTTGTTTTGATTTTGTACGATGAACTTTGTTGTTGGATATGTTGTTGGAAACTCTTGTTGGATATGTTGTTGGAAACTTGTTGTTGATATATGTTGTTGGAAACTTGTTGTTGATATATGTTGTTGGAAACTTGTTGTTGGATATGTTGTTGGCAACTTGTTGTTGGATATGTGTTGTTATGCTTGTTGAAAGTATTTGCAAATGTGTATATATATATCTATGAAATTCTGTGAAATTGAATGAATTTAAGAAAAAACAGAAAAAACAAGGGCTATACAGGCTCTTTGCCGTCTACTGGCAAACGGCAAAGCGGCCACATGGCAGCTACCTGTGCAGGTTCTTTGCCGTCTGCTGGCAAACGACAAAGCTGCCACGTGGCAACTACCTATGCAACCTGGGTGGGCACTGGGCTGGCCTATGTGGCAGCTTTGCCGTCTGCTAGCAGACGACATAGAACTTTGAATCTTTGTCGTCTGCTAGCAGACGGCAAAGCGGACACATGGCAGCTACCTAGGGGAAGCCCTTTACCATCTGCTAGCAGACGGCAAAGCACGCCATTAACCCCTAACGGACCTAAGCTACCACGTGTGCCGTCTATGCACTTTGCCATCTACTGGTAGGCGGCAAAGTGCCCTTTACCGTAGCCTATTCAGCCGGATGTGGGGCCGTCTGCTGGCTGACGGCAAAGGCCTTTGTCGTCTGCCATGCATGCCTTTGTCATCAGCCTTGGCAGATGGCAAAGTTGCTGATTCCTATAGTGACTCCTATATTCTTTGATATTTGTGAAAGGATTGTTGAGCTTTTTTTTGGGTAACGCAGCAGAAAACAAAAATATTCCGACCTACGCACCATCCCAGGACCACTATGCAGACTGCATACAGGGTTTGATCATTTTCATTACCGACTCGTAGCGCAGCGGAAGTAGAGTCGATGACGAACGGCGGTGTAGATCCTTGCAGCTAGGATTTTACAACCTCCCAACCATGAGGATGTATACCCTCATCTTCCCCACGGACAGCCCTCCGAGAGGCGGTCGGACAGTCCCCCGGATGGTGTCGCGGACAGCCCTTCGGGAGGACCTCCGAAACTTGGACTGTCACTCGGACAGCCCTTCGGGAGGACCTCCAAAACTCGGACGGTCACACGGACAGCCCTTCGGGAGGCACTCTCGAACTAAGACCGAAACTACAATCTCTCTACAGAGTTGCACACATATGGTATCATCTATCCGGCAGGGCTTCACCGTCCAGAACTAGTTCCCACCGGAACCCAGACAGCCTTTCGGCTCTACGAAACTCTTTTCGTGGGAGGGAGAGAAGAAGCCAGATAATGCATGGCATGTGTATGAGAGTTGGAGTGGTGATGGAGAGCTCCTCTCCACCTCCTTTTATAGGTGAAGGAGGGGGTGGTGGTGGCTGAAATTTCAGCCACATGACAAGCACCCACAAAACAAGGAAGCATGTTCCCACCAAACATGGAGAAAACATGTTCCCTTGTCCATGGTGTTCCCCCATGGGGCCCCACCTTCCTCCCAACACTCTCCCCCATTTGTGGAGGCTGCCCCCACCATGGGGGCCCCCCAACACCTTTTGTCCAGCCACAAGGGGCTGCCCCCAAAAAGGGAGGCACCCCAAAACAGCCCTACGAAACTTGGGATCTTGTCCCCTCACGCTGGGACAAGATGTTTTCTGCGACTATTACTTCTGAAAAATTCTGGAAGGTCCCAGTACATTTCCGGCGCCCTCTAAAATTATCTAGACACGCTCCGGAACATTTCTGGTATGGTGGTTTAATTTAAAACCATCTTCGTTTACCCGGTAAACAATTCCGGCAGCTCCGAAAACCTTTTTCGGTTTATTCTCTGGAAAAATTCCAGAAATTACCAGACCACTCTGGCAACCTCCAAAACATTCCCGGTGCTTGCTGAAACCTTTTTGGATCAATGGTTTTATCCGAAACAACTTTTTGGTTTTACCGAAACTTTTTCGGTGTTCTCTCCGGAACCTTTCCGTTGTCTCCGAAACTTTTCCAGTGACTTTCTCTCGGACTCCTTGTCTAGTATTCAGCAGATAGATGACCCTTAAGCGTGTGACCCTATAGGTTCGGTGAAGTATACACATGACCCGGAACCCCTTCCGATCAATGATCAACATCGGAGCCGTGGACACCCATATTGACCCCTATACCCACACGAATGAATATTCGAGTGAACCCCCAGTTGCCGTCTGCTATTCCTGTTGCTTCACGATATGTTACAAATACCCGAGGTGAGAATGTTGGCATCCCCGTGGATCAACTACTTGTCCACTATGCCAGTTACCTCGTTACCAGTATTATTCTCTTTTCTCGTTCCTGTGTTCCAGCATCCCCGTGATCAAATCACAAAGTGTCTGGCGAGACGATGATGGATACCGTAACACTGATGGATACCGTAAGCTGCCGTAATAGCCACCCATTTACGGATGACGTTTAACAAACCCCAAAGTTCATGAAGCAAGCATGAAGAAATTAGATACTCTCATGGTCTAAGGAATTATGCAAACATTAACTTCTCTGTGTTATTTACCATTAACTTATGACGAATGTATCTCATAGCATAACATCAATTCGGGTCGATTCAACACAAATGTTCTTCTAACATTGTGCCCTCAAAATTGCCGGCATAGCCATGCCCATGATCAGGAAAACAGGATCATCATGCAATACTTGAGCCAGTCTTAGAGTCCAGACTAGAAATACATTTTACCTTTATTATTCCACACGTGCATATGAGTCTTCGTTCAAGCCTCGTGGTTATTGTAGACTCAAGAACCATATCAGTTATAGCATGGAACATAAACCTAATTATGAACAGGGAGATGATCAATAACATTTATTATTGCCTCTAGGGCATATCTCCTACAGACTCCCACTTGCACTAGAGTCAATAATCTAGTCAATGCTAATGCACTTTACACCTATGGCATACTGGTGTAAAATATGCTTCGCTTGTGGTATAGCCTGATGTCCAACGGATCTGACAACTTCAGCTCCGTGTGTAACTTTGCATATCCTTGCGTTTTCACGCTTCCACAAAATTCATATTTTGTGTGCACTTGGCTTTGCATATGTGTGAATAATTGGTCAAAACTTGATTCCTCATACTGAGCTATGGAGCAACTATCTGCAATAGTGTCCCATAGATCAAAGCCATCTTGGAACCATACTAAGTTCATGAATGAACTATATGATTCAACAACTTGTTTGTCGCTTCTAAAGTGTCAACATACTAAGCCTTTGTTACAGAATTCGCCACAGTATCTTGTTTGGAACAATTTCCAACTACCGTGCCACCATATTGTGTATCACACAAAACGGTCAATTAAATCGAAAATCGTATGGAGAAATGGTGAAGACTGTATCGATGTAACATATTACAACAAACTCTTCATGATTTCTGCTTGCGAGAAAAACATGTCATCAGTACTACTTTAGTACTTAATGACATCTTTCACTATTGTCCCATGATCAGTACTTTGATCACTTTGGTATCTATACTCGCAACAACTTTTGGAGTATCAGACATATCTGGTTGTTTTACATACCATGGAATACATGATTAATCCAAACACAAGAGTGTGTGGAATCTCCATCATGTATTTTACTCATCGGTGTTTTGGGACACCGAGTCTTGCGAAAACTCTTTCCATGTGACTTCGGCAAGAATCACTCCTTGGCGTTATAAATGCTAAAAAGTTTTAGCATCTTGTCAATATGTATTCATAGCTTAGCCCCATTAGGTAAATCTATCTGCATAGATTATCATGCCTAATATTGAGGCTATTTAGCCTAAGCACTTCATCGAAAAACTATTTTCAAATGAAGTCCTAATTCGTGTCAAGAAATTCATTTCCAATTAACAATGTGTCAAGCACACAACGTTTTTAGAAATATTATTATGCTCCCACTTACTTTCTTGAATCACAAGCATCTTCGTTACCCATTGATGTAGTCAAAAAACCCTTTTGACCATTTCATCAAACCACGAAGATTCCAACTCCATTTTGCTCTCTTCTGTCCATTGCTGGAACTCTGAAGTTTGCATACTTACTAGCATCCTCTGGATTGACAAATTACTTTGGACTCTATCACATACAAGTCCTAGGTTTCATTTCTATCAGATGGAAATCCTTTTGTCATCCATGTTTCATATCTCATGATTGATATATGTATTAATTGCTATTTCACCCGAACCGACCTTAAGCATCACTACGGTGAAACAACCTCATCGTAGTCAACTCCTTGAACTTGTTATTTCAACAAGTCGAGCTTTATGGATAAAACATTTTTATCCATATCATTTTTTAGTTCCATAAATATTTGTTAGACTCTAAGTCCTCTGAAAGGTGTATCAAGGTTTTAATCTTGAATCACTTATATGGAAACTATCTCGGATTGTATTGGCATTTAGCCAATCCCGGAGTCAGGGCCCATCAATGCTTCCTTGTGTATTGTAGGTATACTGTTGTCTAACAACAATATCTCATTTGCGCACCTGATAGGTTTGCACGAGCTTTGCCTACGTGGTTTGGCTGCACGTTCGACCGAAGTCCATACATTCTATTGTAGAGACTTCTATATAGTCGTAGTAGGAAACAACGGGATCACTTCTAGGGTTTCTTTCCTTTGAACTGATGACGAAGATACTGGTTATCCCATCGAGTTGCACTGTCCTCCCACTCACCTTTTGTAAGAACTATTCTCTTTAAAAGCATACCGTTTTGTGGCAAAACCCTTTGCCTCGGTATAGTGGTGGGGGAATACCCAATGACTTGGGATAACCATACAAAGTAGCACTTGTCTGATTTGGAATAGGTTTGTAACCTTTTACACAAGCCCCATATTCCAAATATTAAGAAAAGATATAACATGGTTGGGTGTACCATACCATGGCGTCATTTCAACACACCTGATGGATCTCTTTTCAGTGTAAAAGCCGCAGTCTCTAAAGCATCACTCTATAAAAGGGATAATGGCAAATCTATTTATGTCATCTTTGATCTTACCATGTCATAAATGGTTTGATTACATCTTCACGGACTTTCCACTTGTAGTGGTGTTCCGGGAGGTGTAAGTTATGAAACTCTTTTCACAACTCATCAGACATTCGCTAAACTTGTAACTCAAATATTCCTTTCCGCAATCAAATTGCAGAAACATAATTTTATTGGTACAATAACTTCTACTTCATTTTTGAAAACCTTTCGAATGATTTCAAAAGATCCAGACTTACGTCTCATCATGTAAATATCCATATATCTACTTGAGTCATTTTTGAAGGTAGACAAATCCACTTTTTGCAACAACATTTATCGGACTACATACATCAAATGTATGATCACCAATAAGTTCTTTGCTCGTTCCTTATGGCCTGTGAACGGTATTTTAGTTAGTCACCTTTTGGAGGAAAGTTGCAAGTGTCAGATGATTCAAAATCAAACAACTTCAAAATCCATCATAATGGAATTTTCCATGCGGGTTTCTCCAATGTGACCAAATGCAGTGCCACACATATGTGGTATTCTTTTAGTCTTGCGACATTTAGCGTCCGTGTTATGGATGTATCATATTTCCATCAATATTCATAACATACATCCCATCTAGGATGGAAGCATGGCCCTTCATGTTATTCATAATACTGAACCACAACTGTTGTCTTTATGAACAACTCTTTTGCAACAAACATTGTGCAATGGGCTAGAGTCTATGAAACTCTAGATGAATTATAAAAGTAAATATAGAGTTAATGTATTATTTATCAATATTTATAACATAAATCTCATTCATAATGAAAGTATGGCCCTTATGTTATTCATAACACCGAACATCAAAAGTTCTCTTATGAACAACCTTCTTGCAAGATACCTTATGCAAATGGCTAGAGTGTGAAACTCTAAAATGAATTATGAAAGTAAATATAGAGGTAATGTATTATTTATCAATATTCATAACATACATCTCATTCATAATGAAAGTATGGCCCTTATGTTATTCATAACACCGAACATAAAAAATTCTCTTATGAACAACCTTCTTGCAAGATACCTTATGCAAAGGGCTAGAGTGTGAAACTCTAAAATGAATTATGAAAGTAAATACATAGGGAATACATCGATGGAAGGCATAGTAACATTTACTACGTTCCCAGCATGTATCTAAACCTCATTCCTGGCTAGTCTTTTAGGCCATAGTAGTTCTTACATCGAGTTGCAACAGAATGCAATCGAGCGGGTATCTTTGTGATTAACTCACAATACCCAAGAATTAGTGATTAACATGTTTAACCATAATTCCCAAGAACTATATCTTTGACCAGCCTTCTATACATCAAAAAACCAGTATGACATTCATACATGAGCTGGATATTCCAGTCTTCTTTTCTATTGCCATTATACTTCTAACAGTTTATCTTTCAGTATTTCTCCTACTCACAGAAGAAGCACCCAACTTAAGAGTGGCGATAGCCTCGGACTTCCTAGGCGTGAAAGTTTCACTAACACCCTTTGGACACTTCCTTTCTCTTTAAGTTGTTGTTTTATTCACCATCATCATATGATAGTCGTTCTTCTGGATCCCTCTCTTATTAGTCTAATGCATAGTAAACTCCTTTACTAATAGTTTGCAAACAAACATTGCTTTGGATATCTCATATCTTTTAGCCTTTGTCTGTCTCTGAAAATGATTTTCAGATTCCATGAATATCACATAACTATCCAAACTTTTGAAGTTCAGATCTCATGGAAGCAAACGTATTGCATTTGACTGAAACAGAATTCTAGCTTTTTGGATCGAAGGACGAGAGTCACATGATCCATAGCATTAGCGGTAGAATACCGAAAGCATGCGATAGGATAAAGTCCTTCTCGGCACACTTGAGGACAATCCTCACATTATGTTACCAACCGTAAAGTTTTAACCAGATATTAAACAGCTTATTCAATTTTAACAGGGAAGGTGGAAATGCGAGCCATTTATTCTACAACTACTATGTAAACCACACTTTGACAGTGTTCAAAATTAATTGCATTGAGAATTAAACAAGTTAATTCTATAGTGCGCTCCCACTCAAATCAATATCTCTCATAATTGATATTGAGTGATACAAGATCCAGACTTCAATTCATCGCCATAGAATCATCATCTCATGACGGGAATTTTAATCGGTAGGCCAACTTGCCGATCACATCTCCATGTGACTCTTGTTCATCTTTCGATGTGTGTGTTCCGAGCTCATGACTTTCATGCCTGAACGTCAAGACAACCAAGTGATCTCGCTGCGAGGTCTTTACTCACCCGCCTCACACATCCCTAATCGTTCGTACCCATGCATCCATGGCGCACCCCGAAAAGTTAGGTGTCGTGACGGTGCTACACTTGGGAGAACACTATCTACTTGATATTTTTGTGAGAGATCACCCTAATAAAAGCGACTACCGCGCAATCAAGAAGGGTGCAACATAAGGGATAAACATCTCAGGCAATTCATAATAGCATGATATGGTATAGCCCTTTGCGACGGACAAGTCTTGTATTTCTTCGTCTTCGGCATTCACGTCGGTGTTTACCTTCGCAAAGATTGCCACCACCTTTTCGATGCACCAGATAATATTGCTATCTCTATAGCAAATAAAATAAGTGCATTACATAAGGTTGACACGCAGGTCATTAAAGTGCAATCATATGGCTCCAGCCATCATGCCGAATCATGACACACAGGTCATGTTAATCAAATTACATCATATAGTCATCTCATACATAATCGAATTAATATGAGACTTGCTATACCACATCATATGCACATATAAACCATCCTCCAAAACCAAATTAGACGCCTCTAATCGGTTCATGCAAAAACTTGTTTTACGTGGCTTCTAAGGTTTCGAAACAAACCGAAGCTACCAACATTCATCATCAAGCATGATAATCCAAGTTGCTAGATTAACTTTCTAGGGTGTATGAAACACGAGATAATAAAATCTCGAGCCCCATACTAAACTTCGTCATACGCGTGACCCCCGTGCAGATCATATCTGCATTGCCCTTTCGTCTGCGAAACATCCATCTTTCTTATCTATGGTGGAACCCAAAGAACTGTTAGCACTTCATTGATCTGTCAATCAGCATACTCAGGAGCAGCATGAAAGGATCGCGGATTGCCAGAACTTTGTGAGATTCTACCATGCCGTTAAGATCAGGACTACGCAAATTTCAGGGAAGCAACAAGAACATCGGGTAAGAGATTTCATCTGCTACCCGCACAAATAATTTTCAGCAATAGATCTTGTCTACTACCTAATTATATTGTGCAACACCCATACATCTCTATGTATTCTAGATCGCAACTTGCATCTACGCATAGTATGGCTCTGATACCACTATTGGGTAACGCAGCAGAAAACAAAAATATTCCGACCTACACACCATCCCAGGACCACTATGGAGACTGCATACAAGGTTTGATCATTTTCGTTACCGACTCGTAGTGCTACGGAAGTAGAGTCGATGACGAACG
The DNA here is from genome assembly GCA_022496015.1 of Hordeum marinum. Taxonomy (NCBI): domain Eukaryota; kingdom Viridiplantae; phylum Streptophyta; class Magnoliopsida; order Poales; family Poaceae; genus Hordeum; species Hordeum marinum. The sequence goes on from CM039676.1 coordinate 419,198,776, forward strand.
ACGGTGCAGATCCTTGCAGCTAGGATTTTACAACCTCCCAACCACGAGAATGTATATCCTCATCTGCCCCGCGGACAGCCCTCCAAGAGGCGGTCGAACAGTCCCCCGGATGGTGTCGCGGACAGCCCTTCGGGAGGACCTCCGAAACTTGGACTGTCACTCGGACAGCCCTTCGGGAGGACCTCCAAAACTCGGACGGTTACGCGGACAGCCCTTCGGGAGGCACTCTCAAACTAAGACCAAAACTACGATCTCTCTATAGAGTTGCACACATATGGTATCATCTATCCGTCAGGGCTTCGCCATCCAGAACTAGTTCCCACCGGAACCCAGACAACCTTTCGGCTCTACGAAACTCTTTTCGTGGGAGGGAGAGAAGAAGCCAGATAATGCATGGCATGTGTATGAGAGTTGGAGTGGTGATGGAGAGCTCCTTTGCACCTCCTTTTATAGGTGAAGGAGGGGGTGGTGGTGGCTGAAATTGCAGCCACATGACAAGCACCCACAAAACAAGGAAGCATGTTCCCACCAAACATGGAGAAAACATGTTCCCTTGTCCATGGTGTTCCCCCATGGGGCCCCACCTTCCTCCGAACACTCTCCACCATTTGTGGAGGCTGCCCCCACCATGGGGGGCCCCCCAACACCTTTTGTCCAGCCACAAGGGGCTGCCCCCAAAAGGGAGGCACCCCAAAACAGCCCCACGAAACGTGGGATCTTGTCCCCTCACGCCGGGTCAAGATGTTTTCCGCGACTATTACTTCTAAAAAATTCTGGAAGGTCCCAAAACATTTCTGGCACCCTCTAAAATTATCTAGACACGCTCCGGACCGGTATGGTGGTTTAATTTAAAACCATCTTCATTTACCCGGTAAACAATTCCGGCAGCTCCGAAAATCTTTTTCGGTTTATTCTCCGGAAAAATTCCAGAAATTACCAGACCACTCTGGCAACCTCCAAAACATTCCCTGTGCTTGCCGAAACCTTTTTGGATCAATGGTTTTATCTGAAACAACTTTTTGGTTTTACCGAAACTTTTTCGGTGTTCTCTCCGGAACCTTTCCGTTGTCTCCGAAACTTTTCCAGTGACTTTCTCTCGGACTCCTTGTCTAGTATTCAGCAGATAGATGACCCTTAAGCGTGTGACCCTATAGGTTCAGTGAAGTATAGACATGACCCGGAACCCCTTCCGATCAATGATCAACATCGGAGCCGTGGACACCCATATTGACCCCTATACCCACACGAATGAATATTCGAGTGAACCTCCAGTTGCCGTGTGGTATTCCTGTTGCTTCACGATATGTTACAAATACCCGAGGTGAGACATGTTGGCATCCTCGTGGATCAACAACTTGTCCACTATGCCAGTTACTTAGTTACCGGTATTGTTCTCTTTTCTCGTTCCCGTGTTCCGGCATCCCCGTGATCAAATCACAAAGTGTCTGGCCAGACGATGATGGATACCGTAACACCGAGAGGGCCCAGAGATATCTCTCCATCGTCGGAGGAGCAAATCCCAATCTTGAGCTATCAAGTTACTTGACATACTTTTCCATGAACCCATAAGCCGCCGTAATAGCCACCCATTTACGGATGACGTTTAACAAACCCCAAAGTTCATGAAGCAAGCATGAAGAAACTCGATACTCTCATGGTCTAAGGAATTATGCAAACATTAACTTCTCTGTGTTATTAACCATTAACTTATGACGAATGTATCTCATAGCATAACATCAATTCGGGTCGATTCAACACAAATGTTCTTCTAACATTGTGCCCTCAAAATTGCCGGCATAGCCATGCCCATGATCAGGAAAATAGGATCATCATGCAATACTTGAGCCAGTCTTAGAGGCCAGACTAGGAATACATTTTACCGTTTATTATTCCACATGTGCATATGAGTCTTCCTTCAAGCCTCATGGTTATTGCAGACTCGAGAACCATAGCAGTTATAGCATGGAACATAAACCTAATTATGAACAGGGAGATGATCAATAACATTTATTATTGCCTGTAGGGCATATCTCCTATAGTTTTCATGGATGCATTTTCCATTTACGGAACATCTTTTGGTGATTGTTTGAGAAACCTTGATCAAGTTTTGCAGAGATGTGAAGAAACTAATCTTATCTCGAATTGGGAGAAGTGCCACCTTATGGTGAATGAAGGCATTGTCTTGGGACATAAAATTTCCGAAAGAGGTATTGAAGTTGACAAGGCTAAAGTTGATGCTATTGAAAAAATGCCGTGTCCTACGGATATTAGAGGTATAAGAAGTTTCCTTGGTGATGCTAGTTTCTATAGGAGATTTATTAAAGGCTTCTCTAAGATTTCCAGGCCGCTCACAAATCTCTTGCAAAAATATGTTCCATTTGTTTTTGATGATGATTGTGTAGAAGCTTTTAAAATTCTCAAGAATGCTTTGATTTCTGCATCTATTTTTCAACCACATGATTGGAACCTACCCTTTGAAATTATGTGTGATGCTAGTGATTATGCCGTAGGTGCTGTTCTAGGACAAAGAGTTGATAAGAAATTAAATGTTATTCATTATGCTAGCAAAACTCTAGACAGTGCTCAAAGAAACTATGCTACCACTGAAAAGGAATTTTTAGCAGTTGTGTTTGCTTGTGATAAGTTTAGACCCTATATTATTGATTCTAAAGTAACTGTTCACACTGATCATGCTGCTATTAAATATGTTATGGAAAAGAAATTTGCCAAACCTAGACTTGTCAGGTGGGTTCTTCTACTACAAAAATTTGATTTGCATATTGTTGATAGAAAGGGTGTTGATAACCCTGTAGCAGGTACCTTATCTAGGTTAGAGAATGTTCTTGATGACCCACTACCTATTGATGATAGATTTCCTGATGAACAATTAGTTGTCATAAATGCTTCTCGTAATGCTCCTTGGTATGCTGATTATGCTAATTATATTGTCGCTAAGTTTATACCACCTAGTTTCACATACCAACAAAACAAAAAGTTCTTCTATGATTTAATGCATTACTTCTGGGATGACCCACACCTTTATAAAGAAGGAGTAGATGGTGTTATTAGACGTTGTGTACCCGAGCATGAACATGAACAAATCCTACAAAAGTGTCATTCCGAGGCCTAAAGAGGACACCACGCTGGAGATAGAACTGCAGATAAGGTATTACAATCTGGTTTTTATTGGCCTGCTCTCTTCAAGGACACTCGTAAGTTTGTCTTGTCATGTGATGAATGTCAAAGAATTGGTAATATTAGTAGACGTCAGGAAATGCCTATGAATTAGTCTCTTGTTATTGAACCATTTGATGTTTGTGGTTTTGATTATATGGGGCCTTTTCCAGCGTCCAACGGGCATACTTATATTTTAGTTGCTTTGATTATGTTACTAAGTGGGTATAAGCTATTCCAACTAGTAGTGCTGATCATAACACCTCTATTAAGACACTTAAAGAAGTTATTTTCCCTAGATTTGGAGTCCCTAGATATTTAATGACTAATGGTGGTTCACATTTTATTCATGGTGCTTTCCATAAATTGCTTGCTAAGTATGATGTTAATCATAGAATTGCATGTCCTTATCATCCACAGTCTAGTGGTCAAGTAGAATTAAGTAATAGAGAAATTAAATTGATCTTGCAAAATATGGTTAATAGATCTAGGAAGAATTGGTCTAAGAAACTTGACGATGCATTATGGGCTTATAGAACTGCTTACAAGAATCCTATGGGTATGTCTCCGTATAAAATGGTTTATGGTAAAGCATGTCACTTACCTCTAGAGCTAGAGCATAAAGCTTATTGGGCAATCAAAGAGCTCAACTATGATTTCAAACTTGCTGGTGAGAAGAGGTTATTTGACATTAGCTCACTTCATGAATGGAGAACCTAGTCCTATGAGAATGCCAAGTTGTTTAAAGAAAAAGTTAAGAGATGGCATGATAAAAGGATACAAAAGCATGAATTTAATATAGGTGATCATGTCTTGCTATACAATTCTCGATTAAGATTTTTTGCAGGAAAACTTCTCTCTAAATGGGAAGGGCCTTACATTGTTGAGGAAGTATATCATTTCGGTGCCATCAAGATCAACAACACCGAAGGCACAAATACGAAGGTGTTAAATGGGCAAAGAATCAAACATTATATCTCAGGTACTCCCATTAATGTTGAAACCAATGTTATCAATACCATAACTCCCGAAGAGCATATTATGGAGACTTACCAGAACATTTCAGACTCCGAAAAGGAATAGGTACGTGGTACGGTAAGTAAACCGACTCCAAAAGTTTCCCAATAGCAATTTCATTCAGTTTTGGAATATTTAAAAATTAGGAAAATAAAAAGAAGTCCGAAGGACGCACGGGGAGGCGACAAGCCTGCTAGGCGCGGCCACCCCCTGGCCGTGCCTAGGGGGCTTGTCACCAGCCCATGCGCCTTCTGGACTCCGTTTTCATGTGGAATACTCCTTCGGGTCGGCAAAAATTAATTATATAATCTTCTGAGGGTTTCGACTCTTGTATCACGACAATACCTCCTATTTTCGCTTTGAGTTGTTCCTGCAGCAGATGTAGAGTAGGATGTCTTCGCAAGAGTCGACCGGGGAGAGGTGTGTTTCTCACCCGGCACAGGAGCCCGAAGCATACATTGAAGCTAACCACTTTGGGCAAACCACAGAGGAGGATATGGAAGCTGATTTAAAAAGGATGTATGCCTTGGAGGAAGATCAAGAAGTTAACTCTCATCCCCAACCTGGAGCCATGTTGGAGGAACTTTTGAGCTTAGCAATGCCGAATTTGGTCATCCCTCCCAATAGTAAATTCCTTACTTATGAAAACTTGAAAAAGAGTGTTGTCTTTTCACCCGCAGCAATGAAACATCCATGGGTGAAGGGTTCTTTAACCGTTAACGGAAAATTGCACAAGGAAGTAATGGATCTCCGACATCAAAATAACAAGCTTGAAGAGGAGAATCGCATTCTAAAGGGTATCATCACCAAGAATATCGCACCATCACCTCCAAAGAAGGATACGTGAGCACATGGGTATGGGCACTCCCCTTGTCTTGTGCCAAGCTTGCGGGAGGTGCCCCGGTATCGTATCACCATCACACCTTTTTCCTTTTCCCTTTCTTTCACTTTTTCTTAGTTTGATCCTTTTTTATTTTATTTTGATCTAGTAGAATAAAGTTTTAGTATGATCTAGCTTTGAGTTTTTGCCTTTTTCTCCCCTTATGTAAGCAAGTACAAGAGTTATATAATAAAAAGTAGTTTTGATGAGAGGGCTTTGCTAGATTACCATGCTCATGGGGGTAATAGATAAAAGAATGATAGAATAAAAGCAAATAGTATACTAATACGTCTCCAACGTATCTATAATTTTTGATGATGTCATGCTATTATATTATCTATTTTGGATGTTTTATATGCATTAATATGCTATTTATATTATTTTTGGGACTAACCTATTAATCTAGAGCCAAGTGCCAGTTTTTGTTTTTTATTTGTCTTTGAGTTTTGCAGATATGGAATATTAAACGGAATCCAAACGGAATAAAACCTTCAGAAGGAATTTTTCTGGAAGGAAACAAGTCGATCAAGCTTGGAGTGCACGTCAGGGGAGGTGTCAGGGCGCCACAAGCCTGCTAGGCGCGCCCCGTGGCCGTGCCTAGCAGGCTTGTCGCCTCCTGGAAGGTCTCCTAACCCTATTCTCTGGCCTATAAATACCCAAATATTCCCCCAACATCGAAGAGAGCCACAAAAATACTTTTCTGCCGCCGGAAGCCTCCGTTCCCGAGAGATCCAATCTTGGAGTCTTTTACGGTAATTTGCCGAAGGGGGTTTCGATCACGGAGGGCATATACATCAACTCCATTGCCCCTCCGATGATGCGTGAGTAGTCCACCACAGACCTACGGGTCCATAACCAGTAGATAGATGGCTTCTTCTCTCTCTTTGATCTTCAATACCATGTTCTCCATGATCTTCATCGAGATCTATCCGATGTAATCCCCCTTTGTTGTGTGTTTGTCAAGATCCGATGAATTGTGAGTTTATGTTCAGATTATCCATGAATCTTATTTGAATATCCTCTGAATTCTTATTTGCATGATTTCATATACTTGCAATTCTCTTCGAGTTATTGGTTTGGTTTGGCCAACTAGCTGGTAATTCTTTCAATGGGAGAAGTGCTTGGTTTTGGGTTAAATCTTGCAATGTCCTCACTGTTGGAAATATGCCCTAGAGGCAATAATAAATTAGTTATTATCATATTTCCTTGTTCATGATAATCGTTTATTATCAATGCTATAATTGTACTGATCGGAGACTTAAATGCATGTGTGGATACATAGACAAAACCATGTCCCTAGTATGCCTCTAATGGACTAGCTCGTTGATCAAAGGATGGTTAAGGTTTCCTAGCCATGGACATGAGATGTCATTTGATAACGGGATCACATCATTAGGAGAATGATGTGATGGATAAGACCCAAACTACAAACATAGCATATGATCGTGTCAGTTTATTGCTACTGTTTTTTGCATGTGAAGTATATGTTCCTATGACCATGAGATCATGCAACTCAGGGATATCGGAGGAGTGCCTTGTGTGTATCAAACGTCGCAATGTAACTGGGTGACTATAAAGGTGCTCTACAGGTATCTCCGATGGTGTCTGTTGAGTTGGCATGGATCGAGACTGGGATTTGTTACTCCGTGTGACGGAGAGGTATCTCAGGGCCCACTCGGTAATACAACATCACAATAAGCCTTGCAAGCAATGTGGCTAAGTGTTAGTCACGGGATCTTGTATTACGGAACGAGTAAAGAGACTTGCCAGTAACGAGGTTGAACTAGGTATGGAGATACCGACGATCGAATCTCGGGCAAGTAACATACCGAAGAACAAAGGGAACGTTATACGGGATTAACTGAATCCTTGACATAGAGGTTCGACCGATAAAGATCTTCGTAGAATATGTAGGAACCAATGTGGACGTCCAGGTCCCGCCATTGGTTATTGACCGTAGAGGTGTCTCGGTCATGTCTACATAGTTCTCGAACCCGCAGGGTCTGCACACTTAAGGTTTGGTGACGTTTTGGTAGTGTAGAGTTATGTATGGTGGTGACCGAAGGTTGTTCGGAGTCCCGGATGAGATCCCGGAAGTCACGAGGAGCTCCAAAATGGTCCGGAGGTAAAGATTCATATATAGGAAGTCCCAGTTTGGTCGCCGGAAAAGTTTGGGGCTCATCGGTAGTGTACTGAGAGTGCCGGGAGTGTACCGGGGGACCTCCGGGAGGGGTATTTCGACCCCAAGAGGTCCATGGGCTGTGGGAGAATAATAACCAGCCCTTAATGGGCTGGAAAAACATCCACACCAAGGCCCATGGCGCAGGAGGCAAAAGTCCTAAAGGAAAAGGTGGAAAAAAGGCTAAAAAGGAAGAGTCCTACTCCTACTAGGAGTGGAGGAGGAGTAGGACTCCTCCCCCTCTAGTTTGGCCGACTCCTATTGGAGTTTTTCCTTGCTCCAGCCCTCCTCTATCTCCCTCCTTTATATACTGGTGGATTGGGTGCTGTTTGGACACAGTTTATGGCCACGTGCTACCCGTTTCACCGGTGCTCCTCTAGATCGGTTTTCTTCAGCGCTTAGGCGAAGCCCTGCCGGAATTGCTCCACCACCATCACCGGAGCGCCGTCATGCTGCCGGTGAACTCTCTCTCCTCTCCACCTCCTCTTGCTGGATCAAGATGGTGGAGATCGTCATCAAGCTGCACGTGTGCTGAACGCGGAGGCGCCGTCCGTTCGGCGCTAGATCGGAAGGACCGTGATCGAGATCGCTAGACGGTTCATGATGTGATCACAGAATGGATCGTGATGAGTTCGCGGGACAGATCGTGATCAAGATCGTGATACGGATCGTGATGAGTTCGCAGGACGGATCATGATGTGTTCGCGGGACGGATCATGATTCGATCATGGGACGGATCGTGATGAGATCGCAGGACGCTCGGCGATTTGGATCGCGAAGATGTTCGACTACACCAACCGCGTTTCTTAACGCTTCCCGCTTAGCGATCTACAAGGGTACGTAGATCCACTCTCCCTCTCGTAGATGCTCATCACCATGGATAGGTTTGCGTATGTGTAGGAAATTATTTGTTTCCCATGCGACATTCCCCAATAGTGGCATCATGAGCTAGGTTGATGGTTCGATGAGATCTCTAGTAGAACACAAAAGGTTTGTGGGCGTTGATGCTTAGATTGCTTCCTCCCTTGGTCGTATTTTGGTTCAGCGGGATTGTGAGATGAAGCGGCCCGGACCAACATTACTTGTACGCTTACGAGAGACCGGTTCCCTCGACGCAACTTGTTGCCTAGATGGCTTGCGGGTGACAGTTTCTCTCACTTCAGTTGGATCGGATTCGACAAAGGCGGTCCTTGAGAAGGTTGAAAAGCAAACTAGTGTATCACCGTTGTGGTTTATGCGTAGGTGAGAATTGTTCTTGCTAGATACCCGTAGCAGCCACGTAAAAGATGCAACAACAATTAGAGGACGTCTAACTTGTTTTTGCAGGGTATGTTGTGATATGATATGGCCAATTACATGATGTGATATATGTGATGTATGAGATGATCATGTGATGTATAGATTATCACGAGTTGCATGTCTATGAATACGGCAACCGGCAGGAGCCATAGGGTTGTCTTTAATTAGTGTATGACCTGCGTGTAAATCATTAAGCGCTATGTAATGCTTTACTTTATCGCTAAACGGTAGCAATAGTAGTAGAAGCATGCAGGGCGTGACAACCCCGATGGCGACACGTTGATGGAGATCAAGATGATGGAGATCAAGATGATGGAGATCATGGTGTCTTGCCGGTGATGATGGAGATCGTGCCGATGCTTTCTAGATGGAGATCAAAAGCACAAGTTCATGGCCATATCATGTCACTTATGATTTGCATGTGATGTTAATCCTTTTTATGCACCTTGTTTTGCTTAGGACGACGGTAGCATTATAAGGTGATCCCTCACTTAATTTCAAGATAAATTGTGTTCTCCCCGAGTGTGCACCGTTGCGAAAGTTCGTCGTGTTGAGACACCACGTGATGATCGGGTGTGATAGACTCTACGTTCACATACAACGGGTGCAAGCCAGTGTTGCACATGCAGAACACTCGGGTTAAACTTGACGAGCCTAGCATGTACAGACATGGCCTCGGAACACAAGAGACCGAAAGGTCGAACATGAGTCATATAGTAGATATGATCAACATGATGATGTTCACCATTGCAGCCACCTCAACTCACGTGATGATCGGACTTGAGTTGGTGAATTTGGATCATGTATCACTCGAATGATCGGAGGCATGTCAATTTGAGTGGGAGTTCTTAAGTAATACGATTAATTGAACTCATTATCATGAACATAGTCAAAGTGTCTTTGCAAATTATGTTGTAGATTACTAGCTCGCGCTGTAGCTCCCTTGTATTTTTATATGTTCCTAGAGAAATAGAATTGAAAGATGTTGGTAGCAAAATTGCGGACTGGGTCCGTGATCTGAGGATTGTCCTCATTGCTGCATAGAAGGCTTATGTCCTTAATGCACCGCTCGGTGCGCCACCCCATCTAGCGTCGTCTGTAGATGTTGTGAACATCTGACAGACACGTTTCGATGACTACTTGATAGTTTAGTGCGTCATGCATTACGGCTTAGAGTTGAGGCTCCGAAACGTTTTGAACGTCACGAAACATATGAGATGTTCTAAGAGCTGAGATTGTGATCTTAGGCTCGTGCCCGAGTTGCGAGATATAGGATCTCCAACGAGATTCTTTGCCTGCAAGATGGAAGAGAATAGCTCAATCGTTGAGCATGTGCTCAGACTGTCTGGGTACTACAATCGCTTGAATCGAGTGGGAGTTGATCTTCCAGATAAGATAGTGATTGATGTAGTTCTCCAAGTCACTGTCACTGAGCTACTAGAACTTGGTGATGAACTATAAAATGCTAGGGAAAGAAATGTTGATCCCTGAGCTGTTCGCGATGTTTGACACCGCGAAGGTAGAAATCAAGAAGGAGCGTCAAGTGTTGATGGTTAATCAAACCACTAGTTTCAAGAAGGGCAAGAGCAAGGAGGGAAACTTCATGGATAGCAAGTCAATTGCTGCTCCAGTGAAGCAACCCAAAGTTGAACTCAAACCCGAGACTAAGTGCTTCTGTTATGAGGTGAGCGGTCGCTGAAACCGAACAACCCTAGATACTTGGTAGATAAGAAGGCTGGCAACATTGATAGAAGTATATTTGATATACGAGTTATTAATGTGTACCTTGCTAGTACTCTTAGTAGCACCTGGGTATTGGATACCGGTTCGGTTGCTGAATGTTAGTAACTCAAAATAAAAGCTACGGAATAAACGGAGAACTAGCTAAGGGTGAGGTGACGATATGTGTTGGAAGTGTTTCCAAGGTTGATGTGATCAACATCGCACACTCTCTCTACCTTCAGGATTAGTGACAAACCTAAATAAATGTTATTTGGTGTTTTGCGTTGAGCATGAACATGATTAGATCATGTTTATTGCAATACAGTTATTCATTTAAGTTAGAGAATAATGGTTATTCTATTTACATAAATAACACCTTCAATGGTCATGCACCCAGTGAGAATGGTTTGTTGAAATCTTGATCGTAGTAGTACACATGTTCATAACATTGATGTCAAAAGATACAAAGTTAATAATGATAGTACCAGATACTTGTGGCACTGCCGCTAAATGTCATATTGGTATAAAGCGCATGTAGAAACTCCATGCTGATGGATATTTGGACTCATTCGATTTCGAATCGGTTGAGACATGCGAACCATGCCTCTTGAGCAAGATGACTAAAGGACCCCGTTGGATGGAGCGGGAAAGTAATTCATTGGAAATGATACATGTTGATGTATGCAATCTAGTGAGTCTTGTAGCGTGCAGTGGATATCGTTATTTTCTTACCTTCACTGATGATCTAAGTATATATAGTGTATATTTACTTAATGAAACACAAGTCTGAATCGTTTGAAAGGTTCAAGCAAATTCAGAGTGAAGTTTAAAGATCATCGTGACAAGAAGATAAAAATGACCGGGATATGATCGTGGAGGTGAATATCTGAGTTACGAGTTTGGCATACAACTTAAGACAACGTGAAATTTGTTTCACAACTAACGCCACCTGGAACACCATGGTGTGATGGTGTGTCCGAACATCATAGTCATGCTCTATTGATATAGTGCATACTGTGATGTCTCTTATCGTTTTACTACTATAATTTTTGGGGTTACGCATTAAAGACAACTACATTCACTTTAAATAGGGCATCATCTAATTCCGTTGAGATGACACCGTGTGAATTATGGTTTGATAGAAACTTAAGCTGTCATTTCTTAATATTTGGGGTTGTGACACTTGTGTGGAAAATGTTTTCACCTAATGAGGTCGAACCCAAGGTGGACAAATGCATCTTCATAGAATACCCTAAGATCAGTTGGGTGAACCTTCAATCTTAGATCCTAGTGCAAAGTGTTTGTTTCTTAAACGGATCCTTTCTCAAGGAAATGTTTCTCTCGAAAGAATTGAGTGGGAGGAAGATAGAACTTGATGAGTTTGTTAAACCTTTGTTCAACCAGAGAGTAGCGCAGCGCAGAAAGATGTTTCTTTGAAGCCTACGTTAGTTGAAGAGGAAGTTAATGATAATGATCATGAAGCTTCAGGATCAAGTTACTATCGAACTTCGTAGGTCGACAAGGATGTGTACTGCTCCTAAGTGGTACGACAACTCTGTCTTGGAGATCATGTTGTTGGACAACGATGAACCTACGAGCTATGGAGAAGCGATGATGGGCCCGGATTCTGACAAATGGTTAGAGGCCATGAAATCCGAGATAGGATCCATGTATGAAAACCAAGTATAGACTTTGGTAGACTTGCTCGTTAGACGGCAGGTCATTGAGTACAAATGGACCTTTAGAATGAAGACAGACACTGATGGTGAATGTCACCATTTGTAAAGCTCGACTTGTTGCAAAGTTGTTTGTGACAAGTTCAAGGAGTTGACTGCGATGAGGCTTTCTCACTCGTAGCGATGCTAAAAGTCTGTTGGAATTATGTTAGAAGTTGCTGCATTTTAAATTATGAAATCTGGCAGATGGATGTCAAAACATCGTTTCCTTAACGGTTTACTTAAGGAAAGGTTGTATGTGATACAACCAGAAGGTTTTGTCAGTCCTAAGGATGCTAAAAGATGAGCAAGCTTCAGTGATCCTTCTATGACCTGAAGCAAGCATCTCGAAGTTGGAATATACACTTTGATGAGGTGATCAAAGTTTTTTTAGTTTATACAAAGTTTACGAGAAACTTGTATTTGCAATAAAGTGAGTGGGAGCACTATAGAGTTTCTGATAAGTATATGTGGTTGACATATTGTTGATCGGAAATAATGTAGAATTTCTGGAAGGCATAAAAGGTTGTTTGAAAAGTGTTTTTCAAAGGAAGACCTGGATAAAGCTACCTAATTGTTGAGCATCAAAATCTATAGAGATAGATCAAGATGCTTGATGAGACCTTCAATGAGTGCATACCTTGACAAGATTTTGAAAGAGTTCAAAATGGATCAGCCAGAGAAATAGTTCTCGTCTGATTTGTAAGGTGTGAAGTTGAGTGAGACTCAAAGCTCGACAACGGCAGAAGAAAGAGAAAGGACGAACGTCGTCCCCTATGCCTTAGCCATAGGCTCTATATTATGCCATGCTGTGTACCGCACGTGTGTGTGCCTTGCCATGAGTCTGTCAAGGGGTACAAGAGGGGTCCAAGAGTGGATCACTCGACAACGGTCGGAATTATCCTTAGTAACCAGAGGACTAAGGAAATGTTTCTTGATTATGGAGGTGATAAAGAGTTCGTCGTAAAGAGTTACGTGGATTCAAGCTTTAACACCTATCCGGATGACTAGTACTAGCAATCTGGATACGTATAGTGGAGCAGCCATTTGGAAATAGTACCAAGTGGAGTGTGGTAGTAGTGTTTACGGTTTGACATAGAGATTTGCAAAGTACACACGGATCTAAATATCGCAGACCCATTGACTATAAGACCTCTCTCACATGCAAAGCATGATCGAGCCCCAGAACTCATTGGGTCTTAGATTCATAACAATGCGAATCACATGGTGATGTGAACTAGATTATTGACTCTAGTGCAAGTGGGAGATTGTTGGAAATATGCCCTAGAGGCAATAATAAATTAGTTATTATCATATTTCCTTGTTCATGATAATCGTTTATTATGCATGTTATAATTGTATTGATCGGAGACTTAAATGCATGTGTGGATACATAGACAAAACCATGTCCCTAGTATGCCTCTAATGGACTAGCTCGTTGATCAAAGGATGGTTAAGGTTTCCTAGCCATGGACATGAGATGTCATTTGATAACGGGATCACATCATTAGGAGAATGATGTGATGGATAAGACCCAAACTACAAACATAGCATATGATCGTGTCAGTTTATTGCTACTGTTTTCTACATGTCAAGTATATGTTCCTATGACCATGAGATCATGCAACTCACGGATATCGGAGGAGTGCCTTGTGTGTATCAAACATCGCAACGTAACTGGGTGACTATAAAGGTGCTCTACAGGTATCTCCGATGGTGTCTGTTGAGTTGGCATGGATCGAGACTGGGATTTGTTACTCCGTGTGACGGAGAGGTATCTCAGGGCCCACTCGGTAATACAACATCACAACAAGCCTTGCAAGCAATGTGGCTAAGTGTTAGTCATGGGATCTTGTATTACGGAACGAGTAAAGAGACTTGCCAGTAACGAGGTTGAACTAGGTATGGAGATACCGACGATCGAATCTCGAGCAAGTAACATACCGAAGAACAAAGGGAACGTTATACGGGATTAATTGAATCCTTGACATAGAGGTTCGACCGATAAAGATCTTCGTAGAATATGTAGGAACCAATGTGGACGTCCAGGTCCCACCATTGGTTATTGACCGTAGAGGTGTCTCGGTCATGTCTACATAGTTCTCGAACCCGCAGGGTCTGCACACTTAAGGTTTGGTGACGTTTCGGTAGTGTAGAGTTATGTATGGTGGTGACCGAAGGTTGTTCGGAGTCCTGGATGAGATCCCGGAAGTCACGAGGAGCTCCGGAATGGTCCGGAGGTAAAGATTCATATATAGGAAGTCCCAGTTTGGTCGCCGGAAAAGTTTGGGGCTCATCGGTAGTGTACCGGGAGTGCCGGGAGTGTACCGGGGGACCTCCGGGAGGGGTATTTCGACCCCAAGAGGTCCATGGGATGTGGGAGAATAATAACCAGCCCTTAGTGGGCTGGAAAAACAGCCACACCAAGGCCCATGGCGCAGGAGGCAAAAGTCCTAAAGGAAAAGGTGGAAAAAAGGCTAAAAAGGAAGAGTCCTACTCCTACTAGGAGTGGAGGAGGAGTAGGACTCCTCCCCCTCTAGTTTGGCCGACTCCTATTGGAGTTTTTCCTTGCGCCAGCCCTCCTCTCTCTCCCTCCTTTATATACTGGTGGATTGGGTGCTGTTTGGACACAGTTTACGGCCACATGCTACCCGTTTCACCGGTGCTCCTCTAGATCGGTTTTCTGCAGCGCTTAGGCGAAGCCCTGCCGGAATTGCTCCACCACCATCACCGGAGCGCCGTCACGCTGCCGATGAACTCTCTCTCCTCTCCACCTCCTCTTGCTGGATAAAGATGGTGGAGATCGTCATCAAGCTACACGTGTGCTGAACGCGGAGGCGCCGTCCGTTCGGCACTAGATCGGAAGGACCGTGATCGGGATCGCGAGACGGTTCGTGATGTGATCACGGAACGGATCGTGATGAGTTCGCAGGACAGATCGTGATCAAGATCGTGAGACGGATCGTGATGAGTTCGCAGGACGGATCATGATGTGTTCGCGGGACGGATCATGATTGGATCATGGGACGGATCGTGATGAGATCGCGAGACGCTCGGCAATTTGGATCGCGAAGATGTTCGACTACACCAACCGCGTTTCTTAACGCTTCCCGCTTAGCAATCTACAAGGGTACGTAGATCCACTCTCCCTCTCGTAGATGCTCATCACCATGGATAGGTTTGCGTGTGCGTAGGAAATTTTTTGTTTCCCATGCGACGTTCCCCAACACTCACCCAGTGACATAGTAGGGGTAGAGAGGCACGTATTGTATTGTTGTCATCAAGGGTAAGAAGATGGGGTTTTCATCATATTGCTTGAGTTTATCCCTCTACATCATGTCATTTTTCTTAATGTGTTACTCCGTTCTTCAAGAACTTAATACTCTAGATGCAGGCAGGAGTCGGTCGATGTGCGGAGTAATAGTAGTAGATGCAAAATTGTTTCGGTCTACTTGTCACGGACGTGATGCCTATATGCATGATCATTGCCTTGGATAACTACATGATTATTCTCTTTTCTATCAATTGCTTGACAACAATTTGTTTACCCACCATGATATTTGCCTTCAAGAGAGAAGCCTCTAGTGAAATCTATGGTCCCCGGGTCTACTTTCCATCATATACTTTCAGATGTATACCTTGTTGCAATTTACTTTCCTTTTACTTTCCGCACTCGTTTACATCTATCTCTTTTAGATCTAATCCTTGCAAATAACCCTGAAGGGATTGACAACCCCTTTATAGCGTTGGGTGCAAGAGTTTGATTGTTTGTGTTGGTGCATCCATTGGTGACTTGCTTGTTCCTCCTACTGGATTGATACCTTGGTTCTCAAAAACTAAGGGAAATCCTTATCTACTTTGCTGCATCACCCTTTCCTCTTCAAGGGAAAACCAACGCAAGCTCAAGTGGTAGCATATACATAGTGATCTTATGGGGGGAGTGATGACGTCACATATAAAAAGTATGGTTATTGAAATTTGTTGGGAGTTAACAGACATAGTAATTTGTCATTGGTGCAATTGAAAGGAAGTGATAAAGAAAGAGAGGTTCACATATAAATATATTATCTTGGACATCTTTTATGATTGTGACCACTCATTAAAATATTACATGTCAAGAAGTTGATGTTGGACAAGGAAGACAACATAATAGGTTATGTTTACTTGCCTCTCGATAGAAGTTATATGGTTTTAGATCCTCCAATATGTCGTGCTTGCTTCCACTTCATATTAGCCAAAACTTCCGCACCAAGTATAGATACTACTTGTGCATCCAAACACCTCAACCCAGTTTTGCCATGAGAGTTCACCATACCTACCTATGGATTGAATAAGTCCCTTCAAGTAAGTTGTCATCAGTGAAAAAAGGCAATAAAATTTGCTCCTAAATATGTGTGATCTTTTATCTTAAGGGAAATAAGCATTGTACAAACTTGTGATGGTGAAAAATAAAAGTGACAGACTGTATAATAAAGGTTGCTATCACAAAGGGCAATACAACGCGGTGTTCCTTTGCGCTAAGAGTTTGTGCATCCCAAAACAAAAAGTGCATGACAACCTCTGCTTCCCTCTACGAAGGGCCTATCTGTTACTCTTACTTTTTAAGGACTTACCTTTATGCAAGAGTCATGGTGATCGTCACCACTTCCGATATTTTGGCTCTCTCTCGGCAAGCATTATGTGTTGGGGAATGATCTGGACCTATATATCCGCTCGGGTGTGGGTGACCATGAGTTATTATCGTTGACTTCACCCTTGAGGTGAATAGTTGGGAGGCGAAACTGTAAGCCCCTAGCTTTCTTTGTGTCCGATTGAAGCTTTGATCTCATGGGTACCGCGTGAGTGTTATAAATTGTGAAAGACTAAAAGATGATTCAGTATGTGGATTTGCTTTACAAAGCTCATATATTGACTCTTTCCGATGTTATGATAAATTGTCAATTGCTTGAATGACTAAGATCATAGGTTGTTGGTTGTCAATAGAGTTCTTGGTTCATACTTTACCTTGTGAATGAATTGTTACTTTAGCATAAGAAATCTTATTACAATAAGTATTGTTGTTCTAATGATGATCATGATGCCCTCATGTTCGTATTTTATTTTATCGACACCTCTATCTCTAAACATGTGGACATATTCATCGATCTCGGTTTTTGCTTGAGGGCAAGCGAGGTCTAAGCTTGGGGGAGTTGATACATCCATTTTGCACCATGATTTTAGATTGGTATTTATTGCATTATGGGCTGTTATTACATGTTATGGTACAATACCTATGCCTTTTCTCTCTTATTTTACAAGGTTTACATGAGGAGGGAGAATGCCGGCAGCTGGAATTCTAGATTGGAAAAGGAGCAAATCTGAGATACCTATTCTGCACAACTACAAAAGTCAGGAAAATTTACGGAGAATATTTTTGGATTTAATAAAAAATACTGGCACAAGAATCAACCAAAGGGGGGCCACCTATAGGCCACAAGCCTGCTAGGCGCAACCACCCCCCGGCCACGCTTAGCAGGCTTGTGGAGCCCCTATGGCTCCTCCGACGCGCATATTCTCCTATATGAAGCATTTTGACCTGGAAAAATAAATCAAGAGAGACCTTTCACGACGAAGCGCTGCCGTCTCGAGGTGGAACTTGGATAGAACAAATCTAGAGCTTCGGCAAGGCTGTTCTGCTGAGGAAACTTCCCTCGCGGAGGGGGAAATCAAAGCCATCATTATCACCAATGATCCTCTCATTGATAGGGGGTCAACCTCTACCAACATCTTCACCAGCACCATCTCCTCTCCAAACCCTAGCTCCTCTCTTGTATCCGATCTTTGTCTCAACACCTCAGATTGATACCTGTGGGTTGCTAGTAGTGTTGATTACTCCTTGTAGTTGATGCTAGTTGGTTTACTTGGTGGAAGACCATATGTTTAGATCCTTTATGATAATTAATACTCCTCTGATCTTGAACATGAACATGCTTTGTGAGTAGTTATGTTTGTTCCCGAGGACATGGGATAAGTCTTGTTATAAGTAATCATGTGAATTTGGTATTCGTTCAATATTTTGATGAGATGTATGTTGTCTCTCCTCTAGTGGTGTTATGTGAACGTCGACCACATAACACTTCGCCATTATTTGGGCCTAGGGGAAGGCATTGAGAAGTAATAAGTAGATGATGGGTTGCTAGAGTGACAGAAGCTTAAACCCTAGTTTATGCGTTGCTTCGTAAGGGGCCGATTTGGATCCATATGTTTCATGCTATGGTTAGTTTTACCTTAATTCTTCTTTTGTAGTTGCGTATGCTTGCGAAGGGGGTTAATAATAAGTGAGAGGTTTGTCCAAGTAAGGGCATCACCCAAGCACCGCTCCAACCACATATCAAATTATCAAAGTAACGATCGCGAATCAAATGAGCATGATCAAAACTAGCTTGACCGAAATTCCCATGTGTCCTCGGGAGCACTTTGCTTTATATAAGAGTTTGTCCAGGCCTGTCCCTTGCTACAAAATGGATTGGGCTACCTTGCTGCACCTTTGTTACACTTGTTACTTGTTACTCGTTACGAATTATCTTGTCACAAAACTATCCGTTACCGATAATTTCAATGCTTATAGAGAATACCTTACTGGAAACTGCTTTTCATTTCCTTCTGCTCGTCGTTGGGTTCGACACTCTTACTTAACAAAAGGACTACGATAGATCCCCTATACTTGTGGGTCATCACATTGAAGTGTGCTCATGCTTCTCTTAAGGAGTCGCCTGATCAACTCCAAGTAAAACTCACTAAGGAAATTGCCATGTGTCCTTCTTTTGTTCCAATTGATAATGCATCTGCTACTAACCCGTGTTGCGAGCATGCACATCTTGAGGAGGAAAATGCTAAGCTAAAAGAGCAGCTTGACAAGGTCTGGTGACATGTATCCAAGGCGAGAAGTCTCTCAATGACCTTTTAAGCAATCAAAAGGAAGGTTTTGCAAAAGAAGGGGTTGGGTTTGCACCCAAAAACAACAACAAGAAGAAGATGAAAACCAAGGAAGTTCCACCGCTCAAGGAAACTTTTGTAAGAGAAGGAGATGATTCTCATGAGAAGAAGAAAGACAAGGTTGTGGTTGGTAATGCCAAGAAGGGCAAGACCACCCTGTTGGAAATATGCCCTAGAGGCAATAAATAAAGTGTTTATTATTATATTTCCTTGTTCTTGATAATCGTTTATTATCCATGCTATAATTGTATTAATTGGGAACACATTACATGTGTGGGTAAATATACAACACTTTGTCCCTAGTGTGCCTCTAGTGAACTAGCTCGTTGATCAAAGATGGTCAAGGTTTCGTAGCCATTGACATGAGATGTCATTGATAACGGGATCACACCATTAGGAGAATGATGTGATGGACAAGACCCAAACTACAAACATAGCATATGATCGTGTCAGTTTATTGCTACTGTTTTCTGCATGTCAAGTATATGTTCCTATGACCATGAGATCATGCAACTCACGGATACCGGAGGAGTGCCTTGTGTGTATCAAATGTCACAACGTAACTGGGTGACTATAAAGGTGCTCTACAGGTATCTTCGAGGGTGTCTATTGAGTTGGCATGGATCAAGACTGGAATTTGTTACTCTATGTGACGGAGAGGTATCTCAGGGCCCACTCGGTAATACAACATCACAATGAGCCTTGCAAGAAATGTGTCTAAATGTTAGTCACGGGATCTTGTATTATGGAACGAGAAAAAAGACTTTCCTATAATGAGGTTGAACTAGGTATGGAGATACCGACGATCGAATCTCGGGCAAGTAACATACCGAAGAACAAAGGGAACATCATACGGGATTAACTGAATCCTTGACATAGAGGTTCAACCGATAAAGATCTTCGTAGAATATGTAGGAACCAATATGGGCATCCAGGTCCCGCTAGGATTGGAGGTGCAGTCCACCTCCTCCACCTGGTTCGGCCTCCTCCTCTCTTCCTCTTATATATACTGGAGGTTTTAGGGTTTTTGCACAGAATTTTTCAGCCACGTGCTGCCCGTTCCTCCAGTGCAGAGTTTCTCCTCTAGATTGGTTTTCTGCAGCGCTTAGGCGAAGCCCTGATGGAATAGCTCCACCACCATCGCCGGAGCGCCGTCACGCTGCCGGAGAACTCTTCTTCCTCTCCGCTCCTTCTTGTTGGATCAAGACGGCGGAGATCGTCATCAAGCTGTACGTGTGCTGAACGCGGAGGTGCTGTCCGTTGGGCGCTAGATCGGAAGGATCGTGATCAAGCTCGTGGGACGGATCGTGATCAAGCTCGTGGGACGGATGATGATCAAGTTCGCGGGACGGATCGTGATTGGATCGCAGGACGGATCATGATTGGATCGCGGGTCGCACGGTGATTTGGATCGTGAAGACGTTCGACTACACCAACCGCGTTTCTTAACGCTTCCCGCTTCAAGATCTACAAGGGTACGTAGATCCACTCTCCCTCTCGTAGATGCTCATCACCATGGATAGATCTGTGTGTGCGTAGGAAATTTTTTGTTTCCCATGCAACATTCCCCTACAGTGGCATCATGAGCTAGGTCTATGTGTAGATGAGATCTCGAGTAGAACACAAAAGGTTTGTGGGCGTTGATGCTTAGATTGCTTCCTCCCTTGGTCGGATTTTGGTTCAGCTGTATTGTGAGATGTAGGGGCCCGGACCAACATTACTCGTACACTTACGAGAGACCGGTTCCCTCGACCGCAACTTTTTGCATAGATGGCTTGCGGGTGCCAGTTTCTCTCACTTTAGTTGGATCGGATTCGACAAAGGCAGTCCTTGAGAAGGTTGAAAAGCAACTAGTGTATCACCGTTGTGGTTTTTGCGTAGATGAGCATTGTTCTTGCTAGATACCCATAGCAGCCACGTAAAACATGCAACAACAATTAGAGGACGTCTAACTTGTTTTTGAAGGGTATGTTGTGATGTGATATGGCAAATTACATGATGTGATATATGTGATGTATGAGATGATCATGTGATGTATAGATTATCACGACTTGCATGTCGATGAGTACGACAACCGACAGGAGCCATAGGGTTGTCTTTAATTATTGTATGACCTGCATGTCAATCATTAAGCGCTATGTAATGCTTTACTTTATCGCTAAACGGTAGCAACAGTAGTAGAAGCATGTTGGGCGCGACAACCCCGATGGCGACACGTTGATGGAGATCAAGATGATGGAGATCATGGTGTCTTGCCGGTGATGATGGAGATCGTGCCGATGCTTTCTAGATGGAGATCAAAAGCACAAGTTCATGGCCATATCTTGTCACTTATGAATTTCATGTGATGTTAATCCTTTATGCACCTTGTTTTGCTTAGTACGATGGTAGCATTATAAGGTGACCCCTCACTTTAATTTCAAGATAAATTGTGCTCTCCCCGAGTGTGCACCGTTGCGAAAGTTCGTTGTGTCGAGATACCACGTGATGATCGGGTGTGATAGACTCTACGTTCACATACAACGGGTGCAAGCCAGTGTTGCACACGTAGAACACTCGGGTTAAACTTGACGAGCCTAGCATGTACAGACATGGCCTCGGAACACAAGAGACCAAAAGGTCGAACATGAGTCATATAGTAGATATGATCAACATGATGATGTTCACCATTGAACCACCTCAACTCACGTGATGATCGGACTTGAGTTGGTGAATTTGGATCATGTGTCACTCAAATGACATGAGGAATGTCAATTTGAGTGGGATCTTTAGTAATTTGATTAACTAAACTCATTATCTTGAACAATAGTCTAAGTAACCTTTGCATATTTATGTTGTAGATCAATGACTCGCGTAGTAGCACCCCTGAATTTTAATGCGTTCCTGGAGAAAGCTAAGTTGAAAGATGATGGAAGTAACTTTGTGGATTGGGCCCGTAATCTGAGGATTATCCTCACGGCTTCCCAGAAATCATATGTCCTTGATGC
The DNA here is from genome assembly GCA_022496015.1 of Hordeum marinum. Taxonomy (NCBI): domain Eukaryota; kingdom Viridiplantae; phylum Streptophyta; class Magnoliopsida; order Poales; family Poaceae; genus Hordeum; species Hordeum marinum. The sequence continues at coordinate 419,220,724 of CM039676.1, forward strand.
ACCACTTGGTGACCAACCAGAAGACATGACCTCCGAAGACGTTAAGAACGCTTGGGAGGCACGTACTAGAGATTACTCAATAAGTCTGTGTGCAATATTGTATGGCTTAGAACCGGGACTTCAAAGACGTTTTGAACGTCATGGAGCATATGAGATGTTCCAGGAGTTGAAGTTTCTCTTTCAGAAGAACGCTCGGATCGAGACGTATGAAACCTCCAATAAGTTCTATGCTTGCAAGATGGAGGAGAACGGGTCTATCAGTGAACATATACTCAGAATGTCTGGGTATTCAACTCGTCTAGTGGAGTTGGGAATTGCCCTTCTGCTAGAGGCGATCACTCACAGCGTTCTTCAATCACTGCCACCTAGTTACAAGAGCTTTGCGATGAACTATAACATGCACGGGATGAACAAGTCAGTCGCCGAGCTGTTTGCGATGCTAAAAGTCGCTGAGTCTAGAATCCAAAAAGAACATCAAGTATTGATGGTCAATAAAACCACTAGTTTGAAGAGAAATGGCAAGGTCAAGGGCAAGGGCAATAAGGGTAAAACCAAGAAGGATGGCAAAGCAGTTGCTACTCCTGTAAAGAAGCCCAAGCATGGACCCAAGCCAGAAACTGAGTGCTTACATTGCAAGGGAACTAGTCACTGGAAGCAGAACTTCCCCAACTACCCGACTGACAAGAAGGCGGCCAACGACAAACAAGGTATATATGATATACATGTTATTGATGTGTACCTTACTAGCTCTCGTAGTAGTGCCTGGGTATTTGATACTGGTTCGGTTGCTCACATTTGCAACTCAAAGCAGGAACTACGGAATAAACGAAGGCTGGCAAAGGACGAAGTGATGATGCGCGTGGGAAATGGTTCCAAGGTTGATGTGATCGCCGTCGGCACGCTCTCTCTTCGATTACCATCGGGATTAGTGATGAACATGAATAATTGTTATTTAGTGCCTGCGTTAAGCATGAACATTATATATGGATCTTGTTTATTGCGAGACGGTTACTCATTTAAATCAGAGAATAAAGGTTGTTCTATTTATATGAGTAATATCTTTTATGTTCATGCACCCAGTGTTGGGGGTTCATTCAAATTGAATCTTGATAGTGATAACACACATATTCATAACATTGATACCAAAAGATGTAGAGTTGATAATGATAGTACGACTTTATTGTGGCACTGCCGTTTAGCTCATATTGGTGTAAAATGCATGAGGAAGCTCCATGCTGATGGACTTTTGGGGTCACTTGATTTTGAATCACTTGACACATGTGAACCATGCCTCATGGGCAAGATGACTAAAACGCCGTTCTCTGGAACAATGGAAAGGGCAAGTGACTTATTGGAAATCATACATACTGATGTGTGCGGTCCAATGAATGTTATAGTGCGTGGTGGATATCGTTATTTTCTCACCTTCACAGATGACTTAAGTAGATATGGGTATATTTACTTAATGAAACACAAGTTTGAAATGTTTGAAAAGTTCAAGGAATTTCAGAGTGAAGTTGAGAATCATCGAAACAAGAAGATTAAGTTCCCGCGATCTGAACGAGGAGGTGAATATCTGAATTATGAGTTTGGCAGTCACTTAAGACAGTGTGGAATTGTTTCACAGTTGACACCGCCCGAAACACCACAGCGTAATGGTGTGTCCGAACGTCGTAATCGAACCTTATTAGATACGGTGCGTTCTATGATGTCTCTTGCTGATTTGCCACTATCGTTTTGGGGTTATGGATTAAAGACAACTGCATTCACTTTAAATAGGGCACCATCAAAATCCATTGAGACGACGCCATATGAACTGTGGTTTGGAAGAGGCCAAAGTTGTCGTTTCTTAAAGTTTGGGGATGTGATGCTTATGTCAAAAAGCTTCAGCCTGAAAAGCTGGAACCCAAAGCGGAGAAATGCGTCTTCATAGGATACTCGAAAGAGACAGTCGGGTATACCTTCTATCTCAGATCCGAAGGCAAAGTGTTTGTCACTAAGAATGGAACATTTCTTGAGAAAGAGTTTCTTTCGAAAGAATTGAGTGGGAGGAAAATAGAGCTTGATGAGGTTATTGGACCTTTACTTCAACCAGAAAGTATCACAGCGCAGAAAGATGTTTCTGTGGAACCTACGATTGTAGAAGAGGAAGTTAATGATGATGATCATGAAGCTTCGGATCAAGCTACTATTGAACCTCGTAGGTCGACAAGGCCGCGTACTACTCCTGAGTGGTACGGCAACCCTGTCTTGGAGGTCATGTTGTTGGACAACAATGAACCTACGAGCTATGGAGGAGCAGTGATGGGCCCGGATTCCGAGAAATGGTTAGAGGCCATGAAATCCGAGATGGGATCCATGTATGAAAACAAAGTATGGACTTTGGAAGTATTACCTGAAGGGTGAAAGGCCATTCAGAACGAATGGATCTTTAAGAAGAAGACATATGCGGACGGTAATGTTATTGTCTATAAAGCTCGACTTGTGGCAAAGGTTTTTTAACAAGTTCAAGGAGTTGACTATGATGAGACCTTCTCACCCGTAGCGATGCTTAAGTCTTTCAGAATCATGTTGGCAATAGCTGCTTATTTCGACTATGAAATTTGGCAGATGGATGTCAAAACAGTGTTCCTCAACGGTTTCCTTGAGGAAGAGTTGTATATCATGCAACCAGAAGGTTTTGTCGATCCAGAGAATGCTGACAAAGTTTGCAAACTCTAACGATCCATTTATGGGCTGGTGCAAGCATCTCGGTGTTGGAATAAGCAATTTGATGAGGTGATCAAAGCGTTTGAGTTTATACAAGTTTATGGAGAAGCTTGTATTTACAAGAAAGTGAGTGGGAGCTCTATAGCATTTCTAATATTATATGTGGATGACATATTGCTGATTGGAAACAATATAGAAATCCTGGAAAGCGTGAAGGAATATTTGAACAAGAGTTTTTCAATGAAGGACCTAGGAGAAGTTGCTTTCATATTAGGCATTAAGATATATAGAGATAGATCGAGACGCTTAATAGCACTTTCACAGAGCACATACCTTGATAAAGTTTTGAAGAAGTTCAAAATGGATCGGTCCAAGAAGGGGTTCTTTCCTGTGTTACAAGGTGTGAAGTTGAGTAAGACTCAATGCCCAATGACTGCAGAGGATAGAGAAAAGATGAGTGTCATCCCCTATGCTTCAGCCATAGGCTCTATCATGTATGCAATGCTGTGCACAAGACCTGATGTCAGGCTTGCCATAAGTATGGCTGGAAGGTTTCAAAGTGATCCTGGAATGGAACACTGGGCAGCGGTCAAGAATATCCTTAAGTACTTGAAAAGGACTAAGGAAATCTTTCTCGTTTATGGAGGTGATGAAGAGCTCGTCGTAAAGGGTTACGTCGATGCAAGCTTTGACACTGATCCGGATGACTCTAAGTGACAAACCGGATAAGTATGTATTCTCAACGGGGGAGCGGTAAGCTGGTGCAGTTCCAAGCAAAGCGTGGTAGCCAATTCTACATGTGAAGCGGAGTACATCGCAGCCTCGGAGGCGGCGAAGGAAGGTGTCTGGATGAAGCAGTTCATGGCAAATCTTCGAGTAGTTCCCAGTGCACTGAATCCAATGAACCTGTTCTGTGACAACACTGGTGCCATTGCTCTCGCCAAGGAACCAAGGTTTCACAAGAGGACCAGACACATAAAGCGACGCTTCAACTCCATCCGCGATTACATAGAGGAGAAGGACATAAATATTTCCAAAGTGCACATGAATCTGAATGTTGCAGACCCGTTGACTAAACCACTTCCAAGGGCTAAACATGATCAACACCAGAACTGCATGGGTGTTCGATTCATTACAATGTAAATCACATAGTGATGTGAGCTAGATTATTGACTCTAGTGCAATTGGGAGACTGTTGGAAATATGCCCTAGAGGCAATAAATAAAGTGTTTATTATTATATTTCCTTGTTCATGATAATCGTTTATTACCCATGCTATAATTGTATTATTTGGAAACACATTACATGTGTGGGTAAATAGACAACACTTTGTCCCTAGTATGCCTCTAGTGAACTAGCTCGTTGATCAAAGATGGTCAAGGTTTCCTAGCCATTGACATGAGATGTCATTTGATAATGGGATCACATCATTAGGAGAATGATGTGATGGACAAGACCCAAACTACAAACATAGCATATGATCGTGTCAGTTTATTGCTACTGTTTTCTGCATGTCAAGTATATGTTCCTATGACCATGAGATCATGCAACTCACGGATACCGGAGGAGTGCCTTGTGTGTATCAAACGTCGCAACGTAACTGGGTGACTATAAAGGTGCTCTACAGGTATCTCCGAGGGTGTCTGTTGAGTTGGCATGGATCAAGACCGAGATTTGTTACTCCGTGTGACAGGGAGGTATCTCAGGGCCCACTCTGTAATACAACATCACAATGAGGCTTGCAAGCAATGTGTCTAAATATTAGTCACGGGATCTTGTATTACGGAACGAGTAAAGATACTTGCCGATAACAAGGTTGAACTAGGTATGGAGATACCGACGATCGAATCTCGGGCAAGTAACATACCGAAGAACTAAGGGAACATCATACGGGATTAACTGAATCCTTGACATAAAGGTTCAACCGATAAAGATCTTCATAGAATATGTAGGAACCAATATGGGCATCCAGGTCCCACTATTGGTTATTGACCGTAGAGGTGTCTCGGTCATCTCTACATAGTTCTCGAACCCGCAGGGTCTGCACACTTAAGGTTTGATGATGTTTCGGTAGTATGGAGTTATGTATGGTGGTGACCTAAGGTTGTTCGGAGTCCCGGATGAGATCCCAGACGTCACGAGGAGCTCTAGAATGGTCTGGAGGTAAATATTCATATATAGGAAGTCCTGTTTTGGTCGCCGGAAAAGTTTCAGGCTCATCGGTAGTGTACCGGGAGTGCCGGTAGTGTATCGGGAGACCATCGGGAGGGGTATTTCGACCCAAGAGGCTCCATGTGCTGTGGAAGAGTGTTTACCAGCCCTTAGTGGGTTGGTGGAAGTCCCACACAAGGCCCATGCGGTTTGGGAAAAAAGGCCCAAAGAGAAAAAGTGGAAAAAGGCAAAAATAGGGTGAATCCTAGTCCTACTACGATTGGAGGTGGAGTCCACCTCCTCCACCTGGTTCGGCCGACTACTTGGAGGCTTGGACCTTGTGCCAAGCCTCCTCCTCTCTTCCTCTTATATATACTGGAAGTTTTAGGGTTTTTGCACAGAATTTTTCAGCCATGTGCTGCCCTTTCCTCTAGTGCATAGTTTCTCCTCTAGATCGGTTTTTTGCAGCACTTAGGCGAAGACCTGCCGGAATAGCTCCACCACCATCACCGGAGCACCGTCACGCTGCCAGAGAACTCGTATTCCTCTCCACTCCTTCTTGCTGGATCAAGACGGCGGAGATCGTCATCAAGCTGTACGTGTGCTGAACGCGGAGGTGTCGTCCGTTTGGCGCTAGATAGGAAGGATCGTGATCAAGCTCGTGGGACAGATCATGATCAAGTTCATGGGACGGATCATGATTGGATCGCGGGATGGATCGTTATTGGATCACGGGACGCGCGGCGATTTGGATCGCAAAGACGTTCGACTACACCAACCGCGTTTCTTAATGCTTCCCGCTTAGCGATCTACAAGGGTACGTAGATCCACTCTCCCTCTCGTAGATGCTCATCACCATGGATAGATCTGCGTGTGCATAGGAAATTTTTTGTTTCCCATGCAATGTTCCCCAACACACCCACCCCAAAAAGGTCAGCGACTTTAACCCCTCTTATGTTTTATGTCGTGCTAGTGATGGGCATGTTTATTCCAAATATGTTGGTTCTTCTTATGAGTACATTGATTGGTGTATTTGGGTTCCTAATACCCTTGTTGCTAACATGAAAGGACCCATTAAAGAGTGGGTACCTAAAACCAAACATTGATCTCTTGTAGGGGTTTGCTTCCGGAGGAGTATAATGGTTTCTCGATAGTGGAGCAAAAAATCATATGACCGGAAGCAAGGACTTGGTGGTGGACATTCATCCTGACCCATCCGTGGCCACTCAAGTCTCATTTTGTGACGATGCAATTTCAAAGGTATTGGGTCTTGTCAAGGTATAATCTCTTCTGAACTCTCCATAGAGAATGTTATGCTTGTTGAGACCCTTGCATACAATTTACTTTCTATTCATCAACTCACACTCATGGGTTTTTGTACCTTCTTTGGTGTTGACTCCATGGCCCTTTTGTGGAGCAAGACTCTTAAAGTAGCTTTTGTTTGGCATGTCAAGAACAGTCTCTATGTGGTTAACTTCTCGGAGCGATCCACTAAGACTGCGACTTACCTAATGGCTAAAGTTCATGTGGGATGGCTCTGGCATCGCCGGCTAGCCCATGTTAATATGAGATCTTTGCAAAGTCTCCTCAAAGGGGATCACGTCCTTGGACTAAAAAATGTGAGTTTTTCCAGAGATCGTGCTTGCAGTGCTTGTATTGAAGGAAAGCTACATGAGACAGCTCACCGCCCCACGACTACCATTTACTCAAAGAGGCCCTGGAGCTCCTCCACAAGGATCTCCTTGGTCCTCCGTCTTTCGATAGCCTTAGGGGAAGAAAGTATTGTTTGGTGATTGTAGATGACTACTCAACATACACTTGGGTATATTTATTCAAGAGGAAGAGTGAAACTCAACAAACCGTCATCGACTTTGCAAATGAAGCTCAACGACAACATGAGGCAAAGATTCTGATGATAAGAAGTGACAATGGCACCAGGTTCAAGAAGTACACCTTGAATGAGTTCCTTAGTGATGAGGGGATCAAGCACCAATACTTCGCACCTTATACCCCCCAACAAAATGGTGTTGCCGGGAGAAAGAACCGGACGTTGATGGACGCGGCAAGGACCATGATGGCGAAATTCAAATCTCAGTACAATTTCTGGGCCGAAGCCATCAACACAGCTTGTCATGCATCCAATCAGCTCTATCTCCGAAAAGGCTTGAACAAGACTCCTTATGAAATTCTTACCGTTAACAAGCCCAATCTCAAGTAATTCAGGGTGTTCCGGTGTAAGTGTTTCATTCTCAAGAAAGGTGTTCGTTTGTCTAAATTCGAACCTAGAGCTCAAGAGGGCATATTTGTTGGTTATGCTACAAACTCTCGCGCTTATCGTGTCCTCAATAAGTCCAATGGACTCATTGAGGAGATGTGTAACGTAGAGTTTGATGAAAATAATGGCTCCCAAGTGGAGAAAAGTGGTCTTTGTGATGTAGGTGATGAAATTCCTCCCTAAGCCATAAGAAGAATGGGTGTGGGACACTTCCTACCCGTTGAGGAACCCCTTGTGGCCGAAGGAGAAGGACAATGTTCCACTCAAGTAGAACCTTTTGGGGAACGTTGCATGGGAAACAAAAATTTTCCTACGCACATGCAAGATCTATCCATGGTGACGAGCATCTACGAGAGGGAGAGTGGATCTACATACCCTTGTAGATTGCTAAGCGGGAAGCGTTAAGAAACGCGGTTGATGTAGTCGAACGTATTCGCGATCCAAATCGCCGAGCATCCCGTAATCCCATCATGATCCATCTCACGATCTAATCACTATCCGTCTTGCAATCCCATGATGATCCGTCCCGCGATCTTGATCACGGTCCTTCCGATCTAGCGCCAACGGACGGCACCTTCGCGTTTAACACACGTAAAGCTCGATGACGATCTCCACCATCTTGATCCAGCAAGAGAGAGTGGAGAGGTAGATGAGTTCTTTGGCAGCACAATGGTGTGGTGGCGGTGGTGGTGAACTAATCCTGCAAGGCTTCACCTAAGCACCGCAGAACTAATCTAGAGGAGAAACTGATCTAGGGAAGAAGAGGGCAGCACGTGGCTGATTTCTATTGTCACAAAACCCTCAAAACCTCTAGAATATATAGGAGGAGGGTGGGAGGAGTCTTGCCCCCCAAGGGGCCAGCCCTTTGCTACGGCCGAAGGTGGGGAGGAGGAGTCCTCCAATCCTATTAGGACTAGGACTCCTTCTCTCCCACTTGGGCTTCCTTCCACCTTTAGGATTCTTTCCCCCAGCTGCATGGGCCTCTAGTGGGGCTTAGGCCAGCCCACTAGGGACTGGTTTACCTCCTACCACAGCCCATGTAGCCTCTTGGGTCGATACACCCCTCCCGATGGTCCCCCGGTACCTCCCGGCACTCCCGGTACACTACCGATGAGCCTGAAACTTTTCCGGCGACCAAAACAGGACTTCCTATATATCAATCTTTACCTCCAGACCATTCCGGATCTCCTCGTGATGTCTCGGATCTCATCCGGGACTCCGAACAACCTTCTATCACCACCATACATAACTCTATACTACCAAAACGTCACCAAACCTTAAGTGTGCAGACCCTGCGGGTTCGAGAACTATGTAGACATGACCGAGACACCTTTTCGGTCAATAACCAATAGCGGGACCTGGATGCCCATATTGGTTCCTACATATTCTACGAAGATCTTTATCGGTTGAACCTCTATGTCAAGGATTCAGTTAACCCGTATGTTGTTCCCTTCGTTCTTCGATATGTTACTTGCCCGAGATTCGATCGTTGATATCTCTATACGTAGTTCAATCTCGTTACCAGCAAGTCTCTTTACTTGTTCCATAATACAAGATCCCATGGCTAACACTTTAGTCACATTGCTTGCATGGCTTGTTGTGATGTTGTATTACCGAGTGGGCCCTGAGGTACCTCTTCGTCACACGGAGTAACAAATCCCAGTCTTGATCCATGCCAACCAAACAAACACCCTCGGAGATACCTGTAGAGCACATTTATAGTCACCCAGTTATGTTGCGATGTTTGATACACACAAGGTACTAAGGATAATTTTCCATAATCGAGAAATATTTCCTCCATAATCGAGAAATATTTCCTTAGTCCTCTAGTTACTAAGGATAATTTTGACCGTTGTCGAGTGATCCACTCATGGATCACTCTTGTACCCCTTGACAGACTTATGGCAAGGCACACACAGGTGCGATACACAACATGGCATACTATATAGAACCTATGGATTAAGCATAGGGGACGACCTTCGTCCTTTCTCTTTCTTCTGCCGTGGTCGAGCTTTGAGTCTTACTCAACTCCACACCTTACAAATCCGGAAAGAACTCCTTCTTTGACTGATCCATTTTGAACTCTTTCAAAATCTTGTCAAGGTATGTACTCATTGAAAAATCTTATCAGGCGTCTTGATCTATCTCTATAGATCTTAATGCTCAATATTCAAGTAGCTTTATCCAGGTCTTCCTTTGAAAAACACTTTTCAAACAACCGTTTATGCTTTCCAAAAATTCTACATTATTTCCGGTCAACAATATGTCATCCACATATACTTATAAGAAATTCTATAGTGCTCCCACTCACTTTATTGTAAATACAAGTTTCTCGTAAACTTTGTATAGACTCAAAAAGTTTGATCACCTAATCAAAGTGTATATTCCAACTCCGAGATACTTGCTCCAGCCCATAGAAGGATTACTGGAGCTTGCACACCTTTTAGCATCCTTAGGACTGACAAAACCTTCTGGGTGTATCTCATACAACCTTTTATCAAGGAAGGAAACGATGTTTTGACATCCATCTGCCAGATTTCATAATTGAAAAATGCTGCAATTGCTAACATAATTCCAACAGACTTTAGCATCGCTACGGATGACAAAGTCTCATCGCAGTCAACTCCTTGAACTTTGTCGGAAACTTGTTTGCGACAAGTCGAGCTTTATAAATGGTGACATTCACCATCATCCTCCCTCTTCTTCTTAAAAATCCATTTGTACTCAACGGTCTGCCGTTCAACGGACAAGTCTACCAAAGTCCATACTTGGTTTTCACACATGGATCCTTTCACGGATTTCATGACTCCTAGCCATTTGTCGGAATCCGGGCCATCATCACTTCTCCATAGCTCGTAGGCTTGTCGTTGTCCAACAACATGACCTGTAAGACAAGGTTACCGTACCACTCGGGAGCAATACGTGCCCTTGTCGACCTACGAGGTTCGATAGAAACTTGATCCGAAGCTTCATGATCATCATCATCAACTTCCTCTTCAACTGATGCAGGCTCTGTTGGAAATATGCCCTAGAGGCAATAATAAAATGGTTATTATTGTATTTCCTTGTTCATGATAATTGTCTATTGTTCATGCTATAATTGTGTTAACCGGAAACCGTAATACATGTGTGAATACATAGACCACAACATGTCCCTAGTGAGCCTCTAGTTGACTGGCTCGTTGATCAATAGATGGTCACGGTTTCATGGCCATGGACATTGGATGTCGTTGATAACGGGATCACATCATTAGGAGAATGATGTGATGGACAAGACCCAATCCTAAGCATAGCACTAGATCGTGTAGTTCATTTGCTAAAGCTTTTCAATGTCAAGTATCGTTTCCTTAGACCATGAGATTGTGCAACTCCCGGATACCGTAGGAATGCTTTGGGTGTGCCAAACGTCACAACGTAACTGGGTGGCTATAAAGGTGCACTACGGGTATCTCCGAAAGTATCTGTTGGGTTGGCATGAATCGAGACTGGGATTTGTCACTCCGTGTGATGGAGAGGTATCTCTGGGCCCACTCGGTAAGACATCATCATAATGAGCTCAATGTGACTAAGGAGTTAGCCACGGGATGATGTATTACGGAACGAGTAAAGAGACTTGCCAGTAACGAGATTGAACAAGGTATGGGGATACCGACGATCGAATCTCGGGCAAGTATCATACCGATAGACAAAGGGAATTGTATACGGGATTGATTGAATCCTTGACATCGTGGTTCATCCGATGAGATCATCGTGGAGTACGTGGGAGCCAACATGGGTATCCAGATCCCGCTGTTGGTTATTGGCCGGAGAAGTGTCTCGGTCATGTCTACGTGTCTCCCGAACCCGTAGGGTCTACACACTTAAGGTTCGATGACGCTAGGGTTATAGGGAAAAGGTATACGTGATTACCGAAGGTTTTTCGGAGTCCCGGATGAGATCCCGGACGTCACGAGGAGCTCCGGAATGGTCTGGAGGTAAAGATTGATATATAGGAAGTCCAGTTTTGGTCACCGGAAAGTTTTCGGGCTCATCGGTAGTGTACCGGGAGTGCCGGGAGGGTGCCGGAGGACCCCCGGGAGGGGTGTGACGACCAAAGGACCACATGGGCTGTTAGATAAAGTGTGCCAGCCCTTATTGGGCTGGGAAAGACTTTTGCTAAAGGCCCATGCGGCTGGAGATAAGGAGATAAGGCAAAAAGGATTTAAAAGGAGGAGATCCACCTCCCTTGTGGGAGGTGGACTCTCCCTTTAATTCGGCCGGCCCTCTCCTCTTTGGAGTAGAGGCCAAGCCAGCCCTCCACGTCCCTCCTCCTATATATACTTGAGGTTTTGGATGTTTTGAGACAAGATTTGATCTCTCTCTCTCACGGCGAAGCCCTACCTCTCTTCTTCCTCCTCCGCAGCGCTTAGGCGAAGCCCTGTCGGAATACCTTGCTACTCCACCACCACCACGCCGTCGTGCTGCTGTTGGAGCCCTTCCCCAACCTCTCCTTCCTCCTTGCTGGATCAAGGTGTTGGAGACGTCACCGGGCTGCACGTGTGTTGAACGCGGAGGTGCCGTCCGTTCGGCACTTGATCGGATCTACCGCGATCTGAATCGCTGCGAGTACGACTCCATCGACCGCGTTCTTGTAACGCTTCCGCTTAGCGATCTTCAAAGGTATGAAGATCCAATCTCTCCCCACTCGTTTGCTGGTTTCTCCATAGATAGATCTTGGTGACACGTAGTCAAATTTTGATTTACTACTACGTCTCCCAACAGTGGCATCATGAGCTAGGTCTATGCGTAGAATCTATGCACGAGTAGAACACAAAGCAGTTGTGGGCGTCGATTTTGTTAATATGCTTGCCGTTACTAGTCTTATCTTGATTCGACGGTATTGTGGGATGAAGCGGCCCGGACCAACCTTACACGTACGCTTACGTGAGACCGGTTCCACCGCCTGACATGCACTAGTTGCATAAGGTGGCTAGCGGGTGTCTGTCTCTCCCACCTTAGTCGGATTGGATTCGATGAAAAGGGTCCTTATGAAGGGTAAATAGCAATTGGCATATCACGTTGTGGTTTTGACGTAGGTAAGAAACGTTCTTGCTAGAAACCTATAGCAACCACGTAAAAACTTGCAACTACAAATTAGAGGACGTCTAACTTGTTTTTGCAGCATATGCCGTGTGATGTGATATGGCCAAAAGGATGTGATGTGATGCATTGTGATGTATGAGATTGATCATGTTCTTGTAATAGGGTTCACGACTTGCATGTCGATGACTATGACAACCGGCAGGAGCCATAGGAGTTGTCTTATATCATTGTATGACCTGCGTGTCAATCATAAACGCCATGTAATTACTTTACTTTATTGCTAAACGTTAGCTGTAGTAGTAGAAGTAATATTTGGCGAGACAACTTCATGAAGACACAATGATGGAGATCATGATGATGGAGATCATGGTGTCGTGCCGGTGACAGTGATGATCATGGTGCCCCGAAGATGGAGATCAAAGGAGCAAGATGATATTGGCCATATCATGTCACTATATTGATTGCATGTGATGTTTATCATGTTTACATCTTATTTGCATAGAACGACGGTAGTAAATAAGATGATCTCTCAATAAAATTTCAAGAAAGGTGTTCACCCTAACTGTGCACCGTTGCTAAGGATTGTCGTTCCGAAGCACCACGTGATGATCGGGTGTGATAGGTTCTAACGTTCGCATACAACGGGTGTAAGCCAGATTTACACATGCGAAACACTTAGGTTGACTTGATGAGCCTAGCATGTACAGACATGGCCTCGGAACACGGAAGATCGAAAGGTCGAACATGAGTCGTATAGAAGATACGATCAACATAGAGATGTTCACCATGGATGACTAGTCCGTCTCACGTGATGATCGGACACGGGCTAGTTGACATGGATCATGTATCACTTGGAAGACTAGAGAGATGTCTATCTAAGTGGGAGTTCATTAATAATTTGATTAAATGAACTTAATTATCATGAACTTAGTCTAAAAATGTCCTTGCAAATTATGTCGTAGATAGCTCGCGCTGTAGCTCCCCAGTTTTATTGATACAATCCTAGAGAAAAGTAAGTTGAAAGTTGATGGTAGCAATAATGCGGACTGGGTCCGTGATCTGAGGATTGTCCTCATTGCTGCACAGAAAGCTTATGTTTTTGATGTACCGCTAACTGCATCACTCCCTCAAGCGTTGTCTGTAGATGTTGTGAACATATGACAGGCACTTTTTGATGACTACGTGATAGTTCAGTGCGTCATGCATTACGGCTTAGAATTGAGGCTTCAAAATGTTTTGAACGTCACAGAACATATGAGATGTTCTAGGAGCTGAGATTGTGATCTCAAGCTCGTGCCTATGTTGAGAGGTATGAGACCTCCAACAAGATTCTTTGCCTGCAAGATAAAGGAGAATAGCTTAATCGGTGAGCGTGTTCTCAGATTGTCTGGGTGCTACAATCACTTGAATCAAGTGGGAGTTAATCTTCCAGATGAGATAGTGATTAATGCAGTTCTCCAAGTCACTGCCACCAAGCTACTAGAGCTTCGTGATGAACTATAACATGCCAGGGATGGATAAGATGATCCCTGAGTTGTTCGTGATGTTTGACACCACGAAGGTAGAAATCAATAAGGAGCATCAAGTGTTGATGGTTAAGTGAAAACCACTAGTTTCAAAAGGGGCAAGGGCAAGAAGGGAAAAACTTCAGGAATGGCAAGCCAGTTGTTGCTCTAGTGAAGAAACCCAAGGTTGAGCCCGAACCCGAGACTAAGTGCTTCTGTTATGAGGAGAATGTTCGCTGAAGCGGAAAAACCCTAGATGATTGGTAGATAAGAAGGCTGGTAATGTCAATGGAAGTATATTTGATATACGTGTTAGTGATGTGTACCTTGCTAGTACTCCTAGTAGCACCTGGGTATTAGATACCGGTTCGGTTGCTAAGTGTTAGCAACTCGAAATAAAAGCTACGGAGTAAATGGAGACTAGCTAGGTGAAAGGTGACGATGTGTGTTGGAAGTATTTCCAAGATTGATGTGATCACCATCGCACGCTCTCTCTACCTTCAGGATTTGTGATAAACCTAAATAAATGTTATTTGGTGTTTGCGTTGAGCATAAACGTGATTAGATCATGATTAGTGCGATACGGTTATTCATATAAGTTAGAGAATAATGGTTATTCTGTTTACATGGATAATGCCTTCAATGGTCATGCACCCACTCGAAATGGTTTATCGAATCATGATTGTAGTAGTACACATATTCATAACATTGGTACCAAAAGATACAAAGTTAATAATGATAGTACCACATGCTTGTGGCACTGCCACGTAATGTCATATTGGTATAAATCGCATGAAGAAACTCCATGATGATGGATGTTTTTTGACTCACTCGATTTCGAATCGGTTGAGACATGCGAGCCATGCCTCTTGGGCAAGATGACTGAGACCCCGTCATCCAATATGATGGAGCGGGCAAGTGGCTTATTGGAATTAATACATGTTGATGTATGTGGTCCAATGAGTGTTGAAACACACAGTGGATATCGTTGTTTTTCTTTACCTTCACTGATGATTTGAGTAAATATGGGGATATTTACTTAATGAAACACGAATCTGAAATGTTTGAAAGGTTCAAGGAGTTTCAGAGTGAAGTTAAAGATCATCGTGACAAGAAGATAAATGTCTATGATATGATCATGGAGGTGAATATCTAAGTTACGAGTTTGGTATGCAATTTTAGACAATGTGGAAATTGTTTCACAGCTCACGCCTCCTGGAACACCATAGTGTGATGGTGTGTTCGAATGTCGTAGTCGTGCTCTATTGGATATAGTGAGTACTATGATGTATCTTATCGTTTTACCACTATCGTTATGGGGTTATGCATTAAAGACAAATCCATTCACTTTAACAGGGCACCATCTAAGTCTGTTGAGATGACACCGTGAGAATTATGGTTTGACAGAAGCCTAAGCTGTCATTTCTTAATGTTTGGGGCTGCGACGCTTATGTGAAAATGGGTTTTTCACCTAGCGAGCTCGAACCCAAAGCAGACAAATGCATCTTCATAGAATACCCTAATGAGACATTGGGTATACCTTCTATCTCAGATCCAAGCGCAAAAGGTGTTTGTTGCTAAGAACGGGTCCTTTCTTGAGAAAGAGTTTCTCTCGAAAGAATTGAGTGGGAGGAAGATAGAACTTGATGAGGTTGTTGAACCTTTGTTTCAACCAGAGAATAGCGCAACACAGAAAGATGTTTCTGTAGAGCCTACTCAGTTGAAAAGGAAGTTAATGATGATGATCATGAAGCTTCGGATCAAGTCACTATCGAACCTCGTAGGTCGACAAGGACGCGTACTGCTCCTGAGTAGTACGACAACCCTGTCTTGGAAATCATGTTGTTGGACAACGATGAACCTACGAACTATGGAGAAGCGATGGTGGTCCCGGATTCCAACAAATGGCTAGGAGCCATGAAATCCGAGAAAGGATCCATGTATGAAAACCAAGTATGGACTTTGGTAGACTTGCCTGTTGAATGGCGGGTCATTGAGTACAAATGGACTTTTGAAATAAACATAGACGCTAATGGTGAAATGTCACCGTTTATAAAGCTCGACTTGTCGCAAAGAAGTTTCCGCCAAGTTCAAGGAGTTGACTGCGATGAGATTGTCTCATCTGTAGCGATGCTAAAAGTCGATTAAAATTTTGTTAGCAGTTGCTGCATTTTTCGATTATGAAATCTGGCAGATGGATGACAAAACAAGGTTTCCGTAATGGTTTTTGTGAGGAAGAGTTGTATGTGATACAACCAGAAGGTTTTGTCAATCCTAAGGATGCTAATAATATGCAAACTCCAGCGATCCTTCTATGGACTAGAGCAAGAATCTCGGAGTTGGAATATATGCTTTGATGAGGTGATCAAAGTGTTTAAGTTTATACAAAGTTTATGAGAAACTTGTATTTGCAAGAAAGTGAGTGGGAGCACTATAGAATTTCTTATAAGAATATGTAGTTGACATATTATTGATTGGAAATGATGTAGAATTTCTGGAAGAGCATGAAGGGTTGTTTGAAAAGAGTTTTTTCAAAGGAAGACCCAGATAAAGCTACTATTTTATTGAGCATCAAGATCTATAGGGATAGATCAATTCGCTTGATAAGTTTTTTCGACGAAGACATACCTTGACAAGTTTTTGAAGGAGTTCAAAATAGATGGGTCAAAGAAGGAGTTCTTGACTGTATTGTAAGGTGTGAAATTGAGTAAGACTCAATACCCGACCACGGCAGAAGATAAAGAAAAGATGAGTGTCATCTCCTATGCTTTAGCCATAGGCTCTATATAGTATGCCATGCTGTGTACCGCACCTGTGTGTGCCTTGCCATGAGTCTGTCAAGGGGTACAAGAGTAATCCAAGAGTGGATCACTGGACAACGGTCAAAGTTATCCTTAGTAACTTGAGAACTAAGGAAATATTTCTCGATTATGGAGGTGATAAAGAGTTCATCGTAAAGCGTTACGATGATGCAAGCTTTAACTCCAATCCGGATGACTCTTAGTAGAAATCTGGCTACGTATAGTGGAGCAGCCATTTGGAATAGCTCCAAGTGGAGCGTGGGAGCAGTATCTACAAATATGACATGGAAAGTTTGCAAGGTACACACGGATCTGAATGTCACAGACCCGTTGACTAAAAACCTCTTTCACGAGCAGAACATGAACAAACCCCAGAACTTATTGGGTGTTAATCACATGATGATATGATCACATGGTGATGTAAGTGTTAATCACATGGTGATGTGAACTAGATTATTGACTCTAGTGCAAGTGGGAGACTGTTGGAAATATGCCCTAGAGGCAATAATAAAATGGTTATTATTGTATTTCCTTGTTCATGATAATTGTCTATTGTTCATGCTATAATTGTGTTAACCGGAAACCGTAATACATGTGTGAATACATAGACCACAACATGTCCCTAGTGAGCCTCTAGTTGACTGGCTCGTTGATCAATAGATGGTCACGGTTTCATGGCCATGGACATTGGATGTCGTTGATAACGGGATCACATCATTAGGAGAATGATGTGATGGACAAGACCCAATCCTAAGCATAGCACTAGATCGTGTAGTTCATTTGCTAAAGCTTTTCAATGTCAAGTATCGTTTCCTTAGACCATGAGATTGTGCAACTCCCGGATACCGTAGGAATGCTTTGGGTGTGCCAAACGTCACAACGTAACTGGGTGGCTATAAAGGTGCACTACGGGTATCTCCGAAAGTATCTGTTGGGTTGGCATGAATCGAGACTGGGATTTGTCACTCCGTGTGATGGAGAGGTATCTCTGGGCCCACTCGGTAAGACATCATCATAATGAGCTCAATGTGACTAAGGAGTTAGCCACGGGATGATGTATTACGGAACGAGTAAAGAGACTTGCCAGTAACGAGATTGAACAAGGTATGGGGATACCGACGATCGAATCTCGGGCAAGTATCATACCGATAGACAAAGGGAATTGTATACGGGATTGATTGAATCCTTGACATCGTGGTTCATCCGATGAGATCATCGTGGAGTACGTGGGAGCCAACATGGGTATCCAGATCCCGCTGTTGGTTATTGGCCGGAGAAGTGTCTCGGTCATGTCTACGTGTCTCCCGAACCCGTAGGGTCTACACACTTAAGGTTCGATGACGCTAGGGTTATAGGGAAAAGGTATACGTGATTACCGAAGGTTTTTCGGAGTCCCGGATGAGATCCCGGACGTCACGAGGAGCTCCGGAATGGTCTGGAGGTAAAGATTGATATATAGGAAGTCCAGTTTTGGTCACCGGAAAGTTTTCGGGCTCATCGGTAGTGTACCGGGAGTGCCGGGAGGGTGCCGGAGGACCCCCGGGAGGGGTGTGACGACCAAAGGACCACATGGGCTGTTAGATAAAGTGTGCCAGCCCTTATTGGGCTGGGCAAGACTTTTGCTAAAGGCCCATGCGGCTGGAGATAAGGAGATAAGGCAAAAAGGATTTAAAAGGAGGAGATCCACCTCCCTTGTGGGAGGTGGACTCTCCCTTTAATTCGGCCGGCCCTCTCCTCTTTGGAGTAGAGGCCAAGCCAGCCCTCCACGTCCCTCCTCCTATATATACTTGAGGTTTTGGATGTTTTGAGACAAGATTTGATCTCTCTCTCTCACGGCGAAGCCCTACCTCTCTTCTTCCTCCTCCACAGCGCTTAGGCGAAGCCCTGTCGGAATACTTTGCTACTCCACCACCACCACGCCGTCGTGCTGCTGTTGGAGCCCTTCCCCAACCTCTCCTTCCTCCTTGCTGGATCAAGGTGTTGGAGACGTCACCGGGCTGCACGTGTGTTGAACGCGGAGGTGCCGTCCGTTCGGCACTTGATCGGATCTACCGCGATCTGAATCGCTGCGAGTACGACTCCATCAACCGCGTTCTTGTAACACTTCCGCTTAGCGATCTTCAAAGGTATGAAGATCCAATCTCTCCCCACTCGTTTGCTGGTTTCTCCATAGATAGATCTTGGTGACACGTAGGAAAATTTTGATTTACTACTACGTCTCCAACAGGCTCCACAAAAACATCTTTCTTTGTTGCACTACTCTCTGGTTGAAATAAAGGTTCATACAACCTCATCAAGTTCTATCTTCCTTCCACTCAATTCTTTTGAGAGAAACTCTTTCTCAAGAAAGGACCCGTTTTTAGCAACAAAGACTTTGCACTCGGATCTGAGATAGAAGGTATACCCAACCGTTCTTAGGGTATTCCATCAAGATGCATTTTTCCGCTTTGGGTTCGAGCTCCTTAGGTGAAAACCTTTTTTCACATAAGCTTCGCAGCCCCAAACATTAAGAAATGACAGCTTAGGTTTCTATCAAACCATAATTCATATGGTGTCATCTCAAAATATTTAGATGGTGCCCTATTTAAAGTGAATGTAGTTGTCTCTAATGCAAAACCCCAAAATGATTGTGGCAAAACGTTAAGAAACATCATAGTACGCACCATATCCAATAGAGCCTGACTATGAAGTTCGGACACACCATCATACTATGGTTTTCCAGGTGGCGTGAGTTGTGAAACAACTTTCACATTGTCTAAAGTTGTATGCCAAACTCGTAACTCAGATATTCACCTCCACAATCATATCGTAGACATTTTTATCTTCTTGTTATGATAATATTAAACTTCACTCTGCATTTTTTGAACTTTTCAAATGTTTCAGACTTTGTGTTTCATTAAGTAAATATACCCATATATACTCAAATCATCAGTGAAGGTAAGAAAATAACGATATCCACTGCACGGTACAACACTCATTGGACCTCATACATCAACTGTATTATTTCAAATAAGTCATTTGCCCACTCCATCATACCAGAAAATCAGGTCTTAGTCATCTTGCCCAAGAGGCATGGTCCATGTCTCAATCGATTCAAAATCGAATGAGTCCAAAGATCCATCCGCATGTAGTTTCTTCATGCGCTTTACACCAATATGACATTTAGCGGCAGTGCCACAAGTATGTGGTACTATCATTATTAACTTTGTATCTTTTGGATCTATTTTATGAACATGTGTATTAGTACGATCAAGATTCAACAAACCATTCTCATTGGGTGCATGACCATTGAAGGTATTATTCATGTAAACAGAATAACCATTATTCTCTAACTTAAATGAATAACCTGTTGGGTAACGTAGTAGTAAATCAAAAAATTCCTACGTGTCACCAAGATCAATCTATGGAGAAACCAACAACGAGTAAGGGGTGCATATTCATACCTTTGAAGATCGCAAAGCGGAAGCATTACAAGAACGCGGTTGGTGGAGTCGTACTCGCAGCGATTCAGATCGCGGTCAATTCTGATCTAAGCGCCAAACAACGGCGCCTCCACATTCAACACATGTGCATCCCGGTGACGTCTCCTACGCCTTGATCCAGCAAGGAGGAAGGAGAGGTTGAGGGAGAGCTCCGGCAGCATGATAGCGTGGTGGCGGTGGAGCTGCGTGGTACTCCGGTAGGGCTTCGCTAAGCACTACGGAGGACGAGGAGGTGGAGAGGTAGGGTTGCGCCGAGAGAGAGAAAGATGCGTGTTCTTGGCAACCCCAAAACCCCACATATAGATAGGAGGAGGAGGAGGGAGGGCTCAGCCCCTAGGGTTCCCACCCTAGGGCGGTGGCCGGCCCTAGATGGCCCTTTGGGGCGGCGGCCAAGAGAGGGAGAGGGAGGGGCGGCACCCTAGGTGAGCCTAAGGCCCATCTACGCTAGGGTTCGCCCCCTCTCCTCCTTGTGCTGCGCCTTGGGCCTTGGTGGGAGGCGCACCAGCCTACTCTGGGGCTGGTCCTTTCCACCTTCGGCCCACGCAGCCCTATGGTGCCGGTGGCCCCAAATGGTGGACCCCTGGAACCCTTCCGGTGGTCCCGGTACATTACCGGTGATGCCTGAAACACTTCCGGTGACCAAAACCTCACTTCCTATATATGAATCTTTACCTCCGGACCATTCTGGAACTCCTCGCGACGTCCAGGATCTTACCCAGGACTCCGAAAAATCTTCGGTAACCACATATAATATTTCCCTATCCCTAGCGTCATCGAACCTTAAGTGTGTAGACCCTACGGGTTCGGGAGGCATGTAGACATGACCGAGACACCTCTCCAGTCAATAACCAACAGCGGGCTATGGATACCCATGTTGGCTCCCACAAGCTCCACGATGATCTTATCGGATGAACCACGATGTCGGGGATTCTATCAATCCTGTATACAATTCCCTTTGTCCATCGGTATGTTACTTGCCCGAGATTCGATCGTCGGTACCCATGTTGGCTCCCACAAGTCTCTTTACTCGTTCCGTAACACATCATCCTGTGACTAACTCCTTAGTCACATTGAGCTCATTATGATGATGTCTTATCGAGTGGGCCCAGAGATACCTCTCCATCACACGGAGTGACAAATCCCAGTCTCGATTCGTGCCAACCCAACAGACGCTTTCGGGGATACCCGTAGTGTACCTTTATAGCCACCCAGTTACGTTGTGACGTTTGGCACACCCAAAGTATTCCTACGGTATCCAAGAGTTGCACAATCTCATGGTCTAAGGAAACAATACTTGACATTAGAAAAGCTTTAGCAAACGAACTACACGATCTTGTGTTATGCTTAGGATTGGGTCTTGTCATTCTCCCATTGATGTGATCCCATTATCAACAACATCTAATGTCCATGGTCATGAAACCGTGACCATCTATTGATCAACGAGCTAGCCAACTAGAGTCTCACTAGGGACATGTTGTCGTCTATGTATTCACACATGTATAACAGTTTCCGGTTAATACAATTACAACATGAACAATACACAATTATCATGAACAAGGAAATATGATAATAAGCATTTTATTATTGCCTCTAGGGCATATTTCCAACAGTCTCCCACTTGCACTAGAGTCAATAATCTAGTTACATTGTGATGTATCGAACACCCATAGAGTTCTGGTGTTGATCATGTTTTGCTCGTGAGAGAGGTTTAGCTAACACATCTGCGACATTCAGATGTGTATGTACTTTACAAATATCTATATCTCCTTCCTGAATGTAATCACGAATGGAGTTGAAGCGGCGCTTGATGTGTCTTGTCTTCTTGTGAAACCTGGGCTCCTTGGCAAGCGCAATAGCTCCAGTGTTTACACAGAATAGAGTCATCGGGCTCAACGCATTGGGAATTACTCCTAGGTCGGTGATGAACTCCTTCATCCAGACTCCTTCCTTTACTGCTTCCGAAGCATCTATGTACTCCGCTTCACATGTAGATGCCGCCACGACGCTTTTCTTGCTGCTGCACCAGCTGATTGCCCCTCCGTTCAAAATATACACATATCCGGTTTGCGACTTGAAGTCATCCAGATCTATGTCGAAGCTAGCATCGATGTAACCCTTTACGACGAGCTCTTTGGCACCTCCATATACGAGAAACATGTCCTTGGTCCTTTTTAGGTACTTCAGGATATTCTTGACCGCTGTCCAGTGTTCCGCTCCGGGATCACTTTGGTACCTCCCTACCAAACTTATGGCAAGGTTCACATCAGGTTTGGTACACAGCGTGGCATACATAATAGAGCCTATGGCTGAATCATAGGGGATGACACTCATCTTTTCTCTATCCTCTGTCGTGGTCGGGCATTGAGTCGTACTCAATCTCACACCCTGTAACACAGGCAAGAACCCCTTCTTGGACTGATCCATATTGAACTTCTTCAATATCTTATCAAGGTATGTGCTTTGTGAAAGACCTATGAGGCGTTTCGATCCATCTCTATAGATCTTGATGCCTAATATGTAAGCAACTTCTCCAAGGTCCTTCATTGAAAAACACTTATTCAAGTAGGCCTTTATGCTTTCCAAAAGTTCTATATCATTTCCCATCAACAATATGTCATCCACATATAATATGAGAAATGCTACAGAGCTCCCACTCACTTTCTTGTAAATACAGGGTTCTCCATAAACTTGTACAAATCCAAACGCTTTAATCACCTCATTAAAGCGAGTGTTCCAACTCCAAGATGCTTGCACCAGCCCATAGATGGAGCGCTGAAGCTTGCATACTTTGTTAGTATCTTTAGGACTGACAAAACCTTCCGGCTGCATCATATACAGTTCTTCCTTAAGGAAGCCATTAAGGAATGCCGTTTTGACGTCCATTTGCCAGATCTCATAATCATAAAATGCGGCAATTGTTAACATGATTCGGACGGACTTCAGCATCGCTACGGGTGAGAAAGTCTCATCGTAGTCAACTCCTTGAACTTGTCGATAACCCTTAGCGACAAGCCGAGCCTTATAGACGGTCACATTACCATCCGCGTCAGTCTTCTTCTTAAAGATCCATTTACTTTGTATGGCTCGCCGATCATCGGGCAAGTCCACCAAAGTCCATACTTTGTTCTAATACATGGATCCCATCTCGTATTTCACGGCTTCAAGCCATTTGTTGGTATCTGGGCTTGCTATCGCTTCTTCATAGTTCGAAGGTTCACCATTGTCCAACAACATGATCTTCAGGACAGGGTTGCCATACCACTCTCGTGCGAAACGTGTCCTTGTGGACCTTCGAGGTTCAATAGCAACTTGATCTGAAGTTTCATGATCATCATCATTAACTTCCTCTCCAGCCAGTGTAGGCTCTACAGAAACAACTTCCTGTGCTGCGCTACTCTCCGATTCGAGTGGAGGTACAATTACCTCATCAAGTTGTATTTTCCTCCCACTTACTTCTTTCGAGAGAAACTCTTTCTCTAGAAAGGATCCATTTATGGAAACAAAGATCTTGCCTTCGGTTTTGACGTAGAAGGAATACCCAACAGTTCCTTTGGGGTATCCTATGAAGACGCAGTTTTCCACTTTGGGTTCGAGCTTTCCAGGTTGAAGTTTCTTCACATAAGCATCGCAACCCCAAACTTTCAGAAACGACAGCTTAGGTTTCTTTCCAAACCATAATTCATACGATGTCGTCTCAACAGACTTAGACGATTCCCTACTTAAAGTGAATGCGGCAGTATCTAATGCATATCCCCAAAATGATAGCGGTACGTCGGTAAGAGACATCATAGATCGCACCATATCCAATAGAGTGCGATTACGACGTTCAAACACACCATTTCGCTGAGGTGTGCCAGGCGGCATGAGTTGTGAAACAATTCCAGATTTCCTTAGGTGCCTGCCAAACTCGTGACTCAAATATTCTCCACCACGATCAGATCATAAGCACTTTATTTTCCTATCATGTTGATTCTCTACCTCACTCTGAAATTCTTTGAACTTTTCAAAGGTTTCAGACTTGTGTTTCATCAAGTAGACATACCCATATCTGCTCAAGTCATCAGTGAGGGTGAGAACATAATGGTAGCCACCGCGAGCCTCAACGCTCATTGGACCGCATACATCGGTATGTATTATCTCCAACAAGTCAGTTGCTCGCTCCATTGTTCCGGAGAACGGAGTCTTGGTCATCTTGCCCATGAGGCATGGTTCGCACGTGTCAAATGATTCAAAATCAAGAGACTCCAAAAGTCCATCAACATGGGGTTTCTTCATGCGTTTGACACCAATATGACCAAGGCGGTAGTGCCACATGTAAGTGGGACTATCGATATCAATCTTACATCTTTTGGTACTCACACTATGAACATGTGTAACATCACGTCCAAGATTCATCAAAAATAAACCATTGACCAGTGGGGCATGACCATAAAACATTTCTCTCATATAAATAGAACAACCATTATTCTCAGATTTAAATGAGTAGCCATCTCGCATCAAGCGAGATCCAGATACAATGTTCATGCTCAAAGCTGGTACTAAATAACAATTATTAAGGTTTAAAACTAATCCCAAAGGTAGATGTAGAGGTAGCGTGCCGACGACGATCACATCAACCTTGGAACCATTCTTGACGCGCATCATCACCTCGTCCTTCGCTAGTCTCCGCTTATTCCACAGCTCCTGCTAGGAGTTACAAATGTGAGCAACTTCACCGGTATCAAATACCCAGGAGCTACTACGAGCGCTGGTAAGGTACACATCAATAACAAGTATATCACATATACCTTTAATGTTTCCGGCCTTCTTATTCGCTAAGTACTTGGGGCAGTTCCGCTTCGAGTGACCAGTTCCCTTGCAATAATAGCACTTAGTCTCAGGCTTGGGTCCATTCTTGGGCTTCTTCCCGACAACTGATTTACCGGGCGCGACAACTGATTTGTCGTCCTTCTTGAAGTTCTTCTTACCCTTGCCTTTCTTGAAACTAGTGGTCTTATTCACCATCAACACTTGATGTTCCTTTTTGATTTCCACCTCTGCTGATTTTAGCATCGAGTACAACTCAGGAACGGACTTCTCGATACCCTGCATGTTGTAGTTCATCACAAAGCTCTTGTATCTAGGTGGAAGTGACTGGAGGATTCTGTCAATAACGGAGTCATCCGGAAGATTAACTCCCAGCCGAGTCAAGCGGTTGTGCAACCTAGACATTTGAGTATGTGCTTACTAACAGAACTATTTTCCTCCATCTTACAACTGAAGAACTTGTCGGAGACATCATATCTCTCGACCCGGGCATGAGCTTGGAAAACCAGATTCAGCTCCTGGAACATCTCATATGCTCTGTGTTGCTCAAAACGCTTTTGGAGCCCCGGTTCTAAATTGTAAAGCATGCTGCACTGAGGAGTAATCATCACAACGCGACTACCAGGCATTCATAACGTCTTGAGTTTCGGGGAAAACGGGTGCGTCACCTAGCGGTGCATCAAGGACATATAATCTCTTGGAAGCTATGAGGATGATCCTCAAGTTACGGACCCAGTCCGCATAGTTGCTTCCATCATCTTTCATCTTGGTTTTCTCTAGGAACGCGTTGAAATTGAGGTTGACATTTGCGTTGGCCATTGGATCTACAATATAGATATTAAAGGCAATTTTAGACTAAGTTCATGATAATTAAGTTCACATAATCATATTATTCAATGAACTCCCACTTAGATAGACATCTCTCTAGTCATCCAAGTGATACATGATCCATGTCAACTAGCCCGTGTCCGATCATCACGTGAGACGGACTAGTCATCCGTGGTGAACATCTTCATGTTGATCGTATCTTCCATACGACTCATGTTCGACCTTTCAGTCTACCGTGTTCTGAGGCCATGTCTATACATGCTAGGCTCGTCAAGTCAACCTAAGTGTATTGCATGTGTAAATCTGGCTTACACCCGTTGTATGCGAATGTTAGAACCTATCACACACGATCATTACGTGGTGCTTCGGAACAACGAACCTTAGCGACGGTGCACAGTTAGGGGGATCACATTTCTTGAAATTTTAGTTAGAGATCATCTTATTTAAGCTACCATCGTTCTAAGCAAATAAGATGTAAAACATGATAAACATCACATGTAATCATATAGTGACATGATATGGCCAATATCATCTTGCTCCTTTGATCTCCATCTTTGGGGCACCATGATCATCATTGTCACCGGCACGACACCATGATCTCCATCATCATGATCTCCATCATCGTGTCTTCATGAAGTTGTCTCACCAACTGTTACTTCTACTACTATGAGTAACGGTTAGCAATAAAGTAAAGTAATTACATGGCATTTTTGATTGACACGCAGGCCATACAATAAATTAAGACAACTCCTATGGCTCCTGCCGGTTGTCATACTCATTGACATGCAAGTCGTGAATCCTATTACAAGAACATGATCAATCTCATACATCACATATATCATATCACATCCTTTGGCCATATCACATCACACGACATATGCTGCAAAAACAAGTTAGACGTCCTCTAATTTGTTGTTGCATGTTTTTACGTGGCTGCTATAGGTTTCTAGCAAGAACGTTTCTTACCTACGCAAAAACCACAACGTGATATGCCAATTTCTATTTACCCTTCATAAGGACCCTGTTCATCGAATCCAATCCGACTAGAGTGGGAGAAACAGACACCCGCTAGCCACCTTATGTAACAAGTGCATGTAAGGCGGTGGAACCAGTCTCACATAAGCGTACGTGTAAAGTCGGTCCGGGACGCTTCATCCCACAATACTGCCGAATCAAGATAAGACTAGTAACAGCAAGCAAATTGACAAAATCGACGCCCACAACAACTTGTGTTCTACTCGTGCATAGATTCTACGCATAGACCTAGCTCATGATGCCACTGTTGGGTAACGTAGTAGTAAATGAAAAAATCCTACGGGTCACAAAGATCATTCTATGGAGAAAACAACAACAAGTAAGGGGAGTGCATCTTCATACCTTTTAAGATCGCAAAGCGGAAGCATTAAAAGAACGCGGTTAGTGGAGTCGTACTCGCAGTGATTCAGATCGCGGTCGATTCCGATCTAAGCGCCGAACAACGGCGCCTGCGCGTTCAACACACGTGCATCCTGGTGACGTCTCCTATGCAATGATCCAGCAAGGAGGAAGGAGAGGTTGAGGGAGAGCTCCGGTAGCACGACAGCGTGGTGGCGGTGGAACTGCATGGTACTCCGGCAGGGCTATGCCAAGCACTACGGAGGACGAGGAGGTGGAGAGGTAGGGCTGCGCCGAGAGAGAGAGAGATGCGTGTTCTTGGCAGCCCCAAAACCCCACATATAGATAGGAGGAGGAGGGAGGGTGTATTCCCTAGGGTTCCCATCCTAGGGCGGCGGCCGGCCCTGGATGGCCCTTTGGGGCGGCGGCCAAGAGAGGGAGAGGGAGGGGCGGCGCCCTAGGTGAGCCTAAGGCCCATCTACGCTAGGGTTCGCCCCCTCTCCTCCTTGTGTTGCGCCTTGGGCCTTGGTGGGAGGTGCACCAGCCCACTCTGGGGCTGGTCCTTTCCACCTTCGGCCCACGCAGCCCTATGGTGCCGGTGGCCCCACACAGTGGACCCCCGGAACCCTTCCGGTGGTCCCGGTACATTACCGGTGATGCCCGAAACACTTCCGGTGACCAAAACCTAACTTCCTATATATGAATCTTTACCTTCGGACCATTCTGGAACTCCTCCTGACGTCCAGGATCTCATCCGGGATTCCAAAAAACCTTCAGTAACCACGTACAATATTTCCCTATAACCCTAGCATCATCGAACCTTAAGTGTGTAGACCCTACGGGTTCGGGAGGCATGTAGACATGACTGAGACACCTCTCTGGTCAATAACCAACAGAGGGATATGGATACCCATGTTGGCTCCCACAAGCTCCATGATGATCTCATCGGATGAACCACGATGTCGGGGATTCAATCAATCCCGTATACAATTCCCTTTGTCCATCGGTATGTTACTTGCCCGAGATTCGATTGTCGGTATCCCTATACCTTGTTCAATCTCGTTACCGGCAAGTCTCTTTACTTGTTCCATAACACATCATCCCATGACTAACTCCTTAGTCACATTGAGCTCATTATGATAATGTCTTACCGAGTGGGCCCGGAGATACCTCTCTGTCACACAGAGTGACAAATCCCAATCTCGATTCGTGCCAACCCAACAAACACTTTCGGGGATACCACATAGTGTACCTTTATAGCCACCCAGTTACGATGTGACGTTTGGCACACCCAAAGTATTCCTACGGTATCCGGGAGTTGCACAATCTCAGGGTCTAAGGAAACGATACTTGGCATTAGAAAAGCTTCATCAAACGAACTACACGATCTTGTGCTATGCTTAGGATTGGGTCTTGTCCATCACATCATTCTCCCAATGATGTTATCCCGTTATCAATGACATCCAATTTCCATGGTCATGAAACTGTGACCATCTAGAGCTAGCCAACTAGAGGCTCACTAGGGACATGTTTTGGTCTATGTATTCACACATGTATTACGGTTTCCGGTTAATACAATTACAACATGAACAATAGACAATTATCATGAACAAGGAAATATGATAATAAGCATTTTATTATTGCCTCTAGGGCATATTTCCAACAGTCTCCCACTTGCACTAGAGTCAATAATCTAGTTACATTGTCAATCTCGGGTTTGGGTTCAACTTTGGGTTGCTTCACTGGAGCAGCAACTGACTTGCCATCCATGAAGTTTCCCTCCTTACCCTTTCCCTTTTTGAAACTAGTGGTTTTACTAACCATCAACACTTGATGCTCCTTCTTGATATCTACCTTTGCAGTGTCAAACATCGTGAATAGCTCAGGGATCATCAGTTCTATCCTTGGCATAATTATAGTTCATCACAAAGTTCTAGTAGCTTAGTGACAGTGACTTGGAGAACTACATCAATCACTATCTTATCTAGAAGATCAACTCCCACTCGATTCAAGCGATTGTAGCACCTAGAAAATCTGAGCACATGCTCAACGATTGAGCTATTCTCCTTCATCTTGCAGGCAAAGAATCTTGTTGGAGATCTCATATCTCACAGCACGGGCACGAGCCTGAGATCCCAATTTCAGCTCTCATCTCATATGTTCCATGACGTTCAAAACGTTTTGGAGCACAATTCTAAGCCGTAATGCATCACGCACTGAACTATCAAGTAGTCATTGAAACGTGTTTGTCAAATGTTCACAACATCTACAGATAATGCTAGAGGGGGTGGCGCATCGAGCGATGCATTAAGGACATAAGCCTTTTGTGGAGCAATGAGTACAATCCTCAGATCACGGACCCAATCCACAATATTTCTACCATCGTCTTTCAACTCTATTTCTCTAGGAACATATAAAAATTCAAGGGAGCTACAACGTGAGCTAGTAATCTACAACATAATTTGCAGACACTACTAACTATATTCATGACAATGAGTTCAATTAATCATATTACTTAAGAACTCCCATTGAAATTAACATCCCTCCGGTCATTCGAGTGATACATGATCCAAATTCACCAACTCAAGTCCGATCATCATGTGAGTTGAGGTGGTTTCAATGGTGAACATCATCATGTTGATCATATCTACTATATGACTCATGTTCGACCTTTTGGTCTCTTGTGTTCTAAGGCCATGTCTGTACATGCTAGGCTCGTCAAGTTTAACCCGAGTGTTCTACATTTTCAGCACTGGCTTGCACCCGTTGTATGTGAACGTAGAGTCTATCACACCCGATCATCACGTGGTGTCTCGACATGACGAACTTTCGCAACGGTGCACACTCGGGGAGAACACAATTTATCTTGAAATTTAAGTGAGGGATCTTCTTATAATGCTATCGTCATCCTAAGCAAAACAAGGTGCATAAAAGGACTAACATCATGTAGCGACCCGACTCAAAACGAGTCAAGCCTCTGTGTTTTTTGTGCCATCCCTGGATCAGTATGCTGGCACACACAGTACATAACCCTGAATATCAAAGTGCAATCACATGTAATTAACGTAAAACAGATATATACCTTAAATAGCAACGGAGACAGTCAACGGGAGTGGAGTCCCAATAACACCAACGGCAAGTTGAGTGCGGACCATAACCCTGAATCGTACTCTTACCCGTCATAGAAGAGTATCTGCAACATAAGACGTTGCAGCCGTGTAGGTCAGTACATGGAATGTACTGGCAAGATCACCATAGTAGAACAGAAGAATAAAGACTATTCTATATGCAAAGGCTTTGTGGCTCTGTGTCTAAGTTTTTGCGTAAAAGCTCATTTTATTTTCCTACAACAAAGGAATATCAGGAATTTCATTATAGAGTTACCTATCATGACATGGTGCCGCCAACCGATGTCCAAATGCCCACAAGTAACTTAAGTTGCCCACAATTAGTTATCAGTCTAGTGTTGAGAGTTCAGATATAGATCCAAGTCCAGAAGCTCAAATTGTCCGTAACCGGGGACACGGCTAATCGATTAGGTTTAACTTTGCAGAGTGTTGTGTACTTTACCCACAAGATCCGTTCCCTCCTGGAAAGTCCTCTCACTGCATGGGGTTTGAGAATGGGATGAATGAAACATGGTCTTTCAGAGTGCTTCCCTGACTGTCCGACAATGCCCATCCAATCCTAACGTCGACTACATCTCGTAGCACTGCCCAGCAGAGTCACAACAAAGATCAACCAAGCGAGAGCCCATAATGACTTGTGGCTACACAGGTAAGCTTTCGGGCATGAAGTATTCATCCTTCCCTTTGAGTCTGGGTGAGGCTTTCCGCGTGAATACTGGCCATCTCCAGCAACACCTAGGCAAATCCACTAGCTTCTCCAGGGTACCGTTCCAACCATCCCTCACCCAGTAGTGTGTATTGAAAACCTTGTTTCTCGAGTCTCGAAGTCTTGAGGTCTTGAATATGCAGGTCTTGAAGAAGCCTTCATGAAGTCGTCGTTTTGATGTGGAGTCCTTCTTCACACCACTCACGAACACTCATACCAGACCCCGTCTACTTTAGCATAGCATTCCCGGGGCTTAAGTAACAAGTGGTGGGTTCCTACCTCATGCATTCTACTCAACTACAAGAATTTCAATAACACCACGGGAGGGATTTGTTGAAATGATGTCACTATATGCAATAAAACATAGGTATGAAAAGATGGTCAAAGTGAACTTGCCTGTACTGTTGATGAAGAAATAATATTGCTCTCAGAAGTAACTTGATAGTCTATTCGTCACTCTCCGATGAAAAATCTATATAACAAACATTGCATTCATAAGCAAACACTTCTAGCAATCAATACTAACAATCACAAGGTAACACAAGAACCAAAAGTAACAAGGTTGATGAAGGAAATACTTAAGACAAATCTCAAAAATCAACAAAGTTTTCATGCACACAACTAAGGTAGTTCTCCTCTACAATAACTATTTTCAACAAAACAAAAGCAAAGTAAAATATAACAAGAATAGTTTAGTACATATTTTACTAGCAAAAAGAATTACTTTTGAAGAACAAGTAAAACTATGAAAACAACATCCTAAACAACATAAGTGTTTGCCCACTAAGCTTAACAACAAGTAAAACAATGAAATATTAAAATAAGGGAAAAACAAAGTACAAAGCAATTAATTTAACAGAAAATAAAACTTATAAAATATTTTTCAAATACGAGTTCCAACTAGCAATGCTAGAGCAACATATCAAAACAAAGCAAGGCAATGGACTATAAGTTTTAGTGGCTAAACTACTACTAAAACAAAACTATTGTTTTTGTAACCAAACTAATAGTTAACAGAAAAGAATTAAAAAATATATTTATTATAGAACAGAATTAAATTATCTAAACTTTTGTGAAAAGAATTTCTACTAAAACTAAGTTGTTTTATAAACATTACCTATTGATGAAGAATATAGTTTCCTATAATAATAGAGTAAAACTAAACTATTTTCATTAACAAAACATTTCTTAACAGAAAAGATTTACTAAAACTTTATTTGTAAACATTATCTAATTACTTAAAACTTTAGTTAAAAGAATTGTTATTACTAACTAATTTGCTTTTAAAACAACTATACCTATTTGAAAGAGGGTATAGGTCCCTACAATAAAATTTATAAACTAAACAAATTTTATATATTTTTATTAACAGTAAGTAAACCACTAAATGTTTAAGCAAGAGAACCTACTAAACAAAATAAAACTAGATCTAATTGAACTAACTAAAAACTAAATAAATAAAACTATACTAACTAATAGGCAGAATCTGTTTACAGCTAGAACACTAATCAATATCATCCTAAAAAATCTTCAAACTAAACATGGAGATAGTCCTAAGTAATACCAAGCAGTAGCAAAAAGATTCATATCAAAATCTATTTTTAAACTCTAGTTATTCAGATTTGAGTGATTTGAGCAAATTTGATTCAATTCAAATTTTACAATTCAAATTTAAAATTTAAAAGTACAGGGTGAAACTACATGAAAAATGTGAGATATTTCAAAAATAATCAACTCAAAACATTAAACAGATTAAAAGATATAGCTAAAACAAAATTTGAAAAGTTTATGTTAACTGAAACAAAACAGAAAAAAAACACGACCGACCGGTCAGTGCTACATGGCAAGATTCTATTGGCTGCTAGCGCGTGCGAGCGGGCGTTTCGAGCAGTCAACCGATCTTAAGAGGAAAATGCTTCGGGACTTTAATGAGTCTAATCTGGATCGTCATATCCAGATCGGACGGGTGGGGGTGCTCACAGTGCAAATGGTCGCCGGCAAGGGAGGTCTCCGGCGGATCCGAGGCGGCGAGGTCGTCGGCGAGGAGCTCCGGTGGTCGAGGGGGAGCGATGGAGGGGCTCAGACGACGGCGGCGGACGTCCGAAGTCGGATGGTGGGTTCGGAGGGGCGAGGGGGCAACCGGGGTGACGTGCACGGTGGTGGGGAGGTTCGGTGGCGGAGCAACTCCGACGAGGGATTGGCGGCGTCTCAGGCGAGGAGAGAAGGGGCTTCGAGGGGAAAAGAGCACGGTGAGGGGCTGCTCTTATATAGGGCCGGAGAGGGGTCGGGGAAGGAAAGGGGCGCGGATCCGGCGAGGAGGGGATCACGGCGGCGGCGGCGCGTGCGGGAGGAGGGAGATGGCCGGCGCGAAGTTTGCAGCAGTCGGGTGGGACCCGGGTGTCAGCGAGAGCGGGACCGGCGACAGCGCATCGGTCGGCCGAAAATCAAGCGATTCGGCATTGATTGAGGTGGGCCGGCCCGATCCGTTATAAAAACTTTCCTTTTTAATAAACAGAGACAATCAAAAGCCTTTAATGCAAATAATCCAGTTCCAAAAATAAGAGTATTATATATCAAAATTAACAGAATAAAATATTACATTTAATGAACATTTTTATTTTGTTATTTGAATAATTTGAGAAACCTTGACCATCTTTGATCAACGAGCTAGTCTATTAGACGTATACTAGGGACATTGTGTTGTCTATGTATCCACACATGTATCTGAGTTTCCGATCAATACAATTCTAGCATAGATAATAAACGATTGTCATGAACAAGGAAATATGATAATAACTAATTTAGTATTGCCTCTAGGGCATATTTCCAATAGAACCATCAACAACACAAAACCCACACGCTTCTGAAGAACAAAATGAAGGCCCTCTACCACATGGACAAGATCAAGGGAAAGATTAATCTACTGACAATGGTGTCATACCAAGTGATACCCAAGATCAAGCCCATGACCCCGACCAAGCTCAAGATCAAGATCTCATTCAAGATTAAGAGAAATCTCATGACGGCACTCAAGATCATCACGATGATGCTCCTCCTCCGGATGTTGTCCCTCAACCTTCTAGGAAGGAGATCTTAGAGACACGAGCTGCCAAAGATGCTGCCAAGATGAAAAAACAACAAGATTTGTTACAAAACGTCTACGACAGTTTAGAAAGAGGGGTAACCACTCGTAGACAATTAACAAACTTTTATGAACATCATGTGTTTGTTTCTTGCATTGAGCCCCTCAAGGTACAAAATGCGCTAGAGGACATGGAGTGGGTTGAAGCCATGCACGATGAACTCAACAACTTCGAGCGCAACCAAGTGTGTTGATTGGTGCCAAGACCAAAGGAGAACCACAATGTCATTGGAACTAAATGGATCTTCAAAAACAAGCAAGATGCGAACGGTGTCGTCATTCGCAACAAGGCAAGATTGGTGGCACAAGGCTACTCCCAAGTCAAGGGTATCGACTACGATGAAACCTTTGCTCCTGTTGCTCGCCTTGAATCTATTCACATGTTTCTTGCATATGCTTCTCATCATAACTTTAAATTATATCAAGTGGATGTTACAAGTGCATTTCTTAATGGTCCTCTTAAGGAGTTGGTATATGTTAAGCAACCCCCGGTGTTCGAGGATCCCAAGTTCCCCAATCATGTATATGTTCTCGATAAGGCTCTCTATGGCCTTAAACAAGCCCCATGTGCGTGGTATGAGCACCTTACCGAGATGTTGCAAGACCGCGGGTTTGAAATTGAGAAAATTGATTCCACTATTTTCACAAAGAGGGTCAACGGGAATTTGTTCATATGCCAACTATATGTTGATGATATTATATTTGGTTCTCCTAACAAAGCTTTCAATGAAAAATTTGCCACACTGATGAAAAATAAGTTTGAGATGTCTATGATGGGAGAGTTGAAGTTCTTCCTTGGATTCGAAGTCAAGCAACGAAGTCAAGGTACCTTCATCAATCAAGCTAAATACACTCAGGACATGCTCAAGGGGTTCAAGATGGATGAGCTCAATCATCCCAAGGCCAACACTCCTATGCCACTCAAACGCCATCTTGACAGTGATCCCAATGGTAAAGCTATGGATCAAAAGGTACATCGCTCCATGATTGGATCCTTGCTTTATCTTTGTGCATCTAGACCGGATATCATGTTGAGTGTGGGAATTTGTGCACGATTTCAATCCGCACCTAAGGAGAGTCACCATGTGGCTGTCAAGCGAATCTTTCGATATTTGGCCCATACCCCAAACTTTAGCTTATGGTCTCCCAAGGGTGCTTCATTTGATCTCATTGGATATACTGACTCGGATTGGGCGGGAGACCGTGTGGAAAGGAAGTCCACTTCCGGAGGCTGCCAATTTCTTGGTCGGTCTTCGGTAAGTTGGTCTTCAAAGAAACAAAACTGTGTTTCTCTCTCGTCCACCGAGGCCAAGTATGTAGCTGCTGCTAGTTGTCGTGCACAAATTCTTTGGGTGAGTCAAACTTTAAAGGATTATGGTGTCAATTGTGACAAAGTGCCTCTTTACTGTGACAATGAAAGTGCCATTGTGATCTCCAACGACCCGGTTCAACATTGCATGATGAAGCACATTGATATTTATCATCACTTTCTTCGGGATCACGTCAAGCGAGGAGATATCAATCTTATCCATCTCAACACTAATGAGCAACTTGCAGATATTTTTACGAAGCCATTGGATGAAGCAAGATTTCGCGAGTTAAGGCATGAGCTAAATATCATTTATTTGAGCAATTTGGCTTGAAACTTTGCACACCCCACCATACTCATCATGTTATCTTTTCTAGATGTAGGCATGGAATTAGGGGGAGTCTAGTTCTCTCAATGAACTATCCCTCCCCCTATATGCATAAACTAATCAAAGTCTTTCACATCCGCCATTTTTCTGATGGTTACTGTGCTTCAAAGACGAGTCTTGGTCATGGGACCAAGGACAATTCTTCACAGTGCCATACCAATTGACTCAAACATAGGTGGCTCCGGCCACCGCCCTCTCTTCAGGAGAGGTAGTGGTTCGATGTTTGGTCCTAGTTTCTCCTCTCTAATCTTTTGGACCTTGTTCTTGTTTTATTTGCTTCTTTTGTGCCCTCTCATGTGTGTCCTTGCTAAGGCCATCTCTCTTTTTCCCTCAAACCTGCCTTTCTTTGGAAGGGTGGTACTACTGCGCTAGTGCTGCATCAGCTCCGGCACGATACTACCGCATCTAGCGTGGCCGTATTTTTTTCTGCTACTGGAGGAGCAGTACTACCGCCCAGTGAGCAGTAGTATTTTTTCTACCGCTGGCCAGGCGGTACTACCGCAATGATGGGTGGTACTACCGCGCCGTCGGGACCGCGAGGGGGTTAAGGACGGGCATGGGGAGTTCCAACTTCCCCATACCATTCATTCCTTCTCCCCTCGTCTCTCTCTCCTCTCAAGGAACGGTGCGAGAGGACCTCGCCGGATCTCCGTCTCCGACCACTCTCCTCCCATTCCGACCGGTGGGATCGTTCCCCACCTCTTCCTTGTGCCATGGAACCTGATATTGCCTCTAGTTATTCTCTCTTTGCTTCTCCTTTTTGGATCTAGGCTTGGGGTCCATATGAGTTGGTTTTCCTGATTTTTGGCTAAATCATTGCATGAGTTGATGGTTGGAGGGTGCTTGTGTGGTAGAAATGTTATTTGGTAGGATACAACATGGTAGTTTTGATCTATGGTAGTACCGATCTGATATTTCGGGTGCTAGATCCACTGTTCTTGAGCACTCCGCCTCATGAGGTACTACCGCACCTCCTGGATCGGTACTACCGCCCATCGAGCGGATGTAAAATTTTACTTCCGCGCTAAGCCTAGTACTACCGCCCCTACCTGGAGCGATACTACCGCAGTCGGCGCGGTAGTAAAATTTTACTACCGCAAGACCTGCGGTACTACTGCTTGATCTAAAATTACCCCGTTTAGTTCTACCAATTCTCACTTCTATGTGGTTCTCTTGTTTGCCTTGGTCTTTGCAATGACTTCTTCTGCTCTTCTCTTGTGTTTGCGTTGTGTGTCATAGGTGGTGGCTCCAGTTCCGGTTCAAGACGCTCGAATCCCTCTCGTGATACGAGTTCAAAGCGTTTACGCAATCAAGATGCACCTGAGGGGTCCAATGCCCCACATCACAACTTCAAGACTATCGAAACCAAGATCAAGGAGCCAGTTGACAACTGGGAAGATATGCCTCAAGGAGAGTTTTAGATTCGTCGGAAGATAAACCCCTATATCAACCCTAGGGAACATTTCAAGGGCAATGACTTGTTTTGGACCAAGCAACAAAATCTCATCTATATAGATGTGATCAAGGGAAAGAAAAATATAAATGTTCCTGTCCAATGGATTGATATGGCACATTTGAGGAAGAACCAAGCATATTTTGGTGAGCCTATGGATATGGTGGAGCAGTTTGCTATCGAGGATATCATCTCGTTCCATATTGACTATGATCCCGAGATTGTGGCTCAGTTCTTTGCTTCTATCCACTTCGGATGTGAAGCGTAGCATGACTTGGATGACCAATGGAAAGAGGATGACTGCTGACTGGAAGGAGTTTATGGATCTATTGCACGTTCGTGATGAGGGGCTTGATGAGCCTGTTAGTTTACGCCCGCACGCCAACCCACATTCTACATGCAAGGAGAAGCTTCTGCCATACTTTGTTGAGAAGACATTACCCTCTCGTGAGAAAACTTTTGTGCTAAACCCGTTCCTCGATGTCATGCACCGGATCTTTCGCAACACTTTCTTTCCTTGCATGGGAGACAAGGACAAGACGCATTCCAATCTAGTGGATATGCTGCTCCTTTGTGAGCAAGAGCGAATTAACATTCCTGGACCACTTGACGTTTCTCACATCATGTGGAATGAGCTTCAGTCTGCTGTGTTCCATTGTAAGGTCCCCATCTATAGACCCTACTTGTTCTTCTTGATTCAAAAGACTTGGGAGAAGACCTTTCCGGGTGAGGATTTTCATGCTCCCAACTGGATCCATCATGAGCCCATTCAGCTGCGTCAGAAGGACAAGTGGGCTAACACTACCACTGGGCCTGCTGCTGACATATGGATGTTGATGAGGATGAGATTGAAGAGAAGGAGGACAGTTCAGAGTTGTGTGAGCCACCGTCTACTAAGCCATCTTGGGCCAAGAAGCTCAAAAATAGGATGAAGACTTTGTTCTGCATGCATGCCAAGGGCCAGTACCAGCCTCACGTTGCTCGGAAGGAGAGTCGTCATCGCGACAAGCGGATTCTGAGGAAGCTTGGCAAGACCATCTCGAGTGGGTCTGAGAAGAACATCACTCCCGAGGCTTCTTGGATGAAGAAGTAGAGCTATCAGTGGGTTGATTCAGATGAGGAGTCTATTCCAGCTGCTTCAGAGGAGGAGCTTGATGGATGATCTTTCTATAGTGGGAGCTACCACCTGTGTCTTAGGTGTCCTCTCTGCCTTTTTGGCGTCTCGATGCCAAAGGGGGAGAGAGTGTAGGATTTGTGAGGGTTTTCGTTCATTTTTGTCGTTTGCTTGCTTTTGTTGAACCTTTGTCGTTGCTTTGATTTATGTTATTTGTGTGTGAGACTAGGAGACTTCTTGTATCATATGGTGTGAGACATATGCTATCAGTCTTATCTTATTCTTGTCCCATATGATTAGTAGCTTGTGAGTTTATCTGTTATGTGCCCTTATCTTCATGCTCACATGCTATGCCTTGTTTCCTTGGTTAGTGTTATTCATTCTGTTACAAGGATTGCCTTGTCTATAAAATATAGGGGGAGTGTTGATCCTAGTGTATGTGCTTTGCAGTCCAAAGCATATCTATAGATTGCACACATCTAGTGGGAGCATGTCTATATTTTATAGACTTTGGGTTTGCATATGCTCATTATATATCTTTTTGTGCAAATCCCGTATTGTCATCAATCCACCAAAAAGGGGGAGATTGTAAGCGCATATCTCTCCTTAAGTGGTTTTGGTGATTGATGACAATGCATTTGCGGACTAATCGTGTGCATTGAGCATTTCAGATATCTCATGTCTAGACACAAGACGATTCGGTGCCTGTCGGAGTCTATCGAAGATGGTTGTTCTTGTTGGAAATATGCCCTGAGGCAATAATAAAATGGTTCTTATTATATTTCCTTGTTCATGATAATTGATTATTGTTCATACTATAATTGTATTAACCAGAAACCATAATACATGTGTCAATACATAGACCACACCATGTTGCTAGTGAGCCTCTAGTTGACTAGCTCGTTGATCAATAGATGGTCATGGTTTCCTGGCCATGGACATTGGATGTCGTTGATAACGGGATCACATCCTAAGCATAGCACAAGATCGTGTAGTTCGTCTGCTAGAGCTTTTTTAATGTCAAGTATCATTTCCTTAGACCATGAGATTATGCAACTCCCGGATACCATAGGAATGCTTTGGGTGTATCAAACGTCACAACGTAACTGGGTGACTATAAAGGTGCACTATAGGTGTCTCCGAAAGTGTCTGTTGGGTTGGCACGAATCGAGACTGGGATGTGTCACACCGTGTGACGAAGAGGTATCTCTAGGCCCACTCGGTAATACATCATCATAATGAGCTCAATGTGACTAAGGAGTTAGTCACGGGATCATGTGTTACGAAACGAGTAAAGAGACTTGCCGGTAACGAGATTGAACAAGGTATAGGGATATCGATGATCAAATCTCGGGCAAGTAACATACCGATGGACAAAGGGAATTGTATATGGGATTAATTGAATCCCCGACATCGTAGTTCATCCGATGAGATCATCGTGGAACATGTGAGCCAATATGGTATCCAGATCCCGCTATTGGTTATTGGCCGGAGGGGTGCCTCGATCATGACCGCATGGTTCCTGAACCCGTAGGGTCTACACACTTAAGGTTCGATGACGCTAGAGTTGTAATGGGAATTGTATGTGGTTACCGAATGTCGTTCGGAGTCCCGGATGAGATCTCGGACGTCACGAGAAGTTACGGAATGGTCCCGAGGTGAAGATTTATATCTAGGAAGTCTAGTTTCAGTCACCAGAAAGGTTTCGGAGTTTATCGATATTGTACCGAGACCACTGAAGGGGGTCCGGGGGTCCAACGGGAGGGTCCACCTGCCCCGGAGGGCTTAATGATCTTAAGTTGGTTGGGAACCATCCCCTTCGTGGGCTGGTGCGCCCACCAAGGGCCCAAGGTGCCTAGGGTTAGAAACCTAGGGGTGGGGGCGCCTCCCACCTAACTTGGGGGGAAAATTTCCCCCCCTTGGCCGCCGCCCCCTCTCTAGATGGATCTAGGAGGGCCAGTCACCTCTTCCCTTCCCCCTATAAATAGTGGGGGTGGGAGGGCAGCAGCACCCCTTCCTACACCTCCTCCTCCTTCGTAGCGCTTAGTGAAGCTCTACCGGAGAACCACGAGCTCAACCGCCACCACGCCGTCGTGCTGCCAGAGTTGTCCCTCTACTTATCCTCCCCCTTGGTGGATCAAGAAGGAGGAGACTTCCCATGGATGTACATGTGTTGAACGCGGAGGTGCCGTCCGTTCGGCGCTTGGATCGGATCTTCCGTGTTTTCAATCGCCGCGAGTACGACTCCATGAACCGCGTTCTTTTTAACGCTTTCGCTTAGCAATCTTCAAGGGTATGAAGATGCACTCCCTCTCTCTCATTTATAGCATCTCCTAGATTGATCTTGGTGATACGTAGGAAATTGTTTGAATTATTACTACATTCCCCAACAGTGGCATCATGAGCCAGGTCTATGCGTAGATTCTATGCAAGAGTAGAACACAAGTAGTAGAAGTAATAGTTGGCGAGATAACTTCATGAAGACACGATGATGGAGATCATGATGATGAAGATCATGGTGTTGTGCCAGTGATGATGGTGATCATGTCGTGCCCCGAAGATGGAGATCAAAGGCGCAAGATGATATTGGCCATATCATGTCACTTTATGATTTGTATGTGATGTTTATCATGTTCACACATCTTATTAGCTTAGAACGATGGTAGCATAAATAAGATGATCCCTCACTACAATTTCAAGAAATGTGTTCCCCCTAAAGTGTGCATCATTGCGAAGGATCGTTGTTTCGAAGCACCACGTGATGATCAGGTATGATAGATTCTAATGTTCGCATACAATGAGTGTAATCCAGATTTACACACGCGAAACACTTAGGTTGACTTGACGAGCCTAGCATGTACATACATGGCCTCGAAACACGAGAGACTGAAAGGTTGAACATTAGTCGTATAGTAGATGTGATCAACATGGAGATGTTCACCATTGATGACTAGTCCGCCTCACGTGATGATCGGACACGACCTAGTCGTTGTGGATCATGTATCACTTAGATGACTAGAGGGATGTCTATCTGAGTGGTAGTTCATTAAATAATTTGATTAAATGAACTTAGTTGTCATGAACTTAGTCTAAAATTGTCTTTACAATCTATCTTGTAGATACAATGGCCCATGCTAATGTTGCCCTCAACTTCAATGCATTCCTAGAGAAAACAAAGCTGAAAGACGATGGAAGCAACTATATGGACTGGGTCCATAACTTGAGGATCATCCTCATAGCTTCCAAGAAATTATATGTCCTTGATGCACCGCTAGGTGACGCACCCGTTTTCCCAGTAACTCAAGACGTTATGAACGCCTGGCAGTCGCGTAGTGATGATTACTCCCTGGTTCAGTGCGGCATGCTTTATAGCTTAGAACCAGGGCTCCAAAAGCATTTTGAGCAACATGAAACATATGAGATGTTCCAAGAGCTGAGAATGCTTTTCCAAGCTCATGCCCGGGTCGAGAGATATGAAGTCTCCGACAAGTTCTTTGGTTGTAAGATGGAGAAAAATAGTTCTGTCAGCGAGCACATACTCAAAATGTCTGGGTTGCACAACCGCTTGTCTTAGCTGGGAGTTAATCTTCCGAATGACTCGGTTATTGACAGAATCCTCCAGTCTCTTCCACCTAGCTACAAGAGCTCTGTGATGAACTACAATATTCAAGGGATTGAGAAGTCCATTCCTAAGTTATACTCGATGCTGAAATCAGCGAAGGTGGAAATCAAAAAAGGAACATCAAGTGTTGATGGTGAATAAGACCACTAGTTTCAAGAAAGGCAAGGGTAAGAAGAACTTCAAGAAGGACGACGAAGCGGTTGCCGCGCCCGGTAAATCAGTTGCCGGGAAGAAGCCCAAGAATGGACCCAAGCCTGAGACTGAGTGCTTTTTTTGCAAGGGAACCGGTCACTCGAAGCGGAACTGCCCCAAGTACTTAGCGGATAAGAAGGTCGGCAACGTCAAAGGTATATATGATATACATGTCATTGATGTGTACCTTACCAGTGCTCATAGTAGCTCCTGTGTATTTCATACTGGTGTGGTTGCTCACATTTGTAACTTAAAACAGGAGTTGCGGAATAAGCGGAGACTGGCAAAGGACGAGGTGACGATGCGCGTTAGAATTGTATCCAAGGTCGATGTGATCGCCGTCGGCACGCTACCTCTACATCTACCTTCGGGATTAGTTTTAAACCTCAATAATTTTTATTTAGTACTAGCTATGAGCATGAACATTGTACCTGGATCTCGTTTAATGCGAGATGGTTACTCATTTAAATCCGAGAATAATGCTTGTTCTATTCATATGAGAGATATGTTTTTATTGAATCTCGAACGTGATGTTACGCATGTTCATAGTGTGAAAACCAAACGATGTAAGGATGATAATGATTGTTCCACATACTTGTGGCACTGCCGCCTTGGTCATATTGGTGTCAAACGCATTAAGAAACTCCATGTAGATGGACTTTTGGAGTCTCTTGATTATGAATCATTTGACACATGAGAACCATGCCTCATGGGCAAGATGACTAAGACTCCGTTCTCTGGAACAATGGAGCGAGCAACCAACTTGTTGGAAATAATACATACCAATGTATGTGGACCGATGAGCGTTGAGGCTCGTGGTGGCTATCGTTATGTTCTCACCCTCACTGATGACTTAAGCAGATATGGGTATGTCTACTTAATGGAACACAAGCCTAAGACCTTTGAAAAGTTCAAGGAATATTAGAGTGAGGTAGAGAATCAACGTGACAAGAAAATAAAGTTCTTATGATCTGATCGTGAAGGAGAATATTTGAGTCACGAGTTTGGCACGCACTTAAGAAAATGTTGAATTATTTCACAACTCATGTCGCCTGGCACACCTTAGCATAATGGTGTGTCCGAACGTCGTAATCGCACTCTATTGGATATGGTGTGATCTATGATGTCTCTTACTAATTTACCACTATCATTTTGGGGATATGCATTAGAGACTGCCGCATTCACTTTAAATAGGGCACGGTCTAAATCCGTTGAGACAACACCATATGAATTGTGGTTTGGGAAGAAATCTAAGCTATCGTTTCTGAAAGTTTGGGAAGCGATGCTTATGTCAAGAAACTTCAACCTGAAAAGCTCGAACCCAAATCGGAAAAGTGCATCTTCATAGGATACCCTAAGGAAACTGTTCGGTATACTTCTACCTCAGATCCAAAGGCAAGATCTTTGTTGCCAAGAATGGATCCTTTCTAGAGAAAGACTTTCTCTCGAAAGAAGGAAGTGGGAGGAAAGTAGAACTTGATGAGGTAATTGTACCCCCTCTCGAACCGAAAAGTAGCGCAGCGCAGGAGAATGTTTCTGTGGTGCCTGCACCGACAAGAGAGGAATTTAATGATGATGATCATGAAACTTCTGATCAAGTTACTACTAAACTTCATAGGTCCACAAGGACACGTTCCGCACCAGAGTGGTACGGCAACCCTGTCCTGGAAATCATGTTGTTAGACAGCAG
Organism: Hordeum marinum; assembly: GCA_022496015.1. Classification (NCBI taxonomy): domain Eukaryota; kingdom Viridiplantae; phylum Streptophyta; class Magnoliopsida; order Poales; family Poaceae; genus Hordeum; species Hordeum marinum. The sequence continues at coordinate 419,264,481 of CM039676.1, forward strand.
TGAACCCTCGAACTATGAAGAAGCCATGGCGGGCCCAGATTCCAACAAATGGCTTGAAGCCATGAAATACGAGATAGGATCCACGTATGAGAACAAAGTATGGGCTTTGGTGGACTTGCCCGATGATCAGCAAGCCATAGAAAATAAATGGATCTTTAAAAAGAAGACTGGTGCGGATGGTAATGTGACCGTCTATAAGGCTCGGCTTGTCGCTAAGGGTTATCGACAAGTTCAAGGAGTTGACTACGATGAGATCTTCTCACCTGTAGCGATGCTGAAGTCCGTCCGAATCATGTTAGCAGTTGCCGCATTTTATGATTATGAGATCTGGCAAATGGATGTCAAAACGGCATTCCTGAACGGTTTCCTTAAGGAAGAATTGTATATGATGCAGCCGAAAGGTTTTGCCGATCCTAAGAATGTTGACAAGGTATGCAAGCTCCAGCGCTCCATCTATGGGCTAGTGCAAGCATCTCGGAGTTGGAACATTCGCTTTGATGAGGTGATCAAAGCATTTGGATTTATAGACTTATGGAGAAACCTGTATTTACAAGAAAGTGAGTGAGAGCTTTGTAGCATTTCTCATTTTATATGTGGATGGCATATTGTTGATGGGAAATGATATAGAACTTTTGGAAAGCATAAAGGCCTACTTGAATAAGTGTTTTTCAATGAAGGACTTGGAGAAGTTGCTTACATATTAGGCATCAAGAGCTATAGAGATAGATCGAGACACCTCATTGGTCTTTCACAAAGCACATACCTTGACAAGATATTGAAGAAGTTCAATATGGATCAGTCCAAGAAAGGGTTTGATGGGAACCGGGGCCCGATCTTTTGATGCGAGTGAGGATAACTATGATTTATTTGGGACTTGACCCTCACGATCCGGTTACCCACCGTACAGGGAGAACCGTACACGACTAATATCCACGACAATCGCTGAACCAACTCCATGGTGTTATCGACCGATCCAATGACGCGATCGACCTATCCACGAGGGATTTTTCCTGCAAGAAAATCAAAGAACATGCAAGAAAATAATAGCCAAGCAATCTGAAATTGTGGATATACTAGATGAATAAATCTCACAAGATGAAATATTTGGGGTTCCGATAGGATGTCTTGACGGTCGCACTAGCCGCTACGAGCGAAGACAAATAAAAGTAGCAATAGCTAGACTTTCTCTAAACAAAACCCGAGTCTAAACCCTAACCAAGATTAACTATTTATTAAAGGCAGTCGTGCGTTTGTCCATCGTAACACATGACGCTGCGCCATACAAAGTCCTGACGCCGTACGTCGGTTGTGGTTTGCTTTGGTTAGCCCGTCCTATGTAAGTCTTCGGCACCAACACATTTGTTAATTTTCTCAAAACTAAAATGTCAGACTCTTGGGATGTTGGCTTCTTGGCTTCTTGCTCCTCATGCATGATGGATGTGATGGATTGTTGGTTCACTCATGGAGGCCATGCATGCAACGACAATGAAACACATGCATGCAAGGAATGCTGCTCTTCTTTTACTGTTTTTCTTATTCTTTCATTCCTAAGCACAAATAACATGGAATATGAGTGTAATATCATATTCACATCAATTAAATCATAAGTACAGAGAAACGATTGTACCTAGTCATTTATTTGTCTCGTAATTTTTATAAATATTTTATGATAGATATGTCCGCATCAGGGTTCTTGCCTGTATTGCAAGGTGTGAGATTGAGCATGGCTCAATGCCTGACCTCGGTAGAAGATAGAGAATATATGAGTGTCATTCCCTATGCCTTAGCCATAGGCTCTATTATGTATGCCATGTTGTTTACAACACGTGATGTGAACCTTGCCATTAGTTTGGTAGGGAGGTACCAAAGTGATCCCGGAATGAAACATTGGACAGCGGTCAAGAATATCCTTAAGTACCTGAAAAGGACTAAGGATATGTTTCTTGTTTATGGAGGTGTCGAAGAGCACGTCGTAAAGGGTTACGTCAATGCTAGCTTCGACACAGATCCGGATGACTCCAAGTCACAAACCGGATACATGTATATTTAGAATGGTAGGGCAATCAGCTGGTGTAGTTGCAAGAAAAGCATCATGGCGGCATCTACATGTGAAGCAGAGTACATAGCTGCTTCAGAAGCAACACATGAAGGAGTTCATCACCGACCTAGGAGTGATTCCAATGCATCTGGCCCGATGACTCTCTTTTGTGACAACACTGGAGCTATTGCCATTGCCATGGAGCCCAGGTTTCACAAGAAGACCAAGCACATCAAGCGCCGCTTCAACTCCATTCGTGGTTACATTCAAGATGGAGATATAGATATTTGTTAAGTACATACAGATCTGAATGTCGTAGATCCATTGACTAAACCTCTTTCGCGAGCAAAACATGATCGACACAAGAACTCTATGGGTGTTCAATTCATCACAATGTAACTAGATTATTGACTCTAGTGCAAGTGGGAGACTGTTGGAAATATGCCCTAGAGGCGATAATAAAATGGTTGTTATTATATTTCCTTGTTCATGATAATTGTCTATTGTTCATGCTATAATTGTACTAACCAGAAACTGTAATACATGTGTGAATACATAGACCACACCATGTCCCTAGGGAGCCTCTAGTTGACTAGCTCGTTGATCAATAGATAGTCATGGTTTCCTGGCCATGGACATTGGATGTCCTTAATTACGGGATATAATCATTAGGAGAATGATGTGATGGACAAGACCCAATCCTAAGCATAGCACAAGTTCATGTATTTCCTCTACTAGTGCTTTTCTAATGTCAAGTATCATTTCCTTGGACCATAAGATTGTGCAACTCCCAGATACCGTAGGAATGCTTTGGGTGTATCAAATGTCACAATGTAACTGGGTGACTATAAAGGTGCACTACAGGTGTCTCCAAAAGTGTTTGTTGGGTTGGCATGAATCGAGACTGGGATCTGTCACTCTGTGTGACGGAGAGGTATCTCTGGGCCCACTCGGTAATACATCATCATAATGAGCTAAATGTGACTAAGGAGTTAGTCACGGGTTCATGTGTTATGGAACGAGTAAAGAGACTTGCCGGTAACGAGATTGAACAAGGTATAGGGATACCGGCGATCGAATCTCGGGCAAGTAACATACCGATGGACAAAGGGAATTGTATACGGGATTAATTGAATCCCCGACATCGTGGTTCATCCGATGAGATCATCATGGAACATGTGTGAGCCAATATGGGTATCCAGATCCTGCTTTTGGTTATTGGCCGGAAAGGTGTCTCGGTCATGACTGCATGGTTCCCGAACCCGTAGGGTCTACACGCTTAAGGTTCGGTGACGCTAGAGTTGTAATGGGCATAGTATGTGGTTACTGAATGTTGTTCGGAGTCTCGGATTAGATCCTGGACATCATGAGGAGTTCCGGAATGGCCCGGAGGTGAAGATATATATATGGGAAGTCCAGTTTCAGTCACCGGAAAGGTTTTGGGGTTTATCGGTATTGTATCGGGACCACCGAAGGGGTTCCAGGGGTCCACCGGGAGGGTCCACCTGCCCCGGAGGGCCTAATGGGCTGAAGTTGCGTGGGAACCAGACCCTTAGTGGGATGGAGAGCCCCCAAGGGCCCAAGGTGTTGGGGAACATCGCATGGGAAACAAAAAAAATTCTATGTTCACACAAGACCTATCCATGGTGATGAGCATCTACGAGAGGGAGAGTGGGTCTACATACCCTTGTAGAGCGCGAAGCGGGAAGCGTTAAGAAACGCGGTTGGTGTAGTCGAACGTCTTCGCGATCCAAATCGCCAAGCGTCCCGCAATCCAATCACGATTCGTCCCGATCAAGCACCGAAGGACGACACCTCCACGTTTAGCACATGTACAGCTTGATGACGATCTCCGCCTTCTTGATCCAGTAAGAGGGAGCAGAGAGGTAGACGAGTTCTCTGGTAGCGTGACGGCACCGTGGCAATGGTGGTGGTGCAATTCCGGCAGGGCTTCGCCTAAGCACTGTAGAAAACCGATCTAGAGGAGAAACTATGCACTAGAGGAACGGGTAGCACGTGACTGAAAATCTAGTGCAAAAACCCTAAAACCTCTGGTATATATAAGAGGAACAGAGGAGGAGGCTTGTCCCAAGGACCAAGCCACCTAGGCTTTGGCCGAACCAAGGAGCAGTGGAGGATTCCTCCTCCAATCCTAGTAGGACTAGGACTCCTCCTTATTTTTGCCTTTTTGACTTTTTCCACCTTTTTCTCTTCGGGCTTTTCTTCCCAGCCTCATGGCCCTTGTGTGAGACTTCCACCAGCCCACTAAGGGCTGGTATTCACTCTCCCACAGACCATGTAGCCTCTTGGGTCAAAATACCCCTCCCGATGGTCTCCCGGTACACTACCGGCACTCTCGGTACACTACCGATGAGCCCGAAACTTTTCCGGCGACCAAAATAGGACTTCCTATATATCAATCTTTACCTACGGACCATTCCGGAGCTCCTCGTGACGTCCGGGATCTCATCCGGAACTCCGAACAACCTTCAGTCACCACCATGCATAACTCTATACTACTGAAACGTCACCAAACCTTAAGTGTGCAGACCCTGCGGGTTCGAGAACTATGTAGACATGGCCGAGACACCTCTACGGTCAATAACCAATAGCGGGACCTGGATGCCCATATTGGTTCCTACATATTCTACGAAGATATTTATCGGTCGAACCTCTATGTCAAGGATTCAGTTAATCCCATATGATGTTCCCTTTGTTCTTTGGTATGTTACTTGCCCGAGATTCGATCGTCGGTATCTCCATACCTAGTTCAACCTCGTTACCGGCAAGTCTCTTTACTCATTTCGTAATACCAGATCATGTGACTAACAATTAGTCACATTGCTTGCAAGGCTTATTGTGATGTTGCATTACCGAGTGGGCCTTGAGATACCTCTCCGTCACACGGAGTAACAAATCCCAGTCTTGATCCATGCCAACTCAACAGACACCCTCGGAGATACCTGTAGAGCACCTTTATAGTCACCCAGTTACGTTGCGACGTTTGATACACACAGGGCACTCTTCCGGTGTCCGTGAGTTGCATGATCTCATGGTCATAGGAACATATACTTGACATGAAGAAAACAGTAGCAATAAACTGACATGATCATATGCTACGTTTGTAGTTTGGGTCTTGTCCATCACATCATTCTCCTAATGATGTGGTCTCATTATCAAATGACATCACATGTCAATGGCTAGGAAACCTTGACCATCTTTGACCAACGAGCTAGTTCACTAGAGGCATACTAGGGACAAAGTGTTGTCTATTTACCCACACATGTAATGTGTTTCCAATCAATACAATTATAGAATGGATAATAAACGAGTATCAAGAACAAGGAAATATAATAATAAACACTTTATTGATTGCCTCTAGGGCATATTTCCAACAATCTCCCACTTGCACTAGAGTCAATAATCTAGTTCACATCATTATGTGATTTACATTGTAATGAATCGAACACCCGTGCAGTTTTGGTGCTGATCATTTTTAGCCCTTGGAGGAGGTATAGTCAACGGGTCTGCAACATTCAGATCCATGTGCACTTTGCAAATATTTATGTCCTTTTCCTCGATGTAATCGCGGATGGAGTTGAAGCGTCGCTTTATGTGTCTGGTCCTCTTGTGAAACCTTGGTTCCTTGGCCAGAGCAATGGCACCAGTGTTGTCACAGAATAGGTTCATTAGATTCAGTGCTCCGGGCACTACTCCAAGATCTTTCATGAACTACTTCATCTAGACACCTTCCTTTGCTGCCTTCGAGGCTGCGATGTACTCCGCTTCGCACGTAGAATCGGCTACCACGCTTTCTTGGAACTGCACCAGCTTACCGCTCCCCCGTTGAGAATAAATACGTATCCGGTTTGTGACTTAGAGTCATCCGGATCAGTGTCAAAGCTTGCATCGACGTAACCCTTTATGACGAGCTCCTCATCACCTCCATAAACAAGAAACATTTCATTAGTCCTTTTCAAGTACTTAAGGATATTCTTGACCGCTGCCTAGTGCTCCATTCCGGGATCACTTTGAAACCTTCCTGACATACTTATGGCAAGGCTGACATCGGGTCTTGTGCACAGCATTGCATACATGATAGAGCCTATGGCTGAAGCATAGGGAATGACACTCATCTTTTCTCTATCTTCTGCAGTCACTGGGCATTGAGTCTTACTCAACTTCACACCTTGTAACACAGGCAAGAACCCCTTCTTGGACTGATCCATTTTGAACTTCTTCAAAACTTTATCAAGGTATGTGCTCTGTGAAAGTGCTATTAAGCGTCTCGATCTATCTCTATAGATCTTAATGCCTGATATGAACGCAGCTTCTCCTAGGTCCTTCATTGAAATTTTTTGTTCAAATATTCCTTCATGCTTTCCAGCATTTCTATATTGTTTCCAATCAGCAATATGTCATCCACATATAATATTAGAAACGCTATAGAGCTCCCACTCACTTTCTTGTAAATACAAGCTTCTCCATAAACTTGTATAAACTCAAACACTTTGATCACCTCATCAAAGCGCTTATTCCAACTCCGAGATGCTTGCACCATCCCATAAATGGATCGCTGAAGTTTGCAAACTTTGTCAGCATTCTCTGGATCGACAAAACCTTCTAGTTGCATTGTATACAACTCTTCCTCAAGGAAACCGTTGAGGAACGTTGTTTTGACATCCATCTGCCAAATTTCATAGTCGAAATAAGCAGCTATTGCCAGCATGATTCTGACAGACTTAAGCATCGCTACGGGTGAGAAGGTCTCATCGTAGTCAACTCCTTGAACTTGTGAAAAACCCTTTGCGACAAGTCGAGCTTTATAGACGGTTACATTACCGTCCGCGTCTGTCTTCTTCTTAAAGATTCATTTGTTCTGAATGGCCTTTCGCCCTTTAGGTAACACTTCCAAAGTCCATACTTTGATTTCATACATGGATCCCATCTCGGATTTCATGGCCTATAACCATTTCTCGCAATCCGGGCCCATGACCGCTTCTCCATAGCTTGTAGGTTCATGGTTGCCCAACAACATGACCACCAAGACAGGGTTGTCATACCACTCAGGAGTAGCACGCACCCTTGTCGACCTACGAGGTTCAATAGCAGCTTGATCCGGAGCTTCATGATCATCATCATTAACTTACTCTTCAATCATCGTAGGTTCCATAGAAACATCTTTCTGCGTTGCGCTACTTCCTGGTTGAAGTAAAGGTTCAATAACCTCATCAAGCTCTATTTTCCTCCCACTCAATTCTTTCGAGAGAAACTCTTTCTCAAGAAATGTTCCGTTCTTAGCGACAAACACTTTGCCTTCAGATCCGAGATAGAAGGTATACCCGACTGTCTCTTTCGGGTATCCTATGAAGACGCATTTCTCCGCTTTGGGTTCCAGCTTTTCAGGCTGAAGCTTTTTGACATAAGCATCACATCCCAAACTTTAAGAAACGACAACTTTGGCCTCTTGCCAAACCAGAGTTCATATGGCATCGTCTCAACGGATTTTGATGGTGCCCTATTTAAAGTGAATCCAACTGTCTCTAATGCATAACCCCAAAATGATAGTGGCAAATCAGCAAGAGACATCATAGAACGCACCATATCTAATAAGGTTCGATTACGACGTTCAGACACACCATTACGTTGTGGTGTTCCAGGCGGTGTCAACTGTGAAACAATTCCACACTGTCTTAAGTGACTACCAAACTCATAACTTAGATATTCACCTCCTCGATCGGATCGCAGGAATTTAATCTTCTTGTTATGATGATTCTCAACTTCACTCTGAAATTACTTGAACTTTTCAAAAGTTTCAGACTTGTGTTTCATTAAGTAAATATACCCATATCTACTTAAGTCATCAGTGAAGGTGAGAAAATAACGATATCCACCACGCATGTAACATTCATTGGACCACACACATCAGTATGTATGATTTCCAATAAGTCACTTGCCCATTCCATTGTTCCAGAGAACGGCGTTTTAGTCATCTTTCCCATGAGGCATGGTTCACATGTGTCAAGTGATTCAAAATCAAGTGACTCCAAAAGTCCATCAGCATGGAGCTTCCTCATGCGGTTTACACCAATATGACCTAAATGGTAGTGCCACAAGAAAGTGGTACTATCATTATCAACTCTACATCTTTTGGCATCAATGTTATGAACAGGTATATCATCACTATCAAGATTCAATATGAATAAACCCCTCACATTGGGTGCATGACCATAAAAGATATTACTCATATAAATAGAACAACCTTTATTCTCTGATTTAAATGAGTAACCGTCTCGCAATAAACAAGATCCAGATATAATGTTCATGCTTAACGCAGGCACTATATAATGTTCATGCTTAACGCAGGCACTAATCCTGATGGTAATCGAAGAGAGAGCGTGCCGACGGCGATCACATCAACCTTGGAACCATTTCCCACGCGCATCGTCACTTCATCCTTTGCAAGCCTTCGTCTATTCTATAGTTCCTATTTTGAGTTGCAAATGTGAGCAACCGAACCGGTATCAAATACCCAGGCACTACAACAAGAGCTAGTAAGGTACACATCAATAACATGTATATCATATATACCTTGTTTGTCATTGGCCGCCTTCTTGTCAGCCAGGTACTTGGGGCAGTTCCGCTTCCAGTGACCAGTTCCCTTGCAATGAAAGCACTCAGTTTCTGGCTTGGGTCCATGCTTGGGCTTCTTTACAGGAGTATCAACTGCTTTGCCATCCTTCTTGGTTTTACCCTTCTTGCCCTTGCCCTTGCCATTCTTCTTGAAACTAGTGGTTTTATTGACCATCAACACTTGATGTTCTTTTTGGATTTTAGACTCAGCGACTTTTAGCATCGCAAACAGCTCGGCGACTAACTTGTTCATCCCTTGCATGTTATAGTTCATCACAAAGCTCTTGTAACTAGGTGGTAGTGATTGAAGAACTCTGTCAGTGATTGCCTCTGGCGGAAGGGCAATTCCCAACTCTGCTAGACGATTTGAATACCCAGACATTCTGACTATATGCTCACTGATAGACCCATTCTCCTCCATTTTGCAAGCATAGAACTTATCGGAGGTCTCATACCTCTCGATCCGGGCATTCTTCTGAATGATAAAATTCAACTCCTGGAACATCTCATATGCTCCATGGCATTCAAAACGTCTTTGAAGTACCGGTTCTAAGCCATACAATATTGCACACTAAACTATTGAGTAATCTCCAGAACGTGCCTCCCAAGCGTTCTTAACGTCTTCGGATGACATGTCTTTTGGTTGGTCACCAAGCGGTGCATCAAGGACATATGATTTCTGGGAAGTCGTGAGGATAATCCTCAGATTACGGGCCCAGTCAACAAAGTTACTTCCATCATCTTTCAACTTAGCTTTCTCTAGGAACACATTAAAATTCAGGGGTGCTACTGCGCGAGCCATTAATCTACAACATAAATATGCAAAGGTTGCTTAGACTATTGTTCAAGATAATGAGTTTAGTTAATCAAATTACTAAAAGATCCCACTCAAATAGACATCCCTCAGGTCATTTGAGTGTCACATACCACTCAAATAGACATCCCTCGGGTCATCTGAGTGTCACATGATCCAAATTCACCAACTCAAGTCCGATCATCACGTGAGTTGAGGTGGTTTCAATGGTGAACATCATCATGTTGATCATATATACTATATGACTCATGTTCGACCTTTCGGTCTCTTGTGTTCCGAGGCCATGTCTGTACATGCTAGGATCGTCAAGTTTAACCCGAGTGTTTTGCATGCGCAACACTGGCTTGCACCCGTTGTATGTGAACATAGAGTCTATCACACCCGATCATCACGTGGTGTCTTGACACGACGAACTTTTGCAACGGTGCACACTCGGGGAGAACACAATTCATCTTGAAATTTAAGTGAGGGATCACCTTATAATGCTACCGTCGTTCTAAGCAAAACAAGGTGCATAAAAGGATTAACATCACATGCAAACCATAAGTGACATGATATGGCCATGAACTTGTGCTTTTGATCTCCATCTAGAAAGCACCGGCATGATCTCCATCGTCACCGGCATGACACCATGATCTCCATCATCTTGATCTCCATCAATGTGTCGCCATCAGGCTTGTCGCGCCCATCATGCTAGTACTACTATTGCTACCGGTTAGCGATAAAGTAAAGCATTACATAGCGCTTAATGATTGACGCGCAGGTCATACAATAATTAAAGACAACCCTATGGCTCCTGCCGGTTGTCGTACTCATCGACACTCAAGTTGTGATATTCTATACAATACATGATCATCTCATACATCACATATATATCATCATGTAATTGGCCATATCACATCACAACATACCCTGCAGTTAGACGTCCTCTAATTGTTGTTGCATGTTTTATGTGGCTGCTACGGGTATCTAGCAAGAACAATTCTCACCTACGCATAAACCACAACGGTGATACATTAGTTGCTTTTCAACCTTCTCAAAGACCGCCTTTGTCGAATCTGATCCAACTAAAGTAGGAGAAACTGGCACCCGCTAGCCATCTATGCAAAAAATTGTAGTTGAGGGAACCGGTCTCTCGTAAGCGTGCGAGTAATGTTGGTCCGGGACGCTTCATCCCACAATACTACTGAACCAAAACAAGACCAAGGGAGGAAGCAATCTAAGCATCAATGCCCACAAACTCTTTGTGTTCTACTCGAGATATCATCTACACATAGACCTAGCTCATGATGCCACTATTGGGGAACGTCGCATGGGAAACAAAAAATTTCCTACGTTCACGCAAGACCTATCCATGGTGATGAGCATCTACGAGAGGGAGAGTGGATCTACATACCCTTGTAGATCACTAAGCGGGGAGCATTAAGAAACGCGGTTGGTGTAGTCAAACGTCTTCGCAATCCAAATAGCTGAGCGTCCCGCGATCCAATCAAGATCCGTCCCGATCAAGCACCGAACGGACGGCACCTCCGCGTTCAGCACACGTCCAGCTTGATGACGATCTCCGCCTTCTTGATCCAGCAAGAGGGAGCAGACAGGTAGACGTGTTCTCCGGCAGCGTGACGGCGCCACGGCAATGGTGGTGGAGCAATTCCGGCAGGGCTTTGCCTAAGCACTGAAGAAAACCGATCTAGAGGAGAAACTGTGCACTAGAGGAACGGGTAGCATGTGGTTGAAAATCTAGTGCAAAAACCCTAAAACCTCTAGTATATATAAGAGGAAGAGAGGAGGAGGCTTGGCCCAAGGTCCAAGCCACCTAGGCTTCAGCCGAAGCAAGGAGGAGTGGTGGATTCCTCCTCCAATCCTAGTAGGACTAGGACTCCTTATTTTTGCCTTTTTGCCTTTTTCCACCTTTTTCTCTTTGGGATTTTCTTCCCATCCTCATGGGCCTTGTGTGGGACTTCCACCAGCCCACTAAGGGCTGGTATTCACTCTCCCACAGCCCATGTCGCCTCTTGGGTCGAAATACCCTTCCCTATGGTCTCCCGGTACACTACCGGCACTCGCGGTACACTACCGATGAGCCCAAAACTTTTCCGGCCACCAAAATAGGACTTCCTATATATCAATCTTTACCTCCGGACCATTCTGGAGCTCCTCGTGACGTCCGGGATCTCATCCGGGACTCCAAAAAACCTTCGGTCACCACCATGCATAACTCTATACTACCGAAACGTCACCAAACCTTGAGTGTGCAAACCCTGCGGGTTCGAGAACTATGTAGACATGGCCGAGACACCTCTACGGTCAATAATCAATAGCGGGACCTGGATGCTCATATTGGTTCCTACATATTCTATGAAGATCTTTATCGGTCGAACCTCTATGTCAAGGATTCAGTTAATCCCGTATGATGTTCCCTTTGTTCTTTGGTATGCTACTTGCACGAGGTTCGATCGTCGGTATCTCCATACCTAGTTCAACCTCGTTACCGTCAAGTCTCTTTACTCGTTCTGTAATACAAGATCCCATGACTAACAATTAGTCACATTGCTTGCAAGGCTTATTGTGATGTTGCATTACCGAGTGGGCCCTGAGATACCTCTCCGTCACACGGAGTAACAAATCCCAGTCTTGATCCATGCCAACTCAACAGACACCCTCGTAGATACCTGTAGAGCACCTTTATAGTCACCCAGTTACGTTGTGACGTTTGATACACACAAGGCACTCTTCCGGTGTCCGTGATTTGCATGATCTCATGGTCATAGGAACATATACTTGACATGAAGAAAACAGTAGCAATAAACTAACACGATCATATGCTATGTTTTTAGTTTGGGTCTTGTCCATCACATCATTCTCCTAATGATGTGATCTCGTTATCAAATGACATCACATGTCAATGGCTAGGAAACCTTGACCATCTTTGACCAACGAGCTAGTTCACTAGAGGCATACTAGGGACAAAGTGTTGTCTATTTACCCACACATGTAATGTGTTTCCAAAAAATACAATTATAGCATGGATAATAAACGATTATCATGAACAAGGAAATATAATAATAAACACTTTAGTTATTGCCTCTAAGGCATCTTTCCAACACAAGGCGCCTAGGGTTAGAAACCCTAGGGGTGGGGGCGCCTCCCACCTAACTTGGGGGGCAAGTTTCCCCCCTTGGTCGCCGCCCCCGTCTCTAGATGGTTCTAGGAGGGTCGGCCACCACTTCCCTTCCCCCTGTAAATAGTGGGGGGTGGGAGGGCAGCAACACCCCTTCCCTGGCGCAGCCCTTCCCCCTTCCTACACCTCCTCCTCCGTAGCGCTTAGCGAAGCTCTGCCGGTGAACCACGAGCTCCACCGCCACCATGCCGTCCTGCTGCCGGAGCTCTCCCTCTACTTCTCCTCCCCCTTGCTGGATCAATAAGGAGGAGACGTCCTCGGGATGTACGTGTGTTGAACGCGGAGGCGTCGTCCGTTTGGTGCTTGGATCGGATCTTCCACGATTTGAATCACCATGAGTATGACTCCATCAATTGTGTTCTTTGTAATGCTTCCGCTTAGCGATCTTCAAGGGTATGAAGATGCACTCCCTCTCTCTCGTTGCTAGCATCTCCTAGATTGCTCCTGGTGACACCTAGGAATTTTTTTTGAATTATTACTATGTTCCCCACAGTTCTCTACGTTTCTTTTTGGTGGATTTGAGTCATACGAAAGCCATACTATTAAGAGGGGTTCCGCTTCAGAAAGGTTTGGGTGGAATCAACACATACACATCTATTCGTTTGCACCACCTTTACTTCGCTTCGATGGAGCCTTCAAAGGCATGCGGTAGTACCACTCAAGGCAGCGGTAGTACCGCTCAAGGCAGTGGTAGTACCGTAGGTGCCAGCGATAGTACCGCTCCAGTGAGCGGTAGTACCGCTGTCTCGAGAACATGCTTTGTGCACTTGTGGTAGTAGGCGCGGATGTAGTTTTTTACGTCCACCCTCAAGCGGTAGTACCATGATGTATGTATGGTACTACCGTGGCGGACTTTTGCACAGCTCCGCCCTCAGCGGAGGTAGGCACGGAAGTAATTGTTTACTTTCGTACATCTCCTATGCCAGATGATACCTACCATGCGGTAGTACCGTATTGGTGTGCGGTAGTACCGCTCCAGCGGTTCTACCGCTCGTTGCCGCATGCAATAGATCTTTGTCTGGTCACTACCGTGCGAGCGGTAGTACCGCACCCTGCAGCGGTAGTATCATAGTCTCTTGCGGTAGTACCGTGGATTTGTGCGGTAGTACCGCAATACGCAGGCTGAAAGTGGGGATAACGGTTGGATCTCCCCCCCCTCACTATATAAAGGGGGATTCTTCCCCAAGAAGACCACCTCTTCCCTTCCGAAGCTCCATTGTTGCTCAAAGCTCCATTTTTGCCTGATCTCTCTCCCTAGCCAATCAAACTTGTTGATTTTCTAGGGATTGGTTGAGAAGGCCCCAATCTACACTTCCACCAAGAGAAATTTGATTCCCCCACTAATCCCTTGCGGATCTTGTTACTCTTGGGTGTTTGAGCACCCTAGATGTTGAGGTCATCTCGGAGCCACATTCCATTCTGGTGAAGCTTCGTGGTGTCGTTGGGAGCCTCCAATTAAGTTGTGGAGATAGCCCCAACCTTTTTTTAAAGGTCCGGCTGCCGCCTTCAAGAGCACCACTAGTGGAAACATGACATCTCGCATTGTGTGAGGGCGTGAGGAGAATACTGTGGCCCTAGTGGATTCTTGGGGAACATTGTGCCTCTACACCGCTCCAACGGAGACGTACTTCCCTTTACCGAGAACGAACTTCGATAGCACATCCTCGTCTCCATCGGTTCCACTTGTGGTTACTTCTTACCTTTACTTTGTGCAAGCTACCTATATTGTCTATTTTGCTTGCTTATCTTGTTGTTGTGTTTAGCATCATATAGGTTTCTCACCTAGTTGGATATTTAGCCAACCTATTTGTTGCTAAACCTAATTTGTTAAAGAAAAGTTAAAATTTGGTAGTTGCCTAGTCACCACCCCCCTCTAGTCAACCATATCGATCCTTTCAAGTGCTCCTGCCCAAGTTCCGCCTCGAGACGGCGGCGTTCCATCCCGAAAGTCCCCTCTTGATTTTTCTAGGTCAAAACACCTCATGTACCAGAAGATGGGCACCGGAGGTGGGTTGGGCTGCCCACAACCCTCCAGGCCATGCTTGGGGGGCCTGGCACGCCCTGGTGTCTTGTGGGCACCAGGTGGCCCCCCTTCGGTAGTTATTTGCTCCATTATTTTATATATATTCCAAAATAATTCTTCGTGAAGTTTCAACGTATTTGAAGATATGCAGAATAGGTATCTCTGATATGCTTTTTCAGGTCCAGAATTCAGTTGTCGGCATTCTCCCTCTTTGTGTAAACCTTGCATATTATGAGAGAAAGGCATTAGAATTACTCCATAAAGCATTATTATGCATAAATACGTTATAAATAATAGTAGGAAATCATGGTGCAAAATGGACGTATCATAGGACATGAGAATCTAAAGTTGTACATCTCCAACTATTATAAACAATTGTTTGGGGCTCCAGAAGACAATTTTGTGTCTATGGATGAGCACATAGTTGGAGACATTCCTCAACTTGGGACATATGAGAATGATATTATCACTGAACAATTCACATAGAAAGAGGTGTTTCAGCGTACATCACAAATGAAAAATAATAAGGCGTCGGGACCAGATGGTTTCTAGGCGGAGTTTTATAAGAAGTGTTGGCACATTATTAAGGATGATCTTATGCCAATATTGCATGATCCCAGCGCCTTGTTCTGCTTTGGGAGAGCCAAAGTCGATCAAGAAGCATACAAACAATTGTTCGGATGTCAATAGGGTTCACTACCATTTAGTTATCTTGGTATACCAATTCACCATCGCAAGCTCATTAACAAGGAGTGGAAACGTATTGAGGAACGATTCGAAAAAAACTAAGCAGCTGGAAAGGCAAGCTTATGTCATATGGAGGTAGGATTATTCTAATAAACTAGATGCTCACAAGTATGGAGATGTTGCTCCAGTCCTTCTTTGAGGTGCCTGTTGGGGGTACGAAAAAGGTTGGACATTTACCGATCCTGGTTCTTCTTGCAAAATGATGATATAAAGAGAAAATACTGACTGGCTAGATGAGATATTATATGTAGGCCGAAGGACCAAGGTGGCCTTGGATTGAAAATTTAGAGGTAAAGAATAAATGCCTGCTCAGCAAGTGGCTGTACAGACTTTCTGTTGAGACCAAAGGCATGTGGGTATACAAATTTTATGTAATAAGTACCTACAATCTAAGTCCTTGGCCCAAATTACCGCCAGACCCAATGATTCACCTTTTTGGAAGGTCTTGATGAGAAGAAAGTGGAATTTTCTTAGAGAACTAAAATTATCATTGGTAATGGAGAGTCGACGAGATTTTGGGATGATACGTGGTTAGGGGAGTCGCCGCTAACTACCCAATAATATCCATCTCTCTATAATATTGTGCACCGCAAGGAGGCTTATCTTGCCATAGTATTACAGTCTATTCCTCTAAATATACAATTCTGGAGATCCTTGGTAGGATATCGATGGGAAGCATGGTTGCATCTAGTCAGAAGATTGATGGATATCAACCTTTATAATGAGGCCGACATGATTCATTGGAAATTAAAGAAGAATGGCATATTTTCAGTGAAATCTATGTATTTAGACTTGATTGACTTTGGCCCAATTCCCAAGTTTTTGCATATTTGGAAGGTCAAAGTTCCATTAAGAAGCAAAGTCTTCATGTGATTTGTTCACAAGGAGGTGATTCTAACGGAGGATAAGTTGGCAAAATGTAGGTGGGAGGGTAGCCAAAGATGCAAATTTTGTGATTGGGATGAAACAATCAAACACCTGTTTCTTGACTGTTCAATGGCCATGATCCTATGGTGCTCTGTTCATATATCCTTTAACATCTCCCCTCTAGATAGTATTCACACGTTATTTGGAACATGGCTAAATGGGGTTGACGATATTTTTGCTAAACATATTCGGATAGGAGTATGTGCATTATTGTGAGCTATATGGAACTACAAAAATTATATGGTTTTTAACAGACAATATCGTACAACTTTTTTGCAAGTTATCTACAGGGCCATAACCTCAATCTATATGTGATCGTTACTCACTCCTGCAAAAGCTAGGAGCCTTTGGTTACTGGGTCTACCCGATGGGAGAAGGTAGTGTGGGATATCTATAGCTGGTTTGGTTGTCGAGTCAATAATAGGATAGGTGGATAGTTATCACATCCTATTTTTGCCGGTTGTGGCTTTATTTTATTTCCTTTGCATTTGTTCATCTCGGTGCGAGCCTATTTTGGATCTAAGACCTTTGTTGGATGATTTCTTTTTTCGTAATAAAGGGGCAGCATGCATCATCATGATGTAGAGGCCGGGGGTTTCCTCCTTTTCTAAAAAAATCCATGGTCGATTATATATATAAAAACACACCACACCATAGAGTTCAACAACCGCAAACTGAGCCTTGCTGGAGTAGCTCACTTCATACAAAAGATCATGCCTCGTGTTGCCTTATTCCCTTTTGTTGCTTTCTGTTCTCCTCCTTGTGTTTGAAATCCATAGAATCCTTGCCTTGTAGTGGAGCCAGGTCGACACTGAGAAACGATCACATTGTCATAGGAGCGACCCGCCGCTGCCGCCGCCACCCCTCCTAGTCATAGAGGTTCAGGACATGTCCTTCCCTCGTCCATTCATCATAACCATAATTCATGGGCAAATAAGGACCTTTGGTGAGCCATAAAGGATGGTCAAGGGAAAGGGTTAGGTTGATTGGTCGAGACAATATCAATAATGCCTCTCCTTAGCCGGCCATCGCATGTTTTTGTAAAAGGAGGATGACCCCCGACCTTTGCATCTCGACGATGCATGCATCCATTCTATTAATTATTCACAAAGACCTTACAAATTAATACATCAGTAAGTCTGAATACACCATCTTGGCAACATATGTCACTACTTCTAACCACTTGATGAAGGGGTGACGAATGTCCGAGCCGAATATCAAATAGACCTCGCACCAAAACCTAACATCTAAAACCGGAGGTCCCAACCAAGCCTCTTGTCGGGTCTGGGGCAAAAATCGGTCTGGCACATTCTGAGAGGCTATCGCCGCCGTCTTCCACCGACCCATCTTCAGAGCAGGTACTGATGCATCGACCTTGACAGGCCATCACATGTTGCCATCATCCACAAGCATTTGCTCGCATGGAGAGGCTAGTTGGGGTAGCATGCGTGAAGGAAAAACGCATTGTGACGATTGAAAGGAACGTATGAGGAGAGAGTAATAGATGACAAAGAACTCGACCTTGTTGGAAACATGCCCTAGAGGCAATAATAAATTAGTTATTATCATATTTCCTTGTTCATGATAATTGTTTATTATCCATGCTGGAATTGTATTGATCGGAAACTCAGATACATGTGTGGATACATAGACAATACCATGCCCCTAGTATGCCTCTGATGGACTAGCTCGTTGATTAAAGATGTTAAGGTTTCCTAGCCATGGGCATGAGATGTCATTTGATAACGGGATCACTTCATTAGGAGAATGATGTGATGGACAAGACCCAAACTACAAACGTAGCATATGATCGTGTCAATTTATTGCTACAATTTTCTGCATGTCAAGTATCTCTTCCTATGATCATGAGATCATACAACTCACTGACACCGGAGGAGTACCTTGTGTGTATCAAACGTCGCAACGTAACTAGGTGACTATAAAGGTGCTCTACAGGTATCTCCGAGGGTGTCTGTTGGGTTGGCATGGATCAAGACTGGGATTTGTTACTCCGTGTAACGGAGGTATCTCAAGGCCCACTTGGTAATACAACATCACAATAAGCCTTGCAAGCAATGTGACTAAGTGTTAGCCACGGGACCTTGTATTATGGAACAAGTAAAAAGACTTGCCGGTAACGAGATTGAACTAGGTATATGTTGGGGAACGTAGTAGTAAATCAAAAAAATTCCTACGGCCACCAAGATCAATCTATGGAGAAACCAGTAAGGAGTAAGGGGAGAGTGCATCTTCATACCTTTGAAGATCGCTAAGCGGAAGCGTTACAAGAACACGGTTGGTGGAGTCGTACTCGTAGCGATTTAGATCGCGGTCGATTCCGAACTAAGCGCCGAACAACAGCGCCTCTGCGTTCAACACACGTGCAGCTCGGTGACGTCTCCCACGCCTTGATCCAGCAAGGAGGAAGGAGAGGTTGAGGGAGAGCTCCGGCAGCACGACGGCGTGGTGACGGTGGAGCTGCATGGTACTCCGGCACGGCTTCACCAAGCACTACGGAGGACGAGGAGAAGGAGGGGTAGGGCTGTGCCGAGAGGGAGAGTCGTGTCCTTGGCAGCCCCAAACCCTCCACTATATATAGGAGGAGAGGGAGGAGGGCGACTACCCCTAGGGTTCTCACCCTAGGGGCCGACGGCAGCCCCAGATTCCATCTGGTGCGGTGGCCAGAGGGAGAGAGGGAGGGGCGACGCCCTAGGTGGGCCTTAGGCCCATATGGGCCAGGGTTTGCCCCCTCTCCTCTTGTGCTGCGCCTTGGGGCCTTGTGGGGCGCGCACCAGCCCACCTAGGGGCTGGTTCCCTCCCACTTGCGGCCCATGCAGCCCTCTGGTGCCGGTGGCCCCACTTGGTGGACCCCCGGAACCCTTCCGGTGGTCCCGGTACGTTACCGGTGATGCCCAAAACAATTCCAGTGACCAAAACCTCACTTCCTATATATGAATCTTTACCTCCGGATCATTCCGGAACTCCTCGTGATGTCCAGGATCTCATCTGTGACTCCGAAAAACCTTCGGCAACCACATATACTACTTCCCTATAACCCTAGCATCATTGAACCTTAAGTGTGTAGACCCTATGGGTTCGGGAGGCATGTAGACATGACCGAGACACCTCTCCGATCAATAACCAACAGCGGGATCTTGATACCCATGTTTTCTCCCACATGCTCCACGATGATCTCATCGAATGAACCACGATGTTGGGGATTCAATCAATCTCGTATACAATCCCCTTTGTCTACCGGTATGACACTTGCCCGAGATTCGATCGTCGGTATCCCTATACCTTGTTCAATCTCGTTACCGGCAAGTCTCTTTACTCATTCCGTAACACATCATCCCGTGTGTCGGGGATATACCCCGCGGTATGACCCGGCCTAGCGACTCACAGGGGACCTGGCAAACAAATGACGTTTCGTTGATGACCCGGCAGACGGGTCGCAGGATGACCAAGCCCAAGACCCGGTGGGTGAGCCGGTGCCTGGCGGCTCACAAGAGAAGGCCCGAAGAGAGAAGGATTCCCTTAAAGGAAATAAGACCTGGAGTAGGATTCGTGAGAGGCTAGTCCTAATCCTACTCCTAGTAGGACTCTATTTGTAAGCCTACCCTCTCCACCTATATAAGAAGGGGTAGAGCGCCCCTAAGAGGAACAAGATTGACAAGTCCACAAGTTTAGACAACACAAGAGATTAGAGATAGATAGATTAGAGGCTCTCATGATTAGAGGTAGCAATTAGCACCCTTGTAACCGAGAGATCTTCATCATCATCAATATCAGACAAGCAGGGCGTAGGCTTTTACCTCCATCGGAGGGGCCGAACCTGGGTAAACTCCATGTCTCTCGATTCCGACCAACCCCTTCAAGCCGCCACATAGTTGCGTCTTTGCCCCGAACCTAAGTCCGTTCACCCGGACATCTGTCGTGATAAATCCACGACACCGTGGCTAACTCCTTAGTCACATTGAGCTCATTATGATGATGTCTTACCGAGTGGGCCCAGAGATACCTCTCCGTCACACGGAGTGACAAATCCCAGTCTCGATTCGTGCCAACCCAACAAACACTTTCGGAGATACTCATAGTGCACCTTTATAGCCACCCAGTTACGTTGTGACGTTTGACACACTCAAAGCATTCCTACGGTATCCGGGAGTTGCAAACTCTCATGGTCTAAGGAAACGATACTTGACATTAGAAAAAGCTTTAGCAGACGAACTACACGATCTTGTGCTATGCTTAGGATTGGGTCTTGTCCATCACATCATTCTCCTAATAATGTGATCCCGTTATCAACGACATCCAATGTCCATGGTCATGAAACCGTGACCATCTATTGATCAACGAGCTAGCCAACTAGAGGCTCACTAGGGACATGTTGTGGTCTATGTATTCACACATGCATTATGGTTTCCGGTTAATACAATTTAGCATGAACAATAGACAATTATCATGAACAAGGAAATACAATAATAACCATTTTATTATTGCCTCTAGGGCATATTTCCAATAGTATAGAGATACCGACGATCGAATCTCGGGCAAGTAATATACCGAAGAACAAAGGGAACAACATATGGGATTAACTGAATCCTTGACATAGAGGTTCAACCGATAAAGATCTTCGTAGAATATGTAGGAACCAATATGGGCATCCAGGTCCTGCTATTGGTTATTGACCGTAGGGGTGTCTTGGTCATGTCTACATAGTTCTCGAACCCGTTGGGTCTGCACACTAAAGGTTCGATGACATTTCGGTAGTATTGAGTTATGTATGTTGGTGACCGAAGGTTGTTTGGAGTCCCGGATGAGATCTCGGACATCACTAGGAGCTCCGGAATGGTCCAGAGGTAAATATTGATATATAGGAAAGTGGTGTTTGAACTCCGGAAAAGTTTCAGGCATTTCCGGAAGTGTACCGGGAGTTACGAATGGGTTCCAGGGGACCACCAAGTGGGGCCATCACACCCCAAGTGTCCACATGGGCCTTAGTGGTGGCGCACCAGCCCCTGGTGGGCTGGGAGGCCAGCCCAAGAAGGCCTATGCGCAGGAGGAAGGAGTAGGGGCCAAGTAGGAGAGAGTCCTACTAGGAGTCCACCTCCCTTGTGGGAGGTGGACTCCTCCCCTCTGGTTCGGCCGAAGCCCTCCTTGTAGGAGGGGCTAGGCTGCCGCCTCTCCTCTCCCTCCTATATATACTGAAGGTTTTTGAGGGCAGCCCCAACCCTTATTGCCACGTGCTGTCCTCTTCTTCCTCTAGATATGTTTCTCCTCTAGATTAGTTTTGCGGTGCTTAGCCGAAGCCCTACAAGATTAGTTCACCACCACCGCCACCATGTCGTTGTGCTGTCGGACAACTCATCTACCTCTCCGCTCCCTCTTGCTGGATCAAGAAGGTGGATATCGTCATCAAGCTGTACGTGTGCTGAACGCGGAGGTGTCGTCCGTTCGGCGCTAGATCGGAAGGACCGTGATCAAGATCACGAGACGATTTGTGATTGGATCGCAAGACGGATCGCGATGAGATCGCGGGACGGATCGTGATTGGATCGCGGGACGGATCGTGATTGGATCGCGGGACGGATCGTGATGGCATCGCGGGACGCTCGGCGATTTGGATCGGGAAGACGTTTGACTACATCAACCGCCTTTCTTAATGATTCCCGCTTAGCGATCTACAAGGGTATGTAGATCCACTCTCCCTCTCGTAGATGCTCATCACCATGGATAGATCTTGCTTGTGCGTAGGAATTTTTTTGTTTCCCATGCAACGTTTCCCAATAGTGGCATCATGAGCTAGGTCTATGTGTAGATGAGATCTCGAGTAGAACACAAAGGAGTTTGTGGGCGTTGATGCTTAGATTGCTTCCTCCCTTGGTCATGTTTTGGTTCAGTGTATTGAGGGATGAAGCAGCCCGGACCAACCTTACTCGTATGCTTACGAGAGACCAGTTCCATCGACTGACGTGTAACTTTGTTGCACAAAGATGGTTGGTGGGTGTCTATTTCTCCTACTTTAGTTGGATCGGATTCGACAAAGGCGGTCCTTGATAAGGTTGAAAAGCAACTTATGTATCACCGTTGTTGTTTTGCGTAGGTGAGAATTGTTCTTGCTAGATACCCATAGCAGCCACGTAAAACTTGCAACAACAATTAAAGGACGCCGAACTTGTTTTTGTTGGGTATGTTGTGATGTGATATGGCCAATTACATGATAAGATATATGTGATGTATGAGATGATCATGTATTGTATAGAATATCACGACTTGCATGTCGATGAGTACAGCAACCGGCAGGAGCCATAGGGTTGTCTTTAATTATTGTATGACCTGCGTGTCAATCATTAAGCACTATGTAATGCTTTACTTTATCGCTAAGAGTTAGCTATAGTAGTAGAAGCATAGTGGGCATGACAACCCCGATGGTGACACATTGATGGAGATCAAGATGATGGAGATCATGGTGTCATGCTGGTGACGATGGAGATCATGCCAGTGCTTTCAAGATGGAGATCAAAAGAACAAGTTCATGGACATATCTTGTCACTTATGATTTGCATGTGATGTTAATCATTTTTTGCACCTTGTTTTGCTTAAGACGACGGTAGCATTATAAGGTGATCCCTCACTTAAATTTCAAGATAAATTGTGTTCTCCCCGAGTGTGCACCGTTGCGAAAGTTCGTCGTGTCGAGACACCATGTGATGATCGGGTGTGATAGACTCTACGTTCACATACAACGGGTGCAAGCCAGTGTTGCACATGCAGAACACTCGGGTTAAACTTGACGAGCCTAGCATGTACATACATGGCCTCGGAACACAAGAGACCGAAAGGTTGAACACGAGTCATATAGTAGATATGATCAACATGATGATGTTCACCATTGAAACCACCTCAACTCACGTGATGATTGGACTTGAGTTGGTGAATTTGGATCATGTATCACTCGAATGACCGGAGGGATGTCATTTTGAGTGGGAGTTCTTAAGTAATATGATTAACTAAACTCATTATCATGAACATAGTCACTAGTGTCTTTGCAAATTATGTTGTAGATTACTAGCTCACGTTGTAGCTCCCTTGAATTTATATGTTCCTAGATAAATAGAGTTGAAAGATAATGGTAGCAATATTGCGGACAGGGTCCATGATTTGAGGATTGTCCTCATTGCTGAACAGAAGGCTTATGTCCTTAATGCACCGCTCGGTGTGCCACCCCCTCTAGCGTCGTCTGTAGATGTTGTGAACATCTGACATGCATGTTCCGATGACTACTTGATAGTTTAGTGCGTCATGCATTGCGGCTTAGAATTGAGGCTCCAAAACGTTTTGAATGTCACGGAACATATGAGATGTTCTAAGAGCTGAAATTGGGATCTCAGGCTCGTGCCCATGTTGTGAGATGTGAGATATCCAACAAGATTCTTTTCCTACAAGATGAAGGAGAATAGCTCAATCATTGAGCATGTGCTCAGATTGTCTGGGTGCTACAATCGCTTGAATAGAGTGGGAGTTGATCTTCCAGATAAGATAGTGATTGATATAGTTCTCCAAGTCACTGTCACTAAGTTACTAGAACTTCGTGATGAACTATAAGTATGCCAGGGATGGAAATGTTGATCCCTGAGCTATTCGCGATGTTTGACATAGCGAAGGTAGATATCAAGAAGGAGCATCAAGTGTTGATGGTTAGTAAAACCACTAGTTTCGAGAAGGGCAAGGGCAAAGAGGGAAACTTCATGGATGGCAAGTCAGTTGCTGCTCCAGTAAAGCAACCCAAAGTTGAACCCAAACCCGATACTAAGGGCTTCTATTATGAGGAGAGCGGTCGCTGAAGCAGAACAACCCTAGATACTTGGTAGATAAGAAGGCTGGCAACATCGACAAAAGTATATTTGATATACGTGTTATTGATGTGTACCTTGCTAGTACTCCTAGTAGCACCTGGGTATTGGATACCGGTTCGGTTGCTAAATGTTAGTAACTCAAAGTAAAAGCTATGGAATAAACAGAGACTTGCTAAGGGTGAGGTGACGATGTGTGTTGGAAATGTTTCCAAGGTTGATGTGATCAACATCGCACGCTCTCTCTACCTTCGGGATTTGTGAAGAACCTAAATAAATGTTATTTGGTGTTTGCGTTAAGCATGAACATGATTGGTACGGTTATTCATTTAAGTTAGAGAATAATGGTTATTCTGTTTACATGAATAATACCTTCAATGGTCATGCACCCAATGAGAATGTTTTGTTGAATCTTGATCATAGTAATACACATGTTCATAACATTGATGCCAAAAGATACAAAGTTAATAATGATAGTACCACATACTCGTGGCACTGCCGCTAAGTGTCATATTGGTCTAAAGCGCATGAAGAAACTCCATGTTGATGGATCTTTGGACTCATTCGATTTCGAATCGGTTGAGACATGCGAACCATGCCTCTTGGGCAAGATGACTAAGGACCCCGTTTGCCGGTTTGATGGAGCGGGCAAGCGACTTATTGGAAATGATACATGTTGATGTATGCAATCCAATGAGTGTTGTAGCGTGTGGTGGATATCGTTATTTTCTTACCTTCACTGATGAATTGAGTAGATATAGTGTATATTTACTTAATGAAACACAAGTCTGAATCGTTTGGAAAGTCCAAGTAGAATTAGAGTGAAGTTTAAGATCACCGTGACGAGAAGATAAAATATGTACGATATGGTCATGGAGGTGAATATCTGAGTTACGAGTTTGGCGTACAACTTTAGACAATGTGAAAGTTGTTTCACAACTCACGCCACCTGGGACACCATAGTGTGATGGTGTGTCGGAACATCATAGTCGTGCTTTATTGGATATGGTGCGTAGTATGATGTCTCTTATCGTTTTGCCACTATCATTTTGGGGTTATGCATTAGAGGCAACTACATTCACTTTAAAGGGGCACCGTCTAAATCCATTGAGATGACAATGTATGAATTATGGTTTGATAGAAACCTAAGCTATCATTTCTTAATGTTTGGGGCTGTGACGCTTATGTGAAAAAAAGGTTTTCACCTAATGAGCTCGAACTCAAAGCGGACAAATGCATCTTCATGGAATACCTTAAGAACAATTGGGTATACCTTCTATCTCAAATCCGAGCACAAAGTGTTTGTTGCTAAAACGGGTCCTTTCTCGAGAAAGAGTTTCTCTCGAAAGAATTGAGTGGGAGGAAGATAGAACTTGATGAGGTTGTTGAACCTTTGTTTCAACCAGAGAGTAGCAGAGCGTAGAAAGATGTTTTTGTGGAGCCTATGTTAGTTTAAGAGGAAGTTAATGATGATGATCATGAAGCTTCGGATCAAGTTACTATCAAACCTCGTAGGTCGACAAGGACGCATACTACTCCTGAGTGGTACAGCAACCCTGTCTTAGAGGTCATGTTGTTGGACAACGATGAAACTACGAACTATGGAGAAGCGATGATGGGTCCGGATTCCCACAAATGGTTAGAGGCCATGAAATCCGAGGAAGGATCCATGTATGAAAACGAAGTATAGACTTTGGTAGACTTGCTCGTCGGATGGAAGGTCGTTGAGTACAAATGAACCTTTACAATGAAGACAAACGCTGATGGTGAATGTCATCATTTATAAAGGTCAACTTGTCGTAAAGAAGTTTCCGACAAGTTCAAGGAGTTGACTATGATGAGACTTTCTCGCTCGTAGCAGTGCTAAAGTCTCTTGGAATTATGTTAGCAGTTGTTGCGTTTTTCAATTATGAAATCTGGCAGATGGATGTCAAAACATCGTTTCCTTCCTTGAGGAAAGGTTGTATGAGATACAACTAGAAGGTTTTGTCAGTCCTAAGGATGCTAAAAGGTGTGCAAGCTCCAGCAATCCTTCTATGGGCTGGAGCAAGCATCTCGGAGTTGGAATATACGCTTTGATGAGGTGATCAAAGTTTTTGGGTTTATACAAAGTTTACGAGAAACTTGTACTTACAAGAAAGTGAGTGGGAGCACTATAGAATTTCTGATAAGTATATATGGTTGACATATTTTTGATCGGAAATGATGTAGAATTTCTAGAAAGCATAAAGGGTTGTGTGAAAAGAGTTTTTCAGAGGAAGACCTGGATAAAGCTACTTAATTGTTGGGCATCGAGATCTATAGAGATAGATCAAGACGTCTGATAAGACTTTCAATGAATACATACCTTGACAAGATTTTGCAAGAGTTCAAAATGGATCAGTCAAAGAAATAGTTATTGCTTGATTTGTAAGGTGTGAAGTTGAGTGAGACTCAAAGCTCGACCATGGCAGAAGAAAGAGAAAGAACGAAGGTCGTCCCCTATGCCTTAGCCATAGGCTCTATATTATGCCATTCTGTGTACCGCACCTGGTGTGTGCCTTGCCATGAGTCTGTCAAGGGGTACAAGAGTGATCCAAGAGTGGATCACTAGACAGCGGTCAAAATTATCCTTGGTAACCAGAGGACTAAGGATATGTTTCTCGATTATGGAGGTGATAAAGAGTTACGTCGATGCAAGCTGTAACACCAATCCGGATGACTCTTAGTAGCAATCCGGATACGTATAGTGGAGTAGCCATTTGGAATAGCTCCAAGTGGAGTGTGGTAGCAGTGTCTACAGTAAGACAGAGATTTGCAAAGTACACATGGATCTGAATGTCGCAGACCCGTTGACTAAAAGACCTCTCTCACATGCAAAGCATGATCGAGCCCCAGAACTCATTGGGTGTTACATTCATAACAATGCGAATCACGTGGTGATGTGAACTAGATTATTGACTCTAGTGCAAGTGGGAGACTGTTGGAAATATGCCCTAGAGGCAATAATAAATTAGTTATTATCATATTTCCTTGTTCATGATAATCGTTTATTATCCATGCTGGAATTGTATTGATTGGAAACTCAGATACATGTGTGGATACATAAACAATACCATGTCCCTAGTAAGCCTCTGATGGACTAGCTCGTTGATCAAAGATGGTTAAGGTTTCCTAGCCATGGGCATGAGATGTCATTTGATAACGGGATCACATCATTAGGAGAATGATGTGATGGACAAGACCCAAACTATAAACGTAGCATATGATCGTGTCAGTTTATTGCTACAGTTTTCTGCATGTCAAGTATCTGTTCCTATGACCATGAGATCATACAACTCACTGACACCGGAGGAGTACCTTGTGTGTATCAAACGTCGCAACGTAACTGGGTGACTATAAAGGTGCTCTACAGGTATCTCCGAGGGTGTCTGTTGGGTTGGCATGGATCAAGACTGGGATTTGTTACTTCGTGTGACGAAGAGGTATCTCAGGGCCCACTCGGTAATACAACATCACAACAAGCCTTACAAGAAATGTGACTAAGTGTTAGACACGGGATCTTGTATTACGGAACGAGTAAAGAGACTTGCCTGTAACGAGATTGAACTAGGTATAGAGATACCGACGATCGAATCTCGGGCAAGTAATATACCGAAGAACAAAGGGAACAACATACGAGATTAACTGAATCCTTGACATATAGGTTCAACCGATAAAGATCTTCGTAGAATATGTAGGAACCAATATGGGCATCCAGGTCCCGCTATTGGTTATTGACCGTAGAGGTGTCTCGGTCATGTCTACATAGTTCTCGAACCCGCAGGGTCTGCACACTTAAGGTTCGGTGACGTTTCGGTAGTATTGAGTTACGTATGGTGGTGACCGAAGGTTGTTCGGAGTCCCGGATGAGATCCCGAACGTCACGAGGAGCTCCGGAATGGTCCGGAGGTAAAGATTGATATATAGGAAAGTGATGTTTGAACTCCGGAAAAGTTTCACGCATTTCCGGTAGTGTACGAGGAGTGACGAATGGGTTTCGGGGGACCACCAAGTGGAGCCATCACACCCCAAGGGGCCACATGGGCCTTAGTGGTGGCGCACCAGCACCTGGTGGCTGGGAGGCCAGCCCAAGAAGTCCTATGCGTAGGAGGAAGGAGTAGGTGCCAAGTAGGAGAGAGTCCTACTAGGAGTCCACCTCTCTTGTGGGAGGTGGACTCCTCCCCTCTGGTTCGGCCGAAGCCCTCCTTGTAGGAGGGGCTATGCTGCCTCCTCTCCTCTCCCTCCTATATATACTGAAGGTTTTTGAGGGCAGCCCCAACACTTATTGCCACGTCTTGCCCTCTTCTTCCACTAGATCCGTTTCACCTCCAGATTAGTTCTGCGGTACTTAGGCGAAGCCCTGCAGGATTAGTTTACCACCACCGCCACCACGCCGTTGTGCTGCCGGAGAACTCATCTACCTCTCCGCTCCCTCTTGCTGGATCAAGAAGGCGGAGATCGTCATCGAGCTGTACGTGTGCTGAACGCGGAGGTGCCGTCCGTTTGGCGCTAGATCGGAAGGACCATGATCAAGATCGCGAGACGATTCATGATTGGATCGCGGGATAGATCGTGATGAGATCGCGGGACGAATCGCGATTGTATTGCGGGACGGATCGTGATGGGATCGCGGGATGCTCGGCGATTTGGATCGCGAAGACGTTCGACTACATCAACCGCGTTTCTTAACGCTTCCCGCTTAGCGATCTACAAGGATATGTAGATCCAATGTCCCTCTCGTAGATGCTCATTACCATGGATAGATCTTGTGTGTGCGTAGGAATTTTTTTCCCCATGCAACGTTCCCCAACAGACCCTTCAACATGACCATTGTATACTTCTTAAGCCTGTCATAATCTAAAGCCCCACTCAAATGCGCTATTGCAAACTAGAATTCCACCAATGTTTAATAACCCCATGGGCCTTAGGGTGGAGGAGCCTACATGTTAGCCTTTTCTCTCCTATTAGTTTTAACCCCTCAAATCATGTGAAAAAACATAGAAATACTCCCTCCATCCCATAATTCTGGTTGTGCTTTTAGTTCAAATTTGAACCAAAACCACAACAATAATTATGGAACAGAGGGAGTAATTTTTATTTCTTGGTATCTCCAATGTGTGAGAACATGGGCCTTAATCAAAGAAATAGGCTTAAAACCTGGTCACAAACATTGTGAAGGGTGGTCTTAACCTAAAGTTCTAAAGGCTAGGTCAATAACACTAAGACCAAGCCAAGGAATAGAAAATTCTTTTCCTTATCCTTCCTCTCTCCACCAACATGTTTCAAGAAAAAAAATAGTGTAGACATGAGTAAAAAGCTTGCACATGGGGTCCAAGGTAAGACCCAAACTGATCTTAATACACTATGAGATTCTAAGCCAGCTATAGCAAATATGGTAGACCCCATGTGCAACTTAAGAATTATAATATATTAGTGATGGATATATATTAGTGATGGCTTGGTCTTAGCACTATGACACGGCCTTATGATTTTGTTGCTAAGATCCTTTCTCATCATGCTTTTTTTAACACGGTACAGACGCAAGCGCTCATATACACGCGCATACACCAGCCTCTATGAACGCACACACGCACATCCTATTCCTACGAGCATCTCCGAGATACTGAGCCGGCATATCGTATTGAGATTTATGAAGTCACTGTAAGCGCTTCGTCGTCGACGGAAATGTCTCCTCCCACTGAATGCGCATCGCCGAAAATCTTGAAATGATTTCAGGAATAATGCGAGCATCAGAATTTGAACCCTGATGGGCTAAGGATACCATAGTCCCTCTAACGATTCAACCACATGTTGGTTCGCCCCTTCTCACAATGCTTGAGGGTGGGTCTTAAGGCTATTTTTTTTGGCTTGAGATCCATGTTTTTGCAACATTGAAGATGCCCGGGGTTTGAATTTTTTCTATACGAATTTGAGACCTGAAAAGGAAGAAAGATGGCAAGCAGCAGGTGTTGGAACTGAAAGTATGTGGATATTTTTGGTCTTAACTGGGAGGAGTCTGGTTATCCTCCAACCATTTTTACAACAAAACTCACTCAGTTTAGACATAAAGATTTTGTAAGTTAACGCCAGACATTGGTTTATAGGAACGAAGACTAGACGATTTTTTCTTTGGATTAATTTGTGTACAATTAGACGGTAACGCTTAATTAAGAACACGATATGTGGTGCACGCACACCTGCATACCAGGCAAGGTGAGCTGAAGAACGGTCACATCCATTACATGTGGGAACACTCTCTTGGGGCAGACCCTGTCATTGAGATCTGCTAGTTATGGCATCTATGGCCTGGCTTTCGCTGACCAACATGCTCAGCAGTCGGCACTAGTAACACAAAGAGTATACGTGGTGATTCCAAAATGGTTATCACCGGTGCAGTCAGATGGTCTAATGCAGGGATCGAGGTAGGGGATATCAAAATTTCTGATGCCTCTCATTCCTAGTTTCCTATTCATCTTTAAGATTGCCAAATGTAATGCCCGGGAAACCAAGCAAGACATAAACAAAGGGAAGAAGGAAAGCAAGAATGCATGCACCTCTTTCGCTGAACACCAAAACCTCCCAAGACGGCGCCTTCATGGAGGGTACGACGCGAAGACTCCGCCGCCGTCCAATCCAGACTGAATTTTGGACTTTCGTTCGGGAGGGGTTCGAAGGTGGATAGGAGAGACCTCGACATCGCCTTCGCGGAGGATAACGGCGTCAAGAGACGCCACCGATGTCGAACCAAACATGCCGATCAAAGTTTCCTCCGGTCCCCATCCTATACCGCCATCGGCTTCGGATCCAGCAAAGGACCACGAACCGAAACCTACAGAGATGAGAGATCCATGGGGATCAACCCACCATGAAGGAGGATCGAGAAGAATCTGTCATAGTTCTCCGGGCGCCGAATCCAGCGATCCGGCGTGGTCAACGATGACCACCACCCTGCGGCGACTGACGACGTTCAAGCCCAAGACCCAGAATTGGATCCGATCTGAACCCGGCAGCACCCGCGGCCACCGATCTTGCCCATCACGCAGCTGTCATCACGCCGCGAGCAAGCCGTCGCCGTCGCCACCGCCGCGCCGCGCACAACGTCGCCAAGAAGCTCGCCCGCCGCGCCGCCCTACCCCACGCTAGCCCGATGCCCCACCCAATCCGGCTGCTCCGCGCCAACCGCGACGGACAAGGGGGAGAGATGCCCCGCCGCTGCCCAGCCGGCCAAGCTTTGCCCGACGGCGCCATGGACGGCGGCGAGAAGAGGTGGAGGCGGAGGAGGGTCAAGAGGACGGCGGCTAGGGTTCCCCCGGGTCGCCTGCGGGGGCGACATGGGTGGGATGAGGGGGATGGAATGTCCTTCCTATGATTCTTCTTGTGTATTTTTGGGACTAATTTTCCATGGGAGGTTATCTATTTATATATATATATATATATAATATATAAAAAGTAGCATCGCACCACACAGTTTGACAACCACAAACCAAGCCTTGCTGGACTAATTTTCCATGCTTCGTACCTTATTATTCCCTTTAGTTCTCCTCCTTCGTCTTCTCCTGCTAGAGATCCGTAGCATCGTTGCCTTGCAGCGGAGCCAGGCCGACACGGAGAAAGGGTCACACCGTTGCAGGAGCGAGAGCGACCGTCCGCTGCCGTCGCCGCTAACCATCCTAATCGTGGAGGCTCATGACATGTCCTTCCCTTCCCAGGTTGTCACAACCATAGTTCTCTCAGACTGATGTATTTCTGTTATGTCAAAGTAATGGAAAGGGGTAAGAGCCATGTTAAAGAAAGGTTGTCACAACCATAGTTCAAGGGCGAAGGGCATTTGGTGAAGCCATAAAGGATGGTCGAGGACAAGGTTTAGGTTGATCCCTCGAGACAATGTCGTCAGTGTCCCTCCTTGGCCGGCCATCGGATGTTCCCATCATCCACTAGCCTCTGCCCGCGACTTGCGTGAAGGAACAACACATTGTGACCACTAAAGGGAACATATGTGAAGAGAGTAATAGATGAGGGAGAACGTGGTTCTTGATCTTTTCTTGGGGTCAGAGATTTCTTTTGTAGAAATTTGAGACTAGAAAGAGGGGGACTCAGGAGGGCTTACCGATCAATGGAAGGAAAGAGGGCAAACCAAAGGTGTTGGAGCTGAATGTCTCTGGATATCCTCCTTGGGCTCCCCCCTGCCCCTCCTCCTTTATGTACAACACAACTCACTAAGGTTTTTCTTGGTTAATAACGCTAGCCACCGGTGCCACCCATGAATCTTCACAAGTGTCGGCAACATCTAGCATCAAGACCGCCACCGGAACCATCCATATATTTATTCTCAAAACTGCAATCCTGCTCGTTTTGCAATTGGTTTGCAAGAATAATATTCGTAATTCGTTATCAAGTTGACTCTGCTTGGCATACCGTCAGTTACCTTCCTGTTTTTGTTTTTGTTTTTGTTTTTATTTTCAGTTAGTAACCTCGGAGAGATGGCTTACTGATTTGCTATCGCAACGTCTCAGTTTCGTCACCACTGTCCACCAAATCAACGTTCCTTGTCAAAGGATCTCGACATCGATAGCGGTATCAAAAAACATGCATGATCGTTGCAATCGTCCATGTTGTTACTACTAGAGCATTTAATCCACAATGTATGGTTACGGTTAACCGTTGAAGCGAACATATCTTCTTGGGTTTGACATATGGGCTGGGGTGGAGCGCGTGAAAGTGAATGCAAACCAATTGTTTGACATATTGTTTGATCTGCTCGTGTAGTATGTCGTCACATCTGTTCAGTCTTTTGTAAAGGTCTGCATTCCTGAAGCATGTGAATTTCAAATGCTTGGTGGTTGTCTCTGGGTCGTATGGGGGTCATGTGATCAAGGTTATGAATTCCAGAGTACAGACATCATAAACGGGGTAATAACTTGAGTACTGGTTGTTAGGTCTGAAGTCCTTTTTTTGTTTGTTCCGGTGATGGTGCTTGTACATTGGTCGTTCTTTAGAGTTTTGCTTTCTTGTGAGTTGTGATGCACACAGTTCATCAGGCACATTAGCCTTTCGTGTTAGTAGTATACGCTTATTTTGTACTGCTACCTGCTAGAAGTTACCACAAGACAATTCATGTGCCAGCAATTTTACAAATATTTCTCTAAAAATGCACAATAGTCAATAAATGTTTGTATTTTACATATCCAAAACATGATAAATGGGATAATAACTTGGATACATGACTGATTAGTTCTGAAGTTTCTTTTGTCAGGTCAGCAGCACCAGAGCCCAGCACCTCTTGGAGCTCAGACAGTGGCTTCAGAGAAAGCACGTCAACGATGCCCTGCACAGCTTCAGATGGCAGCCCAGTGGAGATCAGTTCCTTCTCAATCTCCTCTCTGCTCATCTTCCCCAGCTTATTAACAATCACAGACCTGGGTAAACAGGTGCGGCGGCACGGAGCCACGGAGTGCATGCATGTCCAGCGCTACCTGGAGAACCTTCCGGCTGGACAGCCTGATCCCCACGTCGGAGGACCCGACCCCGAGACGCTCAAAGAGGAGAACAATGGCATGGAGACTGGAGAAGCCCGGCCTCGGCCCGGACACCGGGCACGCCCAAGACGTCCATGTTCCACTGCTAGTGCTCGCGGCGCCTCCCCCTGGTCATGCGCTCGAAGCGCCAGCACTGCCCTATGGTGAACCACCTGAGCGGGAGGGGCGCCGAGGTGCCTCGACTGATGACCAGGCGCGCGAGGGACGGGGTGATCTCCGGCCGGAGCACCACGCGGCGGCCGCCCTTGTCCTCGAAGTTGTAGAGCTGCTCCGTGATCTCCTCCCTGGCCTTGCGGACGAAGAGCGCCTCCGACTCGAGCACCGGGAAGTCCACCTCCTCGAACGCCATCACCCGGGACACCTCCCTGATGTGGTCGAACAGCCAGGTGCGGAGGCGCATCTCCCCCGTAGGGAAGTCCCTGGTGCCGTGGGTCGGCGTCGAGGGGGAGGAGGAGGAGGCGGCGGCGGGTGGGAAGGCGGAGGAGGTGGCGGCGGAGCGCCGCCGCCGACATTCTCTCCCAAGGGGGACAAACACACAAACAGGGGTTCGTGCTGCTCCGGCCCATTCATTTCGGAAAATGAGGCCCATGACGAGCCCACTGCTCCTCTCCCCATCCCCTTGCCGTCTCCTCCGCCGCCTCTTCTCACGCGCCACTCGCCGCCGGATCCCTACGACCCCGCGGCCCCTCGGCCGCCGCCTCCCAGCCTCCATGTCCTCCTCCAGTGCCATGACCCCCGGCTCCGTCGTCGCCGACACAGACGCCCTCGCTCGCAAGGTCGCCGCCATCCGTGCCGCCGGCCCAGCTAAGCTGCAGGTCCGCTCCCTCGCCAATCTCACCGCCTCCGTGCCATCTACCTATGGCTTTTCAGCTCTAACTAGGGTCTTCCATTGGTGCAGGTGATTGCCGACTTCGACGGCACGCTCACTCGGTACTGGTACGACGGCTCCCGCGGCCAGAGTACGCTCCTCGTTTCTGCTGATTTCTCGTCAGACTTGGGAGCTTCGGACTTCGGAGATTGAATTTTCCTGAGGGCATGTGTGTGTATGTGTGGTCGTAGGTAGCCATGGGCTGCTCAGACAGGGGAACGAAGAGTTCGACGCCAAGAGGGAGGCGCTGTTCGAGCACTACCATCCCATCGAGATCAACCCCGACATCCCGCTGCCGGAGAAGGCCAAGCTTATGGAAGAATGGTGAGTAGTAGTGGTAGTAGGAACTTGGAAGTCTTCCACTGCAAAATGTGTTTGGCCCTTCTTGCAATGCTGGTGGGATATCCCATTCTGTTAAGGTGAACAACTGAAGTGAACATATCTTCTTGGGTTCGACATATAATCTGGGGTGTAGCGTGTAAAATTAACACTGACATTGTCTGTTCTGCTTGTCCATGACATGTTAGACACATGATTTTTTAGTTCTGAAGTCTTTTTTGTCAAGTGGTGGTGCTTGTACCTTGGTCTTTCTTTGAAGCTAGTTTTCTTGTGACCCCCATGGTTTGTCAGGCATAATAGCTTTTTGTATCAGTATTGCATACAGTGGCGAATCTACAAAGAAGCTGGAGGATGGGCTGGGCTGCCTATTTCATGTGAATATATGTTAGGCTGGGCTTACAAGTGACTGGGTTTGGCCTTTAAACTAGTAGTAAAAATTAATTTTGCAAAGCTGGAGGGGGGGCTTGAGCCTGTTGAAGGCCCCCCGGTAGATAGGCCGATGATTGCATATTATTTTGTATTCTTCTGCCTCCTAGTAGTTAGCAGACGCCAATTCATGTGTGATCAGTTTCACAAATAGTTCTCTCAAAGAAAAATGTACATTAATAAATATGTACTTGTGTAAATTTCTTAGAACAAATATATATTTGTATTTATATATAAATATGTGAAACCCCTTATAACGGAAATAATAATGTTTCTTATGGCAGTTTTCTTGATTCGATTTGATGTTTCCATGCCATTGATCCATTATCCAGTATATGATTTCACTTTTCCATATAATATGCATCTCAACTGCATATTCAGTGTAGTGTACCTTAGCCTCTGCTTTCATTACTTGCTACAGGTGGGGGAAGACTCATGGTCTCCTTATTGAAGGGGGGCTTACACAAGAAGCTATAAAGAAATCGGTGGCCGATGCTGCAATTGCTTTTCGAGATGGAGTTGTGGAGTTGTTTGAATTCTTGGAGGTTTTATTTCCTTTTCTCATGTTTGCTTAGTAGTCCAGTTTTAGTGACCACGGGGTATACTAATTGTTCGATAGGTGTAGTCAACCGGAACATGCATATTACTTTCCCCCTTGGTTATTTTGGTAACTATCTTGTTGTGTTGCAACTTTTGTTGGGTTTCTTTCCCTGTGATGAATTTGTCGAATAGTTACTCCCTTCTATAAAGCATTTAGGTAGCTACTTTGGACGTTTCTCTTGTACACTTCGTCATTACTTTTATCCACAAGCATAAGTGTGCTGATTGGAAAAAGAGTCATGGGCTGCTCGCACATGCCCTTCCAAGCATTTAATTTTACCGAACAGCATATTGAAACATTCATATGAGCATAAAAGAACAAAAACTTTAGTTATCTATTTTTATTGTGGTCTGCTTCTTGTTTTTTCCTCTCTTCTATTTATATCGTTGGATGGATTTTCATATCCTATGCACACGTCATTTTAGGCAACGAAGAATATGTTGTCTCCTAGAGTTTTCTGGCTCTTGTTTCATTTGTTTTTTTTATTTCACATCTGTTGGTAATGAAGTGATATTATTAGTAGTTTTAGTTGGCTTGCCTGTAGTAGTAACTGATCATAATATTTTTGAGAGATGGGAAGAATGAATTACTGTTATGCCTATAAAACCCTAGAAATGTCAAAGCCCAGTATGGCAAGTGTCTGATAGAATCTTCAAATGTAATTTTCAGGCTAGAGATATTCCAGTGTTAGTCTTTTCGGCTGGACTTGCAGACATAATTGAGGAGGTATGTTCTGAAAAGAATGGTACCGAATATTAAAATGAACTTCATTGCAGATGACATGCCTGCTCTCTATATTAGGTCTTCCGGCAGAAACTCCACCGATCATTCAAGAACATCAAGATTGTGTCCAATAGGATGGTCTTTAACGAAGAGGGTTCTCTTGTAGCATTTAAAGGTGATTTTTAATCCTCGCAAAGTATTGATGATTCACGAATTGTTCCTACCAAATGTTAATGCAGGTTATACCAAAAGTATGGGTGTTGGTTTGCTGTTTCTTGTCTCTCTCATTGGACTTTCATCTAAGACCATTTTCTATTTGCAAATGGTGTATCCCTGTCGACGTTGATATATTTATCCCTTTTTCCTAAACAATATTTTCAAACTGTCGCTATAACCTGTAAGTAGGTATGCATTTTGCTTACCTTCTCATTATCTCATATAATCTAAATAATGTCTAATGCAGGGAAGACAATCCATGTTCTAAACAAAAATGAGCATTCCTTGGACATGGCAGCTCCGGTGCATGATAGTCTGGGGGATCCAAATGGATCTGTTGATGACTATTCGTTGGTGAAAAAGAGGACCAACGTGCTGCTACTTGGAGATCACATTGGAGACCTGGGAATGTCTGATGGTTTAAACTACGAGAACAGGATTGCTGCTGGATTCCTGTACGTGAATTTCCAATTAGCTTGCCTTTTGATTGCTTCATTCAAAGTTAGCCGGGCATTACAACTAAACAATTTGGGAATAAACACTTTTTTTATTCTGGTCATGTCTATATTCGATGGATTCGGTCATTTGGAGTATATCATGTTTTTTACTGTGAAGATGTGTGGACAACTCTTGCTGATACTGAATTGATTAGTTATTGCAATGAACCGAGTAAATTACTAAACAACACGATGGCTTATATACATATTTTTTTTCATTCTACCTTTTTTTTTCTATTGTATGCTCTCAAGGGCCCCTACAAGTCAAAATCTTTCTCAATCCCCTCCAATCCCCTTGTGGACGGGATTAACCGAACAAGTCCTAAGGGGGTGTTCTAAGCTTAAGCTTAAACAATCCTGACTTTCCTCCCCATATTTCTTTTGACTCTTGTAATAGAAGTAGCTTCTTTTGTTGACAGAAATGCATCATCTTCATTACTTGTTTGCAGAGTTATATATACTTCACAAGCTCTGGACATGAATTGCTGTCTTTTCTCTAAAGTTTAAAGTAAAGTTTCTTGCGGTTGCATCAAAGCCGCACAATCACAAGAAAGCTCATGTTTGTGCTGAACTGGATTCCCTTTCAATCAAAGCAAGCAAAATTTGATCACGTCACATGAAACTTCCATGTCACTAATCAACATTAAATAAACCATTTTAACCAAGGAAACTGGTTATTCTTCTCATCAGACTTCAACTACTCATTTTGGACAGCAAGCTGCTTTGATCAATTCCTGTTTAATAGCAGGTGCAAGTGCTGAGATTCAGTTTCCTTCAGGTTTATGCATCAATTGATAAAGAACTGGTTTTGCAGGAATACCAACATTGAGAAATCTCTGAAAGATTACTCCGGGGCATTTGACATTGTTTACTTGGTGAGATATGGCTTAGTACACTACAATCACTCTACTTATCATGGTTATACACCTTGTTTAGTTCCCAGTTCTTACATCTTATGTCTATGGTGATTTAACTCTATGCAGAATGATGCGTCGATGCGGGGAGTAGTTGAGCTTGTGTCTGATCTGTGTCCTTAACCTAGTCGCCTTTAGCTGAACCTAGACCCTGAAATCTGGGTTTTTAATGTATGCCCTAAACTTGCTAACTTGGTAAGCTTGTACAGCTAGGCAGCAGCCTGTATCAAATGATTATGATGTACCAATTCCTAGGCATGCCATGGTTTTCTTCGCGCTTTCTTTGAAATTTGTCTTATC
The DNA here is from genome assembly GCA_022496015.1 of Hordeum marinum. Classification (NCBI taxonomy): domain Eukaryota; kingdom Viridiplantae; phylum Streptophyta; class Magnoliopsida; order Poales; family Poaceae; genus Hordeum; species Hordeum marinum. The sequence continues at coordinate 419,303,141 of CM039676.1, forward strand.
ATTTTTTATGGTGCCTATGTCACGGGACAAGAGGTTGTAGTCGCTCACAAAATAGTAGAGTAAATAACTAAATATGCCAGCTTAACTGCAGAAAGATTGGGAAGGGGACATTCAGACATATAAAACTAGGAGAAAAATAACATTATATTCCTTCTCCAACACATGCATTGTGAGCACTAATTGGCCGCCCAGCCCCGTTATGCGTGTCCTGGCTGTTACATCACCCATGAACTAATCATATTCTGACCAATTATGAACGATTATGACAATTTTTCAAATGCACTATTATATTCAGACAAATCAAAGGTTTTTCTAGCGGCAAAATTATTTAAAAGTCAGCATGTGACGAAACAAGTTACTACAAATTAAAACTCAGGCCCGAGATACCGATGTTCTCTACCAAACAATTCCAACTTTGCCCTGCAAATTAAGAAAACAAAATCGGTATTCATCAAAAGGCGCCTAAAAGAATCAACTGTCATTCAACAGTATCACAGGTTGGCGAGATCACATGACGACCCAGAAAAAGATTGGAGGATGCTTTTGATCCACATTTGGCAGCAGCTCATGTGTCGCATTCACTGAAGATGTACTTGGCGCTGGTGACAGCTTTGGTTCCGGTGACCCAGCATGTCTGGACGATACTTCGCCGTCAACAAGCTACAGCTAACAGCTGCAACACGAGCCAAAAGGTTGGCCAGAACGGACCCAGAGTTGCAACAATTTCTGCTCCACTGGCAGCATACGAAGTTGCATACAGAAACTAGGCCCAGACTTAATTAACATGATGGCATTCCTCATCGATTACTACAAGGTTTATGCGCAATTACAAAGATCGGTCGGCTAACAGTACAAGATTGGCAGTAGCAATCGCCTCTTTGTACAAAATGTAGTTAGATCATATACTAGTCAGGTCATATTAGACATGGAACGAGCACATACAGGAAAAGAAAAGGCAGCAAAATCTTCTAGTAGGTTCCCCTCCATGGAAAAGAACTCAGCCAACATGGTGGCAAGCTATGCGACGGCGACCGCAGGCGCTAGGGCGACTTCCATCGCCGGTGACGGCTCGGGCCACGAGAACTCAAATGGGGCTTCGATGGCCAGGGCCTGAGGTGGCGAGGGGACCTCTGCTGGGGCCGCTTCGGTGTAGTGGAACTCAATCTGGAGGCGGTGGTGCAGTGGTGTTGACGCCATCGTCCCCCTCTTGATGTCCCCCTGCAGCTCCCTGATCGGTATGGCCGCCAAGAAGCTCTTGATGTACTCTTTGCATGACTCCTTGCCCTTGGACACGAGTATGTTCTCCTCGACGTCGTCATCTTCGCTGTCCTGCCCTGACGAGGAGCTCCCTGAAGAACCCTTCAACGGCCCGCTTGAGTCGGGGCTAGGTTGCGCCTTCTTCTCGTCGGACACCTTGTGAATCATGGTGGTGTCGTCGAACTTCAAAATGTAGGCCTGGCTGCATCCTTCGTAGAACCTTTCTCCAAGGGTGTCGATGATGTAATATGCATCATGCTCAACCTTGAGGAGAAAAAAGTGGTCATTCCAGCTCACTATATATAGGTTAGGGTTGTCACTGGATGAGGCCTCTGCTGCCTGGCTGATCTCATCCCAGATGTTATCAAAGGACATTGCACCATTGAGGAAGTCAAATCCTCCCATGTCCCCAGCGCCTTCGGGTACGAAGAATCCAATAAATGACTTGCTGGGGGAGACTCTGAGTGGCCGGGTCTTGGCATCAAGGACAGTTTCAAGATCAAAGTGCTTGTCAGGAAAACGCTCTCGGTATGTCTTGTTCTCGCAAAGGTTTCTCCACTCTAGTGACCCTTCACGGATCAGGTTATCAAACTGTGACTGGATAGGCATCAGGTTCTGATTTGCCTGGAACCAGTCTGCAATGACAGCCACCAGTGACGTGCATGCACTCGCCCCAGCAGCCCGCTCACTTCTCTGGTCTATTGAGGCAAAGAACACCTGGGAAGAAAGCCTCATGTGACCATCACGGCTAAGCACCTCCTTTGATTCCCAGTTTCCCACAACAAAATTGTCATCGCCAAATTCTGACATCATACCATGAACTGACCCATCCTCACTTCTTGATCGCTGCAATTGAAAGAAATATTGTTCAGCGAAAGTCATGGACATTCAAAAACAGTTCTGTGGTATGCAAACAAGGCCTCTCAGCCAAGAGCAGGATGCTGACTATTTTTTCACAATGCAATGAAAAGAAAAAGAGAAAAATTTACCTGTGATCCATCGGAAGAGGTTAGCAGCCGACGATCATGGTCAATATCATCACCTCCCTCTTCTCCATTTGCTCTCTTCAACAGAGGTTCACCTTTAGCCTTCAGTGACCGTAAACCCAGTTTCCTCTTTCTCCAAGGAAGGATACTCCGTTTTGCAGTTGGCAACACAGTACCCTCAGCAGTTGATGACTGTGGTTCATCTACATGGTAACCAGCATCAGATTTCCTGTGACTGTAATAGACCCAGTCCTCATGGTCACCAACATGGTTGACAGACTGCAGTGAACCATAACTGAACGACTTCCTGATAGTTGAATCCGCAACTTCATCGTCATGTGTTCTATCATCAAGATCTTCATCGACAGGCTCGGTACCATATGGATATTCAGTACCATCACTGTGAATATAGCAATTATCTTCACTGCCTTCATCGCTTTGGAACGTCTTCTTGGACCTTCGAGCCGACACTATATGGCTGAGGATTTTTACCTTTCTTAGCCCTGCTTTAATGACTGAAACCTCATCTTTTCCTCCAGGGACAGAATCACAAGATGATGGGGACAACGGAGTGGCCACAGCAGACCGTTGTGAAGCATCAGAGGTTTCTTGATGAGCTCTCAGTTCCACCATACTCAGAGTAAGCTGCGATGAAAAAGAGGATGTCAGTCACACCAGACGGCAATTAAAAGGGGTTTTTCTTTTTTACGCTGCAAAATGAGAATCATTAGCTAGAGCTTATTCTTCACATCACAAACTCACATGAAGCGACGGAGCAGACTCAGGCGCACCACAGGGCACAGACAAAGGGAGAATTATCTCAATATCCTCTTCGGCTGCTGATGCATAATCTGCTAGGCTAAGGGAAGCAGTTCCCAGAATCGTTGGTTTAGTCTTAGGGCCTTTGTTCACATCCTGCCACAAGGAAAAGGAAAACAAGACAGATCAGATTCCCTGCCGAAGTCACTCAAACAAACTGACTGGAAGAAGTCACTCAAACAAACAAACTGACACTATATGAACTTGTAATCGTGAAATTCAACTCGATCGCAAGGTTATAAATTCATTCAGGAAGGGGTTATTTGAGAGCAGGAAACATGATAATATGTTCACACGGAAAATTAAGCACATGAAACGGTATTATCGTTACTGGTAAACATGATGGGTATGGTGTAATGTTACTATCAGATTTTGCTCCATAATAACAGGAATACAGTTGCACTATATGATTGATCCATTGACATCCACCAACTACACATATTCGTTCAAGCAACTGAAAAACATTAATTTTACTCTACGGATGAGATAATTCAACAGATCGCGCCATTAACAAGGAGTGCCTAGGAAGTGTGCTTGTACCCGTTAAATAGGAACATGATTCAGAACAAAATCACCTCAAAAGGATCTAGAGCACGCAAATCCCTTTCGAGAGAAAGTCAAACAAGAAACATGATGCGAGCAAACGCAGACAAAAAACATACTACTAGAACAGTACTTGTCAGAGCGAACAATCAAGAGGAGATTCACAATGGAATCTAGTTCGAGCAAGGAGATGAGATGAGATGCTCACGGTGAAGACGGTGAAGGCGAGCTCCCACGGCTGGAACGCGGCCGCCTCCCGGTGGGACGCGGCCGCGAGCGTGACGGCGCTCTCGAACACCTCCTCCCAGGCCACGGCGGCGCCGCCCCCGGAGGCGGCCAGCTCCTCGCCCCTGGTGCGGTTGCGCCGCACCGCGCGCCGCAGCGAGCCGAGGCCGGACGCCCTCGGCCCCTTCCACCTGACCTCCGCCGCGACCATCTGCCTCGCGGGCTCCTGCTCCGCGGGCTCCACGGACGGCGGCGGTGGCGGCGGCAGCCCCTCCGCCCGCCGCACGACCAGCCGGACGCGGAACTTGCGCGCCTGCGGCGGCCGCGGCCACCGCATCATCCTCGCCACCATCTACCCCCCTGGAAGCCCGGCGGAATCGCGCGGAGGAGGGAGAAAAGCCTCGGCTCGGGCACCAAGAACCGACCGAAATGTCGCAAGAACCACCCACGCCCCGCGCGCGTCTGCTCCAAGAAGACGAACCACGCCACACCAAGACGAACCGTGGAATCCTCGGGCCGGATCGGTCAAGGAGGCCTTGAATTCGACGCGGCAAGGCCGGATTTTGCCGGTTGCTTCGCTCGATTTGTTCGGAGTCAGGGGAGGAGACGGCGGAGGAGAGGGGTGGGTTGTGGGGGACAGTGGAGGCACGAGGAGAGAGAGGGGTGCAGGTGTCGGGCATAAATAGAGGGAGAAAAACGTTGGGGGAGGGGGAGGCGCGGTGGGGCCCTCCTTTGTTTTGCTCTGCTTGTTTAGATCGCGGAGTGGGGCCCCGTGGCCGGCTTTTCCATGCTGTCTTTGTTGTACCGGCAGCATTCTTTTCGTTTAATTTGTTATTACTTCCTCGTCTCGGATTTACAGGCATTTTTAAAAACATTTTAAAATATTTTGATATTGACAACATATGAAACAAGATAAGTGAATTTATATTTTAAAATATGTCATATATATTTATATGCAGCTTGTATTGAAAACATTTATATTTAAGAATGGAGGAAGTACAAAACAGCTGTTCGTAGGGATAAATCTTAGCTAAAAAACCGAAACATAATACATCACTAGATAATTGCCCGAACCTTGCAACCGGATGTATTCATATTCTAGCACGTTAGCCCTTGATTTACCTGCACATATGAAGGTGGTTGTGTAAATGGATGTGTATCAAATCCCGTCCGTGATTTATCTACCCAAATAATTTTTAGAAATTTATTTGTTAATCACTTATTGGATAAAAACCTATTAGTTTATAAAAATAATATAATACCACTTGGTAAGTCAATAAAATAACCCCGTCTATGTTGTCTCAACATAGCCGGTCCAAAGCCCGGGTAAAGAAGGAGGGTTGTGATAGGCTTGGCGACCTAACGTCAAAACTCAGCCACTCTTATGGAGATGAAACCCAAAAGATTTTCGTTGGGGCGTAACCCTCTCAGCGACGCGCCACATCGGAACCCGAGTGTGGTGGAAAATGGGCAAGGGCCGGGCCGTCACCCCCAGTTGGCGCGTCGTATCGTGATCTAGATACGGTGGCAAGTGAGCGAGGATCGGGTCATCGCATCCTTAGTGGCGTGCTACATGGGCGCCCGGGTGTAGTGGAAATTGAGCAAGGGTCTTCGCATTTGACTCGACGGGTGCGAAGGGTAAGGAAGCTAGCCGAGCCTAGGAGGATTCGCTTAGGTAGCTAGAACGTAGGGTCTCTGACAGGTAAGCTTCGGGAGGTAGTTGATACAGCAGTGAGGAGAGGCGCTGATATCCTTTGCGTCCAAGAGACCAAATGGAGGGGACAGAAGGCGAAGGAGGTGGAGGGGACCGGGTTCAAGTTGTGGTACACGGGGATGGTTGCAAACAGAAATGGAGTAGGCATCTTGATCAGCAAGAGCCTCAAGGATGGAGTGGTAGACGTCAAGAGACGTGGGGACCGGATTATCCTGGTGAAGCTGGTAGTTGGGGACCTAGTTCTCAACGTTATCAGCACGTATGCCCCGCAAGTAGGTCATAATGAGAACACCAAGAGGGAGTTCTGTGAAGGCCTGAAGGACATGGTTAGGAGTGTACCGATTGGCGAGAGGCTCTTCATAGGAGGGGACCTCAATGGCCACGTGGGCACATCTAACACAAGTTTTGAAGGGGTGCATGGGGGATTTGGCTATGGCATCAGGAATCAAGAAGGAGAAGATGGCTTAAGCTTTGCGCTAGCCTACGACATGATCGTAGCTAACACCCTCTTTAAGAAGATAGAATCACATCTAGTGACTTACAGTAGTGGGCAACACTCTAGCCAGATTGATTTCATCCTCTCGAGAAGAGAAGACAGGCGTGCATGCCTAGACTGTAAGGTGATACCTGGAGAGAGTGTTGTCCCTCAGCATAAGCTTGTGGTTGCTGACCTCCGCTTTCGGATTCGTGTCCAGCGGGACAAGCGTGCCAAAGTTGCTAGAACGAAGTGGTGGAAGCTCAAGGGGGTGTAGCTTAGGCATTCAAGGAGAGGGTCATTAAGGAGGGCCCTTGGGAGGAAGGAGGTGATGTAGACAACATGTGGATGAAGATGGCGACTTGCATTCGTAAGGTGGCCTCAGAGGAGTTTGGAGTGTCCAGGGGAAGTAGAAGAGAAGCTAAAGATACCTGGTGGTGGAACGATGATGTCCAGAAGGCAATTAAGGAGAAGAAAGATTGTTTCAGACGCCTATATCTGGATAGGAGTGCAGACAACATAGAGAAGTACAAGATGTCAAAGAAGGCCGCAAAGTGAGTTGTGAGTGAAGCAAGGGGTCGGGTGAATGAAGACCTCTACCAACGGTTAGACATGAAGGAAGGCGAAAGGGACATCTATAAGATGGCCAAGATCCAAGAGAGGAAGACAATAGATGTTGACCAAATCAAGTGCATCAAGGACGGAGCAGATCAACTCCTGGTGAAGAACGAGGAGATTAAGCATAGATGGCGGGAGTACTTTGACAAGCTGTTCAATGGGGAGAGTGAGAGCTCTACCATTGATCTGGAAGACTCCTTTGATGATACTAGCAGGCGTTTTGTGCGGCGAATCCAAGAGTCATAGGTCAAGGAGGCTTTAAAGAGGATGAAAGGAGGTAAAGCGATGGGCCCTGATTGTATCCCCATTGAGGTGTGGAGAGGCCTCGGGGACATAGCGATTGTATGGCTAACCAAACTTTTCAACCTCGTTTTTTCGGGCAAACAAGATGCCAGAAGAATAGAGATAAAGTATATTAGTACCAATCTTCAAGAACAAGGGGGATGTTCAGAGTTGTACTAATTATCATGGAATCAAACTGATGAGCCATACAATGAAGCTATGGGAAAGAGTCATTGAGCACCGCTTAAGAAGAATGACAAGCGTGACCAAAAATCAGTTTGGTTTCATGCCTGGGAGGTCGACCATGGAAGCCATTTTCTTGGTACGACAACTTATGGAGAGATATAGGGAGCAAAAGAAGAACCTGCATATGGTGTTCATTGACTTGGAGAAGGTCTATGATAAGATACCGAGGAATTTTATGTGGTGGGCCTTGGAGAAACACAAAGTCCCAACAAAGTACATTATCCTCATCAAGGACATGTACGATAATGTTGTGACAAGTGTTCGAACAAGTGATGGCGACACTGATGACTTCCTGATTAAGATAGGAGTGCATCAAGGGTCAGCTTTTAGCCCTTATCTTTTTGCCTGGGTGATGGATGAGGTCGCAAGGGATATACAAGGAAATATCCCATGGTATATGCTCTTTGCGGACGATGTGGTGGTAGTCGATGAGAGTCGGACGCGGGTCAACAGGAAGTTGGAGTTATGGAGGCAAACCTTGGAATCGAAAGGTTTTAGGCTTAGTAGGACTAAAACCGAGTACATGAGGCGCGCTTTCAGTACTACTACGCACGAGGAGGAGGATGATGTTAGCCTTGATGGGCAGGTGGTGCCTCAGAAGGACACGTTTCGATATTTGGGGTCAATGTTGCAGAAGGATGGGGATATCGATGAAGATGTGAACCATCGAATTAAAGCCGGATGGATAAGTGGCGCCAAGCTTCTGGCATTCTCTGTGACAAGAGGGTGCCACAAAAGCTAAAAGGCAAGTTCTATAGGCCGGCGGTTCGACCCGCAGTGTTGTATGGCGCTGAGTGTTGGCCGACTAAAAGGCGACATGTGCAACAATTAGGTGTGGCGGAGATGCGCATGTTGAGATGGATGTGTGGCCACACAAGGAAGGACCGAATCCGAAATGATGATATACGAAATAGAGTTGAGGTAGCGCCAATTGAAGAGAAGCTTGTCCAACATCGTCTGAGATGGTTTGGGCATATTCAGCGCAGGCCTCCAGAAACCCCAGTGCATAGCGGACGGTTAAAACATGCTTATAATGTCAAAAGAGGCTGGGTAGACCGAACTTGACATGGGAAGAGTCCGTAAAGAGAGATCTAAAGGATTGAAGCATCACCAAAGAACTAGCCATGGACAGGGATGCGTGGAAGCTTGCTATCCATGTACCCGAATCCTGAGTTGGTTGCGAGATCTTATGGGTTTCACCTCTAGCCTACCCCAACTTGTTTGGAACTAAAAGCTTTGTTGTTGTTCTTGTTGTTGTTGTTGGTAAGTCAATAAAATACGAAATAGTTAAGCTGATCTTTAAAGAAAAGCGGTGAAAAGGTGAGATAGAAAGAAAAAAAAGGTCAAAATGAAAACATTACGTAAGATTAGAAAGAAAATAAGAGCACTCTGTCTTGCAGGAAAACCAACGTACTATTTTTTAAGTAGTAGAGCTAGATGAAAGAGTGGGAAGCAAACTGTCACACGACCCAGTGGAGGTTCCTCCTAGCAAGACAAGCTAATTCATGAGGGTCATTCAAATTACTTTATGTGGTGCAGAAACACAACGAAAATTCAATATGGGCCGTACTACCATATAATACTATTATCACAACGATTGGTCCTCCTCCAGATGCACGCACATGAATGTTTATTTTGCTGTATTTGCCGCTAACGCACTTTTTTGCACAGTGCTTGTATCGTTTGTCCGTTGTAATTTATGAGTCTCAACTAGTTTGGTCTAATACGGTCCTTCCCGTGGTCACGTTTTAGGACCGGCTTTGCTAGTGTGGCATCCACGTTCATGGCTCACAATTGGTTGTTACTGCGCGGCCTGCTGCATTCTACACGCACTGACGCACCCTGTAAACAGGAACAAATATCAATGTCAATTTTGCAAAAAACACTGGTTAACATTTCGTACAAACATTAGACGATCACCCACCATTTTCACAATTTTGTTGCTGCTCCTATCACTGGGATTTTTCAGGCTATCTGCACTTCACTGGAAAAGAAAACGGGGACACCAGCTAAGACATCCGTTTTTCATTGGACACTCAATTCTCATCACACTCTCCAAGTCTCCAATGCTCGAAACTTTTTTTTTAGCTCTATCAATTTTTTTTAATACCGCTGGGATGAATTATATTATATGTGTTCCAAAAAAAGTACACTAGCTAATCCGAGCGTTTTGACCATAGTTCAGACGAAACCCATCTCATCCTCTCAATAGGACTGAAAAATCCCGATCTACCAATTCTACGGAAGAAACACTAGCACAGGGATGCTCTCCTCTTTTTGCTAACCACCACCCAAAAACAAATCAAACCATTTTGCTAGCGTGTATTTATACCTTCGAATCCAACCGGCTTCTTTCGGATCTGGCTTTACGGCAGACTCCCTTGACTCCGCTGGAGCGCTCTCGCCGTTGCACTCCTCTAGTGCTCCGTCGCAGTTGTCTTGACCAGCCACCGAAGAAGACGACACACCAGGTCTTCGCACCTCGATAGCCAAGGAGGCGGGGCCTCCGCCTCCATGGTGCGTGAGGCACCTCTTTTTTGCGGGGTTTCTTTTTATTACAGCAAATCCTTTTCGGTGGCGACCACGCTGCAGAGTGAAGACCCGTCTTCGCTAATGGTCATAGCCATGGTCAATTAGTCCACCTCCCCAACTACCCCGCTCAGGGGACGACATAAGTGTTGCACAGTAAATCTGGACCATGGTCCAGGATCTACTGCATTACACGGACCGCCAGTCCACCTCCGTCAGTTCCCTCGTCACCACGAGCGTATTCGTACCGTAGCTCGGCTCCATACGACGACCCCACCTCCCTTTTGGTCATTTTCTGGAGTCCGCGTTGTCCGTATTCAATGCTGGGATGTGACGCAATCTGGCCGAACCAACGGCATGGATAATACTACTATATAGTAGTATAACCCATATCGCCTCTCTCGAAACACAACCACAATAATAATAAAAACCATTTGGTGAAATTAAATGAGAAAATGACATCAACCTATGTGAAATAAGGCACATACCGTAAAATTAAGTGTTGACCAAAGTCTTATATTGACGGATCAAAATAAGTCCTATGCACTCTGATCCGGATGGAACAACATTTTAGAAAGGAAGGACTATTAGGACATCTCCAACGACAGCTCGCAAATATCTTTCCGTATTCTTTCGCGGATAGGGGGAGTAAGTCTGCATACACACACGTAGGAGGACGACATTCAACGCTATCCGCATACATTTAGACTTTCTCAAGCAAAAAAAATCAAGTCTGCACGACCAAATAGCCGCATGCAAAAGGGTACATACGTTCAAATAGCCATCTGCAGCACTAATTCAAAATTTAAAAAGTTCAAATATTACATCCCAACATTGTTGTCCCCTTTCACCGCCCATCGATGTTCAATCAGATCTTCCTTCAGCTGCTCGTGAGTTGGTCGATGCCGAATTTGTTGATGAATTTGAACAAACTCTTCAAATGTGGCCATATTATGTTCCGAAAGTTGGATAGGATCACCCATGTTCTCAAATTCCAGAGTTGCGGCAACATCATCACCCTCATCCTTAACGATCATGGTGTGTATGATCACACAACATGTCATCACCTCCCTCGGAATCCATTGCTAGAAAGAAGAAGGGGATATATTTTTAGCTCCTGCGATTCATCGAACAATTGTCAGGCATGGGGAGAATACCGATAGAGGATGGTACCTGGCGGGGCGGTAAGAGGACAGGGGTTGAACGAAGATGAAGGAGAAGTAGCGGGAGTGAGGGAGTCCTGTATTAGGGGGTCCTCGGATAGCCGACCTGTTGTTTATGGGCCGGACTATATGGGCTATTTGCCGAACACTAGATGATTTGAAGGCCCAATTACAAGGATGGAAGCTTCAAGGAGTACGGCTTGCGCTCCACGTTTGATGTAGTAAATAGGCATGTTTATCTTTTCGGCATGTAACTGACCATGTGTAAACCCTAGGCCTCCTCGGCATCTATATAAGACGGAGGGTTTTAGGGCATAGGAGATGACAACTCATCTAGGGTTAGACATACGATCACGAGGTAGATCAACTCTATAACCCCTTACACCATCAATATAATCAAGCAAGACGTAGGGTATTACCTCCATTGGAGGGCCCGAACATGGGTAAACTCGTGTCCCCTTCGTCTCTTGTTACCGTTGATCCTAGTCTCACAGTTCGGGACCCCCTACCCGAGATCCGCCGGTTTTGACACTGACATTGGTGCTTTCATTGAGAGTTCCTCTGTGATCAAGATGGAATCAACGCCTCGTCTCTTCATCAACGAAGAGGTTCGGAACACGGACATCTTCGTCCCCAGGCATATCTTCGCCTTCGACAGCGTTGTGGTGCATGTGGATTCCACCGGCCATCTAGGCCGCGTTGAGAGCTTCGCCCCTGATCAAGAGGTCAGATTCGGGAACTTAGAGTTCTCCGTTGACTCCTGGGGCGATCTGTCACTAATCGGGATCACGGCTTCGCCTGTTGCCCCCGAGGACTCCGAGGCCTTAACCCCGAGCCCCTTCTTCGGACATGCCAATGGGGTCTCCCACGGCGACAGTCCGATCTCTCATCCTGGTCCGGCCATCAAGCCATGTGACAGAACATGTGTTCCTGCCGAACACTCCCCACGGGCGGCCCTCACGGGGGTTGTCTCCGCGAGTCCCGAACAGCTGGATCCGATCGGGCCCTCAGCGGTTGATGAGGCCTTGAAGCAATTCTCATCGATGAGGATCACCGGCGATCCAGCCCCGACCTACACCCGACCCAGCTATAGCCCGGGCAGGGACGGATTTTTCGACCCACCAACCACCCACTTAATAGCCACCATCGAAGACTTAACCAACGTGCTAGACTATGCCTCCGAGGAGGCACAGTAGATGGATGAAGAGGACCGTGCTCCCACCCCCGTTAATACCGGGAGTTGGGCCACCACTTCTACATATGACGTCTACATGGTGGATACTCCTGCCCCCAACGGCAACAATACGCCTCACAATGACGGCGACAGATCGGGTGACGCACCATCAAGGCGCCGGAAATCGCATAAGCGGTCCAAAAGCAAAAAAGGGAAGACGTGCCATTATCAGCAATGGGGAAGATAATGCCCCCGCCGATCATGCCAATCCTGACCTCTCTGAGCACCCGTTTGAGGGTCCGGAAGAGCCCGAGGATCAAGACGGCCCCGGTGTCGCCAATGACCTCGAAGGCAACGATCACCTTTCCCCCGTCAAGGAGGAAGACATATCGGAAGCCGATTACATGTACATCCCTGATAACCTCGAGGATCAGGAAGAAATCAGGCAGCGGCTCATACCAATGACTCGCAGCCTAAAGGCCAAAGAGCGGAAACTAAAAGCCGAACAGGCCGACCTTACTAATCGATGGACGAAAGTCCTCTCAGCCGAGGAGATATACGGCACTGGTGTGTCAAACCAGCCCAAAAGCTACCCTCAGAGAAGGCTGCTGCCACAATTCGATATGATCTGACTGACACTCCGTCTCCGCATCATACCCAATATGACAAGCCAGACTGCCCTCCTCGTGGGTGTGATAGAGTGGCCAATGACACCGGTTATATACCGGCGATGCCCCAATGACGGGGTAAGGAGCCATTCGAACCCAATGATAGGTTCGACCTGCGCGATAACTTAGATCACAGAGAAGGCCATACAAGATCCATCTATGGATCCAGAGATTACTCACTAGATAGACGGGAAGAGTATAGACCATGGTTCGACCAAAACCATAGAGCCTAAAAACACTGTCGGCTCCATACAGGCGCCGATTATAGACGGGACATAGCTCGGGTTAGAGGCGTCGCTCACCCACTGTGCTTCACAGATGAAGTAATGCGGCAACAGTTCCCCGAAGGGTTTAAACCCATAAATATAGAACAATACGACGGGACCACTGACCCAACTGTATGGATTGAGGACTTCCTCCTCCATATCCATATGGCACGAGGAGATGATCTCCATGCCATCAAATACCTACCTCTGAAGCTTAAGGGGCCAGGTCGGCACTGGCTAAACAGCCTCCCCGAAAACTCCATAGGATGTTGGGAAGACTTGGAAGATGCGTTTTGCTCTAACTTCCAAGGGACCTATGTCCGCCCGTCGGATTGTTCCGACCTCAGCAACATCGTCCAGAATCCCGGCGAGTCTGCTCGGCAGTTCTGGAACCGGTTCTTGACTAAAAGGAACCAAATCATCGAGTGTCCGGATGAGGAGGCCATAGCCTCCTTCCGACACAATATTCAGGACGAATGGCTGGCCCGTCAGCTCGGCCAGGACAAACCTCGGACTATGTCTGCCCTTACCTCCCTCATGACCCGCTTTTGTGCGGGCGAAGATAATTGGCTGGCAAGACGCAACCACAATTCTGAAGATCCAGTGGCACCTGAAGCCCAGGACGACAACTCAAAGCCGAAGCGTAATAAGAACAAGCGCCGACACAATAGTAACAACGCCGATGACACGGCGGTCAACGCTGGATTCCGCAATTCTCGACCCGGGCAGCGGAAGAAGCCCCCTAAAGGCAATCATGATGGACCCACTCAACTCGAGAAGATCATGGACAGGACTTGCCAAATTCATGGAACTTCCGAAAATACACCCAATCACACACATCACAACTGTTGGGTGTTCAAATAGGCCGGCAAGATGTTGGAAATATGCCCTAGAGGCAATAATAAATTAGTTATTATCATATTTCCTTGTTCATGGTAATCATTTATTATCCATGCTATAATTGTATTGATCGGAGACTTAAATGCATGTGTGGATACATAGACAAAACCATGTCCCTGGTATGCCTCTAATGGACTAGCTCGTTGATCAAAGGATGGTTAAGGTTTCCTAGCCATGGACATGAGATGTCATTTGATAACGGGATCACATCATTAGGAGAATGATGTGATGGACAAGACCCAAACTACAAACGTAGCATATGATCGTGTCAGTTTATTGCTACTGTTTTTTGCATGTCAATGTATATGTTCCTATGACCATGAGATCATGCAACTCACGGATATCGGAGGAGTGCCTTGTGTGTATCAAACGTCGCAACGTAACTGGGTGACTATAAAGGTGCTCTACAGGTATTTCCGATGATGTCTGTTGAGTTGGCATGGATCGAGACTGGGATTTGTTACTCCGTGTGACGGAGAGGTATCTCGGGGCCCACTCGGTAATGCAACATCACAATAAGCCTTGAAAGCAATGTGACTAATTGTTAGTTGTGGGATCTTGTATTACGGAACGAGTAAAGAGACTTGCCGATAACGAGATTGAACTAGGTATGGAGATACCGACGATCGAATCTCGGGCAAGTAACATACCGAAGAACAAAGGGAACGTTATACGGGATTAACTGAATCCTTGACATAGAGGTTCGACCGATAGATCTTCATAGAATATGTAGGAACCAATGTGGACGTCCAGGTCCCGCCATTGGTTATTGGCCGTAGAGGTGTCTCGGTCATGTCTACATAGTTCTCGAACCCGCAGGGTCTGCACACTTAAGGTTTGGTGACGTTTCGGTAGTATAGAGTTATGTATGGTGGTGACCGAAGGATGTTCGGAGTCTCGGATACGATCCCGGACATGACGAGGATCTCCGGAAGAGTCTAGAGATAAATATTGATATATGTGATAATAGTGTTTTGATCTCTGGAAGAGTTCCGGAATTAACCGGAAGGGGTTCCGGATGTTTACCGAAGTGTTCGGGTACAGCAACACTTTATATGGACCAATGGGGTAAAACCCACGAGGTATTGGAAAGGGCAAAAGGAAGTTTTGCTGCTGCCTTAAGCAGTAAGGCAGTACTACCGCGGTACTACCGCTCAAGCGGTACTACCGCTCGTGAAGCGGTACTACCGCTTGTGCGCGGGACTGCAGGGATCCGAGTTGGACTCTTTTCTTGCGGGCCAAACCGACCTTGTGCAGGCAAAATCGACCTTGTAGAGGTTTTTGCTCCAAGTTTAGACCCCAGGGCTCAACATATAAATAGAGGGGCAGGGCGGGACAGATTTTACGGCCACGTGCTACCCGTTTCACCGGTGCTCCTCTAGATCGGTTTTCTACAGCGCTTAGGCGAAGCCCTGCCGGAATTGCTCCACCACCACCATCACCGGAGCGTCGTCATGCTGCCGGTGAACTCTCTATACTCTCCACCTCCTCTTGCTGGATCAAGACAGTGGAGATCGTCATCAAGCTGCACGTGTGCTGAACGCGGAGGTGTCGTCCGTTCGGCGCTAGATCGGAAGGACCGTGATCGAGATCGCGGGACGGGTCGTGATGAGATCGCGAGACGGATCGTGATGAGTTCGCGGGACCGATCGTGATGAGATCGCGGGACGGATCGTGATGGGATCGCGGGACGGATCGTGATGAGATCTCGGGACGCTCGGCGATTTGGATCGCGAAGATGTTCGACTACATCAACCGCGTTTCTTAACGCTTCCCGCTTAGCGATCTACAAGGGTACGTAGATCCACTCTCCCTCTCGTAGATGCTCATCACCATGGATAGGTTTGCGTGTGCGTAGGAAAAAATTTGTTTTCCATGCGACATTCCCCAACACAAGATACAACCCGAAGACCAGGGCAAAAGTTCGCGCAGCGAGGACGAAGATGAGCGTCGGGGTCCAATGGGTGTCGGTTAGAAGAAATTCCCTCCCGAAGTCAAATGGCGAACATGATATACGCCACCCACATACCTAAGAAAGAGAGTAAGTGGGCCCTTTGGGAGGTCTATGCTGTGGAGCCCGTAGCTCCGAAGTATAACCCATGGTTAGCATATCCAATCACCTTCGACCGGCGCGACCACCCGACCAGTATCCGTCATGAGGGCTCGTCTGCCCTCGTCCTAGATCCCATTATAGATGGGTACCACCTCACCAAGGTCCTAATAGATGGAGGAAGTAGCCTCAATCTTATCTACTCAGACGCGGTGAAAAAAGATGGGTATAGACCCCTCAAGGATCAAGCCCAGCAACACTACCTTCAAGGGAGTGATCCCAGGTGTTGAGGCCCGATGTACGGGCTCCGCAACCCTGGAAGTTGTGTTCGGCTCGCACGATAACTTCTGCAGCAAAGACTTGATCCTCGACATTGTGCCCTTCCGCAGCGGCTATCACACGCTGCTCGTCCGGACCGCGTTTGCTCGGTTCAATGCAGTCCCGCATTACACATACCTCAAGCTCAAGATGTCGGGCCCAAGGGGGTCATTAGTGTCAATGGCATACAGAGCGGTCCCTTAGAACAGAGGAACATGCACTGGCGCTGGCGGCCGAATTTAGCTTCGGCATTCGCCGTAAAGGCACGAAAGGCTCGGAAGCGAGTTCAGATTCAGATCGAAAACTCTAACCCTCCTTCCTCCCCTCAATAGGGACTCGCCTCCTGTTGGGAGACGTAGTAGTAAATCAAAAAATTTCCTACGATCACCAAGATCTATCCATGGAGAAACCAGCAATGAGAGGGGAGAGATTGCATCTTCATACCTTTGAAGATCGCTAAGCGGAAGCGTTACAAGAACGCGGTTGGTGGAGTCGTACTCGCAGCGATTCAGATCGCGGTGGATTCCGATCTCAGCACCGAACAACGGCACCTCCACGTTCAACACACGTGCAGCCCGATGACGTCTCCTATGCCTTGATCCAGCAAGGAGGAAGGAGAGGTTAGGGAGAGCTCCGGCAGCACGACGGCGTGGTGATGGTGGAGCTACGTGAACTCCGGCAGGGCTTCGCCAAGCGCTACGGAGAACGAGGAAGAGGAAGGGTAGGGCTGCGCCGAGAGAGAGAGAGAAGTCATGTCTCAAATCAGCCCCAATGCCTTGGATATATATAGGAGGAGGGATAGGGAGGGCTGCCTTGGCCCCTCCTCCAAGGAGGAGGGCTTCGGCCGAAGCTAGGGAAGAGTCCACCTCCCACAAGGGAGGTGGATCTCCCTCCTTTCAAACTCCTTTTGTCTTATCCCTTGATCTCCAGCCGCATGGGCCTTTCTAGAAGGTCTTGGCCAGCCCAATAAGGGATGGTACACTTCCTCTAAGGGCCCACGAAGTCCTATGGTCGTCACACCCCTCCCGGGGGTCCTCCGACACCCTCCCGGCACTCCCGGTACACTACCAATGAGCCCGAAAACTTTCCGATGACCAAAACTGGACTTCCTATATATCAATCTTTATTCCAAACCATTCCGGAGCTCCTCGTGACATCCGGGATCTCATCCGGGACTCCGAACAACCTTCGGTAATCACGTATACCATTTCCCTATAACCCTAGCGTCATCGAACCTTAAGTGTGTAGACCCTACGGGTTCGGGAGACACGTAGACATGACCGAGACAACTCTCTGGTCAATAACCAACAGTGGGATCTGGATACCCATATTGGCTCCCACATACTCCATGATGATCTCATCAGATGAACCACGATGTCGAGGATTCAATCAATCCCATACACAATTCCCTTTGTCTATCGGTATGATACTTGCCCGAGATTCGATCGTCGGTATCTCTATACCTTGTTCAATCTTGTTACCGGTAAGTCTCTTTACTCGTTCCGTAACACATCATCCCGTGGTTAACTCCTTAGTCACATTGAGCTCATTATGATGATGTCTCACCGAGTGGGCCCAGAGATACCTCTCCGTCACACGGAGTGACAAATCCCAGTCTCGATTCGTGCCAACCCAACAGACACTTTCGGAGATACCCGTAGTGCACCTTTATAGCCACCCAGTTACGTTGTGATGTTTGGCACACCCAAAGCATTCCTATGGTATCCGGGAGTTGCACAATCTCATGGTCTAAGGAAACGATACTTGACATTGAAAAGCTTTAGCAAACGAACTACACGATCTTGTGCTATGCTTAGGATTGGGTCTTGTCCATCACATCATTCTCATAATGATGTGATCCCGTTATCAATGACATCCAATGTCCATGGTCATGAAACCGTGACCATCTATTGATCAACGAGCTAGTCAACTAGAGGCTCACTAGGGACATGTTGTGGTCTATGTATTCACACATGTATTACGGTTTCCGGTTAACACAATTATAGCATGAACAATAGACAATTATCATGAACTAGGAAATACATTAATAACCATTTTATTATTGCCTCTAGGGCATATTTCCAACACCTCCCCCCACCGCACAACCTCAAGACCAGCAAAGCACATGCCGAGGAGGCACAACTTCGCACTTAAGATTCCATGGGTGGCGGTGGGGTACTTCCGATGGGTGTTCGATCGCCCCAAACTGTTACCATCAACATGTCTTCGGACCAGATGCAGGCACTCCTAAAAGAGCCTGCCCATGGCGTAAAGCTCATCTTTAACATTGTGGCCTCTCAAGATTTTGCTCGCAACATCCTTCCGCAATAACACCCATTAAGGTGCATTTACAAACAGGAGTCAACTAGCAACAGGGCATATCGAAGGCATCGAGTCACCAAGACCCCTGGTACAAACAGTTCCTGTAAGACCTTTTACTTTTCTTTTGCATACCTGCAAACAGTTGCTTTGGCAACCCGAGTTATAAGAGTTATTGAGGAAATGCGAAGTTGCCTGGCGCAAGTACGCCTCACTTGTCTTGTTTTTGGCGCATACTTTTTCCCTCCCTCTTCTCGTGAACCTGTTCGGTATGGCTCAAGGTCACCGGCTAATAGATCGGGGGCTCGATTTCAAACACAAATCGCCTTAACCATTATGTGCTCGGCGTCTTGGCGTTCGCTTTATATGCATCAGTTCCGAACTATGTCTTTGGTCATTAAGTTGGGTTGCCCGGCTCATGTGTTTGCCCCTTTATGTTCTGCTTGTTCTAAAAGGGCAAAGGGAGTACCCTTGTGATCGTGCTTCCGGTTAGTCTGGTCAAGCACCTCAGGAGAGAAAGCCGAAAACAGACTGTCATAGTATGCACGAACCGATCTGTGAACCCCAAGTTAGAATTATTATACTTCAACCCTCATAAGCGGTTATTCCGTGTCATACGAGGAATTTGCCCTTCATGCAAATAATATGATGTCGGCTTCGGCCTCGGCTCGTCCGAACATTGCAAAAACTCCGATGGCTAATCGTACGCTTCCTACAGTCCTTTTCGCGCCCCTTCGATTAAGTGAAAGAAATAAAGCATAATAGTCCGATTGCCTAGTCTGCCGCACTAAACCACCTTTGGGTTCCTATAATTTGGCTAAGGGTCACATTGCATTGGCATAGACACCCCATGTAGTATCTACGTGGGGGCTGAAGCCGATGACTCGCATCTTTCAGTATTTAACAACCATACATGAGTTATAAAGGAATGCAAAACCATATAAGAGCGGATACTAATATCATTGAAAGTTGTAACAAGTCTTCGGACACATTACATAGCTCATTCAAATATATTTTTCGCCCGAACACTGCGATGCTATCACCTGCGCACTTTCCATTACTCCATCAAAGTAAATCTCGGGGCGTCGGTGCTCCTTCCCGGACGGCGGTGGGTCAGTAGCGACCTTCATCGGACTGAGCTTTGTCCAGTGCACTTTGGCCTTGGCAAGGGCCATCCGGACTCCTTCGATACAGGAGGAGCGCTTCACGGTGTCAAGGCGAGGCGCAACATCAATCAGCCATTGCACCAGGCCGAAGTAGCCGACTGGGAGTGGTTCGCTAGGCCATATGCAGATGCAAAGGTCCTTCATGGCCGGCTCCGCCAGCTAGTACAGCTCCATCAGCTGTTTGAGCTGTTCCACTAGCAAAGGAGGACGCTCGGGGGCTCCGAACTGTGCCCAGAACGTCTGAGCTTGGTCTTCCTCTCCCCGCGAGGCGAGCAGCTGATTGGCGTCTGCCACGCTCTTCTGGAGATCGGCAGATGTGCCTGAGGATCGCCACACCCGGGTCAGCAATTCGAATTTGCTATCCCCGAATACGCACTTTAGGGAGTATGACTTACCATCGGCTATCTCCTTGGCTTGGCGAACTTGTTCCTTGAAGAACCATCTGTCCACCCGCTCCTGATGGAGATCGGATTTCATGGTGGACAGCTCAGCCGAGAGCACCTCGTTATTTTGCTCCAAGGCCTCACACTTGTTGCTGGCGTCCTTGAGCTCCTCCTATATCTCCGCCACACGAGCCTGGTGTTTATCACCGTTGGCTCGTAGGGCGAAGAGTGTGGTGGCAGCCTCCTTGGCCGTCGCCTTCTCCATGTCCGCTTCATCTTTGACGCGTTGAAGCTCGGCCTTGAGGTTTTCAATCTATTTCGATGAGGCTGCAACATGATAAAACCTTACATAAAAGGGATCCGCATTGACAGTATTCGGGGAGAATACTAAGATTTGATTCGAACTTACCCCGCGCCTCGTTGAACCTCTTGTTGAGGGCTTCCACCTCATCCTTGGAGCGCTTGAGCTTCCGATGTATCTTGTCCAGCTCGGCGTCGTTTTTGGTCACCACCGATGACGAGGCTTACACCACACATACAGTACATATTCCACATCGACACTTCCTTCCCGAACTATAGAGATGACCCCTAGGCAAGTTTGTTCACCTCACCTAGGGCTCGGGGGCTGCCATGTATACAATACGACTAAATGAAATCTTAACAAAAACGACGGGCAACTTACTTGAAAGCCTGCAAGGAGACCTTTGAAGGCCTCCTTCAGTCCGTTGTCAGCAGACTAGACGCTTTATAGTACCGCACCCATAAGGGTACGGTGCTCCTCGGGGATGGAGGCGCTTGATAGAGCCTCCCCCATGGCCCGACCACCTGTTGGTCGGCGGTGGCAAGGATGATCGGATTTCCCAATCACCCACCTAGGGGTCATCTCTAGGGGTCACCTCCGGAGGCACCATGCACTTCGGAGATGTTCTCGGAAGGTACTGATTGCCCGCCCGTACAGTCTCCTTGGTGTCCGGGCAGGGGATCGTCCCCTGTCCTTCGGTGGCCGAAGCGTTAGCCTCGGCCACGGTGGTATCTTCCTCGCCCCCTATGTCCGCCTCCACTGGAGTATGCTGGGACGACACCTCCATGGCGTCCTTCATAGCGCCTGGAGTGGTGGGGTGCGAGGTGTCCCCGCTCTCCGCCAGTTCGGCAGGCGGGGTCTCCCCATCCGATATAACCTCGGTGAGGATGACACGCGGGGGGCTGTTGGACCAACAACCTGCGTGTTAGCGAACTCTGAACCTACTATCGACAGAGAGAAGGGTCTTCGGATCCTAACCTGGATGGAGGGGGCTTGACCTTGAGGCTCCTTCGAGGAATCTCCTCGGCATCTTTGGACGCGGAGCTCGAGTCCTAGCTATCGTCGGACAGGACCATCCGCGCCTGCCGCACCCTCTTCGGGGCAGGAGAAGCTACCTGCCCCGGGGCATCCGAAGACGCCGCCCTCTTCTTGGCGAGGGGTGATCGTCTCCCCCCTCGCTCTCGACCTCCTCCTCTGCCGCCTTTTCCTCCTCTTGATTTGAGGAGGTAGGGGCGTCTTCAGAAGCAGCATCAGGCTGATCCTTGATGTGAAGGCCAACCTGACCTGGTTTCTTCTTCTTCTTCTCCTTCTTCGTGGGAGTCTCGTAAGGCTTCTCCACGAGCATCTTGGCTAACAGCCTGGTCCTCTCGTCTTCGGGCTGAGGAGCCGGACTACTGATGTTGATGGCTTTCTTCAGCCATCTCTCCATAAAACATATCAGACAAAGGGTTATGGACCTTCTATGTAATAAAGCCAATCATGCTAGGTTGTGGTGTACCTCGGAGTCCGGCTTGGTGGCGTGTAGGCCCTTGTCCTCCTCCTCGGCTGGCCAGCTCTTCATGGATTTGAACAACGCCTTCCACAACTTCTCCCGCGTAGTGCGTCGAGTTTCCGAGCCCACAGGGGAGTGTCCCGGCGTTGGCAGGAGAGGATGCGTCTTCGGAGCATTACCTAAACCACATCGGCCAGCTTGGTGCCATTCTCGACCAAGGAGCGGATCCGCTTTTGCAGATCGGCCACCTCCTTGCCTGACCCCCAGTCGAGGCCCTTTTCGAGCCACGAAGCTAGTCTGGTCGGGGGACTAGATCAGAATGCGGCGGCGGGGTGCAGACTTGGTTCTTGTGGTTCGGTGATGTAGAACCACTCCTTCTGCCACCCCTTGATGGTGTCGATGAGGGTGCTCGCCGGCCAGTCGAAGCGTGTGAGTTTGCCGATGACGTCACCGCCGCAGTGGGCGTGCTTGTCGTCGACGCATTTCGGCTTGATATTGAAAATCTACAGCCAAAGCCCGAAGTGCGTCTCGATGTGCAGGAATGCCTCGCAGAGGAGGATGAAGGCAGAGAGGTGCATGCTGGAGTTCGGTGGGAGGTCATGGAAGTCGAGGTCGTAAAAGAACATTAGACCCCTGACGAAGGGGTGCAACGAAAAGCTCAACCCCCTAATAAAGTGGGGGTTGAACACCACCAGCTCGCCTGGATTGGGGGTGGGGATTACTTGTCCCTCCTCCTCCGCGCGATGAGGGATGTCAGTGGGGAGATAATCGGCCTTCTTGAGGTCGAGTATGTCCTGGTTGTTGACCATGGAAACTTCCCACTGGCCATTGGAACCCGCCATTGTTGAGCCCAGGAGCGGGGGTGGAGAAACCTAGATCTGTGCTATGGAGGCGCAAGGGAATAGGAGGCGGAGATGTTGAATGGAGAGCGTGAGGGGCCTCTGGGGTTTTCTTTCTCCTTTTATGAGGTCTGTCGATTCGGGCTCCTCTTGCTGCGCCATGAATCCCTCCACTTCCCGAGAATCACGAGCCGTTCCAGGCGCATGATTAAGTATATCCCGTATAAAACAGGACACAATCGACGTGTGGATAGATCTTTTGGATGAAACGGCCTGAAACCGCGCATCGAGTCCCTGTAACCGGCCTATCGGTCGTGGTGGGTTGTGACCTTTCGTCAGAAAGGTCGTCAGGAAACATTACCTTTTTTCCCTGATGTTTGGCCTTCAAAAGCCGACTTATCTCATAGAATTCGGACGTGCCACAATTCGGAAAATTGTTTGTCATCGGAGGCCGAACTATGGTTCGATGAAAGGAACTCAACTCGCAAGCCGAAGACTCTGTTCGGAAGCAATTGGAGCTGAAGACCCTTGGCGTTAGAGGCAAGTCCGGGGGCTACTGAGGGAGTCCTGTATTAGGGGGTCCTCAGATAGCCGACCTGTTGTTTATGGGCCGGATTATATGGGCTACTTGTCGAACACCGGATGATTTGAAGGCCCAATTACTAGGATGGAAGCTTCGAGGAGCACGGCTTGCGCTCCACGTTTGATGTAGTAAATAGGCCTGTTTATCTCTTCAGCATGTAACAAACCATGTGTAAACCCTAGGCCTCCTCGGCATCTATATAAGCCGGAGGGTTTTAGGGCATAGGAGAGGACAACTCATCTAGGGTTAGACATACGATCTCGAGGTAGATCAACTCTGTAACCCCTTACACGATCAATATAATCAAGCAGGACGTAGGGTATTACCTCCATTGGAGGGTCCGAACCTGGGTAAACTCGTGCGCCCTTCGTCTCCTGTTACCGTCGATCCTACTCTCATAGTCGGGACCCCCTACCCGAGATCCGCCGGTTTTGACACCGACAGGGAGTCCTGCTGGAGCGTCGAAGGGTGACAGAGACACGGAATTCTGACAGGGGTATGACGTGGTGGCTGGGGTGATGGAGCATCGACAAAGGCTAGAGAGAAAGAATGAAGTAAAGAAAATGAGGAGGATGGAGTCGCGGGGTCTGTGAAGGGTTTTGGATGGGCCAGAGGTGGCAGATAGCGACGTTTTTCGTGCCCGGACTCCCGTAACCCCCCCACCCCGCAGACCGATACAGACCAGCGTTGGATGGCTCCCGCGGTCCGGACAACACGATTTAGACGGTTGCGGGAGGTTTGCAGGCCCGCCTTAGAGATGCCCTTATTTAGTAAACTGGAAAATGTTTGACCTTCCACCTTTTGGTGATACACTAAGGGTGGTTCTTTTGCATCTTGCGTAGTAGGGTTGACCATTCAGAGTTCTTTTTTTTCTTACAGTACAAGAGAGACCATCCGTGTTGCTCCAAATCGGTTAGAAGCCTTCCTTGAACCGGTCCAACACAGAGGAGGAAGTGAACTCAATGAGAAGATACCTCTAACATAACAATGCTTAATGATCCTCCGCAAAGTAGCGAGGACGACCAGGGCAAAGGAGTTTCACCATGAGATGGATCGTCGTATGAGCAGCAGCCAACATATGTGATCTCACTACCAACAATAGACAGAGACCTGTTAGCACATCTTACATTACCTAGCTTGAAGCCATTGCCTCGACTACCATGGAAGTCGTTGATGACATAAAAGAGGGATAAATGGGTTGTAGTGCGAGAGGAAGAATATAGATCAATCGAGGAAATTTGTATTTGCACATATGAAGAAGTAACCATGGAGAGGACCGTATCATGGGAGAAGATGTGAATCGAAGTGTAGGGCAAAGTTATGGCAAAGAACAAGAGGGGCGAATAGATGGGATTTTTATTCTCAAGCATGTCCAACAACTTCAACGAAATTGGTTTGACTTGAAACCAGTTTAGGCTATGTGACGGTCATATTGTTAGGGTTTTGACGTCCGGAGGGGGGAGGGGTCACTAGAGTTGCCTTACAAAGATGACAAGTGGTGTGCTAGTACGCAGCATAAGACATGAGAACAAAGGGTGTCAGGCGGACTAGTAGGGAGGAGGAGGAGGGGGTGATGCTACATGATCGGTTCTACACGTTTACGTAATTCTAGTGTTTTGTCAGATATAAAAAAATGACATGAGTTGGTTATGTTGTATTTACATAATTCTGATGATGATATAAAGTTCTACACAGTATTTACATAGTTCTGGTGTTTTTGTCAAGAAACAAAGCAAGATATGAACCAACGCAATACGCACCACTTCAATTGGATGAGCTAGCTCCACGTCTAAAATATAACTTTAGGGTGCTGTATTATTCGATATGATATTCTAATTGCTCTAGTTCTAGCAAACAAGAGATGGTGTGACAGCAATCTTCTTGAATAAAACGCTCTTTACAAGAAAAAATCACAGGACGGACCATTTTCACCATTCGTTTCCTTCCCTCTTGGGTCTACAAATTCGTTGAGCACATTTATGATTCGATATAATTGAGCATGTGAGCCAGCGCTGATGCCAAAAGGGATTATTTTTTGCAGGGTGAACATGAGTTTTATTTTATAATTATAGAGTTACAGTAAAGATGTAAAAATTTCTCGATACATGATGATCCTTGATGCAACCACACAATAGTGATGCATCCATTACGGCTATAATTCATCAAACAATCGACAACTCTATTTGAATCTCTATTTAACTTCTGTGGAATAAATTCCCTGCCAAAAAGGATTTTATTGCTCGGCCTGTTCACAGAATATACTGCTACGTCGATTATGCGGGTTGATAAGGCAGCCTATGAGCTTGCAGATTAACCGCACATAGATATAGGTGTATCCATCTGCCTCCTCCGACCCAGCTGGGAACGAAGATGACAGCCTTGTGGCCTCCCTCGTGGTGTTATTCCCTCGGAATAGATGCCTTTGCTCGATGCTCGGAATTTTATTAAGTAAGAACGATTCCGTCCAGGCTGAATCAATCACCACATAACGCTCCACTTGTCGCGATCCTAACTGCAAAACTCCATTATTTTCGTATCAGTTGCCATCTGCAAATAGTTGATCGATTATAGGCGTCCCCTTGGCACGACAACAGGACCGCCAATCGCAAGAAATTGAAAGGAGACAATGGGAAGATGGGGAGACAAACGGGACACAACGGAAAGGGAAGCTGCAGTCGGGTTGGCTGTCTACATGTATGCATCAACACAAGATCATGTGGCTGATCTTGCTGTCCTCCTGGCTACGGGGGTGGTCGGATCATGGGTTCCAACGGTGACCGACCGCGCCGCACGCTGACCGAGAGGTTCCGTGTGATGGCCCTTTGCGGGTTCCATGTGCGCATGTTTGTTTGACTTCACTTTGTGTCTCTGGTCAGAGCACCCCGGATCTTCTCCTCTCGTCTCGTGAGATCCACCATCTTCGTTTGCATAGTAGGGTGTCTACAACAGAATTCCGCTCGAACGGAAAATCACCATCCAACCGGACCTCTTCAAATCCGAATCCAGTTCATTTTCCCAGTTTGATGTCCGCATTCATGACGCCGCTCTAGCGCATCGCCCGAGGTGTCAAGTCCTGACTATTTAACCCGGGCAGCGAGTCAAACCCTGGTCGTCCTTTACATTTCCTTCCATCCTCTTCCGTTCACGTTGTTGTTGTGTGGTCTGTGTCGACGGGCTCATGTCGTTTGAGTTTGATATCGCCGTCCGCCGTTTGACATGTTGCAAACGAAGGTCGCATGGTACAAGCAATTGACGCCGGAGCACCGCGCCCAAGTCATGATGGCGGACTGCCCAGCCCGCATTGTGGTGAGTCTTCTTCTGACCTCAGGTCCCAACAATGCCCCCCTTCACCTCGGGGGTGGAAATGGTGGAAGCCGCCATAGGTGAGGGCGACGACATTCTCCACCTCTCAATGGAGAATGCGCGGGGGCAATTCCGCTTTGCTATGGAGGCAGAGCACCTCACGGTGGAGGAGGAGCTTGCGACCGAGCAAGCGGATGTTGCCACCCTCGCAAAGCTCTATTCCGACCATGTTTGCATTGCGGAAAGCTGCACCATCCTCAGAATCAATCGAGGATTAGCGGATGGTAATGGTGAACCGTCACACGCTTTTCATCCATGAAGTCGAGCGGAGAAGACCTTTGTGGACGAGTGCGAGGAGATGCGTCCCGTCAACGAGGCCGATGGCTATTGTGTCATCCCGATCTCCTGAGACTCAGAGTAGATTTTACTTTGGATTTTTATTTTCAAATGTAGTTGTATCTTTGTTTTATCGTACTTGAATGTATGACATCTTTTTTAAATGAATTTAACATTGCATGCTTTTGTATGGTTTTGAGAGTTTGTAAATAAGGAGCATGGATGCTCACCAATGAGTGATGATTAGCTCCTGTCCACAAGCGGACATATATTGCCTGTTTGGCTACCTACATAACCTTTAACCATGCTCGTTGGCTGCAGCTTTTTGTTATTTTGAGCTGTTTAGTTAGACTACTCGGTATGCATGACACATTTCTTTAAAGCACCTCCGGGCTTAGCTCCGAAGAAATGGCTGAATCGACTATTTTCAGTTAGTCAGAATCGAGTGACGCTTTTGAGAGCACGTGGGTGGCTATGGCGTTAGGTGGTTGTAGGTGGTTTGGAGGTGTTTTTCTCTAATCGCTTCCTTAATCTTCTTCCTCTATTCTACACAATTGTGTTTCGATTTAAGATAAGTTGTACACGAAAACGATACAACTCGATGCCATGATTACATTCAAGCAATCGGATCGTATTTTCATTGACTTTATAATTTAAATTTTGTGCTCATATTAGGAGCTCTTTTTTGACAATTTTTGACAAAATTGTGTCATAGGTTTGACAGTGTGAATTTTTCTCTTTGACATGACTTTCGTGTTATACACTGTATGTTTCACAAATTATAGATGAGTAGACATATATCTGACCAGTGTAGTGTAGTACGCATGTCATCCTTCTAATCTTCTTCTTTCATAATCTCCTCCACTAGTCTCTTCTAATCTGCAGAACCGTGTTTCAATTCGAGATAAGTTATACACGAAAAAGATGTGCATTTACGTTGTGATCCCATTTAGGCGATTGTTTCGTGATTCCATCGACGGTAAATGTTCAGTTTTGCGTTTATGTTTTGAATGAGTTTTAACAAATTCATCATTCACGATCAAACGTTTGAATTTTCCTTCGACCGGTAGCTTCATCTATCCGTTTCCGTTTCAGACGACTTTCGTGCTGTACGTGCATGCAATGCAACCTCTTCCAAAAAATTAGGCGCAGTTTTACCCAGAGGGGTGGTTGGGACCCGCCGCACATGGTGAAAGTAGAGGCCTCCCGATACGCCACGTACACATACGGTGCTGAGTTGTTCACCCCGGCGAAGTGGGAATCCCATTCGGGGCGTCTCGATCGCACCGTGTGCTCGAGATCCTTGAAAAATCGTGTTGCTGTAGATGGGGGTGGAGGCGTATACATCTCTACCTCGATGCCAAAGACGTGTTCTTCCATGTGCAGATAATATAACAACGGAACAAAACAGGGACACCCACCGAACCCAGTGCGCAGACCTGAACCAATATACACACAGATAGTGTACAGATAGTGTGTGTGGTGGATATGTCAACGGGGACTCTCCGTGCGTGCGTGCTTTCTTTTTCTTCGTTTCTTTCTGGCCAATGTGCGTGCCTTGTTAAGAGTCAACTCAGCATGCACCACTACCGTGTGCTACGCATTGTCACTGTATTTTTCTCTCTCTGTGTGTGTTGAATGTCAATTTCCATGTCCACTTTGAGCACTTACCTGTTGCCGCGCTAGGCAGTAAGCACCGGCCCTGGATCATCACTCTTTGGCAGATATTTGTTTGATGATACGTACAAAGAAGACGGGCATATTTGGCCAATCCGAGGGCGCGTATCGTATCTACCAGCTCAGTTCCTTGTTAGGTCCGACCAGACCTATATGCATGCATGAATCAAAGTCCTTCTAGACGAGCACCGCCTTGTTATTCTCGGTCTCTTGCGTGTCACCAACAATGGCCGGCATCTACCTGTTGATGGCACATTTGCACACCAACATGGGTGACCTAGGCCTAGGCCTAGCTAGCCACCATTCCCGGCCAGCAAAGGCAGGTTTCTTTTCGTCTCCATTATGCGTAGAAAGATGCAGGCGCATATAACCGAACGACCAACGATAAAGATGAATGAAATGCTAAAAGGCAGGCCTCATCACGCACAACCTGCAAACGAAATTAGTGCGTGGCGTACACGCCGTCAGGGTCTCGTGCATCAACCGTTTACTTATCCATCTTTCGCGCAGTAAGGCCAACTCCAACGCAAGCACGACCCCAAACGGACGTCCGTTTTGTTCAGATTTCGTCCGTTTAGGAATGAGAATAGCGTTGTGTTCGTTCGTATTGGCGTTTGCGTCGGTCGTGTGTCCAACGCGTAGTCGTATCTTCGACTCCATCTTGTCTCATGTATGTATGCAAATGTTGAGAATCAAGGATGTTGGCCACGATAGCGGTTTACACTAGTTCACGCCGGCCGGCAACACAATTGACGGCCTACAGTCTTATGCCGACAACGAAGTCAGCGAATGACACAGGAGCCAGTCCTAAAAAAGAACAATTTTTTTACGCAATCAACAAAGGCAGCGACCGGCACAGGAGAGCCCTAAAAAAGAACAAGTTTTTTACGCCGGTAACAAAGCGAGTGACCGGTGCACCAACCAGCCTTCGAAAAGAACAAACGTCGGCCATGGCCCGATGCCTCACCTAGTTCAGGCTGTCATGGGCGAACATCTCCTTCTGTCGATTCGTGAACCAAGCCTTCCTCTCCGGCGACATGTTGTTATTGTCGACGCTCATGAACGTGAGTGCCACCTCTTTAGCTTTGATGTCCGCCATGATGGCCTCGATCTCGAGCTTCTTGAGTTGAGCGGCCTCCTCGATGTCAAGCTTTCTCTTCTTTGTTGCCTCCTCCATGTCAACCTTCCCCCTCTCTGCGGCCTCCTTCATGGCAAGCTTCTTTGTTTGGAGTTCTAGATACATTTTCAATTGCTCCTCCTTTCCTTTGCTCCTCCTCTCGTTCCTCATTTTCTTTTGGCTCATCATGTTCTTCAAAGTGCCTTGCAAGGCAATGGCCGACGCGTCACACCTCTCGTCGACCTTGAAGTTTATCTTGCCCCTCGGCCTCTTGAGCAAGTCTCCCTCATCAGCCATGGCTTTCCTCCTCCATTCTTCTTCCGAGCAGCATATTGGTCTTTGAACTTGGCACAATCTTTGATAAGCACCCAACAATGCATGAGAGTGAATGGCTTGTTTTTGTGTCGGGCCTTGAAGGCTTCCAAAGATTGAAATGCCTACACAATCATTCATGATGACGCTAATGTCATAGCGAAGGACACAACATGTATGAAAATGGACATAAAATGAAAAGGCAAGAGGTTCATACCAAGTCACCAATGCCAAGGCCACTCACGGGACGGGCTTGGACGCTCTCCACTGCGACACAATACTTGTTGCACTCTTGTTGAATGAACCCCCATCTCTTTTGAATTGAGTTGATGTTGCGAGTACTCTCAAATTCGTAAGGGGCAAACTTTCTTCGCTCATGGAAGGTTTTGTGAACCCTTGTCCAAAAGATGGACCTTTTGCTCGGCGCCTCTTATCGGATCTTCTACTATTTGAACCCAATTCTCACAAATCAATTTGTCCTATTTTTGGGTGTATTATCCCGTGCGAATGCTTTGCTTCCTCTTTTGTGCCTCGACCCTTTGGGTGGGCTCATCATAAACACCAATGGCTCTTGCGAAATGTCGAGCTCCTCCCCCTCATCTTCACAATACAAGTCATCATCATCATGCCATGAGTTGCCATGGTCCTCCTCTTCATCGTGGCTGACGAAATCAGTGTCCTCATAGTGGCCGCGGCGGTCCTGGCTCTAGGTCTCGTCGGGATTGAAAGTCTGGCCCTGGCCGTCGAGCTGGAAGGCCTCACCACGGCCCTCGAAGATGACGCTCTCCATGTACGCCGAGCAATCAGGGTCGTTAGTTGTGGGCGTCGGCTGTACCATTCCATCGAACAACTTGCAGACGCCGGCGAAGCCTGTCGTTGGACACGACCAGGGCTGCTTCCTTTGCGTCCCCTCGGACGTGTGGCCAGCGCCATAGTATCCCGACGTCACGTTGAGGTCGATAACACCCGCAGGCGTGGCCGGAGCGACCACCCTGCCCTCCGACGACGTGGAGAACTTTGCCTGCCCATGGCCGTAAGGCGGCGGACCGAGTGTGATGGACGAGCCCGGCGACCGGTGTTGAGGAGGGCGACCGGCCGACGATCCCGTGCTTGCCGCGGCCATGGCAACGACCGAGAGGATGGACGGCGGTGGTCGTGCCACCCCTAACATGAGGAGGGCGTGTGCCTTGGCGACGATGAATTCTTTCTCGTTGGCGTCGGCCTGATGCTGCGCATGACGCCGCGCGACGACGGGCCGAAGCGACCTTCGCCTCCGACTCCTTTGTCCGCCGGCCCCTCCTCTTCGCAGCTTGGGCATCGAGTAAGGCGATCTCCTCCGGCGTGCACTTAGACCGAGGCTTCCTGGGACCCTTCAGACCCATCTTCTTCGCCACGTGAATTCGTTAGGTCACCGTCAATGGTGGCGGGAGGGTTTGAACGAAATGAAGAGAAAGTGAGTGAGAGGTGTGTCACCGATGGGCAGTCCAGGGGAGGACAAAATCCCGCGTCCCGCTCGTCCGCCCGCTGTCCGTTCGGTAGCAAACACGACCCAAACTTGGATAGAAAATGGATTGAAAGTGGACCGAAAATGAACATTTGTCCGTTTACGACCGCGCGTTGGGCCGCGATTTATGTCTGCTTATTCTCAAACGGACGGGGCGGACGATTTGAGTTCATGCGTTGGAGTTAGCCTAAATTTGGAACAGTGTTCTCTTCTCCGCACGTTGTTGTCGCAGTTTTTCAGGTAAAAACAGTTGCACGGTTGAAACGGACCGCAGGAACGACGACTTGACGGACGCCCCATGACATGTGGGCGCAAACAAGACGTCGCCGTCTCTTGTTCCACACACATCAAAGTATCAAACAGACAGGCGCGGATCGATGCTGTCGCTGCGCTCGCTCTAGAGTGCAGAGTGCAGAGTCGTGAACATGATGAGAGTGGAAAGACAGAGGCCGGCCGGCCAGTGTGAAACTGCCAACGGAAAAACAGAGCCGCCAACGTGTGGCCGTCGTGACTCTCCGCCGCGTGGTGGCGCGGGCGCCAAGGGATTTCACGAGTGGAGGCGACCGCGGGAGCGGGAGGCCACGCACGGGGACGGCGACCGCTGGCCAAGCAAATCCACTACCGCCCCAGCGATCCACGGGCCGCGGCCGGTTGCCGCAAAGGCTACTGAGAACTGTGGTGGCCTGAAAGAGACAAGCA
Source organism: Hordeum marinum (assembly GCA_022496015.1). Taxonomy (NCBI): domain Eukaryota; kingdom Viridiplantae; phylum Streptophyta; class Magnoliopsida; order Poales; family Poaceae; genus Hordeum; species Hordeum marinum. Next base: position 419,335,405 of record CM039676.1, read on the forward strand.
TTATGTTCGGTGCGAGTTTAGGCTTGATCACGAACTCTGGCCACGAGATTTTTCAATGGCTCTTGTCACGTATGCGCTGCGTTAGGCCGGAAAGCTGGATGAGGACTTTTCTTTTGTTTTTTGATGAGGGGAAGAGCTGGATGAGGATTTTTGTTTTTGTTTTTTTATGATGGGAAAAGCTGGATGAGGATCGATTGATCATGTCATGTTGGATATTGCCTACGGCTACGGCTACGGCTACGGGGATAAAGTGTGGCACGCAGCTCGCACTGCCGAATTACGTACTAGTTGGTTCAGCCGCGACGCGTGTCGTGGTAACCTTTCTCTCGCCTAACATTCGCTCCCGTGTTAGTTTTTTTTACGCTGACCTATCGGAGGTGAAAGAGCCCAACCAAAGCTTTCGTTGGTTTGACTCACCACACATTTTATATGGGTGTGTCTAAGGCACATCTAGGCGAGACATAGTTATTCTACGTCTAAATGACTAAATTAAATATAAAAAAAGAAAATATCCGTACAAAATCTCTACGTAAAATCAATGATATAAAATTTAAATATGCAATACTTATCTTACATCTAGATGTGTTTTAGCATAACCGATTTTATACTTAACTCTAGTATTACAAATCTAACATCAGTTTCTTTTTACCGTTGTAAATCAAACGTTTTTCTTACAGGTCCATTAGACCGGTAAGAGAAAAGAAAGTAAACATAGTCTTCATTTCTTTGAGGATGACAAATTTAATTGGCGAGCATGGCGAATCTGTCTTGGTTTATTTTTTTGTCTGAAAATTAACGTGCTTGCAGATTAAATTTGTCATCATCGCGTCTGTATAAGTTGCCATGAAAAATGTCAGATTTGTCATGACGTCAGATTTTTAGTATTTCTGTTTATATTTTGTTTCGGGGAGCATCATCCTCGACTCTGTACCTGAATTGCAAGCCGAATCTAGTTTCATTTGTAAATGGTTCCAAGTACATCAAGACCCATATGTAATACAAGAACTTTTGGCCAGTCTACTATCAAAATTGTCTAGCCTTGGTCACTTTTTACATTGAAAACCATTCGACAGCCCCCCCCTCCCCCCTTCAGCGCCCCAACTACGCCAGACCTGGCCATTGACACCGACAAGGAGGACCCACCCGGCAGCAGCTCGCAGCACTCACCAGCTGCCCAACGGCCAGCCCGGGCCAAGAAGCCCAACAAATGAATAGAAAGTAAAAAGTAAAACGATTCCATTTTTTTATTTTGATAAATATCTTTATTTAGGTAATAACTAGGTAACGAAGTTATTTGATTAACTTTTTGAATTTAACCAACTAACCCATTCTTAATTTTTGATTATTTCAATGAGATAAATTTTGGAAAAATTAAGAATTCCAGTATTTTTTCTTATTCTTTTTATTTATTCTTTCAGAAAGAGATAAGAATTGGTTTGGTGAATCGGAAACAATTTTATAGAAAAATTGAAGTAAAAATTGCAAGTAAAAATTGCAATTTCTCCACTTGGCTGGGCCGGAGTGGGTGCAGTGAGCCCACTCGGTGGCAGCCACTACTTGAGGCCGCACCCGCGAGGAGCAACCCATCCGCGTAGGATCAGGCGAACGAACTGGCGGCTACCTACCTCCTCTACTTTCCCCATTCTATACCCTAGTTCTTCTGTAATCAGGATCGAATTCTCCCTTGTGGATCGTTGTAAGCTACTATAATTGCCGCAATACATCCTCCCTCTTTCATCTGGTATCAGAGGCCAGTCCACCCCCCCTTCCCGTGCTCGATCTGGCGCAATTCGTCAAAACCAGGAGTCTGTGTCAAGTGCGATCTTGCCTGGAAGCCATGGGTCCGTCGATCCAATCCTTCCTCGACCGGTGGGAGTCCCTCTTCGCCGCCAACACCAAGGCCCAGGCAAACTACAATGGAGAAAATCGTCGACCTCCTCGCATGGAGGTCCGATCTGGAGCAGCGCGTCTCGGAGCTGGGTGACGCGGTTGCGGCGCTGCAAACCACGGCGCCGACGGCTCCACCATCAAGTGAGGACGCATCGGCAGGCGCGACGATCGTCCCGCCACCGCCAGCGACGCTCGGTGCCCGTCCAGGCACCGACGCAGGCGCGACGCGCGATCCCCACGTGTCTGGTGACCACGACCCTTTCAACATCACACAGGGGTCGCCGGCGTCGTCGTTCCAGATACCGCCGCCGCTCCCGGCAAACGGTCAGTCCGACGCGTCCCTCTCACCTTCTGTCCTGTCACCGTTCGCGCACGCCAGCCAGCTGCTCACGGGGCTCGGCCAGGCACATCCCTCCATCTCGTTCCTGCAATTCTCTGGGGAGACCCCCAACCTGTGGAAGACTTTGTGCGAGCAATATTTTCACATGTTTGAGATACTGCCATCCTTTTGGGTGCCCATGGCCGCCTTGAATTTTTCAGGGCCGGCATCGATTTGGTCACAGTCCATCCAGAAATGGCTCTCTGAATATGATTGGGATGCTTTCACCGCACTACTCTGCACACGTTTCGGCCGCGATCGACATCAAATGTTGATCCGATAGTTCTACACCGTCCGGCAAACTTCTCCAGCTGCAAATTACATTGAGAAATTCGAATTGATCATTAACCATTTGAGTTCGTATTCTGACACAATTCATCTGTTTTATTTCCTCATTCGTTTTGTGGAGGGGCTTCAGAAGGATATCCGGGCGGTGGTCCTAGTCCAGCGGCCACCGGACCCGGACACGGCATGTGCCCTCGCCTTGCTGCAAGAGGAGGTAGCTGATGGGGTTTTCGGCACTCTCCCTCGACATCCCGAGACGACACCACGAGCAGGAACGACGTGTCCCTGCCACCTCCTCCCCCGAATCGTCCTGTCACAACGATGGGCGCCTCGGATTGCCGCGGCACCGATGCAGCGCGGGCGGACAATTCCAAGGTCAAGGCTCTTCGAGATTATCGCCGTGATCGCGGATTGTGTTTCAAGTGCGGCGAGCGCTGGGGACCTGATCACGTCTGCCCGATCACTGTGCAACTTCATGTGGTGGAAGAGATGCTTGAACTTTTCGGCATTGATTTGACCTCCGACAACAACGACGAGATATAGCAAGCCCACGCCACAGTCATGGCCATCTCTCGTTCTGCACTCGATGGTGGAGGTCACCCAAGACGTTCCAGCTTCTCGCCACAATGCAAGATCAGGAGGTGCTTATCCTGGTGGACAGTGGCACCTCCACATCCTTCATCAACCAGAAGTTGGTCGCGCGCATGACATGCGCCATACCTCTGCGTCAGCCTTGTCGCGTACGGGCGGCCGACGGGGCGAGCTTCTCTGTTCGGCCTCGATCCCAACATGTCGCCGGTCGTCCCAGGGACTGGATTTCGTTACACACATGAAGATCTTGCAGTTGGGAGTGTATGACGCCATTTTGGGTATGGACTGGCTGGAACAACACAACCCAATGACGGTTGACTGGTGCAACAAGCACCTGCGCATCCCCACAGCTTTGGGCCCTGCCAGTTTGTTCGGGCACGAGGCTCAGTCCATCGCCTGTCATGTGATCAACAGCGCGCAACCGCAGCAACTCCATCGCCAGGGCTCTCTATTGCACATTTGCCTTCTCTATCTCATCAACAAAGAGCAAGGGGCGCCACTGTCTGAACCCCAGGGTATGCAACCACTGCTCGTAGAGTTTGAAGACGTCTTTGGTGAGCCCCACGGGCTGCCACCGCGCCGAGCCTGCGACCACACCATTCCTCTCATGCCTGGAGCGCAACCAGTTAATCTCAGACCTCTGTTGGGGAACGTTGCATGGGAAACAAAAAATTTCCTACGCACACGCAAGATCTATCTATGGTGATGAGCATCTACGAGAGGGAGAGTGGATCTACATACCCTTGTAGATCACTAAGCGGGAAGCGTTAAGAAACGCGGTTGGTGTAGTCGAACGTCTTCGCGATCCAAATCGCCGAGCGTCCCGCGATCTCATCATGATCCGTCCCGTGATCCAATCACGATCCGTCCCGCGAACTCATCACGATCTGTCCCGCGATCTCATCATGATCTGTCTTGCGATCTTGATCACGGTCCTTCCGATCTACCACCGAACGGACGACACCTCCGCGTTCAGCACACGTACAGCTCGATGACGATCTCCACCTTCTTGATCCAGCAAGAGGGAGTGGAGAGGTAGATGAGTTCTTCGGCAGCACGACGGCATTGCGGCGATGGTGGTGGAGCTATTCTAGCAGGGCTTCGCCTAAGCACCGCTGAAAACTGATCTAGAGGAGAAAACGATCTAGAGGAAGAAGAGGGCAGCACGTGGCAATTAGGGTTAGAGTTTTCCTCTAAATCCTCTAGTATATATAGGAGGGAGGGAGGGGAGGAGGCAGCCTCAAACCCTCAAGGCTTGGTCGAAATTGGAGGTGGAGGAGTCCTACCCCAATCCTATTAGGAGTAGGATTCCTCCTTTCCACTTGGAAACTCTTTCCACCTCTCAACCTTTGGATTTTTTCCTTCTCAAACCACTCCAACCACATGGGCCCGTAGAGGAGGCTTCGAACAGCCCACCAGGGGCTGGTTTACCTCCTCCCATAGCCCATGTAGCCTCTTGGGTCGAAATATCTCTCCCGATGGTCCCCCGGTACACTACCGACACTCCCGGTACACTACCGATGATCCCGAAACTTTTCCAGCGACCAAAACAGGACTTCCTATATATCAATCTTTACCTCCGGACCATTTCAGAGCTCCTCGTGACATCCGGTATCACATCCGGGACTCCGAACAACCTTCGGTCACCACCATACATAACTCTATACTACCAAAACGTCACCGAACCTTAAATGTGCAGACCCTGTGGGTTCCAAAACTATTTAGACATGACCGAGACACCTCTATGGTCAATAACCAATAGCGGGACCTGGATGCCCATATTGGTTCCTACATATTGTACGAAGATCTTTATCGGTCGAACCTCTGTGTCAAGGATTCAGTTAATCCCGTATGATGTTCCCTTTGTTCTTCGGTATGTTATTTGCCCGAGATTCGATCATCGGAATCCCATACCTAGTTCAACCTCGTTACCGGCAAGTCTATTTACTCGTTACGTAACACAAGATCCCATGACTAAAACTTAGTCACATTGCTTGCAAGGCTTATTGTGATGTTGTATTACCGAGTGGGCCCTGAGATACCTCTCCGTCACACGGAGTAACAAATCCCAGTCTTGATCCATGCCAACCCAACAGACACCCTCGGAGATACCTGTAGAGCACCTTTATAGTCACCCAGTTACGTTGCAACGTTTGATACGCACAAGGTACTCCTCCGGTGTCAGTGAGTTGCATGATCTCATGATCATAGGAATAGATACTTGACATGCAGAAAATAGTAGCAATAAACTGACACGATCATATGCTACGTTCGTAGTTTGGGTCTTGTCCATCACACCATTCTCCTAATGATGTGATCCCTTTATCAAATGTTATCTCATGTCCATGGCTAGGAAACCTTAACCATCTTTGATCAACGAGCTAGTCTATTGGAGGCATACTAGGGACATGGTTTTGTCTATGTATCCATACATGCATCTAAGTCTCTGATCAATACAATTATAGCATGGGTAATAAATGATTATCGTGAACAAGGAAATATGATAATAACTAATTTATTATTGCCTCTAGGGCATATTTCCAATAGTCTCTCACTTGCACTAGAGTCAATAATCTAGTTCACATCACCATGTGATTCACATTGTTATGAATCTAACACCCAATGAGTTCTGGGGCTCGATCATGCTTTGCATGTGAGAGAGGTCTTATAGTCAACGAGTCCGTGACATTCAGATCCATGTGTTCTTTTCAAATCTCTATGTCAAACTGTAAACACTGCTACCACACTCCACTTGGTACTATTCCGAATGGCTGCTCCACTATACGTATCCGGATTGCTACTTAGAGTCATCCGGATTAGTGTTAAAGCTTGTATCGACGTAACTCTTTACGATGAACTCTTTATCACCTCCATAATCGAGAAACATTTCCTTACTCTTTCAGTCACTAAGGATAATATTGACCGCTGTCGAGTGATCCACTCCTGGATCACTCTTGTACCCCTTGACGGACTCATGGGAAGGCACACACAGGTGCGGTACACAACATGGCATACTATAAAGAGCCTATGGCTAATGCATAGGGGACAACATTCGTCCTTTCTCTTTCTTCTGCCGTTGTCGAGCTTTGAGTCTCACTCAACTTCGCATCTTACAAATCAGGCGAGAACTCTTTCTCTGACTGATCCATTTTGAACTCTTTCAAAATCTTGTCAAGGTATGTACTCATTGAAAGTCTCATCAAGCACCTTGATCTATCTCTATAGATCTTGATGCTCAACAATTAGGTAGCTTTATCCAGGTCTTCCTTTAAAAATCACTTTTCAAACAACCGTTTATGCTTTCCAGAAATTCTACATTATTTCCGATCAACAATATGTCATCCACATATACTTATCAGAAATTCTATAGTGCTCCCACTCACTTTATTGTAAATACAAGTTTCTTGTAAACTTTGTATAAACGACAAAACTTTTATCACCTCATCAAAGTGTATATTCCAACTCCGAGATGCTTGCTCCAGCCCTTAGATGGATTGCTGGAGCTCACACACGTTTTAGCATCCTTAGGACTGACAAAACCTTCTGGTTGTATCACATACAACCTTTCCTCAAGTAATCTGTTAAGGAAACGATGTTTTGTCATCCATCTGCCAGATTTCATAATTGAAAAATGCAGCAACTGCTCATAATTCCAACAGACTTTAGCATCGCTACGAGTGAGAAAGTCTCATCGCAGTGAACTCCTTGAACTTTGTCAGAAACTTCTTTGTGACAAGTCGAGCTTTATAAATGGTGACATTTACCATCAGCGTATGTCTTCATTTTAAAGGTCCATTGGTACTCGATGACCTGTCATCCAACGAGCAAGTCTACCAAAGTCTATACTTGGTTTTCATACATGGATCCGTTCTCGGATTTCATGGTCTCCAACCATTTGTCGGAATCCGGGCCCATCATCGCTTCTCCATATCTCGTAGGTTCATCGTTGTCCAACAACATGACCTCCAAGACAGGGTTGTCATACCACTCAGGAGCAGTACGCATCCTTGTCGACCTACGAGGTTTGATAGTAACTTGATCCGAAGCTTCATGATCATCATCATTTACTTCCTCTTCAACTGACGTAGCTTCCACAGAAACATCTTTCGGCGTTGCGCTACTCTCTGGTTGAAACAAAGGTTCAACAAGCTCATCAAGTTCTATCTTCCTCCCACTCAATTCTTTCGAGAGAAACTTTTTCTTGGGAAAGGACCCGTTTTAGCAACAAACACTTTGCACTTGGATCTGAGATAGAAGGTATACCCAACTGTTTTTAGGGTATTCTATGAAGATGCATTTGTCCGCTTTGGGTTCGAGCTCATTAGGTGAAAACCTTTTTTCACATAAGTGTCGCGGCCCCAAATAATAACAAATGACACCTTAGGTTTCTATCAAACCATAGTTCAGATGGTGTCATCTCAACGGATTTTGATGGTGCCTTATTTAAAGTGAATGTAGTTGTCTCTAACGCATAACCCCAAAACTATAGTAGCAAAACGATAAGAGACATCATAGCATGCACCATATCCAATAGAGCACGACTATGACGTTCGGACACACCATCACACCATGGTGTTCCAGGTGGCGTGAGTTGTGAAACAATTTTCACATTGTCTAAAGTTGTATGCCAAACTCGTAACTCAGATATTCATATCCACGATCATATCATAGAAATTTTTATCTTCTTGTCACGATGATCTTAAACTTCACTCTGAATTTGCTTGAACTTTTCAAACGATTCAGACTTGTGTTTCATTAAGTAAACATACATTGTATCTACTCAAATCATCAGTGAAGGTAAGAAAATAACGATATCCACCGCACGCTACAAGACTCCTTGGATTGCATACATGAACATGTATCATTTCCAATAAATCACTTGCCCGCTCCATCAATCCGGAAAACGGGGTCCTTAGTCATCTTGCCCAAGAGGCATGGCTCGCATGTCTCAACCGATTCGAAATCGAATGAGTCCAAAGATCCATCAACATGGAGTTTCTTCATGCGTTTTATACCAATTGACATTTAGCGGCAGTGCCACAAGTATGTGGTACTATCATTATTAACTTTGTATCTTTTGGCATCAATGTTATGAACATGTGTATTACTATGATCAAGATTCAACAAAGCATTCTCATTGGGTGCATGACCATTGAAGGTATTATTCATGTAAACAGAATAAAAATTATTCTCTAACTTAAATGAATAACCGTGTTGCAATAAATACGATCTAATCAAGTTAATGATCAACGCAAAAACACCAAATAACATTTATTTAGGTTCGTCACTAATCCCGAATGTAGAGAGAGCGTGCGATGTCAATCACATCAACCTTGGAAACATTTACAACACACATCGTCACCTCACCCTTAGCTAGTCTCCGTTTATTCCGTAGCTTTTACTTCGAGTTACTAACATTTAGCAACCGAACCGGTATCCAATACCCAGGTGCTATTAGGAGTACTAAAAAGGTACACATCAATAACACGTATATCAAATACACTTGTGTCGACGTTGCCAGCCTTCTTATCTACCAAGTATCTAGGGTTGTTCCGCTTCAACGACCGCTCTCCTCATAATCGAAGCACTTAGTCTCGGGTTTGGGTTCAACTTTGGGTTGCTTCACCGGAGCAGCAACTTACTTGCTATCCATGAAGTTTCCCTCCTTGCTCTTGCCCTTCTCAAAACTAGTGGTTTGACTAACCATCAACACTTGACGCTCCTTCTTGATTTCTACCTTCGCGGTGTCAAATATCGCAAACAGCTCAGGGATCATTATTTCTATCCCTGGTATTTTATAGTTCATCACCAAGTTCTAGTAGCTTAGTGACATTGACTTGGAGAACTATATCAATCACTATCTTATCTGGAAGATTAACTCCCACTCGATTCAAGCGATTGTAGCACCTAGAAAATCTGAGCACATGCTCAACGATTGAGCTATTCTCCTTCATCTTGCAGACAAAGAATCTCGTTGGATATCTCATATCTCGCAACACAGGCATGAGCCTGAGATCCTAATTTCAGCTCTCAGAACATCTCATATGTTCCGTGACGTTCAAAACATTTCGGCGCCTCAATTCTAAGCCGTAATGCATGACGCACTAAACTATCAAGTAGTCATCAGAACATGCCTGTTAGATGTTCATAACATCTACAGACGATGCTAGAGGGGTTGGCGCACTGAGTGTTGCATGAAGGACATAAGCCTTCTGTACAGCAATGAGGACAATCCTCAGATCACGAAGCCAACCCGCAATATTTCTACCATCATCTTTCAACTCTATTTCTCTAGGAACATATAAAAATTCAAGGGAGCTACAGCGTGAGCTAGTAATCTACAACACAGTTTGCAAAGACACTACTGACTATGTTCATGATAATGAGTTCACTTAATCATATTACTTAAGAACTCCCACTCAAATTGACATCCCTCCAGTCATTCGAGTGATACATGATCCAAATTCACCAACTCAAGTCCGATCATCACGTGAGTTGAGGTGGTTTCAATGGTGAACATCATCATCTTGATCATATCTACTATATGACTCATGTTCGACCTTTCGGTCTCTTGTGTTCCGAGGCCATGTCTGTACATGCTAGGCTCGTCAAGTTTAACCCGAGTGTTCTACATGTGCAACACTGGATTGCACCCATTGTATGTGAACGTAGAGTCTATCACACCCGATCATCACGTGGTGTCTCGATACGACGAACTTTCGCAACAATGCACACTTGGGGAGAACACAATTTATCTTGAAATTAAGTGAGGGATCACCTTATAATGCTACCATCGTCCTAAGCAAAACAAGGTGCATAAAAGGATTAACATCACATGCAAATCATAAGTGACATGATATGGCCATGAACTTGTGCTTTTGAGCTCCATCTTGAAAGCACCGGCATGATCTCCATCGTCACCGGCATGACACCATGATCTCTATCAATGTGTCGCCATCGGGGTTGTCGCGCCTACCATGCTTCTACTATTATTGCTACCGTTTAGCGATAAAGTAAAGCATTACATAGCGCTTAATGATTGACACGCAGGTCATACAATAATTAAAGACAACCCTATGGCTCCTGTCGGTTGCCGTACTCATCGACATGCAAGTCGTGATATTCTATAAAAAACATGATCATCTCATACATCACATATATCTCATCATGTAATTGGCCATATCACATCACAACATACCCTGCAAAAACAAGTTAGACGTCCTCTAATTGTTGTTGCATGTTTTACGTGGCTGCTATGGGTATCTAGCAAGAACAATTCTCACCTACGCAAAACCACAACGGTGATACATAAGTTGCTTTTCAACCTTCTCAAGGACCGCCTTTGTCGAATCCAATCCAACTAAAGTAGGAGAAACAGACACCCACCAGCCATCTTTGTGCAACGAAGTTACACATCAGTCGATGGAACCGGTCTTTCCTAAGTGTACGAGTAAGGTTGGTTTGGGCCGCTTCATCCCACAATACCGTTGAATCAAAACACGACCAAGGGAGGAAGCAATCTAAGCATCAACGCCCACAAACACTTTGTGTTCTACTCGAGATCTCATCTACACATAGACCTAGCTCATGATGCCACTGTTGGGGAACGTTGCATGGGAAACAAAAAATTTCCTACGCACATGCAAGATCTATCTATGGTGATGAGCATCTATGAGAGGGAGAGTGGATCTACATACCCTTGTAGATCGCTAACCGGGAAGCGTTAAGTAACGCGGTTGGTGTAGTCGAACGTCTTCGCGATCCAAATCGCCGAGCGTCCCGCGATCTCATCACGATCCTTCTCGCGATCCAATCACGATTCATTCCGCGAACTCATCACGATCCGTCCCGCGATCTCATCGTGATCCGTCTCGCGATCTTGATCACGGTCCTTCCGATCTAGCACCGAACGGACGACACCTCCGCGTTCAACACACGTACAACTCGATGATGATCTCCACCTTCTTGATCCAGCAAGAGGGAGCGAAGAGGTAGATGAGTTCTCCAGTAGCGCAACATTGTTGCGGCGATGGTGGTGGAGCTATTCTAGCAGGGCTTCGCCTAAGCACCGCTGAAAACTGATCTAGAGGAGAAAACGATCTAGAGGAAGAAGAGGGCAGCACGTAGCAATTAGGGTTAACTTTTTCCTCTAAATCCTCTAGTATATATAGGAGGGAGGGAGGGGAGTTGGAAGCCTCAAACCCTCAAGGTTTGGTCGAAATTGGAGGTGGAGGAGTCCTACTCCAATCCTATTAGGAGCAGGATTCCTCCTTTCCACTTGGAAACTCTTTCTACCTCTCCACCTTTGGATTTTTTCCTTCTCAAACCACTCTAGCCACATGGGCCCTTAGAGGAGGCTTCGTCCAGCCCACCAAGGGCTGGTTTACCTCCTCCCACAGCCCATGTAGCCTCTTGGGTCGAAATACCTCTCCCGATGGTCCCCCGTTACACTACCGGCACTCCCAGTACACTACCGATGAGCCCGAAGCTTTTCCGGCGACCAAAAAAGGACTTCGTATATATCAATCTTTACCTCTGGACCATTCCGGAGCTCCTCGTGATGTACGGGATCTCATCCGGGACTCCGAACAACCTTCGGTCACCACCATACATAACTCTATACTACCGAAACGTCACCGAACCTTAAGTGTGCAGACCCTGCGGGTTCGGGAACTATGTAGACATGACGGAGACACCTCTACGCTCAGTAACCAATAACGGAACCTGGATGCCCATATTAGTTCCTACATATTCTACGAAGATCTTTATTGGTCGAACCTCTATGTCAAGGATCCAGTTAATCCCGTATGATGTTCCCTTTGTTCTTTGGTATGTTACTTGTCCGAGATTCGATCATCGGTATCTCCATACATAGTTCAACCTCGTTACCGGCAAGTCTATTGACTCATTCCATAATACAAGATCCCGTGACTAACACTTAGTCACATTGCTTGCAAGGCTTATTGTGATGTTTTATTACCGAGTGGGCCCTGAGAAACCTCTCCGTCACACGGAGTAACAAATCCCAGTCTTGATCCATGCCAACCCGACAGACACCCTCGGAGATACCTATAGAGCACCTTCATAGTCACCCAGTTACGTTGCGACATTTGATACACACAAGGTACTCCTCCGGTGTCAGTGAGTTGCATGATCTCATGGTCATAGGAACAGATACTTGACATGCAGAAAACAATAGCAATAAACTGACATGATCATATGCTACGTTTGTAGTTTGGGTCTTGTCCATCACACCATTCTCCTAATGATGTGATCCCGTTATCAAATGACATTTCATGTCCAATGCTAGGAAACCTTAACCATCTTTGATCAACGAGCTAGTCTATTAGAGGCATACTAGGGACATGGTTTTGTCTATGTATCCACACATGCATCTAAGTCTCCGATCAATACAATTATAGTATGGATAATAAACGATTATCATGAACAAGGAGATATGATAATAACTAATTTATTATTGTCTCTAGGGCATATTTCCAACAACCTTATCACCACAAACTAGAGCACAAGTCCGAGATAGAACGCCAAGTCCAAGACCTTCTTTAATCGGGCGTGATTCAACGCAGCCACAATACTTCCCCCCCCCCCGTCATCTTGGTCAAAAAGAAAGACGACACCTGGCGACTATGTATTGATTACAGGCACTTCAACGCCATGACTCGAGTCAGCAAATTCCTAGTGCCCATCATTGAAGAGTTGCTCGACGAATTGCACGGCGCGATGTGGTTCTCCAAGTCGGACCTCCGCACGGGCTATCACCAGATCCGATTTGCCAAGGGCGAGGAATTCAAAACAGCATTCCAGACACATTCTGGGCAGTATGAATTCAAGGTCTTGTCGTTTGGGCTGACGAGAGCACGGGGCATGTTTAATGGTGCTATGATAGACACGCTCCATCCCCTCTTAAGGCATTGTGTCTTGCTCTTCTTCGGCGACATCCTAGTTTTCAGCAAAACCTGTTAAGATCATTTAGTTCACCTGTGACAAGTCTTCGAACTACTGCGTCGGGACCAATGGAAAGTGAAGCGCTCTAAGTGCGAGTTTGAGCAGCAGCAATTGTCCTACTTGGGTCACGTCGCCAGCAACCAAGGGGTAGCCACATAACCCAGCAAGATCATGCAGTGGAGGAGTGGCCAACACCTGCTGATGCTAAAGAAGTTCGCAGATTCTTAGGGCTTGCCGGGTACTACCGCCATTTCGTTCATGGATTTGGCATCATTGCTCGCCCTCTCTTCAACCTCCTGAAGAAAGGTGTTCCTTTCGTCTGGACTGATAACACCAATCAAGCCTTCTGTCTGCTGAAACAACAGTTGATCTCATCGCCAGTTTCAACCCTTCCAGACTTTAGTAAAACATTCACAATCGAGACAGACGCGTGCGATAAAGGGATTGGGGCAGTGCTACAATAGGAGGGACACCCAATTGCCTTCATGAGCAAAAGTCTCAGCCCGCGCTACCAAGGCCTTTCTACCTATGAGAAAGAGTACTTGGCCATACTGGTTGCAATCGACCAGTGGTGACCATACCTTCAGCATAATGAGTTTGTCATCTACACGGATCAAAAGAGCTTAATTCACCCCGAAGAACAACAGTTGATGACACCGTGGCAGCAAAGAGCGTTCACCAAACTATTGGGTCTTCGTTACATCATTCGTTACAAAAAGGGGTCAGAAAACACGACTGCCAATGCGCTCTCGCGTTCGTAGCCCCCCAGAGTTGCTGTTTGACATCTCTACTTGTCAGCCCAGCTAGCTTGATGATGTGCTTGCGAGCTATAACCGTAACTCCCAAGACTAGAAAGTTCTGCAACAACTTGCTCTCCATGAGGACCCCAAAGGGCGTTTTGCGCTACAGAATGTCATCCTTTATTTCCACGACTGAGTTTGGCTAGGAGGATCGACAACGATGCAACAGAGGATCATGTCGGCGTTCCACGACAGTCTAGTGGGGGGGCACAATGGATTTCTAGCTACCTTCTGCTACATTCGTTGCTTGTTTGCATGGCCTAAGATGAAGGCACATGTTCTGTAATATGTGAAGTGCTTCTCTATTTGTCAACAAGCCAAACCGGACAGATCAGCATCCCCTGGACTGTTAGATCCACTACCTATTCCACAACATCCCTGGGAGATGATCACTATGGATTTCATCGATGGGATGCCGCAATCAGGAAAATTCAACTGCCTCTGGGTCGTCGTCGACAAACGCACCAAGTTTGCTCGTTTCTTACCTCTGGCACATCCGTACATAGCTTCTAAAGTGACTCTCCTCTACATGTCCAGCATCTATCGCATCCATGGTTCCCTAGCTCAATCATTTCGGATCGCGACCCAGTCTTCACCAGCCACTTCTGGCGCGAGTTGTTCAAGTATGCTGGCACGAACCTGCGCATGAGCTCGTCTAACCATCCTCAGACGGATGGCCAGACGAAGCGAGTAAACCAGTGTGTCGAGACTTATTTGCGCTGCTTCGTCCATGCTTGCCTGAGCCGTTGGAGCCACTGGATTCCGCTGGCGCAATTCTGGTATAACTCCTCTTATCACTCTAGCATCGGCATGTCCCCATTCAAGGCGATGTTTGGGTGTGAGCCAAGGCAGTGGGGCATCACAAACATAGTTGACTGCTCGGTCCCAGCCCTTCATTCGTGGCTGGACGAGTGGGCGGTTGTGCAGGACCTGCTACAACAACACTTGAACCGCGCGCAGCAGCGCATGAAGGCCCAGGCGGACAAGCATCGGTTCCCTCGCACCTTCAAGGTGGGATATTCCGTGTACCTCAAGCTCCAACCTTATATCCAAACCTCGGTAGCCAGGAGGGCCAACCACAAGCTCTCCTTCAAGTATTACGGACCCTTCCCAATCATCGCCGAGATCAATGATGCGGCTTACAAGCTGGAGCTGCCATCGCACTCTCAAGTGCACCCTGTTTTTCACGTCTCCCAACTCCTGAACTTCCTACACCCAGGTACGCTCTCTTCCACCGAGCTTCCACACATTACTGATATACCCGTCGTGCCAGTCGCAGTTCTGCAGCATCGTTGGCACCGGAAGAATGGTGCGCTGGTGGAGCAGGTACTTGTCCGCTGGTCTGATCAATCGGCACTCGCAGATACATATGAGGACAAGGTGGCGCTGCAATCGCGCTTCCCCTGCGCAGAGGCTTGGGGCAAGCCTCGTCCCAAGGAGGAGGGGATGTCAGCGCCCCCACTACGCCAGGCCTGGCCATCGACACCGACAAGGAGGACCCACCCGGCACCAGCTCATAGCACTCACCAACTGCCCAACAGCCAACCCGGGCCAAGAAGCCCAACACCCGCTTCGCTGGGCCAGAGTGGGTGTAGTGATCCCACTCGGTGGCAGCCACTACTTGAGGCCGCACCCGCGAGGAGCAACCCATCCGCGTAGGATCACGCGAACGAACTGGCAGCTACCTACCTCATCTACTTTCCCCATTATGTACCCTAATTCTTTTGTAATCAGGATCGAATTCTCCCTTGTGGATCGTTGTAAGCTAGTATAATCGCCGCAATACATCCTCACTCTTACCCCCCCCCCCCCTAAAAAAACCCATTTCAGCAATGATATCGTGAGAGGTTTATATTTTTACGGTACTACAACCAAAATTTAGGTGTAATAATAAGTTCATCTAATGGCTGATTTAGGTTGGGTTGAAGTTTGACTACAGGACAACTTTGGTAAATATATTAAATTTATAATTGTCCTTTCATGGTTTCACACCAATGAAATTTGTCAAAAAAATTTGTAAAATAAGTTTTTTAAAAACATAATCACTTAGAAGAAGAAATGAGTATACATATCAATAAGTAAGGATAACAAAGAAACATGATAGAAATAGAAAACAAAAAGTTATTTAAACATATTTTCAGAATGTATAATTATAAAATTGAGGGGAATCCCAAATGATTAAACCGGGTGAAAAATAAAATATAACAACTTTCAAAACATGGAAGTTGTTGAAAATATGGAAACATTTAAAATGTTATTTAAAAGGAACCTTATAGGCTACCACATCTGTGAAACCATCTTTAGTCTTGAACAACCGAATAGAAGGTTTTGACACACGAGGGGCTAAAACCTCTTTGACAATTTCTTATCTGCGTGTGGTGATTGACTCCGTGGATTGCAATCCCCATCGTCCTCTGGTCTACTTCTTGGACGTTGCTTCTACAAACTCTTGAGTTTCATTAAGTTTTCCCTGTCTATACAGAGGCCCAAGGATGGCATTGAGTTTTGCTGACAACATGCCATCACGGGATGATGAAGAAGAAGACTTCGACATCTCAAGGACTCATATATATTTCTCAATTTCTTAAAGCGTATTCTTGTGAGGATATGTGCTGCTTAATGTATGGCCTAAATTTAGTCCACATAATCTAGCTAGTTAAGGACATCTTGAAATTCGAACTGTCCGCTAGCTCCTCCTTTGTTTGGATTATAGCCCTTCCTTGGGGATTTACTATCCAAAGTAAATCTTTTCAGTTTCAAATGCTACTATTTCTTCGTGGACAGAAAGTTCAAAATCTTCTTTTTCGGATACTCCTTACTCTTTTCGGAGTTGTGTATCATACACGCTCATGTCTAGCCAGACATAAACTTGAGTAGTTTCGCACTACCAAATTGTTTTCCTTTTCTCTTTAGCAAAACCTACTATAGCCGCTATGTGCGCACGTCTTCGATGACAGCAGCAAGCACCAAGGTTCCCACGCGTGTATGAATTCCCAACTGGGCCCACGATAACAAAGGCTTCAAGCATCGTCGTCGAGCAGCACCCAAAAGACACACGCTGGATCGAGATTTTTTTTCAAAACTATGACATATTTTATAGCAAATTTAAAAACTATAAGGTCGAACGTAAAAAATCTAGAAATATGACCCCGCCGGCCTGCGGTGGGCCGAAGAGTGGCCGGTTGGCCTGCAATGGGTCGAAGAGAGGTCCATCGACCTGCAGTAGGCCGAAGAGGGGCCCGTCGGCCTCCAGGCGACCGGAGAGCACCTGTCGGCCTCCCAGTGGCCGAAGAGTGTCAGGGGCAAAAAACGTAATTAATATGGCCTCAAATAAAAAAGTTTTCAACATAAAAAATCTTCGTCTCATGGAAACGGTTGATTTTGATATAAAAATCGTCTTAATCCGAGATCGTATGCAACCTGTAGAGCCAAAACAAGGTCTTATGAAAAATATGTTGTACAAAAAAATGTCATTACCCATCAAAAAACAAAACATTATTACCACTCAATAAAAAGATCCTTTTGAAAAAAATGTTTAAATTTTTATCTTATACAAGAAATTTCAAAATTTCATAAAAATGATAACTATTACAAAAAAATCCATCATTTTTTATGTAAACATTACATTATATTTTAAAAGAAAACATTTGACATTATTATTCACATTTATTTCAATTAATGTCGCATAATGGCATAATAAGCAGGTTCTGTATTTTTTTCTCGCCCGGTGCAACGCACGGGCATTTGTAATTTTAACGGCCTTGATTTTAACCGAGCATATTATGTTTTATCACGTGTATGTGCATAGACTGACAAACACGTGTATGTTTCATAACATGTAGTGCATAACACATAGCATAGACCGACCCATACAAGTCATGTTCGAATCAACATACCGACCCATACAAGGCATGTTCACCTAGCCTGAACCGACCTCACTTGAGGCTGCCAAAATAAATAAATAAATTCCATCAGAGAGTTACGGATAAGTAAATCTCTACCTAATAATAAAGTGCTTATCGGTGAAAGGTGACCATTGCCTTTAATTTGCATGGTGGATGACGCCATCGCTGAAAGTTTAGGTCTCAATTTCTGTCATTGCAACAGAGACATTTCTTCAATGCCCGCATGTGTCTTCCCGGTACAGACAAACAATGCCCACATCGATTTATGAGGCGACTGGACTTCCCGTACAATAAAAGGACTAAAAATTCTATCCAAAATTTTTTGGCAATTTTTTGGATCCATTCGGAGCCTACGAAAACAAAAAGGGGAATTCGTAGTCACTTTTTCCTGTCGCGTAAAAAAAAGTCTTTACGCGAGAGCAATAGAGGTTGGGATACATCTATCTCTTCTGAGCAACCTCTTTTGGATTCTTAAGACTACCCTTGCAGTAGGATACCATCTGCTTTGGGTTCTTTATTATCTCCTTCGAGGGATTTTTAGGATCGTTCAGGCTATATTTAGTCTATTTTGGCTTTTACTGTCTACTGGTTTGGTTCGGTCTCACCAAGTGAATGTGATCAAACTTGTGTACTCTTCTGTATTCCACACGGTCTCACTGAGTGCACCGGGTGTCCCGTGATAAATTTTGTAACATCCATTCGGTCTGCCCGAAGTAACTCTGCAGCTTGTGCCCCTGATCTTGTTTTACCTCTACAGGTTGCATACGACCTTGGATTAAGACGATTTTTATATCAAAATCAACCGTTTCGACTAGACGAAGATTTTTTATGTTGATAACTTTTTCATTTGAGGCCATCTTAATTACGTTTTGTATCCCTGACACTCTTCGGCCATTGGAAGGCCGACGGGCCCCTCTTCGGCCTATCGCAGGCCGACGGGCCCCTCTTTGCCCCACCGCAGGTCGATGGGGTCATATTTCAGATTTTTTTCGTTCGACCCTATGACTTTTAAATTTGCTATAAAATCTGTCATAGCTTTGAAAAAAAATTCTGGATGGATGCCAAGGAATGATGCCTGCCTCTGCCTGCAACTGCAAGGGCGAGGATCTCCCATTTGTCAAGTCACCATCCATCCAGCCTCGTCATAATTCAGGCCATATCGATCGTGGCATGATTAGCAATTAGCGCGCACCTGTGGCTGTGCGCGCAGGAGCAACGTTTACAAGTGGCCGTGGACGGATGGCAATGTGCAGAGGCTTTGACGGCATGGATGGATGCAGAGAGTGGTTGGCAAAGGAAGCAATGGAGTAGGGAGTGGTTGCGCCGGCGCTGGCCATGACGAACGAGAAGTCTGCTTTAAGATAACGCCGCCCATCCCATCCTGGTGATGGTGATGACCCCTGTGAAATGACACGAGCATTTCGCTATCGGAATCTCGTCATGTGGCTTGGATATACATACATAATGCATCTCGGTTAGGAGTGTTCGAATGTCAAACTCGTTGTTTTAGGTTGTGTGTTCGGCGTCACGTTCGACCTTCGATGGGTCGGTGCTCCCGCTTAATTATCTCTCATGGAGATGTGTTTTGTACTCCCTCTATTCCATAATAAAATGTGTTTTCGGTTTTTAAATTTTAAGTTTAATCATAAATTTAATCAACATGAACAACTGTCGCGGAGAAAAAATTATACCATCAGAAACTTCATTCGAATACAAAATCAATAATATAATTTTTGCTTCTGTCGCAATGGATCTCATTAGTTACATTTATAGTCAAACTTAGATGTCGAAAAGTGCAAATGCATTACATTTTATAAAAGAAGTATATTTCTATATCTCTTGATTAACCACTCACCTTAGCTTTTGTGGGGAAATGCTATTCTTTCTGGAAGCGGCTCCTCCGGAAAATAGTGGCAAAAACAAAAGCAAAAGCAAAGAGTGCATTAGCGACCGTTAAAGCATCAACAACCATGGTTTGCTAATCTAGGTCTTCAAATGCCCGTGGATTTGTCCAGTGCGTCCGTGGGTACTGACTGGTTAGTCTTTAAATTTGCTCGTTCATATTTAAGCCTTTCATATTTGAACCCCTAGATTCATACAAAACATATAAAAAAATCCTAGGTAGTACTTGTTACCCTAGTTTTCGTCGAGATGTCCATGACGCCGGTGCCAAGCGACGGGTAGACGGGTGCGTAGGAGGGCTTCGACTCAGGCTTCTCGTCCTCCTCCTCGAGCTCATCCAGGCCAGCGAGCATCCGTGCCTCCTTCTCGGCCTGTTCCGCCTTCATCTCCTGCCGCCGACGTCGCCTGACCTCTGCAGCCGACTTCGTGCGGATGGATCAAGGATGGCATGCTGCTCCGCCTGCAGATCCGTGATCCCTGCGTCATTTTCCGGCTTCGGCTCCACCGCCTGCTCCTCCTCCAGATCAACCACATCTGGAGGTAGCCCCGCGACGCTCTGGGCTTCGTGCCTTGCCAGGAGCTGCTCAAGGAGCTGCAGCCGGCGCTCTGACGTTAGAAAGTGGCAGCGGTGGCGAGAGGGGGAGACATGGCTTAAATAGCGGGGCGAGAAAGTGATGGCGCCACAGACAGGAGGAGGAAATGGTGAAGGGGTAGGATTTCGATGTCGGCGGTCGGCTTAAATAGCCGGGCTAGGGAGTACGTGTCCCGTCGGAGCGGCGCCATACGACGTTTACACAGTGACGATGGAGGAGGAGTCCGTCAGACCGACGGGATTCCGGGCGATTCCGCATGGGACCCCATCGCCACGTGACGAGCGCGTCCTGGCATCCCTATATCCGTTTCCTATTTGGATTGGATATGAGAAGTGATGGTTAGTTCGAGCATTTGAGACTTGTTTAAGGAGCTCATTTGGGTCAAAATTTTGTGAGCGGACCGGATGGTCCACCCGAACGTTTAATATAGGTTTAGGATAACTGGCTGTAGATGCTCTTAGCTCGTGTAGTCGTGCGGGTTGAGTCCACGGTAAGAGTGTCTAGTCAACTTGTTTAAGGCTGTTTGCACAAAGCGAAAGCGTTCATTTCGTGGGATTTGGACAGGCACACGAGGCCGCGGCCACAAACGCAAAAGGTTGCGAAAGGCACTCCGTTACGTCCACATAATCCATAACTTGTCATCGTGTATGCATGTATGGTATTTGTACACTTAGGTACACGCCCTTTTTATTTTTCATTCATGCCGTCAATTGCTTTCTTCAAACGTTTATTTATTTATTTAGAAAATCTGGATTAACAATGAATAACTTTTAATTCTTTAGCCCATACTAGTAAGCATGCACGCACGTATCATCAAAAAGTCATGGTTCACTCTCTTCCAACTCTCCCATTAACGGGGAAAATGATGACGACAGTTTGCCTCTCCTTTGTTGTCTAGATAGTGGGCCCGTGTATCCATATTTCACTGTTTCAAACCGGAGCGCCTTAATTTTAGCATGGCAAGGATGATGTCGCACCAGAACAATATAACTCGCTCTCCTCCTAGCTTTAAGAAATTATTGATGAGAGACCATTCATGTCACATTTTTCTTCTAGGAGAAACAATAATTTGTTTATGAATAATTTACAATGTCACTTAAAACCAGTGGCCTAACAACACATCTACGCTCGGGCTTCGGCTTTCATTACATGCTTAATATCTAGATATCTAGAGAGAAGTCACTAACACATCCCTTTTGTGGTTTCAAGAACTCACATCAATATTGGTTTGGTCATTATTTTTCGAAATAGAATTGCCATTTACCTTCACCTATTCACTCATTTTTCTCTAGTCACCTATCCAGCTGCCTAGCCAGCATATCCTACGGCCGCAAACGCCCCAAAGTGTAGATCTGATGGCTAAAAACGTTGATGGCCTGAGAGGGTTGGAAAGATGCACAGTTTTAACGTCACTAAATAGTGACAATCTGCATGACATGTACCTGCAAAATAGGTAATTTTACAATTATCACGAGATAGAGTTTCTACATAATTTTCTCCTGTCATATTGGTGCTGTTCAAAATAAATATAAAAATAGCTCCTTTGGTTTGATCAAAAAGTAAATACCAGTGCATCCTAATATGGTTACCGAATTTCCTTGGAGGTTACCAGGTATGGAATGTCAAAGTAATAGTCATGATGGCATGTTGAAACATCTTGTCATGTATGTTAATAAAGAAAGAAAAGTTTAAACTACATTTAAAGTATTTTAATAACCTTAAGATAATTATGAATTCGTTCATAACCAACAATAACTTTGAACGACAATCTCCCGCACTTTTGGGAGTCCTAGTCTTCTCAAGCATTACATTGGTACTTGCTGCCAAGAGAAACATCAAAATAGCTATTAGAAAAATCAAGACAGCTTAGAAACAAGAAAAGTGAGTTAATCAATACTCATATTACTTGAGAAAGAATCATTCTGTCAATATCCAAAGTCTGGAACAGTTGATGATTTAGTATGCTTGCTAGATTTAATGTAGACGTGGCCAATGTGTCATCTGTTCTTTGATGTCCTGCAAAACTACTAAAAACAAAGAAATGGTTTGCATAGAGATAAGTATTTTTCTGCTAAAAAATGGCTTAAATTTTACTTAAAAGATGTTCCTTTTTCCGAGAACATGTTGGAGAAGCATGTACGTATATTAAAAAGGGAAGAGTACGCCAACCTAAAGAAGGCCAACAAAAGCAGCAGCATGCGCCGTAAAGTTTACTTTTTTAAGGCAAAGCATAGCTCTATAAATTAACGGTGCTTGGGCATGTCACCCATAGCACGATCAGCCACAGAGGGCGGTACATCAGGTCCCCATTCCATACAATCACCAGGCATACACATATGGCCTATCTGGCCTAACTCACGCGCTACCGCATTCACAGTACGCCTACACACACGCACTCTCTGCCTAGCAAACCAGAGCTTGAACTGCATCTTGATGTCCTCAATGACGACGACATAGGGCAATGAATCAACCTTACGGATGTCCAGAGTGTCCGCTAGAAACTGTGAGTCAGTCTCAAACACCACCCGGACCGCTCCCATATCCGCCACTAAGGCAGCAACACACGCCATGGCTTGGATCTCCGCTCCGAAGGCGTCCCGAGTCTGCTCCTGACGACCCGCTCTCGCAGCCAGGACCCGTCCAGTCGAGTCTCTGAGCACATCACCCCACCTGCAAAAGTTACTACCAGGTATGAAGGCGCCGTCCAGGTTTATTTTAAGCTCATCATTCCTCGGTGTCTGTCCAGGCTCCCCGTTGCCCTTCCTTCTTGCCAGCGAAAACCTCCTTGTACTCGAGTGCACTGCATCTCACTCGCCGAATGGTTCAAAGATACTGGGCGGTAGCTCTCCCTCCCTTATCTTGTTTCTGATGTTCCACCATTGCCACCAGAGGCTAATATTCATCACCCGCTTGTTTTCAAAGAAGCCCCACAAGACATCCAACATGGCATGCACACTCCGGCACTCCTCCAGCTTGATCCTCTCCATTTCAAGCCCTAGCTCTCTCCATGCTTGTTTGATGTGCTTGCACTTTATGAACATGTGTGCTCCTTCCTCCTCCGCTCGCCCACATAGATAGCACGTAGACTGGTCCAGCTTCAGTCCCCTTTTCATCAGGTTGGCATAGACAGCTAGGGATTCATGGCGCATGCGCCAGACAAACATCTGGAGTTTTCGAGGGAAGGGTAATTTCCAAATCCGCTTCCAAGATGGGTCCGTCACCTGGTCCAGGCATCCTATAGAAGCAGAGCATGTGCTGTGCCGCTGTTACGTTCCTGCCGTTGTAGTTTGACGTGAAGTTTGTACGCACTCTTAACAGAATGATTGCCCTTTTGTCAAAGTGCCAGGCAAGAAAGTCATCCACACCTTCCCTTATAGGAATTTGCAAGATATGGCGGGTATCCTCCATAGAAAATGTGTCTCTCACAAGAGTTTAATCCCAGTGTCTAGTTATCGGGCTAATAAGCTCGTTGACCTTCGTAAGCAGGCTCGCACCCTTAGGGGTGATTACTCGGCGCGACCATGCTCGTGGTATCCACGGGTCTCTCCAAATATCCATTGTAGCCCCATATCCAATTCTCCATATATGACCTTGCTTCACCAGCTCTAGGCCGTGGAGGATACTTCCCCATGAGTAGGAGATACCATCATGAGGTGTTGCCTCCATCACACTGCAATTGGGAAAGTATCGAGCCTTCAAGATTCTTGAGCACAAGCTCTCCGGGTTCTGGACCAATCTCCACTCCTCTCTCGATAGTATGGCGATGTTAAAGTTGTGCATCTCTCTGAACCCAAGTCCCCCCAAAGCCTTCGGTTGCGTCAACTTCTCCTAGCTTAGCCGGTGCATCGGGTTTTGCTTGTCCTGTTGGCTCCACCAGAACATGCCCAGAAGCGTATTCAGTTTGGCATAGAAAGTCTTCGTAAGGTCGAAGCACGAGAGGATGCCTGCGCAACCACTTTAACAAGTGCTTCTTTACTCTCCTTTGCCAGAAGTCTCTCCTGCCAGCCGTGAACACGTTCACACACACTCTTCTTGATGTACCCAAAGGCCCTTCTCTTAGACCTCCCGACATGGACAGGAAGCCCAAGATATTTCTCGTTCCAGTTTTCACTAGTGATATGCAGCACATTCTTGATTGTCTCCCTCACTTCCATGGCCGTGTTTGAGCTGAACATGAGGGCAGATTTCTCTGTATTAATGCATTGGCCGGAGCATGCTTCATATAATTGCAACACCTCATGCAGCGCTTCAGCTTCCTCCTGGTTCGCCTTGAGAAGAAGCATGGAGTCATCCGCGAAGAAGAGGTGGGAGACACAAGGCGCTCTCGGGCACACCTTGACCCCACTGATCCTGCCCCTCTGCTGTGCATCATGGAGTAAAGATGAGAGCCCCTCAGCGCAAATCACAAACAGATAGGGGGACACTGGATCACCCTGACACAGGCCCCTGGACGGACAGAATTGGTTTGTAAGATCTCCATTTACTTTGATTTGGTAACGTACCAACCGGACACATTTCATGACCAAGTCCACCCATTCTCTCCCGAAGCCCATTTTGCACATCATTGCCTCGAGAAAGCTCCACTCCATACGATCATATGCTTTACTCATGTCGGCCTTGACCGCCATGCATCCATGTTTTCCACTCCGTTTATTCATGATGTAGTGAGAGACCTCATATGCAACAAGCACATTGTCTGTGATAAGTCTACCCTGCACAAAAGCACTTTGATTATCAGAGATGAGCTGCGGAAGGATCATCTTCAATCTGTTAGCAATGACTTTGGAGACAAGCTTATAGAGCACGCTGCATAGGCTGATTGGCCTCAAATCCTTGATTCTCTATGGGTTCTGGACTTTGGGGATCAACACAACATGGGTGTCATTCCAACCTTCTGGTATATCCCAGCCATTCAGCACCGCTAGGACCTCATCCACCACCTGATCGCCCATGAAATACCGGTGCTTTTTAAACACAATGGATGTCATCCCGTCTGGACCCGGGGCCTTCAGGTCTCCAATGTGGTCTAGCGCTGCCTTGACCTCTTCCCTAGTGAACTCTGCGAGTAACAGATTATTCATCGCCTCCGTCACCTTCGGTTGTACCTTGTCAATCAGTTCAGACAACCTATGAGGATTGGATGATGTACAAGCCTTCTCCCTCATCCACCACTGTTCCATCTTCCTTCCGGAGCTCGTTAATTTTATTTCTCTTCTTCCTTGCCATCGCCACAGACTGAAGATATTTGATGTTCCTGTTATCATCCCTCAACCACCACATATGGGCTCATTGCTTCAGTTGTGTATGTTTCTTCTCCTCTAGCTCCTCCACCAGATATCGTAGCCGCGCCTCTTCTAGAGTCAATAATCTAGTTCATATCACTATGTGATTTACATTGTAATGAATCGAACACCCATGCAGTTCTGGTGTTGATCATGTTTAGCCATTGGAAGAGGTTTAGTCAACGGGTCTGCAACATTCAGATCCGTGTGCACTTTGAAAATATTTATGTCCTTTTCCTCGATGTAATCGCTGATGGAGTTGAAGCGTCGCTTTATGTGTCTGGTCCTCTTGTGAAACCTTGATTCCTTGGCTAGAGCAATGGCACCAGTGTTGTCACAGAACAGGTTCATTGGATTCAGTGCACTGGGCACTACTCCAAGATCTGTCATGAACTGCTTCATCCAGACACCTTCCTTTGCTGCCTCCGAGGCTGCGATGTACTCCCCTTTGCGCGTAGAATCGGCTACCACACTTTTCTTGGAACTGCACCAACTTACCGCTCCCCCGTTGAGAATAAATACGTATCTGGTTTGTGACTTAGAGTCATCCAGATCAGTGTCAAAGCTTGCATCGACGTAAACCTTTACGACGAGCTCCTCATCACCTCCATAAACGAGAAACATTTCCTTAGTCCTTTTCAGGTACTTAAGGATATTCTTGACCGCTTCCCAGTGCTCCATTCCAGGATCACTTTGAAACCTTCCGGCCATACTTATGGCAAGGCTGACATCGGGTCTTGTGCACAACATTGCATACATGATAGAGCCTATGGCTGAAGCATAGGGGATGACACTCATCTTTTCTCTATCTTCTGCAGTCACTGGGCATCGAGTCTTACTCAACTTCACACCTTGTAACATAGGCAAGAACCCCTTTGTGGACTGATCCATTTTGAACTTCTTCAAACCTTTATCAAGGTATGTGCTCTGTGAAAGTGCTATTAAGCGTCTCGATCTATCTCTATAGATCTTAATGCCTAATATGAAAGTAGCTTCTCCTAGGTCCTTCATTGAAAAACTCTTGTTCAAATATTCCTTCACGCTTTCCAGCATTTCTATATTGTTTCCAATCAGCAATATGTCATCCACATATAATATTAGAAACGCTATATTGGTATACCCGACTATGTCTTTCGGGTATCCTATGAAGACGCATTTCTCCGCTTTGGGTTCCAGCTTTTCAAGCTGAAACTTTTTGACATAAGCATCACATTCCCAAACTTTAAGAAACGACAACTTTGGCCTCTTGCCAAACAATAGTTCATATGGCGTCGTCTCAACGGATTTTGATGGTGCCCTATTTAAAGTGAATGCAGTTGTCTCTAATGCATAACCCCAAAACGATAGTGGCAAATCAGCAAGAGACATCATAGAACGCACCATATCTAATAAGGTTCGATTACGACGTTCGGACACACCATTACGCTGTGGTGTTCCAGGCGGTGTCAACTATGAAACAATTCCACACTGTCTTAAGTGACTACCAAAATCATAACTCAGATATTCACCTCCTCGATCGGATCATAGAAATTTAATCTTCTTGTTACGATGATTCTCAACTTCACTCTGAAATTGCTTGAACTTTTCAAACGTTTCAGACTTGTGTTTCATTAAGTAAATATACCCATATCTACTTAAGTGATCAGTGAAGGTGAGAAAATAACGATATCCACCACGCGATGTAACATTCATTGGACCGCACACATCAGTATGTATGATTTCCAATAAGTCACTTGCCCGTTCCATTGTTCCTGAGAACGGCGTTTTAGTCATATTGCCCATGAGGCATGGTTCACATGTGTCAAGTGATTCAAAATCAAGTGACTCCAAAAGTCCATCAGCATGGAGCTTCCTCATGTGTTTTACACCAATATGACCTAAACGGCAGTGCCACAAGAAAGTGGTACTATCATTATCAACTCTACATCTTTTGGCATCAATGTTATGAACATGTGTATCATCACTATCAAGATTCAATATGAATAAACCCCTCACATTGGGTGCATGAACATAAAAGATATTACTCATATAAATAGAACAACCTTTATTCTCTGATTTAAATGAGTAACCATCCGCAATAAACAAGATCCAGATATAGTGTTCATGCTTAACGCATGCACTAAATAACAATTATTTAGGTTCATCACTAATCTCGATGGTAATCGAAGAGAAAGCGTGCTGACGGCGATCACATCAACCTTGGAACCATTTCCCGCGCGCATCGTCACTTCATCCTTTGCTAGCCTTCGTCTATTCCGTAGTTCCTGTTTTGAGTTGCAAATGTGAGCAACCGAACCGGTATCAAATACCCAGGCACTACAAAGAGAGCTAGTAAGGTACACATCAATAACATGTATATCATATATACTTTGTTTTTCGTTGGCCGCCTTTTTGTCAGCCAGGTACTTGGGGCAGTTCCGCTTCTAGTGACCAGTTCCCTTGCAATGAAAGCACTCAGTTTCTGGCTTGGGTCCATGCTTGGGCTTCTTTACAAGAGTAGCAACTGCTTTGCCATCCTTCTTGGTTTTACCCTTGTTGCCCTTGCCCTTGCCATTCTTCTTGAAACTAGTGGTTTTATTGACCATCAACACTTGATGTTCTTTCTGGATTTCAGACTCAGGGACTTTTAGCATCGCAAACAGCTCGGCGACTGACTTGTTCATCCCGAGCATGTTATAGTTCATCACAAAGCTCTTGTAACTAGGTGACAGTGATTGAAGAACTCTGTCAGTGATCGCCTCTAGCAGAAGGGTAATTCCCAACTCTGCTAGATGATTCGAATACCCAGACATTCTGAGTATATGCTCACTGATAGACCCATTCTCCTCCATTTTGCAAGCATAGAACTTATCAGAGGTCTCATAACTGTCGATCCGGGCATTCTTCTGAAAGATAAACTTCAACTCCTGGAACATCTCATATGCTCCATGACGTTCAAAACGTCTTTGAAGTCCCGGTTCTAAGCCATACAATATTGCACACTGAACTATTGAGTAATCTCCAGAACGTGCCTCCCAAGCATTCTTAACGTCTTCGGATGACATGTCTTCTGGTTGGTCACCAAGCGGTGCATCAAGGACATATGATTTCTGGGAAGCCGTGAGGATAATCCTCAGATTACGGGCCCAGTCAACAAAGTTACTTCCATCATCTTTCAACTTAGCTTTCTCTAGGAACGCATTAAAATTCAGGGGTGCTACTGCGCGAGCCATTGATCTACAACATAAATATGCAAATGTTGCTTAGACTATTGTTCAAGATAATGAGTTTAGTTAATCAAATTACTAAAAGCTCCCACTCAAATAGACATCCCTCATGTCATGTGAGTGTCACATGATCCAAATTCACCAACTCAAGTCGATCATCATATTAGTTGAGGTGGTTTCAATGGTGAACATCATCATGTTGATCATATCTACTATATGACTCATGTTCGACCTTTCGTTCTCTTGTGTTCCGAGGCCATGTCTATACATGCTAGGCTCGTCAAGTTTAACCCGAGTGTTCTGCATGTGCAACACTAGCTTGCACCCATTGTATGTGAACGTAGAGTCTATCACAACCAATCATCACGTGGTGTCTCGGCACGACAAACTTTCGCAACGGTGCACACTCGGGGAGAACACAATTCATCTTGAAATTTAAGTGAGAGATCACCTTATAATGCTATCGTCGTCCTAAGCAAAACAAGGTGCATAAAAGGATTAACATCACATGCAAATCATAAGTGACATGATATGGCCATGAACTTGTGCTTTTGATCTCCATCTAAAATGCACCGGCATGACACCATGATCTCCATCATATTGATCTCCATCAACGTGTTGCCATCGGGGTTGTCGCGCCCATCATGCTAGTACTACTATTGCTACCATTTAGCGATAAAGTAAAGCATTACATAGCGCTTAATGATTGACATGCAGGTCATACAATAATTAAAGACAACCCTATGGATCCTTCCGGTTGCCGTACTCATCGACATGCAAGTCGTGATATTCTATACAACACATGATCATCTCATACGTCACATATATCCCATCATGTAATTGGCCATGTCACATCACAACATACCCTGCAAAAACAAGTTAGATGTCCTCTAATTGTTGTTGCATGTTTTACGTGGCTACATATAAACCACAACGGTGATACATTCGTTGCTTTTCAACCTACGTATAAACCACAATGGTGATACATTAGTTGCTTTTCAACCTTCTCAAGGTCCGACTTTGTCAAATACGATCCAACTAAAGTAGGAGAAACTAGCACCCACTAGCCATCTATGCAACAAGTTGCAGTTGAGGGAACCGGTCTCTCGTAAGCGTACGAGTAATGTTGGTTCGGGCCGCTTCATCCCACAATACCGCTGAACCAAAACACGACCAAGGGAGGAAGCAATCTAAGCATAAATGCCCACAAACTCTTTGTGTTCTACTCGAGATCTCATCTACACATAGACTTAGCTGTGATACCACTGTTGGAGAACGTCGCATGAGAAACAAAAATTTTCCTACATTCACGCAAGACATATCCATGGTGATGAGCATCTACGAGAGGGAGAGTGGATCTACATACCCTTGTAGATTGCTAAGCGGTAAGCATTAAGAAACGCGGTTGGTGTAGTCGAACGTCTTTGCGATGCAAATTGCCGAGCGTCCCGCGATCCAATCACGATCCGTTCCGATCAAGCACCGAACGGACGACATCTCCGCGTTCAGCACACATACAGCTTGATGACGATCTCCGCCTTCTTGATCCAATAGAGGGAGCAGAGAGGTAGACGAGTTCTCCAGCAGCGTGACGGCGGCGCAGCAATGGTGCTGGAGCAATTCCAGTAGGGCTTCGCCTAAGCACTGCAGAAAACCGATCTAGAGGAGAAACTATGCACTAGAGGAACGGGTAGCACGTGGCTGAAAAGCTAGTGAAAAAACCCTATAACCTCTAGTATATATAAGAGGAAGAGAGGAGGAGGCTTGGCCCAAGGGCCAAGCCACCTAGGCTTCGGCCGAACCAAGGAGGAGTGGAGGATTCCTCCTCCAATCCTAGTAGGACTAGGACTCCTCCTTATTTTTGCCTTTTTGCCTTTTTCCACCTTTTTCTCTTTGGGCTTTTCTTCCCATCCTCATGGGCCTTGTGTGGGACTTCCTCCAGCCCATTAAGGGCTGGTATTCATTCTCCCACAGCCCATGTAGCCTCTTGGGTCGAAATACCCCTCCCGAGGGTCTCTCGGTACACTACCGGCACTCCCGGTACACTACCGATGAGCCTGAATCTTTTCCGGCGACCAAAATAGGACTTCATATATATCAATATTTACCTCCGGACCATTCCGGAGCTCCTTGTGACCACCGGGATCTCATCTAGTACTCCTAACAACCTTCGGTCACCACCATGCATAACTCTATACTACCGAAACGTCACCAAACCTTAGGTGTGCAGACCTTGCGGGTTCGAGAACTATGTAGACATGACCGAGACACCTCTACGGTCAATAACCAATAGCGGGACTTGGATGCCCATATTGGTTCCTACATATTCTACGAAGATTTTTATCGGTCGAACCTCTATGTCAAGGATTTAGTTAATCCCGTATGATGTTCCCTTTGTTCTTCGGTATGTTACTTGCCTGAGATTCGACCGTCGGTATCTCCATACCTAGTTCAACCTCGTTACCGGCAAGTCTCTTCACTCATTCCGTAATACAAGATCCCGTGACTAACAATTAGTCACATTGCTTGCAAGGCTTATTGTAATGTTGCATTACCGAGTGGGCCCTAAGATACCTCTCCGTCAGACGGAGTAACAAATCCTAGTCTTGATCCATGCCAACTCAACAGACACCCTCGAAGATACCTGTAGAGTACCTTTATAGTCACCCAGTTACGTTGCGACGTTTGATACACAGAAGGCACTCTTTCGGTGTCCGTGAGTTGCATGATCTCATGGTCATAGGAACATATACTTGACATGTAGAAAACAGTAGCAATAAACTGACACGATCATATGCTACGTTTGTAGTTTGGGTCTTGTCCATCACATCATTCTCCTAATGATGTGATCTCATTATCAAATGACTGCACATGTCAATGGCTAGGAAACCTTGACCATCTTTGACCAATGAGCTAGTTCACTAGAGGCATACTAGGGACAAAGTGTTGTCTATTTACCCACACATGTAATGTGTTTCCAATCAATACAATTATAGCATGGATAATAAATGATTATCATGAACAAGGAAATATAATAATAAACACTTTATTTATTGCCTCTAGGGCATATTTACAACACCAACTTCACCACTTTCCGCCGAATGCTATTTCATACCTTGTTGCTTTCATTACTCTCTGTGAGTGTTTCTTGGGCTGCCCTCCCCACTGGGGTTTATTCAAGCACATCTTCACTGTCCGATCTCAATCGGTCAAAAAGGCCAACACAGAGGATGACAAGACCCATGTCATCCAATTGTGCAGTGCCTTGGGGATCCAAAAAAGGGCTAGGAGTTCCTTTCCATCTATGACCTTTCTAGAATCTATTAGGGGTTGGCAGTCAACGTGGTTCTACTTCAAAGATATTGCATATCACAACATGTCGGCTGGTCTTTCCCCTTTCACACCAGATAGACCCATCGTTCTCAAATCTTTATCAGTGTTAGAAGGGGAGAAAGTCCAGGTGGGGATCTTAGTGGATGCCGTAGTGGCTCTTGTTCGTGGTGGAGTGATTGGCATGGATCTACTGGAGACATGTCTCAATCGACGGATCCAGCCTCTCCAAGCAAGGGACCATGCCATGTCGCATACTCAGGCCCTAAGGACTTGACCCGAACGCATCTAGAGGAAGTCTCATAGAAAACTGTCGAACAGTGGCTTCGGAGCATCACTGGAGCCTGCGACAACCCCCTGGGGGCCAAGAGGATCAAGCCTTTCTCTGTTGAGAACCCACCAAAGAATCTGGTAAACTATATCCTTGTCGAATGTTGTATTGTTCCATCGAGTGACTGAGTCTTTGGTCGACTGACTTTACTGTTTGGATTTTGCAGGAGTGGACGAACATGTACTCGCCCGTGCCGAATGGGAACCAGCCTGAGGATGGATGGGAGAGCGAGGGCGGCAGCGTTGACGCTGATAATGCAGAAGACAGCGAGGACGAGTATGAGGACTCGGAAGCGAGCGAGGAACCGGCTGAGTCTCCGCCTCGCATCGAGCGTCACACCAAGCAACATCAAGATCCAGCAACTCCCGCGAGCAAGACCGTAGCTTCGAGCACTCGGAATCTGAAGCGCGACCGGGCCACCACATCTGAGTCGACTGGGCAGGCTGCAAAACAGTTGAGGACTGACACACCAAAGGCTCAGAAGGCCCTACCTCGCATGAAGATCATTGTGCCCATTGCTTCAACGTGAGTATTTTCTTTCTTCTTCTGCTACTACATGGAACTTTATATTCTTGCTGACCGAGTGGAATTTGTCTGCCAGAGCTGCTACTTCGGTGATGTCGCCTCCAAGGGATGGAGGAGAGGCCATTGACTTGGATACTGCTAACGCGGCAACCTCCCAACGAGGTATAACAAATCTTCACCTAGCCTTGTTTCTTAAAATGATTCGCCAATTGAATAAACTGATGTTGTCGACTAGTGCCTGCAGAGATCATCCAACTGGAGGACGATGAAGAGCCGCCTCGGGGTACGAGGGATGAAGGCGTGACCTCTGGCACCCCACGCATACACGCCCGAAGAACGTCATCAGCTAGAACTGAGCTCGCCGCTCTGTTGTGGAGTGCTCCACCAGCTGTTTCAACCATTGTGGCCTCAACGCCAGTTGGACAACCTCAATCAACGCCAACTACTCCAACCACAGCATCGACTCAACCGATGACTACCTTTACCATGTACCGCGTCCCGGAAGACCAAACTGGAGCAGCCAAAGAAGCCATGATCCAAGCGGAGTAGGTTATGCTGCACACAAAGGAGGCATATGAAGCCAGCAAGTTGGCTTATGATGCCAGCTCGGTGCTCCACACCAATGTCCGAGTAAGTGCGATTGTAAGTTCATTTCTGATTTAATTCCTGTCTTTCCTAATTGTACACACACTGGGTGTTTTCCTTTTAAAGCATACTTGCCTGTTTTCTTCTCTGGTAGACTACGTCTTAATCGAGCGAGTTTTAGTCCAGTGGGGGCACTCTGAGTGCACCCACTGGGTGTAGTCCTAGAGACCATCGTCGAATGGTGATGACATTGGAAGGGGTCTTATAATTGTTTTGACAACCGCTCGACAGGTCGAGTGATAGAACGTCCAGTGAGGGCATGCTGAGTGCACCCACTGGGTGTAGTCCCTGAGGCCGTCGTCGAGTGCTTGCACTGGCGGGGGTCTTAATAGAGACAATGTTTGTACGCTCGCGCACCTTTTTTTTTGCTTGTCACTCGATAGATCGAGTGTTAGCAAGTCCAGTGGGGGCACCCTGAGTGCACCCACTGGGTGTAGTCCCCGAGACCACCGTCGAGTGCTTGCATCGGTGGTGGTCTGATAGAGAAAGTTTTTGCTCGGACAGGACGGACCTGGTCGAGTGATTTTGAATCCAGTGGGGGCACTCTTAGTGCACCCACTGGGTGTAGTCCCCGAGACTACTGTTGATCGTTGACGATGAGCAGTAGTCTTAAGAACTCGGACTCAGGATCCCTTTTCGTACACGAAGTACACTTACCACTTGACAGGTCGATTGTATTCTTTACTCTAGTACTTCCACTCCTGAATGCAAGTTTCATGGATATTATTTCCATCAACCATGATATGACGCAAGTCTCATAGACATCATTTCCATCAACCATTATATAACGCCGGTTTCATGGACATAATTTCCATCAACCATGATATGACGCTTTTCATGACTGTGGGGTGGGGGCGGCGGGGCGCCATCCAGTCGACTGTTCTTGTGCCTTTCCACTCGGGAGCGGAGAAATATATTGTCGACTGAACTTCTATCTTGCTGATTTCAGAGAGCTTGTGAACTTGGGACTCGGTACATTGGCTTGGAGATGGAGAAGCACCAGCTTCAATTGGATCTGAAAGTCTCTAAGAGTAACCTGGAGCGAGCATAGACTGAGCTGAGGACCTTGGGAGGTAATCTCTATTGACCAACTGTACTGCTACTTTCTTCTTCCATCCTTTGACCCGAGTGTCTTCACTCGAGCAGACATGCGCAATGAGAATCGCGGACTCCAAGCGCGTCTCAACAATGTTGTTTCTTTAGATACTATGAAGAAAGCGCTGGAGGACAAGGACAAAGCACTTGCCGATGCTCAAAAGGCGGCGAAGGAGAAAACTGAAGCTGCCGAGAAGAAGCTTGCCGAAGCCAAAAAGCTGGAGGAGGAGAACTCCAAACTGAAGTAGGAGAAGGCTGACTTGATCAAGATGATTGAACATCTGACCAAGAGGAGCAATGGCCTGGAGAAGCACTTGGGAGAATTTGCAAGGAAGATGTTCATCATGCTTGACGGTAACTTTTCTTCGTAGAGTGAACTTCCTTTATTCCCATATGACAATAGTGTGACCACCTTCCCATCCTTTCCTCCATGAAGAATTATGTCTGGACTTTGAAAAAGAAACCGAAGAAATTGAACCAAATCTGGATCCCACCAAGTCGCCTGTTGGAGATGCGTGGCCATGAACATGTTCCGCCTCAACATCCGTGTCTAGAGTGTTCAAGCATATATCATTTGGCTAAAGACTACGCTGGAGAAGATTGATAAGGAACTATGGCCTGAAGACACTCTCCAGACTGACCTTGAGTCAATGATGACCCGTCTCAATGAAATTCCTGGCCGTGTGCAAGCGTGGAAGAAGTCAGCTGCTCGTTGTGGGGTCAATGTTGTGCTTTTGCTCGTCAGAGTCCATTGCAAGGAGGCGAGAGAGGACAATTTGAAGGCTCTCCAAGTGATTAACACGAAGAAACTTCAGTTCCAGGACTTCATGGAGACCTTCATTGACGAAACCACTCGGATCGCTGATAGGATCGACTTGGACACCTTCGTTAAGCGAACAAGTCCTACCGGTGCTTGAAAAACATTGCTTGCAGTTAAACTTTATTTGCCTCGGAATGTCGAGTGAAGATGTAGAAGCCTTTAAACTTCCTTTAGGCCTTAAGCCTGAGTACCTTTGCTTGCGCGTATGACTTTTAATCGCGCTGAAACTTTTGGATTTATCTGCACTTTGATTCCAATCATTCGTTTGACTGAATTTGTTTTGCTCCTGAGTGAGAAGAATATCCATCACTCGGGTAGAGATTTTAACTTCTACGAAAGCTGGTTCGCAGCTAAGCCCCTGAGTGAGAGGATTCCTCGTCACTCGTAGTAGTTTTGAACTTAGGCGAAGACTGGTTCATAGCTAAGTCCCCGAGTGCAAGGGTTGCTCAACACTCGAAATACATTTTTAACTTAGGCGAAAACTGGTTCGCAACTAAGCCCCCGAGTGTGAGGGTTGCTCGTCACTCGGAGTAGTTTTTAACTTAGGCTAAAACTGGTTCGCAGCTAAGCCCCTGAGTGTGAGGGTTGCTCGTCACTCGGAGTAGTTTTTAACTTAGGCGAAAATAGTTTCGCAACTAAGCCCCCGAGTGTGCGGATTATTCATCACTCGGAGTAATTTTGAACTTAGGCGAAGACTGGTTCACAGCTAAGTCTCCGAGTGAAGCGACCGCTATCCACTCGGTAGGTTTTTTAACTTAGAGGAAAGCATGTTCGCAGCTAAGCCCCTGAGTGTGAGGATTGCTCGACACTCGGAGTAATTTTGAACTTAGGCAAAGACTAGTTCGCAACTAAGTCTCTGAGTGAAGGGACTACTATCCACTCGGTAGGCTTTTTAACTTAGACGAAAGCATGTTCAGAGCTAAGCCCCCGAGTGTGAGGATTGCTCGACACTCGGAGTAATTTTGAACTTAGGCGAAGACTAGTTCACAGCTGAGTCTCTGAGTTAAGGGACTGCTATCCACTCGGTAGGGTTTTTAACTTACACAAAAGCATGTTCGCAGCTAAGCCCCCGAGTGTGAGGATTGCTCGACACTCAAAGTGTTCCCAAATGTGAGATTGTGCGATCGAAATCGACAAAAGACTACGGAAGTCATACTTGCTTAAACGACATTGTCTGAAATACTTTTATTACATCAAAGCAACTCTGTCTTTTAGGTATAGAAACGCCGGAGCAGATCTGCATTCCAGGCTCATGGCTCGTCAATCTTCTTCTTGAGGTTGTAGAGGTGATATGCTCCGTTGTTCCACACCTTAGTGACGACGAAAGGTCCTTCCCACGCCGGGGCGAGCTTGTGAGGTCACTGTTGATCCACTCGGAGCACCAAATCACCTTCATGAAATGATCGGCTCTTGACGTGCTTTGCATGGAAGCGAAACGGATCTTGCTGGTATGTAGTTGTCCGAATGAGAGCCATCTCGCGTTCCTCTTCCAGGAGATCTACGCCATCTTGTCTTGCTTGCTTAGCTTCAGCTTCGGAGTAGAGATCCACTCGAGTGGAGTTATGAAGGAGGTCACTCGTCAAGACAACTTCGGCTCCATACACCAAGAAGAAAGGAGTATGTCTAGTCGACCGATTTGGAGTCGTCCTTAGGCCCCACAGCACAGACGGTAGTTCAGTAACCCAAGCTCCACGTGCATGATCTAGGTCGCGCATGAGTCGAGCCTTCAGCCCTTGCAGGATAAGGCAATTGGCTCGCTCAGCTTGACCATTGGTCTGAGGGTGTGCAACAGATGCATAATCCACCCGAGTGCCTTGAGTGAAGCAGAAGTGTCTGAACTCTTCCGAGTCAAAGTTTGAGCCATTATCTATGATAATATTGTGGGGAACTCCATACGGGAAGATTATCTCTCATAAATTTGATTGTAGTGCTGGAATTTAGCTTCTTGATAGGTTTGGCCTCAATCCACTTCGTGAACTTGTCGACTGCAACAAGCAAATGAGTAAATCCACTCTGTCCTGACCGAAAGGGACCAACCATATCCAAACCCCTGACAGCAAACAGCCAGACGAGTGGAATACTCTTCAAGGCAGATGCAGGCTTGTGTGACAAGTTTGAGTAGAACTAGCATCCTTCGCAGTGATCAACAATGTCCTTGGCCATCTCATTAGCACGCGGCCAAGAGAAACCAGCTCGGTATGCTTTGGCGACAATCGTTCAAGAGGACACATGGTGGCCACAGGTCCCCGAGTGAATTTCCTCCAGAATCATTCGGCCTTCTTCCGGAGAAATGCATCGTTGAGTCACGCCTGCTGCGCTTTCTCTGTAAAGTTGATCATCCATTACAGTAAAAGATTTGGATCTGCGCACAATTTGTCGGGCTTCAACCTCATCTTTGGGGAGTTCTTGCCTCAGAATATATGCAATGTAGGGCACAATCCAGTCGGGAATGATGACCAAAACCTCCATGACCATACCAATGACCGCAGGGACATCAATTTTACTTAGACCAGAGGCGCTCATAGCTTGTGGGGGCTCTTCAGTGAAGGGATCTTCCTGCACCGAAGGAGTATGAAGATGCTCTAAGAATACATTGCTAGGGACATGTTTCCTAGTGGATCCAATCTTTGCCAGCTCATCATCCGCTTGATTCTTCACTCGGGGAACATGATGGAGTTCCAAACCTTGAATCTCTTCTCGAGTTTTGTAACAGCATTACAGTATCCAGTCATAGTGGGGTTCTGAACATCACACTCTTTCATCACTTGATTGGCCATCAAATCAGAGTCGCCATAAACCATCAGGCGCTTGACACCGAGTGAGATGGCCATGCGCAACCCATACAAGAGTGCTTCGTATTCTGCTTCATTGTTGGAGGAATCAAAGTGAATTTGCAGGACATAACTGAGCTTGTCGCCTTTTGGGGATACCAGAACTACGCCAACACTAGACCCATTCAACATCTTCGAGCCATCAAAGAACATGGTCAAGTGTGCCGAGTAGATTTGGATTGGCTGCTGCTGTTCAACCCACTCGACCAAGAAATCAGCAAGTGCCCGAGACTTGATTGCCTTTTTAGCTTCGAACTTGATGACAAAATATAGGATCTCAATCGCCCATTAGCCACTCGACTAGTCGCATCTCGATTATCGAGGATCTTAGACAACGAAGCATCACTGACAACTGAAATTGAGTGATTCTGAAAGTAGCGTGCCACCTTCTTCGCTGACACATAAATACCATAGACAAGCTTCTGGTAATGTGGGTACCTTTGCTTCGAAGGAGTCAACACTTCAGAAATTTAGTAGACTGGACACTGGACCGTGTAAACCTTGCCTTCCTCTTCCCGCTCGATAGTTAGAACTGTACTGATGACCTGATTAGTGGCCGCGATGTACAGGAGCAAAGGCTCTTTGCTGTGCGGAGAAGCAAGCACCGGTTGGGTGGAAAGCATGGCTTTGAGATCGACAAACACTCCTTTAGCCTCTAGAGTCCACTCGAACGTGTCAGACTTCTTCATCAGTTGTTACAAAGGCAAAGCCTTCTCACCGAGACGAGAAATGAATCCACTCAACGCTGCCAGGCAACCTGTGAGCTTTTGAACATCGTGCACTCGCACGGGGCCTTTCATTCGGGTAATGTTGCCGATCTTCTCAGGATTGATGTTGATTCCCCGTTTGGAAACGAGTAAACCGAGTAACTTGCCGCAGGAACGCCGAAAATACACTTAGCTGGATTCAACTTGATATCATACCTCCTCAGATTGGCGAACGTCTCAGCCAAGTCAGACAACAGGTTGTAACCTTTGCGAGACTTGACGACAATATCGTCCATGTAAGTTTCGACATTCCGAGGAATCTGGTCAAGTAAACATTTCTGAATCATGCACATGAAAGTAGCGCTAGCATTTTTCAAACCAAAAGGCATAGTGATATAGAAGAAACACCTCAATGGGGTGATGAAGACTGTTTTTATTTCATCCGGACCAAACAAACGGATCTGATGGTAACCGGAGTAAGTATCTAGAAATGATCACACCCCGCAACCGAGTCAACAATCTGATCGATATGGAGGAGCGGGAAATGATCTTTCGGCCATACCCGATTTATATGCTTCAAGTCAATGCACATGCGTAGTGACTTGTCCTTCTTGAGGACCATACTGATCAACACATAAAATTAATTAATTAATTAATTAGATTACGATGACAAACTGAGCAAAATTTCAGGTTACAAGTTAGAACGGTAGGGCGTACCCACAAACAGAGTGTGAAAAGGCTAACTGATTAGCACTAACACTATGAAAGTACATGCAAAAAAGGCCAAACTAGTTGTGATGGTTACTGAGTAGAAATGCAATAATTGAACTAGCACTTCCGACGAAGACCATACAAATAGGTGCTAAAAAAAGAACTACTACAGGAGATGACATCCTCCAAGCTTCATCTTAAAGCAGGGAAATGCCAGACCCTGAAACTCACTAAGTCACTCCATGAAGGTACCAACATTTTGTGAGCACAAGGGTTTGAGCCTGAGCGTGTGGCGGCCTCCTTGACATGATAGTGCGGGACTACGAAGTAAGCAATAGCTCGCTTCTCAAGACTTCTAAAATGGATATCATTACAAACTACTCTCTCCGTCTCAAATTAATTGACTCAGATTTGTCTAGAGACGGATGTGAGTCAACTAATTTGGAACGGATGGAGTACAACAATTTGCGTAATACCACAATGTTTAGATGTCTCAAAGAGTGGTTGTGTGCTCACCGTCCTGATAGCGGTTGAACATTCCATCTGTGGGTCCTTCTCCAAGCCTGCCCAAGAAAATCAATGTGACTGCTAACCCAGCAGCAAAATGGATCAAACATGTGCATTAAAATGCAACATGGTACCAAAGAACTAAATGGTAGAGTCGTATGCATGCAACAGGATAAACTAAAGACGATATTTCACAAAAACAGAGAGCTTTGAGCAAATGCCAAAGACTAATCAGAATAAGGAAACGTCATAATTCCTTCTAGCATGCACGTTTCCTTTCCATTCAACAGAGGAACAAGAAATGTGACTAATCCAGTACTGCAGGGCAACTGTGCTACATGCCCATTGACAGAAATATCTTTCTGATGGTGGAAAACCATACCTGTTCTCTAGGGGAATCTCAAAGTTATACACCTGCTTGAGCATTACACCCCATGGTAGAAAAAAAGCTCTTCCCATAAGCAGAAAAAGGTTCATGCCGACAAAGTTCCCATCAAAAGAAAAAGTGGCCCACCTTCCCAATCCTAACACAAATAACAGGTGGCAGACAACAAGGGTTACATTTGAACAAAATAAAGTGATATTGAACAAGAATTAAATAGGAAAAAAGCTTCTTTTTTTTATTGCCTCCAAGATACAGTTTAGCGCATAGAACAACAGAAACAGATTAAAATGCTCATCTCGTAGTGCAAGTGTACCTTCGTTATTTTAGGCACAGACAACATAGTATCTTCATTATATTCAGAACAACTTACGTCACCAGCCAGTATCACACTTTTTGCCATTAGTTCACCGGAGGTGCCACGCCCTAGAACTACCACCTTACCATAAGGCAGAAATCCCTCAGCATGCTCAATAAGTCCAACATTAACATCAAGGAAGGCCTTGACCTTGACAACAGAAAAGTTGCCATCTACATCATCGCTGTCTGGTAAATTTCACTGCCCACATGGCGCACCTCAATCTACAATGATAGGACAAGAAAATAGCACACAATGATCACAATCATCTTAAGCAAACATATTATTAAGGGATGATTGGCAGCACGAACCTCTACGTTGTCATGGTTCTTTTCGGATATTGCAGTTTCGAAAACTAGAGCCAATTTTGGTGAAGTCACAAACTTTGTAACATATCCAGATCTAACCATTTGCGTTCACGTCTGCGTTGGACGGACTAGCCGACCCATTTGCAAAACTGGACACCAGCGTCCGCTCGGCCGATCCAAACGGACAAAAAACGGACAAACCGCGCGTCCGTTTGGGTCTTTCCGTTGGAGTTGCTCTAATCAGTCCATTTTATTTTATATTGCCAAATCTACACTTCCATGTCAGAATATCATGTCCACTTGAGAAGATACCATACTTGTACAAAGGAGAAATTGATGATGTATTGAATCGTCAGCGGCAGAGTTGAGCAAGTGTTGCATAACTTCAATTTTTTTTGCTTGCATATCCTGAGAGTTGACCTGCTGATCATGTCTAAATTCAACATAAAAATCAGTTTGTTCAAAAAGCTTGATGATCGTTGTCAGACGCTTGATTCCTCACTAGGCCGCTGGATCACAATGGTGTTTCACTTTAAATAATACAATTTGAGTGATGCTATTTTGTATCCATTTCATTTATACATTTTTGCAAGAATTATTTAAAATTATAACATATGAACAGCCGCGGCGTTTCGGCTCTCGGGTGCATCTGCACCCGCGCTCACGAAAAAAATCAAAACAAATAATAGAAAAATTCAAACAAATTCCAATTTTTTTGTGTGGTACATATTTTGATGCGTGAGGTTCGATCCAAATTTCAACTTATTTGGACATTTGAGGAGCTCTCAGAAAAAAAGACAAATCGGGGTCTGAAAAAAAAGGTTTACTGTTCACCAATTTTTTGACCCAATTTATCTTTTTTGTTGAGAGCTGCTCGGATGTCCAAAGAAGTTGAAATTTGGAGCAGACCTCATGCATCAAAATATGTACCATACAATTTTTTTTGAAATTTTTTGAAATTTTCTAATATTTTTTTTCGTCGACAGGTGCAGATGAGCCTGGGCTCAGAAGCGAATTTTCCGATATGAACTCACTTCATCAACGCTAACATGAACATTTACTAGTAATAGAAAGGACACTACCGCTCATGAAAACATAGTGGGCAGTCTCCAGTAACTACATACTAAGAATACTAGGCCCGTAAGGGTTTGTTTTTTCTGTTTTTTTTGGAAAAAATTACCGCTCCTATAAAAGGGACACGTGTGATGGGTTTGTTTTGTTCCCTTACTTTGACTTTTTCTTGCCATCCACTATTCATTTTCACACCAATGCCAACAATAGTAACGATACAATTATTTTTCTATGTTTTCCAGCATTGACTGTTTACATCAACGGCAACGGCAACGTCAACATGAGTGAATAGTAATGAAATTTAAACATATACTTACTTATATACTAAAGTGGGAAGTTTTTCACTTTCCTGTTTTTTTGTTTTGTTTTTTTAGTAGTAGCTTTAGATTTTTTCTTTACCTTCTACTGTTTAAATTATGTGTTTAGCTTTGAATAGTAATAGCGAATAGTAATACATGGGAACGGTGAACATGAGCAAGGCAGTAGTGTAGCTGCATGAGCGAAGTATTTTTGCTTGTGGTGGTGGTGGTACCATCTTGTGCTAGCAATGGCTTCATCGGTAGGGTCGGTGTAAGGGTATACTTTTTTGATTTTTTTAACTTTGTTTTATCGCTGCTGTAAAAATGACACGTGTCTCAAGACTTTGTACAGGTTTAATGTGACGAGATGGTTATCTATTTATGTGGCATTGTCTAGCCAGAGTTCTAGGCCGTAAGGGTTTATTTTTTCTGGGTTTTTGGAATTTTTTACCGCTCCCGTAAAAGTGATACGTGTGATGGGGTTGTTTTGTTCCCTTACTTTGACTTTTCTTTTTGCCATCCACTATTTATTTTCACGGCAATGTCAACATCAGTGAACAGTGACGATACAATTATTTTTCTACTTTTTCCAGCATCGACTGTTTACATCAACGGCAACGTCAACATCAGTTAATAGTAATGAAATTTAAACATATACTTATATACTAAAGCGAGAAGTTTTTCACTTCCCTGTTTTTTTTTAGTAGCTTTAGATTTTTTTCTTTACCTTCTACTGTTTAAATTATGTGTTATCTTTGAATAGTAATAGCGAAAAGTATTACATGGGAACAGTGAACAGGAGCAAGACAGTAGTGTAGCTGCACGAGCGAAGCATTTTTGGTTGTGGTGATGGTGGTACCATCATGTGCCAGTGATGGCTTCATCGGTAGGGTCGGTGTAAGGGTTCTCTTTTTATGATTTTTTTAAACTTTGTTTTACCGCTGCTGTAAAAATAACGCGTGTCTCAAAGACTTTGTGCAGGTTTAATGTGACATGGTGGTTATCTATTTATGTGACCTTGTCTAGCAAGAATTTTTCTAGAGAGTTCTTGCCTTTTTATTTGTCTTTGTGTTTCTCACGCTCAATTTAATATGGAGGTTGCCGCTTTAGGTGGGTTGACCCTCTCCACGCGTCGTTTAAAGCTTTTTGGATGTAAAACATGTCAATCTAGACGTCACATGTGTAGTCCTGAGGGCAAAGAGGGGTCACCAGTTCGACATGTTGACCTCATCCGGAGACGTCCTCTCCCCGTATAAGTGAGACACACGTCTCCTCTCATCGGCATTGAGCAGTCGCTCGAGACCGAGCCAGCCAGAAGCCCGCAATAGTTCCTCACGCTCCCTCCGTCTCGTGCCCTCCATATCATCTCTTACCGCCGCCGGAGGGAGCTCCACCCATGCCCTCCCATTATCCACCTCATCTCTTACCGTCGCCGGAGGGAGCTCTGCTACTCTCCTGCCACACGTTGTCCTCTTTCCTCAAGGCAACATAAATCAAGAGACGGGGACACACCATACTGCTAGGGGCTCCTCAATCGCTGCTTGGGTCATCGGTGGTGGTGTTGGCGTTGAACGATGGGGGCGATGCTGTTGGATTCTTGGAAAAATAGCTCAGGCAGAGGAAGAGCACGAGCCCGGCGTCGGAGGAGGCTGGGCGGGAGACGACTCTTCTGGTGCAGGTACGTGAACAGGGTGGCTAGGTTAACATGCTAGCATCCTCCAGCAGCCTCTCTTCGCCCTGCTCCAACTTC
Source organism: Hordeum marinum (assembly GCA_022496015.1). Lineage (NCBI taxonomy): Eukaryota > Viridiplantae > Streptophyta > Magnoliopsida > Poales > Poaceae > Hordeum > Hordeum marinum. The sequence goes on from CM039676.1 coordinate 419,379,874, forward strand.
GGTCCCTCGGTTGCCGCCTCCTACGATGCTGGTGTTCAGCTCGCCCATGATCCATCAATACATGACTCATGTTGTCCAGTTGACTCAGCTCGCAATGATTGATGAGAGATGAGTAGCAACACAATTTTATTCTCAATTTACAAGTTGATTGTGGTGCTATATAATTGTATTGAATCTGATTTTTGACATCTTGGTTTAGTCAGTATCAGGTTTACGGCCAGGATGGTGGATTCGTTCTTCAATGGCCAGACTATGTGTGTCAAGCGGCGGCATGAGAAGAGCTCCAATGAGGTCAGTCATGTGGCGCTGCATCTCACCTACAAGCACATGCTGCAGACTCCGGCTGGTGTGGCTCCATTCCTTCCCAGCCCTGTTTTTCTTTACTCTCCCTTGGTTACTGTTTGCCTTAATCTTGATTCGTTTTGTTGGTTCATGATGTTCATTAGTTCTTCCTTTGCTGGATGTTCGGCTCGCTGATGCTACCTTGAAGCATTGGAAGTGGGAAAAATCACATACTTTCATGTAAGTGCATCTCGCGTCTTAATTTGGGTTGCTCTCGCTGTCTCCCTTACCTGTTCTGCTTTGCTCATTGTTTAGAGTTAGGTTGGTTCATGAGATCAGATAATGCACTGTCGTTTATTTTACCCAACTATTACATTTAAGATCGAGAAGTACAAGTGTGGATTAATATGAACACAAAGCGTCACAACTTTCATTTTGAACTTATCTATGCAAGTGGATAAGAAGGTCATATATCAACATGTACTTTGGACCAAAACCAGTTTTAGGCTTCTCCGAAGAAAAAGGAAACCCCACCTGAACTTTTAGCTTTCCGTATATGTGTGATCACTTGTTGAGTTTTCCCACATGATAAGCTTTTGCAATGAATTCATGGGATTTTAGATTTTAATCAGGTCTTGCAGTTCAGAGTTTTAGTTCATGTGCAATAGTCACAAACAAATCTATCTTCCATTCAAAATATTGCAGTCTTGAACTTATCTACATTTCAGTTAAATTTTGTTCACCAACCTCAACCAATGTGAGAGTAAAGTTTTCCTCTGACTATTCTATATTTTCCTTGGACTCTTCTCAATCTTTACGTGTAAGTTGAATGCTTAATACATCTATGCTATCTATAGAAAAAGTTAGCCTCGAGTAGCACTGTGCAACACCACGACGATGAACATATCACCCAGAGAATACTGAACAAGTCTCGAATCAATATGCGTTTACGATTTGTGGTTCTGTCCTGTTTTAGTAGGGTTGTATCTTTTCCATAATATTTTGGTAATTTTGTAGATTAGGAAGATTAACTCTTAATCGATGATAGTTTAATAGTAGTCAAGAAATAGGTTATACATGTCCATTTTACTGTATATATCTATTTTTACACTTCTATTATAGGTCTCGGAGTATTATGCCCGTTCAAGAAGTAGAAGACTGAGCCTCTCCAGCAAGGTTTTCAATATTAAGAGGGAAATCCGAAGGTGTATAAGGTAAACACACTAGATACATTTGGTACTAGGTGAGTAATAAATTTTCTTTATATGTTGCATTATACTTACAAAATATGGATGAGGTGCCTAATGTCAGCTGCAATCATGAATCTAATAATCACCTTTTTAAATATAATTGAAAAAATGATTAAAGAGTAAGTACGTGACCCACTATGTACAGAAAGTGTAAGAACTACACACCTAGGATTAACCATGAATGTTATCAAGTTCAGCTATTACCATAATTTATAGATTCAAGTAGTGTGATGTAGTTACCATGACACATATCTTCATGAGAGAATTTTTTGTGAAGCAGTAGCATAGGATAGCTTTTCTTTAGCATGGTTTAGAGCTTTAGATCACCATTGCATGAAATAAGAACATACCCATTATTTGTGTAAAATCCTGCAGGAGAGAAAGGACGTTTAAGGAGAGTGAACTGTGTTATTTTGCGAACTTATGATGACAAACTATTTACTGGGTCTTTGGCTTGGTGCTTGAGGGAGTCTTGGATTAAGGGGTCCTCGGGATGCCGACCTGTTCTCATGGGCCGGACTATATGGGCCACTTGCCGAACACCAATACGTTCGACAGCCGAGACTTCAAGATGGGAGCTTCGGGAATATTGGCTTGCACTCCACGATTGATCTAGCGAATAGGAATGTTTATCTCTTTGGCATGCAACCGACCATGTATAAACCCTAGGTATTCTCGGCGTCTATATAAGCCGGAGGGTTTTAGGGCATAGGGACAGAACAACTCATTTAGGGTTAGCTATTCGATCTCAAGGTAGTTCAAATATGTAACCCCCCATATCATCAATACAATCAAGGAGGACGTAGGGTATTACCTCCATAGGAGGGCCCGAACCTGGGTAAATCTGTGTCCCCTCCGTCTCCTGTTACCGTCGATTCTAGTCTCACACTTCGGGACCCCCTACCCGAGATCCGCCGGTTTTGACACCGACATTGGTGCTTTCATTGAGAGTTCCTCTGTGAGAAAGATGGAATCGACGTCTCTCCTTGTCATCAACGAGGAGGTCCGCAATATGGACATTTTGTCCCCAGACAGATCTTCGCCTTCAATAGTGTTGTGCTGCACGCTGATTCCACTGGCCATCTAGGCCGCGTTGAAATCTTCGCCCCGGATCGAGAGGTCAGATTTGGAAACCTAGAGTTCTCCGTCAACTCTCGGGGCGACATGTCATTAATTTGGAAACCTAGGGTTCTCCGTCGACTCCACCTACAGCCCTTGAGGACTCAGAGGCTTTAACCTCGAGTCCCTTCTTCGAACACGCCGATGGGGTCACCCATAGCAGTAAACCGATCTCTTACCCCATTCCGGCCATTAAGCCAGATGACCGGACACGTGTTCTTGCCGAACACCTCCTATGTGCGGACGACCTGGAGGTTAAGTCCACAAATTCCGAACACCGGGATCCAATCGGGCCCTCGGCGGTCGATGAAGCCCTGGATCGGATCTCGTCAATGAGGATCACTAGCGGTCCAATCCCGATCTATGCTAAGATCGGTTACGGTGCGGGTCAGGACGAATTTCTTGACCCACTCACCACCCAATTGATAGCCACTGTCAAAGATTTAACCGACGTGCTAGACTATGCCTCCGAGGAGGCAGAATACATGGATGAAGAGGACCGTGCTCCTACCCCTGTTAACACCGGGAGTTGGACCACCACTTCTTTATACGACGTCTACATGGTGGATACTCCTGCCACTAATAGCGACAACACGCCTCACAACGACGGTGACAAATCGGGCGATGCGCCATCAAGGCGCCGAAAATCGCATAAGCAGTCCAAAAGCAAAAAGGGAAGAAAAACCGTTATCAGCACTAGGGACGGTAACGCCCCCGCAAATCACGACAATCCCGATATCTCCGAGAACCCGTTAGAAGGTTCGGAAGGGCCCGAGGACCAAAACAAACCCGATAACGTCATTGACCCTAAAGGCGATGAGTACCTTCCTCCTGTCGAGGAGGAAGATAAACCCGAAGCCGATGACTTGTATATCCCTGACAACCTCGAAGATCAGGAAGAAATAAGGCAGCGGCTCATAGTAACAGCTCGCACCCTAAAGGCCAAAGAACGACAACTCAAAGCCGAACAAGCCGACCTCAATGATCGATGTACGAAAGTCCTCTCAGCCGAGGAAGTATACGACACTGGTCTATCAAAGCAGCCCAAAAGCTACCCTCGGAGAAGGTTGTTGCCACAATTCGACGATGAGCTCACTGACACTCCGTCTCCGCATCATACCCCATACGATAAGCCGGACCACCCTCCTCGTGGGCGTTGTCGTTGTTTTCTCATGACAGATGCCATAGGGTGGCTTATCGGTGGTGTTGGGGCCATAGGACGCCGATGGGCTCCGGGTGCGAGATTGGGCACAAGAAGGAGGAGACACGCGATGTACCCAGGTTCGGGGCCCTCTGTGGGAGGTAATGCTCCTAGTCCTGCTTGGATTCATTGGATGGGTGGATGAGTATACAGAGATGCTCCTAGAGCTGTGTTCGGAGGAGGAAGAAAGGAGCAGCCGGCTCATCTCCCTCCACTACTGGGAAGGGTATGAGAGCTCCCTATGTGTGTGTTCTTGATCGGGGGTTCCGTCCCCATTGCATGGGGGGCTCGGGGGATTTTATAGGCCAACCCTCCGGCTCTTACAATATGATTTAGGTACGAGGGTGGAGGGACCCGACTGGCAGCCTCTCCGCCTGGCCAGGGGGTCCTGCGGCTTGTATCGTCTCGTCGTGGGCGGAGCCCGCCGGCCGAGCGGTTCCATCCCTGCTGGGACCCGCCAACAGGCGCCGCGATTGGCCCTCCCCCACCTGCCCCGGCACGGGCCTCCCGGGGAGGCGTCACTTAGCGCTAGCCGGCCGAGGTCGTCGGTACGGCCGACGGCACTGTAGCCACGCCGGGGCAGGCACTCAAGTGGCGGAGGCGTGCTGGAACTGTTCCCCGTACGTCGTGCTCACTAAGGTCAGCGGGCCGGATGGATGGACTGTAGCCATGCGGGACGGCGCGTCAGCGACCATTGTGGCCACAGGGTCGCTCGCCCCGCCCGTCACGTTGCGCTGCCGTACCTGCGGATAGGGAGACGGGACAGGGCGTGTCCGTCCCCAAGTCAATGGACAACCCGGCTCGTGGGCAGCCGGCTGCTTGGCCAGCCGGGTGGGAGCATGGCCGGCCGCTAGACTAGCCGGGTGAAACGCCAGCCGGAGACGGCTCGTGTGGCGTGTCCCCAGCCGGCCTCGTCGAGCCGGCCGATTGGTTTTTCTTGGAAGCGGAGAGGGGAGGACCCCGTTGCCTTGGCCTACCCGGGGATATAAACCCCGTCAGTACCCCCGAAGCCGGCGGGGGCCCACGTCCGGCGGACGGTGGGGTGCCGACGGCTTCCCCCCAGCCTAGCCCGCCTCTGGCTCGAAGGCGAAGGGGCAGTCGGGCCAGCTGCAGGACCCAACACCTCTGGTTCTGGCACGTCGCTCCGGGGCATGCGCCGACACGCGACTTGCCACGCGATGCATAATGATGCGCTAGGCCCCGTGCATGCAGGGAGACGGGACGTCGCCCAGGCGTAGTCTGGTAGGGCCTAGGCGTAGGCCGGTAGGTCTCGGGGCCGGGGCCGGATCCCCTGCGCCCCGATAGGGCCGTTACGGCCCAAAGCGACCCACTCGCGCGGGATTTTCGTGGAACGTGGGTGCAGATGATCCCACGTCCCCGGTCGTGTCCTCCCCTATAAAGGGGAGGGAAGGGCAGGGGTCAGAGGTACCCGCACCCCACTTGCCCCCTTGCAGCCCTTCTCGCCATTGCTCCTTGCTTCCTGACCTTGCCTCTTGTCGTGCTGCCGCGCTCGAGCCCGCGCACGCGCCCGCATGCTGCCCCACCGCTGAGATGACCGACGGACGTGGTGGCAGCTGGGGAGGATCCTTCGTCACTGATGCCGATATCTAGGAGCTGCGCAAGGCGCGGATGCTGCCGCCGCCTGAGCGAGTGGCCGCCCGTGCGCCGAGCGGCGAGCTAGTGCCTGTGCCGCAGCTCGGGGAACGAGTAGTGTTCCTCTGGCACTTCTCCCGGGGCTTTGCGCTCCTGGTGAGCAACTTCTTCCGCCTCTTCGTTGAAACCCTCGACCTTCAACTCCACAATCTTGGTCCCAATGCCATCTTCTATCTCTCTGCCTTCGTGGCGTTGTGTGAGGGGTATCTGGGAGTTCTTCCTTTTCTTGGCCTCTTCAACGTGCTTTTCTATCTCAAGCCGTTGATCAACAACAAGTGCGAGGGCACCGTAGTGTGCTGCCGCGGCGTTGCCCCTCCCTCCCCTTTCTTTGATTGACTCCGTCAAGGGGTGGCACTGCACATTCTTCTACATGCGGAATGTCGACCCGACGACGGACTACATCGGGCTACCGCCGTTCGAGGACCGCTAGTCGTCCCAGCAGAACTGGCTGGTGTCGGCCCCGTGCGGCATCGCTCTGGAGGAGCTGGGCCGGCTCAGGGAGCTGAAGAGCTCTGAGGGGCTGGTTGCCTCCGATCTGGTGGCAGCCTTCATATCGCGCCGGGTGTCACCTCTTCAGGTGAGGCCGCACCGGATCTGCAACATGTCTGGCCAGCACGACCCCTGCTGGCAGTCCACCGTAGAGCTGACGCCGGCTCAGGGGGCAAAGCGGGTGAACGCCCTCACGACGTTCAAGCTGAAACCCGCCTCGTGCTTGTTCGGCATGGAGCTGTATGACCACATCAATTGCCCCCCTGGTAAGTCTTCTTGTAGGGGTTTGTCTTTTTCTTGATATCCCCAAACGGCAACCAGTGGGAGAACTTATGATGGGGTGCTGACCGCAGCGGCTGGTGCGACAGAACACCCTAGAAGGCCCGCATCCGCAAATCTTCGAGGCGAAGCGGGCGGACTCCAACTCCCGGGACTTCCTGACGGGGGGTCCCGCGAAAGAGGGTGTGGACTCCTCCGAGAAGGCCGACGAGCCAGCGGGGCCGCGAGGCGGCGCTCCCACCGGAGCCGGAGGGTCCGAAGCGGCCGAAGGGTCCGGAGCAGCCGGGGGACCTGGCGAAGCGGGTGAGTTCCCTCTTGGTCCCACCATCCGCGATTGGACGGACGACGACGATGATGACGATGATGAGCTGGTGATCCTTGATGGACCTCCTCCTGCAGCGCGCCCGAACCGGAGGAGCAAGGAGCGCCCGCTTCGAGGCCCGACCACCGAGCCAGACGACAGGGAAAAAAGGCCGGCCCAGGTGGGGTCATCGGCTCCACCACCCGACCCGAAGCGGGTCAAGCTGGCTGCGCGGAAGCCGCCGCCTCGTGCCAAGCGGGCCCTGCCCCTAGTCGTCGCGTAAGTCCTCTGTGCTTCTTCCCTTGTTTTTTTCTTCTGTTTTCGTCTTACAATCCGGTCGATGACCGGGGCTTGGATGCCGCAGTGACCCCATCGAGCTCCAAGAGGAGGGGGCGCCCGATGATCAGGCGGACGCCGCCAGCCGGCTGGCCCGCGAGCATGCGGCCACCCAGAGGGAGGAGAAGAGGAGGCTCATGGAGCTGCGAGCCTCCCGGTCTGGCGCGCGGGGAGGGGCCGCATGCTCCGGAACTTCAAACGGACGGCGGTGCAGAGGGGCAACCGAGCCACCGCGGGCCTCGGACTCAGCGGCGGAGTCCACCCGCATGTCAAGACCCCCCTCCAGCAAGCCGCGAGACGCGGCCATGGATCTGCGGCTGCCCCGCCTGCACGGGAGACGGTGACGGAGCCGGCCCCCGAGGCGGCTCGGCATGAAGTGCCGGAGGTGACCCCATCGCGCCGGAGCGGCCGGCAGGTGAGGCGGCGACGGCGCTTGGTGGGGGCCCGACGGGAGGTGACTCCCGGTCCCTCGCCGTTATCAACCCGCCCCCAGCAGCCGAAGCCGCGGCGAGCCCGGGCGGTAGCGGCGGCCGTGCTTGGCGAATCCTGCGGTCGATGCAGGAGGTTAGCCGGGTCTGGGAGGCGCTGGCCAATGTGACGGTCCTACCGGCGCCTCCGGCAGGCGGCCCAGTCCCCTCCTTTGGGGATCTGGGGAGTGTCCTAGACCGGTGCCAGCAGGAGCTGGCCCAGTTCGCGGAGGCAGCGGACACCGCCCTTCGGCTGTTGGGGAACGTCACATGGGAAACAAAAATTTTCCTACGCACACGCAGATCTATCCATGGTGATGAGCATCTACGAGAGGGAGAGTGGATCTACATACCCTTGTAGATCGCTAAGCGGGAAGCGTTAAGAAACGCGGTTGGTGTAGTCGAACATCTTTGCGATCCAAATCGCTGAGCGTCCCGCGATCTCATCACGATCCGTCCCGCGATCCAATCACGATCCGTCCCGCAAACTCATCACGACCCGTCCCGCGAACTCATCACGATCCTTCCCGCGATCTCATCACAATCCGTCCCACGAACTCATCATGATCCGTCCCACGAACTCATCACGATCCGTGTCGCGATCTTGATCACGATCCTTCCGATCTAGCGCCGAACGGACGGCACCTCCGCGTTCAGCACACGTACAACTCGATGACGATCTTCGCCTTCTTGATCCAGCAAGAGGGAGAAGAGAGGTAGAAGAGTTCTCCGGCAGCGCGACGGTGCTCCGGCGATGGTGGTGGAGCTATTCCGGCAGGGCTTCGCCTAAGCACTGCAGAAATCCGATCTAGAGGAGAAATTATGCACTAGAGGAACGGGTAGCACGTGGCTGAAAATCTTGTGCCAAAACCCTAAAACCCTATAGTATATATAGGAGGAGAGGAGGAGGAGTCTTGCATCCCAAGGAGGCAGCCCTTGGGTCGGCCGAACCAGGAAGGAGGAGTCCTCCTCCTCCACTCCTAGTAGGATTAGGACTCCTTACTAATTTAGCCCTTTTTGCCTTTTTCCACCTTTTTTCCTTTTGGGCTTTTCTTCCTAGATGCATGGGCCTTGTGTGGGACTTACACCAGCCCACTAAGGGCTGGTATTCATCCTCCCACAGCCCATGTAGCCTTTTGGGTTGAAATACCCCTCCCGATGGTCTCCCGGTACACTACCGGCACTCCCGGTACACTACCGATGAGCCCGAAACCTTGCTGGCGACAAAAATAGGTATTCCTATATATGAATATTTACCTCCGGACGATTCCGGAGCTCCTCATGATGTCTGGGATCTCATCCGGGACTCTGAACGACCTTCAATCACCACTATACATAACTCTATACTACCAAAACGTCACCGAACCTAAAGTGTGCAGACCCTGCGGGTTCGAGAACTATGTAGACATGACCGAGACACCTCTACGGTCAATAACCAATAGCGGGACCTGGATGCCCATATTGGTTCCTACATATTCTACGAAGATCTTTATCGATCGAACCTCTATGTCAAATATTCAATTAATCCCGTATGATGTTCCCTTTGTTCTCCGGTATGTTACTTGCCCGAGATTCGATCGTCGGTGTCTCCATACCTAGTTAAACCTCGTTACCATCAAGTCTCTTTACTCATTCCGTAATACAAGATCCCATGACTAACACTTAGTCACATTGCTTGCAAGGCTTATTGTGATGTTGTATTACCAAGTGGGCCCTGAGATACCTCTCCGTCACACGGAGTAACAAATCCCAGTCTTGATCCATGCCAACCCAACAGACACCCTCGGAGATACCTGTAGAGTACCTTTATAGTCACCCAATTACGTTGTGATGTTTGATACACACAAGGCACTCTTCTGATGTCCGTGAGTTGCATGATCTCATAGTCATAGGAACATATACTTGACATGCAGAATCCAGTAGCAATAAACTGACATGATCATATGCTACGTTTGTAGTTTGGGTCTTGTCCATCACATCATTCTCCTAATGATGTGATCCCATTATCAAATCACATCTCATGTCCATGACTAGGAAACCATAGCCATCTTTGATCAACGAGCTAGTCTATTAGAGGCATACTAGGGACATGTGTTGTCTATGCATCCACACATGTATCTGAGTTTCTGATTAATACAATTATAGGATGGATAATAAACGATTATTATGAACAAGGAAATATGATAATAACAAATTTAGTATTGCCTCTAGGGAATATTTCCAACAGTCTCCCACTTGCACTAGAGTCAATAATCTGGTTCACATCACCATGTGATTCACATTGTTATGAATCTAACACCCAATGAGTTCTGGGGCTCGATCATGCTTTGCATGTGAGAGAGGTCTTATAGTCAACGGGTCTGCGACATTCATATCCGTGTGTACTTTGCAAATCTCTGTGTCAAACCGTAAACACTGCTACCACACTCCACTTGGTACTATTCCAAATGGCTGCTCCACTATACGTATCCAGATTGCTACTACGAGTCATCCGAATTGGTGTTAAAGCTTGCATCGACGTAACTCTTTACGACGAACCCTTTATCACCTCCATAATCGAGAAACATCTCCTTAGTCTTTTAGTTACTAAGGATAATCTTGACCGATGTCCAGTGATCCACTCCAGGATCACTTTTGTACCCCTTGACAGACTCATGGCAAGGCACACACAGGGGCGGTACACAACATGGCATACTATACAGAGTCTATGGCTAAGGCATAGGGGACGACATTCGTCCTTTGTCTTTCTTCTGCCGTGGTCGAGCTTTGAGTCTCACTCAACTTCACACCTTACAAAGCAGGCGAGAACACTTCTCTCTGACAAATCCATTTTGAACTCTTTCAAAATCTTGTCAAGGTATGTACTCATTGAAAGTCTTATCAAACATCTTGATCTATCTTTATAGATCTTGATGCTCAACAATTAGGTAGCTTTATTCAGGTCTTCCTTTGAAAATCACTTTTCAAACAACCGTTTATGCTTTCTAGAAATTCCATATTATTTCCGAATAGCCATATGTCATCCACATATACTTATCAGAAACTCTACGGTGCTCCCACTCACTTTATTGCAAATACAAGTTTCTCATAAACTTTGTATAGACTCAAAAACTTTGATCACCTCATCAAAGTGTACATTCCATCTCCGAGATGCTTGCTTCAGTCTATAAAAGGATCAGTGAAGCTTGCACACCTTTTAGCATCCTTAGGACTGACAAAACCTTCTGGTTGTATCACATACAACCTTTCCTCAAGTAAACCGTTAAGGAAACGACGTTTTGACATCCATCTGCCAGATTTCATAATTGAAAGTGCAGCAACTGCTAACATAATTTCAACATACTTTAGCATTGCTACGAGTGAGAAAGTCTCATCGCAGTCAACTCCTTGAACTTGTCGTAAACTTCTTTGCGACAAGTCGAGCTTTACAAATGGTGACATTTACCACCAGCGTCTTTCTTCATTTCAAAGATCCATTTGTACTTAACGACCTGCCGTCCAACGAGCAAGTCCACCAAAGTCTATACTTGGTTTTCATACATGGATCCTTTCTCGGATTTCATGGCCTCTAACCATTTGTTGGTTTCCGGGCCCATCATCGCTTCTCCATAGTTCATAGGTTCATCGTTGTCCAACAACTTGACCTCTAAGACAGGGTTGCCGCACCACTCAGGAGCAGTACATGTCCTTGTCGACCTACGAGGTATGATAGTAACTTGATCCGAAGCTTCATGATCATCATCATTAACTTCCTCTTCAACTAACGTATGCTTCACACAAACAACTTCCTGCGCTGCGCTACTCTCTGGTTGAAACTGAGGTTTAATAACCTCATCAAGTTCTATCCTCCTCCCACTCAATTCTTTCAAGAGAAACTTTTTCTCGAGAAAGGACCCAGTTTTAGCAACAAACATTTTATGCTTGGATCTGAGATAGAAGTATCACCCAACTGTTCTTAGGGTATTCTATGAAGATGCATTTTTCCGCTTTGGGTTCGAGCTCATTAGGTGAAAAAAATTTCCACACAAGCATCGCAGCCCCAAACATTAAGAAATGACAGCTTAGGTTTCTATCAAACCATAATTCACACGGTGTCATCTCAACGGATTTAGATGGTGCCCTATTTAAAGTGAATGTAGTTATCTCTAATGCATAACCCCAAAATTATAGTAACAAAACGATAAGAGACATCATAGCATGCACCATATCCAATAGAGCACGACTATGACGTTCGGACACACAATCACACTATGGTGTTCCAGGTGACGTGAGTTTTAAAACAATTTTCACATTGTCTAAAGTTGTATGCCAAACTCGCAACTCAGATATTCATCTCGACGATCATATCGTAGACATTTTTATCTTCTTGTCATGATGATCTTAAACTTCACTCTGAATTTGCTTGAACCTTTCAAACGATTCAGACTTGTGTTTCATTAAGCAAATATACACTATATCTACTCAAATCATCAGTGAAGGTAAGAAAATAACGATATCCACCGCATGCTATAAGACTCATTGGATTGCATACATCAACATGTATCATTTTCAATAAGTCACTTGCCTACTCCATCAAACCAGAAAACAGGGTCCTTAGTCGTCTTGACCAACAGGCATGGTTCGCATGTCTCAACCGATTCAAAATCGAATGAGTCTAAAGATCCATCAGCATGGAGTTTCTTCATGCGTTTTATACCAATATGACATTTAGCGGCAGTGCCACAAGTATGTGGTACTATCATTATTAACTTTGTATCTTTTGGCATCAATGTTATGAACATGTGTATTACTACGATCAAGATTCAACAAACCATTCTCACTGGGTGCTTGACCATTGAAGGTATTATTCATGTAAACAGAATAACCATTATTCTCTAACTTAAATGAATAACCCTGTTGCAATAAACACGATCCAATCACGTTCATGCTCAACTAAAACACCAAATAACATTTATTTAGGTTGGTCACTAATCCCGGAGGTAGAGAGAGCGCGCGATGTTGATCACATCAACCTTGGAAACATTTCCAACACACATCATCACCTCACCCTTAGCTAGTTCTCCGTTTATTCCGTAGCTTTTATTTCGAGTTACTAACATTTAGCAACCGAATCGGTATCCAATACCCAGGTGCTACTAGGAGTACTCGCAAGGTACACATCAATAACACGTGTATCAAATATACTTCTGTCGACGTTGCTAGCCCTCTTATCTACCAAGTATCTAGGGTTGTTCCACTTCAGCGACCGCTCTCGTCATAATCGAAGCACTTATTCTCGGGTTTGGGTGCAACTTTGGGTTGCTTCACCGGAGCAACAACTAACTTGCTATCCATGAAGTTTCCCTCCTTGCCCTTGCCCTTCTTGAAACTAGTGGTTTTACTAACCATCAACACTTGATGCTCCTTCTTGATTTCTCCCTTCGCGGTGTCATACATCGCGAACAGCTCAGGGATCATTATTTCTATCCCTGGCGTTTATAGTTCATCACCAAGTTCTAGTAGCTTAGTGACAGTGACTTGGAGAACAATATCAATCACTATCTTATTTGGAAGATCAACTCCCACTCGATTCAAGCGATTGTAGTACCTAGACAATCTGAGCACATGCTCAACGATTGAGCTATTCTCCTTCATCTTACAGGCAAGGAATCTTGTTGGAGATCTCATATCTCGCAACACGGGCATGAGCCTGAGATCCTAATTTCAGCTCTCAGAACATCTCATATGTTCCATGACGTTCAAAACGTTTCGGAGCCTCAATTCTAAGCTGTAATGCATGACACACCAAACTATCAAGTAGTTATCAGAACGTGCCTGTCAGATGTTCACAACATCTACAAACAACGCTAGAGGGGTTGGCGCACCGAGCAGTGCATTAAGGACATAAGCCTTCTGTGCAGCAATGAGGACAATCCTCAGATCACGAAGCCCGTCCGCAATATTGCTACCATCATCTTTCAAATCTATTTCTCTAGGAACATATAAAAATTCAAGGGAGCTACAGCGTGAGCTAGTAATCTACAACACAGTTTGCAAAGACACTACTGACTATGTTCATGATAATGAGTTCAATTAATCATATTACTTAAGAACTCCCACTCAAATTGACATCCCTCCAGTCATTCAAGTGATACATTATCCAAATTCACCAACTCAAGTCTGATCATCACGTGAGTTGAGGTGGTTTCAATGGTGAACATCATCATGTTGATCATATCTACTATATGACTCATGTTCGACCTTTCAGTCTCTTGTGTTCCGAGGCCATGTCTGTACATGCTAGGCTCGTCAAGTTTAACCCGAGTGTTCTGCATGTGCAACACTGGCTTGCACCCGTTGTATGTGAACATAGAGTCCATCACACCCAATCATCACGTGGTGTCTCAACACGACGAACTTTCGCAACGGTGCACACTCGGGGAGAACACAATTCATCTTGAAATTTAAGTGAGGGATCACCTTATAATGCTACCGCCGTCCTAAGCAAAACAAGGTGCATAAAAGGATTAACATCACATCCAAATCATAAGTGACATGATATGGCCATGAACTTGTGCTTTTGATCTCCATCTTGAAAGCACCGGCATGATCTCCATCGTCACCGGCACGACACCATGATCTCCATCATCTTGATATCCATCAACATGTCGCCATTGTGGCTGTCGCGCCCATCATGCTTGTACTACTATTGCTACCGTTTAGCGATAAAGTAAATCATTACATAGCGCTTAATGATTGACATGCAGGTCATACAATAATTAAAGACAACCCTATGGCTCCAGCCGGTTGCCGTACTCATCGACATGCAAGTCGTGATAATCTATACATCACATGATCATCTCATACATCACATATATCACATCATGTAATTGGCCATATCACATCACAACATACCTTGCAAAAACAAGTTAGACGTCCTCTAATTGTTGTTGCATGTTTTACGTGGCTGCTATGGGTATCTAGCAAGAACAATTCTCATCTACGCAAAAACCACAACGGTGATACACTAGTTGCTTTTCAACCTTGTCAAGGACCACCTTTGTCGAACCCGCAAGCCATCTATGCAACAAGTTGCGGTCGAGGGAACCGGTCTGTCGTAAGCGCACGAGTAATGTTGGTCCGGGCCGCTTCATCTCACAATACTGCTGAACCAAAATCCGACCAAGGGAGGAAGCAATCTAAGCATCAACGCCCACAAACCTTTTGTGTTATACTCGAGATCTCATCTACACATAGACCTAGCTCATGATGCCACTGTTGGGGAATGTCGCATGGGAAACAAAAAAATTCCTACGCACACGCAGATCTATCCATGGTGATGAGCATCTAGGAGAGGGAGAGTGGATCTACATACCCTTGTAGATCTCTAAGCGGGAAGCGTTAAGAAACGCGGTTGGTGTAGTCGAACATCTTTGCGATCCAAATCGCTGAGCGTCCCGCGATCTCATCACGATCCGTCCCGCGATCCAATCACGATCCGTCCCGCAAACTCATCACGACCCGTCCCGCGAACTCATCACGATCCTTCCCGCGATCTCATCACAATCCGTCCCACGAACTCATCACGATCCGTCCCGCGAACTCATCACGATCCGTCTCGCGATCTTGATTACGATCCTTCCGATCTAGCGCCGAACGGACGACACCTCTGCGTTCAGCACACGTACAACTCGATGATGATCTCCGCCTTCTTGATCCAGAAAGAGGGAGTGGAGAGGTAGAAGAGTTCTCCAGCAACGCGACGACGCTCCAGCGATGGTGGTGGAGCTATTCCGGCAGGGCTTCGCCTAAATACTGCAGAAATCCGATCTAGAGGAGAAACTATGCACTAGAGGAACGGGTACCACGTGGCTGAAAATCTTGTGCCAAAACCCTAAATCCCTCTAGTATATATAGGAGGAGAGGAGGAGGAGGCTTGCGTCCCAAGGAGGCAGCCCTTGGGTCGGCCGAACCAGGAGGGAGGAGTCCTCCTCCTCCACTCCTAGTAGGATTAGGACTCCTTCCTAATTTAGCCCTTTTTGCCTTTTTCCACCTTTTTTCCTTTTGGGATTCTCTTCCCAGCCGCATGGGCCTTGTGCGGGACTTACACCAGCCCACTAAGGGCTGGTATTCATACTCCCACAGCCCATGTAGCCTCTTGGGTCGAAATACCCCTCCCGTTGGTCTCCCGGTACACTACCGGCACTCCCGGTACACTATCGATGAGCTCGAAACCTTTCCGGCGACAAAAATAGGTCTCCCTATATATCAATCTTTACCTCCGGACCATTCCGGAGCTCCTCATGATTTCCGGGATCTCATCCGGGACTCCAAACAACCTTCAGTCACCACCATACATAACTCTATACTACCGAAACGTCACCGAACCTTAAGTGTGCAGACCCTGCGGGTTCGAGAACTATGTAGACATGACCGAGACACCTCTACGGTCAATAACCAATAGCAGGACCTGGATGCCCATATTGGTTCCTACATATTCTACGAAGATATTTATCGGTCGAACCTCTATGTCAAATATTCAGTTAATCCCGTATGATGTTCCCTTTGTTCTTCGATATGTTACTTGCCCGGGATTCGATCGTCGGTATCTCTATACCTAGTTCAACCTCATTACCGGCAAGTATCTTTACTCGTTCCGTAATACAAGATCCCGTGACTAACACTTAGTCACATTGCTTGCAAGGCTTATTGTGATGTTGTATTACCAAGTGGGCCCTGAGATACCTCTCCGTCACACAGAGTAACAAATCCCAGTCTTGATCCATGCCAACCCAACAGACACCCTCGGAGATACCTGTAGAGTACCTTTATAGTCACCCAGTTACGTTGCGACGTTTGATACACACAAGGCACTCTTCGGATGTCCGTGAGTTGCATGATCTCATGGTCATAGGAACATATACTTGACATGCAGAAAAGAGTGGCAATAAACTGACACGATCATATGCTACGTTTGTAGGTTGGGTCTTGTCCATCACATTATTCTCCTAATGATGTGATCCTGTTATCAAATGACATCTCATCTCCATGACTAGGAAACCATAGCCATCTTTGATCAACGAGCTAGTCTACTAGAGGCATACTAGGGACATGGTGTTGTCTATGTATCCACACATGTATCTGAGTTTCTGAATAATGCAATTATAGTATGGATAATAAACGGTTATCATGATAATAACCAATTTATTATTGTCTCTAGGGCATATTTCCAACATCGGCGTGCTGAGGTAAGCTTCTCCTTCCGTCTTTAGTATTTTTAGTGGGGGCGCGCAAGCGCACCCACTGGGTGTAGCCCTCGAGATGCGGGCCGGCTGACCGGCTGACGGGCAGCCGGGCCGGATCTCCTTCGAGCGTGTTTTTGACATTCTCCGCCTTTTGCAACAGGAGGGAGCCTCCCTGCGGCAGAAGCTCTTCGCGGAGGCGGTCGCCATCCACGACCGCGGCAACTACGGCTTCTACCGTCTGGAGGAGGAGCTGGCCCGTGTGCAATGTGAGTTGCATTTTGCAGGTGGAGGCGTGTAGCCCCCGGGAGTCCGTGGCTTTACGCCTATTTTACTGATGTTATCATTGTTACGCAGGTAATCTGGCCGCCCTTCGGGAGGAAAAGACCGAGCTCGCCGCCGAGCGGAACCGGCTGGCGCGGGATGTCCACGCGGCCACGCGGGAGACGGACCGGCTGGCCGCGCTGCTGGTTGACGGCGAGGCGGTCAGCGACCGGCTCAAGGCCGAGGCAGCGAAGGAGGTGGCGGTCTGGGAGGCGGCCGTCAAGGAGGCGGCTGACACAGCCTTGAGGACTGTCGCCCTCCAAGGCGAGGTGACCCGCCTCGAGAAGTCGCTCGAGGAGGCCAAGGGCTCTCTTACTGCCTCGGAAGCGGCTCGGGCGGCAGAGCGGGCGGCGGCGCTCAACTTTGCCATCAGTGTGGATGATGCGATTGAAGGTAAGCGCTTGTTTCTTTCTTTTTCGATTTGGTTGGCTTCTGCTTGCCACCTCTTTGTGCTTCATCTGGTTTTCCTTCTCTTCTTCCCTTCTTCCCCTTAGTGCGGTTCCCGGAGACCCACCGCCACGCCGCGCGGGCCGTTGAGGAGCACCGGGAGCACCTCCGAGGGTACGGCCGCTCCATTGATGAGCATGCCCCGTGGGATGTGGACGAGACCGGGCTCGCCATCGAGATGCGGATGACCCATCTCGAGCGAAGCGTGGAGCGGTTCAAGGCCGCTGGCAAGGAGGTCATTACCGCGCTGTGGCCGAGCCGCGGAGGAGCTCCGACGCATCGCGTGGCGCTGTGGCTTGAGCATGCCGTATCCCGCCTCGTATGTAAACGCAGATGAGTTCCTGCCGCCCCTTGGAGAAGACGGCGAGCCGCTGCCCGAGGACTCCTTCGGCATCCCCCAGGGCCCGGACGACGCTGGAGTTGCCGACGAGAGCACCGACTCGAGCGGCGAGACGACGGCCGACCCAAAGGCTGCGAGCACCTCCGGGACGAGGACCGAGCCGCCTCTCGACGTGCCGGCTGGCGACGTATCGGCTGGCGACGTGCCGGTGGCTTGAGCCCCCGGACATCTTCCTATTTTGCTCTTTCTTTTTCTTCTTTCCTGCACTTTGAACTTGGATCCGATCCACCCACTGGGGGTGTGCATGTAATGAATTGTATGCCGACCGTGGGCAGTTTTGCTTTACATTATGAATACTTTGTGTTTTATGTCTTATGAATCTTGCCGCCTCCACCTTACCCCCTTTTCACCCACCACGACCCTTTGCACTTCTACTCCATTTCCCCTTAGGCCTTAGTCCCGCCAGCCCGACAACCGGGAGCCGGTCTGTGGCTGGGTCGGGGCGTCCGCCTCGAGGGAGCTGTTTCAAAACTTAGGTATCACGGAGGGTTTTTTCGGGGTAAGTGAAGCGGCTAGAGACGCGACATGGTTCTGGCTGGGCCTAGAAAATATCCCTTCCCGTTTCGACCTTTGGTGCGAGCCAAACCTTGCCGCCCCGAGGCCCCGTCAGCCAGACAGCCAGGTGCCGGTCTGTAGCTGGTAAGGGTGGGGAGGCTTGGCCGGCTCACATTTACTTAGTCTTTTCTGTGGAGAGACACTTCTAGGTCCATCCGGCCAGCCCCCGGGCCCGGGAGCCGGACCGAGGAGCCGGTGAGTGTGGAAAGCTTTGAGATAAACGAAACGGGGCGCGCCCCAAGAGCTAGCTTGGGACGCCCATTGCATTCATAAGCCCAAAAGGACGGGGATACATACATACGTTGGTTTTTTCCTTAGCAGTAAAATGGGCGCAGGAGTGCCGCGTTCCATGGACGCTCCATTTCTTCGCCAGAGGCGTCTCTCTTGCGCTTCTGTGGCTTCTGGGCGTCTATTAGATAGTACGCATTGTTGTGTAGCACCTTGCTGACGATGAATGGGCCCTCCCATGGGGAGGACAGCTTGCGCTGACCGGCAGTTCGTTGGATCCGTCTGAGGACCAGGTCCCCCTCGCAAAATGAGAGCGGTCGGACCCTCTTGTTGTGATAATGCCGGAGCTTCTGTTGGTAGATTGCCGTCCGGCTCAAGGCTAGCTCGCGAGCCTCCTCGAGCAGGTCAGCGCCGTCTTCTCTTGCTTCCTTGGCGTCCTTCTCCGTGTATAGGGCGACCCAAGGCGAGTAGAATTCGATGTCGGTGGGGATGATGGCCTCGGACCCATACACGAGAAAGAACGGGGTGTAGCCGGTTGAACGGTTAGGGGTGGTCCTGAGACTCCAAAGGACAGCCGACAGCTCGTCGATCCAGCAGCCGGCCGACCTGACCAGCGGAGTCACGAGCCGGGGCTTGATGCCGGATATGATGAGGCCGCTTGCCCTCTCGACCTGGCCATTTGATTGCGGATGAGCGACGGAGGCCAGGTCGAGCCGGGTCCCTTGCTTGGAGCAGAAACGCGCGAGCGCGACTTTGGCAAAGTTGGTGCCGTTGTCGGTGATGATGCTGTGGGGGATGCCATAGCGTACTGTAATGTCATCGATGAACCGGACGGCCGTGGGGCCGTCCAGCTTCTTGATGGGCCGTGCTTCGATCCACTTGGTGAATTTGTCCACGGCCACCAGCAAGTGTGTCATGCCGCCTCGAGAGGTTTTGAAGGGGCCCACCATGTCCAGCCCTTAAATGGCAAAGGGTCACGAGAGGGGGATGGTTTGGAGGGCTGTTGCCGGCAGGTGGCTTTGCGTGCTGAAGTGTTGGCAGCCCTCGCACTCGTCGACCAATTTCTTGGCTGCCTCGAGAGCCGTGGGCCAATAGAAGCCGTGGAGAAAAGCCTTGGCCACCAGGTCCAGGAGGCGGCGTGGTGCCCGCTCTCGCCCTGGTGGATGTCGAGGAGGATCTCTTCGCCTTTTTCTGGCTCGACACACCACTGGAAGACGCAGGTGGTGGTGCGGTGCACGAGCTCGTTGTTGATGATGCTGTAAGCCGAGGCCTGGCGCTAGATTTGCCTAGCTAGAGCCTCGTCTGGAGGCAGCTCGCCTTGTAAAAGGAATGCCAAGATGGGCTGGGCCCATGAGGGGGCTGCGACGGCAGTCGGTTGGAGAACTCCCGGGGCTGGTTGATCAGCCCCCGGGACCGGCTCGCCAGCCCCCGGGACCTGCTCGGGAGCCCCCGAGGCTGGTTGGTCAGCCTCCGGGCCTGGCTCGCCAGCCCCTGGAGCCGGCTGGTCGATGACCATCATGACGACCGCGTCGTCGGGTCCGTCCGCTCCGGGTGCCGCCGGTTCGATCGGGGCTGGCTAGGCAACCGGCGGATCGAGAGCCGACAACGAAGTTGCTGGGGAGGCGGCCGGCGCCGTTTATGGGCTGGCGGCGCTTGCGGCCACGAAGATTGACTCCGACTCTGGGGAGGGCTTCACCGACGTCTTGAGAAGCCGCTCGAGAGAGACGCCGGCTGGGATGGCCTACCGGGTGGAGCCGATTTTTGCCAACGAGTCTGCCGCCTCGTTATCCGCTCGGGGGATGTGATGGAACTCGCAACCCTCGTAGGAGTCGGTGACTTGTTGCATGAGGAAACGATATCTGGCCATGTTGGCATCCCTGGCGTCCCATTCGCTAGAAACTTGCTGCACCACGAGGTCGGAGTCGCCGAAGATGAGGATGCGCCTGATGCCGATCTCCTTGGCGAGCCGGAGGCCATGGACAATGGCCTCGTACTCCGCCATGTTGTTGGAGGCGGCGAAGTGGATCTGAAGGGCGTACTTGAGTTGATCACCATTCGGGGAGGAGAGGACTATGCCGGCACCCAGGCCGGTCCTCATCTTCGAGCCGTCGAAGTGCATTCGCCAAGGCGTGGAGTCCGAGGGAGGTGGGATGAACTCCGTTTCCGCCTAGTCGACGAGGAAATCCGCTAATGCTTGCGACTTGACGGCAGATCTTGGCTCGTACCGGATCTCGTGATCGGCGAGGGCGATCACCCACTTGGCAATCCGGTCGGTGGAGTCCCGGCCGCTCATGATCTCACTGAGCGTGGCCGTGCTCACCACGGTGATGGTGTGCTCTTGGAAGTATTGTTTGACCTTCTTGGCAGCAAAGTATATGCCGTAACACATCTTCTGGTAGTGGGGTAGTTTTGCTTGGACACAAAGAGGACCTCGCTGAGGTAGTAGACGGGCCGCTGGACCGGCAGGGCCTTGCCCTCCTCCGGATGTTCGACCACCAGCACGATGCTGATGACCCGGGTCGTCGCAGCGATGTACGCGAGCAGTGGTTCCTTCTCAGCCGGCGCAGCCAAGATTGGTGCGCGGGTGAGAGCCTTCTTGAGGCCGCGAAAGGCCTCGTCCGCCTTGTCAGGCCAGTCGAAGGTGCCCGGCTTCTTGCTTTGACCGGGCTCGATGAGAGCTGTCTCGCGAATTAGCCCGTAGAGGGGCAGAGCCTTCTCCCCCAGCCGGCTGATGAACCGGCTGAGCGAGGCAAGGCAGCCGATGAACTTCTAGACGCCGCGGAGCCGGGTCGTCTTTGGCATGCGCTCGATCGCGCGGATCTTCTCGGGGTTAGCTTCGATGCCGCGGGCGGACACGAAGAAACCCAAGAGTTGACCGCAGGGAATGCCGAAGAAACATTTCTCCGGGTTGAGCTTGACCTTGTATTCGCGCAAGTTCGTGAAGGTCTCCCGGAGGTCGTTGAGGAGGCTGAAGTGCTTCTTGGTTTTGACGACGATGTCGTCGACATAGATGTGGACGTTCCTGCCTATCTGAGGCAGGAGGCACTTTTGCATGCACCGTTGGAAGGTGGCGCCTGCGTTCTTCAGGCCGAAGGACATGGTGATGTAGTAGTACGCCCCAAAGGGCGTGATGAAGGAGGTCTTGAGCCGGTCTTCCGGGTCTAGCTTGATTTGGTGGTAGCCGGAATAGGCATCCAAGAAGGACAACAAGTCGCAGCCAGCCGTGGAGTTGATAACTTGATCGATCCGTGGCAGGACGAATGGGTCCTTGGGACATGCCTTGTTCAGGCTGGTGTAGTCGATACACATGCGCCAGGTCTTGTTTTTCTTCAGCACCAGGACTGGGTTGGCTAGCCAGTCTGGGTGGAACACTTCCATGATGAACCCGGCCACGAGCAGCCGGGCGATCTCTTCTCCTATAGTGCCTCGCTTCTCCTTGGAGAAGCGGCGTAGGGGTTGCTTGACCGGCTTGACGTCCGGACGAATGTGTAGTTTTTGCTCGGCGGACTTCCTCGGAACTCTCGGCATGTCCTTGGGGAACCACGCGAAGATGTCCCGATTCTCACGGAGGAAGTCGACGAGCTCGCCTTCCTATTTGCTGTTGAGGCGGGAGGTGAGGCACGAGTCGGGTTGGCCGGGTCAAGCGGGATTTGCTTGGTGTCCTTGGACGGCTGGAAGGAGGCCTCGCCGGTGGATTGCGAGGGAGGAGCTGGTACGGCCGGCTGGCTGGCTGTGAGGGCCATGAGCTGGTCGAGCTGCCGCTTCTCCTCGGCGATTTCTAGGGCCTCGGCCAGCCGACTGCCATCTCGAGTGCATTCGAGTGACATCTTGTAGTCGCCCTTGACGGTAATGATTCCCTTGGGGCCTGACATCTTGAGCTTGAGGTAGGCATAGTGCGGGACCGTCATGAAGCTGACTAGAGCCGGCCGACCCAGCAGCGCGTGGTAGGGGCTTGGGAGGTCCACGACCTCGAACAGTACTGGCTTGCGGCGGAAGTGGCCGGGTCCGCTGAAGAGGACGTCGAGCGTGAACTTGCCTACAGGGGAGCAAGACATTCCAGGCACAATGCCATGGAAAACCGTCCGGCTCGCCTGTAGGTCTTCTATCTTTAGCCTCAGCTTGTGCATCGTGTCGAGGTAAAGGATATTGATGCTATTGCCACCATCTATCAGCACCCGCGTAAAGCGGCAGGCTCGATCCTTGGTGGCGACGGTGGGGTCGAGGACCAAGGCGTAGTTGCCTGGATTCGGCATCACCGCGGGTTGGTCGGACTATCTCCACGTGACCGACTTCTCCGACCAGTGCATGAACTAGGGAGTTGCCGACATGGTGGTGTTCACTTCACGGCGGAGCCGACGCTCTGCGTGCTTTCCCATCTCTTCAGTGGTGAAGACGACGTAGCAACCGTCTTGGTTGGGGTACTGGTCGACTAGGCGACCGTCATTTGCGGCCATTGCCGGCGCTGGGGCGGCAACTTGGACTGGGGTCGGCGCGCGGGCTGGCGGCGCGGGAGGAGTCGGAAGGCCATCCCCCCGGGCCAATCGCTATGAGAAGCTGCACTGCCAGAGCGTGTGCGTGGAGGGTTTGGCCCCCCCAGTGATTCTTGCATGCAAGATCAAGAATTTGCTCGAAGGTGAGCTTCGGCTGCCAGGCAGCCTTGCCGGTGCGCTGGCGCTGGCTAGAAGGCTGGGCAGCCGGCTCCTGATCCTCGACAGTGTTGACCTACCGGCTCCCGTAGCGGGGATCCGGCTGGTCGTTCTTGCGCTTGTTGCTCTGCGGCTGCCGGTTGTCGACAGCCGGCCAGGCCGTGACTGGCGTAGTTGTCGCCTTGGCCGGCGGGTCGTCTTGACCCGGATGGCTGAGTCGGCCATGGCGTATTTGTCCGCCTTGGTCATGAGTTCGACCAGCATGGCCGGCTCGGAGCACAGAAGCTTGTGCTTGAGAGGGGTGCCGTCCCGGCAACCCTCGATGAAGTATTGCATGGCTTGCACCTCGTGCACTCCCTCACAGGAGTTGCGGAGCTCGGTCCACCGGGTGAGGTAGTCGCAGAGGGATTCGTCCGGCCCCTGAACGCACATAGCAAGTTCACGGGGCCGGCCAGGACGCTTGTAGGTGCCGGTGAAGTTACGGACGAAGGCCTCCTCGAAGTCCGTCCACGTGTTGATGCTGCCGGCCGCCAGGCTGTTGAGCCAGGTGCGGGCCGAGCCGATGAGCATGAGGGGGGCGTAGCGGACGGCCACGTGTTTGTTTCCCCTGGCAATGCCCACTGCGGTGGTGTAGTCGATCAGCCAGTCTTCTGGCTTGGCGGCCCCCTTGTACTTCGGGTTGTCCCTAGGGAGCGTGAAGCCCTTCGGGAATGGCTCGCCGAAGCAAGCCGGGTCGATCGAGCCCTCCTCATCGAGGAGGGCGGATTTCGCGAGTTGGTCGATGCGGTTGCGAGCATCGTCCTTGCTACGGGGGACGCGTGGCCCGAGCCGGGCTGGGAGCTCGGGGCGAATTGTGGGCGGCGTTGATTGCTGTGACCCACGTTGCGAGGGTGGTGTGTGCCCCCGGCTGCGCCGGATGCCGGATGCCGGTGCATCGCGGTAGCGGCCGCTACGAGGTGGCTAGTTGGTGCGCTGGCTGCTAACAGCCGGCTGCTCACTCCTCGGTGGCTGAGAGGGCCGGGGGTTGTGCGTCTCGAACCGACGACCGGAGATGCGAGGGGAACAGGAGTACTGCGCCGCCTGGCAGCCGGCAGTTCCTGTGCCCTCGCGCTCGGGCCGGGGGCCTTCAGCGGCGGTGCCGCTTGGCGCGAGCTGATGCTGCTGTGCGTCAGCAGCATCGATAAGCTCCTTGATGTGGCGCTCGTGGGTGGCACGCTTTTCGCCCTCCAAGGTGTCCAGTTCCTCGTAGGCCACCTTTAGGGCCCACAGGTTAGCTGCGGTGGTGTCGTAGACGGGCAATTTGCCACCGAGGATTTCGGCGACCACGCGGCCGTGGTCGCGCACGGCCCCACGCCGGCTGGGCTCTGTTCCAGCCAGGGGAAGGCCGTAAGCGGAGGCGTATTCCCGCTGCGCCGCTTCGATGCGGCGGCGCGTGGCGGCGAGGGCGGTGGCATCCTCGAAGAGGATGCAACGAGCCGCCTCAAGGTCGGCCGCGGCGGTATCGGGTTTGCCGTTGGGGCGATCGGGATGCTCAAGCCCCGGAGGGCCACACCGACCGGGTCGGACGTGCCGACGCGGGCGGCAGCAGCGGTGGCCGTTACCCGCGCCCGTCCGGAGGTGGTGGAGGAGGTGATGGCCATCACCCCCTCAGGGTCGTGGGATCCACTGGGGCGGGCCACAGCGAGTACGCCCATGGCTATGGGCGGGCCGGCGCAGACGAGTACCCCCGCGGGGTACTCACCCGGGGCCGGAGCCTTGACAAGGCTGAGCCTGCCAAAGCGCTCGGTGAGCGCATCGATGTCGGCCGCTAGGCCGTCGGAGTCGCCCGCAGGGCGTGCCGTAGCAAGCCCCACGAGCCCCCCACGGTTTTGCTGGGCCGAGCGGCGGCAGCGGGGAATGGTAAGAGGTCCCGCCCAGAGCATGAACCCGAACGGTGCCGCGAATGGCCCTACGGTGGGCGCCAACTGTCGTCATTTTCTCACGGCAGATGTCATAGTGTGGCTTATCGGTGGTGTTGGGGCCATAGGACGCCGATGGGCTCCGGGTGCGAGATTGGGCACAAGAAGGAGGAGACACACGATGTACCCAGGTTCGGGGCCCTCCATGGGAGGTAATGTCCCTAGTCCTGTTTGGATTCGTTGGATGAGTGGATGAGTATACAGAGATGCTCCTAGAGCTGTGTTCAGAGGAGGAAGAAAGGAGCAGCCGACTTGTCTCCCTTTGCTACTGGGAAGGGTATGAGAGCTCCCTATGTGTGTGTTCTTGATTGGGGGTTCTATCCCCATTGCATGGGGGCTCGGGGGGTTTTATAGGCCAACCCTCTGGCTCTTACAATATGATTTAGGTACAAGGGTGGAGGGACCCGGCTGGCAGCCTCTCCGCCTGGCCAGGGGGTCCCACGGCTTGTATCATCTCGTCGTGGGTGGGGCCCGCCGGCTGAGCGGTTCCATCCCTGCTGGGACCCGCCGACGGGCGCAGCGATTGGCCCTCCCCCACCTGCCCCGGCACGGGCCGCCCGAGGAGGCGTCGCTTAGTGCCAGCCGGCCGAGGTCGTCGGTATGGCCGGCGGCACTGTAGCCACGCCGGGGCAGGCACTCGAGTGGCGGAGGCGTGCTGGAACTGTTCCCCGTCCGGTCGCGCTCACTGAGGTCAGCGGGCCGGACGGATGGACTGTAGCCATGCGGGACGGCGCGTCAGCAACCACTGTGGCCACAGGGTCGCTCGCCCCGCCAGTCACGTTGCGCTACCGTACCTGCGAACAGGGAGATGGGACAGGGCGTGTCCGTCCCCAAGTCAATGGACAACCTAGCTCGTGGCCAGTCGGCTGCTTGGCCAGCCGGGCGGGAGCACGGCCGGCCGCTAGACTAGCCGGGCGAAATGCCAGCCGGAGACGGCTCGTGTGGCGTGTCCCCAACCGGCCTCGTCGAGCCGGCCGATTGGTTTTTCTTCGAAGCGAAGAGGGGAGGACCCCATTGCCTTGGCCTACCCGGGGATATAAACCCCGTCAGGCATGACAGAGCAGCCAAAGACACCGGTTATGTATCGGCGATGCCCCGAAGGCGGGGTAAGGAGGCATTTGAACCCAACAACAGGTTCGACCTGCGCGATCACCTAGATCACAGAGCAGGCCGTACAAGATCCAACTACGGATCCGGAGATTACTCACCGGATAGACGGCGAGAGTATAGACCATGGTTCGACCAAAACCACAGAGTCCGGGAACGCAACTGGGCCCATACAGACGCCGAATATAGGCGTGACATAGCACGGGTCAGAGGCGCCGCTCACCCACTGTCCTTCACAGATGAGGTAATGCGACATCAGTTCCCCGAGGGATTTAAACCCTTGAATATAGAACAATATGATGGGACCACTGACCCAACCGTATGGATTGAGGACTTCCTCCTCCATATTCACATGGCGCGAGGAGACGATCTCCATGCGATCAAATATCTCCCTCTTAAGCTTAAGGGGTCAGCTCTGCACTGGCTAAATAGCCTCCCCGAAAAATCAATTGGATGATGGGAAGACCTGGAGGATGCGTTCCGCTCTAATTTCCACGGGACCTACGTACGGCCTCTGGACTCTTCCGATCTCAGCAATGTCGTCCAGAAGCCTGGAGAGTTTGCTCGGCAACTCTGGAATCGGTTCCTGGCTAAGAAGAACCAAATTGTCGACTGTCCGGATGCCAAGGCTATTGCCTCTTTTCGGCACAATATTCGGGACGAATGGCCGGCCCACCAGCTTGGCAAGGATAAACGTTGCACAATGTCCGCCCTTACCTCTCTCATGACCCGCTTTTGTGCGAGCGAAGACAATTGGCTGGCTAGACGCAACCACAATTCGGAAGATCTCGTCGCACCCGAAGCACGGGATGACAACTCAAAGCCAAAGTGCAATAAGAATAAACGTCGGCACAACAATAGCGATGCCGATGACACTGCCATAAACGCCAGATTCTACAATTCCCGACCAAGGTAGCGGAAGAAGCCCCCTAAAGGCACTCGCGACAAATCCACCTAGTTGGAGAAGATTATGGAAATGCCTTTCTATATCCATGGGACTTCGGCAAAGCCCGCCAATCACACACACCGCAATTGTTGTGTGTTTAAGCAGGCTGGCAAGATACCGCCCGAGGACCAAGGCAAGAGCTCTCCTAGCGAGGATGAGGATGAACCTCGGGGTCCAATTGGTGGCGGACAAAAGAAATTCCCTCCCAAAGTGAAAACACTGAATATGATATACTCCACCCACATACCTAAGAAGGAGAGGAAGCGGGCCCTTCGGGAGGTCTGTGTTGTGGAGCCTATAGCTCCTAAGTATAACCCATGGTCAGCATACCCGATCACCTTTAACCGGTGCGACCACCCGACCAATATTCGTCATGGGGGCTCGGCTGCCCTCGTCCTAGATCCCATTATAGATGGGTATCACCTCACTAAAGTCCTAATGGATGGAGAAAGTAGCCTCAATCCAGTTTACTTAGAAACGATGAGAAAGATGGGTATAGATCCTTCAAGGATCAAACCCAGCAGCACTACCTTCAAAGGAGTGATCCCAGGCATTGAGGCCCGATGTATGGGTTCTATAACCCTGGAAGTTGTGTTCGGCTCGCCCCATAACTTCCGCAGTGAAGACTGGATCTTCGACATTGTGCCCTTCCACAACGGCTATCATGCGCTGCTTGGCTGGACGACGTTCCCTCATTTCAATGCAGTCCCGCACTACACATACCTCAAGCTCAAGATGCCGGCCCCCATGGGGGTCATTACTGTTAATGGCAATATAGAGCATTCAATTAGAACTAAGGAACATGCACTAGCACTAGCGGCCGAATTCAGTTACAAAGATGACCGACAAGTAAAGGCACGAAAGGCTAGGAAGCGAGTTCGGATTCAGATCAAAAACTCGGATCCTCCCTCCTCCCCTCAATAGGGACTCGCCACCCACCGCACAATCTAAGACCAACAAAGTACGTGCCAAGGAGGCACAACTTCACACTTAAAATTCCATGGTAGAGGTGGGGAAATATAAGAGGGTGTTCGGCCGGTTCGAACTTCTACCCTCAACGTGTCTTGAGACAAAACGCAAGCACTACTAAAAGGCCTGCCCATGGCGTAAAGCTCATCTACAAATTCGGCGACTTCTCAAGACTTTGTTTGCAAGATCCGTTCGTCGAAAACTGTCACCCATCAAGGTACATCTAAAAGCATGAGTCAACTAGCAACTGCGCATATCGAGGACGTCAGGCTACCAATTAAAGACCCCTGGTACAACAACTCTTGTATGATTTTACTTCTTATTTTCTTTCACATACCTATACTTAGATGATTCGGCAATCCGAGTTATAAGAGTTATTTAGAAAAAGCAAAGATTGTGTGGTGCAAGTTCGCCTCATTTGTCCTGTTTTTGGTGCATATTTTTTCCTTTCTCCCTCTTCTCGTGAATCTGCTCGGTATGACCCAGGGTAACCGGCTAATAGACCAGGGGCTCGCGTTCAAACACAAAAATCACCCTACTTATTATGTGTTTGGCGTATTGGCATTCACTTTATATGCATCGGTTCCGAACTATGAGTTTGGTCAATAAGTTGGGTTGCCCGGCTCTTGTGCTTGCCCCTTTACGTTCCACTTGTTCGGATAAAAGGGCGAAGAGAGCACCCCTGCGATTGTGCTTCCGGATAGTCTGGTCAAGCACCTCAGGGGAGAAAGCCGAAAACGGACTATCATAGTATGTGCAATCCGATCTGTGAACCCCGAGCTGGAAGTGTTATACTTCAATCCTTGTACGTGGTTATTCCGTATTATACGAGGAACTTGCCCTTTCTGCAGAAATTATGATGTCGGCTTCGTCCACGGTTCGTCCGAACATCACAACACTTTGGTGGCTAATCGTACGCTTCCCGGAGTCCTTTTCGTGCCCCTCCGACTAAGTGAAAGAAATAAAGCACTATAGTCTGATTGCCTCGTATGCCGCATTATACCGCCTTCTTGTTTCGATAATACGGCCAAGGGACATAGTGCATTGGCATAGACACCCCAGGTAGTATCTACGTGGGGGCTAAAGCCGACGACTCACATCTTTCAGTATTAAGCAACGACATAGGAGTTATAAAGGAATGCAAAACCATATAAGAGCAAATACTAATATCATTAAACGATAACGCAAGTCTTCAGACACATTACAAGCTCATTCAAATAATTTTTCTTCCGAACACTGCGATGCTATCACCCGAGCACTCTCCATCACTCCATCGAAATATAGCTCGGGGCGTCGATGCTCCTTCCCGGGCGGCGGCAGGTCGGTGGCGACCTTCATCGGATTTAGCCCTGGCCAGTGCACTTTGGCCTTGGCAAGGGCCATCCGGACTCCTTCGATGCAGGAGGAGGGCTTGATGGTGTCGAGGCGGGGCGTAACAGCGATCAATCTCTGCACCAGGCCGAAGTAGCTGCCTGAGAGCGGCTCACCAGTCCATAAGCGGATGCAGAGGTCCTTCATGGCCAGCTCCACCATCTGGTGCAACTCCATTAGCTGCTTCAGCTGCTCCACCAGTAGAGGCGGACGCTCGGGGGCTCCAAACTGTGCCTAGAACATCTGAGCTTCATCTTCCTCTCCTCGCGAGGCGAACAGCTGGTTGGCGTCCACCACACTCTTCTGGAGATCGACGAATGCACCCGAGGATCGCCACACCCAGGTAAGCAATTCGAATCTGCTATCCCCAAATACGCACTTTAGTGAGTATGACTTACCATCGGCTATTTCCTTGGCCTGGCGCACTTGCCCCTCGTAGAACCGTCTGTCCACCCGCTCTTTTTGAAGCTCAGTCTTCAAGGCAGACAGTTCGGTCTCGCTCTCCTTCCCCTTTTGCTCAAGGGACTCACACTTTTTGCTGGCGTCCTTGAACTCATCCTGTATCTTCGCCACACGAGCCTGATGCTTACCGTTGGTGGCTCGTAGGGTGGAGAGTGCGGCCTTGGCACGTTGAAGCTCGGCTTTGAGCTTTTACATCTCTTTCGACGAGGCTGCAAAACGATAAACTTCATATAAACAGAATCTGCATTAACAGTATTTGGGGGAAAGTATTCGAATTTAGTTTGGACTTACCTTGTGCCTCGTCAAACCTCTTGTTGAGGGCTTCATCCTCGGAGCGCTTGAGCTTCCGATGTAGCTCGTCCAGCTCGGCACCATTTTTGGCCGCCGCCGATGACGAAGCCTGCATTCCACACACAGTTCATACATGGGCTCTCAATTTCCGAATTATAGACAATCCGATCATATGATGAGTTATTTTCGCATTCTGGACACTTCAAGTGCATCTAGTTCGGTATTGGATTCAGATGTGACCCTCAGGTGAACCTTTTCACCTCACCTAGGGCTCGGGGACTATCATGTATACAATACGAATAAAAGAAATCTTTGCAGAATAAACATTGGGTGACTTACTTGAAAAACTCCAAGGAGACCTTTGAAGGCCTCCCCCAATCCGTTGTCAACGAACCGGACACTTTGAAGTACCGCACCCATAAGGATGCGGTGATCCTCGGGGATGGAGGCGCTCGACAGAGCCTCCTCCATGATCGACCATCCGTTGGTGGGTGGTGCCGGGGATGATCGGATTTCCTGATCGCCCATCGGGATGGGACCGGTGCCTCCGGAGGCACAGTGCACGCCGAAGATGTCCTCGAAGGGGACTAAGCGCCCGCTCGTTGGCCTCCTCGGTGTCCGGGCAGGGCGTTGTCCCTAGGTCTTTGGTAGCCGAAACGTTAGCCTCAGCCACATTACAGTCTCCCTCGCCCCCTGTGTCCGCCTCCATTGGAGTAGGCTGGGACGACACCTCCATGGTGTCCTTCGGGGCGGCTGGAGTAGTGGGGTGCGAGGCATCCCTGCTTTCCGCCAGTTCAGCAGGCGGAGTCTCCCCAAAGTATGTGTGCAAGTTCGTTATCATCTTCCTGGATGATATCCTTGTCTTCAGTGAGACCATGGAGGAGCACCTAGAGCATCTCCGCATCGTCTTTGAACTGATCCGCGTGCACCAGCTCTACGTCAAGGAATCCAAGTGCACCTCCGCCTGCGACCACATCGACTACCTCGCTCACGTGATCTCCAAGGAGGGCGTGGCCACGGACAAGGAGCAGATGCAGGCCATGGAGCAGTGGCCGACTCCGACGAATGCCACGGAGCTGCGCGGCTTTCTGGGCCTCACAGGCTACTACAGAAAGTTCGTGCCGCACTACGACATCATCGCGAAGCCCCTCACGCAGCTGCTCACCAAGAAGGGGTTTTCATGGACCGACCCAGCGCAGACGGCGTTCGACATGCTCAAGCAGGCCATGGTCACCAGCCCGGTCCTGGCGTTGCCAAACTTCGAGCGGCCGTTCACGATCGAGACGGACGCCTGCGGCACGGGCATAGGCGCGGTGCTCACGCAGGATGGCCACCCCATGGCATACTTCAACAAGGCGTTGGGGGTGCGCAATCAGAAGCTGCCACCTACGAGAAGGAGTTCCTCGCCGTGATGATGGCCGTCGACAAATGGCTCCAGTACTTGCAGCACGGCCCCTTTGACATCATCACGGACCACAAGTTGCTCTACAACCTCGGCGAGCAGTACCTGGAGACAGAGCTACAATGCAAGGCCATGGTGAAACTGGTGGGACTCTAATTTCGCTTCCAGTACAGGCGGGGAATGGACAACGGAGCCGCCGACGCGCTCTCTCACGTGGGCAAGCAGTTCGAGGTGGCCGCGCTTTCTGTGTGCCAGCCAGCCTGGGTGCAGGAGGTGACCAACTCCTACGCCACCGACACCGACGCCCAGGAACGGCTACAACAACTCGCTGTGCACAGCCCGGACGAACACGGCTACGAGCTCTACCGCGGCACCATCAGGCGCCAGGGCTGCCTCTAGATTGGGGCCAATTCGGCACTACGCACCAAGCTCATCGCCGCGCTGCACTGTAGTGCAGTGGGTGGCCACTCCGGCACCACCGCTACCTACCAGCGCGTGCGCAAGCACTTCGACTGGCAAGGGCTCAAGCGCGACATCGATGACTTTGTGCAAGAATGTGCGGTGTGCCAGCAGGCCAAACACGAGCACATCAAGCCAGCCGATCTCCTGGCCTTGCCGCCCATTCCGGCCGGGCCCTGGGAGGATCTGACCATGGATTTTGTCGAAGGATTGCCGTGCTCGGAAGGATGCGACACGATCATGGTGGTCGTCGACCGCTTCACCAAATTCGCGCACTTCGTCCCTCTGCACCATCCCTTCAACGCCACGCAGGTGGCGTGCATTCTGGGATAACGTGGTCAAGCTGCACGGCATTCCATCGTCCATCGTCTCCGACCGCGACAAGATCTTCACCAACCACCTTTGGCATGAGCTGCTCGCCGGTGTGGGCACCAAACTGTTCTACTCGACGGCCTATCACCCCTAGACGGACGACCAGAGTGAGCGGGTGAATCAATGCATGGAGATGTATCTTCGCGGCACGGTGCACGACTCGCTGCAGAAATGGCGCCGGTGACAGCCAATGGCCGAGTTTTGGTACAACTCAACATTCCACGCCTCGCTCAATGGCATGCCCTTGAAGGCCCTCTACGGCAAAGAAGCCAACCTCGGAGCCATGGCGTCCTGGGTGGATACAGTGTCGGCAGACGAAGAGATGGACTGGGCGGCGCACACCATGCACATACACGCCCGGTTTGAGCAAGCTTGGCGCCGGTTCAAGAAGTACGCTGACCGCAATCGCATAGAGCGCCACTTTCAGGAGGGAGAACAGGTTCTACTCAAGCTCAAGCCCTACGCCCAACGCTCGGTGGTCAACCGCCCGTGCGCCAAGCTCGCCTTCAAGTACTTCGGCCCCTACAAGATTCTCGAGACGATTGGGTCGCTCTCCTACAAGCTCGATATGCCGCCAGAGAGCCAGGTCCACCCCATCTTCCACGTCTCGCAGCTGAAGCCATTCACACCCGACTTCACGCCGGTGTAAGGGGAGCTGCCCAAGGTGCCGGACCTCCCGTTGATGCCCTCACACATACGCGCATCCTGGATCGACACATGATGAAGCATGGAAACGCATCGGTGGTGCAGATCAAAGTCCAATGGGGCACCGACGACACCACCTCGACGACGTGGGAAGATTACGATGTGCTCCGCCACCGTTTTTTTTGGGAGACATAGTAGTAAATCAAAAAAATTCCTACGATCACCAAGATCTATCTATGGAGAAACCAGCAACGAGTGGGGAGAGATTGCATCTTCATACCTTTGAAGATCGCTAAGCGGAAGCGTTACAAGAACGCGGTTGGTGGAGTCATACTCGTAGCGATTTAGATCGCGGTGGACTCCGATCTCAGCGCCGAACAACGACGCCTCCGCTTTCAACACATGTACAGCCCGATGACGTCTCCTACGCCTTGATCCAGCAAGGAGGAAGGATAGGTTGGGGAAGAGCTCCAGCAGCATGACGACGTGGTGACAATGGAGCAGCGTGGTCTTCGGCAGGGCTTCGCCAAGCGTTACGGAGAACGAGGAGAGGGAGGAGTAGGGCTGCACCAAGAGGAGAGGAACTCGTGTGTTGGCAGCCCCCCCAAACCCCACTATATATAGGAGGGGAGGAGGGTGCGCAGCCCCTAGGGTTCCCACCCTAGGGTGGTGCGGCAGCCCTAGATGGCCTTTGGCCGGCGGCCAGGAGGGGAGAGGGGGAGGGCGCAGCCCTAGTGGGCCTTAGGCCCATCTGGGTCTAGGGTTTCCCCTCCCTCCCACCTTTCCTATGCCTTGGGCCGGGGTGGAGGGCGCACCAGCCCACTCTGGGGCTGGTCCCTTCCACTCTCGGCCCATGCAGCCCTCTAGGGCTGGTGGCCCCACTTGGTGGACCCCGGAACCCTTCCGGTGGTCCCGATACGTTACCGGTAATTCCCGAAACACTTTCGATGGCCAAATCCTTACTTCCTATCTATCAATCTTTGCCTCCGGACCATTCCGGAGGTCCTCGTGACATCAGGGATCTCATCCGGGACTCCGAACAACCTTCGGTAACCACGTACACTATTTCCCTATAACCCTAGCGTCATCGAACCTTAAGTGTGTAGACCCTACGGTTTCGGGAGACACGTAGACATGACCGAGATACCTCGCCGGTCAATAACCAACAGTGGGATCTAGATACCCATGTTGGCTCCCGCATGCTCCACGATGATCTCATCGGATGAACCACGATGTCGGGGATTCAATCAATCCCGTATACAATTCCCTTTGTCTATCGGTATGATACTTGCTCGAGATTCGATCGTCGGTATCCCTATACCTTGTTCAATCTCGTTACCGGCAAGTCTCTTTACTCGTTCCGTAACACATCATCCCGTAGCTAACTCCTTAGTCACTTTGAGCTCATTATGATGATGTCTTACCGAGTGGGCCCAGAGATATCTCTCCGTCACACGGAATGATAAATTCCAGTCTCGATTCATGCCAACCCAACAGACAATTTCAGAGATACCCGTAGTGCACCTTTATAGCCATCCAGTTACGTTGTGAC
Source organism: Hordeum marinum (assembly GCA_022496015.1). Taxonomy (NCBI): domain Eukaryota; kingdom Viridiplantae; phylum Streptophyta; class Magnoliopsida; order Poales; family Poaceae; genus Hordeum; species Hordeum marinum. The sequence continues at coordinate 419,414,606 of CM039676.1, forward strand.
GTTTGGCACACCCAAAGCATTCCTACGGTATCCGAGAGTTGCACAATCTCATGGTCTAAGGAAATGATACTTGACATTAGAAAAGCTTTAGCAGACGAACTACACGATCTTGTGTTATGCTTAAGATTGGGTCTTGTCCATCACATCATTTTCCTAATAATGTGATCCCGTTATCAACGACATTTAATGTCCATGGTCATGAAACCATGACCATCTATTGATCAACAAGCTAGCCAACTAGAGGCTCACTAGGGACATGTTGTGGTCTATGTATTCACACATGCATTACGGTTTCCGGTTAATACAATTATAGCATGAACAATAGACAATTATCATGAACAAGGAAATACAATAATAACCATTTTATTATTGCCTCTAGGGCATATTTCCAACAGTTTTCCGTCAGCAGCGCTCTGGACGGAGGCAGCCGACGATGAAGACACGGAGGAAGAAGAAGCAGCGCCTTAAGTAGGGAGGAATGTCACACCTAACGTGTGATTAGTGTGCCCTAGAGCTGACTGGTGGGCTCAACCAACTGGCCAGCCAAGTGGCGTGTGTGGATGACGATAAAAGAGGCCGCATGTGGCCGCGAGTGGTATGCGTGTGTTGACACTTTCCCTGTAACTCAAGCATTCCTCTGAAATCGCATCTCCCCTTCTTCCTCTCCAAGTCTCGCTCTCGCCCTCTCGCTTCCCTCTCTCGATCCGGATCCTCTCCTCCTTCCTGGGTTCGTTATAGGACCGCATGGAAATGATCGAGAGCGAGGCTGTGCCGGCTCACGCTCCCACCGATGCTCTCCTTCGCGGACGAGGCGCGCCTGCCGCGTGAACACTTTTTTACCGGTTCCGGTATCTACCGCTGCATCCATCATTTAAATGCTTTATGATTTATGTCTAAGTGGAGCCCATTCATATGTATAACCTGGTCTGATGGCATCCCATTTCTCGTATTCTCTGCACAAAGGTACAAGTAGGTCCAATAGAAGTGCATGCATAGCAGAATAAAATATATCGACTCTCTCCTCTCCCACGCAACAAACATATTTCATTCAATCTTTGCTAATTTAAATCAACCATAATTTTAAACCATAATTTTTCTTTTGAAATTTTATATATATTTGAACTCCACGCGTCAAGACCTTTAGAATGAGATCCCTTCTGAATACATTTCAAACATGTTTAAATTTGAACATTTGAAATGAGTGAAATCAGTTTTCTGAAAAAAAGTGAAATAGGTTTTTTGAATTGAGTGAAACCGGGTTTTTAAATGAGTGAACTCTGTCTTGCATCCATATGATTTTTTTTCTAAAATAAGTGAATAGATTTTTTAAATTCAGGTGAAACCAATTTTATGAATTGAGTGAAATCATTGTTTGAATGAGTTAAATTGTTTTTGAAATGAGTGAAATAAGTTGCTTATTCCACTGCGTCAAAACATCTCAAATTGGTTATTTGAAATACGATAATTTGGTCGTTTCATTCTGTAAAATATATTATTGAGAACATATAAAGTTCTATTATACTAATATCAAATATATCAGTGCCTTTGTGAGTTCCACATTTCAGTTTGTGAAAATAAGCCTATAAAGAACATATATGAAATAGTGAAACAATCTAATGTTTTATGGAAGTGATTTCAGAAATAATTGAAATATATAAAATAAAATATATTTCAAACTTATCCAAAATTGATCTTGTTCTGAAGATCAGTACTCCTATATTTGTAGAGAATAATAACGTGTTTGATTGCGATCACTTTGATTGTGGATTGTGGTGAGCCATGGGTGTCGTTTGGGAAGCAACTTTACGTGTTCATCACATTTGTTTACCTTGGTAAGTAGTAGATATTTTTGTTGCGCTGAATTGCATCACATAATTTGCAAACGCAAGTGATTCATTAAGCTGGATTGGCACGCTAGTTGTGTCACCGGTATTAGTCGTTCGATGATGCAGAATATTTATAATGGCTCCCTATTATATTGAGTTGGTGCTTGTATTTTCGATAAACTTATATAACAGATCCATATCACTTCTGACCGGGCTAAAGAACAAGTATTTAAATTGCTTCCAATGCCCAGAAGGGAAAAGAATAAAGTCTGAAATAAACCCTGAGTTTGTAGAGGTTGGCGTAAATGAACCCTCACCTTTAAATCCCTGAAGTTGATACCCTAACCTCTCAGATCCTGGTCTATTCTAACCATCGACATGTTTGGTTCATTGGGAAAAGAGAAAATCCCTACCGGGTTCATGAAGCAGGTGGCGTCAGGAACGAAATGGCAACATGGCTCCGGGGCTGCAAACGGTGGCGCGGGCTGTGAGCAACACGGTGGCCAACGGCACGACGGTCCCATGGGCCATGGATGCCTACGTGCATGCGTGTACATGGATGAACGTGAGTGCAGCCTACGCACGTTGGCTTGGCGCGGCAAGGCTTGATGACGTCGACGACCGCTGCCTCCAGCTCGTCCGGAACGGCGTTGGCGACTGAGCCGGCCCTGTCTGGCACGCTCATCTGGTCGGACGTACGAGTCCGCCTGCAGCACGTTGTTGAGCTTGGTGAGAAGAAACCAGCATCAATGGTCATGTCGCTGTCCACGGTTGTTATTGGATCAGGCTTGTCCAGGTATAGCACGTTGTTGAACAACTCGTCAGCTCCGCTGTTGGTCGCCGCTGCACGTGATTGGACAGTGAATTGTGAAGAGACGCACATGACAGGTGGGGTCATGAAGTCAGTCACCTATAAACCAATCTCGGCTGGGATTGTGCCTTTCCTTTACACCAAACAAAATTTTAGTTATACAGGATCAGGATTGATTGGGATTTGTAAATATGGGGTACCAAATTCAAGGATTCCGAGTCGAGGGTTTGTTTCCGTCGGCTTATACAACCTTGAGGTTTATTTCAAACTTCACTCAAGGAAAAATAATGTCCACTTGTGGGGTTCTCATCCGAAGTGGACGCCAAATATATTGGGCACATCATATCGCCATGATTGCTGCTCCCACTTCCATTTCTGTAACACGCTAATGAAGCCAAATCAGATTGCTCCTTCATTTCTTATTTCTTACGTCTTGATGCGGTGCAAGTTCTGTGATAAAAATGACCAGGTAGTATAGCTTTGTCGACATACTCCTATCAGTTTTTCGCTTTTGAGTACTATCGACATAATTTATCTTAACCAAAAAAAATGGTGTGTGGCAGGGGTGGGTGAAGGGAGGATTTGTGTAGATTCTTCTTTTCTTTTCCGCGCTTAGAGCATCTTCAACCAGATCCCTCATACCTTTCTGAAACGTCCGGTCAGGTTGTCCGGTTACAAAAATTCAACCCAGCCGGACGCCTTAAACGCCAGGGTTGACCGACACAACTCATATTCAGTCCAAATACGAGGCGGGCTCATGTCAGCCCTACCCCAACGCACACCTTAGCTCAGTTCACAACGCTTCGCTCCGCTTTCCCCAATCCAGCTCGCATGCGACCATGTCCACCACCGACAACCATTCCGACGGTAGCAAGGTTGATGAGGAGGAGTTGGCGCTTCGTATCGCGCTCGAGCGCTCGTGGGTCGATACGGGCAGCAGCTCCGGATCCGCTGCGACGCCTCCTGTTGCCCGTCGCCACAACACCGACGCCGAACCTTTCCGCCCCGCGCGCGGATCTGCGAGGCCTGTGCATTCCGCTCCGCCCGCCCGATGGCCTCCTCAACCTCCGGCCGCTGCTCTGCGCGGGCAACGGTGATTTCTAGTGCACGTTTCGCTGGCGACGCGGATGCTGACTCTAGAGTCGGAGGCACGCGCTGTCTGCCGTGAGATGTAGAGGGCAAGGTAGAGGGTGGGTGGGTCCGACGCGGCTGGGCGGTCCTTCCAACACCGCAGCATGATGTCGGTGCCGAAGAAGGAGGACCGTCCCTTCCAGTGGGTGTACCGCCGGTCACTGACATGGGCGGAGATGGACGCACGACGGCTCCGTAGGATCAACACCAAGAACCTCCGGCTCAGCATTGACCAATCCGAGCGGGAGGCGGTGTTGGCAGCGGCAGAGGTGGTGAGCGTGGCCAAGCTGAAGCGCAAGCAAGACCGCATCGCCCGGCGCTTGCAAGTCTTCGTCGTCATCTCCGACTCCTCCTCCTCCTCCGACGGGTCTAACTTCGACGGCTCCGGCGTTGACCCACCTCCTGCTACGGACGCCTAGAATAGCGCCGGCGACCGGAAGGTCAAAGGACCAGCGAGGAAGTGGTGAAGCTCGCCGTCTCATCTATTATTAGTATCTAATTGGTAGAATGTGTCGGATCTTTGAACTATGTCAGTTTGGTGTTCTTTTGGTGATGTTTATGTGAATCATGTCCGTTTAGTATCGGTTTACATGTCCGTTTGTTGTCGATTTTTATCGTTTGTTAATCTACATACTACGTTGCATGCATATGTATGGATATAGGTTGCCGGATATTTGATACGAGGATGTGGAGGCGTGGATTTAGAGAGTGTCCCGTCAGTGTTCGTGGCACGCCCCGACGCATACGCGCACGTTTGAGGACCGTATTTGCAATTTTCAACTGTAAATACTCTTAGTTTTACAACATCTTGGTTTGGCTATTCCTCCCCGAAAATGATGTGCAAAAGATACTTTTCTACAAGATCTTTGCCCAACACTAACATAGACCATACAATTGAAAACAAGACGGAGATCAACAGCTCCTGTGAAATGTCGTACACGGATCGTATTCTTTTTGTCGTTCATGTAGCATCACTCATTCCTCTCTTCAACTCTCTTTTTCACTTCAAATCAGGGTAAAGAACCCAAGGTCTAACATCCGACACTGATTGGCCTGGATAATTAATGCATTGTGGACGTCCAAACATGCTTCAAGATGTGCTCCCCTCCGATAACTTTATGAAATGTGAATCGAGCTGAAGACATAAAGCATGCTTTGGAACATAGTTTTAGCATGGAAACAAAAAGGGAAAACCGAAAACAGACAAGAGCTGGCAAAGGCACCCATGTTACAACCGAACCAGCATGAGCATGTTTGGTTACCGTAGTCTACAGTAGTTGCATTGTCACTAGTAGAAAACGATCCATTTATTTCAGTTTTAGATGTCCATTAGATCCGGTTCATGAACCGGGACTAAAGAGTCTGAACTAAAGCACAAAACCTTTAGTCTCGCTTCGCTTACGAATCGAGACAGAAGGGGCTCCACGTGGCCACTGCAGGGAGCCAGGCAGGAGGACCTTTAGTACCGGTTAGTAACACCAACTGAGACTAAAAGACATCTACGCGTCAACAATTGACAGGAGCTGGGTTTTTTTAAAAGGGAGGGGATTAGAGGGTTTTGGAGGGTTAATTTAGGGGTTTCATATTGTGTTAGAGAGAAGTGTCTTTTCTTTGTCCGTGCTTGGTCAACGCTAGCTACGATAGAGAGAACTTGATATGCTAGCTAGTAAGCAAATAAAGGAACCATTAAGTACACAAGATCGTCATGAACATATACAGAGAGAAGTGATCGACCTCTCTTTCTCTGAGAGATTGGTCGAACAACAAGTTTTCGAATATCTATCCGACGCTACTAGCTACATATATACAATATAAGATCTCTTACAAACCCTAAGATCCAATCACAAATCCACATAGTATTCTCCGTCTTTAGGTATGACATGGTCAAGACAGAATCCCGCCAATTCCTCTTGAATTGCTTGTATGCGATCATGTGGTAGGACTTCATCCCGCATCTGCCAGATCTAATTTAAAGAAAGGGGTCAATACATGCACATATATGAATAAAACTCAACACAATTGATGGTAATGTAATATATAAAATAAAATTGTGAATATTATTTACGTACTTCAAATTGTTTGTCAGAGAAGCCCCGCTCACAGGTCGGATGATGAATGAACTCGCATACGTAGTATCCACATAAAACAGTCCATTCTTTTTGATATAAGCACTTTACGAGAATAGAGTTCAATTAAATTGATAAGCAAGCATCATAATGACATATTGAAGAAATTTTGAATCAATTAAAGATGCGCGGAACTAGCTAGTACTATTTACTTTGGGGTGCGTAAATCGCAACTCTTTGTTTAGACCGGGAACCTTTCGGGTGAACTTCTTTCAAACCCTACCAGGCAAAGAAAATGATTACTTGATATCAAGAAATTAACGGAAGTTGCATGTCGATATGGTCCCGGTATTGACTGAACTTACTTCTTGAGCATTGCAGTCATGTCCGCATAATTCTCGGAATCTTTACGTCTCGAGTCTAAGACAGTTACTAATGCCCCGTCAAGCTTAATGGATAACAGAATATAGTGGAAACTGCGCATGCATATATAACTCATCAATTACATTACTTAATCTCGAGTAAGCGAAACCGAGTATACAGAGAAGACAACAACACTCACTTGAAGTTGTAAGAAAAGAGTAGGAGGCTCCCAAACAAACTTCTTGGTTCACTCCAAAACACGAAGTAGGAGGCGCCCAAGCGACACCTAACCAATCTAGGAGGCACCACCCTTCAAAAGGTAATAGGCTCGGTAATGACGATAGACTCCTCAACACACAATCTCTCTCACACACATTTGGCTTGGTAGAAGAGATGGGATTGGTGAAAAGCAACTTGGGGAGGCTAGAAATCAAGATCCATATGGTTGGAGTGGAAGATCTTGACCTTAACTCAAGGGTAGGTGGTTCTCTCTCAAAAAACTGAGTAGGATAGGTATGGAATAGTTATGAGTGTTTCTCTATCGAGTGGGTATGGTGAAGGGGTATATATAGGCATCCCCCAAAATCCAACCGTTACACACAATAAGTCAGACTCGCTGACGCCGAAGTGTAGAACTCAGTGGTACCGAAGTGACAAAAAGTGGCAACTTTTGAATCTCGTAGGGACCGATATACAACTCTCGGTTGCACCGACAAGGTGACCAACGGTCAGATTTACCAGTCTTGGTGACGCCGATTCACCATTCTCGGTCGAGCCGAAAATATGAATTTGCATAACAGAAAGTTGGCAACCCAACTCGGTGGCACCGAGTGCAGTGTCGGCTGCACCGAAGTGTTAGGGTTTGGATGAGTCTGTCTAGGGTTTGGAACTCGGTGGCACTGGGATAGGAAAGTTGGTTGCACCGATTTGACATGTTTGGCTTAGGACATACTTTGGTGGGAGAGTATGTGGATGTTTTGATGACTGTCACTTGTGCACGTTTGAGGATATTGTTCACCATCAAAACTTTACCCCTTTTTAATAGTATTGGCCTTCCTATAGACTCAAAGTGATTTCTCACAAATGTAAAATGTAGAGTCCTCTTGCTTGAAGCTTGTCCAACCTATTTCCTGCATCTTGGGGTAATTCCACAATCTCCTCAAACCTTTTGCCAACTCAAATCTCCATGGACTATTATCTGAAATATAGATGACAACATACTATCAAAGCTTCAATTAAAGATCTGCACGAATGCAATGAAGACTTTGAGAAACACATGATTAAGATTTGCTCCCCCTAAATGTGTGCAGTCCTTTAAAGGATACTTGCTTTGGAATACATGGACACACATATGAATGAAAGGGATGTAAGAGTCATGTGTATCTTGGCTATATGCATCAACATACGTGAATGAAATGTATATCCTCGATCAAGACTTCACTCTTGCAAACAATATGTGCAAGAAGCAAGAGATCATGTTGATCAAAGATATGATGCATATACTTACCTTGAGTTCTTGAGCATTCTAGTAGTAGTGACACACTTGAGAAAACAATGTTAGGAAACACAAGAGTATTCTACTAGACAAAAGCAATAGAACTCAAAGAGTACGCTCCAAGATGTGGAGAACATATGAAATATGATAATCATTGAGATTGACATGTATCCACCTTTAGCGTTAACCTATTGTATCTTTTCTCCCCTTTGATATGATATGATAATACATCCTCTCCCCCTGAATCTTAGCATGTAGATATTGGGATCAGAAAGGGTGTGAAAAGTAATCCTTTGATCTCATGAGATTTGTTTCTCCAAAAGTAGTTTTCTCCCCCTACATTGTTGTTCTTATCCTTGATCATATAAGTGTGAACTTTTGATAATTTTCCTCTCCCCCTAAATCATATCTCCCCCTTTGAATGAGCAAGTAATGCTCCCTTTTACCATGAAGCTTTGATATTCTCCCCCTTTGGCATAAAGTACCAAAAAGCAAACGTGGAAGTAGTGACTTGGATCATTGACAAGGAAGGGATCCTGGAGGTCAAGGGTCATTGAAAGTAGGGTTCATGGAAAGACTAAGGGAATCATTGAATGTAAATTCTCTCCCTTTGGCAAATTTGTGTTTGTTCTGCTCCCCCTAAAGTTTGAGTTTTTTTAGAAGGGATCATTGAAAGAACAAGATTATCACGAGAGCAAATAAACTATATCAAGGAAACATAAAATTTGAACACAAAGGAAATCGTTGACTCCGAGATGGATAAATCAGTGATACCGAGATTGTGTAGTGCAGCTTATCTACAAGTTCGGTAGAAACGAGTTACGTAAATCGGTGACTCCGAAAGATAATCCAAGTTTCTATTTTCAGAGAGACAGACGAAACTGTTTCAAAAGGAAAAATGCGAAAAAATTACAAAGGTCATCAAATAGATAAGATTTGAGTGGTTACAAGAGATCATACAATAATAGAGCAAACAACACCAGATTCTTAACTAAATGATGGGCGGTGACTAGGTCACCTATATTACAGTATATTGACTTAGGAGCCAAGCAAGAATACTTGATCATAGGTCATACTCAACGTTTATGCTCAGAATGGGGTTACCATTTTTTGATTAAGCATTTTAATGTCTTCATATCACTTGTGTTGCTTTAGCCCATGACTTAGAGTAAAGCCTTCTCAAGGATATGAGTACTGTCGTGGGAACGATTCCGACATTAGAGAGGGGTAGGATAACGGAGCATGATCTATCGAGATGCAAACGGGTGACACAGTGGTTTTAGCGAGTTCAGGCCTCTCACGGTGGAGATAACAGCCCTACGTCTCGTGCTCCGGAGAGGCTTTGTTTTATCTGAGTATGAATCCGGAGATTACAATGTGTGAGAGAAGGGAGAACAGATCTCCATGCATGAGCAAAATCCTAAGACTAGTAGAGAGAGAGAGAAGAAGGAACCCCCCATAGTCTAGTGGTGGGGGTGGCTTATATAGAGTGCGCCACCCCTTCACCTCCTATGTTACAAAGTGGGGCATTGATGCTGTAATGCCAGATGGTGCTTAGACCGCCTTGTTGACTGTCGGTCTTCGCATATCCGAGTGAGACATATGGTCGAGTGGTTGACTATCGCCGAGTGGATGGAACATACTCGGTCGAGTGAATAGTATGTATGTATTAATCCGGACCCACCTGGTGTGTGGACCCCATGGTATTATGATATTTCGACCCTTCATGGGCCTACCTATTTTGTGTATCCCCGACAGTAGCCCCTGAGACTTTGACTGATTGCTGGCGGTCAGTTGGAGTCTGCAGAGTTTATTAAACTTGAATGTTGTTGTTGGACCTGATCGAGCAGAATGTTTCTTTTATTTCTCTTCTAGTGGGGGCACGCTAAGTGCACCCACTGGGTGTAGTCCCCGAGCCTTTGTCAGTAGATGAGTTGGGCAGAGGGTTTATGTCTTCTAGTGCAGAACTGAACTAAACAGGTGAACTTTGATGCGCTTGGCGTAGTAAATTGTTGCACTCTGGAGCTGAATCAGTCGGACTGATCCTTGTGCGCTGGGCACAGTAAATAGATATAACCTGGAACTAGGCCAGTCGGGAAAATCGTCGTGTGGTTGGCTTGCTGAATGTTTATTGAGTCTGCCTTATATGATTTCTGGATCATGGGTAAGTCCCCGAGTGTGGATGGTGTCCTCACTCGGAGTAGTTTCTAACTTAGGCGAATCAGGTTCACAGCTAAGCCTCTGAGTGTGGATCATGTCCTTACTCGGAGTAGTTATGGACTTAGGCGATACAGAATCACAGCTAAGCCCCCCGGGTGTGGAGGATGTCCGCACTCGGAGTAGTTTTTGACTTAGGCGATACGGAATCGCAGCTAAGCCCCCGAGTGCGGAGGATGTCTGCACTCGGAGTAGTTTTTGACTTAGGCGATATGGAATCGTTGCTAAGCCTCCGAGTGCGGTGGATGTCCGCACTCGGAGGAGTTTTTGACTTAGGCGATACGGAATTGCAACTAAGCCCCCAGATGCGGAGGATGTCCGCACTCGGAGGAGTTTTTGACTTAGGCGATACAAAAATCGCAGCTAAGCCCCTGCGTGTGGAGGATGTCCCCACTCGGAGGAGTTTCTGACTTAGGCGATACAGAATCGCAGTTAAGCCCCCGAGTGCGGAGGATGTCCGCACTCGGAGGAGTTTTTGACTTAGGCGATACGGAATCGTAGCTAAGCCCCCGAGTGTGGAGGATGTCCGCACTCGGAGGAGTTTTTGACTTAGGCGATACAGAATCGCAGCTAAGCCCCCCGAGTGTGGAGGATGTGCACACTCGGAGTAGTTTTTGACTTAGGCGAAGTCAGGTTCGCTAAACCGAGTGGCGATGAGCGGAGCGGCCAGGTGATGTAGTCGTGCCACACGGAGTGGCGATGCGTGGGTCATCTGAGTGTTGACGACGTGTCTCACCGAGTGGCGACGCGCGGAGCGGCCACGTGATGTAGTCGTGCCACACGGAATGGCGATGCGCGGGTCATCCGATAGATGACGACATGTCTCACCGAGTGGCAACGCGCAGAGCGGCCCAGTGATGTAGTCGTGCCACACGTAGTGGCGATGTGCAGGGCATCCGAGTGATGACGACGTGTCTCACCGAATGGTAACGCGCGAAGCGGCCAAGTGATGTAGTCGTGCCACATGAAGTGGCGATGCGTGGGGCGTCAGAGTGATGATGACGTGTCTCACCGAGTGGCGACGCGCGGAGTGGCCAGGTGATGTAGTCGTGACACACGGAGTGACGATGCGCAGGGGCATCCGAGTGATGACGACATGTCTCACCGAGTGGCGACGCGCGGAGCGGCCAGGTGATGTAGTCGTGCCACGGGGAGTGGCGATGCGCGAGGCATCCGAGTGATGATGATGTGTCTCACCGAGTGGGGACGCGCGGAGCGGCCAGGTGATGTAGTCGTGCCACATGGAGTGGCGATGCGTGGGGCATCCGAGTGATGACGACGTGTCTCACCGAGTGGCGACGCGCGGAGCGGACAGGTGATGTAGTCGTGCCACATGGAGTGGAGATGCGCGGGGCATCCGAGTGACGAAGGAATGTATCGCTGAGTGACGATGGAGCGTCTTGCCGAGTGGCGAAGGAGCGTCTCGCCGAGTGACGACGTGAAGGAGCGTCTTGCCGAGTGTAGAAGGAGCGTCTCGTCGAGTGGCGGCGTGAAGGAGCGTCTCGCCAAGTGACGAAGGAGCGTCTCGTCGAGTGACGGCGTGAAGGAGAGTCTCGCCAAGTGTCGAAGGAGTGTCTCGCCGAGTGACGGCGTGAAGGAGTGTCTCGCCGAGTGTCGATGCGCGGAGCTCCCGAGTGACGAAGGAGCTTCTGGCTGAGTGGCGACGCGACGAAGCGTCTCGTCGAGTGACGAAGGAGCGTCTCGACGAATGACGAAGGAGTGTCTCGCCGAGTGACGAAGGAGCGTCTCGTTGAGTGACGACGCAAAGGAACATCTCGTCGAATGTCGAAGGAGTGTCTCGCCGAGTGGTGATGCACGGAGCGACTGGCGACGCGTGGGGCGTCCGGGTGACGAAGATGTGCCGCACGGAGTGGTGATGCATGGGGCATCCAGTAACGGCTCACGGGGCAGCCGAGTCGGGAATGTTGTCGCGGAAGTGTCCGACCAAGTGACTGCACGCGGGGCGCCGAGTCTAGCATGTCGTCGAGAATGGCACACAGAGGCGTCCAGGTAACTTGTGTATGAAAAATAACACAAGCTAACATAAAAAATTCTCTAAGTAATTTGATGTTTGTTCAAACGATTTGTGTAAATTACACCCCTAGACACCCACTGGGTGTGCCGGGTTCTTGCTGGTCCGAAACCAACAAGAGTTTAAAAGAGTGAAAGATCCGACTGAACTTGTAAAAGTGAAGGATCCGACTAAACTCGTTTTGAGTATTGGACCCAAATGAAGCGAAAGTGTAGTGTTCTCACATGAAAATAAACAATCGAGCGCAGAGGTACACTCGGTGGCATGGCCTCCGAGTGGACGTCATGCGCAACTTACGTGCCACTCGATAATGCAGAAATAATTATTTAATTGAATGCAGTCTGTGAAGAATGACTTAGCTGTCTGACGACGCGCATGGCGGTCGAGCGAAGTAGACACGTCCGGCTGAGTGGCGATGTGCGAAGCTGCCGAGTGATGATGACGCGTCCAGTAGTGACGGCGCGCGGGGCGGCCGAGTGATGATGGAGCGTCCGGTTGAGTGATGACGCGCGGAGCAGCCGAGTGATGACGATCCGTCAAGTAGAGTGACGACGCGTAGGGCGGCCGAGTGACGAAGAAGCGTCTCGCCGAGTGACGGCGCATGGAGCGGTCAAGTGACGAAGAAGCGTACAGCTGAGTGACGGCGTGCGGAGGGGCCGAGTGACGAAGGAGCGTCTCGTCGAGTGACGGCGCGCTGAGCGGCTAAGTGATGAAGAAGCGTCCAGCTGGGTGACGACGCGCGGAGCAGCCGAGTGATGAAGAAGCTTCCGGCTGAGTGGCGATGCGAAAGAGTGTCTCGCCGAGTGACGAATGAGCGTCTCGTCAAGTGACGGCGTGAAGGAGCGTCTCGCCGAGTGTAGAAGGAGCGTCTCGCCGAGTGACGTCGTGAAGGAGTGTCTCGCCGAGTGGTGATGCGTGGAGCTGCCGAGTGATGACGACACGTCTAGTAGAGTGACGGCACGTGGGGCGGCCGAGTGACGATGGAGCGTACGGCCGAGTGGCGACACGTGGAGCGGCCAGGTGATGAAGACGTGTCCTGCCGAGTGTAGAAGGAGCGTCTCGCAGGGTGATGGCGTGAAGGAGCGTCTCGCCAAGTGGCGATGCGCGGAGCTGCCGAGTGATGACGACGCGTCCAGTAGAGTGACGGCGCGTGGAGCGGTCGAGTGACGATGAGGCGTCCGGCTGAGTGGCGACGCGCGGAGCGGCCAGGTGACGAAGACGTCTCCCGTCGAGTGGCGATGCGCGGAGCTGCCGAGTGATGACGACGCGTCCAGTAGAGTGACGGCGCGCGGGGCAGCCGAGTGACGATGGAGCGTCCGGCTGAGTGGCGACACGCGGAGCGGCCAGGTGACGAAGACGTGTCCCGCCGAGTGGCGATGCGCGGAGCTGCCTAGTGATGAGGACGCGTCCAGTAAAGTGCCAACGCGCGGGGCGGCCGAAAGTGCCTTCGCGTTAGTCATCTGGATGGAAATACCATCAAAATAAACCTGAACATTTCAGTTGTCATCGTATACGTCTTAGTTGTCACTACCGAGTGAGGGGTTGTTTCAACTGTCAGAATAAGTCTTTTAACTGCGGGTAATCTGGTTGCCAGCCAACCGATTCACCCTAATGAGTTAGCAAGTATATCCAATATAGTTTGTGTTGGACAGTAAACGCCCCTGCATTGATGCTAATTGGTAAGGCCCTGGGCGGTTACACATGCATGCATGCACGATTTAGTGGCGTGAAAACGCTCACCTGATGAGGTGTTTGATGAGGTGACTATGCATGCATGCATGTAGATTAATTGGCGTGGAAAACTCACCTGACGAGGCGCTTAATAAAGCAATTATATCTTGACTGAGCGTTGCCAGCGGAGTTGCATATTGATGGGAGTCGTCCTTCTAATTTTTCTTGCATGCAGTTCCTGCTTAAGGAAGAGGCCCATGCAGTTAATAATTTTGAAAAGTGCCCACGTCTGAAATGTGAAACCTGTATGCGCATGCAAAGGACGTTAGTGCTAATTAAGGAAGAATTAACCACATGGAAGTTTCCTTCTTCGTCGGCTCGTTCATTGCTTGTCGTGGGTGCCGGCCTGAACCGATCTCGCGGCCATGCAATGAAATCATCGGGAACAAGGTTGGAGATGTCGATGGGATGGACGGTTCCGGTGCCCATGAGTGTGAGCGCGGCGTCGGTGACGTGGACGAGGCCGAAGACGGCATTGACCGCCGGTGTCTTTGTGCCGGAGCGCGGCGCTAGACGAGGACGAAGACGGCTGACAGTGCCGCAGACGAGACGAAGACGGACGATGATGAAGCGGCTGGCGCCAGAGGCCGCACGTGGCGACGATGAAGCGAGAGGCGCCGAAGGCCGCACGCGGCGACAATGAAGTGGCTGGCGCGGGAGGCCGCGCGTGGCGACAACGAAACGGGTGGCACCAGAGGCCATGCGTGGCAGGGATGAAGCGGGCAGCACCGGAGGCCGCGCGTGGCGATGACGAAGCGGGCGGCGCCGGAGGCCGTGCGTGGCAGGGATGAAACAGCCGGTGCTGGTGGCCGCGTGTGGAGGTGCACTTGCCTTCCGGCTCTGAAGCCGCCGTTGCTGTCACAAGCGACGATTTAGGTGACCAGCTCACGCATATGGAAGGTCCACCATCGTAAAGGTCGATAATTTTCCTTGTATGTGATTGGATGGGTGTGTGTTTCCTTTCTGTTTTCAACCCTTTTTTTCGTGGTGAGGATGAGAAGTACAAACAAATGTGGTCAATCATGAAAATGAAACTGAATAGAGGGCATCAGCGGGAATTGATCCGCCGCCGGTGGTTGAAGAAATAACCATATGCATCATGGCTTGATAGACGCCATGCCCCACAGTGGGCGCCAAATGTCGTGGGAATGATTCCGACATTAGAGAGGGGTAGGATAACGGAGCATGATCTATCAAGATGCAAACTGGTGATACGGTGGTTTTAGCAAGTTCAGGCCTCTCACATTGGAGATAACAGCCCTATGTCTCGTGCTCCGGAGAGGCTTTGTTTTATTTGAGTATGAATCCGGAGATTACAATGTGTGAGAGAAGGGAGAACGGATCTCCATGCCTGAGCTAAATCCTAAGACCCCCATAGTCTAGTGGTGGGGGTGGCTTATATAGAGTGTGTCACCCCTTCACCTCCTATGTTACAAAGTGGGGCATTGATGTTGTAACGCCAGATGGTGCTTCGACTGCCTTGTCGACTGTCGGTCTTCGCATATCCGAGTGAGACATATGGTCGAGTGGTTGACTGTCGCCGAGTGGATGGAACATACTCGGTCAAGTGAATAGTATGTATGTATTAATCCGGACCCACCTGGTGTGTGGACCCCATGGTATTATGATATTTCGACCCTTCATGGGCCTACCTGTTTTGTGTATCCCCGACAAGTACATACCTTTGAATGATGTTGATGACCCTGTTCGTAGGTGAACTTGTTGGCGATGCTCGAGGTTGATGAAGATCATCTTGAGTTTGGAGAAATCCTTCTTGTTCTAGAACTCTCATCACCTACAAAGGTTAGTCATACAAGAAAAAATAGTGGATATATCCAATTGACATGTCACTACTTAAGATTTGCAGTTAAGGTCAAGTATATGTCAAGGATATTTTTGTTGTCTTCTTCCTTCCATCATCAAGAGGGGTTGTGGATACTTCGTAATGACAACATTGCATATGACTGGAGTTGATGGCAGTCTTGTGGAATGAAGTTCTTCCAAGTACCTACAAAAGGTTAGATGCAATACAAGGGAGCATAGAATTCCAAGGGATATGATAATGAGTTACGATAACATGCAGATAATAGTAAAGCTAATGTCCTTGCTTGCAACCGAGTGAGTCTAGCTCAATTTAAAGTATCAATGATGTTCAACTCACTCCTCAAATGACAAAATGTTTTCAAATCAAGTGGCTTAGTAAATATATCAGCCAATTGCTTGTTAGTGTGAACATGCTTAAGATTGATATCTCCTTTGGCAACATGATCACGAATGAAATGATGTCGAACTTGAATATGCTTGGTTCGAGAATGTTGCATAGGATTATGTCCAATTTTAATAGCACATTCATTGTCACAAAGTAATGGAACATTTTTAACGTTAATTCCATAATATTTAAGCATTTGTATCATCCATAGTAATTGCGCACAACAAGATCCAGCAGCAATATACTGAGCTTCGGCAGTAGATAGAGATACCGAGTTTTGTTTCCTGGAGGACCAAGACACAAGAGATCTTCCTAAAAATTGACAAGTACCCGATGTGGAATTTCTATCAACCTTGTCACCGGCATAGTCTGAATCGAAATAGCCAACAAGATTAAAAGAAGATCCCTTGGGATACCAAATGCCAAAGATTGGTGTTTGTATCAAGTATCTCACAATACGTTTCACAGCCAAAACATGGCACTCCTTAGGTGCAGCTTGATATCCAGCACAAATGCAAACACTAAGCATGATATCGGGACGAGATGCATATTGATATAACAATGAACCAATCATAGATCGATAAACCTTTTGATCAACCGGTTCATCCTCCCTGGTAAGGTCAACATGTCCACTAGTGGGCATAGGAGTTTTCATACCTTTGCAGTCCTGCATGTTGAACTTCTTGATTAAGTCCTTGGTATACTTAGTTTGAGAGATGAAAGTTCCTTCTCTTGATTGCTTGATTTGCAATCCAAGAAAGAATTTCAGCTCACACATCATAGACATCTTATACTTTTCAGACATTAACGTTCCAAATCTTTCACTAAATTGAGGGTTAGTGGAACCAAAGATAATATCATCCACATAGATTTGGCATACAAATAATTCTCCATTAACTCTCTTAGTGAACAAGATTGCATCAATTTTACCAATTTCAAAACCTTTTTCGATGAGAAACTTCGTTAAGCATTTATACCAAGCACGAGGGGCTTGCTTAAGACCATAAAGAGCTTTGCGAAGCTTGTAAACATGATTAGGTTTCTTAGGATTCACAAAGCCAGGTGGTTGCTTAACATAAAATTCTTCCTCTATTTCACCATTTAAAAAGGCAATTTTGATGTCCATTTGATAAAGTGTGATATCATGGTGATTAGCATAAGCAAGAAGAATACAAATAGCTTCATGTCTAGCAATGGGGGAATAAGTCTCACCATAGTCCATACCTTCGACTTGCGTATATCCTTGGGCTACAAGACGAGCCTTGTTACGTACGACTTGACCATCTTCGTCTTGTTTGTTCTGAAACATCCATTTGGTTCCGATGATGTTGTGCTCATCTTTGGGTTTCTCCACAAGTGTCCACACTTTGTTCCTCTCGAAGTTGTGTAGATCTTCATGCATTGCGTTCACCCAATCATCGTCTGCAAGAGCTTGTTCTACCTTTAAAGGATCAATGCTAGAGATGAAAGAATAATGCTCACAATAGTTAGCTAGACGGTTTTTAGAGCGAGTGATTCTCCTTGTTTGTATATCACCAAAGATTTGGTTTAGGGGATGGTTCTTGGTCACTTGAGCTCGAACACGGGTCAACTTTCCATTGTTGGATGGTGGAGCTTCTTCTTCTTCTTCATTATCTCGTTCATCTTCATTGTTGTTGAAGGTGTCGTTCCCTTGAAGTGGTGGTGAAGGTGGTTGTGGTGGATCTTCATCATGCACTTCCTCCTCTTCATCATCTTGTCGTGTACCGCTTGTGGATGCCTCCATGTCGTGTTGAGGTTCTCCTTGATGTGAAGTGGGAGCTTACACTTGAGTTTTGATGAAGTACTTTCCTTCACCTCCATGGGACGAATCTTGTAGATGGTTAGATGTAGTATCGCTTCCGAAGATCCTTATCACCTACATAATTTGTCAATTGGTCGACTTGCGAACCATTAGATTCATCAAACTTCACATCTACCATATTCTCAACTTTTCGAGTGAAGTTGGTGTAGACACGGTAAGTGTGAGAGTTCAATCCGTAACCAAGTAGGAATCTTTCATGAGATTTAGGAGCAAATTTAGTACGACGATGCTTGTCAAGAATGTAGCACATTGAGAAAAATACCCAAAAGTATCTGACTTGGGGTTTGTTATGAGTAGCTCATATGCTGTTTTACCGAGAAGCTTGTGCAAGTAAAGTCGGTTTGTGGCATGACATGTTGTTTCAACGGCTTCTGCCCAAAAGTGCCTTGGTGTCTTGTATTCGTCAAGCATCGTTCTTGCCATTTCAATAAGCCTCTGGTTCTTCCTCTCAACAACTCCATTTTGTTGAGGTGTGTACGTAGCCGAGAACTCATGTGAGACACCTTCTTCGTCAAGAAAGGCATCCACATGGGTGTTCTTGAACTCTGATCCATTATCACTCCGAACCTTCTTGATCTTCACTTCAAACTAATTTTGCGCTTTGCGAGCAAAGTTCTTGAGGATCTTTTGAACCTGCGACTTATCAGCAAGAAAGAATACCCACGTAAATCTGGAAAAATCACCAACTATAGCTAGACCATAGGAATTTCCATCGAGACTCTTGTAAGCATTGGGACCAAAAAGATCCATGTGAAGTAACTCGAGTGGCCTCCTAGTAGTCATGATATTCTTAACGAGATGACTTCCACCTACTTGCTTTCCAGCTTGACAAGCACTACAAAGTCTATCTTTGTCAAAGATAACATCTTTAACTCCAAGTATATGATCACCTTTGATTAGCTTATCTAGATTTTGCATGCCTACATGTCCAAGTCTTCTATGCCAAAGCCAACCTTTAGAAGATTTTGCAATTAAACAAGTGCGAGGCTTGGACCTTTTAGTGAAATCAACAATGTATAGATCACCTCTACGGAAACCGGTAAAGACCATTTTATGATTATCTTGGCGAAACACTTGGCAATCCACTTTCATAAATAAAAAAATTGAAACCGAAATCGGCAAGTCTAGAAACGGAAAGAAGATTGTAGCCAAGGGATTCAACAAGCATGACATTTTTAATAGAGCTATCATGAGATATGGCCACCTTACCAAGGCCAAGTACCTTACCCTTAGAGTTGTCTCCAAAGTTCACGTACCGTCGAGGACCTTGATTAGGCGTGATCTCTTGGAACATGTCTCTATCACCTATCATATGATCCGTACATCCACTGTCAAGAATCCACTCTTTTCCTCCGGACATGTAGTCCCTAAAGTTTGTCATAAGACTCAGATCCTTCATGATCTTCTCATACTTGATGTCGAACAACTCATCTTCTTCATAGTATCCATGTTCCACATTGTCATCATCAAGTGGGAAATCCTCGTCATAAAGAACAAGGGATTCGTTAGAATAGTAATCATGACAATGTTCAAGTTTATGAATGCGAATGGCTTCAAATATAATGTTGTTAATAGTGGTGACATCTCCTTTAGCATGCATAAGATCACGGAATTCAAATAGGCTTTTATCAAAGTTTAGATCAGTAGGCTTCATTTTGTGAAAAGCAATAGTTTTATGAAGAATTTCATCAAGATTTCCTAAGGAAAGATTCTGATATAAATTCTCCAAATCAGTCCATGAGGTATAGGCACATGAAAAATTCTTCATTCGAGAGAGCACGAACCTTGGTAAACCTCTAACAATAAGATTGACAGCTCTTAGGTTACAAAGCATGTTAATTTCCTCTTTGCGTGTGGGATGCAATTCATTAATGGGGAGCACATAGGGGTTTTCAATGTATTCAGTTAAATGGAATCTATCTAATTGATCAATCATGGCATTCTTCCATTGACTATAGTACTCTCCATCAAGAATGAGCACTCTACAACTCAAACTCTACTCTAGACACATCCATCTTCCTCCATGGTGATTAAACCAAAGCAATGGAGACCAAAGCTCTGATACCACTTGTAGGATCGAGAGATGCGTGTCTAAAGGGGGGGGTGAATAGACTATTAGCAGAAACTTATAACCTAACCTTATCCAAGTTAATTGGTTGGCAGATTTTAACTATTTTAGCAAGTCTAGATAGTCAAACAGCCCTACACATGCATGTCTACAAGTATGGTAGCGGAAAGTAAAGACATTGCACATGTAAGTAAAGAGATAGGGTAGGAAGATCAAACGCAATAGGAGACGCAAGGATTTTTCTTGTGGTTCCGATAGGTGGTGCTATCGTATGTCCATGTTCATGGAGTCTTCAACCCACGGAGGGTAACAGCCGCGAGAGTCCATGGAGGGCTCTACCCACGGAGGGTTCCACGAAGAAGCAACCTTGACTATTCCATGCGGCTTCCGTCCACAAAGGACTAACCTCACTATGGGTAGGTCTTCACGAAGTAGGCTATCTCCTTGCCCTTACAAACTTCTTGGTTCACTCCACAACACGAAGTAGGAGGCTCCCAAGCGACACCTAGCCAATCTAGGAGGCACCACCCTCCAAAAGGTAATAGGCTCGATAATGATGATGAACTCCTTGCTCTTGTGCTTCAAGATAATAGACTCCTCAACACACAATCTCTCTCACACAAATTTAGCTTGGTAGAAGAGATGGGATTGGTGGAAAGCAACTTGGGGAGGCTAGAAATCAAGATCCATATGGTTGGAGTGGAAGATCTTGACCTGAAAACAAGGGTAGGTGGTTCTCTCTCAAAAAACTGAGTAGGATAGGTATGGAATAGTTCCAAGTGCTTCTCTATCGAGTGGGTGGTGGTGAAGGGGTACATATAGGCATCCCAAAAAATCCAACCGTTACACACAATAAGTTAGACTCGATGACACCAAAGTGTAGAACTCGGTGGTACCAAAGTGACAAAAAGTGGCAACTTTTGAATCTCGGAGGGACCGATATACAACTCTCGGTTGCACCGACAAGGTCGCCAACGGTAAGATTTACCAGTCTCGGTGATGCCGATTCACCATTCTCGGTCGGACCGAAAATGTGAATTTTCGTAACAGAAAGTTGGCAACCAAACTCGGTGGCACCGAGTGCAATGTCGGCTGCACCGAAGTGTTAGGGTTTGGCTGAGTCTGTCTAGGGTTTGGAACTCGGTGGCACCGGGATAGGAAAGTTGGTTGCACCGATTTGACATGTTTGGCTTAGGACAGACTTTAGTGGGAGAGTATGTGGATGTTTTGGTGACTATCACTTATGCATGTTTGAGCATATTGTTCACCATCAAAACTTTACCCTCTTTTAATAGTATTGGCCTTCCTATAGACTCAAAGTGATTTCTCACAAATGTAAAATGTAGAGTCCTCTTGCTTGAAGCTTGGCCAACTATTTCCTGCATCTTGGGGTAATTCCACAATCTCCTCAAACCTTTTGCCAACTCAAATCTCCATGGACTATTATCTGAAATATACTCTATAGAGGTGTTAGTCCAAGAGACAATGTATGTTGTCATGAATTATCAAAACCACCAAGGGAGTATGTTGTGCTTTCACCCAAGTAATCACCAAGTTTGCTACCGGGCAGTAGAACCGTATGATTAGCAATATCGCTAGACACCTTGATCCGGGCACGATTGCTACTCCTGTTCGCCGAGCTGGGGAACTGTTTTCCCATTTCTTCGTTCTTTGACTCTTGCAGCACTAGAAGTACTTCTCCACCGATGCGCTTCATTATATGTCTTTATAATACAACATTCATAGTTTGATGGCAGCGGAGGCGGTGATGGTCGCTTCAAGGCATCCAGAGTGCGCTTCGCTTTCACCAGATCTACCGTTTCCTTCGGAGGTGGATGTTTCCGTGCAAAATGGGCCTTCACTTCGGCTTTACTGATTTCATCGTTTTCTTTGTCAGTCCTCTCATGTGGTAACTTTGGAATAGGATTGAGGCTTGGACCATATTCAAATTTCTTCCCCCCTATTGTATTGCTAGCTGCTGGAGCGGCGACAACATCGCTCTTCCATCGCAGAGGAGGCAGAGTTGCGTGACGCGCCGGAGGAGGAGGCTAAGTGGCCTCACATGTCGTAGGAGGCGGAGTGGCCTAACGTGCCGGAGAAGGAGGCTGAGTGGCCTCCCGCGCTGTAGGAGGCGGCGGAGTGCCCTGATGACTCGTCATAGGAGGAGGAGGAGGAGGCGGAGTGCCCTGACTCGCCGGAGGAGGAGGAGGAGGAGGAGGTGGAGGCGTCTAGTTTGGAGGCTTGATGTACTCCTTCCGCCATAGACATGTACTCCTCAGAGCATGAACCAGCTGATTCTCCCCTTCACCTGTACGATGGTCAAGCTCGAGCTCCTCAAATCCCTTCATTACTTCATCCACCATCACAATAGCATAGCCATGTGGAATCAGAAGGCAATGAAAAGCTCTGTTGGGTTGAGGTGCAACAGAGCCGACAACTGCCTTGAAAGTGAGGTTCCGGAATTTCGTCATAAGCTCGCAATGTTGAGCCTCCGTGATAGTATCCATGGGGTAGCTAGGTGTTGTGAAGTCGGGATGAACGAGCTCCGTGGAAGCCATGCTTCTTCTTCGCTGAGATGATGGGGTAGCATCTGGGGTAGCTTTGTGCCGCTTAGATGGTTGGCTGGCAGCTCGCTAGCTCTCAAGTTCCTCTAGCTTTTCTAGTCTTGCATTAAGCTTTTGCATGTCGCTTAGCTCCTCTTTCCTCTTTCTCTGTCGGCTTTTCTAACCGCCTCTTTCGGGAAACCCAACCTTCCATGGAACGGAGCCTGGTGTCCCTCGTGTTCGTCCAGGGTGCTCAGGATTCCCGAGGGCCTCATTCATCTCGTCCTTCTCTGTCGGGAATGAACGTCCCTGCCTGCGCTGCGGTGATATACTTCTGAAGCCTCTTGACGGATATGGCAAGTTGCTCGTTCATCCAACGACACTTCCCTGTTTCAGGGTCCAAAGTTCCCCTAACCCCGAAGAATCAAGTCCTTGAACGGTTTGGCCAGTTCAACGACTCTGGTTCGACCCCTTTAGCAATCAGGTCATCCTCAGCATTGTCCCACAACGGCCGGGCTTTGAGGTAGCCACCTGACCCCGTGTCATGGTGATATTGCTTATTTGCAGCATTGTTCTTGTTTGTCTAACAATTTCTTACTCTTGTTCGATGTCTTGTAGGCCACAAATTCGGGCTAGTAATCTCTTATCTTCTCAAATCGGCTGATGAATTATGGAGTCACTAGTAGAAAACAGACCTTTCGTCCCAAGAATTAGTCCCGGTCTGGTTATGAGCCGGTACTAAAGACGGTATTAGTCCCGGTTCGTGCTGGATCCAACGGCTAGGAGCAGGGCAACCTTTAGTACCGGCTCGTGAGCGATCTTTAGTACCGGTTCGTGTCACGAGCCGGTACTAAAGGGGGCGTGGCAGGCTTTTGATCAGACTTGGGCCCCGCGTGCACCTTTAGTACCGGCTGGTGTCACCAGCCAGTCCGAAAGACGTCCTACATATACGCTTCGTCCACAGCCGATCGAAGGGGCTCCCATTTCTCTGTTTCCTCCCCTATTCTTCTTCTTGCTCGAAGCTCATCCTCCATTTTGCCAAGGATTTGTCAAGATTTAAAGGCACCCCATCTATCCAAGTGTTCATAAAGGTTAGCAACTTTGCTCCTTCATCTCTCATTGCTAATTAGCTTGTGGTATGCTCAAAGATATGTGATTTGTGGGTTTTATCTAGGTTTTGGAGGAGTGATATCATTATGTGGGAGTTTATTTGATTTATATGCAATTTGAGCTCAAATTAACTTGTTAGGTTGCATATGTGTAGGTGTGGTTTATTTAGTGCCTTCCCATCCCCGGCCGTCCTAACCACCGTCGATCGTCCGCACCGTCTCGTCGCGGCACCGGCCACCTGGGTGAGCCTCTTGTTCTTCTTAAAACCTTTAAAAAAAATTATTTGTATGATTTAGATAGCTGCGTGTACGATTTACTTACTTGTATTATTTTTAGTTATTCTATAGTATCATGGTTATGGTATCCGCCCACATCGGCCCTCGTCCAGTCTATGATTCAGATGTGGTATGTCGTTATCTTTTATAACTATTTCACACATCATCTAATGTCTATGACAATTAATTATGCGACCAAATTGATGTAGATGTTTTTATCTATGGGAAGTAGTTGAACCAGAAATTCCAACCGACTATGCAATTTTGCTCCAGAAATTAACACAAGCTGGAAAAGAAATTGATCATTTGAAAGAAAAATTGAAAAGAACTGAAGATGAGAAGATGGGATTGGAGTTGCATGTTGCCGATATCGTAGATGATCACAAGAACAAGATGGCTGGAATGCGCTTAAAGCTTAGAAAGATTAGAAAATATGCCATTGATAAAGAGGCTTGGTATCATTATGTTGTTGGCTCAATTGTTATTTTAGTTGCGATTATGATCGCATTTGTTGTTGCATTTACATGTTTTAGATAGTTGTACGTTGTTTTATGAGATCTATGTATGAACTATAAGTATCTATTATTTGCAGTAATAACATTTGGTCACTGCTAGCTCTACTTTTGGTTGTAATGTGATGATGGATAATTTGGTCACTTCGATGTTCTGTAGTGAACATGAGCCGGCGATGGATGTACGATGACCGACTAAGTCTAGGGTTTCTTAATGGCCTGCATGATTTTATTCGTGTGGCTAAGGCAAACAAGAAGAATGGTTTCATGTGTTTTCCATGTTGTGACTGTAAGAATGATAGGAATTACTCTACCTCAAAAACCCTTCACTACCACCTGCTAAAGTCCGGTTTCATGTCTGGCTATAGTTGTTGGACCAAGCACAGAGAAAGAGGGGTTATAATGGAAGACAATGAAGAAGAAGAGGAGGATGACAACTATCCTTTCGCTGATACAACAATGGGGGAAGCTGAAGAAGAGGCATCAATGGGGGAAGCTGAAGAAGAGCCATCAGATGAGCCCGCTGATGATTTGGGTCGGGTTATTGCTGATGCAAAGAGAAACTGCAAAAATGATAAGGAGAGGTTGAATTTGAAACGCATGTTAGAGGATCACAAGAAATTATTGTATCCAAATTGTGAAGATGACCAGAAAAAGCTGGGTATCACACTGGAATTGCTGCAATGGAAGGCGAAGAATGGTGTAACTGACAAGGGATTTCAAGAATTGCTGATAATGATAAAGAAGATGCTTCCAAAGGATAACGAATTGCCTGAAAGTACGTACAAAGCAAAGAAGGTTGTCTGCCCTTTAGGATAAGAGGTGCAGAAGATACATGCATGCCCTAATGACTGCATCCTCTACTGTGGTGAGGAGTACGAGAATTTGGATGCATGCCCGGTATGCGGTGCACTGCGCTATAAGATCCCTCGCGATGACCCTGGTGATGTGGAGGGCGAACGCCATAGGAAGAGGGTTCCTACCAAGGTGATGTGGTATGCTCCTATAATACCACGGTTGAAATGTTTGTTCCGAAACAAAGAGCATGCCAAGTTGTTGCGATGGCACAAAGAAGAACATAAGAAAGACAGGATGTTGAGAGCACCCGCTGATGGGTCGCAGTGGAGAAAAATTGAGAGGGAGTTCGAGGACTTTGCAGCTGATGCAACAAACTTATGGTTTGGTCTTAGTATAGACGGCATGAATCCTTTTGGGGAGCAGAGCTCCAATCACAGCACCTGGCCCGTGACTCTATGTATCTACAACCTTCCTCCTTGGTTGTGCATGAAGCGAAAGTTCATTATGATGTCTGTGCTCATCCAAGTCCCTAAGCAACCCGGCAAAGACATTGATGTCTACCTAAGGCCACTAGTTGATGAACTTCTACAGTTGTGGAAAAAACCAGGTGTACGTGTGTGGGATGCGCACACACAAAAGGAAATTCACCTACGAGCGTTGCTGTTTGTAACCATGAATGATTGGACTGCTCTTAGTAACCTTTCAGGACATACAAACAAGGGATACAATGCATGCACACACTGTTTAGATGATACTAAAAGTATATATTTGGATAAATGTAAGAAGAATTGTACTTGGGACATCGTCGATTTCTACCGATCATGCATATCTTAAGAAAGGCAGGCAACCATTTCAGAGGTGAGCCAGATAACCGGAAGAAGCCTGGCCTCTGTACTGGTGAATATATATTTGATATGGTCAAGGATTTATAGGTAATCTTTGGAAAGGGTCCTGGCGGACAATATGTTCCGAATGACGCCAATGGACACGCACCCATGTGGAAGAAGAAATCTACATTTTGGGAACTTGAGTATTGGAAAGCCCTAGAGGTCCGCAATGCAATCGACGTGATGCACGTGACAAAGAATCTTTGTGCGGACCTGCTAGGCTTCTTGGGTGTGTATGGAAAGATAAAAGATACACCGGAGGCACGGGAGGACAAGCAAAGAATTAACGAAAAAGACGGCATGCCTCCAAAGCAGTATCAAGGTCCTGCCAGCTACGCTCTTACGAAAGAAGAGAAGGAAATCTTTTTTGAATGCCTGCTTAGTATCAATGTCCCGTATGGCTTCTCATCGAATATAAAGGGAATAATAAATATGGCAGAGAAAAAATTTCAAAATCTAAAGTCTCATGACTGCCACGTGATTATGACGCAATTACTTCCGGTTGCACTTAGGGGGCTTCTACCGGAAAATGTTTGATTAGCCATTGTGAAGCTATGCGCATTCCTCAATGCAATTTCTCAGAAGGTAATCGATCCAGAAATCCTACCAAGGTTACAGAATGACCTGGTCCAATGTCTTGTCAGTTTCGAGTTGGTGTTCCCTTCATCCTTCTTCAATATTATGACACACGTTCTAGTTCACCTAGTCGAAGAGATTAACATTCTGGGTCCTGTATTTCTACACAATATGTTCCCCTTCGAGAGGTTCATGGGAGTCTTAAAGAAATATGTTCATAACCGTGCTAGGCCAGAAGGAAGCATCACAAAGGGATATGGAACAGAGGAGGTTATTGAGTTTTGTGTTGACTTTGTTCCTGACATTAAGCCGATTGGTCTTCCTGAATCGCGGCATGAGGGGAGACTGGGTGGAAAAGGCACATTAGGAAAGAAAGAAGCAATAAATATGGAAGGGCATTCTTTCACTCAAGCACACTACACGGTTCTACAAAATTCCACCTTGGTGACACCATATATGGAGGAACACAAGGATATTGTACGGTCCAAGAACCCGGAACAGTCTGACCCCTGGATTGAACGTAAACATATGGAGACTTTTGCCGGTTGGTTGTAAACAAATCTCATCAATGACAATGATGTTCCAGATGAACTGTACTGGTTGGCCAAGACAACAAGTTCGACTGTAACGACTTTCAAAGGGTACGAGATAAATGGGAATACATTTTACACGATCGCCCAAGATAAAAAGAGCACCAACCAAAACAGTGGTGTCTGCTATGATGCAACTAACTTTCAAGACACATATTATGGTTACATAGAGGAGATATGGGAACTTGACTATGGACCTGATCTTAAGGTCCCTTTGTTTCGGTGCAAATGGGTCAAATATACTGGAGGCGGGGTACAGGTAGACCCGCAGTACGGAATGACAACAATGGATCTCAACAATCTTGGATACACAGATGACTCATTCGTCCTAGACAATGATGTGTCTCAGGTTTTCTATGTGAAGGACATGTCTAGCAAACCAAGGAGAAAAAAAGATAAGGAAGCGAATACATCATATGATGAGCCAAAGTGCCACATAGTTCTTTCAGGGAAAAGGAACATTGTGGGAGTGGAGGACAAGACAGACATGTCAGAAGATTATGAAAAGTTTCATGAAATCCCTCCCTTCAGAGTGAAGACTGACCCAAGCATCATGTTAAATGATGAAGATTGTCCATGATTACGGTGCAATCATAAGCAAGGGACAAACACGCAGAAAAAGTCTTACACTGCGAGATCCCACTCTGGGATGCGACCGGCTTCACCGTCATCACTTTCTATGTGAAGGACATGCACGCATTTTCTAGCATGGTATCTTTGTAACCGTTTTTGCCGTAACCCTCTCAACTCTTTAGAAGTTGCTATGTGGGTGAAATTATGATGTCATGCCAAGTTACAACGTTTTCAGAGTTCATTTGTACTGCTTTTCAAATTCAGGGTCATTTAGCTCAAAATAAATCATTAAATGCATGAAAAAATCAAATGAAGTCAGAAATGGTTGAAAATTGATGATGTTCCTTTGAATGGTGCATATTAAACACACAAAAAGTATGGAGTTAAAATAAGTTATTGAAAATGAAATCCCTTTGTAATAGATGAGTTTTCGTCCGAAACCCTCATACCTCGAAAGAGATTGTCCAATCTGTACACGAAGTGCATGCAGTTTTTGTCGTAACCCTCTCAACTCATTAGAAGTTGCTATGTGGGTGAAATTATGATGTCATGCCAAGTTACAACCTTTTCAGAGTTCATTTGTACTGCTTTTCAAATTTAGGGTCATTTAGCTCAAAATAAATCATTAAATGCATGAAAAATATCAAATGAAGTCAGAAAGGGTTGAAAATTGATGATGTGACTTTGAATGGTGCATATTGAACACCCAAAAAGTATGAAGTTAAAATAGTTTATTAAAAATGAAATGCCTTTGTAATAGATGAGTTTTCGTCCGAAACCCTTATACTTCGAAAGAGATTGTCCAATTTGTACACCAAGTGCATCCAGTTTTTGCCGTAACCCTCTCAACTCTTTAGAATTTGCTATATGGGTGAAATTATGATGTCATGCCAAGTTACAACCGTTTCAGAGTTCATTTGTACTGCTTTTCAAATTTAGGGTCATTTAGCTCAAAATAAATCATTAAATGCAAGAAAAATATCAAAAGAAGTCAGAAAGGGTTGAAAATTGATGATGTGCCTTTGAATGGTGCATACTAAACACACAAAAAGTATGGAGTTAAAATAAGTAATTGAAAATGAAATCCCTTTGTAATAGATGAGTTTTCGTCCGAAACCCTCATACTTCGAAAAAGATTGTCCTATTTGTACACGAAGTGCATCCAGTTTTTTCCGTAACCCTCTCAACTCTTTAGAAGTTGCTATGTGGGTGAAATTATGATGTCATGCCAAGTTAAAACCTTTTGAGAGTTCATTTGTACTGCTTTTCAAATTTAGGGTCATTTAGCTCAAAATAAATCATTAAATGCATGAAAAATATCAAATGAAGTTAGAAAGGGTTGAAAATTGATGATGTGCCTTTGAATGGTGCATATTGAACACACAAAAAGTATGGAGTTAAAATAAGTTATTAAAAATGAAATCCCTTTGTAGTAGACGAGTTTTCGTCTGAAACCCTCATACTTCGAAAGAGATTGCTATGTGGGTGAAATTATGATGTCATGCCAAGTTACAACCTTTTTAGAGTTCATTTGTACTGCTTTTCAAACTCGAGATATGACATTTCAAATGCCATTTAATCAAATTGTCTTATACAACAGTTTAAGTTGTTCAAACATGCATGGAAACGCCATAAACAGAATCTTTATATTTTTCTGATATATTTTCATATATTATTTATTTCCATTGGAGTCATAGTTTTTGTATGATTTTTTAAAGTTTAGGGGTTTTTCTGAAAATAATAACTAATAATCAGTTAAAAAAACCTTTAGTAACGGTGCGAGCCACGCACCGGTACTAAAGGTCCACTGCCCCACGCGTTTTTGGGGAGGACCTTTAGTACCGGTGCGTGGTTCGCACCGGTACTAAAGACTCGTTTAGTACCGGTGCGAGCCACGCACTGGTACTAAAGGTCCTCCACATATAAATAGTGGAGGCCTCGTCCCGGTGCGAGCCATGCACCGAGAGAAGCTCATTCGTGTGCCGCCAGGCTGCCGGAAATAGCCGTCGCCGCCGCACGCCGCCCCGCCGCCGCGCGCCCCCCCGCCGCCACCGCCCCGACGCCGCACCGACGCCGCCCCGACAGCGCCCCACCCAACTCCGGCTCCGGTGAGTGCCCGGCCGCCCCCTCCATTATTCATGTTTTTCTGTTAATTTAGTTAGTTTAGGTTTAGGTTTAATTTAGTTAGGTTAGGTTTAATTTAGTTAGTTTAGGTTTAAGTTAGTTTAATTTAGTTTCTTAGGTTAATTATTAGGTTAGTTAATTGGTTAATTAGTTTAGTTTAGTTTGTTTAGGTTTAATTTAGTTTAGGTTTAGTTTAGTTTAGGTTTAATTTAGTTTAGGTTTTGTTTAGTTAGTTAGTTAGGTAGGTCGTCCTTAGGTTATTAGGGTATGTGTTAATTTTGTTAGATGCTAAGTGTTATTTAATTTGATAGATGCTAAGTGTTAATTTTGCTAAGTTTTATTTAATTTGTTTTCATAATTAAGTGTTTCTTCTCAACGTCAACGATGCCGATCCCGCATCCTCGTCGTCGAGTCACCGGAGTAGGTCACTTGCTTGAGCCGAGGGGCCCTGTTAGGGATTGGGCTCCGCCGGGCTGGTACTAGGAGGTGCTGCCTTCCGGGCGGCGCAGCTTGGTGAGGAGCCAGCCCATCGTCGACCTGGAGGTTTTGTGGTGGCGGCCGCATGGGCCATTGAGTTTTCAGAGGCTTGAGTCCCCTGCGGAGGTGGTACAGTACCATGTCAGCAAGGAGAACGAGCACGTCCGTCGCTACATGGCAACTTTGGAGGCCAGGTCCGACAATACCTGGCAGATTCTTCAGGGATCTCACTGCAGCTATGTTCCTGTGATGGTTCCTTCTCTTTGCGTGTCCACCGCCCGCCCCGATATCTGCCTGGCGCTAGGGTTCTAGCTAGATCGATATATTAGCTACTATACATGTATTATTATGATGTATTAGCTAGATCGATGGATTAGCCAATGTATTAACAATTATCCGAGATTACGAGATGAGATCTTTTCTAAGAACTACTATATATGTATTCGATGATGCATTATTAATTAACTATGAGTTATTTTGCTTCTTGAATGCATGCTAATTTGAATACTAATTTGTTTTATCTATATTATTATGGATTAGTTATTAAGCTATGGACAATACCGGTAGAGCTCATGAAGAGGACATCTTTGACATGATACGCTCCTCCAAAAACCCAGCGGACCTTCTGGGTGAATCACATGATGATGACGGCTCACAATATCTGAACGATTACGGCAATGGATGTGAGGCCGAGGAAGAACAACTTATGTTCCAAAATCCGGAACAACTAACAATGTCCGGCGAGGTATATACACATATTAGCCTCTGGTGATCATTACATGTGTATTAATTGATTTGTATAATATATATTAACAAATCTTTTTTATTTTAATTATCAGCCCTCTGGATCGAGCCAATCTAGTAGAAAGGTACGAGGCGGTGCCAAAATATTGGACGGCAACGTAAAGCTCAATCTTGATGCTTTCAAACATGATGGCGCATCGACTCACCCTGAAGCCAATACCAAGACATTTGTGCGTCAATGCAGAGTGGTTGTTAGGGATGGAGTCCCGATCACAATGCAAGAATGGATTCAACCAAACAACCCAAAATTAGGAGTGAATTATGTTGATTCAAGAATTAAAGATACCCTTTGGCGAGATCTCATGGAGCATTTCATCCTACCAGATTCTCTCTCGAAGCGCCAAAGGGAAAAAGTCAAGGAGTTTGCTCTCCATAAGATGGCCGACGCGTTCCAGACTTGGAAGAAAAGATTATGGACCGAGTACAATGCTAGAGGCCAGAAGGCGCCTGAATTCATAGGAATATACGAGAAGGTAAGGAATCACTGGGAGGCATTTATCGAGTACAAGACATCGGAAGCTGCTATGGAGAAGTCGGCAAAGAATAAGATAAATGCGGAGGAAAAAAAAGTATCACCATAAACTAGGGACAGGTGGATACAAGTCAGCCATTCCTAAGTGGGATGCATTAGAGAATAAGATGCATGCTGAAGGGATCACTCCGGTAACATTCCACTGGCCCCAGAGGTGCAGGAATTGGTTTTATTGCGCATGGGGGAAAGTTGGACCCAGCAACAGGGAAGATTATTGCACTGGCCAGTCTGAAGCATGCATCAGATGAGTTGATTGATGCAATAAAAGCTGCCCAAGAAGGACGGTTTCACCCCGATAGAGAGAACGACGAGCTTACACGCGCCCTCGGGAATCCCGAACACGGAGGACGAACACGAGGCGTGGGCATTGTTCTGTGGCACGAGGGGTTTGCGGGATGGAAGGACAGTTATAAAAGCCGTTCGAGAAAAAAGAAGGTGGAAGCAGACCGACTTTCAAAGTTGGAACAGAAGTATGAGCAACAGCAGCTGCAGATACAGATACTGACCCAGCAAAGGGAAACTCCGCAGCAGGAGGCAGGGGAACCCGTCCCATCTACACTGCCGAAAAGCAGCGTGGGTTCCACAGGGGCACCACTGGGTCACACCCCCGTGGATGATATCACCGAGAAGACATCTTGTGAGATAATCCAGAAAATGAAGAACATACCCGTGAGGGTCGCGACGGGCTATGCTTTACCAAATACACCTGATGTTCTCTGGCATGGCAATCCGGTTCCAGCTGGGCATGCTCATGTCGCGGTGGATGCAATAGAGCCAGGATATGATGAACTATTGCTTGACATCCCTAGAGGTGAGGGGGAGTCCACATTGACAGAAGCTGGCCGTGGTCTCATTCTATGGAGTAAGGACTGCATCGTCTTTCCACAGTTGGCGCTAAGGCCACCGGCTCCTCCGAGTATCGATGTCCAGCACGAGGGATCCTAGCCAGAGGCATCGCAGCGCCAGCAGTCCTCCACACCTCGCCAGCAGTCCTCCCCACCTTGCAGCAGTCCACCCTACCTCCCCAGCAGTCCTCCCCACCTCGAGAGGCGTCCCACCATGCCAGTAGTCCTCCCCACCTTGCCAGCAGTCCTCCCAACCTCGGGACGGAGCATGATGCGAGTCCATATCGTCGATATCAATCTTCGCCGCGTGAGCCGACTCCACCCCGGTAGCGGTCCCGCCAGCAAGGCTCCCAAAAGAGGAAGGCCAGCAACAGTCCTCTTCAGAATAAAGCAAAGAAGAAACCCAAGCCTCCGGCCAAAAGGAAGCTGCCTTACGACATGACACCAGAGGAAAACAAAATTGAAAGCGATCGCCAAGTGAAAGCCTTTTTTGCGAAGAACACCGTGTCGCCAAAGGAGGTAATACCCAAGGAAGTCCAAGAGCACTTTATGGAACACTTTATTGATCGACCCCCGACATATGTCGAGTGTATGCCAACAGACTATGAGCGACAAATTCAGAAGGCAAGTGAGCAGAGAAGTCGGCCCAACCCAAGGAAGAAGTCGGGAAGTACGACATCAACGATAGGTGGTACTACTAGCGGGAAAACAGTTCCCCGGCTCGGAGAACAATCCAAGCAATCGATCTCTCCGCTCAAGGTGAGTACCAATCGAAGCAAGAAATCAATCCAACCAGTCGACGTCCAAGGCAACCCAATCGACCTCGAAGAAGGAGAGGCTGCAGGTCTCACTCTTGGACAAATCCTTGGCACCAAGGAAATCCATGGGTACGGTGCAACTGAGTATGCAATGCAATATGCCGTCGGAAAACCACTTGTCACGCCTGAGCAGTACAAGGAACTACCAACTGCAATGCGACGGTTGCATGATTGGTACCTGCCTGAAGCAAAGCGAGCGACGACGGCGGTCATGGTCAAAGTAAGAAAAGAGCATTACGTCAATGCATGTGACATCTGTCTTGAATTCTCAGAACTTTTCCAGTTATACCACATGGACTCTATCGACAAAAGTCTCGTCAGTTGTTATTGTCTGTAAGTGATTTATATCTTTAATATTTAAGTCTCTAGCTAAGATATCGTTCATTGGCTTATCCTCACTATATATGTTCTTTTTTACGCTATTATGCAGATTGAAGATGTGGGAATTGAAACAAGAGGGAATCGATGACACTGGGTTGATCGACCCAAGTACCGTTAATGGTCATGTGGTAAAACATTATGCCAAGGACACAGAAGATCTCTTGGAAAATTTTCTAGAGGCACTAATGAATACCAAATCTACTATAATATTTCCTTACAACATGGGGTGAGTGTTTACTCTCTTGTATACTACTCATTCTATTTTTTCTTACTAGCTCGTTGTCAAGTGTAGTTGATGAGTTATATGCATGCCTGCTTAATTATATAAACTTCTACGCAGAGACCACTATATCCTCCTAAATATTATCCTCACGAATGGACTTGTTCAAGTGTACGACTCACTAGATACACTAGAAAAATCATACGTGGACTTATTTTTTTATGATAGAATGGTAATTTCAATCTTTATTGACCTCGCTTTCTTTGATTATTTCCTAATATCAAAAGTAATTATAATAACTCTTTCGTTCTTTTTCTTTGCCGCGTAGTGTTTGGAAAAACATGATAGATAAAAACCATCACGGTCGTCAATGGAAACCGAAGCTGAAATGGAAAAAGATGCAGGTAATTAAGTAGTACTACTAGGTCCGCACATCTCTTTAATTCTAGTTTCACTACCATTATCATGCTTGATTATTAATTATCTTATTGAATTCTATTCTTTTGCAAAGTGCGCGAAGCAGCCACAGGGGACAAATTTATGTGGATACTTCATCTGCGAGAACATTCGCATCCAGACCGAAGGCCGTATACGTCGCAGAGGAGCACGTGAAAGACAACTCCAGGTTTGGCAGATGATGTCGAAGCTCTCACCCGAGAAACTCTTTGTAGCACTTCAAGAGGAATTTGCGGCATTTCTTCTTCAACATGTCATTGATGTAAACGGGGAGCACTATTACTTACCGCCGCCTCAATACTGCCAGCAAATCAGTAGTAGAAAACTGAGATTTCATCTAGTCTCGACCGGATTTTGGGCCTTAAGTTATAAGTCCAGAATATATATATATATGGATGTGTAATTCCAATTGTATATACACTGTGTATGAGATATTGTATATTATATTACATATATATATGTATATGTATATATATATGTATATATGTATTATATATATACATATATATATATATATATGCATCAACTTGTGTAATTAATGTTTACGGTATGTAGCACCGTAAAATAAATTTGAAATGAATGGAGAACACAATAAATAGAGAGAAAAACTAAAACCTAATTAAAAGCGAAAAAACAGAACACTTAGTACCGGTTGGTATCACCAACCGGTACTAAAGGTCCTCCACCACCAGCACACGCAGGCAGCCACGTGGTGGGCCTTTAGTACCGGTCCGTGGTCCAACCGGTACTAAAGGTGTGGACCTTTAGTCCCGA
Source organism: Hordeum marinum (assembly GCA_022496015.1). Lineage (NCBI taxonomy): Eukaryota > Viridiplantae > Streptophyta > Magnoliopsida > Poales > Poaceae > Hordeum > Hordeum marinum. The sequence goes on from CM039676.1 coordinate 419,449,693, forward strand.
CCCTTTAGTACCGGTTGGGGAACCGGTACTAAAGGCACATCCCGACCGGGACTACAGATTGACATTCTACTAGTGAGTCTTCCCTTTGTCGACAAACTTTGATTTCAACCCATTCTTCCACCTCCTGAATATATTTTCCATCTTCTTAAGAGCACACGCCTTGACCAGTGGCTCTATAACTAGGTTATTCGGATCCTCCTCTGGCGGTAGGGTGAAATTTGCCTTCAGCTAGGTCCAAAGATCATCTTTCTGTCTATCGGTGACATAAGAAATGTTAGGGTTGTTGTCCTTAGGCTTATTCCATTGGTTGATTTTGATCAGGATGCTGTCCCTAGCAATAGCTCCGCACTGAGCAACAAATGCGTCCTTGGTACGCTTTGGTTCAATCCGTAGGCCATCGTTCGCGAGTGCTGTGATCATGAACCTTTCTTCCTTGCCCAACCTTCTCTTCGGGCCTCGTCTCGTTACCGAAGTTTGGCTCGATCCGGAGGGCTATAAAAGAAGAAAGAAGAGTTAATATATGTACATACCAAAACAATTAATGCATCGATTAGCTAGTCAATATAGGCTTAATTAATATATATACCTCGCCGGACTTTGCAACAACTCCCTCCTCCGTTCGGTCACTAGAGTCGTCCCCATGGTCTCCTTCTTCCTCCGGCATTTGATGACTGGAGCCATCTTGATCATGTCCTTCCTCCTCCATTGTTCGATCATCAGAGTAGTAATCCTCTCCTTCAAGACCATTGGTGTCGTTGAGAAACGACAAGACATCACCTCCACCTCGGATTATGTCCCCCAACAACTGTTCTTGTTCCAAGTCTCTTTGATCCATAGTTTCTGCAAATATTAAAACATGACAATTAATATACAAACATGAGAGACGGATATATTAGTGGCAAACATAGACCTAGATAGCTAATCACAACAAGGAATCATACTACTGGCCTCGACGCTTCTACGGATTGGGGTGGCCTCCACAAATGCTTCTAGGGTTTGGGGTGGCCTTGATGCTTCTAGGGTTTGGTCGGGCAAGAGGGGGTCGCTCGACGCCCCCCTCATGTTGAAGAGTTACCGGAGTTTTCTATGAACAAAAAAAATACTACCTATCACATGACATGTCCGGCGACCGGACCGGACCGCCTCTCTCATGATTGTACGATGTCCGGATCGCCTATCTCATGAATGCCAAACAAGCGATTCTCTTAACCTTTAAGAGATTTAGCAAAATGGCACCATTCTGGATGTGCAAAAAATGATCCATATTTTTCTGATCTCATCTACCCTTCCATATGTCACGTTGTCTAGTGTTAAAGGATTCAAGAAAAGCATGGCTTCATCATTAGCTGGAAGTAACAGGCGCATAATGCTACGAAGCTCTCCAAAATTGTTTTGGAATGGAGTCCCGGATAGGATGATTAGCTTTTTGGTGCGAAGTTCAACAAGAGCCTTCCGAATATCGCTATTTGGAAGGACTTTGCTGAAATTCAAACCAAAAAGCGAATTATTCTATCCTAAACTCCGTTCCAAAACAACTTTGAAGAGCTTCGTAGCATCATACGCCTGTTACTTTTGGCTAATGATGAAGCCATGGATTTCTTCAATGCTTTGATAGACAACATGACATATAGAAGAATATATATATATAGACGAGATAAAAAAATGGATCAACTTGTGCACATCCATAATGGGGGCATTCTTGATAAATCTATGCTAGTGGAGTTTTCTATATGAACAAGTTATCGGGGACGGGGTAGACGACAATGACGCTCACCCCTAATGTCCAACGTCCGACGTCCCCCTCATATCATGTTCGACGTCCCCCCTCATGTCAAAGTTATCGGGGAGGGGGTAGACGACAACGACGCCCACCCGTCATGTCATGTCCTACGTACGGACCACCTCTCTCATGAATGTCCAACATCCGGACCGCTTATCGAAAAAACCTAAACCAAATTCTCTTCCATCTCATCTCATCTTCACAAAACATCTATCTACCACATTGAGTTATTACATTTCATCCATCTATCTATTCATCTAAAAACATCTTACATATAAAAAAACATCTCATACATCTAAAAAACATCTCATACATCTAAAAAAACATCTCATACATCTCATCTCCATGCTCACTGGAGACCATGGCTGTGCTAACAACAAAATTGTGGCAGTGGGCCATGGTGCCGCCGTGCCCGGGCATCCATGACTTGGGGGTGAGGGGAGGAGCGGCGACGTCTCACCATGGGAGTGGCATGGTCGAGGAGCGGCAATGGCGGCGTTGGGGTCAGAGATGATATAGGAGCGGCGTCGGGCTCGGGGAGGGGGAGGAGTGGAGACGGCAGGGGCGACGACGAGCGACGGCGACGGCGGGGGTGGCATCGGGGCAGCCTGTTGGAAATATGCCCTAGAGGCAATAATAAATTAGTTATTATCATATTTACTTGTTCATGATAATCGTTTATTATCCATGCTATAATTGTATTGATCGGAGACTTAGATACATGTGTGGATACATAGACAACACCATGTCCCTAGTATGCCTCTAGATAGACTAGCTTGTTGATCAAAGATGGCTATGGTTTCCTAGTCATGGACATGAGATGTCATTTGGTAACGGGATCACATCATTAGGAGAATGATGTGATGGACAATACCCAAACTACAAACGTAGCTTATGACCGTGTCAGTTTATTGCTACTGTTTTCTACATGTCAAGTATCTGTTCCCTATGACCATGAGATCATGCAACTCATTGACACCGGAGGAGTGACTTGTGTGTATCAAACGTCGCAACGTAAATGGGTGACTATAAAGGTGCTCTACAGGTATCTCTGAGGGTGTCTGTTGGGTTGGCATTGATCAAGACTGGGATTTGTCACTTCGTGTGACGGAGAGGTATCTCAGGGCCCACTCGGTAATACAACATCACAATAAGCCATGTAAGCAATGTGACTAAGTGTTAGTCATGGGATCTTGTATTAGGGAACGAGTAAAGAGACTTGCCGGTAACGAGGTTGAACTAGGTATGGAGATACCAAAGATCGAATCTCGGGCAAGTAACATACCAAAGAACAAAGGGAACATCATACGGGACTAACTGAATCCTTGACATAGAGGTTCGACCGATAAAGATCTTCATAGAATATGTAGGAACCAATATGGGCATCTAGGTCCTGCTATTGGTTATTGACCATAGAGATGTCTCGGTCATGTCTACATAGTTCTCGAAGCCGCAGGGTCTGCACACTTAAGGTTTGGTGACGTTTCGGTAGTATAGAGTTATACATGGTGGTGACCGAAGGTTGTTTGGAGTCCCGGATGAGATCCCGGACATTATGAGGAGCTCCAGACTGATCCGGAGGTAAAGATTGATATATAGGAAGTCCTATTTTGCTCGCCGGAAAAGTTTCGGGCTCATCGGTAATGTACCGGGAGTGCCGGTAGTGTACCGGGAGACCATCGGGAGGGGTATTTCGACCCAAGAGGCTACATGGGCTGTGGGAGAGTGAATACCAGGCCTTAGTGGGCTGGTGGAAGTCCCACACAAGGCCCGTGCGGCTAGGGAAGAAAAGCCCAAAGGGAAAAGGTTGAAAAAAGGCAAAAAAGGAGGAATCCTAGTCCTACTAGGATTGGAGGAGGAGTCCTCCTCTCCTCCCCACTTCGGCCGACCCAAAGGAGGCTTGGCCCTTGCGTCAAGGCCTCTCCTACCTCCCTCTTATATATAATGGAGGTTTTAGGCTTTTTGCACAAGATTTTCAGCCACGTGCTACCCGTTCCTCCAGTGCATAGTTGTTGGAAATATGCCCTAGAGGCAATAAATAAAGTGTTTATTATTATATTTCCTTGTTCATGATAATCGTTTATTATCCATGCTATAATTGTATTGATTGGAAACGCATTTCATGTGTGGGTAAATAGACAACATTGCGTCCCTAGTATGCCTCTAGTGAACTAGCTCGTTAATAAAAGATGGTCAGGGTTTCCTAGCCATTGCCATGTGATGTCATTTGATAACGGGATCACATCATTAGGAGAATGATGTGATGGGCACGACCCAAACTACAAACATAGCATATGATCATGTCAGTTTATTGCTACTATTTTCTGCATGTCAAGTATATGTTCCTATGACCATGAGATCAGGCAACTCACGGATATCGGAGGAGTGCCTTGTGTGTATCAAACGTCGCAACGTAACTGGGTGACTATAAAGGTGCTCTACAGGTAACTCCGATGGTGTCTGTTGAGTTGACATGGATCGAGACTGGGATTGGTTACTACGTGTGACGGAGAGGTATCTCAAAGCCCACTCGGTAATACAAAATCACAATGAGCCTTGCAAGCAATGTGACTAATTGTTAGTTGCGGGATCTTGTATTATGGAATGAGTAAATATACTTGCCAGTAACGAGGTTGAACTAGGTATGGAGATACCGACGATCGATTCTCGGGCAAGTAACATACCGAAGAACAAAGGGAACGTTATACGGGATTAACTGAATCCTTGACATGTAGGTTCGACCGATAAAGATCTTCGTAGAATATGTAGGAACCAATGTGGACGTCCAGGTCCCGCCATTGGTTATTGACTGTAGAGGTGTCTCGGTCATTTCTACATAGTTCTCGAACCCGCAGGGTCTGCACACTTAATGTTTGGTGACATTTCGGTAGTGTAGAGTTATATATGGTGGTGACCGAAGGTTGTTCAGAGTCCCGGATGAGATCCCGGACGTCACGAGGAGCTCCGGAATGGTCCGGAGGTAAAGATTCATATATAGGAAGTCCCAGTTTGGTCGCCGAAAAAGTTTCGGGCTCATCGGTAGTGTACCGGGAGTGCTGGTAGTGTACCGGGAGACCTCTGGGAGGGGTATTTCGACCCTAGAGAGTCCATGGGCTGTGGGAGAATAATAACCAGCCCTTAGTGGGCTGGTGGAACAGCCACAAAAGTCCCATGGCGCCAGGAGGAAAAAGGCCTAAAGAAAAACGTGGGAAAAAGGCAAAAAGGGTGAATCCTACTCCTACTAGGATTGGAGGAGGAGTAGGACTCCTCCACCTTGGCCGGCCATCTCCTAGAGGGCCTTGCCCTTGTGCCAAGGCTGCCTCTCCTCTCCTCCTATATATACTGGTGGAATAGAGGGTTTTTGCATAGAATTTACGGCCACGTGCTACCCGTTCCACCGGTGCTCCTCTAGATCGGTTTTCCGCAGTGCTTAGGCGAAGCGCTGCCAGAATCACTCCACCACCATCGCTGGAGCGCGGTGATGCTGCTAGTGAACTCTTCCACCTCTCCGCCTCCTCTTGCTGGATCAAGACGGTGGAGATCATCATCAAGCCGCACGTGTGCTGAACGCGGAGGTGTCGTCCGTTCGGTACTAGATCGGAAGGATCGTGATCAAGGCCACGGGACGTTCGTGATTGGATCGTGGGACGGATCGTGACGAGATTGCGGGACGGTTCGTGATTGGTTCGTGGGACGGTTCGTGATTAGATTGCGGGATGCTCAGCGATTTGGATCGCGAAGAAGTTTGACTACACCAACCACGTTTCTTATCACTTCCCGCTTAGCGATCTACAAGGGTACGTAGATCCACTCTCTCTCTCGTAGATGCTCATCACCATGGATAGGTTTGTGTGTGCATAGGAAAATTTTTGTTTCCCATGCGACATTCCCCAACAATAGTTTCTGCTCTAGATCGGATTTCTGCAGGGCTTAGGCGAGGCCCTGCCGGAATAGCTCCATCACCATCGCCGGAGCGCCGTCATGCTGCCGAAGAACTCTTCCACCGCTCCACTCCCTCTTGCTGGATCAAGAAGGCGGAGATCGTCATCAAGCTATCCGTGTTCTGAATGCGGAGGTGCCGTCCGTTCGGCGCTAGATCGGAAGGACCGTGATCAAGATCACGAGACAGATCATGATGAGATAGCAGGATGGATCATGATGAGTTCGCAGGATGGATCATGATTGGATCGCGGGACGGATCGTGATGAGATCGCGGGATGCTCGGCGATTTGGATCGCGAAGACGTTCGACTACACCAACCGCGTTTCTTAACGCTTCCCGCTTAGCGATCTACAAGGGTATGTAGATCCACTCTCCCTCTCGTAGATGCTCATCACCATGGATAGATCTTGCATGTGCGTAGGAAATTTTTTGTTTCCCATGCAACGTTAACCAACAGTGGCATCATGAGCTAGGTCTATGTGTAGATGATATCTCGAGTAAAACACAAAGAGTCTGTGGGCATTGATGCTTATATTGCTTCCTCGCTTGGTCATGTTTTGGTTCAGCGGTATTGTGGGATGAAGCGGCCCGGACCAACATTACTTGTACACTTACGAGAGACCGGTTCCCTCAACCGCAACTTGTTGCACAGATGGCTTGCGGGTGCCAATTTCTCTCACTTTAGTTGGATCAGATTCGACAAAGGCGGTCCTTGAGAAGGTTGAAAAGCAACTAGTGTATCACCGTTGTGGTTTATGCGTAGATGAGAATTGTTCTTGCTAGATACCCGTAGCAGCCACGTAAAACATGCAACAACAATTAGAGGACGTCTAACTTGTTTTTGCAGGGTATGTTGTGATGTGATATGGCCAATTACATTATGTGATATATGTGATGTATGAGATGACCATGTGTTGTATAGAATATCACGACTTGCATGTTGATGAGTACGGCAACCGGTAGGAGCCATAGGGTTGTCTTTAATTATTGTATGACCTGCGTGTCAATCATTAAGCGCTATGTAATGCTTTACTTGATCGCTAAACGGTAGCAATAGTAGTACGAGCATGATGGGCGTGACAACCCCGATGGTGACATGTTGATGGAGATCAAGATGATGGAGATCATGGTGTCGTGCCGGTGACGATGGAGATCATGCCAGTGCTTTCAAGATGGAGATCAAAAGCACAATTTCATGGCCATATCATGTCACTTATGATTTGCATGTGATGTTAATCCTTTTATGCACCTTGTTTTGCTTAGGACGATGGTATCATTATAAGGTGATCCCTCACTTAAATTTCAAGATGAATTCTGTTCTCCCCGAGTGTGCACCATTGCGAAAGTTTGTCGTGTTGAGACACCACGTGATGATCGGGTGTGATAGACTCTAAGTTCACATACAACGAGTGCAAGCCAGTGTTGCACATGCAGAACACTCGGGTTAAACTTGACGAGCCTAGCATGTACAGACATGGCCTCGGAACACAAGAGACCGAAAGGTCGAACATGAGTCATATAGCAGATATGATCAACATGATGATGTTCACCATTGAAACCACCTCAACTCACGTGATGATCGGACTTGAGTTGGTGATTTGGGATCATGTATCACTCGAATGACCGGAGGGATGTCAATTTGAGTGGGAGTTCTTAGGTAATATGATTAATTGAATTCATTATCATGAACATAGTGAGTAGTGTCTTTGCAAACTGTGTTGTAGATTACTAGCTCACGCTGTAGCTCCCTTGAATTTTTATATGTTCCTAGAGAAATAGAGTTGAAAGATGATGGTAGAAATATTGCGGACTGGCTCCGTGATTTGAGGATTGTCCTCATTGCTGCACAGAAGGCTTATGTCCTTAATGCAATGCTCGGTGCGCCAACCCCTCTAGCGTCATCTATAGATGTTGTGAACATCTGACAGGCACGTTCTGATGACTACTTGATAGTTTAGTGTGTCATGCATTACGACTTAGAATTGAGGCGCCGAAATGTTTTGAACGTCACGGAACATATAAGATGTTCTAAGAGCTGAAATTAGGATCTCAGGCTCGTGCCCGTGTTGCGAGATATGAGATATCCAACGAGATTCTTTGTCGGCAAGATGAAGGAGAATAGCTCAATTGTTGAGCATGTGCTCAGATTTTCTGGGTGCTACAATCGCTTGAATCGAGTGGGAGTTAATCTTCCAGATAAGATAGTGATTGATATAGTTCTCCAAGTCACTATCACTAAGCTACTAGAACTTGGTGATGAACTATAAAATGCCAGGGATAGAAATAATGATCCCTAAGCTATTCGCGATGTTTGACACCGCGAAGGTAGAAATCAAGAAGGAGCGTCAAGTTTTGATGGTTAGTAAAAAACACTAGTTTCGAGAAGGGCAAGGGCAAGGAGGGAGACTTGATGGATGGCAAGTCAGTTGCTGCTCCAGTGAAGCAACCAAAGTTGAACCCAAACCCAAGACTAAGTGCTTCAATTATGAGGAGAACGGTCGCTGAAGCGGAACAACCCTAGATACTTGGTAGATAAGAAGGCTGGCAACGTCAATAGAATTATATTTGATATACGTGTTATTGATGTGTACCTTGCTAGTACTCCTAGTAGCACCTAGGTATTGGATACCGCTTCGGTTGCTAAATGTTAGTAACTCGAAATAAAAGCTACGGAATGAATGGAGAACTAGCTAAGGGTGAGGTGACGATGTGTGTTGGAAATGTTTCCAAGGTTGATGTGATCAACATCACACGCTCTCTCTACCTTCGAGATTAGTGACAAACCTAAATAAATGTTATTTGGTGTTTTGCGTTGAGCATGAACGTGATTTGATCGTGTTTATTGCAACACGATTATTCATTTAAGTTAGAGAATAATGGTTATTCTGTTTACATGAATAATACCTTCAATGGTCATGCACCTAGTGAGAATGGTTTGTTGAATCTTGATCAGAGTAATACACATGTTCATAACATTGATGCCAAAAGATACAAAGTTAATAATGATAGTAACACATACTTGTGGCACTGCCGCTAAATGTCATATTGGTATAAAGCGCATGAAGAAATTCCATCCTGATGGATCTTTGGACTCATTCGATTTTGAATCGATTGAGACATGTGAACCATGCCTCTTGGGCAAGATGACTAAGGACCCCGTTTCCAGATGGATGGAGCGGGCAAGTGATTTATTGCAAATGATACATGTTGATGTATGCAATCCAATGAGTCTTGTAGCATTCAGTGGATATTGTTATTTTCTTACCTTCACTGATGATTTGAGTAGATATAGTGTATATTTACTTAATGAAACACAAGTCTGAATCGTTTGAAAGGTTCAAGCAAATTCAGAGTGAAGTTTAAGATCATCATGACAAGAAGATAAAAATGTCTGCGATATGATCGTGGAGGTAAATATCTGAGTTACGAGTTTGGCATACAACTTTAGACAATGTGAAAGTTATTTCACAACTCATGCCACCTGGAACACCATAGTGTGATGGTGTGTTCGAACGTCATAGTCGTGCTCTATTGAAAATGGTGCTTGCTATGATGTCTCTTATCGTTTTGCTACAATAATTTTGGGGTTATGCATTAGAGACAACTACATTCACTTTAGATAGGGCACCATCTAAATCCGTTGAGATGACACCGTGTGAATTATGGTTTGATAGAAACCAAATCTGTCATTTCTTAATGTTTGGGGCTGCAAAACTTATGTGAAAAAGGTTTTTGACCTAATGAGCTCGAACCCAAAGCGGACAAATGCATCTTCATAGAATACCCTAAATACAATTGGGTAAACCTTCTATCTCAGATCCAAGCATAAAGTGTTTGTTGCAAAAATTGGGTCCTTTCTCGAGAAAGAGTTCCTCTCGACAGAATTCAGTGGGAGGAAGATAGAACTTGACGAGGTTGTTGAACCTTTGTTTCAACGAGAGAGTAGCAGAGCACAGGAAGATGTTTCTGTGAAGCCTACGTTAGTTGAAGAGGATGTTAATTATGATGATCATGAGGCTTCGGATCAAGTTACTATCAAAGCTCGTAGGTCGACAAGGACATGTATTGCTCCTGAGTGGTACGACAACCCTGTCTTAGAGGTCATGTTGTTGGACAACGATGAACCTACGAGCTATGGAGAAGCTATGACGGGCTCGGATTCCGACTAATGGTTAGAGGCCATGAAATCCAAGAAAGGATCCATGTATGAAAACAAAGTATAGACTTTGGTAGACTTGCTCGTTGGACGGCAGGTCGTTGAGTACAAATGTATGTTTAAAAGGAAGACAGACGCTCATGGTAAATTTCACCGTTTGTAAAGCTCGACTTGTTGCAAAAAGTTTACGACAAGTTCAAGGAGTTGACTGCGATGAGACTTTCTCACTCGTAGCAATGCTAAAGTCTGTTGGAATTATGTTAGTAGTTGCTGAATTTTTCAATTATGAAATCTAGCAGATGGATATCAAAACATCCTTTCCTTAACGGTTTACTTGAGGAAAGGTTGTATGTTATACAACCAGAAGGTTTTGTCAGTCCTAAGGATGCTAAAAGGTGTGCAAGCTTCAGTGATTCTTCTATGAACTGGAGCAAGCATCTCGGAGTTGGAATATACACTTTGATGAGGTGATCAAAGTTTTTGAGTCTATACAAAGTTTACGAGAAACTTGTATGTACAATATAGTGAGTGGGAGCACTATAGAATTTCTGATAAGTATATGTGGATGACATATTGTTGATCGGAAATGATGTAGAATTTCTGGAAAGCATAAACGGTTGTTTGAAAAGAGTTTTTCAAAGGAAGACCTGGATAAAGTTACCTAATTGTTGAGCATCAAGATCTATAGAGATAGATCAAGATGCTTCATGAGACTTTCAATGAGTACATACCTTGACAAGATTTTGAAATAGTTCAAAATGGATCAGTCAGAGATAGAGTTCTCGCCTGATTTGTAAGGTGTGAAGTTGAGTGAGACTCAAAGCTCGATCACGGCAGAAGAAAGAGAAAGGACGAACGTCGTCCCCTATGCCTTAGCCATAGGCTCTATATAGTATGCCATGTTGTATACCGCACCTGTGTGTGCCTTGCCATGAGTTTGTCAAGGGGTACAAGAGTGATCCAGGAGTGGATCACTGGACAACGGTCAAGATTATCCTTAGTAACTAAAAGTCTAAGGGGATGTTTCTCGATTATGTAGGTGATAAAGAGTTCGTCGTAAAGAGTTACGTCGACGCAAGCTTTAACACCAATCCGGATGACTCGTAGTAGCAATCTGGATACGTATAGTCGAGCAGCCATTTGGAATAGTACCGAGTGGAGTGTGGTAGCAGTGTTTACAGTTTGACATAGAGATTTACAAAGTACACACGGATCTGAATGTCGCAGACCCGTTGATTATAAGACCTCTGTCACATGCAAAGCATGATCGAGCCCCGGAACTCATTGGGTGTTAGATTCATAACAATACGAATCACATGGTGATGTGAACTAGATTATTGACTGTAGTGCAAGTGGGAGACTATTGGAAATATGCCCTAGAGGCAATAATAAATTAGTTATTATCATATTTCCTTGTTCATGATAATCGTTTATTATCCATGCTATCATTGTATTGATCGGAGACTTAGATACATGTGTGGATACATAGACAACACCATGTCCTTAGTATGCCTCTAGATAGACTAGCTCGTTGATCAAACATGGCTATGGTTACCTAGTCATGGACATGAGATGTCATTTGGTAACGGGATCATGTCATTAGGAGAATGATGTGATGGACAAGACCCAAACTACAAACGTAGCTTATGATCGTGTTAGTTTATTGCTATTGTTTTCTACATGTCAAGTATCTGTTCCTATGACCATGAGATCATGCAACTCACTGACACCGGAGGAGTACCTTGTGTGTATCGAATGTCGCAACGTAAATGGGTGACTATAACGGTGCTCTACAGGTATCTTCGAGGGTGTCTGTTGGGTTGGCATGGATCAAGACTAGGATTTGTCACTTCGTGTGACGGAGAGGTATCTCAGCGCCCACTCGGTAATACAACATCACAATAAGCCTTGTAAGCAATGTGACTAAGTATTAGTCACGGGATCTTGTATTACGGAACGAGTAAAGAGACTTGCCGGTAACGAGGTTGAACTAGGTATGGAGATACCAACGATCGAATCTCGGGCAAGTAACATACCAAAGAACAAAGGAAACATCATACGGGATTAACTGAATCCTTGACATAGAGGTTCGACCGATAAAGATCTTCATAGAATATGTAGGAACCAATATGGGCATCCAGGTCCCTCTATTGGTTATTGACCATAGAGATGTCTCGGTCATGTCTACATAGTTCTCGAACCCGCAGGGTCTGCACACTTAAGGTTTGGTGACGTTTCGGTAGTATAGAGTTATGCATGGTGGTGACCGAAGGTTGTTCGGAGTCCCGGATGAGATCCCGTCGTCATGAGGAGCTCCAGACTAATCCGGAGGTAAATATATATATATAGGAAGTCCTATTTTGGTCGCCGAAAAAGTTTCGGGCTCATCGGTAATGTACCGGGAGTGCCGGTAGTGTACCGGGAGACCATCGGGAGGGGTATTTCAACCCAAGAGGCTACATGGGCTATGGGAGAGTGAATACCAGCCCTTAGTGGGCTGGTGGAAGTCCCACACAAGGCCCGTGCAGCTAGGGAAGAAAAGCCCAAAGGGAAAAGGTGGAAAAAAGGGAAAAAAGGAGGAATCCTAGTCCTACTAGGATTGGAGGAGGAGTCCTCCTCTCCTACCCACTTCGGCCAACCCAAAGGAGGCTTGGCCCTTGCGCCAAGGCCTCTCCTCCCTCCCTCTTATATATACTGGAGGTTTTAGGGCTTTTGCACAAGATTTTCAGCCACGTGCTACCCGTTCCTCGAATGCATAGTTTCTCCTCTAGATCGGATTTCTACAGTGCTTAGGCGAAGCCCTGCCGGAATAGCTCCACCACCATCGCCGGAGCGCCGTCACCCTGCCGGAGAACTCCTCTACCTCTCCACTCCCTCTTTCTGGATCAAGAAGGCGGAGATCGTCATCAAGCTGTACGTGTGCTGAACGCGTAGGTGTCGTCCGTTCGGCGCTAGATCGGAAGGACCGTGATCAAGATCGCGAGACGGATCGTGATGAGATCGCGGGACGGATCGTGATGAGTTCGCAGGACGGATTGTGATTGGATCGCGGAATGGATCATGATGAGATCGCGGGACGCTCGGCGATTTGGATCGCGAAGACGTTCGACTACACCAACCGCGTTTCCTAACGCTTCTCGCTTAGCGATCTACAAGGGTATGTAGATCCACTCTCCCTCTCGTAGATGCTCATCACCATGGATAGATCTTGCATGTGCATAGGAAATTTTTTGTTTCCCATGCAACGTTAACCAACACAGCCTGGCGGCGTTGATATCGTTGGCGTCGTCGGGGTGCAGGGGCGAGATGAAACTGAAAATTCCTAAGTGTTGGCTTATATAGCCAAAGCATTGGTCCTAGTTGGTGGCTCCAACCGGGACTAATGCCCCCCTTTAGTCCCGGTTGGTGCCACCAACCGGGACCAAAGGTCAGTTTTCAGCAGCCCAAACGGCGGGAAACAGGGACCTTTGGTCCCGGTTAGTGGCACCAACCGGGACTAAAGGGGGGCATTAGTCCCGGTAGGTGCCACCAACCGGGACTAAAGGGCTGTGCTTCCCGTACCAAAAGTTTAGTCCCAGCTCGCTAGTCGAGAGGGGCTTGGAGTGGTTTATAAGCAATGTTGTCACTTCCCTATCAAGCTCCTCTCTAATGCAGACAGTACTTGCCTAACTGACGCCCTGTTGGGCCTGCTAGCACTACGGGCCTGCATCCTGGCCCATTTGTAGGGTTTCTAGTCATATGCAGGTCGTGGTGCCTAGTAGCCGGGTCTTTTTTTTATTTTTTTGCATATATTATGCGTTAAAATTTATTTACTTATTGCATAGGTTATTTTTAGTTATATAATTTTAGTTGCGTAAATTTTATTTTGTATTGATTCTTTTTAGTTGATTCCTTTTGCTATTATAGTTTTATTAAAGCTTTTTAGTTTCTATTAAAGTTTGTAACAAAATATACTTTATGGAAATTCTTTTTGCTATTAATGTTTTGAACAAAAAATACTTTCATAATTTTAGTTGCAGAAATTTTACATAATTTGAGTTTCAAAAATACTAGAGGTTTATAAAAGCTTTTTAGTTGATTCCTTTTGCTATTAGAGTTTTATAAAAGCTTTTTAGTTGATTCTTTTTGCTATTGAAGAATATTATAGTTTTGTTGTAGTTGATCATAACAGAATATTTTAATTGATTATTTTTAGTTCAGTCTTTTTCTATTAGAGTTTCATAAAAGTTTTCTAGTTCATTCTTCTTGCTATTAGTTCATTCTGACTTCATTTTTTTAAACTTATTTGAACTCCAGACTTTTTGTGCGTTCAAAATGCACAACTCAAAGCCACATCATAAATTTTCAATCCTTTCTGACTTCATTTGGTATTTTAATGCATTTACTGATTTTTGTTTGAGCTAAATGACACTGAAATTGAAAAGCACTACAAATGAACTCTGAAAAGGTCGAAAGTTGGCATGGTATCATCATTTCACCCACATATCATGTTATAAAAAGTTGAGAGGGTTACGACAAAAACTGGATGCACTTTTTGTACAAAACAGACAATCTCTTTTGAAGTATCATGGTTTCACACGAAAACTCATCTGTTTACAAAGGGATTTCATTTTTCTGAACTTATTTGAAGTCTAGACTTTTTGTGTGTTCAAAATGCACCATTCAAAGCCACATCATTAATTCAACCCTTTCTGACTTCATTTGGTATTTTTCATGCATTTACTGATATATTGTTTTGAGCTAAATGACATGGAAATTGAAAAGCACTATAAATGAACTTTGAAAAGGTTGAAAGTTTGCATGGTATCATCATTTCACCAACATAGCATGTGCTAAAAAGTTGAGAGGGTTACGGCAAAAACTGATTGCACTTCGTGTGCAAAACAGACAATCTCTTTCGAAGTATCACGGTTTCGCATGAAAACTCATCAGTTACAAAGGGATTTCATTTTTTGAACTTATTTGAACTCCAGACTTTTGGTGTGTTCAAAATGCACCATTCAAAGTCACACCATCAACTTTCAACCCTTTCTCATTTCATTTGGTATTTTTCATGCATTTACTAATTTTTTTAGAGATAAATGACCCTGAAATTGAAAAGCACAACAAATGAACTCTGAAAAGGTCGAAAGTTGGCATGGTATCATCATTTCACCCACATAGCATGTTATAAAACGTTGAGAGGGTTACGGAAAAAACTGGATGCACTTCGTGTACAAAACAGATAATCTCCTTCGAAGTATGAGGGTTTCGGACGAAAACTCATCTGTTACAAAGGGATTTTTTTGAACTTATTTGAACTCGAGACTTTTTTTTGTTCAAAATGCACCATTCAAAGCCACATCATAAATTTTCAACCCTTTCTGACTTCATTTGGTATTTTTCATGCATTTACTGATTTTTCGAGCTAAATGACCTTGAAATTGAAAAGCACTACAAATGAACTCTGAAAAGGTTGATAGTTGTCATGGTATCATCATTTCACCCACATAGAATGTGCTAAAAAGTTGAGAGGGTTACGACACTAGATGCACTTCGTGTGCAAAATAGAAAATCTCTTTCGAAGTATGAGGGATTTGGACGAAAACTAATCAGTTACAAAGGGATTTCATTTTTTCGAACTTATTTGAACTCCAGAATTTTTGTGTGTTAAAAATGCACTATTCAAAGCCACATCATCAATTTTCAACCCTTTCTGACTTCATTTGGTATTTTTCATGCATTTACTAATTTTTTTTAGCTAAATGACACTGAAATTGAAAAGCACTACCAATAAACTCTGAAAAGGTCGAAAGTTCGTATGGTATCATCATTTCACCCACATAGAATGTGGTAAAAAGTTGAGAGGGTTACGGCAAAAACTGGATGCACATTGTGTGCAAAACAGACAATTTCTTTCTAAGTATTAGGGTTTCGCACGAAAACTCATCAGTTACAAAGGGATTTCATTTTTTGAACTTATTTGAACTCCAAACTTTTTGTGTGTTCAAAATGCACCATTCAAAGCCACATCATCAATTTTCAACCCTTTCTGACTTCATTTGGTATTTTTCATGCATTTACTGATTTTTTTGAGCTAAATGACACTGAAATTGAAAAGCACTACAAATGAACTCTGAAAAGGTGGAAAGTTGGCATGGTATCATCATTTCACCCACATAGCATGTTATAAAAAGTTGAGAGGGTTACGGCAAAAACTGGATGCACTTGGTGTACAAAACAGATAATCTCTTTCGAAGTATCAGGGTTTCGGACGAAATATCATCTGTTACAAAGGGATTTAATTTTTTGAACTTATTTGAACTCCAGACTTTTTGTGTGAAATGCACCACTGAAAGCCACATCATCAATTTTAACCCCCTTCTGACTTCATTTGGTATTTTTCATGCATTTACTGATTTTTTGGAGCTAATTGACACTGAAACTGAAAAGCACTGCAAATGAACTCTGAAAACATCGAAATTTGGCATGGTGTCATCATTTCACCCACATAGCATGTTATCAAAAGTTGAGAGGGTTACGGCAAAAACTGGATGCACTTCGTGTACAAAACAGACAATCTCCTTTGAAGTATAATAAAGCGTATTAAAAACCATTACAAAATATCATGAATAGAGAAGTCACAAAATTAATAGAAATTCATCATAAAAATAAAGCCAAAGTACCATAGTGACCAAAATAAATACATAAAGTTCATACATAGTTCTCATTATTGAAAAATGTATAGCTCTCTAGAGCATCTAATTAAAACATACATTGAAACTATGTAAAAAAATAAATGCAACAACAAATGCGATCATTGGTCCCGGTTCCAGCCACAAACCGGGACCAATGATTGTGGGCTAGGAGCGAGGCCCATTAGTCCCGGTTTATGTCTGGAGCCGGGACCAAAGGGGTCAAACGAACCGGGACCAATGGGGTCAAACGAACCGGGACCAATGTCCCATGAGGCCCCGCCAGTGCCCTCGCCTCACGAACTAGGACCGATGCCACCATGGGTCCCGGTTCGTGAGTGAACCGGGATAAATGGTATTTCAGGCCTGGACCAAAGCCCTGCTATCTACTAGTGTGCCTAGGCTTCTCAACACAGCATGGCTATGCAAATGCTGTTGGAAATATGCCCTAGAGGCAATAATAAATTGGTTATTATCATATTTACTTGTTCATGATAATCGTTTATTATCCATGCTATAATTGTGTTGATCGGAAACTCAGATACATGTGTGGATACATAGACAACACCATGTCCCTAGTATGCCTCTAATAGACTAGCTCGTTGATCAAAGATGGCTATGGTTTCCTAGTCATGGACATGAGATGTCATTTGATAATGGGATCACATCATTAGGAGAATGATGTGATGGACAAGACCCAAACTACAAACTTAGCATATGATCATGTCAATTTATTGCTACTGTTTTCTGCATGTCAAGTATTTGTTCCTATGACCATGAGATCATGCAACTCACTGACACCGGAGGAGTACCTTGTGTGTATCAAATGTTGCAACGTAACTGGGTGATTATATAGGTGCTCTACAGGTATATCCGAGGGTGTCTGTTGGGTTGGCATGGATCAAGACTGGGATTTGTTACTCCGTGTGATGGAGAGGTATCTCAGGGCCCACTCGGTAATACAACATGACAGTAAGCCTTGCAAGCAATGTGACTAAGTGTTAGCCACGGGATCTTGTATTACGGAACGAGTAAAGATACTTGCCAGTAACGAGGTTGAACTACGTATGGAGATACCGACGGTCGAATCTCGGGCAAGTAACATACCGAAGAACAAAGGAAACATCATACGGGATTAACTGAATCCTTGACATCGAGGTTCGACCGATAAAGATCTTCATAGAATATGTAGGAAACAAGATGGTCATCCAGGTCCCGCTATTGGTTATTGACCGTAGAGGTGTCTCGGTCATGTCTACATAGTTCTCGAACCCGCAGGATCTGCACACTTATGGTTCGGTGACGTTTCGGTAGTATAGAGTTATGTATGGTGGTGACTGAAGGTTGTTGGGAGTCCCGGATGAGATCCCGGACGTCACGAGGAGCTCCAGAATGGTCTGGAGGTAAAGATTGATATATAGGAAGTCCTGTTTTGTTCGCCGGAAAAGTTTCGGGCTCATCGGTAGTGTACCGGTAGTGCCGGTAGTGTACCGGGGGACCATTGGGAGAGGTATTTCGTCCCAAGAGGCTGCATGGGTTGTGGGAGGAGGTAAAGCAGCCCCTGGTGGGCTGGCTGAAGCCTCCTCTAAGGGCCCATGCGGCTGGAGTGGTTTGAGAAGGAAAAAATCCAATGGTGGAGAGGTGGAAAGAGTTTCCAAGTGGAAAGGAGGAATCCTACTCCTAATAGGATTGGAGTAGGACTCCTCCACCTCCAATTTCGACCAAACCTTGATGGTTTGAAGCTACCTCCTCCCCTCCCTCCCTCCTATATATACTAGATGATTTAGAGGAAAAAGCTAACCCTAATAGCAATGTGCTACCTCTCCTCTAGATCGCAGTTTCTCCTCTAGATCGGTTTTCAGCGGTGCTCAGGCGAAGCCCTGCTGGAATAGCTCCACCGCCATCGCCGCAACGCCGTCGTGCTACAGGAGAACTCATCTACCTCTCCACTCCCTCTTTCTGGATCAAGAAGGCGGAGATCGTCATCGAGCTGTACGTGTGCTGAACGCGGAGGTGTCGTCCATTCGGCGCTAGATCGGAAGGACCGTGATCAAGATCGCACGGATCATGATGAGATCGTGGGACAGATTGTGATGAGTTCGCAGGACGAACCGTGATTGGATCGCGGGATGGATCGTGATGAGATCGTGAGATGCTCGACTATTTGGATCGCAAAGACGTTCGACTATACCAACCGCGTTTCTTAACACTTCCCGCTTAGCGATCTACAAGGGTATGTAGATCCACTCTCCCTCTCGTAGATGCTCATTACCATGGATAGATCTTGCGTGTGCATAGGAAAAGAAATCCCATGCAACATTCCCCCATAGTGGCATCATGAGCTAGGTCTATGTGTAGATGAGATCTCGAGTAGAACACAAAGAGTTTGTGGGCGTTGATGCTTAGATTTCTTCCTCCCTTGGTCGTGTTTTGGTTCAGCGGTATTGTGGGATGAAGCAGCCCGGACCAACCTTACTCGTACGCTTACGAGAGACCGGTTCCATCGACTGACGTGTAACTCCGTTGCATAAAGATGACTGGCGGGTGTCTGTTTCTCCTACTTTAGTTGGACCGGATTCGACAAAGGCGGTCCTTGAGAAGGTTGAAAAGCAACTTAAGTATCACCGTTGTGGTTTTGCATAGGTGAGAATTGTTCTTGTTAGATACCCGTAGCAGCCACGTAAAACATGCAACAACAATTAGAGGACGTCTAACTTGTTTTTGCAGGGTATGTTGTGATGTGATATGGCCAATTACATGATGAGATATATGTGATGTATGCGATGATCATGTGTTGTATAGAATATCACGACTTGCATGTCGATGAGTACGGCAACCGGCAGGAGCCATAGGGTTGTCTTTAATTATTGTATGACCTGCGTGTCAATCATTAAGCGCTATGTAATGCTTTACTTTATCGCTAAATGGTAGCAATAGTAGTAGAAGCATAATGGGTGCGAAAACCCCAACGACGACACGTTGATGGAGATCAACATCATGGAGATCATGCCGATGCTTTCAAGATGGAGATCAAAAGCACAAGTTCATGGCCATATCATGTCACTTATGATTTGCATGTGATGTTAATCCTTCTATGCACCTTGTTTTGCTTAGGACGACGGTAGCATTATAAGGTGATCCCTCACTTAAATTTCAAGGTAAAAATTGTGTTCTCCCCGAGTGTGCACCATTGCAAAAGTTCATCGTGTCGAGACACCACGTGATGATCAGGTGTGATAGACTCTACGTTCAGATACAACGGGTGCAACCCAGTGTTGCACATGCGGAAAACTCGGGTTAAACTTGACGTGCCTAGCATGTACAGACATGGCCTCGGAACACAAGAGACCGAAAGGTTGAACATGAGTCATATAGTAGATATGATCAACATGATGATGTTCACCATTGAAACCACCTCAACTCACGTGATGATCGGACTTGCGTTGGTGAATTTGGATCATGTATGACTCGAATGACCGAAGGGATGTCAATTTGAGTGGGAGTTATTAATTAATATGATTAATTGAACTCATTAGCATGAACATATTCAATACTCTCATTGCAAATTATGTTGTAGATTACTAGCTCACGTTGTAGCTCCCTTGAAATTTTATATGTTGCTAGATAAATAGAGTTGAAAGATTATGGTAGCAATATTGCGGACTGGGTCCGTGATTTGAGGATTGTCCTCATTGCTGCACAGAAAGCTTATGTCCTTAATGCATCGCTCGGTGCACCACCCCCTCTAGCGTCATCTGTAGATGTTGTGAACATCTGACAGGCACGTTCCGATGACTACTTGATAGTTTAGTGCGTCATGCTTTACGGCATAGAATTGAGGCTCCAAAACATTGTGAACGTCACGGAACATATGAGATGTTCTAAGAGCAGAAATTGGGATCTCGGGCTCATGCTCGTGTTGTCAGATATGAGATCTCCAACAAGATTCTTTGCCTACAAGATGAAGGAGAATGGCTCAATCGTTGAGCATGTGCTCAGATTGTCTAGGTGCAATAATCGCTTGAATCGAGTGCGAGTTGATCTTCCAGATAAGATAGTGATTGATATAATTTTCCAAGTCACTGTCACTAAGCTACTAGAGCTTTGTGGTGAACTATAAAATGCCAGGGATGGAAATGATGATCCCTGAGCAGTTCATGATGTTTGACACTGCGAAGGTAGAAATCAAGAAGGAGCATCATGTTTTGATGGTTAGTAAAACCACTAGTTTCGAGAAGGGCAAGGGCAAGGAGGGAAACTTCATGGATGGCAAGTCAGTTGCTGCTCTAGTGAAGCAACCCAAAGTTGAACCCAAACCCGAGACTAAGTGCTTCTATTATGAGGAGAACGGTCGCTGAAGTGGAACAACCCTAGATACTTGGTAGATAAGAAGGCTGGCAACATCGACATAAGTATATTTGATATACGTGTTATTGATGTGTACCTTGCTAGTACTCCTAGTAGCACCTGGGTATTGGATACCGGTTCAGTTGCTAAGTGTTAGTAACTCGAAATAAAAGCTACGAAATAAACGGAGACTAGCTAAGTGTGAGGTGACGATGTGTTGGAAATGTTTCCAAGGTTGATGTGATCAACATCGCATGCTCTCTCTACCTTCGGATTAGTGAAAAACCTAAATAAATGTTATTTGGTGTTTGCGTTGAACATGAACGTGATTAGATCTCGTTTATTCCAATATAGTTTTTCATGTAAGTTAGAGAATAATGGTTATTCTGTTTACATGAATAATACCTTCAATGGTCGTGCACCCAATGAGAATGGTTTTCTGAATCTTGATCGTAGTAATACACATGTTCATAACATTGATAGCAAAAGATACAAAGTTAATAATGATAGTACCAGATACTTGTGGCACTGCCGCTAAATGTCATATTGGTATAAAGCGCATGAAGAAACTCCATGCTGATGGATCTTTGGACTCATTCGATTTCGAATCAGTTGAGACATGCGAACCATGCCTCTTGAGCAAGATGACTAAGGACCCCGTTTTCCGGATTGATGGAGCGGGCAAGTGATTTACTGGAAATGATACATGTTGGTGTATGCAATCCAATGAGTCTTGTAGCATGCGGTGGATATCGTTATTTTCTTACCTTCACTGATGATTTGAGTAGATATCGTTTGAAAAGTTCAAGCAAATTCAGAGTGAAGTTTAAGATCATCGTGACAAGAAGATAAAAATGTCTACGATATGATCGTGGAGGTGAATATCTGAGTTACGAGTTTGGCATACAACTTTAGACAATGTGAAAGTCGTTAAACAACTCACTCCACCTGGAACACCATAGTGTGATGGTGTGTCCGAACGTTATAGTCGTGCTCTATTAGATATGGTGCGGGCTATGATGTCTCTTATCGTTTTGCTACTATAGTTTTGGGGTTATGCATTAGAAACAACTACATTCACTTTAAATAGGGCACCATCTAAATCCGTTGAGATGACGCCATGTGAATTATGGTTTGATAGAAACCTAAGCTGTCATTTCTTAATGTTTAGGGCTGCGACGCTTGTGTGGAAAAATGTTTTCATCTAATGAGCTCGAACCCAAAGCGGACAAATGCATCTTCATAGATTACCCTAAGAACAGTTGGTTGAACCTTCTATGTCAGATCCAAGCATAAAGTGTTTGTTGCTAAAACGGGTCCTTTCCCAAGAAAAAGTCTCTCTCGAAAGAATTGAGTAAGAGGAACATAGAACTTGATGAGGTTGTTGAACCTTTGTTTCAACCAGAGAGTAGCGCAACGCAGAAAGATGTTTATGTGGAACCTATGTCAGTTTAAGAGGAAGTAAATGATGATGATCATGAAGCTTCGGATCAAGTTATTATCGAACCTCGTAGGTCCACAAGGATTCATACTGCTCCTGAGTGGTACGACAACCCTGTCTTGGAGGTCATGTTGTTGGACAACGATGAACCTACGAGATATGGAGAAGCGATGATGGGCCCGGATTCCGACAAATGGTTAGAGGCCATGAAATCTGAGAAAGGATCCATGTATATAAACCAAGTATAGATTTTGGTAGACTTGCTCGTTGGACGGCAGGTCGTCGAGTACAAATAGACCTTTGAGATGAAGACAAACGCTCATGGTAAATGTCACCATTTATAAAGCTCGACTTGTAACAAAGAAGTTTCTGACAAGTTCAAAGAGTTGACTGCGATGAGACTTTCTCACTCGTAGGAATGTTAAAGTCTGTTGGAATTATGTTAGCAGTTGCTGCATTTTTCAATTATGAAATCTGGCAGATGGACGACAAAACATTGTTTCCTTAACAGTATACCTGAGGAAAAGTTGTATGTGATACAACCAGAAGGTTTTGTTAGTCCTAAGGATGCTAAAAGGCGAGCAAGCTTCAGTGATCCTTCTATGGACTGAAGCAAGCATCTCGGAGTTGGAATATACACTTTGATGAGGTGATCAAAGTTTTTGAGTCTATACAAAGTTTATGAGAAACTTGTATTTACAATAAAGTGAGTGGGAGCACTATAAAGTTTTTGATAAGCATATGTGGTTGACATATTGTTGAAATAATGTAGAATTTCTGGAAAGCATAAAGGGTTGTTTGAAAGGGTTTTTTCAAAGGAAGACCTGGATAAAGCTACCTAATTGTTGAGAATCAAGATCTATAGAGATAGATCAAGATGCTTGATGAGACTTTGAATGAGTACATACCTTGACAAGATTTTTAAAGAGTTCAGAATGGATTAGTCAGAGAGAAGTGTTCTCGCCTGCTTTGTGAGGTGTGAAGTTGAGTGAGACTCAAAGCTTGACTACGGCAGAATAAAGACAAAGGACGAATGTCGTCCCCTATGCATTAGCCATAGGCTCTGTATAGTATGCCATGTTGTGTACCGCACCTCTGTGTGCCTTGCCATGAGTCTATCAAGGCGTACAAGAGTGATCCAGGAGTGGATCACTGGACAGCGGTCAAGATCATCCTTAGTAACTAAAAGACTAAGGAAATGTTTCTCGATTATGGAGGTAAGAAAGAGTTCATCGTAAAGAGTTACGTCGATGCAAGCTTTGACACCAATCCGGATGACTCTTAGTAGCAATCCGGATACGTATAGTAGAGCAGACATTTGGAATAGCTCCAAGTGGAGTGTGGTAGCAGTGTTTACAGTTTGACATAGAGATTTGCAAAGTACACATGGATCTAAATGTCACCGACGCGTTGACTATAAGACCTCTCTCACATGCAAAGCATGATTGAGCCCCAGAACTCATTGGGTGTTAGATTCATAACAATGCGAATCACATGGTGATGTGAACTAGATTATTGACTCTAGTGCAAGTGGGAGACTGTTGGAAATATGCCCTAGAGGCAATAATAAATTGGTTATTATCATATTTCCTTGTTCATGATAATCGTTTATTATCCATGCTATAATTGTGTTGATCGGAAACTCAGATACATGTGTGGATACATAGACAACACCATATCCCTAGTATGCCTCTAATAGAATAGCTTGTTGATCAAACATGGCTATGGTTTCCTAGTCATGGACATGAGACATCATTTGGTAATGGGATCACATCATTAGGAGAATGATGTAATGGACAAGACCCAAACTACAAACGTAGCATATGATCGTGTCAGTTTATTGCTACTGTTTTCTGCATGCCAAGTATTTGTTCCTATGACCATGAGATCACGCAACTCACTGACACCAGAGGAGTACCTTGTGTGTATAAAATGCCACAACGTAACTGGGTGACTATAAAGGTGCTCTACAGGTATATTTGAGGGTGTCTGTTGGGTTGGCATGGATCAAGACTGGGATTTGTTACTCCGTGTGACGGAGAGGTATCTCAGGGCCCACTCGGTAATACAACATCACAATAAGCCTTGCAAGCAATGTGACTAAGTGTTAGTCATGGGATCTTGTATTATGGAATGAGTAAAGAGACTTGTCGGTAACAAGGTTGAACTAGGTATGGAGATACCGACGATCGAATCTCGGGCAAGTAACATACCGAAGAACAAAGGGAACATCATACGGGATTAACTGAATCCTTGAGATAGAGGTTCGACCGATAAAGATCTTCTTAGAATATGTAGGAACCAATATGGGCATCCAGGTCCCGCTATTGGTTATTGACCGTAGAGGTGTCTCGGTCATGTCTACATAGTTCTCGAACCCGCAGGGTCTGCACACTTAAGGTTCGGTGACGTTTCGATAGTATAGAGTTATGTATGGTGGTGACCGAAGGTTGTTCGGAGTCCCGGATGAGATCCCGGACGTTACGAGGAGCTACGAAATGGTCCGGAGGTAAATATTGATATATAGGAAGTCCTGTTTTGGTCGCCGGAAAAGTTTCGGGCTCATCGGTAGTGTACCGAGAGTGCCGGGAGTGTACCGGGGGACCATCGGGAGAGGTATTTCGACCCAAGAGGCTACATGGGCTGTGGGAGGTGGTAAACCAGCCCCTGGTGGGCTGGCTGAATCCTCCTCTAAGGGCCCATGCAGCTGGAGTGGTTTGAGAAGGAAAAAAATCCAAAGGTGGAGAGGTGGAAAGAGTTTCCAAGTGGAAAGGAGGAATCCTACTCCTAATAGGATTGGAGTAGGACTCCTCCACCTCCAATTTCGACCAAACCTTGAGGGTTTGAGGCTGCCTCCTCCCCTCCCTCCCTCCTATATATACTAGAGGATTTAGAGGAAGAAGCTCACCCTAATAGCAACGTGCTACCTCTCCTCTAGATCGCAGTTTCTCCTCTAGATCGGTTTTCAGCGGTGCTTAGGCGAAGCCTTGCTGGAATAGCTCCACCACCATCGCCGCAACACTGTCGCGCTGTCGGAGAACTCATCTACCTCTCCGCTCCCTCTTGCTGGATGAACAAGGCGGAGATCGTCATCGAGCTGTACGTGTGCTGAACGCGAAGGTGTCATTCGTTCGGCGCTAGATCGGAAGGACCATGATCAAGATCGCGAGACGGATTGTGATGAGATCGCGGGACAGATTGTGATGAGTTCGTGGGACGAATCGTGATTGGATCGCGGGATGGATCATGATGAGATCGTGGGATGCTTGGCTATTTGGATCACGAAGACGTTCGACTACACCAACCGCGTTTCTTAACGCTTCCCTCTTAGCGATCTACAAGGGTATGTAGATCCACTCTCCCTCTCGTAGATGCTCATCACCATGGATAGATCTTGCGTGTGCATAGGAAAAAAATCCCATGCAACATTCCCCAACAAATGCAGCCTTAAATACACCACCTGCAAGTTGTTTGGTTGCCTGCATGGCCTCTTGCCTACATGGACTGAACCACACTGCGTGGTGTTTGGTTGCCTGCATGTTAGTGGACAAACCCAAGGCATGGTGTTTGTTCGTATGCAACGCCTGGTGTGTGGTAACCTCTCTGGTTAGTTGGTCAGGTTACCAGCACACTTCGGCACAACCATGTACAACACATCATAAGTAGAGCAGAGCATAAACAGAGCATCAACTACTTAACAACATAGTTCAGAACGATACTTCAAACAGTTCAATGCATAAACCATAAAGCAGACTCGGTAGTACTTAGGAAGGACATGCCCCGGCCCTAGTCCCTGGTGGCAAAGGCTTCGTCGTGCTTCCCGCACTTGTTGACCACCTCAATGCCATCGTCATCGAAGATGATGACCTTGAGGGTGTCGAGAGTCACGAGCTTGAACGTCACCATGTAACTGATCTTGATCTGATGAACAACGGCGAAGGTGGCTCAACCCTGATCCAGGGTCACCCTTCCGTTCATCAACTCCACCGTCACCCTCCAGGAGCAGCCGGTGTTGTTCCTCATCTTGAACTCCGTCGTCACCATGGCGAAGTGCTTGGTGAAGTCCAGGGGCATGGGGATGCACTCAAGCTTTGATGCAAGGATGACCTTGCAGAAGTGAGTTGGGCCACCCTCCTCATGGTAGTGGTCGTAGTTGTGGCGCTTGTTGCTGGGGGGCTCCCCCATGCGCTCGTCATCGCCAACCGTTGGCGTCTTCGATTCTTCCTCGGCGATGGGCAGCAACACCACCTCGGGCATTGGATGAACCGCCTCCTTGCCCTTCTTGTCACTGGCCTGGAGCACCTCCATGCCCATCTCATTGCTCTGCTCGATCTGCACACAATTCATGGAGTCAGGCACAGACAGAGTTCATGGCTCATTGAAGAGCATGTAGTTTAAACGGTATGACTGTCACTCTTCCTCCTCTCCATTGCGCCTATATTTACTCAACCTGACCACCACTACTTACCCACCCCCTCTCTTCTCTCACTATCAACCGTCCTCCTCTCTATCGCCATGAGCTCCAGCTCCAGCTCCAACGCCAACCCCTTCCCTTGGGGTATTGTCTAGAGGGCCTTCTTCCTCGGTTGGTCGGCTGGTGACCGCACCAAGTTCGAGAACACCATGAAGGTGTGCTCGAACTTCAGCTCCATGCATGACATGTAGAAGGAATCTGATGCAGTGCTCATGAGGGTCACTGTTGTAGGATCGCTAGAAGAGTGTCTAGAGGGGGGGTGAATAGACTACTAGCAAGAATTTAAAATCTAACCATTTCCCAAGTTAATTGGTTGGCAGATTTTAACTATTTTAGCAAGTATAGCAAGTCTAACATCCCTACACATGCATGTCTACAAATATGGTAGCAGAAAGTAAAGACATAGCACATGAAGTAAAGAAATGAGATAGAAGGATCAAACGCAATAGGAGACACAAAGATATTTCCCATGGTTCCGATTGGTGGCGCTATTGTACATCCATGTTTATGGAGTCTTCAACCCACGGAGGGTAATGGTCGCGAGAGTCCACGGAGGTCTCCACCCATAAGGGTCCACGAAGTAGCAACCTTGACTATTCCATACGGCTTCTGTCCACGAAGGACTAACCTCACTATGGGTAGATCTTCATGAAGTAGACGATCTCCTTGCCCTTACAAACTTCTTGGTTCACTCCACAACATGAAGTAGGAATCTCCCAAGCGACACCTAACCAATCTAGGAGGCACCATCCTCCAAAAGGTAATAGGCTCGGTAATGATGATGAACTCCTTGCTCTTGTGTTTCAAGATGATAGACTCCTCAACACACAATCACTCTCTCACAGATTTGGCTTGGTGGAAGAGATGGGATTGGTGGAAAGCAACTTGGGAAGGCTAGAAATCAAGATCCATATGGTTGGAGTGGAAGATCTTGATCTCAACACAAGGGTAGGTGGTTCTCTCTCAGAAAATATGATAGGATAGGTATGGAATAGTTTTGAGTGCTTCTTTTTCGAGTAGGTGGTGGTGGAGGGGTATATATAGGCATCCCCAAAAATCCAACCGTTACAAACAATAAGTTAGACTCGGTGACACCGATGTGTTAATCTCGGTGGTACGAAGTGACAAAAAGTGGCAACTTTTGAATCTCGGTGAGACCGGTATAGGAATCTCGGTTGCACCGAAAAGGTGACCAATGGTCAGAATTGCCAAACTCGGTGACGCCGATTCAACATTCTCGGATGGACCGAAAATGTGAACTTGCGTAACAGAAACTTGGCACCCAACTCGGTGGCACCGAAAGCAGTGTCGGCTGCACCAAAGGTTTAGGGTTTGGCTGAGTCTGTCTAGGGTTTGGAATTGGTGGCACCAGGGTGGGAATGTTGGTTGCACCGATTTGAATGTTTGGCTATAGACTGACTTTGGTGGGAGAGTTTGTGGATGTTTTTGGTGACCATCACTTGTGCACGTATGAGCATTTTGTTCACCAACAAAACCTTACCCCCTTTTAATAGTATTGGCTTTCCTATGGACTCAAAGTGATTTCTCACAAATGTAAATTGTTGAGTCCTCTTGCTTAAAGCTTGGCCAACCTATTTTCTTGTATCTTGGGGTAATTCCACTATCTCCACAATCCTCTTGCCAACTCAACTCTCCATGGACTATTATCTGAAATACACTAGATTGAGGTGTTAGTCCAAGAGACAATGTATGTTGTCATGAATTATCAAAACCACCAAGGGAGCATGTTGTGCTTTCAACTACACAATAGTTGAAGACGTTGATTCCTAACCCAGCGAAGGGCGTGATGACAGTCGACATTATTCGCTGGGCCATGAATCACGCCGTCTCCGATGACGCTAGACAAAGGAAGAGGTGGTCCAAGTACAAGAACTACTGGGCTCCTAATGAGCACCGTGTCGCAGTGTACTGGGAGATGGTAATCGTGTCGCCGGCGGTCATCGGTGGGGAGCCTAAGGAGGAGGAAGAACCGGTGTAGATGCTAGTGAGGGCGCCGGAGCTAGGCTGTCATAGCTGGCAGATCGACCTCGACTCCGCGGAGGACGACGACGACCCGCCGCCCCGCACGGCGATGGACAAGAAGATGAAGGCCAGCCACTCGACCTGCCTCTCCGCACGCCTCAACGGCCGCCGCGGTTAGCCAGTGCCTGTTGTGTACCCCCAATCCCCCAATCCCCCTTCTACTCCATCTGCATCTACCTCTATTCCGATCTTGCATGAACTAGTATGAACTGCCATGCTTATCTACCTCTATTCCCCATTCCCCTCTCTATCGTGGATCGAACGCGAAAAAGTAGTGCATGACGAACAGAAAAGTGCTTACCGCCATTGCTGCGGCCAGGTGATGATCCACTCCATGGTGATGGAGTCCGGTGGTCTTCTCGCTCTCCTCTGATCCGCCGCCCGTGAGAGTTGGGAGAGTGGGGGAGAGGGAGCGGTGAGGTGTGGTGAGGCTAATAACTGTCGGCGCTTCGGGAAGCAACGCGGCTTCTCGAGCGTTTCCACGTGCGTGAAGCCGCCACCGCCCACGTGCACCGCTCGGACCTGGCTTTGAAGAAACTGTCAATTTGAGCGTTCCTAGGGAGCCAGGCCCAAGAATGTTTTACACATCGTGTCATGCACGCCCAATAGTGTATGCAACCAACCAAACAGTGTGTTTCCTTCCCGTGCGGATATGGTTGGGCCTGATGCAGGCAACCAAACACGCTCCATATGTTGCACCGTTGAGTGTAGATCTTGTACCCGACGTTGTATCAAGCAAGGGAAACACCTGCATAGGCGGTTCCAACGCTGCTCCGCTGGCGCTGGGAAAGTGTCTGCACACCGTACGATTGGGTTCTGACCATAGTTTTAAACCGAAATGAACCGTTGGTTGAATCAAAAAAAAATCTAAACCGACGTCTCGGCAGTTTCATAAGCTGATTAGACCGTTCTGTAAAGGCACCAGACAAAACCAATCGAACCGGCCCGTTCTGTAAAGGTACCAGACAAAACCAATCGAACCGGCCTTTTTTCGCTTAAACTAGAAGGAAAATCAAAACCGACTGAACAGGTAGCACAGACTAGTTGCAGCCACTCGAGACCAATCCTTGGGCGCTGGGAAACATGCTGGCGTCAACAATTTGGCCCAACAACTAATTCCCCCATCCAACTTAGCTATCAAATGATAGAAATTTAACCTATTTTATATCTTCTATGGCTTAAAAAGCAGCAAATGAACCGATGAATAGGCGGTCCGACTAGTAAAAAATCTTAAACGACCGCATCATCGGTTCGGTCTTTTAGGATGTGTTCAGTAACATTTTCAATCTAGCATGGTTGTTCTCTTTCGATACATGCTGAGTGTAGACGCGTTGAGTACATGCATCTGTTGTTGTTTGGTATCGATGTATTCTGTGCTGAGACATGCTAAGCTGAGACTCTGTTTAGCAGT
The DNA here is from genome assembly GCA_022496015.1 of Hordeum marinum. Classification (NCBI taxonomy): domain Eukaryota; kingdom Viridiplantae; phylum Streptophyta; class Magnoliopsida; order Poales; family Poaceae; genus Hordeum; species Hordeum marinum. The sequence continues at coordinate 419,479,961 of CM039676.1, forward strand.
TTGCATCTGTTCAGGCATGTTGGCCGATACTATAGCAATCGGTATTTTTAAATATGTGACAAAAATTAAAAATATGAAAAAAAAATCAAACATGGAAAAACAACATTTTTGTTTGATCTTTTTAAAAATGTAAATAGATTTTGAAAACCTGAACATTTTTCGAAAAACTAAAAAATATCAGTTTATATAAACAAAGTTGAAATTCTATACATTTTTGAAAATCTTAACAAAAAATTTAAAATCTGAACATTTTTGAAAATTTTAACAATTTTAAAATCGGGGCCTTTTTTTGAAAATTTTAACTAATTTTAAAAATGGGGACATTTTTCGTAAACTCAAGCAAAATTTGAAAATCTAAAAAAATTGTATCCTGAACATTTTCTGAAAATTAAATTATTTTATAAAATATTGAATTTAAACACTATAGGTGTGTTTGGTTGCTTTCGGCTACAGTACCTGCGTTGCATACCCATCTCCAGCCAGCCTGGTTCTTCATATGCGGCCTCAAATGCAGCAGATGCAACCTGTTTGGTTGCGTGCATCGCATGAAGGGGCACTTACCCCCTATTGTTTGGTTGCCGTTTTTGTACTTAGGGTGTGAGCAGATGCAAACTTCAGCTGTTTGATTGCAAACAGTGTTTGTGTTCTGCTCATCCCATTCAAATGTGGTAGCCTTACCACCACATAATCAGCACAAAGCAAGCAACGGGAATCACAACAAACTACTTAGATTAACAGCAAACAACTTAGATTAAACAAAACAAGCAACGGAAATGACAGCAACAACAAACTTAGATTAACAGCAGGGGCATCCTCCTTCCCTGCTCCACGCCAGGGTGCCGCTCCTGGCCAAAATATTAACAAGTTCACAACACAAGTACCATAAGTTCTAGCCATACAACATAACAAGTTCAACACTAACACCTAAGTTAACTACATTGCATGCTCAATGTTACCAACACAGCTGTGCTTGCTGCAACGAAATCTGCACATGATCGAGGAGTCGTGGTTGTAGATTTGGACCTTCAGGCTGAGTCCTGGGATGCGCAGAATGAGGAGGCCGCCGGGACGATCCGGTGGCGGTGGCAGAAGTAGTTCCAGCCCCGACCAAGCATCATGTGCCCCTCGAAGTTCTGGACATGCACCCAGAACTTGCACCACTTGTTCGCCGACAGCCTGACCACGCGCGGGAGCCGCCTAATGACCAGCCACTCGTTCATCACCTCCACGAACTTGCGAGGGATGACGAGCATGGCGAGGTCTTCGGCGTCCTTGATCTGCTGGTAGAAGCGCAGCGGCTCCCGGGCCCCCTCCTCGTGGCCGGTCCTCGGAGATCATCCCCTTGAACGAGACAGGCTCATGAAGGCGACCCTGCCAGGAAGTTCCACCCTCTTGAGCCACCTGTTCATGGGGATGAGATCCTCGGTGCCCTCAGCTCCGTCCACCACCTGAGCTCCTCCACCAGCCACGTCCCAGTCACTCTTCAATATGTTGTCAGGTAAGATGACAAGTATTAGAGGTGCTTGCAAAATGAACAACCACTGATCAGTGCCATTAGCTCTTCTGCAAATGCCACTGATCAATTGCACTAGCACTACAGCAAATGGCACTGATCAGAGACATTTGCCCAAGAGCAAATGCCACTGATAAGTGCACAAACTCTTTGCCAAATGTCACTTATCAATGGCACTTGATCTTGAGCAAATGACACTGATCAGTGGCATCTAGTCTTCTGCAACTGCCATTCATCAGTGCACTATCGTAAGCATGGAAACATCTAAAAATAGCACCCATGTGCACCCATGCACATTTGGCAGCATCGTAAAATGGTCCTACTACATGCATGTATAACAATCTAGAGCATGCAACACAAACCCTAGCTTGAACATGAACAGCAACATCACTTGAACATGAACATGCCATTTGCATGAACACATATCCTAGCAAGACCCTAGCACTAGCAGAAGAACATTATCCTAGAACACACACTGTAGCAAACAAGAACAGATCGGTCGGATTCGATTCGATTGGGATCGAATCGAATCGGATCTACTCGAATCCTATAAAAGTAGTAGCACATGCCTAAGAAAGAAACCCCTAATCTACATCTATGAGCAAGCATTGGGGATTCTTTGACTCACCGGAGCTTGCGCAGTCGCAGCGAACCGAGGCAGGGGTGAAACCCCCGACGGGAAGGAGAGAGGTGGCGGAGCAGAGGAGGAGCTGGCCCTGGCGACGACCGACAACATCAGCCCCATGCTCATGGCCATGCCAGAGGTCGAGGAGGACGGTGTGCCGACAGGAGAAAACCCTTGGACGGGGGTCAAGAAAACCCCCCTGCCCAGTGGGGTCCCAAGAAGTGGCGGCTCCATGGACGGCACCGGTGCCGAGCCCAGGACCACGAGGTCCGGAACCGGTGGCGGAGCAGGAACGACCGACACCGCATTAGTCGGCCCTCGTGGTGGCCGGAAGCAGATGGGAGACGGTGCCCGCAGCACCGACGCCATGTTCCTGCCTGAGTTCTGGACCCCAGCCACCCAGCAGTTTCGGATGCTGGTGATATGCTTGTTGACGGGGGTCAAAGGACGGCGTGACGGTGGGCGAGGTGGAGCCATCGAAGGAGAGGAGAGGGAGGGGTGGTGAGGCAGAGAGGTGGGAACACTGCGTGGGGATGACATGAGAATGGGAGGGGAGTTATGAGACGTCCCCTCCATCTCCCGTGCTGCCCGAGGCGTCCAACCTCCTCACGCGTGGCCACGCCGAGCCAGGCTCGTAGAAACTGCCCATACAACAGTTTCCGCCGGGCCAGGCTCAGTCCTGCTTTAATGTTCGTGCGGGACACGAATCGCATGCAGTGCAGCCAACCAAATAGGCCACGCACATCCCGCGCGGGCCTGGTTGAGCTGCATGCGGGGAACCAAACGCGCCCTATGTTGCTCGCTTCGCTCATGCATGCTAACCAGCGACCATCTGTTGGGGTGCTCAATCTTGATGCATGCTAAGAGGGTATTTGGATTGAGCTCGTACATGCTGAAGAGGTCCCGTGTAGTCTATCAAACATCCAAAAATGAATCAAGAAGAAAACTTTTAAACTCATGCATTCTCCCTGCACTCTACCAAATACACACTAAAACAATGGTTTTGACGCCTGCCCGATGGTTAGACTTGACATGGAGCAGTAACGCACATCAAGGAGAACCACAGAAAAGTTTGGTTTTGGATCCTCTGTCATCCAAAAAAGGCATAAACTTCACCTTCCGTTGTACTCCTTCCGTTTCTTAATATAAAGTTTTCTAAGAGTTTAACTATAAACTCATACGAATGTATATAGACATACTTTTAAGTGTAGATTCATTCATCTTGTTTCGTATATAATTTGTAATAAAAAGTTTAAAATATTTATATTTAAAAACGAAGGGAGTGGAAACGCGCCCCGTGTTTCGTCTTAGCTTACAGAAAGTAATGTCGTGGAGAAGATCGCCCTGTGTTCCGTCACTGTGCTCACCTGCTAGAGCCAACCTGAGAAATCTCGTCTAGAGAGATAACGTGCATCCAACTGCATACTGGTAGTGCATAGTAGTCACCCATTCCTACGGCCAGGACAAATGTCGTGGCTTTAGCTTTAGAGCATCTATAGTCGAACCTTGCAAATCCGGCCTCTTAAATGTCCGCAGACACGACCGAACGCGTCCGTAAACACTGACCGGGCGCGTCTCATTTGTTGGTTTTCACATCCGCGTTCCTTATATTCAAACCCTCAAAATCATATAACCCATGCAATGCTACGTAAAATTTTAGATCAACACACAGGTTAGTTAGATCATATTGCAAATAAAGAACAAAAAGAGCAAAGAGCGTCGGAGTTCATCGGCAAATCCTAACTACAAAGTAGCTAAACATAATTAATATACAAGCGGAGACGGGGGACAGTCACCACTTCCTCGCAGTCCCTTTGCCCGTTCGGTCGCGGGCGCAGCTATATGAGTCGGTGGCTGATGGGGAATCATCGGAGTCGTCAGACGAGGAGCCGTGCTCGTCATCGTTGTCTTCGGAGATGATGTCGAGCCCGTGTAGCCGCCGAACCTCCCTGTCGTGCTGCCGCTTGAGCTTGGCGAGCCGAGCCCCGTCAGTCGCTACCTCCGCCGCCTCACGCTCGGACTGCTCAATGGCAATCCGGAGCGCATTCGCGTTCTTCCGCCAAAGCCGCCGCGCGTCCATCTCCGCGGTCGTAAGCGATCGGCGGTAGACCCATTCGAGGAGTCGCACGACCTCGTCGGGCTCCGCCTCCATCCCACGGCGATGGCGCACGTATTGATCCGCCTCCAACCTCTCCCTTTGCCGTTGATGCTCACGGCGGGCGGCGCTGATACGTCTCCAACGTATCTATAATTTTTTATTGTTCCATGCTATTATATTATCTGTTTTTGATGCTTTATATGCATTATTATGTTATTTTATATTATTTTTGGGACTAACCTATTAATCTAGAGCCTAGTGCCAGTTTCTGTTTTTTCCTTGTTTTTGAGTTTCGCACATAAGGAATATTAAACGGGGTCCAAACAGAATAAAACCTCTGGAAAGATTTTTCTGGAAAATATGAAAGCCACAAGACTTGAGAACCAAGGCAGAAGAGCTGCCACGGGGCCACAAGCCCGCTTGTCGTGGCCAGGGGGGGCACCCACGCCAGGCAGACTTGTGGGCCCCTAGCACCTCCTCTAACCCTAATCTTCATCCTATAAATACCCAAATATTCCATCATTATTAGAACGAGCCACAAAAACACTTTTCCGCTGCCAGAAGCCTCCGTTCCCGAGAGATCCAATCTTGGAGCCTTTTCCAGTAATCTGGCGGAGGGAGATTCGATCACGAATGGCATCTACATCAATTCCATTACCCTTCCGATGATGCGTGAGTAGTTCACCACAGACCTATGGGTCCATATCTAGTAGCTAGATGGCTTCTTCTCTCTCTTTGCTTCTCAATACCATGTTCTTAATGATCTTCATGGAGATCTATCCGATGTAATACTCTTTTGCGGTGTGTTTGTCGAGATCCGATAAATTTTGGTTTTATGTTCAGATTATCCATGAATATTATTTGAGTCTTTCCTGAATTATTATATGCATGATTTCATATCTTTGCAAGTCTCTTCGAACTATTGGTTTGGTTTGGCCAACTAGATTGGTAATTCTTGCAATAGGAGAAGTGCTTAGTTTTGGATTCAATCCTGCGGTGTCCTCACCCAGTGACATAGTAGGGGTAGCGAGGCACGTATTGTATTGTTTCCATGAAGGGTAAAAGGATGGGGTTTTCATCATATTGCTTGAGTTTATCCCTCTACATCATGTCATCTTACCTAATGCGTCACTCTGTTCTTCATGAACTTAATACTCTAGATGTAGGCAGGAGTCGTTCGATGTGTGGAGTAATAGTAGTAGATGTAGAATCGTTTCGGTCTACTTGTCACGGGCGTGATGCCTATATGCATTATCATTTCCTTGGATATCTTCATAACTATGCGCTTTTATATCAATTGCTCGACAGTAATTTGTTCACCCACCGTAATACTTGCCATCATGAGAGAAGCCATCTAGTGAAACCTATGGCCCCGGGTCTATTTTCCATATTATATTTTCAGATCTAATACCAAAAACAGAAAAAAAAATACTTGTTTCATTGTTTTTACTTTTAGTTTTAATTTCCATTCAAGCATCCTATTATATTTATCTCTACTAGATCTCATCCTTGCAAATAACCGTGAAGGGATTGACAACCTCTTTATAGCGTTGGGTGCAAGAGTTTGATTCCTTGTGCAGGTATATCTATTGGTGGCTCGCTTGTGTCTCCTACTGGATTGATACCTTTGTTCTCAAAAACGAAGGGAAATACTTATCTCTTTGCTGCATCAAACCGTTCCTCTTCACGAGAAACCAACACATCCTCGAGAAGTAGCAAGAAGGATTTCTGGCGCCGTTGTCGGGGAGATACATAGCAAGTCAAGAATACCAAGTACCCATCACAAACTCATCTCTTGCATTTACAATATTTTCCATTTGACTCTCATTTTCCTCTCCCCCACTTCTAAAACGATTTTCAAAAAGATTTGCCTTTCGAGTTTCTTCGTTCGTCTCCCCGTTTGCTTTTTTGCTTGCTTGAGTGCTTGATTGCTTGCTTTGTCACGATGACTCAAGAGAATACAAAGTTGTGTGATTTTTCAAATTCTAATAATAATGATTTTATTAGTACTTAGATTTCTCCTGCCACTAGTGCGGAATCTTATGAAATTAATGCTGCTTTGCTCAATCTTGTTATGAAAGAACAATTTTTCGGCCTTGCTAATGAAGATGCCGCATCCCATCTAAATACTTTCGTTGAATTGTGTGATATGCAAAATAAGAAAGATGTGGATAATGATATTGTTAAATTGAAGCTATTTCCGTTCTCACTATGAGATCGTTCTAAAACTTAGTTTTCATCTTTGCCTAAAAATAGTATTGATTCATGGAATAAGTGTAAAGATGCTTTTATTTCCAAGTACTTTCCGCCCGCTAAGATCTTCTCCCTTAGGGACGATATAATGAATTTCAAGCAACTTGATCATGAACATGTTGCACAATCTTGGGAGAGGATGAAACTTATGATTAGGAATTGCCCCGCGCATGGCTTGAGTTTATGGATGATTATACAAATTTTCTATGATGGATTGAATTTTGCTTCTAGGAATCTCTTAGATTCTGCCGCGGGTGTAACTTTTATGGAAATCACATTAGGAGAAGCGACTAAACTCCTAGATAATATTATGGCAAATTACTCTCAATGGCACACCGAAAGATCTCCTACTAGTAAAAAGGTGTGTGTTATTGAAGAAATTAATACTTTGAGTGAAAAGATGCATGAATTGATGAAATTGTTTGCTAGTAAGAGTGATCCTATTGATCCTAATTATATGCCTTTGTCTTCTTTGATTCGAAATAATAATGATTCTATGGATGTGAATTTTGTTGGTAGGAACAGTTTTGGTAATAACGTTATAGAGGTAATTTCAATGCTAGACCATTTCCTATTAATTCCTCTAATAATTATGGTAATTCCTACAGCAATTCTTATGGAAATTATAATGATATACCCTCTGATTTTGAGAGTAATATTAAAGAATTCATTAGTACGCAAAAAGGTTTCAATGCTATGATTGAAGAAAAATTGCTCAAGATTGATGATTTGGCTAGGAACGTTGATAAAAATTTCTCTTCAGATTGATTCTTTAAAAATTAGATATATTCCTCCCAAGCATGATATTAATGAGTCTTTAAAAGCTATGAGAATTTCTATTGATGAGTGTAAGGAAAGAACCGCTAGAGTTCATGCTAAGCGTGAATGGCTTGAAAAAGTATGTTCTCGTGATAATATTGATGAAGATCTTAAAGTGATTGATGTGACTCTTATTGAATCTTTGTTTTCCAATGTTAATGTTGATAATGATGGGACTAGAGATGAGTGAACTTTAGTTAAAAGGTGTCCCAATGATTCGGAGTTTTTAGATCTTGATGCTAAGATTGATAAAAGTGGGATTGAAGAGGTCAAAACTGTAAATAGCAATGAACCCACTCCTTTGGATTTAAAAGACTTTAATCATGGTAGCTGCTCTTTGATTGATTGTATTTCCTTTTTGCAATCCATGTTGAATTCTCCTCATGCTTATAATTAAAACAAGGCTTTTACTAAACATATTGTTGATGCTATGATGAAGGCTTTTGAAGAAAAACTTGAGTTGGAAGTTTCTATACCTAGAAAGCTTTATGATGAGTGGGAACCTATTATTAAGATTAATATTAAATATTATGAGTGACATGCTTTGTGTGATTTGGGTGCTAGCGTTTCCACTATTCCAAACACTTTATGTGATGTGTTAGGTTTCTGTGAATTTGATGATTGCTCCTTAAATTTGCATCTTGCGGATTCCACTATAAAGAAGCCTATGGGAAGAATTAATGATGTTCTTATTGTTGCAAGTAGGAATTATGTTCCTGTAGATTTCATTGTTCTTGATATAGATTGCAATCCTACATGTCCTATTATTCTTGGTAGACCTTTCCTTAGAACAATTGGTGCAATTATTGATATGAAGGAAGGAAATATTAGATTCCAATTTCCATTAAGGAAGGGTATGGAACACTTTCCTAGAAACAAAATAAAATTACCTTATGAATATATCATGAGAGCTACTTATGGATTGCATACCAAAGATGACAATACCTAGATCTATTGTGTTTTGCCTAGCTAGGTGCGTTAAACAATGGCGTTTGTTGGGAGGCAACCCAATTTTATTTTGCTTTCAGTTTTTTGCTTCTGTTTTGGTGTGTTTGGCACATTATTACTTCTTTAGTAATTGTGTTTTTCTGTTTAAATTAGTGTTTGATCCAAGTAAAACCCTTGGGGTGATCTATGATAGTTGTTGATTAGATCTTGCTGGAAAACAGAAATTTGTGCGCTCAGTCCAAGCTTTTTCTGAATTTTTTAGAGAATCAAATTGATCTGAAATTTTTACAATGGATTGATATACAAATTTACCTAGTTTTCTTAATTTTTCAGAACTTCTACTGTTCTAGAAGTATTCGAAGTTTATCGATTTCTAAAGACTGTTCTGTTTTTTATAGATTCTGTTTTCTTTGTGTTGTTTGCTTATTTTGATGTATCTATGGGTCGTATCTGTTGGAAATATGTCCTAGAGGCAATAAATAAAGTGTTTATTATTATATTTCCTTGTTCAAGATAATCCTTTATTATCCATGCTATAATTGTATTGATTGGAAACACATTACATGTGTGGGTAAATAGACAACAATATGTCCCTGGTATGCCTCTAGTGAAGTAGCTCGTTGATCAAAGATGGTCAAGGTTTCCTAGCTATTGACATGTGATGTCATTTGATAACGGGATCACATCATTAGTAGAATGATGTGATGGACAAGACCCAAACTACAAATGTCGCATATGATCGTGTCGGTTTACTGCTACCGTTTTCTGCATGTCAAGTATATGTTCCTATGACCATAAGATCATGCAACTCACGGACATCGGAGGAGTGCCTTGTGTGTATCAAACGTCGCAACGTAACTGGGTGACTATAAAGGTGCTCTACAGGTATCTCTGAGGGTGTCTGTTGAGTTGGCATGGATCAAGACTGGGATTTGTTACTCCGTGTGATGGAGAGGTATCTCAGGGCCCACTCGATAATACAACATCATAATAAGCCTTGCAAGAAATGTGACTAAGTGTTAGTCATGGGATTTTGTATTACGGAACGAGTAAAGAGACTTGCTGGTAACGAGGTTGAACTAGGTATGGAGATACCGACGATCGAATCTCGGGCAAGTAACATACCGAAGAACAAGGGGAACATCATACGGGATTAACTAAATCCTTGACATAGAGGCTCGACCGATAAAGATCTTCATAGAATATGTAGGTAGAATGATGTGATGGACAAGACCCAAACTACAAACATAGCATGTGATCGTGTCAGTTTATTGCTACTGTTTTCTACATGTCAAGTATATGTTCCTATGACCATGAGATCATGCAACTCACGAACATCGGAGGAGTGCCTTGTGTGTATCAAACGTCGCAACGTAACTGGGTGACTATAAAGGTGCTCTACAGGTATCTCCGAGGGTGTCTGTTGAGTTGACATGGATCAAGACTGGGATTTGTTACCCCATGTAACGGAGAGGTATCTCAGGGCCCACTCGGTAATACAACATCACAATAAGCCTTGCAAGCAATGTGACAAAGTGTTAGTCACGGGATTTTGTATTATGGAACGAGTAAAGAGACTTGCCGGTAACGAGGTTGAACTAGGTATGGAGATATCGATGATCGAATCTCGGGCAAGTAACATACCGAAGAACAAAGGGAACATCATACGGGTTAACTGAATCCTTGACATAGAGGTTCGACCGATAAAGATCTTCGTAGAATATGTAGGAACCAATATGGGCATCCAGGTCCCGCTATTGGTTATTGACCATAGAGGTGTCTCAGTCATGTCTACTTAGTTCTCGAACCTGCAGGGTCTGCACACTTATGGTTTGGTGACGTTTCGGTAGTATAGAGTTATGTATGGTGGTGACCGAAGGTTGTTTTGATTCCCGGATGAGATCCCGGACGTCACGAGGAGCTCCGTAATGGTCCGGAGGTAAAGATTCATATATAGGAAGTCCTGTTTTAGTCACCGGAAAAGTTTCGGGCTAATCGGTAATGTAGCGGGAGTGCCGGTAGTGTACCGGGAGACCATCGGGAGGGGTATTTCGACCCAAGAGGCTTCATGGGCTGTGGGAGAATAAATACCAGCCTTTTGTGGGCTGGTGGAAGTCCCACACAAGGCCCATGCGGCTAGGGAAGAAAAGCCCAAAGGGAAAAGGTGCGAAAAAGGCCAAAAATGAGGAATCCTAGTCCTACTAGAGTTGGAGGAGGAGTCCTCCTCTCCTCTCCACTTCGGCCGAACCAAGGAGGCCTGGCCCTTGAGCCAAGTTCTCTCCTCCCTCCCTCTTATATATACTAGAGGTTTTAGGGTTTTGCATAGAATTTTAGCCACGTGCTGCCTGTTCCTCCAGTGCATAGTTTCTCCTCTACATCGGATTTCTGCAGTGCTTAGGCGAAGCCCTGCCAGAATAGCTCCACCACCATCGCCAGAGCGCCGTCACGCTGCCGGAGAACTCTTCTTCCTCTCTGCTCCCTCTTTCTAGATCAAGACGGTGAAGATCCTCATCAAGTCGTACGTGTGCTGAACGCGGAGGTGTCGTCCGTTCAGCGCTAGATCGGAAGGACCATGATCGAGTTCGTGGGAAGGATCGTGATCAAGTTCGCAAGACGGATCGTGATTGGATCGAGGGACGGATCGTGATTGGATCGCGGGACGCTCGGCGATTTGGATCGCGAAGACGTTCGACTACACCAACCGCGTCTCTTAACGCTTCCCGCTTAGCGATCTACAAGGGTACGTAGATCCACTCTCCCTCTCGTAGATGCTCATCACCATGGATAGGTCTTGCTTTAGCGTCGGAAATTTTTGTTTCCCATGCAACGTTCCCCAACAGTGGCATCATGAGCGAGGTCTATGTGTAGATGAGATCTCGAGTAGAACACAAAGAGTTTGTGGGCGTTGATGCTTAGATTGCTTCCTCCCTTGGTCGTTTTTTGGTTCAGTGGTATTGTGAGATGAAGCGGCCCGGACCAACATTACTCGTACGCTTACGAGAGACCGGTTCCCGCAACCGCAACTTGTTGCGTAGATGGCTTGTGGGTGCCAGTTTCTCTCACTTTAGTTGCATCAGATTCGACAAAGGCGGTCCTTGAGAAGGTTGAAAAGCAACTAGTGTATCACCGTTGTGGTTTTTGCGTAGATGAGGATTGTTCTTGCTAGATACCCGTAGCAGCCACGTAAAACATGCAACAACAATTAGAGGACGTCTAACTTGTTTTTGCAGGGTATGTTGTGATGTGATATGGCCAATTACATGATGCGATATATGTGATGTATGAGATGATCATGTGATGTATAGATTATCACGACTTGCATGTCGTTGAGTACGGCAACCGGCAGGAGCCATAGGGTTGTCTTTAATTATTGTATGACCTGCGTGTCAATCATTAAGCATTATGTAGTGTTTACTTTTTCGCTAAATGGTAGCGATTGTAGTAGAAGAATGTTGGGCGTGACAACCCCGATGGCGACACGTTGATGGAGATCAAGATGATGGAGATCATGGTGTCATGCCGGTGACGATGGAGATCATGCCGGTGCTTTCCAGATGGAGATCAAAAGCACAAGTTCATGGCCATATCATGTCACTTACGATTTGCATGTGATGTTAATCCTTTTATGCACCTTGTTTTGCTTAGGACAGCGGTAACATTATAAGGTGCCCCCTCACTTAAATTTCAAGATGAATTGTGTTCTCCCCGAGTGTGCACCGTTGCAAAAGTTCATCGTGTCGAGACACCACGTGATGATCGGGTGTGATAGACTCTACGTTCACATACAACGGGTGCAAGCCAGTTTTGCACATGGAGAACACTCGGGTTAAACTTGACGAGCCTAGCATTTACAGACATGGCCTCGGAATACAAGAGACCGGAAGGTCAAACATGAGTCATATAGTAGATATGATCAACATAATGATGTTCACCATTGAAACCACCTCAACTCACGTGATGATCGGACTTGAGTTGGTGAATTTGGATCATGTGACACTCAGATGACCTAAGGGATGTCAATTTGAGTGGGAGCTTTAGTAATTTGATTAACTAAACTCATTATCTTGAACAATAGTCTAAGTAACCTTTGCATACTTATGTTGTAGATCAATGGGCTCGCGTAGTAGCACCCCTGAATTTTAATGCGTTCCTAGAGAAAGCTAAGTTGAAAGATGATGGAAGTAACTTTGTTGAGTGGGCCCGTAATCTGAGGAGTATCCTCATGGCTTCCCAGAAATCATATGTCCTTGATGCAACGCTTTGTGACCAACCAGACGACATGACCTCCGAAGACGTTAAGAACGCTTGGGAGGCACGTTCTGGAGATTACTCAATAGTTCAGTGTGCAATATTGTATGGCTTATAACCGGGACTTCAAAGACGTTTTGGATGTCATGGAGCATATGAGATGTTCTAGGAGTTGAAGTTTATCTTTCAGAAGAATGCCTAAATCAAGAGGTATGAGACCTCCGATAAGTTCTATGCTTGCAAGATGGAGGAGAACGGGTCTATCAGTGAACATATACTCAGAATGTCTGGGTATTCGACTCGTCTAGCGGAGTTGGGAATTGCCCTTCCGCTAGAGGCGATCACTGACAGGGTTCTTCAATCACTAACACCTAGTTACAAGAGCTTTGTGATGAACTATAACATGCACGGGATGAACAAGTCAGTCGCCAAGCTGTTTGCGATGCTAAAAGTCGCTGAGTCTGAAATCTAGAAAGAACATCAAGTGTTGATGGTCAATAAAACCACTAGTTTCAAGAAGAATGGCCAGGGCAAGGGCAACAAGGGTAAAACCAAGAAGGATGGCAAAGTAGTTGCTACTCCTGTAAAGAAGCCCAAGCATGGACCTAAGCCAGAAACTGAGTGCTTTCATTGCAAGGGAACTGGTCACTGGAAGCGGAACTGCCCCAAGTACCTGGCTGACAAGAAGGCGGCCAATGACAAACAAGGTATATATGATATACATGTTATTCATGTGTACCTTACTATCTCTCGTTGTAGTGCCTGGGTATTTGATACCGGTTCGGTTGCTACATTTGCAACTCAAAACAGGAACTACGGAATAGACGAAGGCTGGCAAAGGATGAAGTGACGATGCGCGTGGGAAATTGTTCCAAGGTTGATGTGATCACCGTCGACACGCTCTCTCTTCAATTACCATCGGGATTAGTGATGAACCTGAATAATTATTATTTAGTGCCTGCGTTAAGAATGAACATTATATCTGGATCTTGTTTATTGTGAGATGGTTACTCATTTAAATCATAGAATAAAGGTTGTTCTATTTATATGAGTAATATCTTTTATGGTCATGCACCCAATGTGAGGGGTTTATTCATATTGAATCTTGATAGTGATGACACACATGTTCATAACATTGATGCCAAAATATGTAGAGTTGATAATGATAGTACCACTTTCTTGTGGCACTACCGTTTAGGTCATATTGGTGTAAAACGCATGAGGAAGCTCCATGCTGATGGACTTTTGGAGTCACTTGATTTTGAATCACTTGACACATGTGAACCATGCCTCATTGGCAAGATGACTAAAACACCGTTCTCTGGAACAATGGAACGGACGAGTGACTGCATACATACTGATGTGTGCGGTCCAATGAATGTTACAGCGCATGGTGGATATCGTTATTTTCTCACCTTCACTGATGACTTAAGTAGATATGGGTATATTTACTTAATGAAACACAAGTCTGAAACATTTGAAAAGTTCAAGCAATTTCAGAGTGAAGTTGAGAATCATCCTAACAAATAGATTAAATTCCTACGATCTGATCGAGGAGGTGAATATCTGAGTTATGAGTTTGGTAGTCACTTAAGACAGTGTGGAATTGTTTCACAGTTGACACCGCCTGGAACACCACAACGTAATGGTGTGTCTGAACGTCGTAATCGAACCTTATTAGATATGGTGCGTTCTATAATGTCTCTTGCTAATTTGCCACTATCGTTTTGGGGTTATGCATTAGAGACAGCTGCATTCACTTTAAATAGGGCACCATCGAAATCCGTTGAGACGACGCCATATAAACTATGGTTTGGCAAGAGGCCAAAGTTGTCGTTTCTTAAAGTTTGGGGATGTGATGCTTATGTCAAAAGGCTTCAGCCTGAAAAGCTGGAACCCAAAGCGGAGAAATGTGTCTTCATAGGATACCCAAAAGAGACGGTCGGGTATACCTTCTATCTCGGATCCGAAGGCAAAGTGTTTGTCGCTAAGAATGGAACATTTCTTGAGAAAGAGTTTCTCTCAAAAGAATTGATTGGGAGGAAAATAGAGCTTGATGAGGTTATTGAACCTTTACTTCAACCAGAAAGTAGCGCAGCGCAGAAAGATGTTTCTTTGGAACCTACGACAGTAGAAGAGGAAGTTAATGATGATGATCATGAAGCTTCAGATCAAGCTACTATTGAACCTCATAGGTCGACAAGGGCGCGTACTACTCCAGAGTGGTACGGCAACCCTGTCTTGGAGGTCATGTTGTTGGACAACAATGAACCTACGAGCTATGGAGGAGCAGTGATGGGCCTTGATTCCAAGAAATGGTTAGAGGCCATGAAATCTGAGATGGGATCCATGTGTGAAAACAAAGTATGGACTTTGGAAGTATTACCTGAAGGGCGAAAGGCCATTCAGAACAAATGGATCTTTAAGAAGAAGACAGACGCGGACGGTAATGTCACCGTCTATAAAGCTCGACTTGTGGCAAAGGGTTTTTCACAAGTTCAAGGAGTTGACTACGATGAGACATTCTCACCCATAGCGATGCTTAAGTTTGTCAGAATCATGTTGGCAATAGCTTCTTATTTCGATTATGAAATTTGGCAGATGGATGTCAAAACGGCGTTCCTCAACGGTTTCCTTGAGGAAGAGTTGTATATGATGCAACCAGAAGGTTTTGTCGATCCAGAGAATGCTGACAAAGTTTGCAAACTCCAGCGATCCATTTATGGGCTGGTGCAAGCATCTTGGAGTTGGAATAAGCGCTTTGATGAGGTGATCAAAGCGTTTGAGTTTATACAAGTTTATGGAGAAGCTTGTATTTACAAGAAAGTGAGTGGGAGCTCTATAGTGTTTCTAATATTATATGTGGATGACATATTGCTGATTGCAAACAATATAGAAATGCTGGAAAGCGTGAAGGAATATTTGAACAAGAGTTTTTCAATGAAGGACCTAGGAGAAGCTGCTTTCATATTAGGCATTAAGATCTATAGAGATAGATCGAGACGCTTAATAGCACTTTCACAGAGCACATGCCTTGATAAAGTTTTGAAGAAGTTCAAAATGGATCAGTCCAAGAAGGGGTTCTTGCCTGTGTTACAAGGTGTGAAGTTGAGTAAGACTCAATGCCCAGTGACTGCAGAAGATAGAGAAAAGATGAGTGTCATCCCCTATGCTTCAGCCATATGCTCTATCATGTATGCAATGCTGTGCACAAGACCGGATGTTAGCCTTGCCATAAGTATGGCTGAAAGGTTTCAAAGTGATCCTGGAATGGAACACTCGGCAGCGGTCAAGAATATCGTTAAGTACCTGAAAAGAACTAAGGAAATGTTTCTCGTTTGTGGAGGTGATGAAGAGCTCGTCGTAAAGGGTTACGTCGATGCAGAATTTGACACTGATCCGGGTGACTCTTAGTCACAAACCGGATACGTATTTATTCTCAACGGGGGAGCGGTAAGCTGGTGCAGTTCCAAGCAAAGCGTGGTAGCCGATTCTACGTGTGAAGCGGAGTACATCATAGCCTCGGAGGCAGCAAAGGAAGGTGTCTGGATGAAGCAGTTCATGACAGATCTTGGAGTAGTGCCCAGTGCACTGAATCCAATGAACCTGTTCTGTGACAACACTGGTGCCATTGCTCTGGCCAAGGAACCAAGGTTTCACAAGAGGACCAGACACATAAAGTGTCGCGGATTTGTCACGGCAGATGTCCGAGTGAACGGACTTAGGTTCTGGGCGAGACGCAACTACGTGGCGGCTTGAAGGGGTTGATCGGAATTGAGAATACACGGAGTTTTACCCAGGTTCGGCCCCTCCGATGGAGGTAAAGGCCTACGTCCTGCTTGTCTGGTATTGATGATGATGAAGGTCTCTCGGTTACAAGGGTGCTAATTGCTACCTCTAATCTCTTGTGCCTCTAATCTCTTGTGTTGTCTAAACTTGTAGACTTGTGTCTCTTGAGAACTTCTCCCTCTAGGGGTGCTCTACCCCTCCTTATATAAGTGAAGAGGGTAGTTTTACAAATAGAGTCCTACTAGGGGTGGGATTAGGACTAGTCTCTCACGAGCCCTACTCCGGATCTTATTTCCTTTAAGGGAATCCTTCTCTCTTGTGAGCCTTCTCCTGTGGGCTTTCTCTTGTGAGCCGCCTGGCGCCGGCTCACCCGTCGGGTCTTGGGCTTGGTCATCCTGTGACCCGCTTGCCGGGTCATAAATAAGATGTCATGTCTTTAACGGGTCTCCTGTGAGTTGCCTGGTCGGGTCATTAATAACATGTCATGTCTTCGGCCGAGTCTCCTGTGAGTCGCCAGGCCGGGTCATACCATGGGGTATATCCCCGTCATTAGCCCCTAGGTTAGCTTGAATTTATTCAAGGTAAGCTCCTGAAATAAGAGTAACAAATATGTTAAGTGGCCGGCGTGCTCCTTTGGCCGGCTTATAAAATGGCTTCTCCGAAATCCGGGTCTTTTCTCCATATGAATGAGTCGTCTTGATAATCATCTTGCTTGTCAATGTCTTTTGAAAAATATTGAGAATAGAACACCCATATGCCATTGAGTCGGCTTCCAATACTCTTGGCGGGTCATCTCCGCCGGGTCATAATCATTGATGATGTCGGGTCATTATCGTTGGTGACTCCGGGTTAAATAACTAGAATCTTGCTGATTTGATAAATATTGGGATGAAAATCCATCTGATGTAGAACCGGACTTCCATTGTTGTGAAGCAGGGCGGCTTATATAAACTCTGGCGGGTTATGATCTTTTGATAACACCGGGTCATAAGTGTTGGTGACGCCGGGTCTAACAACTGAACTCCATATTTAATATCTTGAAAATTCTCCTCAAAGTTTTTGATATGTCCATATTACCTGTAGCCCCCAAGCTCCGAGATTATCCATGATAACTTGGTGCTTTGCAAATAACATTTTGGACTGTGTAGCCCCCAAGTGTCGGGTTGTCCTGCCTGCAGCAACCTGGGACTTATAATTGCCTTATATCTTACAATGCTTCGGCGGGTGTAGCCCCCAAGGGCCGGCTCATCAAAAAGCTTCGGCGGGTGTAGCCCCCAAGGGCCGGCTCATCAGAAAGCTTCGGTGGGTGTAGCCCCCAAGGGCCGGCTCATCAGAATGTGATGTGTCGGGTCTTCAATTTGACTCTCTTAATCTGCTGAATACTGTAGCCCCCAAGTGTTGGGTCAGTAAGAATTACTGGGCTGGGACTTTTAGAAAAATATAGAAGGGTCGGCTCATCTCCTTGAGATAATATGGTCTTGCTGACAATGTAATGGTTTGAAAACCGGCTTGCATTAGCCCCCAAGTGTCGTGGTGTATGCTTGCAGCGACATGGGACTTGCATAATTGATATAAACTTGGACTTTGGATAATGTAGCCCCCAAGTGCCGGGTCGTCTGCCTGCAGTGACTCGGGACTATGTGAGAATAATACGTCTCACCATAATTTGTTGAATGAATCTTTGACCGTGGTCGTAATATCACCCGGAATGAATATCCTGGAATAATTCCTTTGTCTTTGACATGAAATTCCTGCTCGTGGTTGCGGTGCAACCCGGCAAATATAAGTTTGAGAAATCCATGAGTGTTGTAGATTACTATAGAGCACAATTAAAGAAATCCGAGAACGGTCCAATTAGATGACACGGCATTATATCTGATAGGGCGGCTCTTGAAAGATAATAATTTCTCCGAGCTGGTTTGAAAAAATCCCACTCATTTATTAGTGGTTATTATAAACCATGAAGATCCAGCCATGTTGGCTATTTAAGAAATCCATTTGCTTTTGTAGAATACTTTAACAGCGGCTCATCTTAAGAGATAAAACCTGCAAAAATGAACAAGACAGAATATATTATGTATTGTTGTAAGGGCGGCTTTGAAGAAGCTCAACCCGGAGATGTTTATACCTTTCATAACATTGCTCCTTTTCTCATAACCTTGCTCTGACCCAGCTTGATAAGCCGGCATGTTATCTGGAGGTGGGAAGCCCCCTTGATAATTCACAGCTCCACCTTTTAGCTCCCATTTGAGAGCACCTTTGTAATAGCTTTAAGGATAATTCTGCCTTTCTTGAATGCAGCTCTGGATGTATATATTTCCTTCTCTCCGTGTTTTTGTTTTACCGGCTCTTTATTGATTGATCCCCCCTTTGTATAAATCCATCTTGAACTTTTAGAGCCGGCGCTTGTTTTTGAAGGTGTCACGCCTTCTCCAGTAATTTAGAGCTGGTCGGGCACTTTGAAACTTGTCAACCGGAGTAGTATGACTCCGGCTCTTGTAAGATGAACTTTGTCGAGAACCGGTTGTTGTAGGGTAATGTAAGCTGTACCTAAAGGTAAGAAGCCTCCATCGACAACCGCGGCTAATAATGAGCCGGAAGCGGTGTAAAGCCGGCTGTTTGCAGGTTAATGTAAGCTATACCCGAAGGAAAGAAGCCTCCTTCAACAACTACAGTTGTAGGCACGGACGCCGGCTGTCGATGGGTAATGTAAGCTATACCCGAAGGCAAGAAGCCTCCATCGACAACCACGGCTTACTGATAAAGCCGGCTGTTTGAAAGGAGATGTAAGCTATACCTAAAGGTAAGAAGCCTCATGTTAACGTTTGAATATTGTATGCGCGGACGCCGGCTGTCGATGGGAGATGTAAGCTATACCCTAAGGCAAGAAGCCTCCATCGACAACCGCGGCTTACTGATAAAGCCGGCTGTTTGAAAGGAGATGTAAGCTATACCCGAAGGCAAGAAGCCTCTTTCAACAGCTACAGTTGTAGGCACGGACGCTGGCTGTCGATGGGTAATGTAAGCTATACCCGAAGGCAAGAAGCCTCCATCGACAACCACGGCTTACTGATAAAGCCGGCTGTTTGAAAGGAGATGTAAGCTATACCCAAAGGCAAGAAGCCTCTTTCAACAGCTACAGTTACTAAGCAACTGAGTTTTGGCGTAAACGCCGGTTGTTAGGGTGAGATAAGCGAACCCATCGGTAAGAAGCCCCCTTTGACAACCGCGGTTAATAAGTAACCGGAAGTGGCATAAAGCCGACCATTAGGGTGAGATGAGCGATACCCATCGATAAAAAAGCCCCCCTTCGATGGTCGCAGTTGATAAGCAACTGGAATTTGGTGTACACGCTGTTGTCTTAGGGTTATGTAAGCTATACCAACGGTAAGAAGCCTCCATCAACAACAGCGCTTAAAGTAACCAAACTAGGCATAAAGCCAATTGTGCAAGGGAGATGTAAGCTATACCCGAAGGCAAGAAGCCTCCTTGCAACAGCTGGCTGTGCAAAGGAGATGTAAGTTATACCTGAAGGCAAGAAGCCTCTTTGCAACAGTGCTTAACTAGGCATAACGCCGGATGTGCAAGGGAGATGTAAGCTATACCCGAAGGCAAGAAACCTCCTTGCAATAGCACAAAAGCAGACTGTGCAGGGGAGATGTAAGCTATACCCGAAGGCAAGAAGCCTCCCTGCAACAGCGCTTGATAGGGCATAAAGCCGGATGATAGATCAGTCGTTTAACTCACACCAGTTCAGGGTCTCTATCGAGATTGGCCGTCAATTTCTTGAACCGGCTCAGGGTCTCTAGGCGAGATTGGCCGTCAATTTCTTGAACTGGCTTAGGGTCTCTAGGCGAGATTGGCCGTCAATTTCTTAAACCGGCTCAGGGTCTCTAGGCGAGATTGACTGGTAAGAGTTCAGCGGGTCACCTCAATCTTAGCCGGTACAGGGTCTCTCTCGAGATTAGCCGTCAATTTCTTGAACCGGCTCAGGGTCTCTAGGCGAGATTAACCGGTAAAGCAGGCGGGTCATGTAGCGGAGCAGCATCAATCTTGTAAGCCGCCATCTTGTATGAAGAAACGACAGAAGCTCCAAGTGTCTTTATGATGATCCAATGATCTGGGCACCCATGTTTGAATGGTGCATCATGGAGGTCCGTCCTCTTGGGCAACTTTTAATCATCCGCCAATAATGTAGTAGCCTCCAGGATTGGGTTTTCTCTTGCAAAGACCCGGGGTTCTCGTTAAAAACGACCAAATGTGTCTCGACATGTCTGTAGCCCTCGAGTCTTAAGTTGTCTTGAAGAGGCGGCTTGAGAATCTCCACTGAAAGTTGAGGTTTGGCCGTGGCGGGTTATAGATGATCCCGTATGAATTGCTTCAATGATCCGGTCGATGGATCGTTCCGGCTGTTTGTTGAAGTGAACCAAATTGTAATGGTGGTGGCTTGCCTGCCCGTTGGGCGGCTCATATATGCGAGCACTGCACTAATATGTCAATGTAAATTAGACTGCGAACGGCGGTTTGCGCGCGTCAGCTGGGCGGCTCATACTGATGTATGTAGCTACTAGCATGTTGATGCAGATGTAGAAACCAGCTGTGGCGTTGTAAACCGGTGTTGTTGTGAAACATTCCACGTCGTTGTAAGCCGGCGCAGATGATGAGAAACGGCCATGGCATTGTAAACCGGCACGGATGGCGAGAGATGGCTACGGCATTGTACGCCGGCGCGATGGCGAGGGACGGCCACGTCGGTTGTAAGCCGGTGCGGTGGCGAGAGACGGCCACAGCGTTGTAAGCCCACGCGGTCGATGAGAGATGGCTATGGCGTTGTAAGCCCACGCAGTCGATGAGAGATGGCCACGGCGTTGTAAGCCGGTGTAGACATTTGAGATAGCCGTGGCTTTCTAATCTGGCACGCGAGTCCGTTGCGTAATGCAATACGAACAAACACCATTGTGGAATGATGCTAGTGCGCGTTCCCCCTCCATGTTGTAATGCCACTTTTGTAACGAAGAATTGTCCTATATACAAATATCACAAACCAGAGTAATTGCTCTTTGAAAAAATAATATATATCTATTAAAATAGAGTGAACGGATATCACCTGATGCATCTAAATGACAGATGATCTTTGTACGGACCAGAGATCAACTCTGATATATGGAGGCCCAGCAACAGCGTGGATATGCCAGCATTTTAGTCACCATGGAGTGCCACTTTTTTTTGGATTATACCCCCTGTGATTTCTCCTTATCCCTGATACTCCTTGAACGAGCATTAGATATTCACGCAACTAGTTTGAACAGCCCAGGCCACACTGCTTCGTCTATTTCCCTTATTTTTCTCGCAGCTTCTCCCATCTCGATTTCTTTGCCGCCATAATACGAAAACACGGAAAACCAGCTCCTGCTCAGACGAGCCCACGCGGGGTTGGCAGCGCAGAGCAAACCCACCAGCCGCCGGAGCTTAGTGAGTGCGCGGAGCTCACCATGGAACCGTTGATCAGGCTGGGCAAGTTTCTTCATCATGCATGGAAGGGCGGCACGCCGGCGAACTGAACCACGGTGGAGGCGAGTAAGCAAAGCGGGGCCACGGCGGACGTGGCGAACCACGGTGGCGACTGCAGGTGCAGTGGCGACTCAAGGTGGGTGGAGGTGAGGCGCGACTGCTAAGCCGGCACAACAGGGCTCATTGCAGCGAACACGACGTGCGGCCGGCGCGAGAAAGCGAAACTGCATGGAGGCGGGGCGGGCTCTAGGCGGGCTGAAGCAGGCGGACCCGGCTGGGTGCAGGTGCGTACGGCGGCTCAGACGTGCGGTGCAGGCGGAGGCTGGCCGGCTCAGACACGCGTCGACGGAGCGAGGCGCGGTGCAGACGGAGGCGGAGTCTGAATATATGGCGACCTTTACTAATTGATCTTTTTTCTTTGATAGCCTTCGGTTGTGGGTGTAGTAGCCGGAAAGGAAAAAGAAATTTGGCTTGATGGCTCCACGTGGTGGTACTAGTTGGATCAAATCACTTTACCGGGAACCGAGCGTTGTGATCTGACGCGAGTACCAGCAGTAGCTTCGGTAGGCTGATGAGAAGCAGCAACAACTTGACTTTGGTTCGCTTTAGCAGTAGTGCATGTTTTTAAAATAGGATGAGCAGCTTAACAGCAATAGGAAATCTCCTCGGGACTTGGTCCTATACGCGGACAGGAAGACGTGGCCACGCTGGTACCCAAGTAGCGGGACAGCGGTTGCCTCAACCCAGCATACTGATTTGTCGGCAGCTCAACGGAAATTCCATCGGATTCGATAAACAATTGCAGCGAAAAAAATTGTCGATCTCGGCGACTTTGTGGCGGCGCATCCATATAAACCGTAGTTCTCGTCTCGGCGGCGACAGCAGCTTCGGTGGTGTCGACTGACGGCGACTGAGACAAGTACAGCGGGGCAAAGCCGCAGAGGAGAAACGATGCAGCGAACGAAACGGCAGCCGAGCTGGCCGGGGCACAACGCGGCGACCACGGCGGCTCAGGTGACATGAAGCGAGGCGGCAGCCCGTTCGGCCGGGGTACCATGCGGAGGTGAGGCCAGAGAGGCGCAGCTTCCTGCGGCGGGCGGATCCGGACTCGAAGTTGATATAGATCCTTCCGTACCGGTTCTCCTTCATCCGGCAAATCACAATCTTCTCGAACCCTGGAAAATTCCCTTCAAGAACACAACACCACCGTGCGCAGCCCCACGATGGGCGTCAACTGTCATGGATTTGCCACGGCAGATGTCCGGGTGAACGGACTTAGGTTCGGGGCGAGACGCAACTATGTGGTGGCTTGAAGGGGTTGATCGGAATTGAGAATACACGGAGTTTTACCCAGGTTCGGCCCCTCCGATGGAGGTAAAAGCCTACGTCCTGCTTGTCTGGTATGGATGATGATGAAGGTCTCTCGGTTACAAGGGTGCTAATTGCTACCTCTAATCTCTTGTGCCTCTAATCTCTTGTGTTGTCTAAACTTGTAGACTTGTGTCTCTTGAGAACTTCTCCCTCTTTGGGTGCTCTACCCCTCCTTATATAAGTGGAGTGGGTAGTTTTACAAATAGAGTCCTACTAGGGGTGGGATTAGGACTAGTCTCTCACGAACCCTACTCCGGATCTTATTTCCTTTAAGGAAATCCTTCTCTCTTGTGGGCCTTCTCTTGTGGGCTTTCTCTTGTGAGCCGCTTGGCCCGGCTCACCCGCCGGGTCTTGGGCTTGGTCATCCTGTGACCCGCTTGCCGGGTCATAAATAAGATGTCATGTCTTTAACGGGTCTCCTGTGAGTTGCCTGGCCGGGTCATCAATAAGATGTCATGTCTTCGGACAGGTCTCCTGTGAGTCGCCAGGCCAGGTCATACCATGGGATATATCCCCATCATAAAGCGACGCTTCAACTCCATCCGCGATTACATCGAGGAGAAGGACATAAATATTTGCAAAGTGCACACGGATCTGAATGTTGCAGACCCGTTGACTAAACCTATTCCAAGGCTAAACATGATCAACATCAGAACTGCATGGTTGTTCGATTCATTACAATGTAAATCACATAGTGATGTGAACTAGATTATTGACTCTAGTGCAAGTGGGACACTGTTGAAAATATGCCCTAGAGGCAATAAATAAAGTGTTTATTATTATATTTGCTTGTTCATGATAATCATTT
Organism: Hordeum marinum; assembly: GCA_022496015.1. Classification (NCBI taxonomy): domain Eukaryota; kingdom Viridiplantae; phylum Streptophyta; class Magnoliopsida; order Poales; family Poaceae; genus Hordeum; species Hordeum marinum. The sequence goes on from CM039676.1 coordinate 419,503,944, forward strand.
ATTATCCATGCTATAATTGTATTGATTGGAAACACATTACATGTGTGGGTAAATAGACAACACTATGTCCCTAGTATGCCTCTAGTGAACTAGCTCGTTGATCAAAGATGGTCAAGGTTTCCTAGCAATTGACATGTGATGTCATTAACGGGATCACATCATTAGTAGAATGATGTGATGGACAAGACTCAAACTACAAATGTAGCATATGATCGTGTCAGTTTATTGCTACTGTTTACTGCATGTCAAGTATATGTTCCTATGACCATGAGATCATGCAACTCACGGACATCAGAGGAGTGCCTTGTGTGTATCAAACGTCGCAACGTAACTTGGTGACTATAAAGGTGCTCTACAGGTATCTCCGAGGGTGTCTGTTGAGTTGGCATGGATCAAGACTGGGATTTGTTCCTCCGTGTGACGGAGTGGTATCTCAGGGCCCACTCGGTAATACAACATCACAATAAGCCTTGCAAGCAATGTGACTAAGTGTTAGTCATAGGATTTTGTATTACGGAACGAGTAAAGAGACTTGACAGTAATGAGGTTGAACTAGGTATGGAGATACCGACGATCGAATCTTGGGCAAGTAACATACCGAAGAACAAAGGGAACATTATACGGGATTAACTGAATCCTTGACATAGAGGTTCGACCGATAAAGATGTCCGTAGAATATGTAGGAACCAATATGGGCATCTAGGTCCCGCTATTGGTTATTGACTGTAGAGGTGTCTCGGTCATGTCTACATAGTTCTCGAACCCGTAGGGTCTGCACACTTAAGGTTTGGTGACGTTTTGGTAGTATAGAGTTATGTATGGTGGTGACCGAAGGTCGTTTGGAGTCCCGGATGAGATCCCGGACGTCACGAGGAGCTCCGGAATGGTCCGTAGGTAAAGATTCATATATAGAAAGTTCTGTTTTGGTCGCCGGAAAAGTTTTGGGCTAATCGGTAGTGTATCGGGAGTGCTGGTAGTGTACCGGGAGACCATCGGGAGGGGTATTTCGACCCAAGAGGCTTCATGGGCTATGGGAGAATAAATACCAGCCTTTTGTGGGATGGTGGAAGTTCCACACAATGCCCATGCATCTAGGGAAGAAAAGCCCAAAGGGAAAAGGTGGAAAAAAGGCCAAAAAGGAGGAATCCTAGTCCTACTAGGATTGGAGGAGGAGTTCTCCTCTCCTCCCCACTTCGGCCGAACCAAGGTGGCTTGTCCCTTGAGCCAAGTCCTCTCCTCCCTCCCTCTTATATATACTGGAGGTTTTAGAGTTTTTGCACAGAATTTTTAGACATGTGTTGCCCGTTCCTCCAGTGCATAGTTTCTCCTCTAGATCGGATTTCTGCAGTGCTTAGGTGAAGCCCTGCCAGAATAGCTCCACCACCATCGCCGGAGCGCCGTCACGCTGCCAGAGAACTCTTCTTCCTCTCCGCTCCCTCTTGCTGGATCAAGATGGCGGAGATCGTCATCAAGCTGTACGTGTGCTGAACGCGGAGGTGTCGTCCGTTCGGCGCTAGATCGGAAGGACCGTGATCGAGTTCGCGGGACGGATCGTGATCAAGTTCGCGGGATGGATCGTGATTGGATCGCGGGATGGATCGTGATTGGATCATGGGACGCTCGGCGATTTGGATCGCGAAGACGTTCGACTACACCAACCGCGTTTCTTAACGCTTCCCGCTTAGCGATCTACAAGGGTACGTAGATCCACTCTCCCTCTCGTAGATGCTCATCACCATGGATAGGTCTTGCGTGAACGTGGGAAAAATTTTGTTTCCCATGCAACGTTCCCAACAGTATCGGGGGGTATGAGTCATGGAAAAATTAGAATACATTAGGTATTACACAAATATAAATAAATAATGATTTCACAACAGTACCTAAAATGATGATTTATTTTTCTTATACTAACGGATCTCATGAGTTTTCTGTTGAGTCTTGTGTTGTGAAGTTTTCAAGTTTCGGTTGAAGATTTGAGGGACTATGAAATAAAGAGTGGCAAGAGCCTAAGCTTGGGGATGACCATGGCACCCCAAGTCATATTCAAGGATACCGAAAATCCTAAGCTTGGGGATGCCCCGGAAGGCATCCCCTCTTTCGTCTTCAATCCATCGATAAATTCACTTGAGGCTATATTTTTATTCACCACATGATCTGTGTTTTGCTTGGAGCGTCTTGTATGATATGAGTCTTTGCTTTTTAGTTTCCCACAATCATTTGTGATGCACACATCTTTAGAGAGAGACACGTTGAATCATGAATTTGTTAGAATACTCTATATGCTTCACTTATATCTTTTGAGCTAGGCAATGTTGCTCTAGTGCTTCACTTATATCTTTTTAGAGCATGATGGTGTTATATTTTATAGAAATTATTGAACTCTCGTTCCTCACTTATATTATTTTGAGAGTTTCTTAAAACAGCATGGTAATTTGTTTAGGTTATGAATTTAGTCCTAATATAATGGCATCCAAGAGGGATATAATAAAAACATTCATATTAAGTTTGATAAGTTGGATTTCTTGCATATAGTTTTGAGATAATAGGGATGGTAATATGAGAGTCATGCTAGTGAGTAGTTGTAAAATGAAGATACACGTGTGTTAAAGCTTGTGATTCCCGTAGCATGCACGTATGGTGAACCGCTATGTAACAAAGTTGGAGCATGACTTGTCTAATGATTCTCAACCTTTGTGTGAGGGTCGGGAGCGCGCGATGGTTAACTCCTATCAACCTCTCCCCTAGGATCATGTGTCTAAAGCTTTGTTTGATGACTAATAGACTTTTGCAATAAGTATGTGAGTTCTTTATGACTAATGTGAGTCCATGGATTATATGCACTCTCACCCTTCCATCTTTGCTAGCCTCTCTAGTACCGCGCAACTTTCGTCGGTACATCAAACCCTCCTTCCTCAAAACAGCCACCATATACTCCTCAAAACAGCCACCATACCTACCTATTATGGCATTTCCATAGCCATTCTGAGATATATTGCCATGCAACTTCCACCACGTAGTTTTTCTATGACTTGCATCATCACTTCATATTGCATATAGAGTTTTATCTTGTCATAGGAATCGAGTTGTAATTTCTTTTTCTTTGAGTTATAAGTAAATAAAAGTGTGATGATTTTTCATTAATAGAGCATTGTCTCATGAGATAAAAGGATGATGGAGGCTATGACTCCCTCACAAGTTGGGATGAGTATTCAGACTTTACAAAAATAAAAGAGGCCAGCAAAGACCAAACAAAAAAATAAAAGAGGCCAAAGAAGCCCACCAAAAAAATATTTAAAAAATATTTAAAAGTGAGAGAAATAGAGAAGGGACAATTGCTACTATCTTTTTCCACGCTTGTGCTTAAAAGTAGCACCATGATCTTCATGATAGAGAGTCTCCTATTTTGTCACTTTCATATAACTAGTGGATATTCATTTTGCACGACCACTTAGTTTTCTTTTTGAGATTTCATACACTTATAGCTCTTAGTGCATTTGTTTCATGGAAATCCCTACTCACTCACATTGATATCTATTGATGGGCATCTCCATAGCCCGTTGATACGCCTAGTTGATGTGAGACTATCTTCTCCTTTTTCCCTTGCACCCCCACCATATTCTATTCCACCTATAATGCTATATCCATAGCTCACGCTCATGTATTGTGTGAGAGTTGAAAAGGTTTGAGAACACCAAAAGTGTGAAACAATTGCTTGACTTGTTCATCAGGGTTGTGCATGATTTAGATACTTTGTGTGGGGAAGATGGAGCATAGTCACACCATATGATTTTGTAGGGATGACTTTCTAAGGCCATGTTATTTCGAAAGGACACGACTACCTTGTTGGTGTGCTCGAAGTATTACTGTTTTTATGTCAATATTAGACTATTGTTTTGAATCTAACGGATATGAATATTCATGCCACAATAAACAATATTACATGGATAAATATGTTGGGTAGCATTCCACATCAAAAATTCTGTTTCTATCATTTACCTACTCATGGACGAGCAGGAATTAAGCTTGGAGATGTTGATACATCTCCAACGTATCTATAATTTTTTATTGTTCCATGTTATTATATTATCTATTTTGGATGTTTTATATGCATTATTATGCTATTTTATATTATTTTTGGGACTCACCTATTAATCTAGAGCCTAGTGTCGGTTTCTGTTTTTCCTTGTTTTTGAGTTTCGCAGATAAGGAATATTAAACGGAGTCCAAACGGAATAAAATCTTCGGAAAGATTTTTTATGGAAATATGGAAGCCACGAGACTTGAGAACCAAGGCAGAGGAGCTTCCACGGGGCCACAAGCCCGCTTGCCGTGGCCAGGGGGCACCCGCACCTGGCAGGCTTGTGGGCCCCTGCACCTCCTCTAACCATAATCTTCACCTATAAATACCCAAATGTTCCATCATTATCAGAACGAGCCACAAAAACACTTTTCCGCCGCCAGAAGCCTCCGTTCCCGAGAGATCCAATCTTGGAGCCTTTTCCGGTAATCTGCCGGAGGGGGATTCGATCACGGAGGGCATCGACATCAACTCCATTGCCCCTCCGATGATGTTTGAGTAGTTAACCATAGACCTATGGGTCCATAGCTAGTAGATAGATGGCTTCTTCTCTCTCTTTGCTTCTCAATACCATGTTCTTCATGATCTTCATGGAGATCTATCCGCTGTAATAATCTTTTGCGGTGTGTTTGTCGAGATCCGATGAATTGTGGGTTTATGTTCAGATTATCCATGAATATTATTTGAGTATTTCCTGAATTCTTATATGCATGATTTCATATCTTTGCAAGTCTCTTCGAATTATTGGTTTGGTTTGGCCAACTATATTGGTAATTCTTGCAATAGGAGAAGTGCTTAGTTTTTGGTTCAATCCTGCGGTGTCCTCACCCAGTGACATAGTAGGGGTAGCGAGGCACGTATTGTATTGTTGCCATCAAGGGTAAAAAGATGGGGTTTTCATCATATTGCTTGAGTTTATCCCTCTACATCATGTCATTTTACCTAATGCATTACTCTATTCTTCATGAACTTAATACTCTAGATGCAGGCAGGAGTCGGTCAATGTGTGGAGTAATAGTAGTAGATGCAGAATCGTTTCGGTCTACTTGTCATGGACGTGATGCCTATATGCATAATCATTGCCTTGGATATCTTCATAACTATTCTCTTTTCTATCAATATGGAAGTAGATAAGTATTTCCCTCAGTTTTTGAGAAGCCATCTAGTGGCTCGCTTGTGTCTCCTACTGGATTGATACATTGGTTCTCAAAAACTGAGGGAAATACTTATCTACTTTGCCGCATCAAATTGTTCCTCTTCACGGGAAACCAACGCATGCTCGAGAAGTAGCAGGCACGCGCCTCTGATTCCGACGTGCGCGTTCGGGCGGCGCAGCGGGCACAAGCACCCACCTCTGCCCACTTGGGGGAGCAGCCGGTGGGGCCAAGGGATGGCTCAGGGGAGGCGCGGATTGTGCAGGCCACCTGCCGGAGCTACGCACGGGCCGGGAGGATCCAGCGCCGGTGTCCGACGTGCGACGGAGGGGAAGCGACGAGGATGCAGTTCCGGAGCTGCCCCCGGTCTCCACCTTGGACCACTCCAAGGCGATGCGGAGGGCAAGCTCATACTCCGGATCCAGGCCGTCGTTGAAGCAGCTGCCAGAGCTCGACATTCCATCGGATTCGATTGAAATCGGGGTGGGAAGAGGAGAGGACGGAGCGAGAGAGGAGAGTGAGTGAGCTAGGGTTTCGGAGTGATGAGCCGGATGCACCTTTTTGTGGGACAGCCATGGGGTCGACAGTGGGCCGGACGTGTCAAGCGGGCATGCCCGGGCGTGACCGAGCTCCCCCATATCCGCCTCATATTTGGGCTGGATATGAAGAGTGCCGGTTAACTCGGGCGTTTGAGGCCTGTTTAGGGAGTGTGTTTGGGTCGATTTTTCGTGATAGGGCAGTAACCAGACGGCCTGCCCGGGTGTATGAGACGGATATGAGGGATCCGGCTGTATATGCTCTTAGCACCACCATGGATGAGCTGACAATAGAAGCAACTCCGCATTTTAACCCTTTCAGAGATGCTTTTATAAATGTGGCCGCCGCATTGCGCGAGTGGTCCGTCCAGCCTCGAACCAGGACCAACTGTGCCCCCGGGTGCGGCGGGAACGGATCCTCTAACTTAGAGAAGGAATGTCACATTGCTACAGTGCTAGCCTAGTGTAAGATGTAGAAGGAAAGTTAGAGAATATTAGCAGGTTATTTACTGTTGTTATTTATTATAGATATAAATAATATAAAATTAATTTTATTTCACCATCAATTTGTTTGTGTGTAATTAGTATGAATGTTCATAATAGATCTATAATTTACAAACTAATTTAAATCATTTTATCCTTAATCGTATGGATTGAAAGAAGTTAGGGTGTTGTAGCTTGTCTAACATTCCTTCTTAATGTTATAGGATCTGGTTCAGTTCCGGGTGTGGCAGGCGCTCAAAGTTTATTCTTATTCTTACGCACAGTAGTAGCACTTGTGATGGTGTACTACCTGAGTGATCTTCACAAAGAAGCATCACGTACACGTTCTTTTTTGGGGGGAAATTGGGGAGCTTTATTCAACAGAAACCACCCGGAAGAATCTGCCAAGAGGCTAGTTACAAGAAAACTAGGAGTAGAGTCTAACGAACAATCTGTTACATCCAGTGTACTAGCTTGCTTAGCACATAGATGAGCAGCAAAGTTTGCTGATCTCAAGACATGTTGAACAACTAAAGATTTAAAAGAAAAAGCATGCTCCCCGATCTCGGTAAGAATCGGCGCCACCACCGCGCGATCGTGACGCGAGTGCCAGAGATTTACTATCTCTTGGCTATCAGTCTCCAAAATGACTTGATCATATTCTCGAAGCTTCGCAAAAATTACGCCATCTCGAAGAGCCAAAGCTTCCGCCACTAGGGGGTCCGTAATTCCAGAATACGGTTTGCACCATGCAGCCTTGAGGACGGACGAACTTCGTGCCACCCCTCCAGCACCCCCCCCCCCCAACGGGCCTCCATAGCAATGCTGCCATCTCTCTTGATTTTTATCCAACCATCATCAGGCGGCCGCCACCCATGACCAGGCGGAATACGCGCATGATCTTGAGGCAATTCAAGAACCGCAAGAGTTTCCTGGATTTTCTTCATAGACTGGGCAGGATCGAGATTACCTTTGTCATGTGCATCACGTACACGTTCAGAAACAGTCTGCGAGCTGAACTACATGGATGATATGTGCCATTGCGAACCACTCGCCACCGAGACACTGGTGCCGGTCGGCTCTCAAGTCTAAGTCTAAGAGCATCTATAGCCGTTGCCCTCCCCCCAGGAGGCATAAAAATCGCCGCCTGGGGGCGAGCTGACGGTAGAATCGGCGCTGGGGCGGTTGGGCATCCAACCATCACCCCCAGGTCGCCCCCAGACGTCGATATCGGCCCATTCGCGGCCGCTTTTCGGCCCAGATAAATAGAAAAATGGCCCGATATCAGCGAGAAACGGCCCATATTCGGCGTGGTTCGGCGTTGAATTCTCAACATAAATAATTTTTTATCACATAGTTCATCACAGAAAATCAAATAATTCAACAAAATAGTGCAACAACAAATAGTTCGATACAAATTATATATAGTTCAACAAATAAAAACTCATATGTCATCACACGTCAAGCTAGGCGTCGCCCTTGATCCTCCATAGGTGCTCTACCAGATCCTGCTGCAGTTGATGATGCACCTGTGGGTCTCGGATCTCCTGACGCATACTGAGGTAGGCAGTCCAAGTTGCCAGTAGCTGGTGATCAACTTCGGCCAGAGGACCCTGCCTGTAGTATGGTTCAGTGTCAAACACTAGCTCTTCCTGCTCGCTCTTGATGATCATGTTGTGCAAGATGACACAGCAAGTCATGATCTCCCACATTTGATCTTTCGACCAGGTCTAAGCAGGGTACTGGACAACAGCAAATCGAGATTGGAGCACACCAAATGCGCGTTCGGCATCCTTCCTGCAAGCCTCCTACACCTTGGCAAAGTGGGACTTCTTGCCTCCTGGCAAAGCGTTTGAGATAGTCTTCACAAATGTAGACAGTCTCGGATAGATGCCATCAGCTAGGTAGTACCCCTTGTTGTAGTGCCGCCCATTGACCTCGAAGTTCACCGGAGGAGAATGACCTTCAACAAGCTTGGCAAAGACAGGGGAGCACTATAGCACGTTGATGTCATTGTGGGTTCCTGGCATACCAAAGGAGTGCCAAATCCAGAGGTCCTGTGTGGCCACCGCCTCAAGTACCACACTGCAACCGCCTTTGGTGCCTTTGTACATCCCCTGCCAAGCAAATGGGCAGTTCTTCCATTTCCATGAAGTCGATGCTTCCAAGCATCCTAGGAAATCCTCTTGCTGCATTTTGTGCTAGGATCCGAGCAGTGTCTTCTGCATTAGGTGTTCGCAAGTATTGTGGTCCAAACACTGCCACCACTGCCCGACAGAACTTGTAGAAACACTCAATGGTGGTGGACTTGGCCATGCGCCCATAGTCGTCGAGTGAATCACCGGGAGCTCCGTATGCAAGCATCCTCATCGCTGTCATGCACTTCTGGATTGAGGTGAATCCAAGTTTGCCGGTGCAATCCTTCTTGCAATTGAAGTAGCTGTCGAACTCCTGGGTGGAATTCACAATCCTGAGGAAAAGCTTTCAGCTCAATTGATAATGGCGCCAAAATGTTTTGTCGTCGTGTAGTAGAGCGTCGACGAAGTAGTCGGAGTAGAGCATGTAGTAGCCTTCGAGACGATGCCGTTTCTTTGCTTTCATCCGCCCCGGTGCCGAGCCACCTCGCCGCGGCTTTTCATTGCTCGCTTGTAGGCCGGCGAGGGCAGCGAGGACAATGAGATGTTCCTCTTCCTGGACGTCGGCCTCGGCTTCCTCCTCCAGCAGTGCGACGAGCGCTTCCTCGTCGTCCGAGTCCATTGCCGAGGCAGGCAAATCGCCGAACACCTTGCGGGTGTGGTGCGAACATACCCGCCACTACACTGCCCCTCCGCGGCCGGAAACGCCGGAAAAATCGCCCAGCTGGTGGTTGTCGTGGTTTTATCATGGTAGATATCCGGGTGAACGGACTTGGATTCGAGGCGATTGCTAACGTCTTGGACTCAAAGGGGTTGGTTTTGACGAAGGACACGAGTTTACCCAGGTTCAGCCCCTCGAGATGAGGTAATAGCCTACGTCCTGCTTGTGCTTGTATTACTTAATGTATCGATTACAAGGGAGCTATTGCTTGATCTAGCTTTCGATAACTTGCCCCCTAAGTCGCCCCAGGTCTTGCCTTTATATAGGAGGTCAAGACCACGGGTCATACAAGTTGTAACCGACTCTCCTCATACATCCGAGTCTATCCCTACCTTCTCTTGCCTTTCTTGACCTAATTGTCCCCGGGCGGCTTACACGCCCGGGTCTTCTCCGTCCGGGCCACCTGTCGGCCCATCATGTCGAGCCGCCAAGCGTCTTGGGCCTTAAGACTTTACGGCTCACTTCTTGGGCTGGTGTACGAGCCGCCAGGTATGACCCGGAGCCCTCAAGGCGGGTCTCATCGTGGGGGTATATCCCCAACATTAGGCCAGGTTGATTTGAGCTTGCTCACTTCAGCCTTTCTCTTTACTCCTCAGCGAGTCGCCCGGAAATGATTCGTCGTGACGTTATGTCCAATCTGCGAAAAAGATACTCTGACGCACACAACGAATCTTCTTATGAAATGAATAGCCCGAAGATCGAGGCGTCCGCCTCAGTCAAATGACATCCGACGCCTAGATTTTCGTGCCTGTTCCGCCTTTCCCTCTTAAATAGGACCGCGCAGGGCGGCATTTGCCTTCTCCCGCTCGCTCAGTCATCTTCTTCCTTCCGATGCTTCCGTTTCCAGCGCCTCCCGCTCCGGCCCTCCTCCTCGCCATCGACAGGGCTGCTGCATCAACCTCACGCGATCCAGAGTACCTTCCGCGTTCATCACGTCATCGCCGGTGAGTCCTTCTCCCCTTAGATCCGCAATCGTTCGGGTAGGGTTTTCATGGAGCTCCGCCGCTGCTGTTTTTTAGAACTCGGGCTCCATCAATGCCGACCGCATTTAGTTCATGAACCTTGGACGATAGCTCATCCCCACTGCGCCGCCATGTAAGGGGCTGATATTAATAATGTGTAGATCTACCACTGCTCCGCTTGTCATTTTTAGACTTCCCTGTTTCACCAGTTCATCTCTAGGTCTGAAAATAGAAGCATTTCCCTTGTTTTTGTAGATCTGCAATCTTAGTGATACTTTGCGAAACCTGTTTTTAGTACTTAGCCGAATTCCACTCCATCTTCTTGCAATGTTGACCCGACGTGCCATTCCGGCTCTCACCAGCCGGATCTTGACGTCTCATTCTTAAGGTCTTTAAGCTTGTAAGCCGCCCGTAGATGTCCGCCATTTCTTGACTCGTCGTATATTGTTGCCTTGCATAGTTTTAAGCCGCCACAATGTCTCGCGCATCCATTCCTGCAATTGGGTCGGATCTTGCGTTATGGAAGAGTTTTTGATGGATTTCGTACATGCGGGCACCCTTCCCGCCAAAAGAGGTCATCCATTGGCGGGTTCCGGGTAATGAGCTGAAGCATGTTCCTGAGGAGGGGAGGTTGTTGTTTTTTCACATCACATTGAACATGGATTCGTGCCCCCTGGCTCAAAGTTCTTCCGGGACGTCCTTCATTTTTACAAACTGCATCCTCAAGACCTGGCCCCCAATTCTGTTTCAAATATATGCAATTTCCAAGTGCTCAGTGAGGTTTATCTGCAAACTAAGCCGTCTGTGGGCCTCTTCCGGGAATTCTTTTACGCGAATCGGCAAACTAAAGTGAAAGCTGGCCCAAGCCTAGAACTTGGTGGAATTTCCATTCAGAGGCGCCGGGATATTACCTTTCTGGCTGTACAGATGCCGAGTCATCCGAAGGATTGGAACAGGACTTGGTTCTATTGTAAGGATACTTCTCCGGTGGGTGAACATCCGCTATCGGGTTATCGCTCGTCCTGGCTCGAGACAACCTCTGAGCTTCCCGGTCGGCTGTCGACTTCCGAATGTGCAAGGCATGAGCCGGCTCACGCGAAAATTAGAGCCCTCATGGCCAATGGATTAACAGGATTGGACTTGATTCGCTGCTGGATCTCCTGGCGGCTTATGCCTTTGAGCCAGAGAGGCCGCCTTATGTGCGAATACTCGAGACAGTATGACAGTTCCCTGTGTTTCAGCCAGACAACACTAACAGAAGATGACATTACTACTGTCATCCGGAGTCTCGGCCATGAGACGTCAGGAGCTTGCAGCGCTATTGGGCTGGCGCCTTTCAGTGCCATTAATCCGGCCCTAGACGTAAGGCGACTCTTCATATCCTCCTCTCTTGGTTCATTTCTGTTTTTGGTAATTCATCACTATTAGCCGGCTCACCTTTTTCAGGCTGACTCCGACTTCTGGAAGAAAAAGTATGTTCCTCCCCTAAAGAAGAACAAGAAGAAGGTCCCGGCCAAGAGGACAAAGAAGACCACCCCTCAAGAAGAATGGTTTGACCTGCCAGAATCGTCCAGCTCACAGGTATAATTTGATTACCTTTTGTGACCTTATTCATTCATTTTACTAACACCAGTTTATTCACAGGACGATGTAGAAACGAGTCGCGCCGACGCCCCTGAGGTAATTTATGTTTCATCTGGCTCAGAATGTTTTGTACCCCGGAAGATACGGCGGGTTATTGGAAAATTTCTTCTTTCTCATCCTCTTGCTTATTTGGATCCCCAATTTCTTTTGAAAAAGCAACAATAGGCCGAACGACGTCAGACCCGGAGCGCCGGCTCCACTGATCTTATGTACGGCTTACCGAACTCCCCGGCTCAGAAGAAGCACCCTGCAAAGGTATGCATTTCTTCTCTGTTTGATTTTATTAGCTTTTCCTCTATAATCTCAATGTTGCCTTATATCTTCTGAACTGTCTCTCAGGGATCACCTTCCTCCAGCGACTCTACGGCAACCGCTCTGCCGCCTCTCAAGATTAACCCGTTGTACGTATTTCTTCCAATCTTACGTCCGGCCCTTTATAAGTTGTACACCTTTGGTCTCTGGCTTTCATGCTTTCTAGGGCTCAAGCCAAGCGAAGAAAAACCAACAAGTCCTCCCCTGGCCCTGCTGCTCAAGAACCAGAACTTGCCAAGCCAAACGAGCCTATGCCAGCTGTGGACCCCCCAGCAACTTCTGAGGAGCCAGCTGCTGATGACATCCTTCCAGAGAGCCCGCCAAGGAACCCTTCCAAGCCGCCGAGCCCTGTCCAGGTTGCTAACGATACCGCTACTCCGGATGTTGTGATTACCGGTGCCGGCTTGCACTCTCCTCCGCCTCACGTGCTGACCAAGCATAATGAGACGGCTGATGAACTTCATGCTGGCTACATGAACCGGTTGTCTATGAGCCGGGATCTGGAGCTCAAGTTGGTCAACTTAATGAAGAAAAAATATGAGGTATTACTTTCTCCTCCTTATACCCTTACATAGCCCCCAAGGGCCGGGTTAATATTGACTGATAATAATCCGGCTCTTCCATCTTAGTAGAACATGTAGTATGTAGGCCTTATTTTACTTAGCTGTGATCTCAAATCATTGTCCTTAGCCCCCAAGGGCCGGCCCAATAATTGATAATTGTGAGCCGGAACTTCTTAGAAGATAGAGAACAGAGCCAATGTTAGACCCCAAGGGCCGACTCAATCTTTTCGGAAGTTGAGTCAGGACTTTCATTTTGAAGAACCAATATGTAGCCCCCAAGTTTCTGGTCAATTTTGTTTGAGGTTGAGTCGGAACTGTCTTGAAAATAGACATTAGCCCCCAAGTGTCATGCATATTACTTGCAATCTGTTTGAGACTTGCTATATTTTTGAAATTTGCTCTTCCTGTCGGCTTCTTCCATTATTTGATATGTTGTAGGAAGCTTTAATCGAAGCCGGGTCAGAAGTGGATGGCTTAAAAAGCAATCTAGCCGCTCAGCAAGTCGCCCGGAGTGAAGCTAATGAGAAGTGTCGGCTCCTCTCTGAAGAGCTAAACAAAACCAAGGCCGACTTAATTGCTTTCAAGGAATCTGCTAAAACTGAGAAGGCCGCCTTGACCAAACGGGCGGATGATGCTGATCAATGGCTCATGATTGTTTTTGACGAGCTTCAATCCTTGAAACGCCACATCACCAAGATGACAGCCGCTCTTTTTGGTGATTTTTTGACAACTTTAACTCCCTTGGCATATCTGTACTTGCGCTGGCGACTTACCATGAGACCTCCGTCTTATGCAGGCCCTAGGAGCCGCCAACTTACCGCTGACAGCCTGCTGGCTTTGAAGGCCATATATACCCTGACAGAGCAACTTTATTGCAGCGCAGTATGCACAATCAAGGTTGTGCAATCTAAAAAGAATATCTCTTCAACTCTCAAAGGGGTCTTGGAGCTTCTGTCGACGATGCCAAAGCAGATTGCCGAGTTGAAGAGATCAGCCGCCCGCCAAGGGGCGATCGCAGCCATAAGCCGGGCATTGGCTTTCGCTCCAGAGCTCACTCCGGCTAATATGATGGACGGGTTTCCCTCCAAAAAGGACGACGGCTTTGAATTTTCACAAGCTGACTATGCCCAATGCGTAAAGGATTCCAAAGTCCTAGCCTCCGTCTTAGTAGAAGATATCAACTTGGAGAGTTACCAGGCGGATTACGACGTCGATCAGAAAAGGATTCGTGGCCCGCTCTATGAGTGCAAGGATCTAACACCCGCTTGCAGTAAGACTCTCTTCGCCTCTGAACTTGATCCATCCCCCTTCTTTGAAGAAGGAACTTTTGCGGCTTTAACCGGCTGCAACTGGGATTTGGAAAATCTCTAGATCAAGGTAGCCGAAGAGCCAGAGCAGGGTGACCCGCCAGCCAGCTGATGATACTGTAGATATCTGTATGACCCACTAGCCGGCTCTGTTTGACCTGCCGTGAGCGGTGTAAAAACTTGATGAAATTTTTGGGCTCCTGTTGAGAGCGTCTGTAATAGACTAGTAATAACTTTCGCCTTTCTTGAGTTTGTGCCATCACGCACATATGAAAGTCCGGCTTTAAATATATGTTTGTCGTCTTCCTTGTCCTTCTCATTGTATGCCTTACCGGCTCTTTGTAGCTTAGTCTCCTGCATGCATAAATGCACCTTTATACCGTTAGGAGGGCGGCTTAAAAGCGTAACCCGAAGATGCCGTGTCTTCCCAATGTGTTGACAGAATCCTTTGTTTGGCTTCAGAGCCGGCCGAGAAGGTTTGATAAGCTTCACTCGTACGGCAGGAAGCCCCCTGTATGGCTATGTTGACTTGTCAACATTTTTGGCACGAACGCCGGTTGTTAAGGATAGATAAGCTACACTCGGAGGTGGGAAGCCCCCTTCGACAACCGCGGCTGACATATCAACCGGAATGGCATAGAGCCGGCTGTTATGGTGAGATAAGTGATACCCGGAGGTAAGAAGCCCCCTTCGACAACCGCGGCTAACATGTTAACTGGAATGGCATAAAGCCGGTTGTTAGGGTGAGATAAGCGATACCCGAAGGTAAGAAGCCCCCTTCGACAGCCAATGTTGACTTGTCAACATTTTTGGCGCGAACGCCGGTTGTTAGGGTGAGATAAGCGATACCCGTCGGTAAGAAGCCCCCTTCGACAACCGCGGCTAACATGTTAACCGGAATGGCATAAAGCCGGCTGTTAGGGTGAGATAAGCGATAACCGAAGGTAAGAAACCCCCTTCGACAGCCGCAGCTGACATGTCAACTGGAATGGCATAAAGCCGGTTGTTAGGGTGAGATAAGCGATACCCGTCGGTAAGAAGTCCCCTTCGACAACCGCGGTTAACATGTTAACCGGAATGGCATAAAGCCGGCTGTTAGGGTGAGATAAGCGATACCCGAAGTTAAGAAGCCCCCTTCGACAACCAATGTTGACTTGTCAACATTTTTGGCGCGAACGCCGGTTGTTAGGGTGAGATAAGCGATACCCAAAGGTAAGAAGCCCCTTTCGACAACTGCGGCTAACATGTTAACCGGAATGGCATAAAGCCGGTTGTTAGGGTGAGATAAGCGATACCCGAAGGTAAGAAGCCCCCTTCGACAACCAATGTATGAGATTTTCCTTGCATCAATGAAGATGTGCGACGTGGAAGAGGCTCCGGCTTACCGCTATGCTATTTTATTCATATATAAATATGATATGTACAATGATAGTGTACAATGGCGAGTCTCAATACTTTAAGTGTAATAAGGTCGCGGATGTGCTATGTTCCACGGTCGGCGGGTCTCCTGACCCGAAGCATCTGAGTCGCCCCGGACGTCAATGAGATAATATGACCCATTATTGAGATTTCTGCTGACCACGAACGGTCCCTCCCATGGAGGAGATAACTTATGCATATTTGTCTGGTCCTGAATCAGCCGCAGTACTAAGTCATCCTCTTGAAACGTTCGGGTCTTAAACCTGCGGCTATGATAGCGGCGCAGGTCTTGCCGATAGAACGTCGAACGGGCAGCCGCTAGATATCTTTTCTCCTCCAACGCATCCAACGCGTCCTGACGTGCCGTCTCATTGTCCGTCTCAACATAAGCCACCACTCGTGGCGAGTCATGCCGGATGTCACTTGGCAACACGGCCTCTGCACCGTAAACCATGAAAAAAGGTGTATATCCTATGGATCGGTTGGGGGTAGTTCTGATGCTCCATAATACGGAAGGCAACTCTTCGACCCAACAGCCCGACGTCCGTTTCAAAGGAACCATAAGCCAGGGCTTGATACCCCTTAAAATTTCTTGATTGGCCCGCTCCGCCTGACCATTGGATTGTGGATGGGCAACCGCCGAAACATCAAGCCGGATGTGCTCCTCGCCGCAGAATTTTTTTCATAGCCCCCTTAGACAAGTTTGTGCCATTGTCAGTGATGATGTTGTGCGGGTACCCAAACCGGTAGATCAGCTTTTTAACAAACTGAACCGTTGTAGCCGCGCCACACTTGCTAATCGGCTCAGCCTCTACCCATTTGGTGAACTTATCAACCGCCACTAAGAGGTGTGTTTTCTTATCCTTAGATCTCTTAAAAGGCCCGACCATATCAAGCCCCCAGACGGCAAACGGCCAAGTAATTGGTATCATGCGCAATTCCTGAGCCGGAACATGAGCATGCCGGCCAAACTTTTGATAGCCGTCGCACTTTCGGACCAGATCCTCTGCATCTTTGTGAGCCGTTAACCAGAAGAAACCGTGCCGGAAGGCCTTGGCCACTAGAGGTTTTGAGCCGGCGTGGTGTCCACAATCTCCAGCGTGAATTTCATTCAAGATTTCCTGATCCTCCTCTGGTGAGACACAACGTTGAGAAATCCCAGTCACGCTGCACTTATGCAACTCACCATTAACTATTGTCATAGATTTAGAATGCCGGGTGATCTGTCTGGCCAGGTTTTCATCATCAGGTAACACGCCCCGAGTCAAATAGTCCAGGTAAGGTATAGTCCAATTCGGAATGGTATGTAGAGCCGCCACCAATTGCCCCTCCGGGTCAGGAACAGCCAAATCTTCCTCTAAAGGTAATTTGACAGTCGGGTGATGTAAAACGTCTAGAAAGATATTTGGCGGTACCGGCTTTCGTTGAGAGCCTAACCGTGACAAGGCATCAGCCGCCTCATTCCGGCGACGATCAATGTGATCTACCTGATAACCTTTGAAGTGACCGGCAATAACATCCAGCGCCTGACGATAAGCCGCCATCCACGGGTCCTTGGAATCCCAAGTGCCTGAAACTTGTTGAGCCACAAGATCTGAGTCGCCCAAACACCTTACTCGGCTTAAATTCATCTCTTTGGCTATTCTGAGACCATGAAGCGGAGCCTCATATTCAGCCGCATTGTTGGTACAGGGGAACATCAGCCGGAGCACATAACAAAACTTATCACCTTTGGGAGACGTCAAAACAACTCCTGCCCCTGATCCTTCTAGCTGCTTGGATCCATCAAAGTGTATAGTCCAGTATGTGTCATCCGGCTTTTCCTCAGGAGCTTGACACTCTGTCCAATCGTTTATAAAATCCACAAGGGCTTGGGATTTGATCTCCGTATGAGGCACGTACTTCATATTGAGAGGTCCCAGCTCCAATGCCCACTTAGCAATCCTACCAGTCGCTTCTCTGTTCTAAATTATGTCCCCCAACGGAGCAGAACTGACCACGGTGATCTGGTGCCCTAAGAAATAGTGCTTTAACTTGCGGTTAGCCATGAAGACCCCATACACTAGCTTATGCCAATGTGGATACCTCTGCTTGTACTCCGTCAGGACCTCGCTGATATAATAAACCGGCCTCTGAACCGGATACTCCTTCCCGGCTTCCTTGCGCTCGACCACAATTGCAGCGCTGACCGCCCGATTATTAGCCGCCACGTATAGAAGCAAAGGTCCTTTCTCAGCTGGAGCGGCTAACACCATCGGCTCAGTGAACTGCTTTTTGAGCGCCTCAAATGCTTCACCAGCCGCCATACTCCAGACAAATTTGTTCGTCTTTTTCATCATCTGATATAAGGGGATAGCTTTCTCACCAAGGCGGCTTATGAACCGGCTCAACGTGGCGATCCGTCCCGCCAAGTGTTGGACATCGTTAAGACAGGCCGGCTCTATTAGGGAGGTGATAGCTTTGATTTTATCCAGGTTAGCCTCAATGCCATGCTCAGAAACCAGAAATCCCAAGAGCTTGCCAGCCGGAACACCAAAGACATACTTAGCCGGGTTAAGCATCATCTTATAGACCCGGAGATTGTCAAAGGTTTCCCTTAAGTCGTCCAAAAGGGTCTCATTCTTCCTTGATTTGACCACAATATCATCCACATAAGCATGAACATTCCGCCCGATCTGACTATGAAGGCAATTCTACACACAGCGTTGATAAGTCGCCTGGGCACTCTTGAGCCCGAAAGGCATAGACACATAACAGAGGCTCCAAAAGGCATAATGAAAGCTATCTTCTCTTGGTCCTTAACTGCCATCTTGATCTGATGATATCCTGAATAAGCATCCAGGAAGCACAAGCTTTCACAACCCGTGGTTTCACAATGATCTGATCAACACAAGGGAGAGCAAAGGGATCAGTCGGACAAGCTTTGTTGAGGTCAATATAATCCATGCACATCCGCCACGTGCCGTTCTTCTTAAGCACTAGCACCGGATTAGCAAGCCACTCCAGGTGAAAAAACCTCGACGATGAAACCCGCCGCCAAGAGCCGGGCAACCTCTTCCCTGATGGCCTTGCATCTCTCCTCGTTGAACCGTCGTAGGAACTGCTTGACAGGTTTAAACTTAGGAGGTTGTGCTTAGCGAACTCTCTCGGTACACCCGTCATGTCAGAAGGTTTCCATGCAAAGATGTCCCGATTCTCACAGATGAATTCGATGAACGTGCTTTCCTATTTGGGATCCATGTGAGCCCCAATGATGAACTGTTTGGATGAGTCACCCAGAGTGAAATCTATTGCCTTGGTATCATCCGCCGAAAACTTGAGGGGCGGCTCACACTCCGTTGTGGGCTTTTTTAGCGGGGTCATGTCCTCCGGGTCAACATTCTCCTTATAAAACTTAAGCTCCTCCTAAGCACAACTGGATTCTACATAAGCCGCATCTCCTTCCTCACACTCAATAGTCGTATTCCGATCACCATGAATGGTAATTGTTCCTTTTAACCCGGGCATCTTGATCTGTAAGTAGACATAACAGGGCCTAGCCATGAACTTAGCATAAGCCGGCCGCCCAAACAACGCATGGTAAGGGATCTTGATCTTGACCACCTCAAACCACAAGGTCCCTACCCTGTAGTTATATTCATCACCAAAGGCCACTTCCAAGGAAATCCTGCCCACTGGATAAGCCGACTTGCCTGGCACCACACCATGAAAAATGGTGGATGAGGGTTTAAGATCTTTGTCAAGCAACTTCATCCGTCGGAAGGTATCATAATAGAGGATGTTTATGCTGCTGCCTCCATCCATAAGTACCTTATTTACCATATAACCTCCCACTTGGGGGCAACAACCAAAGCCAGCCGCCTCGGGTCATCAACACGCGGCGGGTGATCCTCCCGGCTCCATGTTATATCATATTCAGACCACTTCAAGTACTGCGGCAGGCCAACGCAACTGCATTAACCGCTCACCTGCGCAACTTCTGATCCCTCTTGTTAAGGCTGGTCGTGAAAACATGATATTGGCCCGAACTGAGCTGCTTTGGATTACTCTGATACCCAGATTGATTATGTTGTTGCTGATTGTTGTTACCAGAGTGCTGAGGATGTCCCCCTTGATTGCCCTGGCCATGATGACCGGGCCCTGAGCCGCCGGATCCAAATCCGGCCCCTGACCCGCCTGGTCCTGAGCCGCCAGGCGGGCCACCGCCCTGGCTGTTGGGTTGCGCATGGTAATTCTTGAACTTCTGCATAATATGGCAATCTCCCCACGCGTGCGACGAAAGTTTTCCAGGCTGGCTGTGTTCCGGGCAGGGCTTCTTAAGCGCCTCCTCTAAGTTAAAGGGCGTCATGTTCTTATTAAAAGGTGGCCTGAACTTCCCATTGCCCTTAGGATGATTCTGACCGGTGCTTGCGTTGGCCACCAGCTCTGATCCGCCATCGGGGTTCTTCCGCTTATTCTGCTTACCATTGTTGGCCACACCCTTTCGTTGATTATTTTTCTTGCCTTGAACGGCCTTCTCCTCATCAGAGCCTGGATCTTTCGTGTTATCAGAGTCGGCGTATTTTGTGAGAGCCGTCATGATCCCTCCCATGTCCTGATACGTGCGTTTGAGCCGGACAAGTTTCTGCTTCAGCGGGACAAAGTGATAGTTCTTCTCTAAGATCAGCATAGCCTGAGCCGCCGTGATCTGCCTAGAGGAATGGATGATTGTCGACACCCACCGGACCCAATGGTGAGCCGACTCATTCTCCTGCTGAACACAGTGATCGAGATCCACAATGGTCATGGGATGTTTGCAAGTTCCTTGAAAGTTTTTAATGAACCTTGCCCTCAAATCAGCCCAAGAACTGATGGTATTGGGTGGCAAGCCCTTTAACCACGTACGAGCCGGACCTTCAAGCATCATGATGAAGTATTTTGCACACACCGCCTCACTGACGTCCAACATCTCCATGGCAAGCTCATAACTTTCGACCCAAGCCTCTAGAGGTAGATCAGCGGTGTAATTCGGAACCTTACGGGGCCCTTTGAAATCCTTTGGCAACCGCTCACTCCGCCGAGCTGGCGATAAACATGGTACTCCCACCGCCCTGGCGGTCACTCCCACTCCTACTAAGACGAAGGGTGCGGGCCCCTGGTGAACCGCCGGGGCCAAATTTGCCGCCTCTTGCTGGCTTCTCGCCTGGTTCACAAGCGTCTGCATATCCAGAGCCGGCTGATCACCCGCCGGAGCCTCTCTATGCTGATTATTGCTAGAGACCGCCAGCGACTCATAGCGCCGGCTAAAGCTTCGGCTGGGAAGAGGGGTTGAATGAACGTGGCTCTGGCTGTGAGTATACTTTTCCTGTTGGGCCATCGCCGTCTTAAGATACCCAATGGCATTCCGTACCTCTTCCGCAAAAGGTGCTTCATCCGGAATAGGAATTGTTTCAAGCCGGGTAGCTGCGGCCACCATGTTCTCGGTCGGATTAGAATAATGACCCACCGGTGTTGGGAAGACCACTAGTGAGGCTCGGTTTCATCGAGCCGGGTGAGGCGTCAGTCGAGCAGTCGAGCGGCTTCAAGGCGCATCCTCTGCTCGTCCCGTTCCTGGCGTGCTAAAGAGATTCCTAGCTTCATAACGTTCTGGTAAGCAGGATTGATGCCTCATCCGATGTACCGCGACCGCCGACTGCTGTTCCAGCCCAAGGCGAAAAGCATCCATCTTAATACGTTCTGCCTCTTCCTCCATTTGGATCTTCAGCTCAGCTATCCTCTGTTGCTCCTCCGTCATCTAGTCCTTGAGCCTCATAATCTCTAAGTTCCAGGCAGCTTGATTATCTGGTGTGACTTCAGTGGCCATCAGGGCTGTGAGCTCGCTCATCAGATCCAGAAGACTTTGAGCCGACGATGGCGGGTCAGCACCCAAGGTTGCCGCTCCTGCGGCTGTACTGCTCGTGCCCGGGGCCGACCCTATCATAAACACGGCAGCATGAACCGGCGGCCCAAGAGTGTCCGAATCAGAACGATCCGACTCAGGGCAGGGCTCGCTCCCGCCCCCGAGCCCACCATGGTGAAGCTGATAAATCGACTCCGTCTCCCCGCTCGAAGATTCATCTTCTGAACAGACAATAGTTTCCTGTGACCCAGAAGCTTCCAGATCCATCCCTTGAATAAAGCCTACGAAGACGTGCTTCCGGCCCGGGTTAACACGGGCGGGCCATGCATCACGGGCGGGTTGCGCACGTCGAGCCGGCTCGACGATGTTGGTGTAGATGTCCGGCCCGGGTGTCGATCCGTCGATCCTTCCGATGAAGACGTGAATCCCACCGAAAGGAACCCGAAATCCATATTCCACAGAAATGGCATCAGGCCCCCAGCCGGCATCGTCGATATAGAGCCGACCGCGGCGACTCTTGCTCATCCTTCTGACCATGTATCCCTCGAGCCCTAAGAGAGAGCCCTTTGAGAACTCAACACCACCGAGCGCAGGCCCCACGGTGGGCGCCAACTGTCGTGGTTTTATCACGGCAGATGTCCGGGTGAACGGACTTGGATTCGAGGCCATTGCTAACGTGATGGACTCAAAGGGGTTGGCTGGGACGAGGGACACGAGTTTACCCAGGTTCAGCCCCTTGAGATGAGGTAATAGCCTACGTCCTGCTTGTGCTTGTATTACTTAATGTATCGATTACAAGGGAGCTATTGTTTGACCTAGCTTTCGATAACCTGCCCCCTAAGTCGCTCCGGGTCTTGCCTTTATATAGGAGGTCAAGACCACGGGTCATACAAGTTGTAACCGACTCTCCTCATACATCCGAGTCTATCCCTACCTTCTCTTGCCTTTCTTGACCTAATTGTCCCCGGGCGGCTTACACGCCCGGGTCTTCGTCATTCGGGCCACCTACCGGGCCATCCTGTCGAGCCGCCAAGCGTCTTGGGCCTTAAGTCTTTACGGCTCACATCTTGGGCTGGTGTACGAGCCGCCAGGTATGACCCGGAGCCCTCAGGGCGGGTCTCACCGTGGGGTTATATCCCCAACAGTGGTGGAGGGGCTGCCTTGGCGAAACCTCTGCTCTTTTTCCGACGGGGATGGGCTATCTAGCGGTGGCGGGCGGTGGGCGGCGCCGGGATCAGCCGGTTGGCGGCCGAGCGCGCGGAGGGGTGGGAGGCGAATCTGGAAGAAAGACTTGACTTTTCGCCTGACGGTGTGGGTTAGACGTACTTTTCCCTTGCGCCGGAGCCCCGAGCGCCCCCCCCCCCAATGCGCCGGGTGCGGCCTTCGATCGTCGAGCCCAAAAACGGGCCTGGCCGGCGGATTTTGCCGTCCTGGGACGTTTTTTCGACGCCGACGTCGAAAAAGTCGCCTAGGGAGGCCCTGTTGAGGACGCGGCTGGAGATGCTCTAAACACAGCAGCCCCCAGTCCCCATACCCCGCCTAGAGAACGCTACAAGGGCATGGACCATGCATGCATTTGTGATTGTAACTTGTGTATGGATACGTGTGGTGAGGGCAAAGATGAGCAGGGAATCTGTGTTGTGTGCTCCCTCACCTGACCTGACGGGTACGTGCACTACGAGTGGCCGGCGTGGGCGCACGCCTCCCGCCATCTCATCCAGACGATTCATGTCGGTACCGCGCTCCTTCCCCGGCTGAAACCTCCGCGTTTTACACGCCAAACGAGGGCTTTACAGGTACTCAGTGAATATCTAGGAACGCTTACTTCTCTCGAGAACCACAAAGTCCCGTCAAAGTGTGTTTTTTAGTCCGAGCTTACGTGCATATGGAGGAACGGTAACGTCCAAAAAAAAGTAAAAGGGTTGTCAAAAATCATATTCGTGGATGTGTGGGGAAAAAATGAATCGGTGCTTCAAAATGCTGCTATCAAAAATAGTCTTTTTGTGCACCGAGTTTTTTTGCTGGACCGTCACGGATGTCATTTCATCACAATATTTTACACGCAGTTAAAACACTCACCACTCGAAAATCAGATTTATTTACATGTCCCGAAGTCACGTCACTTTTTCACGACTAGGAGTAAGGGCGTGGCAAGCCATTGGCAACACCTGTGATTTCCATGGCCTTTGCGCAAAGAGCTCCACCGGGTCCAGGACGAAACAGATGAGCCGCACCCTCACTGCGCCGTCTATGGCCTCGCTTTTGGTTCCATGGAGCTCATCTCCCAGCCCAGTCACCTGACCGAACGAATGGCAAAGGCATTTTACCACCGGCTTTTAGTTTTGTTTTAGGCGGCAAAAGGCGTGCGCAGGCTGCTATCACTCACGTGATCGCATCATTCTGCAAAACAAGGGAGACAGACAGTGATCCCGTCATCATCCGGCTCCTACTTTAAATTCATCTTTCCCGCCGAGAAGCAGTCTCTAGTGTATGTATGGAGTGCCGTCCTTGGGTCTTTTACTACGTGTAAAGATCGTCACAGTCAGCGTCACTCCTTTTTCTTTCCCTTTTCCCTAAATAACCATTACGTGCAGGCAATGTCAATGCTACCATAATACGTATCCGGCTTGTCTCACATTCATTTGCAAGATCTGAAAATGGCATGAGCAGAGAAATAGACAACCGGCGCCAGCCAACTTGTCTCGAAATGGCATGAACCAGGGAGGGCATCTTTGGTTCGCAAGATTCTATAAACGCCGTAATAGCAAAATCATAGGATCGGAATGTCATGCTCATCTCGGGCCTATAAAATTTTAGGTTGTTTGATTGCATAATAGGAAAAACCAAAAATTCGCTTAAAGAGGTTTGAATGGATGCTAAAAATCCTATGAAAAGTGACACAAAGATATTCATAGAGAAAATTCCTATAGGATTAAATCCCATGAATCAAACAATCAACGTAGGAAAATTTTCCAAGGATTCTAGTCCTCCAAAATTCCTATGTAAATCCTTTGAATCAAAGGAGCACCGAATGGTGGATAAGCATATATACACAACATATGCTCAACACAAGTATGTTTATGTATGCACTTTATTGTACTCATCATTTCAGGTCGGGTATAGTATACACAGCGAGAAAGATTTCAAAACATGTAGTGATGTCCAAAGACGTGCTGCTGCTGCCACCAAATCGACGCGGGAAGGCGGCGGCAGCTCCGAGGATCAGAGAGAGACATTTATGTGTGACCTCACTTATAGAATACACCATATACTATTACAACAACAACAGACTGCTATAGGAAGTGTGCTGATCACAGCGATCATCCGAGAGGTGCAACCAACACAAGACAACACCGTTGAAACAGCAAGGCAACTATGGAGGGCTGGAAGCAGCATCTGCACAAGCGACAGCAGGGAGCAAGCTGTGGAGCTCCCGGTCACGTCGAGACGGGCAATTACATGGCCAAAGGGAGGAGAGTGCTGTGCAAAGTATCTACGGGCCACGGGCCCTGGTGAAACATAAGCATCCGGACGACTGGCCATCCGGTATCATGCCGCCGCCTTTGCTCGTGTCGAGGGCCTCCATAAGCTGCACCACCTCGTCCATGTCGGGGCGTTTATCAGGGTTTCCATCCCAGCATTTACGCATAATGTTCGCAAACGCACTTGGGCAGCAACGAGGTATGTCTGGCCGCAAATTCTGTCCACAAACGAGTATTAATTATATTTGATGCATGTGTTCTGCGCGGATATATCAGAAAGGGAAATGGCATAGCAGGAGTATATCTAGAACACAGGACAAACCTGGTGAACAACAGCTGAAGAGACATCGGCAAAACTTAGGTCTGGGTATGGCATGTCACAGCAATAGATTTCCCACAGACAAATGCCAAAACTGTAAACATCACATTTCCTGTTGTATGGTTTACCATCAAGAACCTGTAAATGCATACAAGGAAGCACATGAAGTTCTGTTTCTAAGTGGGATGCCATTTTCTTAAGGAAGAAACTTAAAAGGGATCGGTCCAATAAATACCTCTGGGGCCATATAACCAAGCGTGCCTGTCGCACCAGTCATATCCTTTGGATTCTGAGCCTCAACACGTGCAACACCGAAATCAGCAATCTTAAGGTTACGCTGTGTATCAAGCAGCATATTTTCAGTTTTCACATCACGGTGTACTATCTTTCTGGAGTGTAGATAACTCAATCTGCAAAGGGAAGTGCCAGATTATTAGTTTTTGGATTCAGATAGAAATAATGCATAGCGGTGATTTGAGCTGAAGTTCTTATTACCCTCTGGACAGATCCAATGCAAGCTGAACCACAACTTTGTAGGCGAGCTTCCGCCGTCTGTTCTTTATCAGATACTGCTTCAAAGTGCCTCCAGCGAGATATTCGACCACAACACAACATGCTCTAGCTGGCAAGTTGGCACGTGTGCCATTGTCGTTGACTGGTATCTTGAGGTCGGTGGTCCCCATAGACGCACCAACAAACTGCAGATGAGATTACGACATGTACTTCAGTAATCACTACTTCTCAAATAGCCCAGCTTTACTACAAGAACAAATATCACATATGAAGGACAGGATTGATGGAAGCTATGTATGATTGGAAATATTCACCTTCGTAACGTTAGGATGGCTGAGCTTATGCCAAACAGCAACCTCCTGCTTAAATGATGTTCGTAAAGCAGTAGTTTCGGCTTCTGTGGCAAAACCATCCTCTCCCCAATCCAACAGCTTCACTGCAAATAGTACGATGAAATTAATAGGATGCTCATATATTGCGTAACATTATGAACAGACCAATCCAAATTCCCAAAATGATGAAGTGGCACATTCATCGCACTTTTTGAGTAAAAACTGAATATTTAAAGATATAAAATTATACAACATGTTTTGAAATCACCAATAAGAATAGTTATAATCATGTAAAGTTTGAAAGATGCTACTGCTGGAATATTTGCACTGTAAATACAAGCATGTCAATCTTATGAAGCTAGTTGAAAGAACAAATGAACAACATACAGGCATGCATCTAACTGAAGTGCTCAATGGAACAAAGTCTTCACTTTTTATTTTGTGGAGAACTATAGAACTTAGGAAACTGGAGTGGGCCACAAAAAGATAAGCTTGGAAAGTAAGTCCAAACAGATGGTACAAAACAGCACAAATAAGCTTCAGATAGCATTCCATTTAGTTATAGAAACATATATCCACTATTGAGCAGGCTGCAGAAATGTTTGCGAGCATATGCAAAAGTTCAGCACGGAAGAATTTATGTTCATTTGCAAAGGACTCAAAAGGAAATTGGTTGATGAAAATATGATAAATTAGTGGAAATGTAAATAAATCAATGATGATACAATGCTAATTAGCAGGAAATCGATTTAGAGTGACATGTGAAATGAGGACTGCTGCACAGAGGTGAAAAGTCTCAAATGGACTGACAGAGTAAATGTCCAGAAATGTAATCAGGGAAAGGAAGACCTTGCTGAAGGAGGAAAAAAGATGACACTATCTTGAAATTATTCACGAGCAAGAGCATCAATCTGGGCACACAAATATGCAGACAACGAAAAGCAGATGCATACATGGTATGTTCTAAATAATGGTCAAAAGCTAACAGAAAGTCACCAAGTTCTTTAGTGAGACGGCCCTTCACATGTTAACACTTTTTGAAATTCAGATAAATATATATAGATGTATAGAATATGGAGTAACAATATAAGTTATATAACCATGTAATAGTTTGATAGATTTTATCAATACATAGAGTGGATGCGGCAGAAAGGAGAATGTTCGACTAATAAATACCTATGTATGTTTTTGTCTGAATCCAACTATAAGAGATTCCTTGAAAAATACAAGTGTAAAGCTTCTTGCATTCAAAATATGTTGGCCATCTAGCAAATTCTGTAACTACCTTATACAGTGCCTAGAAACCTAACTCACCTGTTTGCTAGTAATATGAACATTGATGTAAGGAAGGTAAAATATTGACATAAGAAATAAAACCTTAAAGTAGATAATTCATACGCAGCTTCTCAGTACAAGAAAAGAAGATAAGCAAAACCGAAGGTGCACAAAAACAAACTAGACATACATTTTGATGTGTGTTTGATACAAACACACGGGGGCCAAATTGTTACCAAAATATTAAGTATTCTGTGAGGCATAAAGAGATAGCATGAAGTTCAAGGATTAATTAACAGAACGTACACGAAGAACTGTCAAACTGTTAGACATCGTGCTTTGCTAAACAACTAGTATGGTTTAAGGCGCCCAGTTCAAACTGGATTAAACACTCATAACCTCAAAATCTGTACCTATTTAATACAATTAATCTGAGAACCCGTACCCGCTGGAAGTTCTGAACATTGGGGCAAGGAGTGAACACAATGAACAAAAAATCAACATGTATCGTTCATCTCATACAAAGGATGAAAGTAACTAATTGTCCTGAAACCTGCAAACTTGTGCTTGCTTGTATCAACAAACACATGGCATGACCTATACATATGTGTTTTGAATCCCCTATATATAATCATGTGTGTAATTCGACCCGATGAATGAATACATAAAAGGGCCTAGCACCATGTATAAAGAACAATCAAACAACATGAGTTGAGCTGATTACCTGCGACTTGCTGGCCATCATAGGTGCCGCGGTAGACGGTTCCATATGTCCCCTGAGCGATGACATGCCGAATCTCCAGCTTAGCAAGGTCAATCTCCCAGTCCGCCTTGGGTCCCTGGGACTTGAAATTGGACTTGCTCCACTTCTTGTTGAGCTGCTGCTCCAGCTGGATGTCAAGGCTGGTGAGATCGATCTTGTCGGCTCGCACATAGTCGCTGCTCCCCAAGCTCCCGGTCCTCTTGAATTTCACCTCAGGTAGATCACCGGCGCCGGACGCCATCTTTGCAGGCAGCCAAAAATAGGAATCTTGAGGAACTGCACCGCAGGCCCAACAACCAGGGATGAGGGATTCAACAACCAGAAAATTCGTTATCGGAGGCGCGGAATCGGTGCGTCGCAGAGCATAATCGGGGAGCAGCGGATATGGACCAAGAACCGCCTCCTTGGCAGCAAAGATGGAGCTGACGGGAGGGGGGTGCGGATCTGGCAAGCGGCGGAAAGGAAGCAAAGGGGCGGGAGAAGAGCTGCTCACCGCGGCGGGGTTGGAAGCTGAGACGGAACTCGCTGGAAAAGGCCGGCCGCCGCAAGCTTTGACCGGGGCGGAGGAAGCTGGATGGAAAGACGGCGAGGCCAGAGACCGTATCGAATCCGGTCAAAGAATTCCTCAAGAAGGCAGGAGAGGGGCGCCTCAACCAACAAACTAACCAACTAGGAAGGAAGCGGGCGGCGGAGGTGGCGAGGAGCTCAGGATGGGGGCCTCCGGTCGGACCGAGGAATTCAGGCGGGGGGTGAGGCGAGGTCGCGGGTGTTGACGAAGGAGGGAGAAGCGTGGCGACGACGGAGCGGATTTGTTTACTGCTGCGCTGTGGCCACCGGCTGCTGCTGCTGCTGCTGCCTGGGCAGCTCCGCCTTTGGCTCGTCGTTTGCGCTGGAACGTGGAATATGCCCGTGCTACTGTGCTGCTGGCTCGTGTTCGCGTGATGTACAAGTCCAAGCTCCAAAAAAAGTAGAATGTTCAAATGCGCCCCGTGT